>OX031060.1:9587500-10972243 GCA_943736015.1 Tridacna crocea | reverse complement strand
TGAACATATTTTATTGTCAATATTTACAAATTCTTACATAGAATACATTTATGCATTTGTTAGTTTTTCAAAAAAGGGAGGTAATTACTATTTCCTTTTGTAATGAGAATATAGTGGTTTTATATTTATAAATAATAATTCTAAGGACAAAATGGAAAAAGTAGCCCGATGAAAGAAGTACAATAATACTCATTTTTAGTCATAGCAATTTTTGTAGGACAATATTATAGTGGAAATAGCTGTTTTCTAATACGGGTCCATTACCTTAAACTAACTGAATATCCATGTAATAAGATCTATTAGGTATTTATTTTTGTTATACAATGGATATTTATAGAACATGAAATAATTTTCTGTGCATATACGTTACGTTTTATGAGGCAGTCAACATCATTTTCGACATTACCATGACAGCTTATCAACATCCGTTTAAACTAAATCGGTCTATTTCACACTTGTTTTCTACACCTTTTTTCACGAATTTTAAAAAATCAGACGTTAAAAGATATAAAAAGAATATGTACATAACCTTGTCGAACATCAAAAATATCTAACTGGGTTATGAGAATTAATAACAGTTACTGTCTAGCCAAACCTCGACAATTATCAATTCTCCTAATCTCGATAATGGCTTGCAACACGCGAAAAGGGGCATTCGGACATCTGCGTAAAGTGTCATCTCGGATCAACCTGCGCACTCCGCGCAGGCTTATCCAAAACGACAATTTCCGTTTTCATGTAATTTTCTGTTTCGCACAAGTCTACTGTAGCACAAAATCTAATGCAGTCGTAAAGTGTCATCTCGGATTAGCCTGCGCGGACTGCGCAGGCTGATCCGAGACGACACTTTACGCAAATGTCCGAATGTCCCTTTTACCGTGTTGCAAGCCAGTTATAAAGATTATTCGTAAAACTATGAACGGTTTCTCTATTTCTCTATTTCGTATCACGACAACCTGTCTGGAATATAGATAAGCTTCATAATACAACACAACAATATATCAAATGACAATTTACCTCCTTACAAAACGACAAAATTTGATCCAAATTGAAAGTATTTGCAGATGACGAATTCAGTGTGGCAGAAATCCAGGGATTTCTCTGTGAAAGGCATCCTCGGATACCCCGGGTTCTCCCTATTTACTACGCTACATCGACGTAGCGTAGCAAATAGGGAGACCCCGGGGTATCCGAGGATAAGTGAAAGGTTAGAAAGTATTATGGGGAAAAAAGAAAATGCTGGTTCTCTTTTCTCCACAACGTTTTCAAACGGCTTTCTTCCCGACCGTAAAAAACCCGAGCTTATTTGGTCAAGACTTAAAATAGATAAATATACGAACTTCTAACAATAGACATGCGTTTTATACGGAAATTCCCATTGCAAAGCAACCTCCCGCGCGGGCTTCTGTTATTTGACCAGCAAATTTGCATCTTGACTTTTCTTCCGTAAACAGCCCAGTTATTACTTGTGTAAAATAGAGGCACGAGTCGTTTTTCATTTTAGTGTTTATCAACCAAAAAAGAATTCAGTAAAAAAACATACACAGATATTTATCACAGCAAATACATGTAAATCTGAAAAGCCCCCCGTCCCTTCCTCCTTTAGGCTCGTATCCCACATACTGTTTTATGTAGACTAGTAGCAGCATGACATAATCACTATGTGTAATAATATTTGACCCAAATAATGGATCTCTATATGTTATCTAATTCATGTACAGTCGTGTTTTATAACTACTTGAGTTTTAACACTTATGTATTTCATTGTGGCGACATGTTATTATCAAGATTAAAAAGTCGTATCTAAGTGTATAGCTTTGTCAAATCCCGAATTTAGCTATAGATATACATTTGAAACTGTTTTAGCTTGATCAGTAGCAAGCTATTTTAAACTTTAATGAGATCTATATGGCTTTGTACTTGATAAAACACAGAAAATAAATCACTACAGAATGCGCTCGGTGACCACCTTACATCGGCATAAAGTTACTTCTATAGTTTCATCCACAAAAATAATGAATCGAATCCTTTTTCCGCCCCGTGCCTCCTCCCCGCAACCCCATAAGGAGCACTGTAATGTAAAACCTGAATGTTGGATATTCACTCTAGGGACATAGAGTCTAGGAAAAATTATCTTCAGCGAGCCTTTGGCGACCTTAATTACATTTTTTTCATGACGAGTTAAAATAATATTTTCTCTCAAATGCCAACAAATGTCAGATTCTTTTTATCGCATAACGACAATTCACAAATTATATATTAGAGGATGCAAAACCATCAGTAAATATACCCGGGGTAATGTCTGTAAACCTATTCATGTCTATGAAACACGTATAAAATGACGTCATAAATGACTTCACACAGTAATTGTGATATGAAACTTGTTTAAGTTTACCACACAATGACGACTTTTGATGGCCCTGTAAAAGAAGCCTTTTGAAAACATTGTGGGAAAATGTTTCCTCCCCTTCCCAAACCAAATGTCCTTTTTTGAGTCACATTTATTTTGTCGTTTGCACTTGTTTTCAATTTGGACCAGTCTATGACTGTCGTTTGGTAAAGAGTTAAGAAAATTTGCAACAATACACTAAAAATGACGGAGGTTAAAAGATAAACATATATCTCTATATGTTAGAGCCACGCTGTTCAGTCTGTGAACTACAGTTAAATTATGTTTAGGAGGAATCTCTTTCATAATTGTCTGGAATGACCCGACCTGTATTTTCGGCGGATGAAAAAACGACAATCAGTAACTCGGTCAGAATTGCATGTTTAAAGGTCAATGACGTCATCAATCTGTCGACGATCCCGTCACAAAAAAGACCGCAGGAGCGAATTTTAAGAACCAAAAGTGCTATGGTAGCAATAAAAAGGGCAATTAAAAGGTATCGGCCATCGATCTGTATAATGGAAAAACGATTCCGTCTTGTGTAATTTCTAACAATTTTGCGGCTTCAGTGAAGAAATCACGGGACGTTCCATCGGAACGCATAACTTTAGTCTCTTTGTAGGCGATTATCGGGATGCTCGTCACTAATTACAAAATGAATGTTGAATGGAAGTTGTTAGGTTTATAGGCAGTTTTAATTGCAAAAGCATGTTTGGTATTAATCGACGATTCTTCCTCATCTAAATGTTTTCATTGGGAATCAATAACTTAGCGGTTTGTCTTGTGGAACTTGAACACCAAATGGCCGATCGAAAACACATAATATATATGTGACCCATCAGGCGAAAAATGAATGGACCTCCTAGGAACTGCGAAAAGTATCAACCCTGGTCAGACTGCGCGAATTGCGCAGGCTGACCAGGGTTGACACTTTTCGCTTTAATGACATTTTCTGTATAAAAAAGTGGTCATTGCACCTTGTTACTGGTATATAATCATTTTTTTTAATTATCAGCTTAAACTGACCCGCACTATCGTTGACCTGTTTTCATCTGATTGATGTACGGCATTCCTAGATTGTCCCTTTTTGGGTATAACGGTTTCCAAGTTTGAAACGAAGTTTTTATTGTAATAACGGTTATGTCCACCTCGAACTGCAATAGCCCAACGAACTCTGGACGTTACGGAGTCAATCAGATTATTGATTTTGGCTAAGGGAATGTTGTTCCATTCTTCTTGTAATGCCTGTCTCATCTGGCTTAATGTTTTGGGCACGTTAAGTCGACGTCGAACACGTCTATCCAGCTCATCCCATAAATGTTATATCGGCGAGAGATCTGGGCTGTACGGTGTCCAATCCATAACGTCGACGTCGTTTTCGGTAAGAAGGTCCCTGCAGATGTGTGCAACGTGCGGCCTTGCATTGTCTTGTTGAAACGTCAATGCACATTGGCGAGTGGCTGGAATAACGTGTGGCAGTAAAAGTTGTCCCTGTATTTTAATGCAGTAAGACTGCCATCAATAAACACAAGCTCTGATTTAAAGTTATAGGCAATACTTCCCCACACCAGCAGATATCCTCCCCAAAAACGGTCACGTTGTAGGACGTACGCGTTGGCAAATCGCTTTTTTTCGACGTCTGTAGATACATTGACGACCGTCGGAGCGAAATAGTGTGAACCTTGATTAGTCTGAAAACAAAACTAGTCTCCAGCCTTGACGGGTGAAGTAATTTGGACGATGACGTTGTAGCCAGTTCATCCGTACTGCCATTCGACGTGGCGTCAGAGGTGGTTCCAGCGTATGATCTATGTGCAATTAACCCTTTCCCAAACGTTAAATTTTAGACTCTTCCAAACTCAAAGAGTTTGCTAACGACAATTTCAAATTTGATAAAAAAAGGCAGAAAGTTCTCTAAATGGTTAGAAAAGGAGAAGTTGCTCGTTACGACCAATTTCTCTTCCCACAGTGTTTTCACAAGACTTGTACTGCAGACACGTAAAAACAAGGGCTTGTTTGGGACAGGGTTAAACCAAAGTCTTTTAAACGGTTCCTCTCGGTTTTCGGATGGATCCTGTTGTTGTGTGTCCCTGGTGTTTCCAAGGCAGTACTGCAGTACGGAAGCGATCTCGTAGATGAAGGAGACTCCGGTCCTGACGTTCCGTTGTAACTCGATGACGTCCATTCCTGGGTTGGTTTGCGGTGTTTCTCGTCATCTGCAGACGTTTCCAGAGACGATTGTTGGTCGACTGGTGAATACCCAAACGTCTGGCAACTTCTGACTGCGAGACGCCTTGTAGTAGGTACATGTACGTCACGGCACGCTCTCTCTCATCTTGACGTTAACATGGCATCTTTAGAGAGTGATTCAAGCGCAGCAAATGGTGGGGTTTTATAGGGCTATCACTGGCCTATACTCAGCCACGTGTACAGCATTTAGCATGTAACGCATGTGCATTTGTCCGTGAAAAACGTGATTCATAATGAACGTCATTTTCCCGTGCAAGGAATTTGCTTAGTCAGCATTTTCGAAATGCCCAAGTAATAGGTAGAAATACGTTTACAAAATCAGCAGCGGGCATTCAATTTCGGCATACTTATTTGCAGGAAAAAGAAATGTAAACTACTGTATGCGTTTCTTTATCCTTTCTCTATATATCATGCCTTACTTTCTGTCAGCCTTTCCTCAAGTTTGATTGACGATAGGTCTTTGAAAGCCCTTCTAGCGCAGAATTTGACAATGGTAATGTGCGCAGATATCATGTGACAGGGAAGTCAATTTTTATTGTTTGTGGGGGTGTGTGGGGGGTTCTTTTAGGGTATCACTTTAACTAATAACTATCCTTCAGGCTTCTACCTCAAGGCCGTAAAAACCAGGCATCATTTAGTAAAGGGTTAACCCTTTTAACCCATTACGACACAATCTTTACTTTTGACGACCCGGAGAAAGAATCCTTTAGAAAACATTTTGGGAAAAGGAGGAAATGCTGGTAACCAGCATTTTCTCCTTTTCCCAAATTTTTTTCTACCCTTCACAAAACAAATTTCAAATTTTCAGTCACTTTTATTTTGTTGTCTGCAAACGCTTTCAATTTGGACCAGCCTAAAATTTTGTCATTAGGTAAAGAGTTAATGACTGTTTAGCATGGAGAAGTTCAGAGATCTAGATTCCTGTTGAGAAGCACAAATCTATTTTCTAAGGAAGTGTGATTGACCGGTCCTTACGTTTCCCTAATAAATAGAATCACGGGTGACACTTTATTGCCATCGCATCAGACACTTAATGGAAGTCTATTCGTTTAAGCTTCTAGAATTTCATAAGAAGTGTCGAAATAAATGTAAACGAGGGTACATTCGAGATATTTGCGTGGAAATAGATACCGACCTTTTCGGACACGCAAGTAGTTGCCGAGATATTTAATGGTTATTTTACACGATGCTTATAAATTTGCACTTAACTCGTCCTCGCATATTGAACGGTTACACGGTATAAACAAAGTTGTCTGTTCTGCGAATAGGGCAGAAAATAGTACTGTGGTACGGAAGCCCATATGTGCCATACACTACACATTCTTATCGTTGTTACAACAAAAACGTATCTAAGAATATTGTGCATGTACTGTGTAGTAAGTGAAATACATTAACCCGTTACAACACAATGCCGACCTTTAACGACCCGGGGGAAGAAGCCTTTTGAAAACATTATGGGAAAAGGATAAAATGCTGGGAAACCAGCATTTTATCCTTTTCCCACAAAGTTTTCTATCATACCAAAGAAAACTTTTCAATGATATAAGCCAAAATGAAAATGTCGTCTGCAAATACTTCCATTTAGGACAGGACTAAAATTTTGTCATGGAAAAACCAAAATTCTACGCAAATATTGAAACCAAATTGCATAGGTTTTTGGTTAGAGGTTACGCATTTTGGCTTGACGTATTTCCATAATTACGTAGCGTTTTGGTTTCGCGTATTTTCATAGTTTCACAGCACCATATTCTGCTGTATTTCGATAATTACGTAGCATTTTGGTTTGGCCTTTTTTATGATTTCATGGAATTAAAAAGGGTTTTTTGTTGAATGTATTTTCATTCCCTCTGACAAATATCGATTTCTTTTACGTAGCATTTTGGCCTCAAGTATTTCGATAATGCAGTAGCATTTGGTTCAATGTATTTAAATAATTCCTCATTTAAATAATTACTCAGAATTACACTTCAACGCATTTCAACATTACGAAATACGTTCTTGTTAAAAATCATAGAATGTATACAGGTATGTCACATATTGTCTAGCTTCAAAGTGTCTCGGAGGTTTAACAGGAATAGATTTATCAAAGAGACGTTAAATAGACAAAAGACAAGCAGTTGGGCATCACATTAGCTCGTATGCCTTCGAACAGTGAGGCTAAAAGTCGATTTTGTATCCTGAACCAATAAATTAAGTAAGAAAGAAGATGCAAATGAATCTTTTACCTTGCAAATAAATAAAACGTAACTTTCAAAGCGATGGTTAGAAGCCAAATTTTGCTATTTCAAGTTATAACATGGGAGGGGGTGGAAGGGGGGCACCTCCAAATCGGACAGTTTAGATCTAAGATCAGACTGCACGTTCTGTGCCGTCTGATCTTGATCTAAGCTGTCCGCAAAAGCTCTATGACTCGCGCTAAGTACTTTAACCCATTACCAGACAATCCCTACATTTGACGACCCTGAGAAAGAAGCTTTTAGAAAAAATTGTGGGAAAAAGGAGAAAATGCTGGTAACATTTTCTCCTTTTCCCACAGTGTTTTCTGCCCTTCACAAAACGAATTTCGAATTTTCAGTCACTTTTATTTTGTCGTCAGCAAATGCTTTCGGTTTGGACAAGGCTAAAATATTGTCGTTTGGTAATGAGTCAAGGTTTGAAGGAAACTACCGTCTAGACTATACATTTTGTAACATGCCCAAAAATACCATTTATTAGTTCTTGTGATTCGGATAAATTTACTATGTTGTTGACAATTTCTTCAGTGTGGCCTCAACAACTTACCAGGTAAAAAAGAAAGATAATACAGCCGTGGCCTCGTCCAAAATACAGACTGGTCCTTTAAGGTAAGACCTGTGTAATGCACTTCCAGTGAAAATTCTAATTGGTTGATAAATAAGGATGAATAAGGATTTATGCAGAAATAATATTTTTGCACATTTCTAAAGGATCAGAAATTCTGTTTATGTCTATCTTGAAATTGTTTTTTTATACTTTTGCTAGTTTTCTGAAAAGGGAGGTAATTATTATCTCTTTTTGAATTGAGAATATCGTGGTTTTAGATTTATAAATGATAATTCAAAGAAGAAAAAAATGGAAAAAAATGAAAAGGTGAAAGTTGTTCAATAATACTCATTTTTAATTATAGCTAATTTTGCAGGATGATATTTTTGTGGAAATAGCTGTTTTCCATTACACAGGTCTTACCTTAATAATCATAATGTACTCATGCAAAAATACTCAGTATTGTACCCAAGCAGTTTACGTTGTTACGGGAGACCACTCTTTCCTGCATGGGATCGTTCCGATTTAAATACAATACCTGACATCTGCGTCAGAGAGATAGATCTATCTCTTTGGCTCAGTGGCTAAGGTATTGGCTTTTCGTCCGGGAGTTTTGGGGTTCGAATTCCACCCGGTCCTTTATTTCTGCTATGCATTTATTTATTTGTTTCTTTGTTACGGACTTTGTTTGTAAGAAAGTAACTTCATAACCTATCATACCCCTGTCGACCTCCAGACATGAGGGTTTTTGTTCAGTCAGTGCAGATTGAAATTCCCTATCGTGATGCAGCCTCTTTCAAATACAATAATTTGATTTATTTCATGCTTTCCGGTAGGATATCGAGAAAATGCAGTGAAAATCTAATTTTCGATATTCCACGGGTACAACCAGTGAGAATACCTATTTTTCATATTCGAATGACGTAGGTAAATTTCGTGTGACTCACAACCAAATGGAAATATGACGTCATCTATCTTACATTTCTCGCGCTTGACGTAATATTGTAATGCATTGCTATGCGGGTGGGGTAAGCCACGGTGAATAACTGGAAAGAACTGTACTGAATTTTGATAAAGCTCCTCCAAGGCAGGGTTAAAAGCATGAAATATTTGTTTTTTCGATAAAAGATCGAAATTTATCTCATGTCGTGAATACCATCGGTAATATTTGCTGCGCCATTCGTGAAAATATTACCGATGGAGTCTACTCGATAAAATAAATTTCGATCTTCCACCAAAAAAAATAAATACGCTTTGTGTGTTTTCTTGTCCTTAATCAATTAATTATGTATTCACATTACTGTATAAATAAGCATTGCACAGTCTCATTTATTTGTTTATTTATTTACATATTTATTTATTACCAGTATACATGTATACGACTTCAAATAGGCCAATTTAAGAAAAACTAGAGCTATCACTAAACGTGATCATACTCCCCAACAGCTCCTTGTCACAAATCAGATTAATGTCACAGGAATGCAAGATAAGTGACGTGAGAGTCAATTATAGCAGAGCTATCACTGAAGGTGATGAATATCCTGCAATGGCTTCTTGCCAAAGAATTACTCTTTGTTACAGACTGAAGACTTGGGAGAGAATAAAACTTATTCATCAAAGGGACATAACTCCATGAAACCTATATAAACCATAACCAAAATAGGATATGCACATCTCTGCTTGATACTGAGTCTATTTGTGTAGTTTGAACCAAATCTGTCCAATAGTTGATGAGAAAAAGAGCGGACAAGAAATTTCATGAAAGGGCCATAACTCAGTGAAAAATCAATGAACCATAACCAACATTTCATATGCACATTTCTGCTTGATACTGAGTCTACCTGTGAAGTTTGAATAATATTCGTCCAATAATTAATGAGAAATAGAGCGGACAAAAAGCTACAGACCAACCGACGGACGGACAGCTGTGTTAAAAGTATTCTATCAAAAGTATAATTTATTTTCATCAATTCAGCAAGGGCACCGTCATAAAGAGAACGACAAAAAAGGGCTTAGCTCTTGGAAATTTTATTTAATTAACTAAGAACAATTTATGATATGTACATCTTTGGTGAGTGCAAAGCCTATCCATGAAGTTTGAAAGAAATTTGTCCAGAATTATCAAAGGGCCATAACTCCATGAAACCTAAATAAACCATAACCAAAATAGGATATGCAAATCTCTGCTTGATACTGAGTCTATTTGTGTAGTTTGAACGAAATCTGTCTAATACTTGATGAGAAAAAGAGCGGACAAGAAATTTCATGAAAGGGCCATAACTCAGTGAAAAATAAATGAACCATAACCGACATTTCATATGCACATCTCTGCTTGATACTGAGTCTACCTGTGAAGTTTGAATAAAATTCGTCCAGTAGTTTATGAGAAATAGAGCGGACAAAAAGCTACAGACCGACCGACGGACGGACCGACGGACAAGCTGACTCCTATATACCCCACAAACAGAGTTTTGGGGGGGGGGTATAAAAAGATAACTAATATCATAAAGTGAAATGCAATTGTGAACGGCATGAAATGGTAGAAGGTTCATGTTCAAAGAAATAAATAATGATAATATTTAGAAGATATTTTCTGCTTTCGTTGAGAGATTGGAATTAATTGGTTGAATGGTCAGCCCTGCTTACCTAGCCTCGTCAAAAACTCGTCCGATTCCATACCAACATCTAACCTCGTCTGTATAACGATTGTTTCCATTTGAACTGCAAATCACGTGATCTTATACATGGCGGCGCCAATGTCAGTCGTTTAGCAACGACATTTACAAACTCGATGACGTTATTCAAATCTATTTATCTGTCGGTGAAAACTTCAATCGTTAACTGAAAATCTTGTTAGAAAAATTTCGATAGAACGGTAAACTGGCGTGTTTCCGGCGATGAAATGTATACCGATCTGGTGCATATCAATCTACCAGAAACAGCCGAGGGGTTTGACAGCCTCCATTAACCGAGGTATGCCGATTGGCTGTTTACCAAGTTAATTTGTGCACGGCAACCACTATTTCCTCGTTCAATTAAAGAATTAGAAAATATGACATCGGTACTTGGGGTCATAACTATGAAATATCAAACCATAATTCACCATTATTTCTCGATAAACTAATTAAGAGTCATTCGGCATACCTCGAGTGATGAGAGCCATCATATCCCTCGGCTGTAACTGGTGAATTGGTATGCCTCAGATTGGTACATTTATCACCCGGTTTACCGTTTTTAAACTTGTAAGGCTCTTCTTACATACGAAAACTTGAGTTTCAATTTTCGATCAAAATCTTTTTAACTCTATTTCAGTTGACAATCAGTTCGTACATTCATTTTTTATCGTGTTTTTTTTTTCCCCCCGATTGAAGTTTTCACCGACTAAGAGAAAGATGTGAATAACTTCATCGAGGTTGGTGATGTCGTTGCTTAACAACTGTCAGCGGCGCACTATGTATAGAATCACGTGATTCTCATTTCAAAATGGAAATCTCCTTGATATAGACGAGGTTAGATGTAGGTATGGAATCGGCCGAGTTGGGACGAATTCAGAAAAGTATGATGATATAGGAACGTGTTGTTCTGTCGATTTTAGAGGAACCTCGGTGGTAATTTCATCATTGAGAAATTGTTCTTCACAAAAATGTGTACCTTTTTCAACGTGTAATAGTCTTATTTTTGTCCGACAAAGGGATTTTACTCCTCACTGAAACTCAGGGTTCTAAGAGCCCTGAAGAAATAGTTTTAAAACATTGTGGGAAAATAGAGTAAATGACAGTAGCCAGCATATTCCTCTTTTACCACAATGTGTTCTACCCTATCAAAAGACAAATTGAATTTGTCTTCGGAAATTTCTTTCGATCTGGGCAACTTTGAAAAAGAATTGTCGTCAGTCACATGATCCACACAGTGACATAGAGGATATTTGTTTTTGTTTTATTTCGGGAAAGATTGAAATTTCATCTCGTGAACACCATCGGTAATATTTTCACTCGTGACTGCGCCACTCGTGAAAATATTACCGATGATGTTCACTTGATGAAATGAATTGTAATCTTTCACACAAAAAAAAAAATATTCTTTATATTTCATGCTTTTAAAAACCCTTTCTGGGAGGAGCTTTATCAAATTTCAGTAGTTCTTTTCAATTACTCCCCATGGCGTACCCCACCTGCATAGCAACGCATTACGATATTACGTCAAGCGCGAGAAATGTAAGGTAAATTACGTCATTTTTCCACCTGGATGTGAGATTTACCTAGGTAACTAGATTATAAAAATCGGTATTTTCATTGGTCGTACCAGTGGAATATCGAAAAATATTTTCACTCGGCTATTTCTCGATATCCTACCGGAAAGCATGAAATAAAATTATCATATCCCGTAAAAATACATGAAATTCTTTTAAATAAGTACAGTAAAACTTCTTAGCCGACAACAAAACCCCGAATAATGTTATTTCAAACTTCTTTTTTGAGAAAAACATCGCCTTATCAGACAGTGTAGATCCAAGATCAGACGGCACGTTCAGTGCAGTCTGATCTTGATCTATGGCGTCTGTCAAAGCCCGTTTTTTCTTTTGCGCTGAAAACAGTAAAACAGTAGAGTACGTTGAGTAGAACGAGGAAAAAAAAGTCTTTTTTTTTTCTTCTCGATCTATAATACTTAGACGAAAAGGTAGGCGTAAGATCGAAACATTTTTTTCTTTTCTTTCATGACAAACGTAACCTCGCCATTCGTGAAAATATTAGTTGTCTTGGTCACCCTTTGACCTTCCACCAGAATAAACAATACTCCCATTTTTGTCAAATACAATCGCTGGTTAAACAACAAGTACTGCCATGGGCGCTGTACAGAAAGCGTACAGATACCGATGTTTGCCCTATAGCATTGCTGATAAATGTCATTATTCCCAGCATTAAATACAGGCCCTGCATGGATCACTGATAGCGTGTTGGACCAGTGACCTAGAGGGCGCCGGGTAAATTTTTTAAATTGTGTGAAGGTCAAGGGTACGTCTCTACAGTCTCGGAGAAACTAGAGCTGTCATTGAATGTTACTTTATACACCCGCCAGCGCTTTGACAAAAACAGGCAATTTAACAATATGTTTTCAAAGTTCAAGGGAAGACTACCCTTGAATCATAGAAAATTGATGATTTAAAAATACGTCTTGCAAAACTTCAGTATACAATCAATGTATCAATGAACTTTCAATACAATAGCAGCAAAACTGTACGAGGATTTCGCAACAGAAAATTACTAGTATTTTGTACACGGACGGACAGACGGACGGACGGACGGACAGACTGGCTGATTCCAGTATACCCCCGAAAACATTCGTTTTCGGGGATATAATAAAGTGTCCAGTTCAGGGGGAGATAAATCCGTAACAAGGAGGATTTGACACTTGAAAATTGCATCTTGCAAACTTTCAATATATGGTGAGCAGTATGGGCAAAGTTTCAATACAATTGAAGAAAATCTGTAGGAGGAATTCGCGACACAAACTTGCGATTATTTTATAGACAGGTGTCAAGAAAAGTAAAGAGTGTCAAGTTCAAGGTGATATCATTCCTTAACAAGAAAATGACACTTGAAAATTGCGTCTTGCAAACCGTCAACATATGGTCAATATATGTAAAGTTTCAGTAAAATACAAAGAAAACTGTAGGAGTTCGAGACACAAAATTACTAGTATTTTGTACAGAGACGGACACACAAACGGATGCACACATAGACAGGCAGGCTAATTCCAGTATACTCCCGGAAACATTTGTTTTGTGGGGATATGAAAACGCAGTTAAAACTTTATATAGCGTATATAATGGATTAGAAGATATTCGTCAGCTTTTTAAACGTAAGTAAATACAGTAGTTGAAGAACATATTGTATGGAAAAAAGGAAATCCAATGGGTTTGTTCTCATTTAAAACAGACAACATCGATTGCTTGGAAGGCTTTCAAAGCATTCTATCCGTCGTTATCTGTATAACCTTGCAGCCATCCATGACAACATTTGGCATGAAGACACGCGAATGATTGTACTTTCATAAAATAAGGCTGAAATGGGCTTAAAAACTGGATGAAAACTGGCTAAATACAAGTAAAGGTGTGTCCTTAAAAGCATGAAAATGACTGGTAACTATTGTGGTTAGAATCTCTTACATCCGGAATGGTCTTTTGACTCTACCCAAATTAGAACACAAAGACTTCAGAACGCACTCTTTATTGCGTCTGCTCAAAGGCGACTGCCATTGTCAAGCACTTTTTATTTTCACAACCTTCGTGATAAATGGCAGTTAATCTTTGATTATGACACTCTTCAACCGCAGTGAATATCAAAGAAATTGCTCGAAACGAAGTTTATTCCTTCCATTCAGTTCTCGCCCAGCTTTCTGTCAGAACTCTTTGATGGCTCAACTATAAAATGATGACCTTTCTGGTGTATAGGTCTCCCATGATAAACCGTTCATTATCAGTTTATCGTCGATTTACTTCGAAAACCTCGTAACTACAGCTTCTAAATCGACGTTATATTTTTGTTTGTATTTGGGATAAGTGGTTTAAAACTAAAGACAGTTTAAAATCAAAGACAGTGACGAGATAATTTATAAACCCGACTCTATCATGTTTATAATGCCTAATTTCCTCGTTTTAAACCTGTATACCTGAAAACAAACAAAAATATAAACTCTAAATGAAAGGTTCATCAAGTTACAATTATACTGTATTACCTTTTAAGCACTAGGGCAGGTGAATTATGAGGTCAATGGTTTCAAAGCATATTTCAAATTCTCAGTTCTCTTTCCAAAAGTTTTTCAAATATACCGTTAGACATAAGATAAACATCACCCGAACAAATTTAGCCATAATTTTTTTTAATGGATAACCTTTTATTTGGTATATTTTCAGGCTAGACAAGTAACAGGCTGTTTTATGAGTCAAACGAAAGGATGGCTACGAGAACACTTTCCGAAGCACAGAAATGGCAAATTGTGGGCATGAGTAATGTTGGTCTAAGCACATGGGCTATTGTTGGTCAGTTTTGGTGATGCTTAACTTATGTCTGACTATATACATATATAGAGCATATTTGTTTTTTACACTTAAAGATCGAAATGCATCAGTCGTGAAAATATTACCGATGATGTTCACGAGATGAAATAAATTTTAATCTTTCACTGGAAAAAACAAATAGTCGATTTCATGTTTTGAACCCAAATTGGTAGGAATTTACATCAAAATCCAGTACAGCACTTTTTGGTTATAGTTCGTGGCGTATCCCCTCCGCACAGCAACACATTACAATATTACATCAAGCGTGAGAAATGTAGGATTAACTACGTTTTATTTCATGCTTTCCGGTAGGATGTCGAGAAATAGCCGTGAAAATATTTTTCGATCTTACACTGGTACCACCGGTGAAAATACCGAATTTCACGTTCTTGTTGCCCAGGCAAATTGCGCGTGCCGCGCAACGAGATAGAAAATATGACGTCATATACCTTATATTTCACGCGCTTGACGTAATATTGTAATGCGTTGCTATGCGGGAGGGGTACGCCACGGGAAATAACAGAAAAAAACTCGACGGGATTTAGATAAGGAGCCTTCCAGAAAGGGTTAAAAAGGCATGAAATAAATAGAATATTTGTTGTTGGTTTTTTTTCGGTGAAAGATCGCAATTTATTTTATCTCGTGAACACTATCGGTAATATTTTAACTCGTGGCTGCGCCACTCGTGAAAATATTACCGATGGTGTTCACTCGATGAAAAAAATTTCGATCTTTCACCAAAAAAAAGAACAAATATCCCCTATATATTTCCATCTGGTTAAAAGACACGCGCATTTTACCTAGGTAACTACTGCGCGGGAACAACTGTTTCCGCCTTGAGTTGAAGAGTTAGAACGTAAAAATCGGTATTTTTCACTGTACGTAACTATGACATATCGAAAAATATCTCACCGTTATTTCTCGAGAAACGGAAAACATAAAAAAAAGAAAAGTTTGTTTTTGATGAAGAAAACAAAATGAATCTTTAAACTATCAAATTCAAATGGTGCAAACATTGCGTTACTCAACAAACAAGAAAACAAAGGCAGGAAATTTGAAGTAGCAGAAGTAGAGCTATTTCCACTTTGAATATTATTGTTTTAAAAGGAGAAATCGCTCCTGTTGGGCTTTTTCTCCTTTTTTTCCAGTATGTCTGCTGATCCTTCATCCAATTTTTTTCTTTGGAAAAAATAATTTCCACAGTAACCTTCAACTTGTTTTTTGGCAAAATAAGCACGTATTTTATTTCTTCTAATTGTTTAGAATCATAAATATTATTGTTGCAAAAAATCTGTCCACCAGCAAGTATGTATTTAGTAATGATTAACCCTTAATTCGGTCAAAATATCTCCCTTTTCAATCCAATGTTCTATTTATAAAATGCATGTAATTGTATACATTTACCATGGTAAAAACCAAGCTTTTATACCTTTTTTGTGCAAAGATATTTGGATATTTACTCAAATGGCGTATATTTGTATGGTTTTCCTGTAATTTTCCTCTTTAAGTGACTAAGAAAAACGCTTTAAATCCACTATTAGCTGAATTTTGGCACTGTGTATACCCTTTTCAAAGGTAAATTTCTCAGAAACGAGCAAGCTAACCTACATTTTTTTACTGTAATCTCGAAGAGACATGTTGAGCTTTGCATGTGCAAAGTGTTAAAAAGAAATTTGTCCGTTAGAAGAATTTGTCATATACGTCATTAAAATGGCGTTAAACTACTATACAAACTGAACCGAGTTAGTTGGATAGTTATTTAACGTAGTACCATTCTAATGGAAAACAGCTATTTCCACTCTAATATTATCCTAAAAAAGTTGCTATGAGTATTGTTGTACTACTTTGACAGAGCCAATTTTTCCATGTTCTCCTTCTTAGAACTATCATTTATAAATCTAGTGCCACTCTATTCTCATTACAAAAAGGAGACGATAATTACCTCCCCTTTCTGAAAATTAACAAAAATATCAACAAATAATTTCAAGATGACACCAAAGGAATCTCAGGTCGGGTAAAAATGTGCAAAAATATCATTTCAGTATGAATCCCTATTTATCAACTAATAAGAAATTTAAATCCATTTTGCAGTAGAAGCGTTAGGATGGTAATACCTTAAGTAGATACTGTTATTCCACATTGAAAACTGCACGTTGACAAATGGGCATTCAGAAAGTGGATGAAATACTTTTGACCGCTAACTGTACATAGCAGCATGTAAAGTCCAATACAGAAACAAGAGCTTCGCAAAGCGGCGCATATACGCCCGAAGGAGCTTGTCAGTGAAATGAGTTGAAATGACGGAAGGGCCATGAATGAAGAGTAGTTAATCTCCATGATATGTGAAAAGTAGTAAAGGGCAATAGCTAAAAAAAGAAGGGTGGCACAGTTACAAATTTTGTGAATTGCTGTTCTCAACAAGAAGTTCTATCAGTTTTGAAAGGTTCAGGATCATAGCTTTTATATTTTAGAAATTATGGCCCAGACGAAAATTCAAAGAGAAAAACTAACAAAGGGCAATAACTAAAAAAGTAGGATGGCAGAGTTATGGTTCTTGCGCAGTGCACTTCTTCATAATGTGTTCTATTAGTCTTTGAAGTTTCAAGATGATAGGTTTTAAAGTTTGGGAGTTATGGCCTTGACAAAAATTCAAACTGAAAATTAACAAAGGGCAATAACTCAAAAAATAAAGGTCACAGAGTTATGGTTCTTGTGCAATGCACTTCTCCATAATGTGTTCTATCAGTGTATGAAGTTGCAAGGTATTAGCTTTTATTGTTTGGAAGTTATGGCCTGGACAAAAATTCAAACTGAAGATTAACAAAGGGCAATAACTCAAAAAATAAAGGTCACAGAGTTATGGTTCTTGTGCAAAGCACTTCTCCATAATGTGTTCTATCAGTGTATGAAGTTGCAAGGTATTAGCTTTTATAGTTTAAAAGTTATGGCCTGGACAAAAATTCAAACTGAAAATTAACAAAGGGCAATAACTCAAAAAATAAAAGTGGCAGAGTTATGGTTCATATGCGATGCACTTCTCCACAATGTGTTCTATCAGTGTATGAAGTTGCCAAGTTATTAGCTTTTATAGTTTGGAAGTTATGGCCTGGACAAAAATTCAAACTGAAAATTAACAAAGGGCAATAAGTAAAAAAATAACAGTCGCAGAGTTATGGTTCTTGTGCAAAGCACTTCTCCATAATGTGTTCTATCAGTGTATGAAGTTGCAAGTTATTAGCTTTTATAGTTTGGAAGTTATGGCCTGGACAAAAATTCAAACTGAAAATTAACAAAGGGCAATAACTCAAAAAATAAAAGTGGCAGAGTTATGGTTCATGTGCACTGCACTTCTCCATAATGTGTTCTATCAGTGTATGTAGTTTCAATTTGATACCTTTAATGGTATGAAAGTTATGGCCTGAACAAAAATTCGAAGTGAAGAGTTGGTTATTTCAGAAATCAAGGGTAGATAATTTTGGAACGCAAACAGCGATCAAAATTCTAAGACCCAGGTGCACAACTAGACATGATGGAGATTCATTGTGGCAAGTTTCAAATAATTCCGATGAAAACTGTAGGAGGAGTTGCGCACACAAGAAATTGCTAACGGACGGACGGACGGACGGACGACCGGGGGTATAACATAATACGACCCTTCGGGCGTATAAAAAGTGCTGATACAGAATCAAATATTTATCTGCAGCGTGCATATAGCTGCATCTCCGTCCGACCACCTGCCCTTAACTAAGACTGCTGATTATCTTTTCCACTGCCAAGCGTGACTCACTGGCCTTTTGCAGACAGTGTACAATCAGATCAGACTGCACAGAATGTGTAGTATGATCTTTGATGTACCATGTCCGATACGGAGATGTATTTTCTCGAAAAAATAAGGGTTTTTTTTTTTTCAGTTTTTACGATCGACTTCATATTTGTGACCCATCACGCAAAAACGAACCATTTATGAACTGCAAAAAGTGTCAACCCTGGTCAGAATGCGCAAATTGCGACACTTTTCACTTTTATGATATTTTCTGTACGAAAAGTGGTCATTGTATTTTGCTATAAAATTATTTTTTCAATTAACAAATCATCAACTTAAACTGACCTGCACTATCGGTGATCTTTCTTCATCTAATTGATGTACGCCATTCCAAGATCGTCTCCTTTCACATGACGGGTCAAATATGGCCCTTTCAAGTGACGGGTCACATTTATATTTAACTCTTAGGCTACTAAGCGCGACTTACTGACCTTTTGCGGACAATGAAGATCAAGATCAGACTGCACAGAATGTGCAGTCTGATCTTTGATCTACAATGTCCGATAAGGAGATACTTTTTCTCCAAAAGTAGCATTATTCGAGTTTTTAACTCTGGCTTCAGTTTCATTTAAATTTTTTTTCAAGGATAAGATTTAACTCTTTTGGGGAATAAGATTTTATGAAAGTAGATCTCGGATAGTTTTAGATGCTGCTGCATTTTTTATCGGACTTGTTACTACATCACTAATCAACAAGATGCCCCCATGATCTGAAGACGGAATAATTCACTCTGCATTACTTACATGTACCTCCAATCCTCAAAATCAAGGGTTTTAATGGTGCGGTTATGAAAATTTAAACCGTAGAAGTCATACTGTGTTACCAAACAAAGCAAACAAACAAATTGACGGAATTGATCAACTGGCATTTTAGTGCTCCAATTGATTTTTCAAAAATGGCTTCCGTTAGATCTATTCAGGCCGGTCCAATTTGGTTTTTGTCCGCGAGTACTTGCGTGGGATGTCACTTTTACAGGCTTCCGTGGCCGGATATCACTTCGAATTCAAAGTATCGCGTCGGAGAGTTTTTTTTTCAAACCATTTATCGGCTCAAAACGACAAAATTATTGATAGAATTAATCATAGCCATAATTTATATAACCATCCAAAAGATCGATAACTGATAGATATAAGAAGAGGGCTGCCACAGTTGCCAGTCTTGTTTGCTTCAGAGGATACATTAGACAAAACGCGATAATACCAGTTTCTAAACAATTTCGGAGTTTCTGAAATATATCTTTTTCTAAAAGTAGAAGTATTTATTTCAATATCAAATAACTTGGCTATTAAACTGACTTATTTTATATAAAGAACAAGTAAATAAACAGGAATTTTTTTATATATAAAAAATATTTCTTTTTTGTTTTACGACAAACATTTTTAGTCTTTACGGCATTGAACTTTTTCACGACACTGACGTTTTGTTAAGTTACACAGTGGAAATGTCTGTTATGATAGAAAATTTCCTTCACCGGGGTACAGACCCCGAAACAGCACAAAGGAGACTGGCCTTCCAGAAAAGTTTTAGTCAAGAGGTAAGAATCTTCACTTTGAAATCTATTTTATCATTATTATTATATCATTATATTCTTTATTATTACTTTTTTTTTGTTTATTATTATAATAGATATTGTTGTTGGTGTCCCCTTTGTCTATTAGATCATATAAGTGTCCAGCAGTTTAAGTTTTTTTTTTCAAATTATCATTATTCTAGAGTCTCCTTTATCAGTTTATAATCCCATTATTTTCCCTTCGTGTCCGTGGTTTTGAGGTAGAGAATCGGCTTCGTAAACATAGGATCCCAAGTTTGATTCTCGGGAGCGGCTGTCAACTTTGAGCCTATTCATCGGCCCCCATACATATTCGGCGCAAGTACTGGTGTAATCTCCAGATAGAGACTAGTATGAGTTTTTTTTCCTCAAGCGATGTAACACAAAAATATTTTTTAAAATAGTTCACAAGAATTTTCTAAAAGTAATGCACATTCTGACTGGCTAAACCGACTGGTTTACCCAATCAAAAGTTGCGTTACTTTCTGAATCTAGTATAAGACCGCGATTGAAGTTTAGAATGGACGCTAAATAAGGACGTACATGTATATATGAAATAATAAGATATATTCTACTAAGGGAAGACTCTAAAATATTGAGATTTCTTTCTCTGGGCAAATCTTAGAGTATCTGGAGACCCATGATCAGACAGCATGTTCTGTCCGGAAATACAGTTTGACACAGTAAATGCTCGCAATAAAAAAAATATAAAACGCTTTTGCACTCAATCTCGAGTATAAACGGCCCCGTGGAGGAAGAACGAAGAATTTGGAAACAATTTAGAAAAAGGAGAAAATTTTGGCAACTATCATTTTCTCCTTTTCCAAACATGTTTTCCACCTTTCGCAAAACAAAATTTAATGTTCAAGTAACGTTAGTATTTCCGTCTGCAAATGCTTTGAATGTGGAATAGTCTGCCGCTTTTGCCTTTTGGTAGGAAATACCGAGTTCACTATTACCTTCAAAATCATTATCTGTTATTTTTGTTAAAGCGTAGATTAAGATCAGACTGCACAGAACGTCATAGACCATCTTAAAATCAGCTTTATGACTTTAAACTATACGACCGAAAAAGCCATTTCAATTGCAAAGTAGGAACACCGTACTTTATCTATCGGCATCGAAGGAGTGTGAACTGCAATAATGTACGTAACATTAATCAACAAAGAAGGCAGACTGTCTTTATCGTGGACTGCAATTAAACCTTACACTGATAAACGCAACTCAATGACATTTTACGGACGGTGTAGATCAAGATCAGACTGCGCAGAACGTGCAGTCTGATCTTGGATTTACACTGTCCGATAAGAAGGTATCCCCCCCTTCCCACCGAACAAAAAATCTTTGAAATAGCAAAAATTGGGGTTTTACTGTCGGGTTGAAAGTTTCATTTTCCTTATTTAACAGGACAAGGGTCAATTTTTACCATTTAACTCTTTATCAAACGACAAATATTTAGGTTTGTCTAAATTGAAAGCATTTGCAGACGACAAAATAAAAGTGACTGAAAATTTAAAATTTATTTTCTAAAGGGTAGAAAAACATTGTGGAGAAAAGGAGAAAATGCTGGTTACCATCATTTTCTCCTTTTCCCGCAGTGTTTTCAAAAGCTTTCCTTCTCACGGTCGTTAAAAGTAGGGATCATGTGATAATGGGTAGGTTATTTGCGTTTATTTATCGTCGCTACCGGTTGCCCATCTGAGCGACGCCCCAAGAAGACGGTTAGTTGTTACGGGTGATAGTGCAAGGATACAAGTCGAAACTACTGAGAGTTTCGCCTGGTTCTTTAACGTGCTCGGCGTTTAAACCTCGGTATAATGTCTCGTCCGAAAGACTATTAGAAATTTTAGTCGGCCAGCCGGGGATTCGAACCCACAACCTGTAGTGACCCGAAACATTATGTTCACGAGTCCTACGTTCTACCTACTGAGTTATATCGGCTAGTAAATGGGTTATGATAATGGGTTAAACACTATAAAAAAAATATATATATATATATCGATTCAACTTCTTTTGAAAGCTAAAAATGCAACCCATACGAAGCTTCGTTACGCAAGTGGACGGTATGGATCAAAGATAAGACTACGCGTTCTTCGGACGCATTATTTCCAAACTCATCACGTCCCATTTTAATGACAGATTTTTAATATCACACACACAACCAGTTGATTATCTTATTCATTTCGTTTCGTGATCATCTTTTGTTTTTCATCCAATGAACATCATCGGTAATATTCTCACGAGTGGCGCAGCCACGAGTGAAAAAAACAACCGATAATATTCACCCAATGATATAAATTTCGATCTTATCACACGTAAACACAAAAATACCCTCTACTTATTATATTCCTTATTCAACCTTTATTTTATTCTAATAATCAGATATAAAGAATTGTTACAATATCAGCAATATGGGAAAAAAGTAGTTCCGGCAAACATTTTTATACTATATCGGCACTAGTGATGATATCATATCTATTATCACTAGTGGTATCATTGACTATAAAACCCAGTAATTCACTGATTAACCCAGTAATTCACTGATAGACCCAGTAATTCACTGATGGAACCAGTAATTCACTGATGGACCCAGTAATTCACTGATAAACCCAGTAATTCACTGATAAAAATATAACAAGTGATTACTAAATAATCATTTTGATTGCGATCACCTCGCTATTTTAACTCGTATTCTATAAATGCCTACGGTGCTAAGCGCGACTCACGGATCTTTTGCGGACAGTGTAGATCAAGATCAGACTGCACAAAACGTGCAGTCTGATCTTGGATCTACACTGTCCGATATGGAGATATCTTTCCTAAGCAAAATATCCTTTAAACAGCAAAATTTGACTTTTTACTGTCGACTTCAACGTTCCATTCCAATTCTTTAGTAGGATCAAGGGTTATGCGCGATTCATAGCATGTTTCCGGACACAACATGCAATCTGATAATAGGGAGGGAAACGAAAAATGCATTGCATGTTTGTGTTGTGTCCAATTTTCGTCGCCAATTCAAAAATGATTTCAGATCTCCTATCTATACAACAATCTTGACTAGCACGTTTAACGATGATTAAACCATTATCAAACAACAAAATTCTAGACTGGTCCAAATTGAAAGCACTTGCAGACGACAAAATAAACGTACTTCAAAAATTAAAATTTGTTTCCAGCAGAGTAGAAAACATTGTGGGAAAAGGAGAAAATGCTAGTTACCAGCATTTTCTCCTTTTCTCACAATGTTTTCAAAAGTTTTCTATCCCAGGATCGTAAAAAAAAACAGGGATTAACCAGGGTAAAGGGTTAATGGGTTGACTGATTGATTTTTACGCCGTTTTAAACTTTATTTTAGTCATTTCACGGCGACAGCTCACATATTCACGCATTTCCTGGGTTTCGCCTGTTTTAAGCTAAGACTCTGAACTGCCTTGTCCAAGGTCGTTCCCACGAAAGAACCCAGTGGAGTCAGTGTTGCTCGAACCTTCGGCCTCCATGACACGAGTCCGACACTTCACCACTGTTGCACAACGATGAAATGGGGGCTGGCTGTACGCCCATGATCAACACATTCCTGGTTACCCCACATCAAGCAATACTGACATTTAATCCTTTAGCACACAATCCAAAGTTTTAATAACCCTGAAGAAAAAGCCTTTTGAAAACATTGTGGGAAAAGGAGAAAATGCTGGTAACCAGCATTTTCTCCCTTTTCCACAATGTTTCCTAACCTTCGCAAAACAAATTTTCATTTTTTGAGCCATGTTTATTTTGTTGTCGTCCGCAAATGCTTAAAATTTGAACCGGTCTTAAATTTTTACCTTTGGTAAAGAGTTAAAGGCTAATTAAAAGGATTTAGAAAACATGGTTGGAAAAGTAGAGAATGTTTGTTATCATAACACTGGCCTACTACTGGAGAAATCCATGAAACGCGTGATTATGTGATTTGTAGTCTTGATATGACAGAAAAAAATGCTGAAGCGGTGAAAAACACCATTCATTCAAACTAACAGCATGCAGTTACCCGATTCGAATCGCGAGGGAACAAACGTTATCTCGCAAGAACGAAGGTCGAACTAAATGATAAAATGTTTGTTACGCACCTAGTCCTGGAAAAGCCATTTTATTGTAATTCTCTTATTATTATACTCATACGACATCCCTGCTACTCATTTTACCAAAAATATATTGCCATTGTAAACAGTTTTGTCCAAAATGTATAGAAAATGAGACTAGATGTAATACTTTTGTTTTCTATGAATGGCGGATAAATATGATTACGTAACCAATCAAATCAGGAAACAGGCTGAACATAGGGTGCAGAGGAGCGAAGTCATGATACCATATGGGCGGCAACACGCAAAAAGGAACATTCGGACATTTCCGTAAAGTGGCATCTCGGATAAGCCTGCGCAGTCCGCGCAGGCTAATCCGAGAAGGTACTTTCCGTTTTTTTTGTCATTTTCTGTTTTGTGCAAGTCTACTGTAGCACAAAATCTAATATAGTCGTAAATTGCCGTCTAGGACAAGC
The DNA here is from genome assembly GCA_943736015.1 of Tridacna crocea. Classification (NCBI taxonomy): domain Eukaryota; kingdom Metazoa; phylum Mollusca; class Bivalvia; order Cardiida; family Cardiidae; genus Tridacna; species Tridacna crocea. The sequence goes on along the minus strand of OX031060.1, from coordinate 10,947,863 downwards.
CTGCGCAGACTGCGCAGGCTGATCCGTGACGAAACTTTATGCAAATGTCCGAATGCCCTTTTTCGCGGCATATCTGAAACTGTATCCGGATTTTTTTCTCTATGGCGTCTGAGTCATTTTCTTACGATGCATGTTTTGAGTTGGAAAATTGTAGGTAGATCTTTTTAAAACAATGAGATATAAGGATTTTTAAAAAAATGTGGAAAGAAGAGACGATTTAGGTAAACAGTGTTTTCATATTTTCTAATATGTTTTGTATCCTTTCTTAAAGGTGGCCCTTCAGATTTTGGGACGAAAATTGTACAAAAATGCAAAAAAATCATCCCTATACTCCCAAAGCCTTTTAATTTTCATTCATAAAACCCCAGTAGTCGAACACCTTCATACAACACGAGAAATTAGAGATTTACTACAGCCCAGGTCGACACCGACGGGGGACACGTTCTATTTTTAGATTATCAATTCGCTCATTTACATACAGGAATACACAGATAAAGTTTCAAACATAGCGTCTGAAGAAGACATTATGGAAAATAATTATTACATGTTTGCTATGTAATGGAATTTAAGCGTTATGAGTCACGTGCCTGTCACTAGGCATTCCCGAAATGCTTTATTGATTTTTGGCGCGAAATCTAAAAATACCTTAAGAGGCTACGTAGCCTTTTAAGGGAATACCATCAAAAAAAATTTTTTTTGTAATTCTATGAATCTTAATTATTGATGATTTGTATTATATTTTCATATAAATTTCAATGATATATTTATTTTTTAATTTGGTGAGATGTGAAAATTCTAAATACCCACCTTTAACATTTTGGAAAAAGGAAAAACATACTGGTAAAAAGCATTTTCTTTTTAAATGACAACTTGAAATGTTTTCTAACATTTCAAAATACAGTAAATTATCATTTGTTATTTACCCTTTCTACGTATAAAAAAATATCATTGGTTTTCTACCCGTTCCAAGTATAAATATCATCATTTGTTTTCTACCCTTTTCAAATATAAAAAAAAATGTTCTTTCTACCCTTTTCAAGTATAATAATTATCATGCGCTTTCTACTCTTTTCATATAATAAAAAATATCAAGTGTTTTCTACCCTTTCCAAATACAAAAAAAAAATTCACTTGTTTTCTACCCTTTCCAAATACAAAAAATGTCACATGTTTTCTACCCTTTCCAAACACAACTAGAGCTATCACTCAACGTGATCATACCCCCACCAGCTCCTTGCCACCAAACAGGTCTTTGTCACAGAATGCAGAATGGTTGAGTACAAAAGTAAGAGTTGAACATGAGCGGCAAATTGCCATACGATACGCCCGTCTTACCCCAAGTGGTTAAGCTGGGGCATACACCGGACCAAATTAAAGTATGAAAAACAACAAAGGGCAATAACTCAAAAATTTAGCGAGTAAGAGTTATGATTCCTGTGCACTGCACTCCCTCTTGATCAGATCTATCCATCCATGAAATTTCATAACCCTAGCTAGTATAGTTTTGGAGATACGCTCCGGACAAAATTCAAGTATGAAAAACAACAAAGGGCAATAACTCATAAATTAAGGGAGCAGGAGTTATGATTTCTATGCACTGCACCCCCGCTTGATGAGATCTATCCACCCATGAAATTTCATAACCCTAGCTAGTATAGTTATGGAGATATTCACCGGACCAAATTCAAGTATTAGAAATGACAAAGGGCAATAACTCAAAAATTAAGCAAGCTGGAGTTATGATTCCTGTGCACTCCATTCCCCCTTGGTGAGATCTATCCAGCCATGAAATTTCATAACCCTAGCTAGTATAGTTTTGGAGATACGCTCCGGACAAAATTCAAGTATAAAAAAACAAAATTCAAGTATAAAAAAACAAAGGGCAATAACTTAAAAATTAAGCTAGCAAGAGTTAACATTCCTGTGCACTGCACTCCCCCTCGATGAGATCTATCCACCCATGAAATTTCATAACTCTAGCTAGTATAGTTTTGGAGATATGCTCCGGACAAAATTCAAGTATGAAAAAGAAATTTGTCCAGAATCATCAAAGGGCCATAACTCCATGAACCCTGAATAAACCATAATCAAAATAGGATATGCACATCTCTGCTTTATACCGAGTCTATCTGTGTAGTTCGAACCAAATCTGTCCAATAGTTGATGAGAAAAAGAGCGGTCAAGAAATTTCATGAAAGGGCCATAACTCAGTGAAAAATCAATGAACCATAACCAACATTTCATATGCACATCTCTGCTTGATACTGAGTTTACCTGTGAAGTTCGAATAAATTTCGTCCAGTAGTTTATGAGAAATAGAGCGGACAAAAAGCTACAGATCAACCGACGGACGGACGGACCGACGGACGGACGGACCGACCGACAAGCTGACTCCTATATACCCCACAAACAGAGTTTTGGGGGGTATAAAAATTATCATTTGAGCCATACTGAATTTGTTGTCTATTCAAGTTCTTTCAACTTTGACTAGTCTTAAAATTTATAATCTGGTTAAGTATTTAATCACTTACTCACTGAACCTTAATGTTGTGTTCTAGTCTTAATCGACTTTGAGTAGCGATCTCCCATTCAGGTCACCAGTGAAAGTGTACAAGATCTGCATTGTATCGCATTACGCTGACAAGGCCGCAGATTATCACAAGAACTGATTAAAGCATTTAGCGACAGTCCAATTGTTATGATGCTCATATTGAAGCTAGTTCGACGTCAAAACTAGTCATGTCAGGTCGATGGTCAATTGTCGCTTCATTAAAGAACAAAACAGAACAGAACAGATAAAGAGAGACAGTGTGAAAAATGTCCTGTTGAAGAGGCTAGCGCCATTCAGTGCTTTGTGACACTCCCCCAATATTTGCCTGATAAATATTGTATACAAACAAAAAGTTGTAACAGTGTAACAAGTAAATTACAATCTGAACAAGATCTCTGCAGAGCAAAACACACGTGTCCTGTCACACGCAATTGTTTATTTCCGATGACTTGAGAATATATACCTCTTAAACATGCTAACTGAAGGGGGTGTATAGAGTACAAGTTCAAGCCAACTTAGTTGAGATAAATTGTGAAAAAACTTCGAGAAATTCCTCGGGAAGAAGAGCGGGAGCTATGTAAAAAGTATGCATGTGTGCACAACAGAAATGTAGTTCTGTGATTTTTTTTTTCAAACAATATAAATTATAAAAAGTTTTATTGGAAATGTTCTAAAATCTGTATCTAATGGCAAAAACATCACCCGATATTGCTCCCCGTCAGCACCATGCCGTAAGTTCCCTTTGACGGGGAATCAATGTCTTTCATTTAGTGAAAATTCTATAGGCCATTAGATTTTAGTTGTTATCGCGTTTGCCATCAATATTTTTAACCCTTTACCACTCAATCCCGAGTTCTAATGAACACGAGAAAGAACACGTTTTGAAAACTTGGTAGGAAAAGGAGAAAATGCTGGTAACCAGCATTTTCTCCTTTTCCTACGAAGTTTTCTACCCTATCAAAGACACGTTATATCATTTGAGGTACGTTAAAATGTTCGTTTGCAAATGCTTTCAACTTGGACAAATCTTCATCGTTGTTGTGTGGTAAAGCGTTGGATTAACTCTGGCATTTTCATTAGAAGTAAGCAGGTTTATTGCCTACGTGCTCAGCCATTTATTTTTTTCAAAGAATTGATAATAGTCGTATAGTCAGTGTTTTGGAAAGAATATCGGGCAGATTACTGATAAAAAGAAATTCCATAAAAGTTTGAGTACGTGCACTGGCTGCCGGTGTATGACTGAAATAGTGTTGAGAACGGTGTTAAACACCATGTAAACAACCAATCGCATTGCGTTCGACGATTTACACAATGTCATTCTTTCTGGCCTCTTCATTCTCGATCTATTGTTCTGCTTTCCCTTATGCTGAGCATCCGATAAGATAAAAGTAGGAAACAGTTTCTGGTCGACGCATCCTTGATGTAAATTCAAAACTACTAACAAATGAATGCGACAGTCTCTTTCATGCTTTTCAACCTTATTGGGAAATAACGGCGGATTATAAGGTTTAATAATTCATAAATATGACCAGTGAAATATACTCCAGGTATTTCCGTTAGTCTTATAGAAAGCGGAAAAAAATAGTTCCTGCGCACTATTTACCTAGCTGTGCAGTAGGTGCCATTCATCCACAGGGAATTATGACGTAATTTACACCCATTTACCCTACATTTCTCGTGCTTTAACTCTTTCCCAAATGACAAATTTTCGACTCTTCCAAACTGAAAGAGATTGCAGACGACAATTTTAAACTTGATGAAAATGACTGAAAGTTTTCCAAAAGGGTAGAAAACACTGTGGGAAAAGGAGAAATTGCTCGTTACGAGCAATTTCTCCTTTTCCCACAGTGTTTTCAAAAGACTTATATTGCAGACACGTAAAACCAGGGCTTGTTTATGAAAGGATTAAATAATACTGCAGTACACTGTCATGTGAAGGGGGCACGGCACGGGGAATTACCAAAAATTACAGAAAACAAATACACTGAGTTGCTGAAAGTTCCAACTAAAACAGTGAGTAGATCAAGAAGCACAAAACAAGTTTAGTGAAAGATCGCGCGCCACGAGTAAAAACATTTCCGATGATTCGTGTGATGAAATAAATTTCGATCTTTCACGGAAAAAAAATATATACTCAGTTCAATAAATAAGTGTGCACTTAAATTTCTTTTTATATCTCGTCGCATGTTTTACTGAAGACCAACACATAGTCTATAGAAAACGTCAGGTTAATCAGATTTTGACCAAGTTAGGTTTTTGCAGTTTAAATAAAGGTGATACTAAAATCAAAGTTGCAAAAGTACTCAAAGACTAAAGTAACGTTAAAGTTATCTTGTTTGGCCAACTTTGCACGAATCAGCAGTTTCTGAAAAGAAACAATGTTGACGTTCTCCCTTGGACAGCTTTATCGCCGGATATGAATCCAATAGGACATGTCTGTGATTACTTAGGAAGACAGGTTCGATCCCGGCGAAACATCAACAATCTCATGGACTTGGCCACCGCTCTCGTTCAGGAATGGAATAACATGCCTGATGCAATGATTTTACGTTATGTATCGACAGCAGAGGTCACTAGCATTTTAGTGTTTCTCTTTTCATGAATGTTTTCAAAAACTTACAGGTCTCTTAAATATGGGGCTTCCAGCATTTTCTCCTTTTTACCAGTTTTTTTTTTATACCTGGTGATCTATTAAATGCAGGATTGTTTGAATAAAATAAGCTAATATTTCTACGCTCGTACATTAACGCAGGATTTTTTTTTTACTATTTTTCTAAAACATTCATACTCGTACTGTGAACACCAATAACGCCAGACACCAACAGTACAAAGGTAGCCAGCATCTTTTCGATCCAGCATACTCTAACAGATAATAGAATTACTCCGCCGGTGTTGTATAAATAACTGCGCCCGCTCTTGAAGAGGCAATCCGGCCACTTAAGTAGTCCGGCAATTAATGAAACCTTTATATCAAAATAAAGTTCTTGTGTCCAAATTCGGTGAGATTTAATTATTTGCATGTTTGTTTGGGTTTTGTTGTTGTCGTACTTGTATGTTTCACGTTGTTCTAAAACTATTTTTAGTTATATCGGAGGATCCCTTGCTTTTTTATTTTCTTTTAGGATTCCTTCGCACAAATGTCTTGCAACTGCAAAAAGTATCAACCCAGGTCAGCTTGTACGGACTGCGCAGGCTGATTTGGGACGAAACTTTTTACTTTTGAGTAAGTTACACAAATCCCCGCCCACTCCCCGTTCTATATCTATGTTTTAATGCAGTGTCTAGGTTGAGCGATTCTGGAATTCACGCAACGTTTTTCAAATCTTGCATAAATTCAGACCCAATGCGAGACATCTCTGGGTGAAAAGTAACCTACAAAAAGTCACAAAACAAAGAATTTACTCATGCCTCGCCAAATAAAAAAACCATCGCTGTTTTGATTAAAAGGACATCAATGCAGAAGCATTTTCTGCAAAGTATTATGTCAGTTAACCTTCCTCGACAGGAAGTAGATCAAAATTCCTTATCTGCGCATGTCATATTCCTCAACGATTTGAGTTATGTGTTTGAAAAATGCCACCCAGCGGAATAAAATTGGTCAAAACAGCTCACTTCCAAAACGACCCGATCCTAATCGGTCCACTTTACGTAGTCAGAGACTACTGTTGTATGAATTTTATCAAAGAGAATTTTGTAACTGTACAAATTTTATCTATCTTTTACTTTTCCAAAAATGGATTTAATTTCCCCAAAAGGATATTCGAGAAACTGTCTTCAGTTGACAGGTAAACAGGTCGGCAAGTCTACTGTATATATAGTCTTGAACAGTATAATGAATGTCTGCTCCAAATCAGCTATACGTTTTCTAGCTTTGTCGAAAATTGTCCTGCCTATTTTTTTATACCCCCCCCCCCCCTCGGCCTGGATTTTTAGATGGGAGAAAAAATCTAGAATATACACTGCAAATGGCGCTGGTTGTGGTATCGATGGTTGTGAGGCTGATCATTGGCCCTATAAACATAACGTTCCGAGTTTGATACCCAGGAGCGGTTGTCAACTTTTGGATTTTTCATAGGCCCACGCATTCGGCGCCAATACTGGTGTACTTCCCCGGAAGCAGAATCGAAAGAGATTAGTATAAGTTGTAAGAACTTGTTCCTCAGTCGATGTAAAAATACACACGTTTAAAGTAAACTAATGGCGCTTTTACGCTGAAAATTCAAAACTGATTTGTCTGTATTTAAATGTTTCAATATTGCGAACATTTTACGTAAATGTATGGCATTATTCATTAACAAGTACAGATTTGCGATAATGTGAATTACTGATTACATTAAAGTCGGTGTTACCGGGAATTAATCGATATTAAAATTTTAGGAAGCTAAGCACGGCTTACTGACCTTTTGCGGACTGTGTAGATCAAGATCAGACTGCACAGAACGTGCAGTCTGATCTTGGATCTACACTGTCCGATAAAAAGATATTTTTCCCAGAAAAAAGTAAACTATGAAAAAGGAGTAATTGAGTTTTTATTGTCGGCTTAAACGTTTTATTTAAGTTATTTAGAAAGTTAAGGATTAAAACATTTAACTTTGATTGTTTACCAAACAACAAAACTCTACACTTGTCAAAAACTGAAAGCGTTTGCAGACTACAAAATAAGATATAGTTGAAACGATAGCAATTGTCTGTCCACGTGTAGAAAACCTTGTGGGAAAAGGAAACGATGCAAGTTAAAACTGTTAAACCATCTCTAATTTGTCATCTGTAAATACTTTCAATTTGAACCAAAAATATTGTCGTCAGGTAAAGAGTTAAAACAACACGAAACCGTAAGTTTGAATAAAATGAATCGGTTTTTTTACAGCGAAACATGACAATATTGAATTTCTAGTAGCGAAAAAAAAAAATCGTTCAGATTTATGCACAATCACTGAAATAAACATTATCAATGTCGAGATGAAAAGCTTGGAATGTTAGTTTAGTGGGCTCTCGTCTATGACATTGTTTTCTTTATTAATGGTCTTCATTTAGCCCTGTGACGCGCTTTGCCATTGTATAAATACGGCCCAAAGCTCGCGGGATGAAAACTATACCCTTTGTAGTATACCGAGTCACTCTGTCAAATATCATTGTTTATGGTGTATGATTGAGCTTTAGGTGGTACAATAAAGAACGTTCAAGTTGACATCATTATCTCCCGCTAGATGGCATTTCACAAATACTCATCTATCTAATCTGGGCATCCTGGGTATATAACCGGACTACTTTCCAACGCGACAACCGTTACTTTTAATTTCAAACTAAAATAAACGTTTGCTTAAGAAAACGCTACCTCGTGCGATTTACTCAGCTATGGTCAGCAGTTTAGAGAAATCTGGGGATAAAACAGGCCTGATCTTTCCTCAAACGTATTGATAAAAACTATTTTCTCCATTGCTACTTTATAATGCGTATTACTACAGTCTGTCCGATATCGGGGATAGTGATGCGTCATATAAGACAGGTCGAATCTTCGAAGAATATGACATGCGCAGACAACGCTACATACTTTGAAATACGGTTCTAAATATGGGGTGATGACGTATCCCGCGCTCGTACTACGAATGCATCGAATTGCAATTTGATTCGTCAAAATGCTACGCAGTTGTATTAATCCGCCATTCATAAAAACAAGAGTCACTACCTTCCATAGTATAAATTGTCATATTTTGTTTACCATTTTCTTTAAAAAAAAAAAAAACCCTGTCGATAACTAAGTTGTTGTCGTTGAAAGCTCTAGGTATATAATAAAAGAAATATCATGCTATAGTATAACTTTCCTGTTACATGTATTTGGTTTGCGGTGCGTAAGAAAGCTTTGAAATCGCGGGAGACGCGATATCAAACTTTCTCACACGGCGCGAATCAAAATTAATACATGAAACTCCAAAGTTACTATAGCATAAATCTCCGTGTTAATTTCATGCTTTTCTGTGGTTATATGTTTGATATTTCATAGTTACGACCGGTGAAAAATATCGATTTCATATAGTGTACTTTTTTAAGTAAAGACGGAAACAGTTATTCCCGCGATGTATAGTTATCTTGGTAAACATAAAAATTATTTGGCATACTGAAATATGTCCATATTTATAGCCAACTATAGATATTACTCTCAGACGATAGCAGTGTCTTTTTAGGGTCGACTGACTTCATAATTATAGGGGAAACAGGTATTCCTTTCAGCTTAACCCTTTACTCCATAGAAATTCATTTCTACGCATTGCTTGTAGGAGCCTTTGGAAAACATTGTGGCAAAAGGTGAAATTGCTCGTGACGAGCAATTTCACCTTTTGCCACAATGTTTTCTACACAATCAAAAGGTGTCATAAACGGCTTTATCCTTGCTCTTATTTATGGTCAATTAGAGATACCATAGAAATGCCTTATGGGGTAAAGGGTTAAATACCCGCTGTACTATCTTTGTAATGAAGCGATGTATTTTACCTGTCTTACCTTTTATGTGTTTGTTTTGTTATGTTGTGTATGTCAACAAAGGTTTAAATTATCATCTGAGAGTAATACAAATAAACAGGTAAACAGCGCGTACCATTCAACCAGAGAGAAATATGGCTGAGGCCTAATTTACCCGACATTTCTCCTGCATTATGTAATATTGTCAAACGTTCTTATGTGGAGGGGTCCGCCACGGGCAATTACTGAATTTCATTTAAAAAAAGAAAAGGCTTATCAAGCTAGATACAAAGAACAGATCTAGTTTTGTATGACATTAAAATTTTGTTACTAGAATGGATAATGCGGTTGAAAAAAAACGGGTCCAAAGGACTAGTTTTTTAACCACACCACATCCCATTCGTATGAAAGCTTTTTGATATCATACACAAGCAGTTGATTATCCTATTTATTATGTTCCTAATTGGCCTTTTCATTCTAATCATTATCATGAATGGTACAATACCAGCAACATAAGGAAAAAGTAGTTTTGCCGAACGTTGTAAAACTATATCATCACTAGCGATGATATCATATCTATATCATCACTATAGTAGTATAATTCACTATGAGATTCCAGTAATTCACTGATAGGAATATAATAAAAAAATAAAAAAATAACATTCTGTATCTATTTTGCAGCATGGCGGCTCGTGGCGAAGGAAGAGCCTTATTGAAGACGCAAAGTTCGAGACAGCAGCCAACCTCGAGTTTGAACGACAGGAACGGAAGAGTCGAGGCGGATCGATCAGCGAGGAGGAGGACGTGTTTATTACACAACAAAATGGCGAGTGTATTTCCCCCGTAGAGAAAGAATCGGCCCGGAAACAGTTCGTTCTTCTTCTGTCACTAAGAGACGGGATGGCATCTTTATCTCGCATACTAAGAAATTTCGAGGTAAATATCAAAGCTGTGATCTGGTAGAAAGGGGGATTAACTCTTTACCAAACGACAAAAATTTCAGACCGGTCCAAATTGTAAGCACTTGCAGACGACAAAATGAACCTAACTCAAAAATTGAAATTTGTTTTGGGAAGGGTAGAAAACATTGTGGGGGAAAAGGAGAAAATGCTGGTTACCAGCATTTTCTCCTTTTTTCCACAATGTTTTCAAAAGGCTTCTATTTCAGGTTCGTAAAAACCAAGAATTGTTTGGGAAAGGGTTAATGCACTTCCGTTATCGTAATGTACTGTACTAACAGAGCTCCTGATAGACAGGGGAGTAATTTTAACTCCAAAATTCGAAATTTTAATTATTCTCAACCAAACCCTATGTTGTGGGTACTCATTACAATCGTCTTATCGAGACGATTCTAATGAATACCCACAATATAGGGTTTTGAAGGGAAATAATGGATTTAGAATACCAGCACTCCCTCTTTATCCGGAGATCTGAATTACTTAACAAGACATAATTATCAGTCAATAAAAATTCGGTTTGCTTTATACAAAGCAAGTAGTCCCATAGTTATGCATCCATAAAATCTATTTTGTCTAACAATCCATTGAATTATGAGGTAGCCTTGTCCTTTGCTACGCAGAAAATTGATCAATAGTAAAAAGTTTCGATTCAGGTCAGCCCGCGCGGACTGCGCAGGCTGACCTGAGTCGATACTTTTTTTTTTAAAATGCATTAAGCCCCCTTCTCACAAAGTATGCATGGCTCTCACTAATTCTTACTTTCTTTTCTTACTTGTAAACTGTTTTTCGACAAAGTTTTCTACCTTGTCAATAAACAAATGCATGGGAGTCGCAGGTTCGGTGCCTGGCTCTTCCAATTTTTTTCCAAGAATTGATGATAGTCGTTACGACCGGAATTATCGTCACGGCTAATCACTGTTTTGACAATGATTGTGTGGGAAAGCAGCCATTGTCATGAAAAGAAAATTGTGCAGAGTACTGGTAAAAGAAACTCCAATGAAAGCATGGAATGGTGCACTGGCCGCCACGATATAACTGAAATAAGGTTGAAAACTGCGGTGAAAATCATACATTCAATCAACTATAACGGTTATGGGGGATTAATCTCTTTTTTAGTGGCCATGACAGTCTAAAATTCGAAGCTACTGACTTTTCAAGTCATAACGAACGGAACCTACTCAAATATTCATTATGGCGCCGCATGAGCGGCGGCCCTATGTTTTTATTCGGTTTTTAAAAGTACCTATGGAGGCAGCCATACTGTTTACTTCGCTGCCAGTCATTTCGTACCTAAGCCATTTCGTACTCACATTTACTTTTTATTTTGGCCATTTTGTACTCACTTTGATAATTTCGTAACCACTTTGGTCATTTCACAACCTTATTAAATGGCTGTGATTGTGTGTTATTATTTGTTCCTTTTTTTAAATTTTAAGTTGCACTCTACAGATTGTCTAGGACTTCTAATTTCATTTCTCGCCAAGTTCTGCATAAATTTTCGTTGGTCAATTTTGCAATGCTGCAATCTACCTTATTTCAGAAACAACTGATTTGCGGCGCCATTGATGTTACGCATCAATATTTTCTTGTACATCATTGAATCTCACGTCCGTTTCTACCACTGGCACAGTTAATGACATAAAACACTAAGTAGATGTTTTACTGAACAATCTTTTGCTTTTAACCCTTTACCAGAATACAAATTTTTAGCCCTGTCAAAATTGAAAGTTTTTACAGACGACAATTTCAGTGTGGCTTAAGTGGTACAATTGTTTATTGATAGGGTAGAAAACATTGTGCGAAAAGGAGAAAATGCTGGTCACCAGCATTTTCTCCTTTTCCCACAATGTTTTCAAAAAGCTTCTTTCCAAGTGTCGTTAAAAGTCGTCATTTTGTGAGAAAGGGTTAAAATCAACGACCCTGAAGAAGAAAAAAAGTGCATTTTTTTAAACATCATGTTAACCAGCATTTTCTCCTTTTTCCCGCAATGTTTTCTACCCTTTCCACATCAAATTTTGATTTTTCAATCACATTTATTTTGTCGTCTGCAAAATGCTTTCAGTTTGGACCAGTCTATAAATTTGTCTTTTGGTAAAGAGTTAAAACATAATAATTCTTGATTATCGGCGACAGTAATTACTTGACGACAGCATGCCAGTACAAACCCTCCATCAGAAATATTGCATTGGGAAAAATAGAGGATTTCTTTCGGTAAAGATTGAAATTTATCTCATCGAGTTAACAACATCAGTAATATTTTCACGAGTGGCGCAGCCATGAATGCACATGCACCACTCGTGAAAATATTACCGATGATGTTCACGAGATGTTCTATTCATTTCATGTTTCCCGGTGGTATATTGAGAAATAAAGGTGAAATATTTTACGATATTTCATGGTTACGACCGACTTCATCTTCGAACTCTTCAATAATGAAGGCGGAAACGGTAGTTCCCACGCACTAGCTACCTAGGTAAAATGCGCATGCCACTCAACCAGATGGAAACATGACGTCATTTACCCTACATTCTCGCGCTTTAAGTAATGTTGTACTGCGTTGCTATGTATAGAGGGGGTACACCATGGGAAAATTGACGGAAAGAATTGTATTGGATTTTAAGGTAAGACCTGTGTAATGGAAAACAGCTATTACCACTAAAATATCATTCTGCAAAATAAGCTATAATTAAAAATGAGTATTATTGAATTACTTTCACCTTTTCATTTTTTTCCATTTTTTCCTTCTTTACCATTTATAAATCTAAAACCACTATATTCTTTATTCAAAAAGTGATAATAATTACCTCCCTTTTCAGAAAACTAACAAAAATATCAAAAAATAATTTCAAGATAGACATAAACGAAATTTCTGACCCGTTAGAAATATGCAAAAATATTATTTCTGCATAAATCCTTATTTATCTTTATTTATCAACCAATTAGAATTTTCACCTGCAGTGCATTACACAGGTCTTGCCTTAAAGGTGGCCCTTCAGATATTGGAACGAAAATTGTACAAAAATACAAAAAAAATATCCTTATACTCCCAAAGCCTTATAATTTTCATTCATTAAACCCCAGTAGTCGAAAACCATCCGACAACTAAATAAATTACAGATTTACTACAGCCTAGGTCAACACTGAAGGGAAACACCGTTTATTTTTACATGAGCAACTCGCTCATATACATACCGAAAATATAAAAACGAAGCTTCAAACATACCGTTCAAAGTTCTAGACTTTTTGGAAAATAACTACATGTTTGTTATGCTATGGAATTTAATAGTCATTGGTCACGTGCGAGTCATTAAACATTCCCACAATGCTTTTTTTGATTTTGGCGGGAAATCTAAAAATAGCTTAAGAGGCTACGTAGCCTTTTAAGGGGATACCATCAAAAAAATTTTTTTTTTGTAATTTTATGATTCTTAATTACTGATGATTTGTATTGTTTTTTCATATAAATTTCATTGACATATATATTTTTAATTTGGTGTGATGTGAAATTTCTAAATACCCACCTTTAATGCAATGCTATATCGTTAGTAACTGTACAGGAAATTCCGCTCTAAAAATAGAAAAATCTCGGTATATCCCTCTAATTTCTACTTGCCTTTCTATCTATGTATCAAACCTAAAGCCATTTTTGAATGCTAATGACAAATAGCCATCTTCACTAGGATTTTCTTTTCAAAAACATGGGAAACGAAATCTAGTTTAAAGCCCCTTTAAAGGTACTGTCAATTTTTGCTTACACACAAAATACGAAAGTCTTAACCGCCCCCACTGTCCTCAAGGTTTCCATTCAAGTTTAGCTTGTGACAAAGTGATTATTGCATTTTTACTGTGTGGAAAAAATAAATCTATTTGTAGAAAATTGAAGCGGAGTGTTTCTATATAAATGTCCCATTTTAACGTGATTCAGGCTCCCTAAACAGGAAACTTTGAACAATGCAAAGTACTAAAAACGGCAGCGGTGTTTGTTTTCTGTAAAATCTATACCACAAAAAACTTTGCATGTAACTGCCTACGTGTTTTCCTAGATTTTCATGATAAAACGTAATGACGTATTCAGACTGATAATGAACTGATGATGAGCGCGCTTTAACACTTCCGGGTCTATCTTACACGAAATATCACTCCGCGCTCTAATTTGTATGTTGATGGCACTCACGCACCACCATTTCTATTCTCTCTCTCTCTCTCTCTCTCTCGCCCGCTCTCTCTTTGCCGCAACCGGGTATGGAGCCAACAACCTCCAGGTCACAAGTCAGATATGCCGCCGGACTGATCCCTTTCGAGTTCAAATTGAACTTAACTCGTTACCAAACTACAGAATTTTACGTTTGTCCAAATCGAAAGCATTTGCAGACGGCAAAATAAAAGTGACTAAAAATTTGAAATTTGTTTTGTGAAGTGTAGAAAACATTGTGGGGAAAAGGAGAAAATGCTGGTAACCAGCATTTTCTCCTTTCCCCACAATGTTTTCTACAGGCTTCTTTCGCAGGATCGTAAAAAGTAGGGATTGTGTGGTAATGGGTTAATTCTTTCTGCACCAGATAAATACACTCGGCCTCTTTCGACGGTCATAAATACAATCTGCTGAACTTTAAAGATTTCTATTACAGACACAAATATAAGCTTAACTAAAGGTATAGACCAAAGATCAGACTGCATGTTCTTTGCAGTCTGATCTTGACCTATGCCGTCGGCTAAAGTCAATGTTTTCGCCTATGGCACTGAAAAGGTTAAAGACCCACACTGATCAGCTTTCAAGCTTTTGAGATTACATACGAGATCAGTAGGGTCCATATTATTCGCCAACTATTCGTAAAGCCCCCGTCACACCAAATTAGATCTTATATAGAATGTCTTACCCCGTCCTTACATGATCGGAAAACGGGTTGCAGTCGGAGCAGAGGGTTTAATTTTGCTCTGATAGTGCCTGAAGCCCCTGTCTCACCAAACCCGTTCTTAAAAAGTCTTACCCCGGGTAACAAAATCTTAAAACGGGCTGCGGTCGCAATATGGCGTGAAATTTCGGTCGGTAATACGCAAACGCAGTGTCAACTGGCGCCTGACTGCACCTCTCCTTTATTAGGACCGAACCATGGCAGTTCCGTTTGTAACCCGTTCATGCCGTTTTAAGTTCGTTGTCAATCCGTCTAATTGCAGGACGGGAAGGACGGCAAGAAATTTTGAACAGGCTCAAAGTTCTGGAGCACCTTCACGTCCTAACGCGTTCATTAAGTTCGTAAACAGATCGTAAAAGGTCACTTATACAACCACAACGTGCGAACACAATTTAAGTTTGTTTGGCAAAAATTTTTGAAACGGAGTGAGAACGAGTTTGGTGTGACGGGGGTATAAGAAACTTCTCAGTGTTATTCTCGAAACACGTGATGTTTTTCAAGATATATGTAGGAATGTTCGTGAGTTCTCTCTACCGTAACTCCCAACATTCCTTATCTGTATACCATCTAATTACACTCTAATCACTTAATTAACCATTCGGCTGCTAGGCACGAATCACTGACCATTCGCGGACAATGTAAATCAAGATCAGACTGCACAGAACGTGCAGTCTGATCTTGGATCTACACTGTCCGATCTACACTGTCTTGGATCTACACTGTCCGATAAGGAGATATTTATGTCCAAAACAGTTTCGAAATCACTTTTTTTTCTAGGAGTTACTATCGGTCTTGAATATTTGTAATTGTATGGCGCTTTACACCGCTTTCAATATTATTTGTCATATCAAAGCGACAGCTCACATAAACATGTATTTCCGGGGTTTTACCACTAAGCTAGGGGTCCGAGGAGTCTTGCTAAAGAAAGCTCTGTGCGGCTCGAGCCCGAATCCCCTAGTTTACGAGCCGGCTTTAACCCTTAAAGTGCTGGAAACAAGTTAACTTGGTTTTGCGGACAATGCAGAGCAAGATCAGACTGCACAGAACGTGCAGTCTGATCTTAGATCTACACTGTCCGCTGCCTTATTACATGTTATGGCTGAAATAATCTTGAAATAACAATATTAGGGCTGCTTTTCCTACTTGAAACGGTTTCACTCATTTATTCAGTTCTTTAAGGCTTGATTACACCAGCGGACGGCATAGATCAAAGATCGTGCAGTCTGATCTTGATCTATGCCGTCCCTAAAAGTCTCTGCTTTAGCCGGTGGTGCCGAAAGGGTTAAGGTTAACGCACCTACTGGGATTCGTGTAACATCGCGTTACGTCGCCATAATCGCTAAGACTCGGAAATCGATGCGCAGGGAGGAAGTTAGCCTGGCATTCAGACCCTGCATTTAAACCATTCTAATACACAAGGTACACAACTACAGCAAAGTCACAGAAATATGTGTTGTTACTTGCCCTTTTTCTGAAATACAGACATTCAGAGCATTCAGAGCATTGAGAACACAGAGTTTCCATTTTGCAGTTTTACTTGATGATTTCCTTCAAGTGAAAAGGCTCTATCTAACGGACTGACACCAGTCTAGGAGGAAGTGTGTATCGGCCGATCTATTACGGATTATCCGAGTTTTAGCCGTATCTGTGCTTTTTTTCGGCAATGAAAGGAGATGTTCAGGTAGAGGACCCGTGATACCTCCAGTGCAACATGGCATACAATTTCTTGATAGTTGACAAATATCGATTTATTCGAAAATAATACTTTTGCACATTATAACCGACCAGAAATTCCTTTGGTGTCTATCTTGAAATTATTGGTTGATACTTTATGTGAGTTTTCAGAAAAAGGAGGTAATTAGTATTTCCCTTTGTAATGATAATATAGCGGTTTTAGATTTATACATGATAATTCTAAGGAGGGAAGAAAAAGGTTAAATAGGAAAGAAAAGGGAAAATAGTGACTTGGTTAAAGTAAAATAATACCTATTTTTGATAAAAGCAAATTTTGAAAATAATATCATAGTGGAAAAAGCTGTTTTCTATTACAAGTCCACTACCTTAAACAAATCCCATTAGCGTGCCAGATCACTGAGCAAGGCAAAGGTTAAGTAATTTTAGTTCTGACATGAGTGACCGAAATATAAAGCAATGTCGATAGAGAAAAACTGAGAGTGTCTTTCATAACCATTTCTAACGACTCTTTGTCACTTCTCATAATGCTTTTGTTACCCGTGGGAAAAAATAAAACTTTTGTTGCAGAAAACATAAACACAAAATCATGATTGATCAATCACTTAAAAATACGCGAATTATTTTGTCTTCTTGTTACGAAATGCAGGCCTACTCCACTCCTAGCCGAAGTTTTAGTTACGTCTCTTTTATCAATACTGCAGTTTTACAGTACTTCTGTATATCATCATCGTTACAGAGCATTTTTTTTTTGTATGTGCGATTTTTTTACCATCTATATCAATGGCGCCGCAAATTGAGATTGCAACTTAAAACTTAAGACATAATCATAGTCATTCTTCGGCGAAATTTAACGTAATTTCTATCGGAGCTATGTACAAAAGCAGCTGTCACTCGAGCGAGAAACAACCCAAGAAAATTATATTACAACAACGTTCTGAATTACCAAATTGATACTAAAAACTGGGTATGAAATGACCAAAGTGGGTATGAAATAATCAAAGTGGGTACAAAATGACCAAAATATAAAGAATAGGTGGATACGAAAAGACAAAAATTGTACGAAATTACCTAGTTACGAAATGACTTGAAGCCGGGTAAACAATATGGCTGCCTCCATAGGTACTTTTCAATAGCGAATAAAAAAAATAATAATGGCTTGCAACACATGAAAAGGGGCATTCGGACATTTGCGTAAAGTGTCGTCTCGGATCAGCCTGCGCAGTCCGCGCAGGCTAATCCGAGACAACACTTTCCGTTTTGATGCAGTTTTCTGCTTTGCACATGTCTACTGAAGGACAAAATCTAATGTAGTCGTAAAGTGCCGTCTCGGATTAGCCTGCGCGGACTGCGCAGGCTGATCCAAGACGACACTTTACGCAGATGTCCGAATGCCCCTTTTCGTGTGTTGCACTCCATATAGTGTCGCCGCTCATGCGGCGCCACAAACAAGTACTTTCAACACAAGTAAAATGGCGGCGTCGATTTATCCCTTTATCACACAACCCCGACTTTTAATACCCCTGTGAAAGAAGTCTTTTGAAAACAAGTTTTCTCTACTTTTTTTAAAGTCAAGTTTCAAGTTTTGAGTCGCCTTTATTTTGTCGTCTGCAAGTGCTTTCAGTTGGGACCAGTCTATGATTTGTCGTTTGGCAAAGAGTTCAATAAACATTATAATATTTGTCAAATGTCTATCTCAGTAACATCATCAAGATCGTGCACCAAACACAAAGTTTAACTAAAGTCTCACCGACGTCAATTCTCAGTGACGTCAGCTTTCATTGAATTGGGGCACTCGGAAGGGAAATTTCATTTTGTTAGCTAACTCAGTTTGTGAGACCATAAAACAGTGAAATTTCGCTGATTACACGTTGGATGGCAAAAATTTGCAGTGTAATAAATTTGTTGTTCGGTCGGGTGACAGGGGACTTGGAAACTTATAAAGAGCTGTGGCAAATCTCTTCACTACCTTGCGCCACAACCGTGAACAAGTTTCCTAGTCGCCTGCCACCTGACATACAATTAATGATAGATCTATAGATCTATCCCTCTTCAAATTTCAGAATTCAAAAGTCACCATTGAGCATATTGAATCTAGAGTGGCGAGAAAGGCCGGATCTATGTATGACATCATCATTCAGTGCAGCGGAATGAAGGACACAGTGACGTCATTGATGAATACCTTACGTCAAAATGTAACGATAACCGATATGTGTTGTCAAACAGAGAAGGTTGCAAGTCGAAAAGGTAATAGTAGGCTACGTCCTGTTGCTCCAATGTTTGTGTTGTGTCACATTAGTGAAATTTGAAAATCTTTAAAGTTATCAAGATGAAGCAAAGGAACTATTGTTTCCACCTTTAGCTGAAGAGTTAGAAAATATGAAATCGGTATTTTTCATTGGTCATAACCATGAAATATCAAGCCATAATCCACCATTATATTGTCTATAAACTACCGCAAAGCATATTACATCTAATAACAAATAAAATAATTCAATTTCACTCAATGCAGAGTTAGACCTACTGTGTTCAAGTGTCCTTGGTCCAAGTCATTTTCGTTAAAGTTATCAGACCGACAGTAGATCTATTTTTTCTTTAAACTTTAATCACTATATAGCAAAAGCGTTTTTTTTCTTTTCTAGTACACTTAAGTGAAAATGAAACCGACTATACACACTTTAAGTTGTTTTATTTTGTATTTTTCATTAGGATATCATTCAATTATTTAGATCTGAAATTAAATTTATTCATTTTCATCGATAGTGAAACAAATTCTACAATACAACTTGTATTTTCCCTTGAAATAAAAAAAAAATCCGTCTTTTAACACCCTAAGAAATAAGCCTTTGGAATACGTGAGAAAAGGAGAAAATGCTGGTAACCAGCATTTTCTCCTTTTCCAACAAGGTTTTCTATCTTCCAAATGTGATTTTCTTTATTTGAATTACACCTATTTTGTCGTACACCAAATCTTTTAATTTGGGCAAGTCTAATTTTTTTACATTTGATCATGGCTTAAAATAATTCCCTATTAATGCTTTCTGGAAACTAAAGTTCATATCGTTGGTTTACTTCAAAACCTCGTAACTAGACCTTGCAACAAGCTGTAGTTACGAGGTTTTTGAAGTAAACCGACGATATATCGGACTGAAACTTGTCTTATCTTAATATACCCGGGTTTTTTTTAGGTTTCGGACATCGGCAAAGGTATAAATCGACAGAATTAAATTAGTGACAATGGGATGATTGTTGTCAAACGCTTTGTTTATTTCAGATATCTGGTTCCCGAAACACATATCTGACCTGGACAGCTGTACCCACATTGTCACCAAGTTTGAACCTGAGCTGGATTGCGATCATCCGGTAAGTAAAGTACAAATAGCGTTGTCTGCGCATGTCATACTCTTCGAAGATTCGACCTGTCTGCCATGGCGCATCACCAATCCCATATCGTCGGTTTGCTTTCAAAACCTCGTAACTACAGCTTGTAACAAGCTGTAGTTACGAGGTTTTGAAAGCAAACCGACGATATGCTAGGGAAAAGTAGGGCTTACATCGAAGCTATATACGCAAGCCTGTAGGGACTGTTTTAATAAATCGCCGGTGCAAAGGTTATATGCTATCTGATCACAGCTGATTGAATCGCACAGGTTGCGTTTTATTGAGTAAACGTTTACTTTAACCCTTTTCCAATCAATCCCTGGTTTTTACGGGTCTGGAATAATAGCCTTTTGAAAACATTGTGGGAAAAGGAGAAAATGCTGTTAACCACCATTTTCTCCTTTTCCCATAATGTTTTCTATCCTATCATAGACAGAAATCATCTTTTCAGCAAGAGTTGAAATGTCTGCAAATGCTTTCAATATGGTCTAGTCAAAAAGTTTGTCGTTTGGGAAAGGGTTAATTTGAAATTCAAAGTAACGGTTGTCGTGTAGAAAAGTAGTCCGATTCTGTACCCAGAATGCCCAAATTAGATAGAGGAGGTAATGGGTCAACCTGTGCCGAAACTTTTCGCTATTGGCCAATTTTCTGTATGGCCAAGGCGCAACCTTCGTCATGATAAAGTCGTCTGCTGAAAAATGCAGCTATGGGGTCGGCGATGCGTCATAGTAGACAGGTCGAATTTTCGAAGAATATGGCATGCGCAGATAACACTGGTCAGCCTGCGCAGACTGCGCAGATGCACTAAGCCCCTTTTTCACACAGCGTGGCTCATACATCTTTGAACAGGCATTGCAAAGGAGTGTTTTCCCTTATGCTTGAAATGAATTCTGAAATGTATTTCAAATATACAAAAACCTAGATTATTGAATTAAAACCTGACCCGTCGCTGTCTTTGACACTTCACCAAAGTGTATTTCATTCTCTGAATGGCAAAAACTAATCGCTTATGATGCCACAAGGTTTAATATAACATTTAAACGTAATTTAGAAATTAATAAACTATAGAAAGACATGCTGTCTTGCATTATTGCTTTACTGATCGATATTACTATTGAAACTCGATGCTGAATCGAGATATTGCGTATCGATAGGTGAGTGCAACACTATTCTAAGTGCCTGTACAATGTACAGGCACTTAGAATAGTGTTGCACTCACCTATCGATATGCAGGGCTTTGTCTCATATTGTATGGTATAATAAAGTGACTGGTGTCACAGGTTATCGTCTGAATTTGAGGAGTGGCCAAATGTTAACATTTCTAAATAAAAAATACACGAAAATTTCATTCATAAATGTGGTAAAAAAATAAAATCTGAGGTTCAAAGGACAATTTATCTTAACTCTGGGAAGGCATCGTCAAGACATATTAAACTTCTTTCGTCTCGTTTCACAATTGCACGTCATTAACATAACGTCGGCATACGCTATTTTTTCTCATTTCCCGCCAAGTGGGTCGGTTGTTGTTACTAATAAAACAAATGATCTTTTTTTTTAAATTAATTCTTTACCAAACGACAAATTTTTGAAAGCATTTGCAGACGACAAAATAAATGTGACTGAAAAATCGAAATTTGGTTTGGGAAAGTTAGAAAACATTGTGTGAAAAGCAGATAATGCTGGTCAGCAGCATTTTCTTCTTTTACCACAATGTTTTCAAAAGGCTCCTACCTCATGGTCGTCAAAAGTCGTCATTGTGTGGTATAGGGTTAAACTCTAAAGAGTGGTGTCCGTGGTCGTGACGCAGAGCGTCGGCCTCATAATCTAAAGGTCCTGAGTTCGATACCTGGAAGCGGGTGTCAACTTTGGGATTTGTCATTGGCCCACACATTCGGCGCGAGTACTGGTGTAGTTCCCAGGAAGCACAATCGAGAGAGGTTAGTATAAGTTGTAAGAACTTGTTTCTCAATCGATGTAAAATAAATACGTTTAAACTAAACTCTAAAGAGCGTCCCTTGCTATCACAAGCACTAGAAAGAAGCATTTGACAATGCTGTCGTAAACTTAAAAAAGAAATAAACGTGCCAGTGACCAAGATTTTCTCATTTTTGCGCAAAGCTTTCTACCCTTCTAAAGACAAAATTGACAATATATTTTTACAGAAAATTTGCTTTTTATGAACGTTTTCAATACGGAAGAGTCCAAGATACATACATAGTCCAGTAGAAATGAAATACACTTGTTGACTTGTCACGCCATTTGCCCAGTATGTGATTAGCACTTTAAATGAAAGCAGGTTAACGACTGTAGATCCGTTTTATTTGCGTAAATCGAAAGTTACTTTCATTCAAGTTCAGTCACACATAAAAAGAGACAGCAAAGTTCGTTTTTCTCTGGTTTTTAACGTTTCCAGAACAATAGATCGTTGATGTGATCTGAGCTCTGACAAAAGGGGACTTAATGCATCTCAGTGATGTTTGACACAAATGCAAGAGCTCACATACTCATGGATTTGAAATGAGCCACATTTTTAACATTCGACTTAATCATATTGTAGAATGGGGTCTTGGTCAAGCAAAAAAAAAAATCAACAGCGAAAAGTTTCGGCCCAGGTCAGCCTGCGCAGACTGCGCAGGCTGACCTGGGTCGATACTTTTCGCAGATGCATTAAGCCCCCTTTTTCAAAGAGCATGCCTCAAATATTTTCATTGTTATACTAAAGGGGGGCTTTAAGATCGTGCTAAAAACTCGTTAACCCCGCCAAACTGACAATAAAGTCGCTGTAATGGTCCGTTCTCAAGATCATGAAATTAACAAGATCGTGAATAAACATCTGCCGTTAGTGGTGTTTTTGCTTGTAAATGGCTGGTATTTAACATTTCGCCAGCTAAATTAGGACACTTTTGATGTATGTAAATAAAAGGAAGGTGATAAAGTACTAACTGGTTGATGCCAAAGCCTCATTTTCATTTATAAAACCCCAGTAGTCGAAAACCATCCGACAACAAGAGAAATTAGGACGACAACGACGGGAAACACAGTCTACTTTTATATGAGCAACTCGCTCATTTACATACCGGAAACACACATACGAAGCTTGAAACATCCGAAGAAGACATTATCGAAAATAATTGCATGTTTGTTATGTTACGGAATTTAAGCGTCATTAGTCACTTGACATTCCCACAATGCTTTTTTTTTTATTTCTGGCGCGAAATCTAAATATACCTAAAGAGGCTACGTAGCCTTTTAAGGGAACACCGTCAAAAAAATTGCAATTTTATGATTCTTAATTATTGATAATTTGTATAGGTTTTTCCTAAAATTTCAGTGATACATTTTTCAATTTGGTGAGATGTGAAAAATTTAAATACCCACCTTAAAAAGATAACTCGACCTCTATTTGGACATTCAGAAATTTGATATTTAGGAAATGGCTTAACATTTGACAAGGAAAGCGATTTAGAATGATCGAGTGCGTATTTACCAACCATTATAAACTCATACTAAGTCTTGTTCTGAACTTAAAAAGTAACACCTTCTGATTGGCTCAGCCACTTAGTTAAGCCAATCAAAGTTGCGAAAATTTAGAACTTTTTTGAAAATAACAATACAATTAATTTTAAGAAATGGTTAGGGAATGGATCCGCATTCTCTTACCACTATCAAAAACATTCTGAGTCTTATTCTATATTACTTTGAAAGTAACACAACTTCTGATTGGCTAAGCCATTCGTTCGTTTTGGCCTATCAAAAGTTGTGTTACTTTTAAGATTGGACCTCAGAATCTTCTGAAAAATGCTTCCATAGAACATCTGCCCTTCAATGATCGCCAAATAACGAATAACCCTTTACCACACAATCCCGACTTTTGACGACCCTGAGAAAGAAGCCTTTTGAAAACATTGTGGAAAAGGAGAAAATGCTGGTAACCAGCATTTTCTCCATTTCCCACAATGTGTTTTTATCCTATCAAAGAAAAGTTCCACTTTTTGCGCCTCAATGAATTTGTATCTGCTGAAAATACCTTGAATTTGGACAAGGCTAAAATTTTGTCGTCTGGTAAAGGGATAAGCGAAGTAAGTTAAGCCAATTGACGAATCTTGACGATCAAACCAAACAAGAAAGATCCTCTAAAAGGATAGATGACGTAAAAGATGCTGGACTAGTAATACTGAAGCTCTTAAGGATCAATATGAAATATACTAATAAGAAAATACCTGGCGAGAAATTACCTTTTTTTTCCTAACCGTTTTTCATGTCGTTGAAAAGTAGATTGTAATTTCAGGTACGGTGCTATTTAGTGACGCTTATGAAAATACTTCATTTCCAAATAGAACAATAAAGGATCATTCGCTATTACATTAATACACCATCTTATGAATCAAGCCTCGCGCTATCGATTAGCAAAGCAACGCTAGTAAACTATAGTGGTTTCATAAATATGCGAGCAAATATGGCAGCGGTGCCCGCCGAATTAACCAGCGCCCGTTTTTAACCAATCACAAATTACAATTTATTCATCCTTCATCAGTACCAAGAAGTAGGTCATAAGCCAGCACATTCAGCCAATTCGAAAATTTAGCGTCTTTAACTCGTTACCAAACGACAAAATTTGAGACTTGTCCAAATTGACAGCATTTGCAGACGACAAAAAAAAAAAAACGGGACTAGAAATTTGAAATTTTTCAGTGAAGGGTAGAAAACATTGTGGGAAAAGGAGAAAATGCTGGTCACCAGGCTTTCTAAAGGCTTCTTTCTCAGGGTCGTAAAAAGTAGCGATTGTGTGGTAATGGGTAAGCCAAAGGCTTTCGGCTATCAATAAGTTTCACTGCAGTGCTAATTAGCAACGGCTTATTCCTGTTATAATTTTAGTACAATCCATTACCCGCCAGCATATCGTCAGTTTATTTCAAAAACCTCGTAACTACAGCTTGTTACAAACTGTAGTTACGATGTTTTAGAAGTAAACCGATGATATATAAGCATTATGCATACACGCGTATGATCCGTCATCAACACACGGTTGGATTATATCTAAAGTGATACATAAATCTAATGAACGTGAGAAGCATTCCTCTATTCATTATCATTTTACAACAGTAGTAAAAGTTTCAGGCTCCAATATATGCCTTGATCTGATAAAATAACACTCACGATTGACAAAAAAACGCATCTACAGCGTTGTCTGCGCATGTCATATCATTATCTCCCGCTAGATGGCATTCTACAAATACTCATCTAATTTGGGCATCCTGGGTACAGAACCGGACTAATTTGAATGTCAAACTCAAATATCTTCGTAATATCTTATTCCTACGAATTCTTATTAATGGTTGAATCTGTATCACGTTAACTTAATCAAGTCATTTCTTTTCTAAGTTGACTGATATCTTAATATCATGTAGTTTTTTTAATTGTAAACATGCGCCTGTTTAATCAATTGTGATGGTCCAGTTGGAAGGTTCCTTAGTCATTAAAGAGGCTTTTCTTCATTTCTAACTATAACCAATAACACTCCACACAACTCTGTTTTTTTTTCCAACTATTTTAACCTAAGTTTTCTATAACTTATAATGATATGATCATTTAATAACCTTGTTAACCGTTAACTGAAATTTGGAGAAGAACTTTATAAGCCTATGCTTTCGTTTTAATCCTTTTTTTCAGTTTGCTTGTCATACGATTGTATTTCATTTTCTCTTGTAAATTTATACTGTTGAATAAAATATGTTTAAACTAAACTAAAATAAATGTTTACTTAATAAAACGCTACCGATTGCATTCACTCAGCTATGATCATCAGTTTACAGAAATCTGGAGCTAAAACAGGCCTTAATTTTCCTCAAACGTATTGATAAAAGCCATTTTCTCCATTGCTACTTTATAGCGCGTAATACTACGGTCTCACCCGATATTGGGGAGAGCGATGCGTCATATAAGGTCGAATCTTAGAAGAATATGACATGCGCAGACAACGCATGTAATATTCTTCAAAGATTCGACAGCCGTCTGCTATGAGGCTTTATTCTAAACGCTGACCCTTGGGATTGTATTAATACGCGCTATAAAGTAACAACGGAGAAAATGGCTTTTATCAGTATACGTTCGAGGAGAAATCAGGCCTGTTTTAGCTCTAGATTTCTCTAAACTACTGGTTGTTAGGTACTGTATTTAAACCGGGGTGAAGCCATGCATGAAGGAGTAGCCTCCCGTAACAACATGCAAACCAAAAGCAAAAAGTTTCGACTCAGATCAGCCTGCGCGGACTGCGCAGGCTGATCTGGGTCAATACTTTTTGCAGATGCATTAAACTCCCTTTCACAGGGCGTGACTCATAATTTTCAGACACTTGAATAATTCTACTTTTTTTATTTTAGGGCTTTACTGACAAAGAGTACAGAAAAAGGAGGAAGGAAATAGCTGATATTGCCTTCGACTATAAATAGTGAGTACCTTTTATCACATAACCTCCCTTGTTTTCAGTGTAATATACTCATTACGAATTTTCTTATCTTATATACGTTTGATATCACTTTTGTTTGACGTTATTTTTGACGTCATTTTGTACGCATTTCATACGAGTGAATGGGTCTCATGGAAAATACCGCGGGTACATTTATGAATGTTTTTGCACCATCTGATCTACATTTTGTGAAATATCATTATGTGATAAAAAGAATCTGACATTCGTGGGCGTTTGAGATAAAATTTTATTAACTTCAAGGAAAATTTTTATTAAGCTCGTTTAATAACATTTCCCTAGACTCGTTTAATAAAATCTTATCCCAAAAGCCCACTCATGTCAGATCCTATATATCTTATGTTTTATATAGATGAGCCTAACAGTTAACCTCTTACCAAACAATCCCTGGTTTTTACGACCCTGACATAGAAGCCTTTTGAAAACATCGTGGGGAAAAAGAGAAAATGCTGGTGACCAGCATTTTCTCTTTTTATCACAATTTTTTCTACCCTGTTGTTAACAAATTTCAGTTTTTCTGAATTTCGTTTATTTTGTCGTCTGCCAGTGTTTTCCATTTGGACCAGTCTAACATTGTGCCGTTTGGGAAAGGGTTAAGCAGTGTAAAATTTTAAGCGATACATATTAAAGCCATTGAAATTCAAAGTCGGTTTTAGATGCTCTAAAATGTCCACAAGTTCGATGCATCTTGGCCAAATTAAATTGCGAATCTCTTCTTAATTTTTTCTAAACTATACTTTTACGGCCATTTCATTTTGCATTCGTAGAAGGAATATTTAGTTTAACATTTTAACAAAACTGAATTTTCCTGTCAACTTTTTCTAACAAATGTTGCAAATAACTAATATTCGTGTCTTTCTCATTGCAGTGGTCAGCCAATCCCGAGGGTCCAGTATGCCGAAGAAGAAATAAAAGCTTGGTAAATAATTAGAGGATATTTGTTTATTTCGGTGAGAGATCGAAAATTATTTCATCAAGAGAAAATATTACGATGGTGCTCACGAGATGAAATAAATTTCGATCTTTCACCGAAAAAAAAATATTCTATTTATTTCATGCTTTTAACCCTTTCTGAGAGAAGCTTTATCAAAATCCATATATTTTTTTTAGCTCACCTGAGCACATAGTGCTCAGGGTGAGCTATTGTGATCGATCGTTGTCCGTCGTCCGTCCGTCCGTCCGTGTGTCCGTCCGTCCGTGAACAATTACTTAAAATTCTTCTCCTCTGAAACTGCCCAACAGATTTCAGTGAAACTTCACAGAAATGATCCTTAGGTGATGCACTTTCAAAATACTTCAAAGATTTGAATTCCATGGAGAACTCTGGTTGCCATGGCAACCGAGAGAAAAAACTTTAAAAATCTTCTTGTCCCAAACCGTAAGGGCTAATGCTCTCATATTTTGCATGTAGCATCATCTAGTGACCCTCTACCAAAATACTTCAAATTATGGCCCTAGTGTTGAAAATGGCCCTATGTTGTGGGTTCTTGGATTTCACATGGAGATAAAGAAGGAAATCTTTAAAAATTTTCTTGTCCCAAACCATAAAGGCTAGAGCTCTCATATATGGCATGAAGTATCATCTAGTGGCCCCCTATTAAAATACTTCAAATAATGGCCCTAGTGTAGAAATTTGGCCCTATGTTGTGGGTTCTCGGATTTCACATAGAGATAAAGAAGGAAATCTTTAAAAATCTTCTTGTCCCAAACCGTAAGGGCTAGAGCTTTCATATTTGGCATGTAGCATCATCTAGTGACCCTCTACCAAAATACTTCAAATTATGGCCCTAGTTTAAAAATGGCCCTATGTTGTGGGTTCTCGGATTTCACATAGAGATAAAGAAGGAAATCTTTAAAAATCTTCTTGTCCCAAACCATAAGGGCTAGAGCTCTCATATATGGCATGTAGTATCATCTAGTGGCCCTCTACCAAAATACTTCAAATAATGGCCCTAGTGTGGAAATTGGCCCTATGTTGTGGGTTTTCCGATTCCACATAGAGATAAAGAAGGAAATCTGTAAAAAACTTTATGTCCCAAACCTTAAGGGCTAGAGCTTTCATATTTGGCATGCAGCATCATCTAGTGGCCCTCTACCAAAATACTTCAAATTATGGCCCTAGTGTTGAAAATGGCCCTATGTTGTGGGTTCTTGGATTTCACATAGAGATAAAGAAGGAAATCTGTAAAAATCTTCTTGTCCCAAACCATAAAGGCTAGAGCTCTCATATATGGCATGTAGTATCATCTAGTGGCCCCCTATTAAAATACTTCAAATAATGGCCCTAGTATGGAAATTGGCCCTATGTTGTGGGTTCTCGGATTTCACATAGAGATAAAGAAGGAAATCTTCAAAAATCTTCTTGTCCCAAACCTTAAGGGCTAGAGCTTTCATATTTGGCATGTAGCATCATCTAGTGGCCCTCTACCAAAATACTTCAAATTATGGCCCTAGTGTTGAAAATAGCCCTATGTTGTGGGTTCTCGGATTTCACATAGAGATAAAGAAGGAAATCTTTAAAAATCTTCTTGTCCCAAACCATAAAGGCTAGAGCTCTCATATATGGCATGTAGTATCATCTAGTGGCCCTCTACCAAAAGACTTCAAATAATGGCCCTAGTGTAGAAATTGGCCCTATGTTGTGGGTTCTCGGATTTCACATAGAGATAAAGAAGGAAATCTCTAAAAATCTTCTTGTCCCAAACCGTAAGGGCTAGAGCTTTCATAATTGGCATGTAGCATCATCTAGTGGCCCTCTACCAAAATACTTCAAATTATGGCCCTAGTTTAAAAATGGCCCCATGTTGTGGGTTCTCGGATTTCACATAGAGATAAAGAAGGAAATCTTTAAAAATCTTCTTGTCCCAAACCATAAGGGCTAGAGTTCTCATATATGGCATGTAGTATCATCTAGTGGCCCTCTACCAAAAGACTTCAAATAATGGCCCTAGTGTAGAAATTGGCCCTATGTTATGGGTTCTCCGATTTCACATAGAGATAAAGAAGGAAATCTGTAAAAAACTTCTTGTCCCAAACCTTAAGGGCTAGAGCTTTCATATTTGGCATGTAGCATCATCTAGTGACCCTCTACCAAAATACTTCAAATTATGGCCCTAGTGTTGAAAATGGCCTTATGTTGTGGGTCCTCAGATTTCACATAATGATAAAGAAGGAAATCTGTAAAAATCTTCTTGTCCCAAACCTTAAGGGCTAGAGCTTTCATATTTGGCATGTAGCATCATCTAGTGACCCTCTACCAAAATACTTCAAATTATGGCCCTAGTGTGGAAAATGGTCCTATGTTGTGGGTTCTCGGATTTCACATAGAGATAAAGAAGGAAATCTTTAAATATCTTCTTGTCCCAAACCATAAGGGCTAGAGCTCTCATATATGGCATGTAGTATCATTTAGTGGCCCTCTACCAAAATACTTCAAATAATGGCCCTAGTGTGGAAATTGGCCCTATGTTGTGGGTTCTCAGATTTCACATAGAGATAAAGAAGGAAATCTTCAAAAATCTTCTTGTCCCAAACCTTAAGGGCTAGAGCTTTCATATTTGGCATGTAGCATCATCTAGTGGCCCTCTACCAAAATACTTCAAATTAAGGCTCTAGTTAGCTCACCTGAGCACTTTCAAACTTCTCTTAAATATTTATATAACCGGGTTTGGTTAAGAATGATTATCTTCTTATCTAAACCAAGAAGACCTAAAGCTTTGGCCTTGCACTTCGATATTTGGTATTTATCTTCATTGTAAATCTTTACTGCTTGGTACTCAGGTGAGCGATATAGGACCATCATGGTCCTCTTGTTTTGTTATTCTCCGTGGCGTACCCCATCCGCATAGCAACGCATTACAATATTACGTCAAGCGCGATCAATGTAAGGTAAATGACGTCATATTTCCATTTCAGTTGTGAGTCACGCGCAAATTAGCTAGGTAACTAGGAATTAAAAATCGGTATTTTCACTGGTCGTACCCGTAGAGTATTGAAAAATATTTTCACTGCTATTTCTCGATATCCTACCGGAAAGCATCAAATAAAAGTCCCTAAAATTTACTTTCTTCAATATACCACTTTTGATATCATAATTTCTTTGCACTTGATCTTGAGATTAGGTCTTTGACTGACATGAAAATAAGATAAACAAATGTTATCAAGAAAAGGAAGTTGAAAATCACGGTCGTGTGGATTAAAACTATTGAATTCTTTGACCTCTTCGACGTGCCAAACAAAATATCACATTTAACCCTTTACCAAACGACAAAATTTTAGACCTATCCAATTTGAAAACATTTGCAGCCGACAAATCAAAAGTGGCTAAAATGGCGAAATTTGTCCTTGATGGGGTAGAAAACATTTTTGGAAAAGGAGAAAATGCTGGCTACCAGGATTTTCTCCTTTTCCAACAATGCTTTCAAAAGGCTTCTTTCCAAAGGTCTTTTAATCCAGGGCTTGTTCAGTAAAGAGTTAATAGGTTTCATGAAGATTGGCGCTAAACACGTAAACTGCGACACGGTCAAAGTAAATCAAAACAGCTGTATGGTAAGAACTAGACAGCGTCATCAATTGATTTTTAAATCGATTATCATAGAGTGCAACTGGTACAACTTTATAAAGGAATGCGGTTTCTTCCATAAAGTTCTCGACACAAACTCTTTGCTATAGAATCCGATATCCAGCTCAGTTTTCAACGTTTGGCGTTTTGATTAAAACTTAACGAGGAGTACCTATATATTTGGCCAATCAAACAACACCCACTGCAATACCTCTATAAAAGTAAAATAAACATTACGAAAGCAGAAACGTGTATAAGTTCAGAGTAATTTTAAGATATTGCGAATTATGGTTAACATAACACTTGCAGCCTACCAGTGTTTGTTAGCTTATGTCTGTCGTAGATGCAACTAGAGCTGTCACCGAATGTAACTTAATACCACCGCCAGCACTTTAACAGAAAAAAAAAGTGTCGAGTTCAAGGGAAGATAATTCCACAACCATGAAGAGTTGAGTTGAAAATTACGTCTTGCAAATCTTCAATATATGATCAGTATATGTGCAAAGTTTCAATACAATTGAAGGAAAACTGTAGGAGGAGTGCGCAACACAAAATTACTAGTATTTTGTACACAGACAGACACACGGACGGGCGGACGGACACATGGACAGACAAGCTAATTTCAGTATACTCCCGAAAACATTCGTTTTACGGGAGTATAACAAGAGATTAACGGGTACAATTTATGTAACTTTTTGCCATCTATGCTGAAGTTGACCGGTCGCATAAGCAAATACTTTTCCTGTTGTAACATACTGCGATGTTAGCGCGTTAAATTCCAAATGTTTCTCATCAACTTCAACGTTAAACGATATGGCACTGCAGAGTCTATCTTTCTGCAGAAAGAGGACGCCATTTCTTATCTCAAAGACGCATCATTTTAACAAATAACCCTTGATTTTTCTCAATTCTTTACGAAATATTCGCGAGTTTTAATCATCCCGAAGAAGATAGATTAACCCTTATCATGCTACATGGTTAATCTTAACCCTTATCATGCTACATGGTTAATCTAACTAATAATTCAATTTTCAATACCATGTTAATAACCCATATTAATAACCCAAATATTGTTGTTACAAAGTTATGTTTTGGGGAATAATATCTCCTTATCGGACAGTGTCGATCAAAGTTCAGACTGCACGTTCTGTGCAGTCTGATCTTGATCTAAACTGTCCGCAAAAAAGTCAGCTAGTCGCACTTAACAGGTTAAGGGTTAAAAAAGAAATCTTTGAATGGAGAACATGCTGGTAAACCACTAAACATTTTCTCCATTTCCGACAATGGTTCTCAGCTTTCCAAAGACACAATCCGTCCATAATCACCAATCATTCTTAAGCATGTTCTTTGTATTATAAATCTCACTCTAGAAGATTTTTCTAGGTTTGAAAGCAACACAACTCCTGATTGGCTAAACCGGATGGTTTAGCCAATCAGGCGTTGTGTTACTTTCAAATCTTGAAAATTCTGGATAATATAGGACACAGAACGTTCTGAAGAGTGGTGGGTGAATACGAATCCACATCATTTTTGACACACAAACTTTCTCTCCTGTAGACATTTTTTATTCAATCAAGTCTAAAAATGTTACCGTCTGGTAACGAGTCTGTTATCTTGTTACGGGAGACCACTCCTTCATGCATGGCTGCGTCCGGATTGAAATACAATACCTGACTACTGTGTCGGAGAGATATCTCTTTGGTTCAGTGGTTAAGGTACTGGCTTTTCGTCCAGGCGTTCTGGGGTTCGAATCGTGCCTGGTCCCTGTATTTCTGCCATGCATTTGTTCACTAGTTTCTTTGTCACGGACTTTCTTCCTATGATTGGGACTCGTCCGAGACTGGCCATTGAGCCATTAATCATATTTGTTGTTCGAATAAGACTTTGAGTCATCAATAAATAATGACTTTAAGAGGGGATGTGTTACGGGAGACCACTCCTTCATGCATGGCTTCGTCCGGATTGAAATACAATACCTGACTACTGCGACAGTGAGATATCTCTTTGGCTCAGTGGTTAAGGTACTGGCTTTTCGTCCAGGCGTTCTGGGGTTCGAATCCTGCCTGGTCCCTGTATTTCTGCCATTTGTATTTGTTCACTTCTTTCTTTGTCACGGATTTTGTTTTCTAAGATTGGGGCTTGTCCGAGACTGGCCATTGAGCCATTAATCCCATTTGTTGTCCGAATATGGACTTTCTGCCCAATAAGGCTTCGAGTCATCAATAAATAATGACTTTAAGATGGGGTGTGTTACGGGAGACCACTCTTTCATGGCTGTGTCCCATTTAAATATAATACCTGACAACTGCGTTAGTGAGATATCACTTGGCTCAGTGGTTAAGGTGTTGTCCTTTTGTCCAGGCGTTCTGGGGTTCGAATCATGCCTGGTCCCTGTGTTTCTGCCATGCATTTGTTCGCTCGTTTCTTTGTCACGGACTTTGTTCGTACTCTTTTCCAACACAGGGGTCATGTGTATCGGGAACTGAAGAAACTGATGCCGAGATATGCGTGTCGAGAGTACTTGGAGGCTTTTAAACTACTGGAGGCCGAGTGTGGCTATTCTGATACCTGTATACCACAACTAGAGGACGTGTCCAACTTTCTCAAACGTAAGCAGTTACCTTTCTATTTCGTCCGACGTCTTTGCCATATCACAAAAATGTAACTTTGTTCAAATTGGAAACATTTGCAGACGACATTGTAAATGTGGGGTCAATTCATGAAATAAGACTCTCAAACCATGGAAAACATTGTGGGGACAGTTCCCACAATATTTTCGACCTTTCGATAGAAGACCACATCTTTATAGGCGTATTGTTTTGTTAGCAAATGCCTTTAATTTGGACAAGTCTAAAACTGTATATACAGATTTAAGATTCTACTGGTTAACGTTAACTTCTCGTTCGAAATATTTTGAAGATCTTCCGATGGAGCTGAAACCATAGCGGACATTGGCGACCATCAGTCGTCTTTCCTGGTTCAGCAGCTGTCGATGTTAAATTTTTGGTAATTTAAATCGAACTGCACCCAATGAGAAATGATTAGGAATCGAAATCGCTGCTGCCCCATTTCTAAACGGTTTTTTATCTGTCTACATCCTAGTAACCCAAAAGAATTTAGTATTGTATCCAAGCATATGAAATAGCTCATAATATAACAAGTATAGTATTTTTATCACTTTTTCAGGTAAAAGTGGTTTCCAGTTACGCCCTGTAGCCGGACTGTTGTCGGCCAGAGATTTTCTCGCAAGTCTTGCTTTCCGTGTGTTCCAGTGTACTCAATATACTCGCCATGCCTCGAAACCAGACCATTCGCCAGAACCGTCAGTATTCTTAACTCTTTTAATGACTCTGAGTAAAAAGCCTACAGAAAACAATATGGGAAAGGGAGAAAATGCTGGTTACCAGCATTTTCTCCTTTTCCCACAATTTGTTCTACCCTATTAAAGTCCTAAATCATCTTATTGACAAGATTTAATATGCTGTCTGCAGATGCTTTCAATTTGATCCAGTCCAGAAATTTGTCGTTTGGTAAAGAGTTAAAGACACCTAATTTATGTATATAACCATTGACTGATGAATGAATGATGTTTTTACACCGCTTTCAGCATTATTTCATTCATATCACGGCGACAGCTAACATACATGTATTCGTGTGTATTCTGGGTTTCACTAGTTCTAGACTAGAGCTCTGAAGTATCTATATTTATATCTATCTTTTTTTTTTTCTAAAATGGTTGATATAAAAGGATGCGACCTATATACAGTGCAGCGGCTTATTGACCGGAAAATACGGTACACATGAGTCACTCAACATATACCGAAGCTTGTCGATCCAGGGCCTGTATTCACCAACCATTCTTGAGAATATTCTTAGTCTGCAAGGTTTTCTAAATTTGTAAGTAACACAACTTCTGATTGGCTAAACCGAATAGTTTAGCCAATCAGAAGTTGTGTTACTTACAAATGTAGAAAATTCTGGAGAATAGGACAAAGAGCATTCTTAAGAATGGTTGGTGAATACGAGCCCTGGGTTCGCTCTGTTTTAACAGGACCTTGGCTACTAAAGTACTATACAAGTATTTCGTACACTGTTAACGATACATTTTCATTGTTCAATTATAAGACATTTGGCGCTTGTAAAATACGCATTTATTTTGTAAAGTTTAATTTTTATCTGTAAATATTTGCAACACTAGCATCCGATCCGTTATTGGACATACAGTATACTCGGACATGGGTTACAAGTACCTGGACACGTATCTACCATTGCTCGCATGTTCAACTTTTAACACATTTGGCGTTGTAATTTACCCACGTGTTTTGTTAAATTCGAATATACTGTAAAGCGTTAACATTTGCAAAACTCTCTCACAAACATTAAAGGTCGCAACAAATGCATAGCTGAAATATGGCACCTAGCGAAATTCGAACCCGTGCGGAAAAGTTCCTCGTTTGTCAAGGTTTAAAAGACCAACACGTAAACCTAACTCTTCCTAACACAGTTGTTAGGTATTGATTTCATACGAGACATATAGGATCTGAAACATTATCTCCCGCTAGATGGCATTCTATAAATACTCATCTATCTAATATGGGCATCCTGGGTACAGAACCGAACCACTTTCCTACGCGACAACCGTTACTTTGAATTTTAAACAAAAAAAAGGTTTACCCAATAAAAGGCTACCTCGTGCAATTCACTCAACTAAGATCACCAGTTTAGAGAAATCTGTTGCTAAAGCAGGTCTCATTTCTCCTCAAATGAATTGATACGTTAAAGCTATTTTCAACATTGCTACTTTATAGAGCGTGATATTACAGTCAGCCCGCTTTCGGGGCTAGTAGTGATGCGTCATATAAGACAGTCGAATCTTCGAAGAATATGACATGCGCAGACAACGGGATCTGACATGAGTTGGCTTTAGAGATAAAATCTTATTAAACGAGTCTGCAAGACATGTTATTAATCGAGCCATTTTTTGTGGACAAGTTTGGGCCCGGGGGGGGGGGGGGGGGGGGGAATAAACTGAATAAATAAATAAATTGTGGACGAGTTTGATAAATTTTTATTTTAAAAGCCAACGAGTGTCAGATTCTTTTTTTCATATAACTAGCATTATAGTTCTGTGTCAAAACAGAGGCATACATGTATGTATATTGTGTAATGGAATTTACACGAAGCCTAGGCGCTTCTTTGACGGGTTTGTTACGAACGAAAAATAGTTCCGAGGAAACTTGCATATATTTATTTTATTTTGAATCTAAAGGTGATTAATTTAACAAGTTCATACACGATAAAAAATTTTGACCTATAATTTTCTTTAGGAACCTAGGTCAGCAATGTTTTAGGAATGAAACGTATAATTACAGAGTTGACCAAATACAACACTATTTTCTTGTCTCACACGTGTGTGAGTAAGAAAATTCGCAATGGCTGTATTACATAGAAAACAAGGGGAGTTATGTGATAAAAAGCTGTGCTGAAAGGAAGGACTGATCTCCTGCAACAACTTCCATTTCATCTATTCATTGCAGAGACTGTATCCACGAATTACTTGGACACGTACCAATGCTTGCTGACCCAGTGTTCGCACAGTTTTCACAGAACCTTGGTGTTGCCACACTTGGAGCCTCGGACGCAGATATCGAAAAGTTTGCCACGGTAAATCTTGAAATAATTATAATGTCGTGTCACAATGTACCTGCTGGTCTATAAATATGTTAAAAAGTAAATGAATGCATCTACAAAAAGTAACGACCAAGTTCAGCCTGCGCAGTCCGCGCAGGCTGAACTGGGTCGATACTTTTTACTTTGGTTGTGATTTATTATTACTATTATTATTATTAATATTCCAATTATTTATCCCCAGCTTTTCTTGTTATTTTATTACTATCATTATTATTATTAATATTCCAACTAGTTATCCTCTTCAGTTTCAAACACTTTTTTTCATGTTTCGCTGGTTTTTACGGCAGCATTGAAAAAAAATCCGGCGTCTCTTCAAGTTTTATAATTATGTCTGACTTGAAAATGTGTCTTAAACGTTTTTACTGTCACAAAATAAAGGCAACATAATTATGATCGTTTCAGCTTTACTGGTTCACAGTGGAATTCGGCCTCTGTAAACAACGTGGAGAAACGAGAGCATACGGCGCTGGGGTGTTATCGTCATACGGAGAGCTGCAGCATGCTCTCTCCGATAAACCGGAAAAGCGACCCTTTGATCCAGACAAAACAGCTTTACAGACCTACACGGATGAAGATCTCCAGCCAATTTATTATGTGGCCGAGTCGTTTGAAGATATGATGAAGAAAATGAGGTATATCTGTTGCTTCGAGTAAATTAACCCTTATCTTACTGAATAAGTTAAATAATCGATTTATCGTATAGCGTTAAACGCCATTTTCAACATTATTTAATTCATATCACGGTGGCCAGTGCATCTATCCATGTTTTCCTGGAGTTCCTTTTACCAGTCCTCTACACTCAACCTAATTATTGAACTTTCTGGGTTTTCTTTACGGTTAATGTCCTAAATGATACGCACAAAAAACTATGACTTGACAGCAGTAGATAAAAATGCTGACTTTATCGTGTAAGCGGGGGAAAGTCCATGGACTGATAAACTTTTTAGGCTTGTCTGGTGGAACCTTAACTTTAAAATTAGCTGTATCCCCTTTTCATAAATTATCTCTTTTTTTAATTTTAAGTTGTAATAGCCAAGATTTTCTAAATATAAAAGTAACACAACTGCTAATTGGCAGAACCAAATGGTTTAAAAATCTTTGGAGAATAAGACAACGAATGTTATTACACATAGTTTGTGCATACGGACCATAATTTACATTCCAGAGTGATAGAAGTGGTTCTTTGGACTAGAGCGATATCACCAGTTATTATTATCTTTTAAATAGACGAATAGACAACTGTTTCTTGATCTGTCTATATTATTATTTAACTCATTTTCAAAAAACACATTTTTAAACTTGTTCAAATTGAAAGCACTTGCAGACGACAAAATAAATATGGCTCAAAAATTGAAATTTGTTTTGGAAAGGGTAGAAAACATTGTGGGAAAAGGAGAAAATACTGGTTAATAGCATTTGCATTTTCTCCTTTTCCCACAATGTTTTCTACAGGTTTCTTTCTGAGGGTCATCAAAAGTGGGAATTATGTAGTAATGAGTTAAGAATACTTGATTTACATTCCAGGGCTATAGAAGTGGCTCTTTGATAGAGCGATATCATTATTGTTAGTATTATCTTTTAAACAGACAAATAGACAACTTTTTCTCTATTTGTCTATATTATTATTTAAAGCCTTGTTTTTCACTTTTCTATTTCAGAGAATATTTCCTGAAAATAGATCGACCCTATGAAGTACGGTATGATCCATTCACAAGTTCGGTGGTTCTTTTAAACTCGAAGGAAAGCATTCTGAAGATGGTAGAGGAGATGAGATTTGACCTGGAAAAGATGGAAAAGGCTATGGAAAAAGTATCCATGGCGCAGGTGTACTAGATTTCTGTAAGGAATGTGGACAAACATTGGAGGAGAAAAGGCGAACATAAGGAGAAGAAAAAAAAATATATACCAAGTTCATTTAGTTCTAGTTCTACAGGCAATGGCTTTACTAGTTTCATCAGATTGGGATTTCGTTCCATGAGATTATGACTTCATCTCAAGATATTGGGATTTCATTTCAAGGGTTTAATGTGCTTCTATTTTCACTCAATATATTGTTTGCTCGCGCCATTCTCAGCAATGAAAACACACCAAATTATAGTAATGTATTCCCTGTAAAACGAAATCTTGACCTGCACTTTATCTTTAATTGCTCGCAAAAGCAAGTATGCATACATATAGTCGGTTTAATTAAAAAACCTCGTAACTACAGCTTGAAACAAGCTGTGATTACGAGGTTTTTGAGGTAAACCGACGATATATCTGTAGCATCGACAGAGTTAATGATGTTCAAATTCTGTCACCAAGCTGAAACATACCTGACCCAATCGTGATGAAACATTGCAAAAAAAAAGTTGACATAATTCTTGGTCAAGCTTTAACATGTGCAAAATTAAGGCACAAAAAAGCATAGACTGACAGGTCCGAGGTTTGAAAACAAACGTTTAAAAAAATCCTTTATGGATTGAAAATTAATATAATCTGTAAACGTCGCCATACAGGTGTTTATATGTAATAGTAAAAGCTTAAATATTAGTCTCGTGTAGTAAAAAGTTGAACCACCATTTCAATAAATCTTACAATATTCGAATCTGAAATACGACCGTGGGAGAATGCCAATTTGTATTGTAGATTTTAAAAAAATCCAGTCATTTTCTTTCTTTCTTTCTTTCTTTCTTTTTCTTGATTACCTTGTTTTTGCAAATGATAACGCAGAAATGATGAGAATGAATTATCATCAAAACCCACTGTCGACACAAACCTGATGTACCAATGTACTGGCCTGCAACACGCGGAAAGGGTCATTCAGCCATTTGCGTAAAGTGTCGTCTCGGATCAGCCTGCCAGACGGCACTGTACGACTACGTTAGATTTTGTGCTACAGTAGACTTGCACAAAACAGAAAATTACATAAAAACGGAAAGTGTCGTCTCGGATCAGCCTGCGCGGATTGCGCAGGCTGATCCGAGACGACACTTTACCCACATGTCCGAATGTCCCTTTTCGCGCATTGAAAGCCAATGTTGCAGTATCGTATACCAGTTGAATCAAAGAGTGCTATCATAGCGTCGTGCTGAACTCCAAATTTTTATGCAAGAGCGTTTCTCCCGTGTTGTAGTTGTATGATCTTCAGCAAAATTTACAGTAAATCGCAAACTGTTGTACAGCAAACCATTACATAGATAAAATAAACAGTTACTACATTGTAATGTTTGATTTATTGGAAAAAAAAAAAACATTTTCTACTAAAGAAATAATTCCTTGGTCTCGTGAAATTAAAAGGCCCAATAGGGAGCAAGAAAAGCAATGCAGGTGTTATAATACATTTTAACCATACCATTTTAAAGTATGGAAATTATTTTGAAGAATTTTGATTATATCCTCCCACCACCAGCTACCTGACACAAAAAAACAGGTTCTTTGTCACAGATTAAAGAATAGTTCAGTACAAAAGTAAGAGTTGAAAAAAAATCAAAGGGAGATAATTCTGCAACAAATAGCAGCAGGGTCATGGAAATTGCAACTTCATATATATATCAACTACAACTTCATATATATAGGAATACCGAGTGTAAATTTCAGTTCACTTTCAGTTCAGTACCTGGAAAACTGTCAGAGTATTTAGCCAGAAAAATTTGTGTCTACGGACAGACGCACGGACGGACAGAGAGCTGTGGTGATTCCACTGTACCCCCTCCACTTCGTTGTGGTGGGGGATAAAAATGAGTTTTTTAAAATCAGGCAAAATATAAACAAGAGGGCCACTGGCACTGGAACGCTCACCTTAGACTATAGCTTATGAGTGAAATTCAATTCTCTGAACAACTTTGGTAAAGCTTCACCCAAGGAACATCCCTGCCAAGTTTCATCAAGATTGGCCCAGTGGGTTAGGAGAAGAAGATCATTTGATGTCGAAAGAAATTGTTGACGGGCGGCAGACACCAGACATAGGGCAATCAAATATCAAAGCTCTACACCAGTTTCAAAGAAGAATTTTAAGTTTTCCTTCTTTGTCCTATGTTCGAACTTGTGGTCCCTGGGGCTGGGTCAGTTTTAACCAAAGCAGCATCCTTGGAACAAACTTGGTAGGGGTCCACTCAAAGATGCTACATACCAAATATCAAAGCTCTACAGCTTCCCGTTTAAGAGAAAAAGAAATTTAAAATTTTCCTTCTTTATTCCTATGTTCCAACCTGTGACCTCCAGAGCATGGCCAGTTTTGACGCCAGGGACATCATATGACCAAACTTGGTAGAGGTCCATTAGAAGTTTCTGTATACCAAATATCAAAGCTCTGCACCTTCAAGTTTCAGAGAAGATTTCTAAAGTTTTCCTTCTTTGTTGCTACGTTCGAACCTGTGACCCCCCTGGGGCAGGGCTAGTTTTGACCCCAAGGGCATAATATGAACAAACTTGGTAGAGGTCCACTAAGAATTGCTACATGCCAAATATCATAGCTCTATGCCTTCTAGTTTTAGAGAAGAAAAATTTCAAAATTTTCTTTCTTTGATCCTATGTTCGAATTTGTGACCCCCGGGGCGGGGCCAGTTTTGATCCCACGGGCATGATCTAAACAAACTTGGTAGAAGTCCACTAGGAGATGCCACATACCAAATATCAAAGCTCTACGCCATCTAGTTTCAGAGGAGAAGAATTTTAAAGTTTTCTTTCTTTGTTCCTATGCTTAAACTAGTGACCCCAGGGACATCATTTGTACAAACTAGGTAGAGGTCTACTAGGAGATGCAACAGACCAAACATCAAAGATCTACGCTTTCTAGTTTCTGAGGAAAAGAATTTTAAACTTTTCATTCTTTGTTCCTATGCTCGAATTTGTGACCCCTGGGGTGGGGCCAGTTTTGACCCCAGGGGCATAATTTAAACAAACTTGGTAGAGGTCCACTAGGAGATGCCAGATACCAAATATCAAAGCTCTAAGCCTTCAACTTTCAGAGGAGAAGATTTTTAAAGTTTTCCTTTTTTGTTCCTACGCTTAAACTTGTGACCCCCCTGGGTGGGGTCAGTTTTGACCCCAGGCACAGAATTTGAACAAACTTGGTAGAGGTCCACTAGGAGATGCCACATACTAAATATCAAAGCTCTACGCCTTCAAGTTTCAGAGGAGAAGATTTTTAAAGTTTTCCTTCTTTGTTCCAATGCTCAAACTTGTGACCCCCAGGTAGGGGCCAGTTTTGACCCCATGGGGATAATTTGAACAAACTTGGTAGAGGTCCACTAGGAAATGCTACATACCAAATATCAAAGCTCTACGCCTTCTAGTTTCAGAGAAGAATATTTTCAAAGATTTCATTTTTTTTTGCCATGGCAACCAGAGTTATGGGTGGAATTTAATTCTTTGAACACTTTTGGTAGAACTTTACCCAAGGAACATTCCTCCCAAGTTTCATGAAGATTGGTTCAGTGGTTAAGGAGAAGATGTTTAAAGAAATTGTTGACGGTCGACGGACGACAGACAAGGGACTAGGACTACCTAGACTATGGTGTTATATCAAAGCTCTACGCCATCAAGTTTTAGAGAAGATTTTTTTTTTTAAGTTTTCCTTCTTTGTTCCTGTGTTCAAACTTATGACCCCCGGGGCTCGGCCAGTTTTGACCCAAAGGGCATCATATGAAAAAACTTGGTAGAAGTCCACCAGGAGATGCTACATACCAAATATCATAGCTCTATGCCTTTTAGTTTTTGTGAAGAAGAATATTCAAGTTTTCATTCTTTGTTCCTATGTAATCCCTGGGGCGGGGCTAGTTTTGACCCAGGGGCATCATGTGAAAAAACTTTGCTGGGGTCCACTAGGAGATGCTACATACCAAATATCAAAGCTCTACGCCTTCAAGTTTCAGAGGAGAAGATTTTTACAGTTTTCCTTCTTTGTTCCTATGCTCAAACTTGTGTCCCCCGGGCTTGGGCCAGTTTTGACCCCAGGGCATCATTTGCACAAACTTGGTAGAGGTCCACTAGGAGATGACACATACCAAATGTCAAAGCTCTATGTCATCTAGTTTCACAGAAGATTCTTAAAATTTTCCTTCTTTGTTCCTATGCTCAAACTTGTGTCCCCCGGGGTGGGGCCATCAGGGGCATCATTTGCACGAACTTGGTAGAGGTCCACTAAAAGATGTCACTTACATGTACCAAATATCAAAGCTCTACGCCTTTTAGTTTCAGAGAAGAAGATTTTCAAAGATTTTTTTCTTTTTATTTCCATGGCAACCAGACTTATGGGTGGAATTCTTTTAACAATTTTGGTAGAGCTTCACCCAAGGAACATCCCTAACAAGTTTCATCAAGATTAACCCAGTGGTTTAGGAGAAGAAGATGTTTAAAGAAACTGTTGAAGGAAGACGGACACAGGGCGACCACATTAGCTCACCTTTAGCACTTTGTGCAAAGGTGAGCTAAAAACAGATAATGGCTTGACAGGTTTTAACCTGATTTTG
The DNA here is from genome assembly GCA_943736015.1 of Tridacna crocea. Classification (NCBI taxonomy): domain Eukaryota; kingdom Metazoa; phylum Mollusca; class Bivalvia; order Cardiida; family Cardiidae; genus Tridacna; species Tridacna crocea. The sequence continues at coordinate 10,904,723 of OX031060.1, read as the reverse complement.
AAATTAATTTCTCTGCGACTAACACTTGGACCGCACCATATTGCAGCTAAGACTCTTTCTGTTACCAAACGATCCCTGATTTTTACAACTCTGCGATAGAATACTTTTGAAAACATTGTAGGGAAAGGAGAAAATGCTGGTAACCAGCATTGTCTCTTTTTCCCACAATGTTTTCTACCATGTTGGAAACCAATTTCGATTTTTGAGTCCTGTTAATTTTGTCATCTGCAAATGCTCTCAATTTGGACTCGTCAAAAATTTTGTCATTTGGTGAAGAGTTGAGCCCAAGCCCCTTTCGGGCAACCATAAAATTCCATGTCTGCAGCAAATTACAGATCTGCTTAGATTTGCTTTCAGCAAAACCTGTTCTAGTTTTGCCTTTGACTGAATTGTATGTCAAGGGCTTTATACAGATCCCAGATTTGACCCGCACTCTGACAAAAGGGGACTTAATGCACTTTCAAGATACAGTATACCGTGCAAGTCATCGTATCCCTTTACTCCATAGATACTCATTTCTACGCATTGCTTGTAGGAGCCTTTGGAAAACATTGTGGCAAAAGGTGAAATTGCTCGCGACGAGCAATTTCACCTTTTGTCACGTTTTCTATGCTATCAAAAGGTGTCATATACACACAAGAAACGGCTTCATCCTTGCTGTTATTTAGGTCAATTAGAGATACCATAGAAATGCTTCATGGGTAAAGGGATAAGATATAACTATGGGTCCCTTTTTTGCCAGAAATCCGACTGAATCATGGGCTAGAATGGTCATCTGGGCATGCAGAAAATTTTAAAAATGGCAAAAAGTTTCGGCCCATGTCAGCCTGCTCAGATAGCACTGCTGACATAGGTCGAAACTTTTTGCAGATGCTTCAAACTCCCATTTCACTAATCACAGCACCGTTGTTTCAAATTAGTTCAAGGGAGACAACCCTTATTTTCTTGCAAAACCTGATCATTAGCCCTATATGATGCATCCCATGGTTGTGGCCTGATATTAGCCGATCTTTTGTCATTCCGTCTACAATATATCATGTTTCCAAAGAAGGAAAAAAAGTTACTACGAGTGACATAAAAGAGTCATCCATTATGAGGTAGTCTCATGTCGAACCTATCATCCCCCACCCTATCCCAAACCATACTCTCAAATAGTGAAGGAAAATTGTGAAGATAATATAAGACAAAAAGCTGCTGAAAGTGGTCGAATGGCCCTCAGGGAAACGTCGATGTTACATGACATTTACCGACAAGTTCAGGGTCGTGTACCTTAACTAATATATGTCGACCACGGTGTAACTACGAGTTTAAACCTGCCGTGCTGAAATTTGATTGTGTCTTCGTTATACACGATACTAGCCCATTACATCACATAAATATGGATTAATAAGAGCCACTTTTTTCAATTACCTACTTAATCCTGAGCTAGACTGGTCCTTTGACAAACAGAAAAGTGACCAATAGCTAAAAGTTTCGGCCCAGGTCAGCCTGCGCAGACTGCGCAGGCAGAGCTGGGTTGATACATTTTGCAGATGCATTAGGTCCCCTTTTCACAGAACACGGCTCATATTTATCTTATATTTGCAGCAAGATAATATAAAAATAGACTGGAGTGACACTGTAAAACGCCCTGCCATAAACCACAAAAAAAAACATGAAAAAAGTGTTTAACCCTTTACTCTATGGATACTCATTTCTACATATTGCTTTGGAAAACATTGTGGCAAAAGGTGAAATTGCTAGTGACGAGCAATTTCACCTTTTGTCACAATGTTTTCTATGCTATCAAAAGGTGTCATATACACATAAGAAACGGCTTCATCCTTGCTGTTATTTAGGGTCAATTGGAGATACCATAGAAATGCCTTATGGGGTAAAGGGTTAAAAAGAAAAATGTAATCGTTTTACGGATTCATTTCGTAAATATCAGATATTATATTTGTCAATGAAATGAAGCTGAAAATTTCAATAAAATCTTAACTCAAAAAACGATGTCACTTCACTTGTATACACTAAATGCACAACGGCGGAGCGTCTGCCGGTATTGCGCGAAAGATTTCTTACCAGGTCAGAACAAGTTGTTTTCTTCCAAAGTGAGACATCAAAAATTCCAAAAATTGTGAAATAAAAAATCCATTAAAAGATGCAAAAATGTGCATCTGTACTCTGTAGCAGTTGAAGAACAGAATGAGATTGCAGAGAGATGAATAATGTCAGCTAAAAGGCGGCAAATACAAGAGATGGAAGTAACATAGTATATGAGCGAGAAAGAAAAGCACGTGCAGAAACGCCTTGCCTGCCTCAGCGTAATAAAAAGTACGCTCAAGCGTGCATAAACATAGGACATTAACAAATGTATTTATACATAATATGCAAATACGTAATCTAAATACTTGTAACACATACTATAGTATATGCGCATGTTCTGCAGAAAGGGGGCTTAACCCTTTACCAGACGACAAAATTTAACTCATTACCAAACCACAAAATTTTAGGTTTGTCCAAATCGAAAGCACTTGCACACGACAAAAACAAGAGGGCCAAGATGGCCCTGGATCGCTCACCTGAATTTTTGAGAGGACCAAAGCCATTTTTTGAGGTATTGAAACACTGGAAACAAAATCATTACTAGTATTTTGCCAAGCAATTTTCAAAAGGTCACCTGTAAAAGTCCTGACCAGCATCTGACCAGCAGTTTCAGAAAAGAAGAAATTTTAGGAGTTTCTTAATTTCCCTACAGTGCAAGTAGCCCCCATTCATCAAAGCCATGTTTCTTGACCTATCAAAATTTCACAAACAGGTTTTGAAAAGGGTCATCCAAGGAACATTTCTGTGAAATAATTTCAAAATCTGACCAGCGGTGTCAGAGAACAAGAGTTTTTAAGAATTTCTTCATATCCGTATAGTGCAAGTAGACCACAGACCACATCTTTTATTTTCACCCAGGTATAGCAAATATACAACGAGGGCAATCGAAATAATAAACATGACTGTGCTCTTTATCCCAACTGTGTATATTGTTGCATAGATTAAAAATGAGTTACAAAGGTCGGAACTTTGGAGGCTATCAATTTATTCTCTTCCTCACAACGAAAATTAAACATTTAGGTCTAACCACCACGAATAAATTTAATGTTAAAAGGGTAAACCATGAAGACATGTGGTCGAATTCAGTGCTTTTATTTCCGGAGTAACTAGGAGCTTTAACTAGGAGCTGTCACTAAACGTTATAATATCCCCCATACCCCTACCAGCTTCTTGTCACAAAAACTGGTCTTTGTCACAGAATGCAGAATGGATTTGTAAAAATGTAAGAGTTGAAAATAAAATTCAAGGGGAGATAATTCCGCAACCAATCGCAGCAGGGTCACGAAAATTGCACATGCACAATTTCATATATATAGGAACCCTGGGTGTAAATTTGAGTTCAGTACCTTAAAAGTGTTGAAGTTTTGCTCCAGACAAATTTGCGCCTACGGACGGAGGGACAGCGATGGCGATTCCAGTGTACCCCCTCTACTATGTTGGGGGGGGGGGGGGGTATAATAGCCAAATTGGGCATAATACTGGAATACGCCTCTCCACTGAAAATCTAAATTGTGTGTAAAATGAATTTTTATTTCTTATGGATTCATTCCGGATACAGCAAATACAGCACTGGTCTACGGAATAAAGCACAAGATTGCATTAATTTCTTTTAATTCGTAAAACAAATACCGCATGTATGCACAAGGCTGTATAGTGGAGGGGTATTTGCCGGTATTATGCCAAACAAATATCACAAAAAGCCTGAAAATGATTTTTAAAAAAAAGCGACCAGGCTAAACAAAACGCAATGTATCGCAGATTTACTTCAAAAAACTCGTAACTACAGCTTGTTACAAGCTGTAGTTACGAGGTTTTTGAAGTAAACCGACGATATACAAATAAGACGAAAGGAGAAGTAAAACTTACCAAGGATGAGAGAAAAGTTCTTATCTTGAGAAAGATTGTAGAGAGATTCCAGCCTGTATGATGCATGAAACGACTGCCCCTGTAGTAAGACGCTGCGATAATGCTGCAGAGAGAAAGGGAAATACTCGTGCGCTCGCAAACAGTACTCACAAAATGCACGAGCATATTAAACACCGGTAACTGTCGGATGTTTCCGCAATCGTCTCCTTATAAGATAACACGGAGTGTGTTATATGAAAATTGAACCTGCTTTAATACTCTTTACCACAATATCCCGACTTTAAACAACCCTGACAAAGAAGCCTTTTGAAAACATTGTGAGAAAAGGAGAAAATGCTTGTAACCAGTATTTTCTTCTTTTCCCACAATGTTTTCCACTCTTCCCAACCAAATTTAAATTTTTTCAGTCACGTTTTTTTATCGTCTGCAAATGCTTTACCGATCAATTGCATGTTTTACAAGGGAAAAAAAACCTCCTATAAACATTGCTGGATAAGAATAAAACGAATATAACCTTTTTAATTATGTCACAATAAAAGAAGAAATAGGCCTATAGCTCTATGAATCTTGATGGATCATTACTTTGCCCTTTACCAAATAGTGCTCAGTTGCTAAATACCACCCTGTGGGAGATAGCTTTTGAAAATGTTCTTGGAAAAAAGGGGGAGGGGTGCAGAGAGCTACCCTCCGAATGGAAGGTAGGCCTCGTGTCCTAACCAACTACATGTAATAAGAAAATTAAATTTTAATCAATCTAGATCTACAGCAAAATTGCGAATATAGATAACAGGCAATAGATCTATGGGAGGACATGAATGTTTTAACCCTTTACCCCATAAGGTATTTCTATGGTATCTCTAATTGACCCTAAATAACAGCAAGGATGAAGCCATTTCTTATGTGTATATAACACCTTTTTATAGCATAGAAAACATTGTGACAAAAGGTGAAATTGCTCGTCACAAGCAATTTCACCTTTTGCCACGATGTTTTCCAAAGGCTCCTACAAGCAATGCGTAGAAATGAGTATCTATGGAGTAAAGCGTTAATAGATCAAACTTGAACTAGAATAAAAACTAGAGGCCCTTGAGGGCCAGAAATCGCTCGACTGGCAGTGAATTAGATTTTGTGCCAACATACTTTATGAATTTATGATGTAAAATATATGAAAAAAAAACGCTCACACACACACACACAAGTTTGTTCTTGAAAATGGGATTCAACCCACTAAGACAGCATAAGTAGGTATGATGAATAAACTGAAGTGCAATTTCTCAAAACTAAATGGTTGGACTCCAAGCCAAATTTGAAAGTGTTTTAGTACGCCTTGTATTAGGCCTACACAATCCTAGCAACCTTCAAGGAAATATGACTAATAAGGTGTATTTTGTTTCATACTATTACTAAGTCATCAAATGGCTGCTTTTTCTGAATTGTTTACTTGAGTTTCTTCACTTTTAATAGAGTTCAATTCCTTGATGAACAAAACAATCTTTCCAAGTTTCTACAGAATAGGATCAACACTGTTAACTTCTTTGCCAAAACAAGAAATGGAAATTTTAAACTTTGAATGGCTACTTTTCCCACAATGATTGTCAGTTTTTATCTTCAAAATCAATAGGGTTCAAGCTGTTTATGATACAAAGTAACTGTGCAAGTTCAATGAAAATCGGTCACCAAATGCTGACTTCATTGCATTAACAAGAAATGGGTGATTAAATGGCTACTTTTATTATACTGATTGTACGATTTTTCTTCAAAATCGATCATTTTTAAGCTGTTGATAAGACGAAGCAACTGTGTAAGTTTCATGAAAATCTGAACTCAAATGCTGACTTCACATAAACTAAATAAATGGAAATTTTCGTCAGAGAAAGGATACTTTTCCAATGCTTTTTTTTTTTTTTTTTTTTCAAATTCGATAGGGTTCAAGCTATCTATGAGATTAACAAATTATGCAAGTTTTACAAAAATCTGATAACAAATGCAGACTTTATCGCATTATCAAAAAATGGAAATTTTTAACTAGAAATGGCTACTTTTCCCATATTGTTGGTTGGACTTTTTTCAAAATCAATAGGGCTGAAGCTATTGATAAGATAAAGAAACTGTGCAAATTTCACTGAAATCTGACCACAACTGTAGACTTTATATCAAAAACAAGAAATGGAAATTTCAAACTTGAAATGGCTACTTTTCCCATACTTATTGTGGGAATTTTATCAAAATCGATCTTTCAAGCTATAATTATATTGATGAGATTAACAAATTGTGTAAGTTTCACGAAAATCTAATGAGAATTGCAGACTTTATGGCGTAAGAATAAAAAGATTAACAGACAGACAGACAGACAGACAGACAGATAGACAGACAGACGGACGGACGGACGGACGGACGGACGGACGGATGGACGGACGGCGGAAACTCTGCCTTAACATAGACAGTAGAGTTAAAAATGTGAGAAAGCTCCCTAATATCGCTGTGGATCGGTCTCGGGATTGTCCTAGATCTGTACGTTCACTATCAAATTCCGTTATGATTTTATGGTCAAAGGGAAAAAACTCGAACAATCTCGTATCCATTAGTTATGAAGAGTTCTCTCCCTTATTGTTACCCCCCCTCCTCGGAGTGTCTTTTTTTCTAACCATTAAGAAGAGTCACGCCGAAACTGGTAAAGGTTAAACGTCCACCGAATAAGTCTGTACACCGTTTAAGTCTGATGTCTACTTTTACCCGATACCGCCTATGGGCGGAGTTTATAATCACACAAATCTAGACAGGAACTGTGCATTAAGCGGGCGCCCAATTTGACATTTTGAAACCACGTTTAACCCATTACGAGATGACAAAAAAAATAAAAGACTGTCCGAATCTAAAGAAATTGCAGACGACATTTCAAAGTGTGTATTGAAATCTATGTGAAATATAGAGTAGAAAATTGGCACGGTAACAATGCCATAAGGGCGGATTTAAAGGGCTGCTGAATAGGGCGGAGTTTCAGTAAAATAAAAATTAGGGTGTTGCCGTATTATGACTGACACTAGACTTTTTCGGTGTACAGACTTATTCGGTGTATATTTAAGCTCTACCCACCGAAATTGTAAGAACCGGTGCTCGGTTAATTTATACCCATACGGTCTATCGAATAACACGGACCCTCCGTTCACACATATTCTGCTAAATAAGTAAAATGATTTTGAAACCCGATCTTTGCGATTTCAAAGGAGTTTTCTTTTGGAAAAATGTTCTGAATGGACCGTGTAGATTCAGGACCAGCCTGCACGTTCATTTATAAGTACATCCGAGTTAATTTTAAGTCTGTGCTGATGGTTTCTCCGCTGTTATTTTTCAGTCAAAGGCAGGATGCTGAACATTGCGTTATTTTAATTAAATCATTATCAATTCATTGTCTCAGGGATTCAGTGTTCAAATTAATAGAGAGTGATCCCCCCCCCCCCCTTACAACGTTCGATTTAAAAAGGGGGGAGGTCTAAACTGGGATCAACATGGTTAAAATCGGGGAAAAAGCATAGCTTTCATCTCCATTTATTCGCTTGAAAGATTCAGACCTGTATGCTTTCACTATCTGTCCCCTGTTCCTCTCGGTGAATGATCAAAGAAATGATTGATATTTGACAATTCAGCTCATATTAACGATATTTATTTATAACCTCGAAAACCTAATTGAACGAAACCATGTCGTTGGTTCATAAGTTTATATATTGTGATATAATAAAGCTTATTTATCGTATAAATTTGTCAGTTGATGAATTTAATTGTAAAAACAACATTTAGATCTATAGATTCTGCGTGAGCTCTTACTTTGATAACCGAATCGTAACTTCCAAGTTTGAATTTCAGCGGTCGTCTTGTTTACGAATGTGACGAAATATACAAGGGAGACTACCACCTGTTTACAAAGTAGTAACCACCTCTGCAAATGTTTTTTTCTTTCAATTGTCTTCTGTCATGATATTTTCAGAACTAGCAACTTATCTGCAAGGCTGTCTCTAAACTTTATCAGAAATAATGACAGCTCTATGAACATTTTTTTTTTTCGGTACAGATCGTCTGCACAAGCTGCAATGATGTTTATTCGTCTTCGGTTTTATGCTGTCCACAAATGTAAGGGAAGTAACTCTGCCATGAAAAAGTGATGTCAGTAAATACGAGTTTTCTCCCTTTGACCATAAAATTACTCCTGATTTTAGCCGGTTTTATTTCGTGCTACACATAACCTCCCATTGACGTAAATCAGCATAAACAGACTTGAGAGAAAGTAAAAGTGTTCATGATATACAGGAACTTCTAAAACTCGCACAAATTAATATGAAAAAAGGCAAAGCCTAGAAAAGGCGAAAGAGACTTTTTTTCCTAAGACATATATAAATACAAGCATAATCCGTACTTGTAAGAAAGAATCTGTACAGGTAATTTGACACAGCAAATTTTTGATGGCAGTAGATACATGTATACACTGCTTTAACTACCAAACGACAAATTCTACACTCTTCTAAACTGAAAAATTCTATAGGAAACATTCGAAAGTGAGACAAATGAAACAATAGCCTTCAACAGGGTCGAAAACATGGTGGAAAATGGAAATTTAACATAATTTTTTCTCCTTTCCCCGCAAGGTCCCCTGAATCCTTTTTCTTCAGGTTCGTTTAAACTCGCGATTGTGTTGTAGAGAGTTAACTTGTGAAAAAATTTAATTCCAGGTTACCAAACACAAAATATAAACACTGCATGCATAAGAAAACACACATGTTTCTTTACTTTATTTATATCTTTTCAACACATGTTAAAAAAAAAAAAACATTTTCATCAAATCTATGTAATAACGGCATAAAGATAAAAGTTGACAACATGTCGGTAACCAATCGTTATATGTATTAGCGGGGGTACGAATTCTCCAGAGAACTCGTATCCAAGGAAAGTTCTTTGAACCAGTTCGAAAATAGATCGTCAAAAATTGATGAAAGTAAAGTTAAATCTAGATCTAAAATGTAAAATGACTCCGGTTCTAAATGGACATCAAACACTTAACAGAAATATCTGTGCTATTGTGAGCTTTAGTTCAATGAATTTTTGTTCTTACTCCAGATGATGCTATCACGAAACCTTCGGTGGCGAATTTTATGGCGGTGTATGCAAAAAAAGTGGGTGTGTTCAAAGACTGAGACGAGGCATTCGACGCTGTCTAAACACGTATAGCGGTTAGAAAAAAGAACACCCCAATACATTATTTACAATGGCAACACGACACATCTTTGGAAACTGATATATTTGCAAAGAAAAAAAGGTTTTAGGGTCTTGTTTTAAATATTTTTTTTAAGCTACCATCCACCTTTTCTTGTTAACAAGATGAGATAGTTTCGGGGTTTACAATTAAAACAGTACCGGCTCTGAAACCGAAGTCGTTTCAACAACTGAAGAAGTGGTCCTTTCGGTCCCGAATTGTTTCGGCCGAGTGTTAATGTGGCCACATCGGTTTGGAATGCACCGTGTCAGCCAAATTCTACATGGATTTGCCCATACTTACTGAATAATGTCGGCAAAAAAATATGCAGCCCGGCCTAGGCTATAGATTATTCATACAATACTAAGTCTTATTGCTTTCTTTTCACTCACTTTTCTCTTTATTTGTTTATTTATCTGTCTCCTATCTTTATGACCCTAACCTTTTATGCTGTCTAGAAGAGAAACACAGCATAGATTTAATTGATTTATCTCTTTACCAAATGTCAAAATTTAAACTGGTCCAAATTGAAAGTATTTGCAGACTACAATATAAATGTGACTGAAAAATTGAAATTTGGTTTGGGAAGGGTAAAAAACATTGTGGGAAAAGGAGAAAATGCTGGTAACCAGCATTTTCTACTTTTCCCACTATGTTTTCAAAAGGCTTCTTACTCAGGGTAGTTAAGAATCGAGATTGTGTAGTAAAGAGTTAATAAAGGCATGTAAATGCATCTATAGATAGTAAATGAGGCAAGATTCATTTTTAGACAAGGAAAATTAGGCTACATTTTACTCTACTATTATTGTTGAATAATTAAATTCAATTTCTCAAACGGTACACATACGGTTCTGCTGCAAGACAGAGATAAATTTACTAGTCTTTTCATGTTTTTAGGTAACTGAACCATGAATTTTACAGTAGTTGGAAATGGAACTGGCAGCTATGATAGACCAGTCACTGGAAGGAGACCTGGTAGTGCAAAACCACAGACAACCAGAAATCCCATCACGGTGAATAAAACTTTTTTATTTCATACTTTCTGGTTGTATATCGAGAAATAGCAGTGAAAACATTTTTCTATATTCCATGAGTAGGACCAGTAGAAATACCAATTTTTATATTCTAGTTACCTTGGTAAATTGCATGTGACTCACAGCCAGATAGAAATATGACGTTATTTACCTTACATTTCTTGCGCATGACATAATATTGTAATGCGTTGCTATGTGGGAAGGGTACGCCACGGGGAATAACTGAAAAAAATTGTAATGGATATTGATAAATCTCCTCCCAGAAAGGGTAAAAAGTATGAAATAATTAGAATATTTATTTTTTTTGATGGAGCAACCACAAGTGAAAATATTACCGCTGGCGTTCACTTGATGAAATAGATTTCGATCTTTCACAGAAAAGATATAAATACTTTCTTTTTCTCTGCTTCCCCAGCCAAGCCACAGTAGCTCAGTGTAGCATGCAAGACTAGATAACCGAGTGTCATGGGTTTGATCCCTGGCTAAGCCAATTTCTTTTTAACCCTTCACTCCGCAAGGCATTCCTATGGTATCTCTAAATGACCCTAAATAACAGCAAGGATGAAGCCGTTTCTAATTTGTATATGACACCTTTTGATAGCATAGAAAACATTGTGGCAAAAGGTGAAATTGCTCGTCATGAGCAATTTCATCTTTTGCCACAATGTGTTCCAAAGGCTCCTACAATCAACTCATAGAAATGAGTATCTATGGAGTAAAGGGTTAAGGATATATGATAGTCATCATTGCTACAGTATTCATTCGACTACCACTGCTGACCATTGTACAGACAGTGCTTATTTTGGAAAGCAGCCAGTGGCTTGAAAAGAAATTTGTGCGGGGCTATGGTAAAAGAGATTCTAAGAAAGCTGGGATAGTTGTACTGGCAGCTGTGACATATCTGAAATAATGTTGAAGACGGTGTTATCCCTTTCCCAAACGACAAACTTTTGGACTAGACCAAATTGAAAGCATTTGCAGATGACAATTCAACTCTTGCTGAAAAGATGATTTCTGTCTATGATAGGGTAGAAAACATTGTGGGAAAAGGAGAAAATGCTGGTTACCAGCATTTTCTCCTTTTCCAACAGTGTTTTCAAAAGGCTACTATTCCAGACACGTAAAAAGCAGGGATTGTTTGGGAAATGTTTAAACATAATATGATCAATCAATCAATCAATCAATCAATTCTCTACTGATCCCAATTTTTAAGGAAACTGGGGAGTAAGGCTTTCGAAATATTGTAGAAAAAAGGAGTAAATGCTGAGATACAGGATTTTCTCCTTTTTCCACAATGATTTCTACCCTACCAAAGACATTAATTGTTATTTTTGCAATATGTAACTTGTCTTCTGCAGATGCTTTTGATTGGGTCCAGTCCAAACTTATGATGTTTGGAAAAGAGTTAAGGTTTACGACCCGCAAACTCAACCCTATATATCATGTAACATAGATTCTCTTTATAGGCTATTTGGCCTATCTTGGCAGCTTCGGTCTTTAAATGAATGAGTTAGGGAACGTAGACTCATTGACTCATTATTAACCCTTTACCCCATAAGGCATTCCAGTGGCATCTCTCATTGACCCTAAATAACAGCGAGGATGAAGCCGTTTCTTATGTGTAAATGACACCTTTTGATAGCTAGAAAACCTTGTGACAAAAGGTCAAATTGCTCGTCACGAGCAATTTCACCTTTTGCCACAATGTTTTCCAAAGGTTCCTACAAGCAATGTGTAGAAATGAGTATCTATGGAGTAAAGAGTTAAATATCATGTTCAGGGCCCGTATTCACCAACAATTCTTAAGAACGATCTTTGTCATATTCTCCAGAATTTTCTACATTTGTAAGTAACACAACTTCTGATTGGCTAAACCATTAGGTTTAGCCAGTCAGAAGTTGTGTTACTCACAAATTTAGAAATCTTTGGAGAATAAGACTAAGAATGTTCTCAAGAATGGTTGGTGAATACAGGCCCAGAGCTCCAGACAGAGGGAGTGATTTTGATTTCAATATTGAAAATATCATTTATTCTCTTCGATACCTTATGTTTTGGGTACTCATAAGAATCGTCTCAATGAGACGATTCTAATGAGTACCCACAACATAGGGTTTCAAAGTTAGGAAATCTTCACTCCCTCTTATCTGGAGCTCTGATGTTAAGTCAAGATTTTCTTAAAGGCTATTCGGCCACTCTTGGCAACTTAACCCTTTACCAAACAATCCCTGGTTTTTATGATCCTGAGATACGAGCCTTTTGAAAACATTGTGGGAAAAGGAGAAAATGCTGGTAACTAGCATTTTCTCCTTTTCCCACTATGTTTTCTACCCTTCACAAAACAAATATCAAATTTTCAGTCACTTTTATTTTGTCGTCTGCAAATGCTTTCAATTTGGACAAGTCTATAATATTGTCGTTTGGTAATGAGTTAACATGTTATGATCCTACTCACATTGTTGTTTATTTTCATTCACCAGGGTGAGGAAACTCCTGTCAGAGTTCAGTCAAGGACAGAGAATGCTCCACCTAGAGCTTCCAGAAAACCACAAGGGTTTGTTTGTCTGTTATTTAGACAAAAATAAGAATTAAAAGGAGTTTCAAACAAATATAGTCATCTTAGGTAAACTGTTAGTGATAGCTAAAACATTCAGGTATAAGATAAAAAGAATCATCATTTGTTGGAACTTTTTAATTTGCCCTGTTTCTTTGACCAGGCATCACAAGTTATTATTTCATGGACCTGTGGTACCTTTTTTTCTAGACTGGAATTTTGGTACGCAGTTTAGGTAATCATCCATCAGGTCTGAAAACAAATTTCACTGAACTGCATAACTTTACAGTTTGAGTAAGTAGTTGCATAACATTACATCAGCTCCTACCTTTTGTTGAAGCAGGGATTGTTTGTCTGTATATTCAAGGTCCAAATCTTATGAGCATGAAAGTTTGCAACAATTGCATGGCTAAAATACAAGCTGCACCTCACAGGATTTGAACCCATGAGGGGCAAATATCCTTGCTTTTAAAGGTTTGACCCTTTACTGCATAGATACTCATTTCTACACATTGCTTGTAGGAGCCTTTGGAAAACATTGTGGCAACAGGTGAAATTGCTCTTGACGAGCAATTTCATCTTTTGCCACAATGTTTTCTATGCTATCAAAAGGTCTCATATACACATAAGAAACAGCTTCATCCTTGCTGTTATTTAGGTTCAATTAGAGATACCATAGAAATGTGTTATGGGATAAAGGGTTAAAAGACCATTATGTGGTAAAGGGTTTATTGTTGAATTTCTAGAATACCTGGGTTAGACCTGAAATACCTGAAAGATACAGATGATTATATGTGCCTACCTCTGGAAGTTTGCGACTACCCCCTGACTTCTGCAGGTGATTCGGCAAGGACAGATATCAGGTATTTGTATTGTATTTGTATTTCTTTTATAGTAGGTTTTTTATTCCTTCGAATGTACTGGTATGTCAAATTTCAAACATCATATACATGTACAGTAGAAATGGAAGTTTTGCGATGTAGAAATTTTTATGATTTTGTAAAGTTGATAAAAAATGCAATTTTTTTGTTCACCCATATTACCACAAGTATACAAACACATAGCAAAGTGTTTTAACCCATTACCACACAATCCCTAATTTTGACACCCCTAAGAAAGAAGCCTTTTGAAAACACTATGGAAAAAGGAGAAAATGCTGGTAACCAGCATTTTCTCCTTTTTCCACAGTGTTTTCTACCCTTCCCAGAACAAATTTCTATTTTTTAGTCACCTTTATTTTGTTTCCTGCAAATGCTTTCAATTTGGACCAGTCTAAAATGTTCTTGTGTGGTAAACAGTTAGACCATTACCACACAATCATGACTTTTAACGACCCTAACAAAAGAAGCCTTTTGAAAACATTGTGGAAAAGGAGAAAATGCTTGTCTTCTACAATGTCTTCTACCCTTCCCAAATCAAATTTCATTTTTTTTATTCACATTTATTTTGTCGTCTGCAAATGTTTTCAATTTAGACTGGTCCAAAATTTTGTCGTTTGGTAATTCAGTTCATTCACAAATGTTGCCCTGTGCAATTCGCAAATTTTTCACAACAGTGTATATCCACCTATACATGGAAAAAAAAACTAACTCTTTACCAAACGACAAAATTTTGGACCACTCCAAATCAAAAGCATTTGCAGACGACAAAATAAATGTGAATCAAAAATTGATTTTTGATTTTTGGAGTTTAGAAAACATTGTAGGAAAAGGAGAAAATGCTGGTTATCAGCATTTTCTCCTTTTCCCACAATGTTTTCAAAAGGCTTCTATCTCAGGGTCTTTAAAAGTCGGGATTGTGTGGTAAAGAGTTGAACAAAGATATATAGAGATTAAAAACAAAGTATGACTACATGGATCTCTGATAATTATGTCTTTATCAAACAACAGATTTTTAGACTGGACCAAATTGAAAGTGTTTGCAGACAGCTTACTGAATTTTGGCACAAATTACAAAATTTGTATTAGAAAAGGTAGAAATCAACTCCAAACGCCTTTGAAGGCAATGGAAATCAAGATTAGACTACCATTTGGGGACACTGTAGACATTTTGAAAGTAACAGAAGCTCTGATTGGCTAAACCAATGATTTAGCCAATCAGAGCTTCTGTTACTTTCACAGCCATAAAATCTTGAAGAATTAGACTAAGAATATTCTTAAGAATGGTTGGTGATTATGGACCCCGATTAGACACTACACTACCTCCTTTTTTGTGGAATTATCTTGCAAAAAAATATTGAAATTGCAATTCTTTGAAAAGATTTCTTGATTTAGAGAATTCATTTTATAGATTATCTCTAGTGCTACAGAGGTTCACCTTTATCCTGCTAAGTAAATGAACCCATTACCACACAAAGACAACTTTTAATGCCCCTGAGGAAGAAGCCTTTTGTTAACTCATTACCAAACGACAATATTTTAGACTGGTCCAAATTGAAAGCATTTGCAGATGACAAAATAAAATTGACTGAAAATTTGAAATTTGTTTTATGAAGGATAAAAAACATTGTGGGAAAAAGAGAAAATGCTGGTTACCAGCATTTTCTCCTTTTCCCACAATGTTTTCTAAAGGCTTCTTTCTCGGGGCGTCAAAAGTAGGGATTGTTTGGTGATGGGTTTAGCCCAAATGTTGCTATTTCAAAGGGGTTGTTTTATGAGAAAATTATCATCTTATTGAAAAGTATAGATCCAAGATCAGACTGCACATTTGATGCAGTCTGACCTTAATTTACTTTGTCCGCAAAACGTCTTTAGTCATGCTTAACCAAAGGGTTAAAATTGTACCTTTTTTTTTACAGCTGGGGAACAGCTCCCTCCACTCAAAGAAGTGAAAGGTTTTCTTCTAGACCAAACACAGTAGTAAGTCGCTTTTAAAAACAACAAAATTTTAGACTTTTCCAAATTGAAAGCACTTGCAGACAAGAAAATAAATGTAACTCAAAAATTGAAATTTGTGTCCAACAGGATAGAAACTGTTGTCCTTTTTCCTGCAATGTTTTCAGAACTGTTTCGTAAAGAGTTAGCAAAAGGCTCTTAATTGTTTTCTACTGCTGTGGTTTCAACTGGTCTAAGAGTAAAATTACTCATTGATTGATTTAACCCATTACCACACAATCCCTACTTTTGATGACACTGAGAAAGAAAGCCTTTGAAAACATTGTGGGAAAAGGAGAAAATGCTGGTAACCAGCATTTTCTCCTTTTCCAACAATGTTTTCTACCCTTCCCAAATCATTTTTCTGCAAATGCTTTCAATTTGGACGAGTCCAAAATTTTGTCATTTGGTAAAGAGTTAAGTTGCATTTATTTATAAATAGTTGACTTTATGGTTAATGCTGCATGAAGACTGTTAGCTTTATTACACAGGCTTGTGCAAAGTACAAAACAAAACCCAAGTTATGCCTGGTTCTTTAACATGCTCAATTTAAAGCCTTTTGCTTCAAGGTTAGCGGTTGGGGAAGCGAAAATTTAAGAAGTAATTATATAATAATAGTAATATAATAAGAAATGTTGAGGGAAAAGGAGAAAATGCAGGTAGTCAAATATCTAAATCATTTCAATTTTGATCCCGAACTCTTACCTCTACTATAACACTAACTGAACCCCTATGGCTCGGTTGGTAGCAGGAGGTACTTGAGAAATGGGGTTTGATCCCCTGGCTCAGCCAGTTTCTCTCCGAGGATTGATGATAGTCATTGCAACAAGATTCATCTCTCTCCAGCCCCTGACCCTTATTTCAACCCTGGTTATGTGGTAAAACAATCAGTGGCTTGGAAAAAAAATTTGTGTGGCATGCTGTCAAAAGAGACTTCAGAAAAACATGGATAGGTACACTGAAAACATGTTGAAAACAGCGCTAAACATGATATAATCTATCAGTCAATCATTATCCTAATACCAAGCCTTATCAAAGTTGGTCTCAGGAAGTATCGAAAAGTCCAAATTCTGAAGGACTACTTTTCTCGTTTCTTGCCTATATCCAAACCTTTTTCACTGCTCTATAGATTTCTGCATGAAAGTAGTATGTATTTTTACATTATATTTTTAGTCAATTTGAACTTGATATCCTCTTTTTAGCTCACCTGAGCACAACGTGCTCAAGGGGAGCTTTTAGGATCACCCGGTGTTCGTCGTCCGTCGTGCGTCAGTGCGTCGTGCGTCGTCAACAATTCTTTAAACATCAACTCCTCCTAAACCGCTGGGCGGATTTGGACCAAACTTGGCTGGAATGTTCCTTGGGAGGTCCTCTTTAAAAATTGTTCACAGAATTTGATTCCGTCAAAAACTCTGGTTGCCATGGCAACGAAATGGAATTTTTTGCAAATTCTTTAAAAATCTTCTTCTCTGAAACCCCTGGCCAGACTTTAAAATAATTTCACACAGATGTTCCTTGGGTGACCCTTTTCAAAAATTGTTCGTGAAATTTTGATCCGTCAAGAAACATGGCTCTGGTGAATGGGGGCTTCTTGCACTATACAGAAATGATGAAATTCTTAAAAATTCTTCTTCTCTGGAACCGCTGGCCAGATTTTAAAATAATTTCACACAGATGTTCCTTAGGTGACCCTTTTCAAAAATTGTTCGTGAAATTTTGATCCGTCAAGAAACATGGCTCTGGTGAATGGGGGCTTCTTGCACTGTAAAGAAATGAAGAAATTCTTAAAAATTCTTCTTCTGTGTAACCGCTGGTCAGATTTTAAAATAATTTCACAGAGATGTTCCTTGGATGACCCTTTTCAAAAATTGTTCGCGAAATTTTGATCTGTCGAGAAACATGGCTCTGGTGAATGGGGGCTTCATGCACTATACAGAAATGAAGAAATTCTTAAAAATTCTTCTTCTCAGAAACTACTGGTTAGATTTTGAAATAATTTCACAGACTTGTTCCTTGGGTTACCCTTTCCAAAAATCGTTCGCGAAATTTTGATCCGTCAAGAAACATGGCTCTGGTGATTGGGGGCTACTTGCACTATATAGAAATGAAGAAATTCTTGAAAATTCTTCTTCTCTGAAATGGCTGGACAGATTTTGAAATAATTTCACAGAGATGTTCCTTGGATGACCCTTTTCTAAAATTGTTCGCAAAATTTTGATTGGCCAAGAAACATGGCTCTAGTGAATGGGGGCTACTTGCACTATATGGAAATGAAGAAATTCTTGAAAATTCTTCTTCTCTGAAACCTGTGGTCAGATTTTAAAATAATCTGACAGAGATGTTCCTTGGGGGACCCTTTCCAAAAGCTGTACATATAATTTTGATCCATCAAGAAACATGGCTCTTGTGAATGGGGGCTACTTGCACTATATGGACATGATGAAATTCTTTAAAATTCTCTTTCTCTGAAACCCATGGTCAGATTTCGAAATTATTTCAGAGAGATGTTCCTTGGGTGACCCTTTTCAAAACTTGTTCGTAAATTTTGATCCATCAAGAAACATGGCTCTCATGGATGGGGGCTACTTGCTCTTATACAGAAATGAAGAATTCTTAAAAATTCTTCTTTTTGAAACTGATGGTCAGATTTCGAAATGACTTTTACAGGTGACCTTTTGAAAATTGCTTGGCAGAATTATAAATTTTGTTCCAATGTTTCAATACCTCAAAAAAAAAATAGACTATGGTTGTCTCAAAAATTCAGGTGAGCGATCCAGGGCCATCTTGGCCCTCTTGTTGAGAAATGTAATTTTTTACTCTTTACTACATGAGAAAATTTTGGACTGGTCCAAATTGAAAGCATTTGCAGACGACAAAATAAAGGTGACTGAAAAATTGAAATTTGCTCTGGGAAGGGTAGAAAACACTGTGGGAAAAGGAGAAAATGCTGGATACCAGCATTTTCTCCTTTTCCCAGTGTTTTCAAAAGGCTTCTTTTTCAGGGGCGTCAAAAGTCATCATTGTGTGGTAATGGGTTAATTATAATAATGTACAACAGCCTTCTTCTAGTGTGATCCTGTGATACACAGGATCACACTAGAAGAAGGTGATTGTTCCGCTGAAAGCTTATGTACATTATTATAATTACAATTTGAACTCTATATTTTTTCTAGACAGATGACAAAAACAAAAACCAGTCCTTTGGTATGCCATCACTGGCCTTGAAAGATGAAGATTATCATGTTTCTGACACAAAGGTACCAACACCACGAAGTAAAAAGGTATGGCTATAATGCTACTTAATTCATGAAAGATCTGTAAAAAAGCCTCAAGGGTTGTTTTTCCCTTACGTTTAACGCCTTACCAAATGACAAAATTTTTGACTGGTCCAAATTGACAGCACTTGCAGACGTCAAATTCAACCTAACTCAAAAATTGAAATTTGTTTCTAGCAGAATAGAAAAACATTGTCGGAAAAGGAGAAAATACTCCTTGAGTCATGTTAAATTTTGTTGTCTGCAAATGCTTTCAGCTTGGAGAAAATGCTGGTAACCAGCATTTTCTCCTTTTCCCACAATGTTTTCTACTCTTCTATAATGAATTTGGTTTGACATGCATGAAATTTTGGAATTTGATGAAGATTAAAGAATTTAAAGGATAAGATTTATCAAGTTTGAATTTTTATGAATGGTCATTTGTTTCAACAATCATAGAGCAAAATGCTCTTTACCCCATAAGGCATTTCTATAGTATCTCTAATTGACCCTAAATAGCAGCTAGGATGCAGCCGTTTTTTATGTGTATAGGACACCTTTTGATAGCATAGAAAACATTGTGACAAAAGGTGAAATTGCTCATCACGCGCAATTTCATCTTTTGCCACAGTGTTTTCCAAAGGCTCCTACAAACAGTGCGTAGAAACGAGTATCTACGGAGTAAATTCTACCTTTTCTAGTGCACATCAAATCATTTTAGCCACATTGAGTTTGTCAACTTCAAATCCTTTCAGTTTAAACAGTCTATAGTTTTATCATATGTATATAGGTTGAAAAGCTATTATTGCTATTTGAAAGCAATGTGAGGTCCAGCATGGCATATTGATGGAGTGGGGGACTGTTAACCTGGAGGTCCTGCGTTTGACCTAGGTTTTCTGTTAAAGTCTGTTAAAATGTTCTTTGGTAAAACACTTCAGAGCCCTAGCCTAGTACTAGTACTAGTAAATCCCAGGAAATACATGACTATGTGAACTGTCACCATGATAGTGCTGAAATACTGCTGAAAGTGGCATAAAACACCATTCAATAAATCAATTGAAGTGATATATGTCTTCATAACATTAGATTTTTTCTGTACTAGATGACAGCCTGGGACAAGCCAGCCATCCCAGACCCAGAAAACTGTCCACCTCCTTCAGACAGACATAGAAAGATGTACAAAAATCATTTGGAAGACATGAAATCTTCCTACAGGAGTAAAAACAAACATGAACTTACTGAGGTAGGGAAAAAATTAGCAGATATTGAGGTTTGTTACAACAAGATCCGAAGTTTTAACCTTTTACCAAACAAACCCTAGTTTTCGCGACTCAGGGGATGAAACCTTCTGAAAACATTGTGGGAAAAGGAGAAAATGCTGGTAACCAGCATTTTCTCCTTTTTCCACAATGTTTTCTACGCTTCTAAATTTAATTTTCAATTTTTGAGTCGTGTTTACTAGTATTTTTTCGTCCGCAAATGCGTTAATTTTGGACAAGTATGAAATTTTGTCATTTGGGTAAAGAGTTGACCTTTTACCAAACAACAAAACCTTTGACTTGTCTAAATTTCAAGCTCTATATTTTGTTAAATCCACTTAATATTCTCAAGGGATTGAATAATGCACAGTTAACCCTTTACTCCATAGATACTCATTTCTACGCATTGCTTGTAGGAGCCTTTGAAAAACATTGTGGCAAAAGGTGAAATTGCTCGTCACGAGCAATTTCACCTTTTGCCACAATGTTTTCTATGCTATCAAACAATGTTTTCTATGCTATCAAAAGTTGTCATATATACATAAGAAATGGCTTCATCCTTGCTGTTATTTAGGGTCAATTAGAAATACCATAGAAATGCCGTATGAGGTAAAGGGTTAAGAAAGGTTTACTGCGTTTCAGTATTTTGGCTTTTGCCTTCATCGAGAAATTTAGTTTTAATGTCAAATTTCTTCATAAAAGCAAAAGCCAAAATATTGAAACAGAGTAAACATTTCTAAATTGTGCAAGTTGAAAGCATTTGCAGGCAAAACATTAGATATAGCTCAGAATTGAAGACTTTTATGAAAAAGGGAAGAAAGCATTGTAGTGAAAGGAGAGAATGCTGGTTGCCAGCATTTTCTCCTTATCACACATTGTTTTCAAAAGCCTTCTTCCTTGGGTAATTAAAACCTTTTTTTCTTTTAGCTCCACTGGCCATAGGCCAGTGGGCTTATGTCATGGCCCAGCATCCGTCTCTGCGTCCATCCGTGTGTGCGTTAACTTTTATTTCAAACTTCTTCTTCTCTGAAACTACCCATCCAATTTTGATGAAACTTCACAAAAATGATCCTACCATGGTCCTCTATAGAATGTATGAAAGAATTTGATACCTTCAAAAACTCTGGTTGCCATGGCAACAAAACTGAAAAATTTTGAAAATCTTGGAAAATCTTCTTGTCTGAAACCATAAGGCCTAGGGCTACCAAATTTGGCATGTAGCTTTATCTGGTAGACCTCTACCAAGTTTCTTCATATTATAGCCCTGGGGTCAAAATTGGCCTGGCCCCAGGGGTCACAAGTTTTACATGGGCTTATATAGGGAGAACTACATAATTCTTCTTCTACCTAGCCATAGGGCCTACGGCTACCAAATTTGGCATGTAGCTTTATCTGGTGGACCGTTACCAAGGGTGTCCAAATTATAGCCCGAGGTCAAAATTAGCCCTGCCCCAGGGGTTACAAGTTTTACATGGGCTTATATAGGGAGAATTTTAAAATTCCTCTTCTGTGTAGCCATGGGGCCTAGAACTACCAAATTTGGCATGTAGCTTTATGTAGTGGTTGTCTACCAAGGTTGTCCAAATTATAGCCACAGGGTCAACTCATGACATGGTTGTGAGTTCGATACCCAGTTGAGGCCAACTTTCTTTCCGGTGTATGTGAAAAAAGTAGTCAGTGGCTTTGGAAAGAAAGCTGTTTTCTTACTGGTAAGACAAAGCCAGGAAACACAGTCATGTGCGTCAACAACCGCCATGATGTGACCTTAGCTGTTAAAGTGGCGTTAAACCCCAATAGAACCAATACAACCAATATAAATATCTGTGATAGATCTATATCTAAAACAGAGCTCCAGATAAGAGGGAGTGATGGTATTCTAAATCCATTATTTCTCTTTCAAACCCTACATAGTGGGGACCCACCCACAACATAGGGTTTGGAAGACAGTTAGTAATATTTTCAATTTGAAATTAAAATCACTCCCTCTATCTGGTATATCCGAAATAAATTCCGCATTGGTGTTATCAAATGGATATAGAGTTAGTTTAAGGATAAATGGCAATAAATGGTATTACTTTACAGGATGAGATAAATGAAGCAATTGAAGAAATCCGAGAGAGACATCCAGATTTACATGTAAATGTGGAGGACATTATTGATAGAAGCTGGACTAAAAGACAAGACCAGGCCGCCAAACAGTATCTCAAAAAATTGGATGCAGTAAGTCAAACTCTGATTTACAATAAGAGGATATTTAGTCTTTGCAGTCATTTCACAGCATGAACTTCATCACTTCTAGTGGCTGTGCCACTCGTGAAAATATAATCTGTGATGTTCACAAGTTAAAATTGATTTCACTCTGTCTGTTTCAGTTTATTTCTACTACACTCTAATATCTGTTTATTTCTGTGATAGAATGATGTGTCACACAAGCTGTCACAGATCTTTCCAAATTTTATACTTTTATTAACATGTGGAATTGGCAAATAATTTTGTGTTTTTGGAAATAGTTTTTCCAATGATATAATGTCTTACACATTAGGCCAATTTGAGAGAGAGAGAGAGAGAGAGCAGAGGAGGAGGAGAGAGAGGGAAGGAGAGAGAGAGCAATGTCAGTGCTAAATTAGGGTAAAAGATTTGATTCTTTTTATGCCTTATAACACAGGCCAGGAACTGACACTTTTAACCTGTTACCACACGGTAAAATTTTAGACCTATCCAAATTGAAACCATCTGCAGACGACAATTTCATAGTGGCTTAAATAGTGCAAATTTTCTTTGATAGGGTAGAAAACTTTGTAGGAAATGGAGAAAATGCTGGTTACCAGCATTTTCTCCTTTTCCTACAATGTTTTCAAAAGGCCCTCTCCTTAGGGTCATTAAAAGGCATCAGTGTGTGGTAAAAGGCCAATGTCAAGAGTTTTATACATGTGTGTAACAGTATGTTTGTTGATTGCAGGAAGAGTTGATAGAACAGAATAAGAAACTAAAAATGGTAGAAACGGTCATGATGGATCAGTTGTCAAGGTATGGTTAGTGTGTTTATATTATTCTGCAGTCATAGCAAAATACCATTGGACATGACCATTAACTCTGTACTGCACGACAAAAATGTAGACTTGTTATCCCCTGCCGAAGGTGGAGGGATATAATTTTAGCATTGTCTGTCTGTCCTTCTGTCCGTCTGTGTGTCTGTCCCAGTGAATATCTTCAATACCATTGGACGGAATTTTATGAAACTGTATTTGGAGTAACCTATTCTGCTGAGGCACTTTTTTGTTTTTTTGATTTGATGCTAAATGGCCAAATGTTGTTTAAATGATGAAATTTGTCTTTCATGGAGTAGAAAACATTGTGGGAAAAGGAGAAAATGCTGGTCACCAGCATTTCCTCCTTTTCCCACAATGTTTTCAAAAGGCTTTTCCTAAAGGGTTGTTAAAACTCGTGATTGTGTGGTAAAGAGTTAAAATTATAAGAAGACTGATTGAAATATCCATACTGTTGACCAGACTGTCTGGCTTCAACTTAGAAAATTACTGCTGTTGAAATGTGCAATTAAGGATGACCAGCCACATCTTCGGGCAAATTCTGGAATGTTACATGACTTCCTTTTCGTGTACCAAACACAACTCATTGACCATTTGACAAGCTAAAGATGATTTCATTTAAGTCTTTATTCAACTGCCAAACCTTACATATATCTTCCAACCAGATATTCTTTGGTCTAATTCACCTGTCACATAAGATTATTAACGAAACTTAGCTTCTTTTAGTGTTGTTCTTTTAATGTTTGTTAACCCAGTACAACATGACATGACAAGATTTTAGACCTGTCTGAATTGAAAGTATTTGCTAATGATAATTTAAATGTGGCTCGTTTGAAATTATTTTTCTTTGATAGGGTTGAAAACATTGTGGGAAAAGGAGAAAATGCTGGTAACTAGCATTTTTCTCCTTTTCCCACAATGTTTTCAAAAGTCTTCTCTTTCAGGGGCATTAAAAGTCATCACTGCATGGTACAAGGTTAAAGTTTTACAACGTAGTTGATATATAGAATAAACTTATTCTGAGATATGTTTTTGATATTTCGCAGGGCTGTAATTAGTGACCCGGAGCAAAATATTAAAGGTCAAATAGCAGCTGTTGGGCGTCGCCCAAGAGGAAATTATCGTGCTTTGCATGACACCAAGTAAGTGATGAAAAAATTATGGGAACTCTTTTCTTTGCATTACACACCAGAAAAAAAATGATTTTATTCTGTTTCTGTTTAACAAGGTATACTTATAAAAACCAGTGTCCGTTTTTATCAACCATACCGAATTGCATTTGTAGAGAAACTTTGAATTTAGAAAGAAGCACACCTGATTGGTTATAATAATCTTTACCAAAGGATACAATTTTAGACTAGTCTAAATTGAAAGCATTTGCAGATGACAAATTAAGTGTGACTTGAATTATTGCACTTGTCTGTGGTAGGATAGAAAAATTTGGGGATTTTTTTGCATGGTGTTTAATACTCTTTTTCAACTTTACTTCAGTAAAATCATCATTCAAAGCTTCAGATAGAGGGAGTCATTTTGATTTCAAAATTGAAAATATTAATAATTCTGCACTAAACCCTGTGTTGTGGGTACTCATTAGAATCGTCTTCTTGAGACGAGTTCTAATGAGTACCCACAACATAGGGTTTGGAAGAGAAATGATGGAGTTAGAATGTCATCACTCCCTCTTATCTGGAGCTCTCATCATGGCAGCCATCACTTATACATGCTTTCCTGGAATTTCTTTTTCCAGTACTTTGCACATTATTCTTTCAAGCCAATGGCTGCTTTTCCAAAATCATTCCCCCTAAAAATAAAAATAAAAAAACGATAACCTGTGAGAGAGGAATGAATCCTGTCGCACTAACAATCTTCAGTCCTCAAAAAGAAATTTGTTAAACTAGGGAATCAAACCTACAACCTTTTCCTTTCAAGCCCTGTACACTGCCAGGTTATGCTAGAAGAAACAGAGGCAGGTATGATTATAAGGTCTTGGATAACAATTCAAGACTGTAACATTCTTTTTGTTTCATATTTTTCTTTATTTCCAGAGTTAGAACTGCTGCTAGTTCAACTGAAAACTTGCTGTCCCAACGAGTTAGATTTGGAGCAAGAGTTTTAACAAGGTATATTTATAAAAACCAGTGTCCATTTTTATCAACCATACCAAATTGCATTTGTAGAGAAATATTAAATTTAGAAAGTAACACACCTGATTGGTTATAATACTCTTTACCGAAGGACACAATTTTAGAGGTGTCTAAATTGAAAGCATTTGCAGATGACAATGACAATGACAAATGTTTATTTACGTATACAGGCCACAAGCCCAGAAATA
This sequence comes from Tridacna crocea, assembly GCA_943736015.1. Lineage (NCBI taxonomy): Eukaryota > Metazoa > Mollusca > Bivalvia > Cardiida > Cardiidae > Tridacna > Tridacna crocea. The sequence continues at coordinate 10,879,177 of OX031060.1, read as the reverse complement.
CATACAACATACAAAATTCCATAATACATGTTGAGAGAAGTACCTAATCAGATTTAAGGATCATGTGTACATAAAAGGCTAATTTACTTAATAATTCAAAATTCTCTATTTGAAATATTTCAAAGAAAGAATTCACATCAGTACCGCATTTATACCAGTTTAATAGATAATGCTGTCTTATTACATCGTGTTTCGGACAATGAAAAAATACATGAAGTTCACATTCTACAACTCTAATACTGAATTTTTCTAAACAGTAAATGCATATTCTGTCCTCATGTGGTATATTAGAATGGCGTCCAGTCTCAATTTAAATTTATGATTAAAACATCTAAATCGTGCTGGAGTGATTCTGCTTCTATAAGGCAAATCAACAAATTAAATGTGACTTGAATGATAGCACTTGTCTGTGGTGGGATAGAAAGCATTGTTGGAAAATGAGAAAATCAACTGTGAAAAAAATTGTAGGAAAAAGGGAAGATGCTTGTAACTTGCCCTTCCTTTTGAAGACTAACCTTATCATTTCAATCTGTTTTCATTTGTTGTCTGCAAATGTTTTCAATTTGGAAAAGTCTAGAAATTTGTCAGCTGATAAAGATTTAAGGTATGCGGCCCAAAACTCTCATATTAACCCTTTACCGGACGACAAAGTTTTAGCCCCGACCAAATTGAAAACATTTGCAGTCAACGATTTCAAGGTCACTCTAATGGTGCATTTATTTAATTGATAAGGTAGAAAACCTTGTGGGAAAAGGAGAAAATGCTGGTTACCAGCATTTTCTCCTTTTGCCACAATGTTTTCAAAAGGCTCATTTTCAAGGGTCGTCAAAAGTTGTCATTGCGTGGGGAAGAGTTAATCCCTTACCACCACGACTTTTAATAACCCTGAGGAAGAAGCCTTTTGAAAACATTGTGGGAAAAGGAGGACATGCTGGTAACCAGCATTCTCTCCTTTCCTACAAAGTTTTCAACCCTATCAAAGCAAAATTGCATCATTTGAGCCATTCTGATATTGTCGTCTGCAAATGCTCTCAATTTGGACCAGTCTAAGATTTTGCTGTGTGGTAATGGGTTAAAAGACAAAAGCTGCCAAGATTTTCTGAATAGCCTTCACGAAAAATGTTGATGTCTACCAATGAGTAAGTGAATCTACGGCTCCTAAAAGATGGAAGCTGCGGAGATTGGCCGAATAACCTGTACGAAAACATTGATGTTACATGATGCTTACCAATAAGTTGTGGGTCATAATGCTTAACCCTTTGGGTGCTAAGTGCGACTAACTGACCTCTTGCGGACAGTGTAGATCAAGATCAGACTGCACAGAATGTGCAGTCTGATCTTGCATCTACACTGTCCTATAAGGAGATATCCCCAAACTTTAACTTCGAAGCACCAATATTTAACCCTTTACCACACAATGATAACCAGCATTTTCTCTGTTTTCCACAAAATTTTCTACCCTGTTAAAGAGATATTGCGTCATTTGAGTCACTAATTGTTGTGTGGAAATGGTTTCAATTTGGATGGGTCTAAAATTTTGCCGTGTGGTAAAGGGTTAAGTTATTAATATTGAACTGATAATTTAATTTTAGTTATTTAGCAGGATAAGGGTCAAGTAATGTATTAAAATTTATTTATTATTTTTTTGTTTAGGAACGGCCATGATGCAATAAGGGAACTAACTGGGTTTTTCTTCAGTGTTGACAATACACTCACCATCTATGAGTTCAGACAGTTTGGAAAAAGGTAATATGTTCTTTTTAAGGTACTGAACTCAAATTTACACACAGTGTTTCTATATATTTGAAGTTTTGCATGTGCAATTTTCATGACCCTGCTGCAATTTGTTACAGAATTATCATCTTTTGAACTTCTTCAACACTTACTTTTGTCCTACTTTTGTACTAAACCATACCGCATTCTGTGACAAAGAACCGTTTTTGAGACAAGGAGCTGGTAGGGGGTATAGTCACGTTTAGTGATAGCGTCTAGTTTTTTTCTGATCCAGTGTGAAGTTATTTTGCATCCTGCAACAGTCTGGTTCTCTTTGAAACCTGTTGACTGCAAAGATTGGAAAAAAAGTCATATTCGAACCTGCTGACTGCAAAGCTGTAAATATCATATTTAAACCTGCTTATTGTTAGGCTGTAAAAAAAAAGTCATATTGGAATCTGCTGACTGCAAAGCTGTAAATATCATATTTAAACCTGCTTATTGTTAGGCTGTTCAAAAAAAGTCATATTCGAACCTGCTGACTGCAAAGCTGTAAATATCATATTTAAACCTGCTTATTGTTAGGCTGTTCAAAAAAAGTCATATTCGAACCTGCTGACTGCAAAGCTGTAAATATCATATTTAAACCTGCTTATTGTTAGGCTGTTCAAAAAAAGTCATATTCGAACCTGCTGACTGCAAAGCTGTAAATATCATATTTAAACCTGCTTATTGTTAGGCTGTAAAAAAAAAGTCATATTCGAACCTACTGACTGCAAAGCTGTAAATATCATATTTAAACCTGCTTATTGTTAGGCTGTAAAAAAAGTCATATTCGAATCTGCTGACTGCAAAGCTGTAAATATCATATTTAAACCTGCTCACTGCAAGGCTGTGAAAAAATAATTCATATTTAAACTTACTGACTCAAGGATGTAAAAAAAGGGTCATTTTTAAACCTGCTGAATGTAAGAGTTAAAAAAGTCATATTTAAACCAGTCATCTTCAAGGGTGTGAAAAAGTTATACTTAGACTGTAAAGGATTGCTGGGTTTAAATGGATTTTAATATTTCTTTTTTCAGCTCAAAAGCCTTGCCATTTGTAAATCGTGGATGTTTCCTTCATCTTAGGGGACCCAGGGAAGGAAAACCGTATACTTTGCCAGATATTTGTGCTGTAAGGAAAAGTTTCCAATTTCATTTGTTCTACCATATAATTCTCTACCAGACGGCAAATATTGTATAGAGTTGTCTAAGTTGAAAGAATTGCAGACTAGAATTAAAACGTGACTCAAATGATGGAATTTGTACTGAATAGAGAAGAAAACATTGTAGGAAAAGGAGAAAATGCTGGTAACCAGCATTTTCTCCTTTTCCCACAATGTTTTCGAAAGCATTCTTTCTGAGGATCATTAAAACACAGGGTTATATGTTATCAAATGAAGAAGGTAACTATCTTCTCTCTGTCAAAAATTGAGGTAAAGGACTTTGAAGGTAAAAATAAAACAATGTTAAAGATTTCAAATGATTGATCAATTGATTGAATGGTGTTTTTTATGCTACTTTCAATATTATTTAAACCTTTACTCCATAGATACTCATTTCTACGCATTGCTTGTAGGAGCCTTTGGAAACATTGTGGCAAAAGGTGAAATTACTCATGAGGAGCAATTTCACCTTTTGTCACAATGTTTTCTATACTATCAAAAGGTGTCATATACACATAAGAAACAGCTTCATCCTTGCTGTTATTTAAGGTCAATTAGAGATACCATAGAAATGCATTATGGGGTAAAGGGTTAAGACATCATGGTGATACCTGACATTATTAGTTGTAAGGTCAGGTGGCAGGGGACTTGGAAACTTGTTCACAGCTGTGATGAATCATGTCGCCCTGGGCCAAAGGAGAAAATTCAAAGAATTGATTACGCTGACAAAGTGGAATCTCCCTTCTGAGTGCCCCAATTCATTGAAAACTGACGTCACTGAAACCTGTGTAATTCGTGCTAAAGCATGCAGCTTGGCGTATAATCTTGATATTTATCTCGATCAACGCCGCCATTTTGGATGTTGTCTTCATAGTCATTTATACAGGGCTCCCGAAAGAGGAACTGCTTTTACGTCAGTTTTGCCAGTGCCAGAAATACATGTTCAGGGCATATTATCCAGACAGATCACAAGAAATTTCTTTGGGGTATAATGAAATTATTTATGTATTTCCTAGACCCATTTTTGCTAATGCCAATGAAAAAGTAAACCCCACTGGCCAAAGAACAGTGATAATCTGTCACCTTTTTCCAGATCGGACTGCGGCCATGATTAATTAGCTTTCAAATACCATATGAGTATGACATTTACAGCTGTATTGCTCTGTGGCAAGCCATTGGTGCTATACTGGGCTATTAACTCTATACCAAACAGGTTTTCACGATCCTGGAAAGAAAGGCTTTTGAAAGCCTTGTAGAAAAAGGAGAAAATGCTGGTAACCAGCATTTTCTCCTTTTCCTACTAGGTTTTCTATCCTTTCAGAGACAAATTTCATAAATTGAGACACTTCTAATTTGTCATCTGCAAATGCTTTCAATATGAACCAGTCTAACATTTTGTCATTTTGTAAAAAGTTACGGTATTTTTGTTTCTTCTTTCCAGGGTAATGACTTGGTGCTGTCAACTTCTGGACAACAATCACTGCCAGAGACACTGAAACGAGCACCACAAGTTACCTTTAGAGTGACTGATGTAGATGAAGAAGAAAAAAGAAGAATTCTGTAAGCATAATAGAGCCTATGCAAACAGTTCCTCTTGAAGTTTTTCAACTATGTTGGAGCATTGGTCTGGCACAAGGGGGGTTAACTCTTTATCGTACATCAAAATTTTGGACCAGTCCAAATTGGAAGCGTGTGCAGACGACAAAATAAATGTGAATAAAGAATTGAATTTTGATTTTGGAAGGGTAGAAAACATTGTGGGAAAAGGAGAAAATGATGGTTACCAGCATTTTTCTTTTTCCCAAAATGTTTTCAAAAGACTTCTTTCTCAGGGTGGTCAAAAGTAGGGATTGGGTGGTAATGGGTCAAAACATGTGACTTTTTAGTAAGGGGTAATATAGTCTTTAGGATAAAAGTGACCTCTAAGGACTGTCTTATTCATATATACCTTGGAGCACTTTTTTGTGTGGGTTTTTTCCCAAAAAGTTGTAGATTTCTTGGAAAAACTTACAGGTTTTTCAAAAAAAAAAACAAGGGTTTTTCCAAAAGAGATCTGGATTTTTTCGAAAAAGTCTGTACAACACATTGGCAGAGTTAATTATGAGTTTAACGCTTTACCAAATGACAGAGCTTTGACAAAACCAAATTGAAAGCATTTGCAGACAACAGAACAACTCTTTCCTGCTTCAGAAAGTCTTGCACTAAAGAAGTCTTGTGTGATGCTGTTTTGTCAAGCAGCAGTGTGGCATTGGTCAAATGCAGATACACAACAGGTTTGGCCGATGTCAGATTGTTGCATGGCAACACAGCAGAAATTTCAATGAAACCTATTAATTTTTATGAAATTTTAGTTGCATAGATGCATTCATATTTGAACACTTCTTGTTTGTGAACTCATTCATATGTTTTTTTTTTTGTTTTTATCAGGTTAAGAGATGTTCCATCTAATGCCACAGAAGAAACATACAAAAGTTTGCACATTCCAAATAAACAAGAACACACAGAGAAAATGATACTTAAAAGTATACAGAGTAAGTATTCCAGAATTTTCTAGCTCACTTTGGAGCATAAAGTGTTGATGGCTTCTAGGAAAAAGATTTGAGAAAACTGTGTGGGAAAAAGAGCAGATGAAATGCCCTCTTCATGCTGTATTGAGTTCCTCGCCCCCTCCCCAACCCCCCTTACTCCTCCCTTACAAAAAACTTGAAAATATTTTGGGGAAAAGAGAAAATGCTAGTGAGTGTTTTCTCCTTTTTCCCACCATGAGTACTGCCCGTTACAGCCAAGCATTATCAGTGATATCAATTGCCTTTAATATAGACATGTTTAATAATTTGTGTTCTGTTAGAGACATATAACTTTAAATTTCCCTGTCTTTTTTTTTTGTCTTCTCTCTCCCTTCTTTCTTCTTCCCTGTGACTTATTCTCTTTCTCACATTCTTCCCATCTCTCTCTTTCTCTCTCTCCCCCTCCATCTCCATCTCTTTTCCTCTCTTGCCCTCTTTATTTCTTTTTCCTAGCTCTCTCTCCCTCTTGTCTCCCTCATCACTCTCTCTCCCTCATCTGTCTCTGTCTCTCTCTCTCTCAGTTTATTTTACATTTTGGCACATTTTACAGATAATGTACAAAAGAAGATAAAAAAGAGGACTATTAAAACTGTGACAGGACTTGGCCAATTTTACAGAAAAACTGACAGTTCAGGAAAAGGAGTGCTGTATAGGTTTGAACTGGAGAAAGGGTTGTTTGATTTCCACATTGATTTACCACCAGATGTAAGATTTCTTTCACCCATTACCACACATTCCCAAATATTAACGAACCTGAGAAAGAAGCCATTTGAAAACATTGTGGGAAAAGGAGAAAATGCTGGTAACCAGCACTTTCTCCTTATCCCACAATGTTTTCTACCCTTCAAAAAAAAATCGAATTTTCAGCCACTTTTGTTTTTCGTCTGCAAGTGCTTCGATTTCGACAATTCTAAAATTTTGTCGTTTGGTAATGAGTTAAAACAACATTTAATTGTTTATGGCACAGCCGAATGTGCTGGCTTTTTAGTACTGATAAAAAATGAATAAATGGAAATTTATCTTTGGTCAAAAATATTATTTTAAAGGCCCCTCCTTAATTGCAGATAAATTTACATTGTCTATCTTTTTAAAGAAATTTCACGTTGTAAAGTGTTTAACTGTGTGCCAAACGACAAATTTATAGACTGGCCCAAATTGAAAGCATTTGCAGACGAAAAAATAAATGTGACTGAAAAATCAAAATAAATTTGTGTCAGGAAGGGTAGAAAACATTGTGGGAAAAGGAGAAAATGCTGATTACCAGCATTTTCTCCTTTTCCCACAATGTTTTAAAAAGGCTTCTTTCTCAGGTTTGTTAAAATTTGGGATTGTGGTGGTAAAGCGTTAACCTTCTACAAGACAACAACATTTTAGCCTTGTCCAAATTGAAAGCATTTGCATGACATTTTCAATGTGGCTAAAATGGTATAATTTTGTGCTGACAGGGTTGGAAAACATTGCAGGAAAATGAGAAATGCTGGTTATCAGCATTTAACATTTTCTCCTCTTTCCATAGCTTTTTCTATAGGCTTCTTCTCCAGGGTCATTATAGGTTGGCATTGTGAGGTAAAGGGTTAACTCATTACTGCCTGCGGATGACTATAGTTTCATAAAGCAGATCTACTTTTCTTTAAAACAATGTGATAAAATGAGAAATTGCTTTTTGCAGTCTAAATCTCCTTTTTCCACATTATTTTCAAATGTACTTTAATCTTTGATAAACTGAATGTGATATTATCATTTTTGTACATTTAAGATTTTCTGACTTAGCTCTGCAATTTTACTTTGCCCACAATGTTTTCCAAAATTTGTCTTCCACTATATTTATTAACCCTTTACCATACAATCCCGACTTTTAACAACCCTGAGAAAGAAGCCTTTAGAAAACTTTGTGGGAAAAGGAGAAAATGCTGGTAACCAGCATTTTCTCCTTTTCCCACAATGTTTTCTACCCTTTACAACACAGAGGTATTTTTCCCCAAAGAAACACCTATGAGATAGCATGATTTGGTTTCTTATCATTGGCTAGAGACTTTCATTCAATTTCTTGTGCAGGTTTGGGGTGAAGATTTAGAGTAATTACCGGTAAGTCTTTACTGACTATCACAATTTTAGATTGGTCTAAACTAAAAGCATTTGCAGATAATAAATGTAACTGTAAAATGAAATATGTTTTGGGAAGGGTAGAAAATATTGTGGGAAAAGGAGAAAATGCTGGTTACCAGCATTTCTCCTTTTCCCACAGTGTTTTCTACCCTTCCCGGAACAAATTTTAATTATTCTGTCACTTTTATTTTGTCGTCTGCAAATGCTTTCAATTTGAAACGGTCTAAAATTTTGTTGTGTGGTAAAGGGTTAAATGTGCATGCATTTTGCTGTCCAGGTTCTAGATAAGCTGTTTGAGATACTGGATCCAGATGAAAAAGGAGAACTAGACTATGGTGTGTATATGTGGGCTGTTCTGGGTAATATGATTGAAGCCAGAAAATCTCTGGTTAGAAAGGTAACATTTTTTTTTCTAATTTTGATGGCACTGTTATAAATATCTAATTACAGTAAAATTAAGAAATAATCTTTTTTCTATTGTGGTTTATCCTTCAATAAAGCACAGTTGTGAGTTATGGGGTACAATAAATAATCTACAAGGGCAAAAGCCCAAGTTCATTGCACCTCATAATTCACATGGTTTATTGAACGATAAACCACAATAAAAAGATTATTTCGATTCTAAAATGACCAATGCTTAATGAAAGGAAAACAAGTTCAAACTTGGGGCAAAAAATGCAGATGAAGATTTTGTTCCATTAACTGACTTACTTTACTGTATACAGAATGATGTCACTCTGCATGGAATGTCGCAGATTTTACCACGCTTTCTTTGCACTGTGTTTATAGATCCGAATTCACATAAAGGATAAACTCGTTGTCAGCCAGTTTTTATGCCATTTCAGCTTTATTAGCATGGGTGTTTTGAAGAAAGCCTCTAGGTATTGTTGTAGCCCTGGCATCGTCTTTATCATCTAGCAAAAACTTTGCCATTTTGTAATAGCTCTCTTATTTCTGGAGATATTTACTTTAAACTTGGATAAGTTCTTTACTATCATGAGAGGAACTTACACTACTAGGGCAGGTAACTATCAAACTATTTTTGACAAAGTTATAACCCTTTTTTGACTTAGAATTTTTACTGAAAATCAAGCACTTACAGTTGAGCTTTGGCCTGCATGCACAAGAATCTGCAGGAGGAAACCAAGTATTTATGAAATCCTGGAAAGACATGAATTAACTGTTTACCACATAAACCCGACTTTTAAGAGAGAAGCTTTCTAAAAACATTATGGGAAAAGGAGAAAATGCTGGTATTTTCTACTTTTCCCACAATGTTTTCTACCCTTTCCAATACAAATTTCCATATTTCATTCACATTTGTCATCTGCAAATGCTTTCAATTGGTCTGGTTGCAGTCTGGCCAAAAATGAATGTGCTTGTATGATTTTTTTTTATTTTTTATCTATCCACAGGCCTTTAGAAAAATAGATGCTGGTAAAAAGGGTTATTTAACCTTAAGTGACATACAGAAGTTCTTCAATTCAACATTTCGTCTACATAAAGGTAAGAAAAGTCTGCGATGGTATGACCATAATGTGATAAAATACATAGATCATGTAAACAGAACCCGTTAACCTGCGTTTTCGTTTTTTCTGGCACAAAGTTTTCAAAAATCTTTTTCATCAAGGGCATTTAAACATGGGATTCGGTGGTAAAAGATTAATTCATCAGCTGATATTTTAAATTTCTGTCATATGTGACATTCTCCCATTTGTTATCTCCACTGGCCGAAGGATAGCAAGCTTAACCCTTTACCACACAATCCCGACTTCCAACACCCCTAGGAATGAAGCCTTTTTTTAGTTTTTTTGAAAACATTGTGGAAAAAGGAGAAAATGCTGGTTACCAGCATTTTCTCCTTTTCCCACAATATTTTCTTCCCTTCCTAAAACAAATTTCAATCCTTAAGTCATGTGCATTTTGTCGTCTTCAGATGCTTTTGATTGGGACCAGTCTAAAATTTTGTCTTTTGGTAAAGAGTTAACCCTTTACCAAATGACGTAATTTTAGACCGGTCCGAATTGAAAGCACTTGCATTTGAAAAAATAAATGTAGCTCAAAAATTGAAATTTGTTTCCAGCAGGGTAGAAAGCATTGTTGGATAAGGAGAAAATACTGGTTACCAGCATTTTCTCCTTTTCTCAGAGTGTTTTCCAAAGCTTTCTCACTGAGGGTCATCAAAAGTCGGGATTTCATGGTAAAAGTCATTGCCCCGTGTCTGTCGTGTGTGTGAAATTTTATTTCAAACATCTCCTTTTCTGAAACTACTCGTCCAGTTTTGATAAAATTTCATAGAACTGGTCTCCAGAATTTTTTAATAGAGTTCAATTTTGTTTAAAAGCTCTGGTTGCCATGGCAAAAAAACTGAAAAGTATCGAAATTGTAAATATCCTCTACTTGAAAACTGTTTGGCTCTGGAATTTAGTGTCTTAACTTCATGCACTAAACCTGTACCAGATATCCCTGTGATTAGATTTGGCGAGTTTTTTATGGGTTAATGTAGCAAATACTTCAAATGTGTCCTGTTCATGAGTTATAGGGCTACTGAAGTTGGCATGTAGCTTCAGTATCATATATTCGACCTGTACCAAGATTGTTCATAATTGTTCATGACCTGGGGTCAATATTGGTCCCATCCCAGCAAGGTTGGCAAAAAGCCGGTCAATATGAGTATTGACTGGGCCGGCGGTTTTAACCGGTCAATACTGGTCGATTGGTGGTCAATTGAAGTGGCTGATTGGGTCAATTGAATCACTGACTTAGATACCCGTCCTTTTTACTAAGCTAGCCTTGAAAGCTCTCCTAAATCCTGTACTGAAGATATATTACATATTATATCGGTATGATAGTTTTTATCAGTAAGGTCCCTTATTTGATCATAATTCAAAAGACATTACTGCTGGTCAACTAAAGAGGTTGTTTGGATTGACCTTCCTCTTTGAATTTACATGCAGGTCAGTTCTTTTCAACCAAAGAACTTTAGAAGTTTTATTTATCATCATTCCTTATAGGTTAGATATCTATTTATAGTACTGCATCTTTTCTTTTTTTCTCTTCCCCACTACCACCATAAACATACTTAGGTTTTAGATTATTTAAAAGTTCAAAGATAGCATAAAAAAGCAGCTAATTTGAAACTTTCATGTGAAATTGAATAAAACAGTGTCACCCATGTGTAAACCATTGTGAAATTTACCTGTCACTAATCTATAGGCATATTGAGTACCCATAAAGAGGCTGTGACTGATTAACTAAACAATAGTTAGGGATACATTAATGTCTGAAGCATATTCAAGAGTCTACCTACACCTTTACATTGTTGTCAAAACACATTAAAAGGTGTAAAAGGTGCCCCTTTCTATCCCAATGGGTGTGGCTTAAATTACAAAAAGGACCAATCATGTATCCCTATTTGGGGTAGAATACTTGACACCAGGCCTTATTCCTAAAGTGTGAAATACTGACTTATATGCAATCAAGTTAATATCTTATCATCATGCAGTTACTTAAGGTGTCAAAAATGAAACCTAAAGACCTTAATAGGAACTTATATAGAGTTTGGGAAAACTGGCTGATAAGTAGCTTTGGCAGGGACAAAGCATTCTTTCCACTAAAGTCAAATCTCATATTGGTGAATTCAACCAACCTTGGAACCAAAACAGGAAAAAAAAAACACAATAAATATCCACTAAATAGCATCACTATCCACTTAAAATGCATCTGACCCGTAAAATTTCCAAATGACCACTACAAATTTCCAATCGACCAGTATTGACCACTTTGGGAGTATTGACCAGGGCGGTTTTAAACCCCAGGGGTTACAAGTTTTACATGGGCTTATGTAATGGAAACTATAGAAATCTTCTTGGTCTTAACTCTTTACTGCACAATCAAAACTTTTACAGACCCTGAGAAAGAAGCCGATAGAAAAAATTGTGGGAAAAGGAGAAAATGCTGGTAACCAGCATTTTCTCCTCTTCCCTCAATATTTTCTAACTTATCAAAGTCAGAAATCATCATATTACCAAGACTGAATTTGTTGTCCGCAGAGGCTTTCAGTTTGGTTCAGTCGGAAAATCTTTCATTTGGTAAAGAGTTAACTCATTATCAAACAACAAAATTTTAGGTTTGTCCATATCAAAAGCATTTGCAGTCGACAAAATAAAAGTGACAAAAGTGAAAATTTGAAATTTGTTTTGTGAAGGGTAGAAAACATTGTGGGAAATGGAGAAAATGCTGGTTAGCAGCATTTTCTCCTTTTCCAACAATGTTTTCTAAAGGCTTCTTCATCAGGGTCGAGAAAATTAGGGATTGTGTGGTAATGGGTTAACTGTAAGGCCTAAGGCCACCAAATGTTGAATGTAGGTTCATCAAGTAGACCTCCACCAATATTGTAACAACCAGAGCCCTGGGGTCAAAACTGGCTCCACATATCACTATGAAACCTTATTGCCATACAGACTTTTCATGATTTCTGTCTCCGTTATTGGCAGTTTATCACATGATACAATTCGGTCAAAGCCAGTGGAGTGATACAGAGCCATCATAGTGCTCTTGTTTATATAAAGAAGCATGTGCTTAGCAACAAAATTTTCTGTAGGTTTTTATACCCTCACAAATTGAATGTTTTCCGGAGTATACTTGAATCAGCCTGTCTGTTAGTGTATCCGTCCGTCCATGTGCTCATCTGTGTGTCTGTCCATGTGTCAGTCTGTGTGCAAAATGTTTTCTAAGTACTGGCAGGGGTATAAAGGCACATTCAGTGACAGCTCTAGTTTATTTCTCTTTTAGATTCCCGAGATGGTTTTGAGACTGGACCATTACAAGCTTTCCTAGATGCGGTGTTGCCCAATAAAAGAAAAGAAGAAGTGTCGTACGCAGAGTTCGAAGAATATTACGAAGGACTTAGTTTAAGTGTAGATGATGATGAAGATTTTTACAACATTTTGAGAAATACTTGGACGTTATAATGTTATATGATAAAGCCTAACTACAGTCATGGGAAAAACTCTGAACATTTATAGAACTCTCATTTCAACTCTTTACCACACAGTCCCTACTTTTAACGCCCCTACACAAGAAGCTTTTTAAAAAACATTGTGGGAAAAGGAGAAAATGCTGGTTACCAGCATTTTCTCCTTTTCCCACAGTGTTTTTCATCCTTCCTAAAACAAATTTCAATCTTTCATTTGCATTTATTTTGTCATCTGCAACTGCTTTCAATTTGGGGTAGCTGTAAACTTTGTCATCTGGTAAAGGGTTAACTTTTTATTCTTGGATTTTGGCCAGCGCAGGAAGCGCAGTAGTTAGTATACAGAATTTGAGAATAGGTGATCACCAGTTCAAATCCTCAGCTTTGCGTATGTCTTTTCCAGCATTGATGCTACTCATTGAAACTGGATTCACTCTTTTCCCATTGTAAATCATAGTTTCCATAATAGATATATGGGAAAGCAGCTCGTGGCTTAGATAGAATATAGTACAAAGTACAAGTAACAGACACTGTAGGAAAGCATAAATAGATGCACTGGCCATTTCAATATAACTCAAATGATGAAAATGGTGTTAAACACCAAACATCATTCTAACATCATTGTTTCTTTCTTCAACACCGTGTCTTCTTTGTTCCCGACCATGTGAGACTACTTGCCATAAGATCTTTCAGAATCATTAATGATTGGAGATTGTGTGGTCGAAGGTTGATGGGTACCTCGGTAAAAGGATTAAAAAAAAGTATACTGGTTGGAAATTTCTAAAGATATATACTGACATAATCTAATGCTAGAAAACTTTTCAGATGTATTAGGCTTTTGTGTTGCTTTTATTTATTTATCTCTTTATTTATTATCTTTATACCTCCACAAAATGAATGTTTTCAGGGGTATACTGGAATCAACCTGTCTGTCTGTGTGTACGTCTGTGTACAAAATCAAAGAGCTGGAGGGGGTATTAACTCTTTACCACACAACAAAATTTTGGACTTGTCCAAATTGACAGCATTTGCAGACCACAAAATAGACGTGGCTCAAAAATTGAAACTTGACTTTGGAAGAGTAGAAAACATTGTGGAAAGAGGAGAAAATGCTGGTTACCAGCATTTTCTCCTTTTCGTACGATGTTTTTAGAAGGCTTCTTCATCTGGGTCGTAAAGACCAGAGATTGTTTAGTAAAGATTTTAGTCACTTTCAGTGACAGGTCTGATTTTTCTTGGCTGCTTTGGAAGAAAAATTTGAATTATTGTCATGACCCTGCGTTCAAGCACATAATCTTCGACATCTTCTCATACGTCTGTTAATATGGCTGAAGATACTGTATTTACATCTATCTGTATGGCTGATGATACTGTATTTAAGTCTATCTATATGGCTGACGATACTGTATTTAAGTCTATCTGTATGGCTGACGATACTGTATTTAAGTCTATCTGTATGGCTGACGATACTAAATTTACGTCTATCTGTATGGCTGACGATACTGTATTTAAGTCTATCTGTATGGCTGACGATACTGTATTTACGTCTATCAGTATGGCTGACGATACTGTATTTACGTCTATCTATATGGCTGACGAAATTAAATTTACATCTATCAATATGGCTGACGATACAGTATTTACTTATATCAATATGCTGACGATACTGTATTTTAAGTCTAGCAATATGGCTGAAGATGCTGTATTTAAGTCTATCAATATGGCTAACGATACTAAATATACGTCTATTAATATGGCTGACGATACTGTATTTACATCTATCTATATGGCTGACGATACTGTATTTACGTCTATCTATATGGCTGACGATACTGTATTTACGTCTATCTATATGGCTGACAAAACTAAATTTACGTCTATCTATATGGCTAACGATACGAAATTTACGTCTATCAATATGGCTGATGATACAGTATTTACTTATATCAATATGCTGACGATACTGTATTTTAAGTCTAGCAATATGGCTGAAGATGCTGTATTTAAGTCTATCAGTATGGCTAATGATACTAAATATACGTCTATCAATATGGCCGAAGATACTGTATTTACATCTATTAATATGGCTGACGATACTGTATTTACGTCTATCTATATGGCCGACGATACTGTATATATGTCGAACTTTGGCTAGTTATCAAAAGGGGAACCCATAGTGAGAGAGCAGATAACTCTCAAAACATTTTTGATACAATAATGTCCCTTTTTTGACTTGCAATATTTACTGAAAAAGAAACCACAGTTTAAGTGTTGGTGTCGGCACCAGCATGTATTGCACTTTTTTAGATTATCACAGCTATTTTCGAAGAAAATGATGGGTTATTTATGTGGCCCTGGCATCTGTGACATCATCATCATCATACAAAAACTTTGACATTTTGTCGTATCTCTGTTAACTCTTTACCAAATGACAAAATTTCAGACCAATCCATTTTGAAAGCATTTGCAGATGACAAATTAAATTTGGTTCAAGAATCGAAATTTGTTTCTGGCAAAGTAGAAAACATTGTTGGTAAAGAAGAAAATGCTGGTTACCAGCATTTTCTTCTTTTCCCACAATGTTTTCAAAAGCTTTCTTCTTCAGGGTAGCTACACCTCAGGATTGTGGTAAAGGGTTAATACTGAAGAAATTTCCTTCAAACTTGAACAAAAGACAACTTTTGACAACCCTGAGGTAGAAGCCTTTTAAAACCATTGTGGGAAAAAAAAGACGATTGCCAGCATTTTCTCCTTTTCCCTCAATGTTTTCAAAAGGCTTCTTTCACAGGGTCATTAAAAGTCAGGATTGTGTGGTAAAGAGTTAAAACGTCTTTCCTTGCCTGAGTATGTTCTAAGTATTGCTAGTAAAAATGTTATGATCCTGGATGTTGTAAAGTATTGCTAGTAAATATATTTTATTTCCTTTCTTTTTATTTCCTTTTATGTTCTTGGGTAATGTTTATTTTTCATTAGGACAAATGCACTTCAGCGGACACACTAATACTGATACCCAAAGCACTTTGATTAATACTTGCAGGCTGCCCCCCCCCCCACACACACACACCTGCTTATTTTCAGGTAAAAAAACATGGGTTAAAATCAATCAGTAACAGGTAATCAGCAAATATTATTGACAATATAACAAAATGCCAGAAATGCATCCGTCATTATCCTGGCAAGCATGCTGGTACAGTGTCTGAGGGATACAAATGGCTGGAATGTCTTAATATCTGACATTATGCACTCTACATCAGATGAGGAATTCTGCTCAGTCTGTCCAACTGTTTACAAAAGCAACAGTAGTTTAAAAAGGCCCCCTAGAAAACATTTTGGCAAATGGAGAAAGTACTAATTACTGGTATTTTCTTCTTTTCCCTAAATGTTTTAGGTAAGTTCACTCTCTTTCAGTATTTCAGATTTCCATTTATCAAGAAATTAAATGTTAAATTGATGCCATCTACATTTTTATGACAATTATGCCAATGTTTTGTATATGTGGGTGAAACAGAGCAGGAATTCAGGCCAAGATGACAGAGCATCTCGGAGACATTAACCCATTACCACACAATCCCTACTTTTGACGCCCCTGAGAAAGAAGCCTTTAGGAAACATTGTGAGAAAAGGAGAAAATGCTGGCAACCAGCATTTTTCTCCTTTTCCCACAATGTTTTCTACCCTTCACAAAAAAAAAATTCAAATTTTCAGTCACTTTTATTTTGTTGTCTGCAAATGCTTTCAAATTGGACCAGTCCAAAATATTGCTGTTTGGTAATGGGTTAAACTCAGGAAAGACAAACCAATTAATTTTCACCTTGAAATTAAATGTCACTCAAAGAAGGACACCACGATAGTAGTACAGGAGAAATTAACTGGGGCAGAAAAAATCAAACAACGGCTGCAAGAAGAAGTATTAAACAAGAGGGCCAAGATGGCCCTGGATCGCTCACCTGAATTTTTGAGATGACCATAGCCTATTTTTTTTTTTTTTTTTTTGAGGTATTGAAACATTGGAATCAAATTTATAATTTTGCTAAGCAATTTTCAAAAGGTCACCTGTAAAAGTAATTTCGAAATCTGACCATCAGTTTCAAAAAGAAGAATTTTTAAGAATTCTTCATTTCTGTATAAGAGCAAGTATCCCCCATCCATGAGAGCCATGTTTCTTAATGGATCAAAATTTACGAACAAGTTTTGAAAAGGGTCACCCAAGGAACATTTCAGAAAATTTCTTTTAAAATCTGACCAGGGATTTCAGAGAAAGAGAATTTTCAAGAATTTCATCATGCCCATATAGTGCAAGTAGCCCCCATTCACAAGACCAAGGATCACCCAAGGAAAATCTCTGTCAAATTATTTCAAAATCTGACTAGGGGTTTCAGAGTAGAAGAATTTTCAAGAATTTCTTCATTTCCATATAGTGCAAGTAGCCCCAATTCACCAGAGCCATGTTTCTTGATGGATCAAAATTTTGTGAACAATTTTTTAAAAGGGTCACCCAAGGATCATCTCTGTGAAATCATTTCAAAATCTGTCCAGCCGTTTCAGAGAAGAAGAATTTTTAAAAATTTCTTCATTTCCGTATAGTGCAAGTAGCCCCCATTCACCAGAGCCATGTTTTCTTGACCAACCAAAATTTCGCAAACACTTTTTGAAAAGGGTCACCCAAGGCACATCACTGAGAAATTATTTCAAAATCTGACCAGCGGTTTCAAAGAAGAAAATTTTTTAAGAATCACCTCATTTCCGTATGGTGCAAGTAGCCCCCATTCACCAGAGCCATGTTTCTTGACCAATCAAAATTTCGCGAACAATTTTTTGAAAAGGGTCACTCAAGGAACAACTCTGTGAAATTATTTCAAAATCTGACCAGCGGTTTCAGAGAAGAAGATTTTTAAAGAATTCCTTGATTTCTGTATAGTGCAAGTAGCCCCCATTCACTAGAGCCATGTTTCTTGACCAATCAAAATTTCACGAACAATTTTTGAAAAGGGTCACCCAAGGAACAACTCTGTGAAATCATTTCAAAATCTGACCAGCGGTTTCAGAGAAGAAGATTTCTTAAGAATTCCTTCATTTCTGTATAGTGCAAGTAGCCCCCATTCACCAGAGCCACATTTTTTGACGGATCAAAATTTCACGAACAATTTTTGAAAAGGGTCACCCAAGGAACATATCTGTGAAATTATTTCAAAATCCGACAAACGGTTTCAGAGAAGAAGATTTTTAAAGAATGCCTTTATTTCTGTATAGTGCAAGTAGCCCCCATTCACCAGAGCCACAATTTTTGACGGATCAAAATTTCACGAACAATTTTTGAAAAGGGTCACCCAAGGAACATATCTGTGAAATAATTTCAAAATCCGACCAGCAGTTTCAGAGGAGAAGATTTTTAAAGAATTTGCTAAAAAATTCCATTTGGTTGCCATGGCAACCAGAGTTTTTGACGGAATCAAATTCTGTGAACAAATTTTAAAGAGGACCTCCCAAGGAACATTCCTGCCAAGTTTGGTCCAAATTGGCCCAGTGGTTTAGGAGGAGTTGATGTTTAAAGAATTGTTCACGACGCACGACGCACGACGCACGACGGACAGCCAGTGACCCTAAAAGCTCCCCTTGAGCACGTTGTGCTCAGGTGAGCTAAAAAGGGATTTCAGGTAAAAATGGTGGTACATGTATTATAATAGTCACAAAATGTTGAAGGCATCAATTTCACCTTTAATTTCTTGATAAAGGCAAAAGCTGAAATACTGAAAGAGACTAAACTAAATAGTGTATAATTCATTCCCTTAGGAATCTCGTGTTGTTTTAAAGTCTTTTTCCTACAGGTTGTTCAAGGTCGAAACTATTTGATAAACAGTTAAATGATATAATTTTCTGTGAAGGGGCAGAAAACATTCTAGGAACGGCAGAAAATAATTATTTCCAGCATTTTCTGCTTTTCCTAGGATATTTTCCAAATCCATCACCAACAAGGTGTAGAAATCACTAGGTTGTTTAGCCAGAGTTTTTCTGCCTTTCAGAAATACAACAAAATCTTTAGTGGATGTCATTTTTTTACTATTAAATCAATACTTTTTCTATTTACAAAAATAACATTTTAAAATACATAGACATCCAGATGAGCTACTTTTGATGACATTCGATGAAAGTAAAAATTGATGTCTTGACTCTATCACTCATCCATCCAGTAATTGCCACAAGTCAACCTGAAAGGCATAACAAGAAATATGTTTAACTCTTTACCAAACGACAAAATTTTAGATTTGTCCAAATCGAAAGCATTGCAAATCACATAAGTGACTGAAAATATGAAATTTGTTTTGTGAAGGGTAGAAAACTTTGTAGGAAAAGGAGAAAATGCTGGTTACCAGCATTTTCTCCTTTTCCCACAATTTTTTCTAAAGGCTTCTTTCTCAGGGTCGGCAAAAAGTAGGGCTTGTGTGGTAATGGCTTAAAAAGGATATGTTGCGAAAATTTGCTTGCAAATACGCAGAGGGCCCTTCGAATAAACGTCTAGTTTTGACAAATCACAAATTTCTATTCATTCATTTGTTATCAGTGCCAAGAAGTAGGTCATAAGATACCACATTCAGCTACGCCATAAAAAAGATTGTACTCGTCTGAACATCTTAAATCATGCAACACATTAACTACATGTTATACTAAAATTTTTACTCTCCCAACCCCAACATCTGAAACTATACCTAACAACAAAATTTCTTCAGACTCCTCCAAATTCAAAGCTCTTGCAGAACTGAATATAGCTCAATTTATGGAATTTGTAGAAAAACATTTTGGGAAATGGAGAAATGCTTGCTGGCATTTTCTCCTTTTCCAGCAATGTTTTCAAAAACTTTCTCTGGTTGTTAAAACTCAGGATCCGAACAGTTTTATTAAACTCGCACGATAAGAGCACCAAGGTATCCTTGTATACCTATATACATACATGTAACAAGAGGGCCATGATGGCCCTGTATAGCTCCACTGGCTAAAAAGTAAAAATCCTACACACCAAACATTACAGTTCTTGGCCAATTCAGTTTCAAACCACGTGACATTATATAAAGTTTTCTGTATAAAATACCACAGGAATGTTATGACCAAGGAACAAAGGCACTTTTGGGTGGGTAGTTTCAGAGAAGTAACATGTCATTTGAAATAAAAGTAAACACACACAATCAGGAGTGCACGACGGACATCAGGCCATGACATAAGCCCACTGGCTTTCAACCAGTAGAGATTAACTCTTTACAAAACGACAAAATTTTAGACTTGTCTAAATCAAAAGCATCTGCAGACAACAATAATGAATGTGAGTGAAAAATTCAAATTTGTTTTAGGAAGGGTAGAAAACATTGTGACAAAGGAGAAAATGCTAGCTATCAGCATCTTCTCCTTTTCCCACAATGTTCTCAATAGGATTCACTCCCAGGGTTGATAAAAGTCGGGATTATGACATGCAGGCCTCGGCCGAGTGGGCGACTTGGGCGAAGAAGTCGCCTGATTTCAAAAAACTTCGCTCATTTCGCCAAGTAAAGCGAAGTCCAAGTCGCCTGAAAAAATCGGGAAGTCGCCTCGCGTATATTGACAAAGCGTCCTGTGTGTAATCTACCAAATCAGCGTGTGCCGTACCCGATTTACAGTTACTGCCCAATCAGCGAGTTTAATTAGTTTACAACATACCAAGAGTCTGATTGACAAGTCATTGTTAATTAACTTTACGACACCATGGGATAATCCCCTATTATTGACAAATATCAGCGCCGCCTATCGGTGTTTGTCGGACCTCTATTTTTGAAACACGCTTTGCTAAATTTAGTAACGTATATGGAAGTGAAAGTCTTAACCCGGATATCGGTCTTTCGTCGTCAACTTTTATTTCCAAAGTTTTAAATGGATTGAAATATTCCAGTTTTGAAAACGATGGAATCGGTACCTACTTGCTTATCACCATTTACTCCCATCCTTTAAAATTCGTTATTACTCGCAGTTTTCCAAACGAACAGATATTTAGAGGTTATGACGTACTTAGATCATCTCCTAGATCATGTAGCGCTATATTTTCAAATCATGTGACTATAATTTGGCGCCAATATAGTATTTTAGCGAAGTCACATGATTCAACTTCAAAATGGTGGCTCGTCACCGCAACAGAGTTCGGATAAAATCGAATATATTCTATGACGCTAACTAAAAGATAAAATTAAAAAAAAAATGTTATTGTCTTTGGTTCTAGATAGATTTAAGTATTCCGTTGATTTATAGTATTTCCTTGATCGGGCCGCGAACCGCCGATCTACATCGTGGCAATATGAGAAAATGCTGGAAGTAAGCTTTTCTACCTTTGACAGACTATATTTTTTCACATTAGTTACAGCCTTTGAGCGGTTATCTACCGGGGTATTTGCCTGCTGCAAATGCTGTCAATTTGATAGGTATATATGTTACATTTATATTATAATGTGTGTTACAATTGGTAATGAGAATGATTTTTAGCAAAAAAGTATAGTCAGGACTTTGGAAACAAATAGTCTAGTGTTTGGAAGATTTTGAAAAGAAAAATGTGCCAGGAGAAACTATTTAATAGTCTACTCGAACTAGCACTGCTTTCTCTTTCCATTATCATTTCTTTCCATAATATTTTAATCCTAAAGGTACATGTACGTGAATTTAGCAAACTATGAATAAATATGTTTTGAGTAGTTTCCTTAAGGAATAAGGATGTATACTGATCATGAAAAAAAGATAAAAAGCATAAAATAATTTTATTCCATTTAGATTCACATGATTTTCAATTTTATTAATTTGTTACATTGTTAAGGTGTTGTGAATTCCCTCTATATTTCGGCCCACATCTATTTTTTGATGTCGGTCTGAACTTCTCCCCAAAGTCTGACCACTTCTCCCCATTTTGAAAAACTTCTCCCCATTCTCAGACTAGGGAGAAGTCACTTCTCCCCATTTTCTGAGGGTTGGCAGAGGCCTGACATGTGGTAAAGAGTTAACCCTTTCCCACATGGCAGAATTTTAGACCTATCGGAATTGGAAGCATTTGCAGACAAAAATGTCATAGTGGCTGAAACGACACACTTTTTGTTTGATAGGGTAGAAAACATTGTGGGAAAAGGAGAAAATGCTTGTTACCAGCATTTTCTCCTTTTCCCTCAATGTTTTCAAAAGGCATCTTCCTCAGGGTCGTTAAAAGTCATCATTGTGTGGTAAAGGGTTAAAATGATATCATCAAGACAATCTTTCTGACTAAAAATAAAAAATCTCACCTCAATATCTTCAGTTCCTGCTAAACATAAATGCCAACCCAAAGTAGTAAAAACAGGACACCAAATCCCATAAATACAGATGCTACCAGTGACACCAATAACTCTTTAAAAATGTCTCTTGTAAATTTATTTGATGTAACTTCGTATCTACGGGTAAGTTAAGGATGATTGCGTATAGTGCATTACATGTACCTCCTGAATTGAACTCCGTGCAGACAACAGTTACTGTTAACCCTCTACCAAAGGATCCCCGGTTTTCACAAACCTTTTACTGTCAGTTTTCTGTTTGAGAAAAATATCTCAACTGACAATGTAGTTCAGATGTAGAACACATAAAAACCTTTCTTGCTGCTATGGTAACCAAATTGTATTTAACCCTTAATTGTATTTAATCTGCTAAATAACTGAAATGAAATTTTCAGTTTGATATCAACAATCAAAAGGCCTTGATAGAGTAGAAAACTTTGTGGGAAAAGGTGAAAATGCCAGTTACCAGCATTTACCTCTTTTCCCAAAATGTTTTCAAAAGCCATCGTCCTGGGGACTGTTAAATGTTAGGTAAAAGGTTACCAGTACTGTAAGCAGTATTATGAAAATACATAATTATTTGGTTGCAGCAAAGTAATCTGAAACAGCCTCAAACGGTTACTACCTCTAACTCATTGGTATTACAGTGACATGTTCATCAAAGCTGTTTGGCCTATCTTGGCAGCTTCATTCTTTTAACATGAGACATGGAGGCCACAGACTCACAACTTCATCAATAAATACATGTATTGTGTTAATATGCCTTTTCATAAAGGCTGTGGGCCAATCTCAACAGCTCCTGTCTTTTTAATATGATAGATAGGGGCCGTAGATAGACCCAGTGTTCCCACTGAAAATTTTATTTGGGGGTTTTTTGTACCCCCTACAATTGAAAAATGGGGGTATAAGAAAAAAAATGGGGGTACAAAAACTAGTATGCCCTCAATTCTAAATTGTTTACTTAATGCCTCATTTTTGATCCAATGCAGAACAATCATATAGATCTAGTATGTAAATGAACATTTTTAAATGTAATTGACACTTAAAGAATTGTTTGGCAAACTAGTAGTTTATATGCTCATCTTTCCACATGCCTTATCTACATTAATCATTGTCGAATTCTGACTGAAAACTGCTGTATTCAATATGCAATGTTCCTTCTAGCTTTTTATTTCTGGGGTACACTTACCCCTTGAGTTGTAAACCCGGAAGGAGGGCAGCTAGATTTCATATTTGAGGGTATGACAATAATGATTCTCAAAGCAATCCATACTGATGATTTGCACCAAAAAAGTTTGTTATATCCAGATATTTGTGGAAATTTACAGCTTACACCCATTAAAAGCTGAAAAAACAGTATGAAGTGACTGTGATCGGACAATGTAAAAAAGGAGCATTTTGTTGTGTCATGGGTTTCCGCGTTATTTGGACCGATCATTTTTTCGTGTCCGTTTAACTATGGATAAGTATTTCTGCAATAAATGAACTCCCTTTACTAGATTTTGAATGGTTCTACAACTAGTGTGCCTTGCTTGCTAACCGGAACCCTAATTCTGAAACCTGAAAGCGTCTACAGTATATTTCCGAGCTATTCCCAATATGTGGGTTTACAGACGAAAGACGTTGACGTAGACAAAAAGCTTTTTACCGACTGCGTTAAACAGAGGGGAGCTGAAATAAGGACTT
The DNA here is from genome assembly GCA_943736015.1 of Tridacna crocea. NCBI lineage: Eukaryota > Metazoa > Mollusca > Bivalvia > Cardiida > Cardiidae > Tridacna > Tridacna crocea. Next base: position 10,855,618 of record OX031060.1, on the reverse strand, counting down.
TTTTGGAAACAAACGGGTCCCAGTCTGCAATATAATTGATCGCGATGATAAAGACCGAGTACGCCGACCATGTAAATGTTCTAAAAATAGAAAGCTGGAAATCCAAAATTTTTCTGATGATTTATATTTTCCGAAAATCGCACTTACGTGAGCCGTTCTGTGCAAGCGTTTCCTGCCTGATTTTTGTTCGATCTTCTTCTGTATTTTTTGTGCGTGATTTCACGTATAGGTTTGCAATTTCGTACGTGTTTTATTTCATTTATACGTGTTTCACGCACGATTTTGCGTGATCGGGAACTCTGTAGACCTTAATATATTTTCGTTATTTTTCTTGAAAGGATACACAAAGAACCATGCCATGAAAAAGACGCCTATGCCCAGTAACACCACGCTCAAATGTGGAAAAACAGCCGGATTAATTGGACTGACATATCTGGTCATCTGCTCCACTGGAATCGACTGAAATGGAAAGTTGACAAGTCAGTCTAAGCTGACAATGACTAAACCATAAAAGACAAACTTTAACTACTAGTATATACTGTACAGTAGTCTACTGTAGTCTGTATGGCAAAAACTTTCGACCAAAATCAGCCTATGCCGACTGTACAGGCTCACATACCTTTAGCCTGAAGGGTCTGCTCCGATGCTATTTTTGCGACTGGTCTTCTCAGACACATTCATATCAGCCCTCATTAAGCACATCTGGAATAAATACAATTTTACCCACATCTTTTCAACCGGCTCTCTGAGACAAAATTTCAAATGACAGCTAATAAAATGGGCATGGATCGTTAGATAAATGATTTATCTTTACAAAAAGATTGATATTTGTTAATATCTAGATGTTCGTGCAAATCTCTACTTTTCAACATAAATAACCGTTGACCTACTTCATCAGATATCAAAACATGATGATATCATCAATGCATGTCTTGGCAGAAATTGCAGTATCTCTGACATGCTACAGGACAGTTAAGCTGCGAATTTCGCTGTTGAAAAAGGCACCTTGTGCGTAAATGATTATAAGGGTTAGAGAGCTGACTGTGCAATATTCAAGTTCCGCTGAGTGTGCCTGCCTGTCTAATGGAAATCGCTGTGTTACTTGTTTACAAATTACACTGGATTTATTTACGGTGGGGGAAAAAGGTGAATTTCCACTGATTTAACTGGTATTTGGCTGCACAGTTCATGTGATGTTAAAGATTAATCATTTATCTAACGATATAAGCCCATTTTATTAGCTGTCATTTGGAAATTTTGTCGCATAGAGCCATTTGAAAAGATGCGGGTGAAACCCTTTTAATTCCAGACAAGTTTAATGAGGGCTGATGTGAAGACCAGTCACAAAAATAGCATCGGAGCAGAGACCCTTCAGACTGAAGGTAAGGCTGACATAATCGGTGCATCTTGCAGATGTATCACTTAGGCTCCTTTTTCCTTCATACTAAGTATAACCTTTATTTATATGTATCTAAACGCAGCTGAAATACGAGTGAAATACGGTTCTTCCACGAATAACCGGCTAATTGCACGGAATCGTATGATCGAACCGGAATTTTGACGTGGCAAAAATTTCCATCAAAGACTTCAAAAGCATGTATTTCTAAAAGATTGACATGAAAAGCAAGTGCATAATTTTCATTTACGACAGTCTTTACTTATGCTATCGTAATTTTCGAAAGAAAACAATTTTAAATAACAACCAATATCATCCTTTTCTCTGAAGTAATTCACTCACCATGGTTGTAAGCGAAAGCGGAAGTTGACAAGTAATAATACGCATGCGCGAACACGTACTTCCAGTAAAAGTAGACGAATCTATTTAAATAATGAAGGGGGAGCAATATCCGAAAACGAAAATATATCCCTGTGAACAGATGCTGCTATTAAGATCAGACTGAAAGCAAAAATAACTAGTAACAATGCTTAAACTTGCATAATAAACTTATCCTACCCAATGATGTAAAGAAATAGATCTAGAGATCTTAGCTCGAGTAAAAGTGTCCCTAGTTCTATTCTCTGTTGACAGTATTTGTTTATCTCAGTTGATCGGTGAACCGAAGATCAATTAGCACTGCGAAAATTTCTGTTATGGAAATATATCTTATTCATATTTTATCTTAACTAAATATGTGAAACAAAACATTAACAAATGATAAAACTATGAATATATCACCATGATGTTGGAGAATCGAAACATTTAACTATTATGTTTAGTGAGAAAAAAAGTTTGTAGGCCTACAAGGTCTTTAAATGAGTGAAATATTGTTATTAAGTTAATAATAAATTAATTGACTATAACAAAGGATACGTAGTTTCATTCTGTGAGGTAGCAGATAGTTGGGATGTTGAGTCAACTTAGCAGAGGGTACGGTTCGTGGACCGCGGGCTATGTTGACCCAACATACGGCGAAAAGAAGACGGTAAGTTTTTTTTTAAGTCGCCAGTAGCTAATCACCTGGCGACTCTCGGGGTGTTCTACTCGTATCTTACAGAAATTTATTATAGTGTCCGTCAAAGTTCGTAAAGAATGAATTACGAAATAAATAAATATGAGAAAAAACTGGGTAGGCTTTTTTTTTTTTAAATTTTAGATCAAACATAAGTGGGCAAGATATCCCGTTCTAGAATCGTTATTTCTTTCTTAACCCTTTACCAAACAGTTCCTGGTTTTCAGGACTCTGAAAAAGACGCCTTCTGAAAACATTGTGGGAAAATGCTGGTAACCAGCATTTTCATCTTTTCCCACGATGTTTTCTTCTCTACCCAAAACAAATTTCAATTTTTGAGTCACATTAGTTTTGTAGTCAGCAAATACTTGGAATTTGAATTAGTCTTATATTATGTCGTTTGGTAAAGGGTTAAACCCATAACGTAGGCACTCACGAGATTTTTCTGAAAAAAGAGATCATTCAAAAGAGTCTCCACAAAACAGGCTTATGAGTCGCGTTTCTAGGTAATCGGAAAGAAAGTATCAGGAAAAAAAGTATCGGGAAAAAAAGAATGAATTTTTGCTTGGAAAGAATGTATCAGGAAAAAAAGAACCAGTTTCAAAGTTGTGATACTTTATCAATATTTGTTTTAAATCATATATTTATGATCTTGATACTTTTATGTAATTAATTTATGGCATTTTAGCACGCTAAAAATGCTTCTTGGAAATGGTTTCTCTTTTACCTACAATGTTTTCGCAGGTTTTTAAATGTCTGATACTTTTTTCTGATACTTTTTATCCTGATTCTTTTTTTCTTGATACTTTATTTCCCACAATCGGGTTTCTAAACTTAACAAGGACATGTACTCGACTTAGTCTTCTGACCAAATCTATGTGATAAGCTTATCACAATTTTGAGTGTAGAAAGGGATCGTGTGACTTCAAAATCGATCTATAAGTGACAAAAATGAAACCAATGAATTAAAATTACTATTGAAATTTCTTTTTCAATAGTTTAGGTCTTTACCAAACTATTCGGAATTTTAACCATTTACCAAACAACACATCGAAATATTAGACTGGTCCAAATTGAAAGCACTTGCAGATAACAAAATAAACGTCAAAAATAGAAATTTGTTTCCAACAGGGTAGAAATCATTGTGAGAAAAAGGTAAAACGCTGGTGACCAGCATTTTCTCCTTTTCCCAACCTGTTTTTTTAAAAGGCTTCCATCTCCTGGTCGTAAAAACCAGGGATTGTTTGGTAAAGTGTTAATGACCTCGCGGAAGAAAGCCTCTAAAAATGATTTTTGTTGGAAGAGGTGATCAGCGATCTCTCCTTCGCCCACAATATTTTTTATCCACTAAATAAAAGACGGATTCCACCATTTGAGTCAGATTTAATTTGTCGTCTACAAACTCCTCCATTTGAACAAATCTGAAAGTTTATCGTCTGGGAAAGAATCCCAAGTTTTAACCCTGTTAACTCTTTACCACACAGTCCCTACTTTTGACGACCATGAGAAAGAAGCCTTTTGATAACATTGTGGGAAAAGGAGAAAATGCTGGTAACCAGCATTTTCTCCTTTTCCCACAATGTTTTCTACCCTTCACAAAACAATTTTCAAGTTTTCAGTCACATTTATTTTGTCGTCTGCAAGTGCTTTCAATTTCGAACCGTCTTAATTTTTGTCGTTTGGTAAAGAGTTGATTTCTCGTCTACAATCTCCTCAATTTGGACAAGTCTGAAATCTTATCGTATGGTAAAGAATTCTAAGCTTTTACCATAAATAACCTAAAATGAAAAACTGCTATGGCCAAGTTTTGCTACATACTCAAAGGTGTTTTGGAGAAAAATAAGTCCGTATAGGCCAGTGTGGGTCCAAGATCAAACTGCAAGTTCAGTGCTGTCTGATCTGAATCTACAGTGGCCGAAAAAGGTCAGTGAGCGGCTCTTAGCAGCTTTCGTGGTAAAACATTGTGGCAATTTAAGGAGAAAATGCTCTATAATCTTTTTCCCTGCGAAAAAAGACTCAGATGTCCTTAATGATAGATATCATCACTTGAGCCGAATTAAATTTGTCGTCTGCAAATGTTTTTAGTTTGAACAAGTCAGAAATTTTGTCGTCTTGTTTAACTCTTTGTTTAGCAGACGAAAAAAATTAAGGCTGTTCCAAATTCAAAGCATTAGCAGACAATGAAATTAAAATGACTAAAATTTGTTTTTGGGAAGGAAAGAAAACATTGTAGAAAACATTTTCTCTTTTCCTACAATGTTTTCAAAAGCCTTCTTACACAGGGTCGTGAAAACCTGGGATTGTGTGGTAAAGAGTTAAACATTTAAAATTGTCGTCTGCAAATGCTTTGAATTTGGACAAGTCAAAATTTGTGTCGTCTGTACAGAATTCAGAAACTTTAAGAGTGATAAACATATATTTCACACTTGACTGTGTACGTAAAGAGGCGCTGTCATAATCCTTCTGGGTTTTACATTCATTTATAAAAGCTAATTGAAAATATGCTTTAAAATCAATACACAGTGAAATGACCAACAACCGCGCTGTTGACAATTAATAATAAGGCAACGATCGGCCGGGACTTTCTTTTATAACACTTGCCTGTGGTTTTATTGAATTTAGAAGGTTTTTTTGAACATTGTGAGGAAAGAAGAAAATGCTGGTAAACCAGCAGTTTCTTTTTTTCCCACACTGTTTTCTATCATTTTAGAGACAAATTCAATGATTTGAGGCTATTTATTTTTTCGTCCGCTGTGACTTTCAATACGCTACATTCTAGATTTTTGTCGTCAAAAAAGATAATACATTAAACTTGTCCAAATGGAATAGATTTGCAAATGACACTTTATATTGGACTCAAAAATTGAAATTTAGTTTGAGAAAGGGCATTAAACAATGTGGGAAATGGGGAAAATTTTGGTGACCTGTATTTCCTCCTTTTTCCTTGCTGTTTTAAAAAAAATGCTCTTCCTCACTTGTGTGGTAAAGGGTTAACTGTAAGTGGTAGAAAACTATGGGAAATACAAAATCAAAAACGGTCGTTGTAACGAGCACCTTGTTTTGCGACAATTGTTACCCCCGCCCCCTCCTCGCCTTCGGCCCGACCCCCGACCCCCGCCCCCTCCCCCTCCCCCACCCCTGAAGAAATATATATATTCTACGGAAAAAAGGAGAGGAAGGCCTTTTCATACTTTACTTGTATGATCAGAAAATATCTTTGGAAAATATTTGTATGGTCAGAAAACATCTTTGGAAAATACTTGTGTATGGTCAGAAAATATCTTTGGAAAAGGAGTAAATGTTGGATATTAGTATTTTCTCTTCTGCCTATCCCCCCCCCTCCCCCCCCCCCCGCCCGTCCTAAGCCTACAATGTCTTAAAACAAAGTTTAACCCTTTCCCAAACGACAAACTTTTGGACTAGACCAAATTGAAAGCATTTGCAGACGACAATTCTACTCTTGCTGAAAAGGTGATTTCTGTCTATGATAGGGTAGAAAACATTGTGGGAAAAGGAGAAAATGCTGGTTACCAGCATTTTCTCCTTTTCCCACAATGTTTTCAAAAGGCTTACATTCCAGACCCGTAAAATCCAGGGATCATTTTGGAAAGGGTTAAACTTGGGGTCGAATTGTATAAAAAGGTGAAATAACCAGTTTAAAGTGTTTCACGACCGGAGAATTTCGTAGACTCTGAACTTTATGAAAGGTCTGTCATGCACATTAATGTAATTGTAAGGTAGTACCAATCTAGTGGAAAACAGTTATTTCAACTGTAATATAAACCTAAAAATGCTGCTATGAGTGAAATGAGTCTCATCGTACTACTTTGACCGAGCCACCTTTTCCACTTTTTCCTTCTTAGAATTATCATTTAGAAATCTATAACCACTATATTCTCATTACAACAGGAGATAATAATTACCTCCCTTTTCAGAAAACTAACAAAATATCAACAAATAATTTCATGATGGACATTACAGGGATTTCTGGTCAGTAAGAAATGTGCAAAAATATTATATCAGTATAGATCCTTATTTATCAACTAATCTGAAATTTCATTCCGTGTTGCACTAGAAGCGTTAGGATGGCGCTGCCTTAAATGTAGAAAATAATCCTGTAGCGAAGTCAAATAATGAAATAAGGGCCTGTCAGTATGACACATGATTGTTTCCGATTTAGGCATACACCACTAAATAAACATGTAGTTTATCATGCTCATTTCTCATTCATAACTTTATGATATATTTATTTTTGATGTATTCGAAGTCATATTACCGTTTGTGTAATATGAAGCTTGATATAATGAGGCATGTAAAATGCCTATTCAACGCTACAAACCATGTCGAGATGAAAACCTTTAATGAACATCGAATAAATCTTCTCGAGCACTAAGATACAGTTGGCGTCATGATTGTACATGTATATAGACTTGTATATAACAGCTCTTTGTAAATAGATAACATCTCCGATTCTTTGACAAACTCTCTCGTCGCAATTCGGCAGGTTCCGTACCTCTCCCGAGGTTTCCCGATTCGCTGCAGACTCTGTCAAATAATCCGTCGTTGTCTGTGCATATCATATTCTTCGAAGATTCGACTGTCTTATATGACGCATCACTACTAGCCCCGAAAGCGGGCTGACTGTAATAATTACGCTCTATAAAGTAGCAATATTGAAAGTAGCTTTTACGTATCAATACGTTTGAGGAGAAATGAGACCTGCTTTAGCAATAGATTTCTCTAAATTGGTGATCATAGTTGAGTGAATTGCACGAGGTAGTGTTTTATTGGGTAAACCTTTTTTTTAAGAAATTCAAAGTAACGGTTGTCGCGTAGGAAAGTGGTTCGGTTCTGTACCCAGGATGCCCATATCCGTTGTCTGCCCATGTCATATTCTTCGAAGATTCGACTATCTTATATGACGCATCACTATCACGGTGTAGGACCGGAAGTGTACAGTGTTTGAGATTGTATGTCACTTGGCAATCTCCGAGCAGAGTTGTCGTTCGTTACCTCACATACATCTCTGCGATGGGCTAAATGACAAGAATCTTGTCAAACCGAGGAAAAGATGTTTTGTTACTGTTTAGCTGTTTCATATGTAAAATTGTAAGTTAGACAAAGGAAATATGATTCTGGATACAATATAGGTGCGTTCAAACTGATGAATTTACCTGTATAAAATGGAACTATTTTTTTCGAGCCTCTTCACTTTTCAGAATCTTACGCCGATTTTAACAAAAATGGCTGCGCCCATGAATGATGACAACTGATTTAACACACCCCTGGATCTAAGTTTGTAGGATTAAAAATCAAGTTATCGTCCTTTAAAGATATTTAGGCTTTTCAGAAAATCCCTGTTTTGTTCATTTCCTATCACTAAGTCTGATTGGTCCCATGCTGTTTGAACAGCACACGAAACAATCGATATTGGTCTTTCTTTCACCGGCGTTTGTGTAGCCATTATGAGGTATGGTCATGTGACAAAAATATGACGTAATGACAGACTACTTTCTGAGCCCACGACAGAGGTGAATGTAATGATCCGGAGTGCAAGAGAGTGGTCACTTGGGAGTCTGTACAGCGGTGAAATGTCACTTGCTCGTGAAAATTGCTAACACACGGTAAGTCAAGCTGGTGATTTTTCATTTATTTTAAGAGTTATTATAAAACCTTCATATCCAGTTGTTTGTTTGTTAATCATAGACCGTATCAAGAACACTTATGTGCTCTGAAAAGCTGTCCTGGAGATATGGGGATGCCTTGATCATGTAACCATACTAAAATACAGATGATTTTGCCTAAAAACAACGGGGTATTTTGTTTGATTAATCATCCTTAAAAGCTTTTTTGCTGAACGGAACGGAAAATATGTAGACAGTTTCTCTATTCACTTTTGTTTGAAAACATGTAAAGAACTGGTAACAAAATCGACTAAAATCCTCCTAATCGCTCGTTTAAAATGGCATGTCAACATAGGGAATTTTTACTGTCACTTGATATGCTGTTGTACAGTCACTTGAGATCTACACTATTTCATACAAGTGACAGTACAAAATTCTGTTGGTAGACATGCTGGAATTTCGTCATTTTAATCGCTTTTAAGGTCACAACTTGGAACTTGTTGATGAAAAGAGAAAGCAGACACATCGACAGACCTTTTAATCGTAGAAAGAACTCTCTCGTGTGCGCTTAAGTGAAAATTCTGCTTTTTTTTGCATATTGCACGATCAGGTGCCTGGCATGTTTAATATATATCAAAAGTACATGTGGATGGAAAGAATTCAATCAAATATAAAAATAAATGAAAATAATATTAACTTCACTTACCGTGGAAACACAGTTTTCTAGAATCAAGTGACATTTCGCCACTGTACAGACTCCCAAGTGACATACAACATCAAACAATGCACACTTCCGGTCCTACACTGTGACTATTAGCCCCGAAAGCGGGCTGACTGTAAATATTACGCTCTATAAAGTGGCAATGTTGAAAATAGCCTTTACGTATCAATACGTTTGAGGAGAAATGAGACCTGCTTTAGCAACAGATTTCTCTAAACTGGTGATCATAGTTGAGTGAATTGCACAAGGTAGCGTTTTATTGGGTAAACCTTTTTTTTTTTTTGTTTTAAATTCAAAGTAACGGTTGTCGCGTAGGAAAGTGGTTCGGTTCTGTACCCAGGATGCCCATATCAGATAGATGAGTATTTATAGAATGCCATCTAGCGGGAGATAATGGCCCATATCAGATAGATGAGTATTTATAGAATGCCATCTAGCGGGAGATATGAATAATTCGTCGAATATGCGAGCTGTCGCCATTATATGACTGAATAATGTTGCGTAAAACACTAATCAATCAATCAATCAAACAATCAATCAAGTTCTTGATCGTTTAATGTGACTCTCTCTTCATATTTTGTGTCTGTGAATTGTTTAAAATATATGCACATGTACTGATCTATGTGTAACTTGAAAGTGCAGGGTATACTCTTTGAACAGTGTTGAACTTCTTTAGAAACGGCGGGGGTGCGAGACTCCCCCTCGCCCTTTTTTACAGGTGGAAGACTCACGCTGTTTTTAGGAATAACCTCTTTAATATCTAAATGATTTAAAGTATTACCAACAGAAATTGCAAAAAAAACCCATAGATTCAGTTTCGCGTGGAGCCAGTGCATTTTCATTCCATGACTTTTTAGCCCATGTTGTTTACAACAAAAACCAACTTGATCCCGACTTATTACTGTCGCTTTTTTACAAACGACCATCAAGTTAAGAACCAGCGCAGTTAAAAGGCGGTCAAAAAATGGTAACTCTGGGTGCAACAATTTTACAACCGAGAGAAGTTGGCCTTTTTAATTTTCTTGAGACATATCATTTCCCTAACCCTCGATTTAAAATTGAAAATGCAACTTTTACTGTCATTTTTTTCTATCGAAGCCGGTTAAGACACCGCTGTTGTCATTTTGTCGTCTGTAATGTGAAAAGATGGAAGATTTTGAGAATAAAGCTCCATAGACTAGATTCTATACAAGACAAACTATAGAAAATATCAATTAAAAAAGATGATTAGTTTGTTTAAGAGCAAAAATGTCAATGACCCTACTTGCTGTGCCGACTAAAGAATAAATCTTGTTTCGGAACGAGTTTTGGCTATGAAAGAAATCAAAGTGCTGACGCACCGGTGGGGGGGGGGAAATCAAAGCGCTGACGCACCGATAGCATTTGACGAGTGCTGGTGCTAATGTATGTCGTCGGTAATTATCGATATGTTGAAACATGAATGAAAGAAATGATTTATATGCATTAGATCTATATAACTACAATTCTCTGTTTTGCTTGGCACATGAGATGCACAGGCAGTGTGCAAACACTGGTAATTCCAGTTGAACTGGTAGGAATTGTCTTTTATATATCATATGTCCAAACAATGGATTCTGGTTTTAACTGGTAGACTCTGCTGCACTGTATGAAACAGCCTGTTAGATAAAATTATTAGATGCCAATATAGGAGAAGGTACACCAAGATTTTAAAAGAACTGCAATTTGAAATAATAAGCGCACATTGGTTTAAAAATAGCAACAATATGAACTTCTAGCTCCTTTAGCTCCTTACCGCTGGTTCAAATTCAAAGCATTTGCAGAAAACAAAATAAACATGACCCAAAATAAAAATGACTGATGTGACTGATGTGACCATGTATCTAAATGTACAAGAGTGTGTAAGTTGTTCTTTTCAGGTCAAAAATAGCCAGTGCTGTAATTGATTTAGATCTATAGGTTATTTAGTATTAAGAAGTACCTTGTATTTAAATGTCTCCAGTAGAAATAAACATACATGTAGAATAAATCTGTTTTACTAGATTTAACTCAAATATGACTTAAGCCTTAGGCTGCCAAGCTCAACTCAACTCACTGATCTTTTGCAAACAGTGTAGATCAAGATCTGACTGCACAGAATGTGCAGTCAGATCTTGGATCTATACTGTCCGATACGGAGATATTTTTTCCTTAAAGATATCTGTGAAATAGCAGCATCTTGGATTTTACTATAGGCTTCAAAGGGGTAAAATGTAATATGTTACATTCTTTTGTTTTATTGAACAGCACCCTGATCGAGACCATACTTTACCTGAAATTGACCATGATACTCATGTACATGGAGTCACAATTGGTGCTAGATCTGGAAGGTCAACTGCAATTTCCTACGTATCAACCAAGAAAACCAAGGACACCAATTCTGATTCAGTGGCATTACCCAAAACATACACCACAAGAAAAGGAGCTCTACAGTTATACGTAGCTCCCTTTGATGATGAAGATGATTCAGAAAATGATGACGAATATGACAGATATGCATTACGTCCTGAATATCGGATCAAACATACAGCTGGGCAGGAACTTATTGACTTAAGTTTAAAACTTGGAACTATGGGACGATTAGCGATGTCGGTATTAAATTTTGGTGATCAGGTAAGTAAACAGTGTTATATTGATGGCTATGACATTGAAGTCAAATAGATAAATGATGAGTATGTCACATACAGAAATTTTGGCTGTTGGTCATAATACAGTTACCATCAGAAAATGTAAACTTGTGTGGATGTATGTACATGTATATTCAGTTACTGCACTGTAGTCTTAACATAAATGACAGAGAGATTTAATGTTATAAACTTGCTCTAGCTATCAAAATTAAACCCAAATGTTCACTACATAAAGACAAAAAAAAAAAAGAGAAAAACCTGCATATCAAAGATTTTACAGAAGTGCATGACTTGTATGATAGAGAGAGTAGAGCAGTATTTCTTATGCAAAGAACATGGCGTTTTTGAAGTTTCAAAAGCAGATTTGCTTTCATAAACGTGTGTTGTGTGAGCGATAAAGAGCTGTCATGATTCTCATTTATTAAAAAAAAAGGATATAAAAACATCTTGCATGCAATCAATATTTAAGAAGTAATAAAGAACAAAGCAGTATTTCTAATGCTAAAAACAAGGCATTTTTGAAGTTTCAGATTTACTTTTTAGCACTTGTTTGAGCAATAAAGGGCTGTCATGACCATCTTTAAAAAAAAGAAATAGAAATACATGTACTTGCTTGTCAAAATTTGCAGGAGTATGATAAGGAGCAAAGCAGTATTTCTGATGCAAAGAACAAGGCATTTTTAAAGTTTCTACATAGCATTGATGAACAGAACATACAGAATCCATACATTGACAACTCACTGCGACCCGGTGGAGATTTGAATACCTATTTGCAAGAACTACGATCAAGCTCAAGGTATGAATAAAGTGTTGTTTTTATTACCTTGCTGAAAAAGGCTTCTGAAGACATTGAAGGAAAAGAGGATGGATAGCTGTAATTATGTAGTGGATCCAATTGACAGGAAAATAATTTAATATTAGTCTTTTTCATGAACATTGGCGAGTTCTGATTGGCTGACTTTTTTTTTTATAGCTCCATGAAAAAGGAAATCAGCAGTGCCGGGACTACTTTTGCACTCAAAGTGACATAAACAAACATGTATAAGAGATTTCATAATGGTTTTATTTCTGATTTTAGATCTTTATCAAGTCAGAAGTTCAAACTGCTTGCTTTATTTTCTCTAAATATTGAAAATAAAATTCCAATAGTAAATTCAAAGAGAGAGCTATGGTTCTCTACTTGGTTCTAGTGTATTGAACTTCTTATAACAAATCTACTAAACCTGCAAATTTTCAATACTATGGTGACATCACGAATTTACATCATTGTTATATCATGAACCAGCAGTATTACTGCTCTCTGAATTATGAATGAAATGGACATCAAATACACGTAAATACGCAATTTTGGATTTTCAATGAAGAAAGCATTACGTATTATTCAAGTGCATATGTTCAAGTGTAGATCAAATATTTTGTGTAGTTCGCTCCTGACCAACACTGACTACTGAAGTAAATATAGTCACAGCTCCAGATAGAGGGATTGCATGATTTGATTTTAAAATTGAAAATATAAAATATTCTGCACCCAACCCTATGTTATGGTACTCATGAGAATCATCTCAACAAGATGATTCTAATGAGTACCCACAACATAAGATTTGAAAGAGAAATAATGGATTTAGAATACTACCACACCCGTCTCCCCCTCCATCTGGATCTGTGTATATAGTGATGAAATGCACTTTAATCCTTAACAACACAAGTTAAACTTTAAATGATTATGAGCACGAAGGCTTTTGAAAATATTGTGGGTTTAGTTTAAACATACTTATTTTACATCGATTGAGAAACAAGTTCTAACAACTTAAACTAATCTCTCTCGATTCTGCTTCCTGGGAACAACACCAGTACTCGCGCCAAATGACTTTGTGTGGCCAATGAAAAATCCCAAAGTTGACACCTGTTCCCGGGTAGCGAACTCAGGACCTTATGGGTATGAAGCCGAAGCTCTACCTCACAGCCACAGACAACAAATATTGTGGGTAAAGAAGAAAATGCTTTTAACCCTTTACCAAGTAAACCCTGGTTTTCACAACCCTGAGGAAAAGGAGAAAATGAAAAACCAGTATTTTCTCCTTTTCCCACAATGTTTTCTACCCTTCCCTTCAAGTTTTGGATCACATCAATTTTTTCGTCTGCAAATGCTTTCAGTTTGGACTAGTCTGTTTTGCCATTTTGTAAAGAGCTAACCAGTATTTTCTCCATTTCCAACAATGTTTTCTATCCCTCTTTAAACAAATAGCAGTGCTCTTGTCACTAGGCTTTTTTTGTCGTCTGCTCAGTTTGGACAACTCTGATAAAATTTTGTCATTTGGTGAGGAGTTAACGCTTATTAACCCTTTACCACACAATCCCGACTTTTAACGACCCTGAGAAAGAGGCCTTTTGAAAACAATGTGGGAAAAGGAGAAAATGCTGGTAACCAGCATTTTCTCCTTTTCCCACAATGTTTTCTAATCTATCAAGGACAAATTTTGCAATTTGAATCACACAGAAATTGTCATCTGCAAATGCTGTCAATTAGGACCAGTCTATTATTTTGTTGTGTGGTAAAGAGTTAATGGTTTTTTATAGGGAATGTCAACTTTTAACAAAAAGTGTATTTTTGAGGATAATGAATGTCAAGCACTGTAATTGAAGATAATTTATAATAGTGATAGTTATTCATTGTCATCTATCCATTCAAATTCTCACAATGGCAGAAACTTTTGAATATTACAAACTTTACTTCTTTCTCATTAATCTTCATTCCCATAAAAGATTAAACTCATACATTGGCCATTTAACCCATTACCATGCAATCCCTACTCTTGACAACCCTGAGAAAGAAGCCTATTGAAAACAATCTGGGAAAAGGAGAGAATGCTGGTAACCATTATTTTCTCCTTTTCCCACAATGTTTTCTAATCTACACACACAAAAAAAAATCAATTTTTCAGTCACTTTTATTTTGCTGTCTGCAAATGCTTTCGATTTGGACAAAGCTAAAACTGTCGTTTGGTAATGAGCAAACTACTTTGCTGTAAAGTAAATGGATTTGACTTATTTTGGAGGTCTTTAAGTACAAGAGATCTATGTTCTTATTTAACTCATTACCAAACGACAAAATTGTAGACTGGTCCGAATTTGAAAGCATTTGCAGCTGACAAAATATGGGTAATTCAAAAATTGAAATTTGTTTCCAGCAAGGAAGAAAACATTGTGGGAAAAGGAGAAAATACTGGTTACCAGCATTTTCTCCTTTTCCCACAATGTTTTCATAAGGCTTCTTTCTCACCGTCGTCAAAAGTAGGGATTGTGTAGTAATGGGTTAAGATGAAGCTTTTTTTGGTCATAGATTAGCATTAGGCTGTGGACAGTATAGATTAAGGATCAGACTGCACATTCAGTGGAAATAGAATTATTCCTTTACGACACAATCCTGGGTTTCAACAACCCTTGGGAAGAAGCCCTTTGAAAACATTGTTGGAAAAGGAGAAAATTCTGGTAACCAGCATTTTCTCCTTTTCCAACAATGTTTTCTACTCCATGAAAGAAAAATTTCAGGTTTGGAGTAACTTTTAATAATTATTATGTTGTCTGCAAATGCTTTCAACTCAGACAAGTTTAAAATTTTGTCGTTTGGTCAGGAGTTAAAGGCACTCTCAATATGCAGAATTTTGAGAAATACCTGGAATTATTATACTGGTATGAACTCTTTACAACATAAAAATATTTAGACTTTTCGAAATTGAAAGGAATTTCAGACAGCAAATTAGATGTGGTCCAGATAATGATTTTTTTTTTCATTTAAGGATAGAAAAGATTGAGGGAAAAGGAGAAAATGCTGGTTACAAGCATTTTGTCTTTTACCCACAATGTTTCAAAAGTCAGTCCTGCTCAGGGCCTTTATAAGATACGATAATGTGATGAAGGGTAAATGTAGACACACAATCCAGTATTGATGACCCCATCAAAGAAACCTCTTGAAAATATTGTGGAAAAAAGGAGAAAATGCTGGTTACCAGCATTTTCCAACTTTTTTTTTTTACCCTGTCGGAGATAGAAATCATCATTTTAGCTACATTCAACTTGGCATCGGCAAAGTGCTTTTAAGTTGGACCAGTCTAAAAAATTTGTGGTTTGGTAAAGAGTTACAAGGCCTGCCCGGATAGCTCAATCAGTAGTCAGTAATCAGACTCGTAACATGGTGGCAAACTTTCTTTCCAGCAATTTTCACCTCTGATGCATGTGGGATAAGTCTAATCAGTGACTTGGAAAGAATTAACCCATTACCACTCAATCCCTACTTTTGACACCCCTGAGAAAGAAGCCTTTTGAAAACACTGTGGGAAAAGGAGAAAATGCTGGTAACCAGCATTTTCTCCTTTTCCCACAGTGTTTTCTACCCTTCCCAGAACTAATTTCTTTTT
The DNA here is from genome assembly GCA_943736015.1 of Tridacna crocea. Taxonomy (NCBI): domain Eukaryota; kingdom Metazoa; phylum Mollusca; class Bivalvia; order Cardiida; family Cardiidae; genus Tridacna; species Tridacna crocea. The sequence goes on along the minus strand of OX031060.1, from coordinate 10,839,763 downwards.
TTCAGTCCCCTTTATTTTGTCATCTGCAAATGCTTTCAATTTGGACCAGTCTAAAATTTTCTCATGTGGTAAAGAGTTAAAGTTGTTTCAGAGCTCTAAGTGGTAGGACAAAGCCAGGAAACATATTAATAGGTGCAGCGACCACTGTGATATAACCTAAGCTGTTCAAAGGGCATCACACTCCAATTCAAATAAAAAAGAAAGAGTTAACCCTTTACCACACAATCCCAACTTTTAACACCCCTGTGAAAGAAGCCTGTAGAAAACATTTTGGAAAGAGGAGAAAATGCTGGTAACCAGCATTTTCTTCTTTTACCACAATGTTTTCTTCCCAAAGAAAATTTCAAGTTTTCAGCCACTTTTATTTTGTTGTCTGCAAATGCTTTCATGTTGGATCAGTCTAAAATTTTGTCTTTAAGTAAGGAGTTAAAAGAAAAAAGGTTCTATATTATTGATTTATAGATCTAGTTCAGTGTGTATTGAAGTGTAGTTTATTGTTTAGTTAATTGAGAGTAATGACACTTCTCCCCTTTTCAATTCTTTCAATTCTTCAATAGAATGGGCTTGTGACAGAAGTGGCAAAGTTCTGTTGTTAGGCAGTGAGTGATATCTATGGTATAGAAGGCCCATAGGAACAAGAGGGGGGGCATTTGCGGGAACTCGTCCCCTTTCTTATTTTGCCAATGTTACTAAAAGTATCACCAAAAATCCTTTTCCTTATGTATTTTATTCAAGTCTCGTACACTCCAATAATATTTTGCTACCTACAAACATGGGCGGATCCAGAGGGGGGACCTGGGGTCCGGACCCCCTCCCCTGGAATTTTGGCAAAAATGTGGTTACCGGATTCGTGAAATGGCACTGGTTTGATATTGCACAGCATTTATGTAAAAATACAATCATAAATTTAAAAAAAAAAGGTTCTAAATGTGGAAACTTCCTCATGGTTAGAACTGGAAATGTTGACTTTTCTTGTAAACGGCTTACATCCACTGAAATCCGGAAACCAAAGTATCATATAAGACGAGCGTTTTCGGAGCGACCCCCATGAGAAAGATATCTGGATCTGCGCTTGTACAGACCTGTATAATATGGTAACAAGTCAAAGTATTACATTTTGTGTGATACAATTAAGGCATAATCTGGGCAAACAGGGGATGACTCTTTATCAAGCGAATTTTTTTTTAGACTGGTCCAAAGTGAAAGCATTTGCAGACAACAAAACAAAAGTGACTGAAGAATTGAAATTTGTGTTGGGTAGGGTAGAAAACATTTTGGGAAAAGGAGAAAATGCTGGTTACCAGCATTTTCTCCTTTTCCCACAATGTTTTCAAAAGGGTCGTTGAAAATCGGATTGTGCGGTGAAGGGATAATTCAACTGCAAAAAATATCCTATCAGGTCAGCCTGCACAGTCGGAGCGCACAGGCTAACCTGGACCGACACTTTTTATTATCGTTCAGTTTTCTGCATTTCAAAGGACCTATCTACTTCATGGTTCAATGGCTTGTTAGAAAATAAATGGGTATCATGGATCGAATCATGGATTAGGTGATTTACGTGTCTTGCTAGAAATCAGTTCTCTCTTGTTACACAACATCAGGGGTGTGCAATTTTGGAATTTTTCCACTTGCCCAATGACAAGTTGGACTGAATTTCCTACTTGTCCGCATTTAAAGTTTACTTGTTCTTTTTCCCTCCACAGCAATTGCATGTAGCGAGAGGCTTCACACCGGGTCAATACATTTAGTTTGTACCTTGAAAGTGTTTATTTCAACACAGGTTATGCAAACTTGGAATAGATAGAGCTTTTGAGGATCGTCATTGATGTAAATATGACATTTCCTTATCTGGTTTGGCTCAAAAATTCACTTGCAAGCGGACAAGTGCTCTGGAAAAATTCACTTGTCAGCCGGCAAAAGGTCCCGAGTTGGGCAAGTCGGGCATAGGAATTCCACACCCCTGTGTAACATACAATGTTTATCAAACAAAATTAATGTCAATTTCACCCTATCTGCATCCAATGACATACACACAGAATTTGCACACAAAATTTGCTACAAACCAATCAAGAATCATGTACAAGATTTATTGCCGGTCATAATTTCAAAAGCCGCACCTTGATTCTGTGTTATATTGTGTGTTTCCTGTCACAAATCTTTTGCTAGCATTATATGGTGTGTATTAAGCGACAACCTATTGACTCTGTAAAACAGTAAACTGTTGAAATTTTTTATGGTCTTGGTATAGCACTGGAAAATGTTAGCTGACTTGGTAAAAGTGTTGGAATTATCAATAGATCTATGTCTTATACAACTTGGAACTGTTATCTGTTTGGGTACACCAGTTGGAAATTTTGTCAGACTTCTATCATTGTCGGCACTTCACTAATTGAGAATGACGGATGGAAGAATTGACTGACTGAGTATATTAGTTGGAACTGTTGACTGACTGTGTATAAGATGGATAGATTTATTGAGAGGTTTTAAACTCATTACCAGACGACAAAATTTTAGACTGTTCCAAATTGAAAGCATTTGCAGACTACAAAATTAAAGTGACTCATATATTGAAATTTGTTTTGGCAAGGGTAGAAAACATTGTGGGAAAAGGAGAATCTTGCCCAAGGGTACTTGCACAAAAAAAAAGTGCTTCAGGTAAGGCTTGAGCTCAGGACCTCTAGGCTACAAATTCTATACTTTACCACTTAACTCTTTACCAAACGACAAAATTTTAGACTGGTCCAAATTGAAAGCACACTTGCAGACTACAAAATAATCAGACCTCAAAAATTGAAATTTGTTTCCAGCATGGTAGAAAACATTGTGGGAAAAGAAGAAAATGCTGGTTACTAGCATTTTCTCCTTTTCCCACAATGTTTTCAAAAGGCTTCTTTCTCAGGGGGTGTTAAAAGTAGGGATTGTGTGGTAATAGGTTAAATTAACCAGCATTTTCTCCTTTTCCAACAATGTTTTATATCCTTTAACTAGGAACAAATTTAAATTTTCATGTTACATTCATTCTGTTTTTTGTAAATACTTACAAGTCTTAGAAGTCTAAGATTTGATTGTTTAGTGAGGAATTAACCCTCAAGCAAACAATCCCAAGTTTCAACTGACTGGAAAACTATGTCTGTCGAAAACATTGATTGAAAAGGAGAAAATGCTGGTTATCAACCTTTTCTCCTTTTCCCTAAATGTTTTCTGATATAAATCCAGAACTGTCTGATATAAATCCAATAATTTTTGCCAAATAAAGTTTTGTTATCTGCAAGTGCTGTTACTTAAGACTGGTCTAAACTTTTATCGTTTGGTAACAGTTAATCAGCATTTTCTCCTTTTCCCATAATGTTTTCCAAAGGCTCCAATCTCAGGGTTAGTAAAAGTCGTCATTGTGTGGTATAAGGTTAAACAGTTAATTTCAATATTTTACCAATACGTGTCAAGGGTCATTCGTTGCGTGTTTGCTTTACTTATTAAAATCTGTTGACACGAGGAACCTATATTGGAAAGCCATTTCTGTTTGTCGACGGCGGAATGAAATAGCTCTTCAGTCTTGTTGGAAATTGAAAATTAATTCTTTCTATAAGCCTCTGTTTGTATAGAGTTTAATATTTATGGTCAATATATCTTAGAAGGGTTGTATGAAAGAAACTTTTATCACATAATCCCAAGTTGTAATGTCCCTGAAGATGACAGCTTTTGAAAACATTCTAGGGACAGAGCATTTGATTGATTGATTGATTGATTGATTGATTTGTTGGTTAGTTAGTTGGTTAATGGATGGGTGGGTGGGTTGGTGGATGGGGGGATGTATGAGTGGGTGGGTGGAAGGATGGGTGGATGGATGGATAGATTGATATGTGGGTGGAGGGATGGATTGATGATTGGATGGGTGGATGGATGGATAAATGGATGGGTGGGTGGGTGGAAGGTTGGATAAGTGGATGGGTGGAAGAATGGGTGGGTGGATGGATAGATGGGTGGGTGGATGGATGGATAGATGGGAGGGTGAATGGATGGATGGATGGATGGATGGATAGATGCATGGTTGGGTGGGTGAATTGCTGGATGGATGGATGCATGGATGCTTAAAACTTTTTCCAACGTTATTTCAGTAATTGCGGCAGCCAGTGCACCTATCCATGTTTTCCTTTAGTCTCTTTTACCAGTACTTTGCACAGTATTCTATCCAAACCACTGGCTGCTTTCCCACATAACCATTGCCCAAACAATGATCAGTCCTTAGAGAGGAACGAATCCTGTGCCAATGAATTTCATCAACCCTCGGAAAGACATTGGCGGGGCCTGGTAACCAGCATTTACTCCTTTTCCCACAATGTTTTCTCCCCTGTCAGAGACAAATTTTACAATATGAGCCACACATAACTTGTCGTCTGCAAAACTTTTCAATTTCAAAGTGTCTAAAAATTTTTTGTTTGGTATTAATCCTTTACCACACAAGGTCGACTTTTAACTACCCGAAGAAAGAAGTTTTCAGAAAGCATTGAAGGAAAAGGAGAAAATGCTGGTAACCAGCATTTTCTCACAATGTTTCCTACCCTATGAAGGAAAAACAGCCCATTCCAGCTACATTGAAATTGTCATCTGCAAATGATCTCAACTTGGACTAGACTAAAATTTTGTTGTCTAGTAAAGAGTTGAGATTTAACTCATTACCAAACAATAGAATTTTAGGCTTGTCCAAATGGAAAGCATTTGCAGATGACAAAATAAAAGTGATTGAAAATTTGAAATTTGTTTTGTGAAGAGTAGAAAACATTATGGGAAAAGGAGAAAATGCTGGTAACCAGCATTTTCTCCTTTTCCCACAATGTTTTGTAAAGGCTTCTTTTTCAGGGTCGTCAAAAGTAGGCATTGTGTGGTAATGGGTTAAGAGTTAAGTTGTTTTATAATTTTTTTTCCAGCTTGAGGAACTACAGCAGAAGCAGTACCTACGTACCAAAGAACCGGGAGTTTCTTGAGTTGCAAGCCTTGCTACGTGACCTTGAAAGTAACAGCTGGCCATCATCGTATCAACAAGATGGCTTTAGTGATCGACAGAGTGGTGGTCAGTTTACAAGACCGGCATCAAGAGTATCGTCTAGAGGAGGGACTCCGGGGTGAGTTGGTTTTACTTTTTCCCACACAATATCCAGTTATTGGGACCAGGTGGAAGAAGCCTTTTGAAAATAGCATTTTCTCAATTTCCAACAAATTATTCTACACTTTCACATTTTAATCTTTGAGCTACAATTAATTTCTTGTCTGCAAATGTTTTCAATTTGGAGAATTCTAAATCTTATTGTTTGGTAAAGAGTTAGCTCTTCAACAGATGGCATTTCACCTTCGCAAGCCAAGGGTGACAATCCACTATGCTACTCTACCCTTGGCTTATCGAGCTTGATTTCGACGTTCTCCCGATACGCATTTTCATTGGTTGCAGCTAGCTCTAGCTGCACGAAATCAAATCGCTCGTAGCAATTTTCATCTTTGATAAAAATAGAACAAGGTGGCAACCTTTCGGATAGAAATAGAAGGTAAACATAAATTCCTATTTGGATGTGTGCAGGTATTTTAATGTTTTAATACCGAAAAAGACAGAACAATATTTACAGAAAGTTTCAGTGTGACCAATCAATTATCAGAGGTTTTTGGCTGTATCCCAGCACCTGACCATAGAATGTCAAAGTATGTTTGTGGTCATTGCTTCATGCTGAATTATCGTGTTCGTAAGCAGTTTGTAAGATAGTATTTCATTGGCTATAAGAAATATGATGTAAAGGGCGATAATAAGCAGCCTCCAATAGGGGGAGTATCACGGAAATTTCGAAATCGGGCCCAATCCGCAAAGGTAAGAGCCACGTTTTGATCGTAACATTGGCTCGCGAAGATGACGGCATTTAGATTTTAGATAATTGGAAACATCACATTTTGCAGACGACAAAACACCATACTTACTTACCTCTTTACCAAACAACAAAATTTCAGACTGGTCCAAATTGAGAGCCATTGCCCGCAGCCGACAAAATGAAAGTTACTGAAAATTTGAAATTTGTTTTGGGAAGGGAAGAAAACATTGTGGGGAAAGGAGAAAATACTGGTTACCAGCATTTTCTCCTTTTGCCAAAATGTTTTCAGAAGGCCTCTTTTTGCCTCTTTTCGCCAAAATGTTTTCAGAAGGCCTCTTTCTTAATGTTGGTAAAAGTTTGGATTGTGTGGTAATTAGAGTTAACAACAAAATTTTAAACTTGTCAGGATGGAAAGATTTTGCAGACAACAAATGAAGTGTGGCTTGTGTTTTTATTTGCTTCTGAAAGGTTAGAAAACACTGTGGGTAAAGGAGATGAAGCATTTTCTCCTTTTCCCACCTTGTTTTCTATCTCTTCAAGTACAAATCCTATCCATCGAGACATAATGTAAAGTTTTGTCATCTGCAAAATGCTTTCTATTTGGAACAGCCTGAAATTTTGTCGTCTGGTAAAGGATTTATAACAGTAATATCAGTTCAGGATCATTATATTTTATTGATTAAGTTTCTCTTCTAGGATTTCACTTTTTTTTTCCTTCCCTTTGCAGAATGAAGTAGATCTACTTACTTTTTAAAACAAGCTATGCCACACAATGTAATTGAGTCATGCTTCGTGGAAAAGGGTCTTAACCCATTACCAAATGACAGAATTTTAGGTTTGTCCAAATCGAAAGCATCTGCAGACGACAAAATAAAAGTAACTGAAAATTTGAAATTTGTTTTATGAAGGATAGAAAACATTGTGGGAAAAGGAGAAAATGCTGGTTATCAGCATTTTCTCCTTTTCTCACGATGTTTTCTAAAAGCTTCTTTCTCAGGTGTGTCAAAAGTAGGGATTGTGTGGTAATGGATTAATGCATCTGCAAAAAGTATTGAACTACGAAAGCCTGAGTAGTTCATGCAGGCTAACCTGGGCAGGCAAATTGTACGATAGGTTGATTTTCTGAACCAAAGGACCAGTGTACCTCATAATTCACTTTGTTGTTATACAAAGTGAATCTCATGAATTCTTAACTCTTTACCACACAAACCTTAGTTTTGACGCCCTTGAAGAAAAAGCCTTTTGAAAACATTGTGGGATAAGGAGAAAATGCTGATAACCAGCATTTTCTCCTTTTCCCACAATGTTTTCTACCTTTCCCAAAACAAATTTAATTTTTTTTTTGCAATGCTTATTTTATCGTCTGCAAATACTTTGAATTTGGACCAGCCTGAAATTTTGTCATCTGGTAAAGAGTTGATACTGTTATGCATTAAACCCCCTTCTGTCAGAGCTTGGCTCAATTTTTGGAAGGCGAGATTTTCATTCTCGCCTTCATATGTCAACGCTCGGCAGCTTGCTGAAAATGCCTCTGAACAGCATTATCAAAACGCCTTTCAAATAGTTCGATACTTCTCGAGTACATTAGAACAAAATAATGTCGAGACCATTGTAAATTTAATCAGAACAGCAAGAAGAAACTTCAAGTTCCTAGAAGGAATGAAATAGAATTCGTGAAAAACATCGTTTTCGACAAATGCAAAATACTTTGGATCAGTTCATTGATATAATCACGTTGCTACAGCAACAAATAAACCATAGCTATTATAAGCCAATCGAAAGCTACTAACATGACGTCATTCGGACCTACTTCCACTTCACAATGCATAAACAGCTAACCAGTGGGATCGTACATGTAAATTTACTATCCCAGAACTAACCAATGGGATAGCTTCTTTGAATGACGTACCGCTGATAGACCACTTTCCTCTGTTGGCAACCTTATTCTGTCTTTGTGAGAAGTAAAATTTCAATGAAATAAATTCCTTTGAATCATCAAGTGTTTAAACAAAATTTTCTCTTTCAAAGAAATATTTTTCTTTTATCAAAGTTGTGCTTGACTTTATGATTAATGACTAGGTTATTGTTACGCATCGGCGAGGCCGAGTTTTGATTACGGAGACCCGTGAAAAGAAAAAAGGTAAATCAGTTGAAATCACAATATGTGTCATTTCGAAGTAGTTCTGGTCAGTATAATGTATCGATGTATATAGCCTGGGTTACAAGCTGATCACCTCTTTCCTTATATACGAGTATGATCGGATTCTACTACGTCAAAAATGACAATAACATGATCTGTAACCGTTTTAACATGCAAAGAATTTTATTATCTTCTTTTGGTCGTCACATTGCTTAACGTTCAGCAATTACTCATAAATATTTAACCCTTTACCGCTCACTTGAAACGACTCTGAAAATCAAGCTTATAAGAACATCGAGAGGAGAGGGGAAATTACAATCGGAAACCGGCATTTTTTTCCTTTTACCACAATGTTTCTACCCTATCAAGAACAAATTTCGTCGCTAATTTGGGCCACCCTGAATTTGACATCTGTATGAATCAGTGCTTTCAGTTTCAACTTAGTCTGAAATTTCTTTGTCATGTAAAGAATAAACGCTTATCGCAATGAATTGTTATCATAATCACTTACCTCCGTCATTATTAGAACTGAAATCTTTACCTTATAATTCCCATTTATTTTCCTCGAAAGAATTTCCTTCAACTATACACTTTTTTCCGAAACTGAATAACACAATGATAAAATTAACTTGACAGGGAGAATCCCACTGTCCTAGAGTGCATCAGACGTGTTCATGATTTTCTAAGAACACGGACCAAGGGCCTGTATCTGTGTAACTGTACATGATATATTTTTGTCGAACAAAGGAATAGGGTGTATCTCAATATTGACGAATTGGCAATCATTTTGTTTTCATGTTTGCCGACAAGCTGAACGTACATTCCGGTTACGCGGGATTAATGAAAGACAAGCGTTAATGTCAATGAACCCTTAAATCGTTTATTACGCCTGTCTCTTTTGAAGACAAGGCAGACGATTCTATAGTCTGCACAGAATATGCAATCTTATAAATGTCGGATTAGCTATATTGTAATAACCCGACCAAAACAGCCCAGGGTGAGGTTGCAATAATTAAGCATTTTTCCCGAGATGTAAAATGCCATTTTCATCAATCCAGCACTCTAGTATAAGGGTTAACAGAGTCATAGATTACAAGAATCGTATAAACGAAGAACACCTTCCAACGTTCCTTATAGGACCTAAGAAGTCAACCGTCAAATGATGTTGGTTGGTTATCCTTGATAGGATGGTAAACATTGCGCAAAACGGAGAAAACGTTCGTTTTTCTAAAAAGCCCCCTTCTTTAATGTCATTAAAACCCAGCACATGTATTGTAATTTAAATGTTAAATCTCCGTTTTGAACATTGAAAGTCGTTTGTTTTGAGAGTCTTTTTCAGTCTTGATAAAGTATATTTCAAATAAGATGGTAAACAAATAAAAAAAAGGAAGCCTTTTAACTGAACGACACTGAAATTTTGACAACCTCAAGGGAAAAAAAAAAATCAAAATACTTTTGGAAAATGAAAAAAACGCTAGCTACCAGTATTTTCTCTTTTTACCACTATGTTTTGTACTTTTTCCCAGCCAAACGGCACATTTTCAGCTGCTCTTAACTTAATATTATCTGCTAATTGCTTTAATGTAGACGGCCCTAATTTTTTGTTATTTTCTGAAGGGTTTTGTAAAGGGTTACTAAGATGGAAAACATTGTAGGAAAGTCAAACAAAAGGTTGATTATCATTATTTGCTACTTTTCCTACAATGCTTTAAAAAGCCTCTTCTTCAACATTGTTGAAAGTCAGTATTGTGATCTAAAAGGCTGAATCACAGTTCTTATACTCTAAAATGTACCTTTCTAAAAACTCTTTGCTCTCTCAATAAAATTATCCATGGAATAAAATGGTAAAGACTTTCAAGAAATTAATCATCTCATTACAGAGTTACAGTTTTAGATCTATCAAAATTGATTGCATTTTCAAGCAAAAACTATTCTTTAATCCTTTACCATACCCTATCAAGTACAGTTTTAACAACCCTGAGAAAGAGGCCATATAAAAACTTAATTTTGAAAAGGAGAAACTTTCTTGACTCTTTACACGAAGAAAAAAATTCAGACTTTCCAAAATTGAATGCATTTTCAGGTAGCAACAGTGACTTTCTGATCTGGCACCATTAATGGAACCTGTATGAAATAGGATGGAAGACATTTTAGGAAAAGGAAAAAATGTCAATTAGCACCGTATTCTCCTTTTCAGACCAAAAGTTCTTAAGACTTCTTCTTAGACCTTTTAAACTCATTATTGGGGTAATAGAGGGTTAGATCTAAGTTTCTATACAACGTAAAAACGTATACGGGTAACTGCAAATTAAAACTCTTTGCTTTCACATAAAACTTTTCCTTCAAATGAAATGGAAAGGAGTTTCAGAAAAGTCCATTCGTTTTTTTTTTTTCAACACATTTTCACAAGCCTTCTTCAATTTTGTTAAAACTCAGGATGGTAAACTGGTCTTCATTGCACAGGAACATTGCACAACTCTATAGACTTTGATGTATCAGGAGAGGCGATTTAAGTACAGGAAAATGTATTGCAATATGTTATGGCTATATTCTAAACTCGCCTTCCAACAGTACTTTCAGTACTTTGATTCTGTATTGCTTTTTATTCATTGAAATTTTTCTGTACCTATTTCCATGCAACAATGAATTGCTTAAGACCTTATTGCTTTTTTGTAACTGACTGCCTTAATAAACCTGAGTTGAGAGTATTTTATCAATGAATTTTTATGTCATTTCCTCTCACATTCAGGATACTTTATTGACCAGTTTACACTGTATCAAAGAATCTTGTGTTTTAACAACCATATGGGAGACAGATTTTAAAACTTTGTCTGAAAAAGAAAAAAATGCTGGTATCCAGCATTTTTTTCTCCTCTAGCCACAGTGCTTTCTGCTCTTTTGAAGTGAGTTTTGTCATCCACAAATGCTTTCAGTTTGGACCAATGTGGTCCAAGTTTTTGCGGTGAAAATTTAACCCTTTACTTCACAATCAGGACTTTTGGACAACCTTGAGAGAGAAAGCTTCTGAAAACCAGCATTTTCTCCTTTCCTTACATGCTTTTGTACCCTTCCCAGATCAAATATGAACTTTTGAGTCACATATATTTTGTAGTCTGCAAATGCTCTGAATTTGGGCAAGCGTAAAATTTTATTGTTTGGTAAAGTGTTAAGATAAATTCCACCATTTTAGGCATATAATTGTATTCATTTTGTCATCTGCAACTGCTTTCAATTTGTTTGGTCAATTTTCATTTATTTATCATTGCCACTTATTTTCTGTATGAATGAATTGATGCCACCAGAAAGCTGTTAATAATGTCACTGGGGATACTGCAGGTTACAAGATGAAACCAGGTGTGGTACAAAAGCCCACTAGGGCAAAAGCCCACTAGTACAAAAGCCCACCAGTACAAAAGCCCACTAGGCCAAAAGCCCACTAGGACAAAAGTACACTGGACAAAAAAGCCCACTAGGGTAAAAGCCCACTGGGACAAAAGCCCACTGGGACAAAAGCACACTTTTAGTTATGATCATGTATTTCATTGAAAATTTCGTATGTATGATGTGACTTGTCTTTAGAAGAATAGAAAACATTATTTGGATAAAAAATAATTTTTTATAAGCAGTGGACTTTTGTCCTCCCTGCCAAAATTAGCAGTGGGCTTTTGTCCAGTGGGCTTTTGTCCTAGTGGGCTTTTGTCCCAGTGGACCAATGTCCATCCCCCGATGAAACCCATCCCTAGTTTATTCTTGTTTTTTAGCTCTTTACTAAATGAAAAAATTGTAGACCAGTCCAAATTCATAGCATTTGCAGACGACAAAAATTGATTTTTTTTTTGGGAAGGGTAGAAAGCATTATGGGAAATGGAGAAAATGCTGGATACACAATGTTTTCTAAAGGCTTCTCTCTCAGGGTCATCAAAAGTAGGGAATGTGTGGTAATGGGTTAAATCCACTTGTCATTTACAAGTCCAATGTTTTACTGCTTGAGGTATATTTGGGCTGGTCAATTTCAATTCATTCAAGTCTGTAAATACGGTTGTTGTACCAGAGAGACAGTTAATGTAATGAAAACAAATTGTTCTTTATTGATCTCATTCATTATTGCAAGAAACACACTTTTCATTTATCACTTGACTTGAATTGCCAGGTTCCCATTTCCTGAAAACAAGAAAGTCACATCAACTCTGTACTACACAATCCTGATGCTTAACAGTACAATCCTGAAAAAGAAGGCTTTTGAAAGCATTTTGGTAACCAGCCTTTTCTCCTTTTTCCAAAATAGTTTCTAAAATTCAGTCCATAGCTGATTTTGGAAATAGTGACTAGTGTTAATTTTATTTTTGCTTTGGTAGTTAAATGATCAATTGGTAGATGGATTGGTTGTTTGGTTGATTGATTGATTGAATGGCTGGCTGGCTGGTTAGTTGGTTGGCTGGTTGGTTTGTGGGTAAGCTGATTGATTGATTGGTTGGTTGGTAGGTTGAATGATTGATTGACTTATTGGTCGGACGGTCGTTCGATCAACTGATCGATCATTTGATTGATCAGTAAGTTGGTAGGTAGGTTGGTTAGTCGGTTGGTTGGTTAGTCAGTAGGTTGGTTGGTTGGTGTTTTACACAGCTTTCAACAACAATTCAGTCATATGCCGGCAACACCTAACACATTCATGTATGCCCTTGGTTTCAACAGTACTAGGGAAGAGCACTCTCACAGAAAAACCCAGTGCTTGGAATGAGGATTGAATGTGGGGCCTCCAGGTTATATGTCCTACACTGTGCCACTGAGCCGTGTAGGTCCCCACAGGATACTACAGACAACATTTAATAAGAAAACTGTTTAACCCTTTGCCACACAATGACGACATTTAACGAACCTGAGGAAGAAGCCTTTTGAAAACATTGTCGGAAAAGGAGAAAATGCTGATTACTATCAATTTCTCCTTTTCTCACAATGTTTCGTAAGTCCTTGGATTCATTAAAGGGTTTAATTTCACCCAAGGACAAAATTTTACTCTGTTTGATTTGAAAACATTCGTAAACAGCAAAGTAATTATTGCTCAAATTATGTGATTTAGTTTAAAAAGGGAAGAAAGCATTGCTGGAAAAGATGAGAATGCTGGTAATGAGCATCTTCTCCTTTCCATGCAATATTTTCAAAAATCCTTTATCAAGGTAGTGAAAATTAGGGTTTTTTTTTGATAAATGGGTAAAGGAGCAGTACGCAAAACCTTAGACTAACCCTGTACCACACAATGACGCCTTTTAATGGTCCTGAAGAAGAAGCTTTTTGAAAACATTGTTGGAAAAGGAGAAAATGCTGGTAACCAGCATTTTCTCCTTTTCCCACAAAGTTTTCTACCCTGTCAAAGAAAATAGCATCAATTGACTCATCATGAAATTGTTGCCTGCAATAGCTTTCAATTTGGATTGGTCTAAAATTTTGTCTTGTGGTAAAGGGTTTAAAGAGGAGACTAAATTTCTTTTATCTTGTAAAAAGTTTAATCTTTTTACTTGCATGTAGGGTAGAGTTTCGATAATTGCCAAGGTTTTAGATTTGAGTATCATCTTCTTACACTTGTTGTTAACAGTACCGTTCAAATTATCTCTGACGTCATATTTTCCACTCAAGAGACATGTATCGTAAAATTGAAAGATCTTGATGTTTGGAATCGCAAGGCCTTAAAATTTATCATAATCTATTGATCTCTTAAAGTGGGTTATTCAGTTTTTAAAAAGCTCGACTTAAAATGATTTCTCACTGAATTAACTCTTTACCACAAAATTATGACTTTTCACGACCCTGAGGTAAAAGCCTTTAGAAAACATTGTTGGAAAAGGAGAAAATGCTGGTTATCAGCATTTTCTCCTTTTCTGACAATGTTTTCTACCCTTCCCAAATCAAATTACGATTTATCAGTCACATTTATTTTGTCGTCTGCAAATGCTTTCAATTTGGACAAGTCTATAAATTTGTTGTTTAGTAAAGAGTTACGTAACACAGTAACTGCATGCACCCTTAGTAAAGAAGAAAGACTGAGACAAAAATATTTTACAGAGATATTTCCTTAACTCTTTACCACACAATCCTGGCTTTTAACAACCCTGAGAAAGAAAGCTTTTGAAAAGGTTGTGGGAAAGAAAAAATTGCTGGTAACCAGCATTTTCTTCTTTTCTCACCATGTTTTCTACCCTACTCGAAACAAGTTTCAATTTTCAGGTCACTTTCTTTTGTTGTTTGTGAATACTTTTAATTTTGGCATGTCCAATTCAAAAGCATTTACCACACAATCCCGGCATATAATGACCCTGAGAAAGAAAGGTCTTGAAAACATTGTGGGAAAGAAGAATATGCTGGTAACAAGCATTTTCTTCTTTTCCCACAATGTTTTCTACCCTTCTCAAAACAAGTTTCAATTTTCAAGTCACATTTCTTTTGTCGTTTGCGAATACTTTCAATTTTGGTATGTCTGTTTCGAAAGCATTTGCAGATGACAAAATTATGACTGAAAATTTGAAATTTGTTTTGTGAAGGGTACAAAACATTGTGGGAAAAGGAGAAAATACTGGTTACAGCATTTTTTCCTTTTCCCACAATGTTTTTTACAGGCTTCTTTCTCAGGGTCGTCAAATGTAGGGATTGTGTGGTAATGAGTTAATGGGCAACATAGATATCAGGCCACTTTTCATAGTTTAACTCTTTACCAAACGACAAAATTTTAGACCGGTTCAAATTGAAAGCACTTGCAGACAACAAAATAAACATAACTCAAAAATTAAAATTATTTTCAGCAGGGACTAGAAAACATTGTGGGAAAAGGAGAAAATGCTGGTTACCAGCATTTTCTCCTTTTCCCACAATATTTTCAAAAGGTTTCTGTCTCAGGGTCATAAAAACCAGGGATTGTTTGGGAAAGGGTTAACTCTTTACCAAATGACAAAATATTAGACTAGTCCAAATTCAAACCATGTGCAGACAACAAAATAAAGATAACTTAAAGTTTGAAATTTGTTTCTAAAAGGGTAGCAAACATTGTGGGAATAAGAGAAAATGCTGGTAACCAGCATTTTCTCCTGTTCCCACAATATTTTCTATAGATTTCTATCTCAGGGTCATAAAAACCAGATATTGTTTGGGAAAGGGTTAAAGGTGGCCCTTCAGATTTTTGGGACGAAAATTTTTCAAAAATCCAAAAAAAATCATCCTTATACTCCCAAAGCCTTTAAATTTGCGTTCATAAAACCCCAGTAGTCAAAAACCATCCAACAACACGAGAAACTAGGGATTTACTAGGACCCAGGTTGACACCAACGGGAGACACATTCTATTTTTAGATGATCAGTTTGCTCATTTACATACAGAAATACACAGACAAAGTTTTAAACATAGCGTTTGAAGAAAAAATTATGGAAAATAATTACTACATGTTTTTTATGTAATGGAATTTAAGTGTTATTAGTCACTGCCAGTCAATTGACATTCCCACAATGCTTTATTGACTTTTGGCGTGAAATCTAAAAATACCTTAAGTGGCTATGCAGCCTTTTGAGGAAACACCATAATTTTTTTTTTTTTGTAATTCTATGAGTTTCAATTATTGATGATTTGTATTTTTTTTTTCATATAAATTTCAGTGATATATATATTTTTTTAATTTGGTGAGATGTAAAAATTCTGAATACCCACCTTTAAGGATTTCCCACTGGAATTTTAGACAGGTTTCTGGGTATTATTAGATTGTTATCAATAATATGTGAAAATTATGTGGGATCAAATTAGAATAGGGATGATAGATATCATCAAAACAGTCCAAAAATTGGTATAGTTTGATAAAGAGTTAACTTTTTACCAAACAACAAAATTTTAGACTTGTCCAAATTGAAAGCATTGGAAGATGACAAAATAAACGTTATTCAAAAATTGAAACTTGGCTTCAGAAGAATGCAAAATATTGTGGAAAAAGGAGAAAATGCTGGTTTCCAGCATTTTCTCCTCTTCCCATAATGTTTTCAGAAGGCTTCAATCTGGGCGGGGGTGGGTGGATGGGGGGATGGCATTAAAAGTCGGATTGCGTGGTAAAGGGTTAAAACACTTTCAGCATGTCCCTGGTAATTTTCACTGCCTTGTCAAGTGTTATAAAATATACACAAAAATATTATTGGGTGCAGTTATTGATTTGGGAGATTATGTCGGAATTAAAATATGTAAATTCACTTATCCTAATCTTCAAATACTTTTCCCCCATTTAGATTAGGCTTGTGGCTTTCATGGGTTTGTCAATAATTAACAACATTGTTTCTGTCTGTAGAGATTTAAACATTGTACTGGATGGTATTTACTGATTCATATAGCTCCATTATCGCCCGCTAGTTTGCATCTAATTTGGGCATTCTGGGTACAGGAACAGAGTAATATTTCGAAATAACAACAGTTACTGTTACTTTGAATTTCAAATCAAACTCAATAAAATGCAACCTGGTGCCATTCATTCAATTATGATCGGCTGGCATGTAACCTGTGCACCCATCATTTATAAAAACAGTCTGTACATGCTTGAGTAATGGGCTTATAGCTTTGATATAAGCCCTACTTTCCCCAAGTATACGGGGTATGGGTGATGCGTCATAGCAGACAGGTCGAATCTTCGAAGAATATGACATGTGCAGATAACGCATGTATCTCGCATTTCAAACACCATAATGCTTTTACATAATACAAGTGATTTCAAGATATTTTCATTCCTTGTGCATGCACATGCATTTCAAATCATACACATTCAAAAAACAAATGCAAAGGTACTTTCAGGTCATTTCAAATATGATAATTAATAACAATCCATTTGAGAAAGATTTTTGAAATTAAAGCATTCTGGGAAACAAGAAATTCCTTTAACCCTTTCCCAAATTTTTGACTCTTCCAAACTGAAAGAGTTTGCAGACGACAATTTTAGATTTTGAGAAAATGGCAGAAAGTTCTCAAAAAGGGTAGAAAACACTGTGGGAAAGGGAGAAATTGCTCGTGACGAGCAATTTCTCCTTTTTTCCGCAGTGTTTTCAAAAGACTGCAGACAAAGTAAAAACCAGGGCTTGTTTGGGAAAGGGTTAATTAACATGCATTTTCTCCTTTTACCACAAATTACTCTACCCAGTCGAAGACATTTTAGAGATTTCAAGACTTTTCAAGAAGCCAGTTGTGTAGCCGAAAGCTCATGCAGATTGTTAATTTATAATTAGACTTGAAGAAGGCGTTTGTAACGCCAAAAGCTCGTGTAGATTATTATAATTACACTTGAAGAAGGCAGTTGTACAAATAAAATCTTGGAAATATGATGATTTCTGATTTTGATAGGAAAATTATATATTGTGGGAAAAGGAGAAAAATGCTAGTTACAAGCATTTTCTCATTTGCCCACAATGTTTTCTATAGGCTTCTTTCTCAGGATTGTTTAATGTCTGGATTAATTGTTAAGTAAAGGCTAAAGCCTTAACCACACATTCCTTTGCCGACCCAAAGGAAGAAAGCTTTCAAGAACATTGTTGGAAAAGGAGAAAAATGCTGTTTCAGCATTTTCTCCTTTTTCCAGAATGTTTTCTGTCCTATTACACATTGAAATCCCTATTTTAGCAAAAAATGCTTTCCCACATAACCACTGTCAAAACGATGATCAGCGGTGAAAGGGGAATGAATCCTGTCACAGTGACTATCATTAATCCTCGGAAAGAAATTGGCCGAACCCACAACCCCCTGTTCTCGAGTCCTGTACATTACCGACTGAGCTACTAGGGCTCTGCTGTTTGGTAAAGAGTTAAGTCTTTCACTACTGAATGAATAAAGTGCATTTTCTCAAAGACGACAAATACAATTCAGCTGCAAGATCAATAGACAGCTCTGACCTATTCTATGGATAATGTAGATCAGAGATCAGATTGCACAAAAGCTTCTGGTACTGTCTGTGGTAAGAAAGAGTTAACTTGCAATGGCTCACAAGGGTTTGAAATATTACCTGGAGATGGGGGAAGGGGTAATCTCTTTAATTGTATGATTGATTGTAAGGCGTTTTACCCATTACCACACATCCCTACTTTTGACGCCCCTAAGAAAGAAGCCTTTAGAAAACATTGTGGGTTACCAGCATTTTCTCCATTTCCCACAATGTTTTCTAGCCTTCACAGAAAGCAGCCAGTGGCTTGGAAAGAATATTGTGCAGAGTTAAACCTTCAGCAACTTCAAGAAACCATGGATAGGCACACTGGCCACTGTGATATGACTGAAATAATGTTGAAAACAGCACTAACTCATTGCCAAACGACAAAATTTTAGACTGGTCCAAATTGAAAGCATTTGCAGACGACACAATAAACGTGACTGAAAATTCAAAATTTGCTCTGTGAAAGTCTTCTTGCATTGGTTTGTTAAAAGTCTTGATTGTGTGGTAAAGGGTTAAAAGTCAAGTTTTAGAGATACAAGAGGGTTATCAGGAGAGGAGAAAATGTCCTTGCAGGTTTATTGATAATCTCTCTCACAGATTTTCATATTGATTAGCTCTTATAACAGTGATAAAATCTGTCATTCCCTCCACCTTTATCAAAGGACTAAGTTTAAGACTAGTCCCTTACGACATGACAAAATTTTGGACTTGTCCAAATAGAAAGTATAGACAAATGTCACATTAAATGGGCTTAAAATTAAGGAAGTTGCCATTGATAGGGTAGAAAACATTGTAAGAAAAAGAGAACATGTTGGTTACCAGCATTTTCTCCATTTCCACAACATGTTTTTAACGCCTTATCCCATAATTCTTAGTTTTAACAGCTGTGAGAAAGAAGCCTTTTTCGAAAGGTGAGTGCAACACTATTCTTAGTGCCTGTACAAGTACAGGCACTTAGAAGAGTGTTACACTCACCTATTGTTTTATTTTTTACCACACAACAAAATATTAAAAAATGTCCAGATTTAGAGCATTTTGCAGTTGCCTATCAAGGGTTAGAAAATCATTAAATTTACCTTTAATTGAATAGAAAACATTGTGGGAAAAAGGAGAAAATGCTGGTTACCAGTATTTTCTTCTTTTACCACAATGTTTTCTACCCTATCAAAGCAACTTCCATAATTTTAAGCTTATCTGATTTGTATCTGCCTACATTTTGTACAGGTTTAACTCTTTTAGAAAGCTTAAGCTCTCTGGTAGTATAGAAAACATTGTAGGAAAGAGAGAAAATGCTAGTTACCAGCATTTTTCCATTTCCCACAATATTTTCAAAGGTTGTCACTCACAGGGTCATTAAACCTGTTCCACCACAGACAAATTCAATTATTTGAGTCAAATTTTATTTATCACCTGCAAATGCTTTCAATTAACTCTTTACCACACAATCACAACTTTTAACGACCCCAAGAAAAAAAGCCTTTGAACACATGGGAAAAGGAGAAAATACTGGTAACCAGCATTTTCTCCTTTTCCTACAATGTTTTCTACCCTTTCCAATTCAATTTTTGATTCAAATTTATTTTGTTGTCTGCAAATGCTTTCAATTAGGACTTATCCAAAATTTTGTTGTTTGGTAAAAGGTTAAGACCCAAGTCTAAAAATTTTGTCTCTTTGTGAAGAGTGAGCACGTAGTTCAATATTGATAACAAATTTTGAGTGTGAGATTAGTTGAAGAAAGGTACATCTTTCGAATAGAAATTTAAGTCCTAACCAGATAGCAATTTGGACTTGTCCAGATCGAAAGATTTAAGAAAATATGAGCTGTTTAACAAAAGAAAAAGAGAAAAAAAATTCTTGAATTTCTTCTTAACATGGCTTATCAGCATTTAACTCTTTACCACACAATCCCGACTTTTAACGACCCTTAAAAAGAACTTTTTAGAAAACATTGTGGGAAAAGGAGAAAATGCTGGCAACCAGCATTTTCTCCTTTTCCCACAATGTTTTCCACCCTTCCCAAAACAAATTTCAATTTTTGAGCCACATTTGTTTTGTTACCTGTAAATGCTTTCAATTTGGAGCAGTCTATAATTTTTGTCATTTGGTAAAGAGTTAAGATGAATTAAAAGAGAAAACTAATGAGTCATCTTGTCTAGTAAGAATGTAATCTGATGCTTTTCAGAGCACAAAGACCTAGTGTTTAGCAAAGTGAAAGATTTGAATTTCAGCATTTGTTTGATCCTTTTATTCTTTTGAGCAGTGTATTTCAACATTTAAGAACAGAGAAAAGTAGTTTTTCACTTTTAAAGAGAATCTCATTGTGACCAATAAAGAATTGATTGATATAATCCTCTTTTTGCAGACTGCCTTCTACACCACGATCAAGTCACAGAGTCTTATCATCGAAACAACTGACGGCATCGTTGAAGTCCACCAGTTATCTTGGACGTCCTTCATCACAGTGTAAGAATTCGTAACACCTCTGTTCAATGGTTTTTTAGCATGGCGTCTTCTACATGCATGTTTTTTTGTGTGTCACTTAGGAGACTTTTGATGGATATTCCTGATTGAATTATAAACCTCTACATTTTATGATTCTTCCTTTACCTAATTCTGGACAAATGTATTGTCTAGGGTATACTACAAAATGTTTTTTCAGAAAGTTACACCATGCAACACAATTTCAGAGTTATCTTAATTAAAGGGGCATTAGGACATTTGCGTAAAGTGTCATTTCTGATCAGCCTCCACAGTCAGTGCAGGCTGATCCAAAATGACACTTTTTCACTTTTATGTTATTTTCTGTCAAATGAAGAACAAAATCTAAGGTCCTTGTAAAGTGCCATCTCGGATTAGCCTGTGCAGATTGCGCAGGCTGATCCAAGATGACACTTTACGCAAATCAGAATGCCCCTTTTCTCGTGTTGCAAGTCATATGACAAATTCATAAACCTTTTAAGGTGGAATTGTCATAAACAGGTGTCAAAAAATTGTGGGGGATAAAGAGTAAATGCAGGTTACCAATATTTTTTCTATTTCACTAAATGTTTTCAAAGGCCTTTTTCCTCAGGATCATTAAAACATAATCTTTCTACAAGTATCCGGTATTTCAACATCCTTTTTTTGTAGATCACAATGTTCTGAAAAATACACATACTTTATTCTTTCAAAACCTTCCAAACTTTTTCTCTTGAATGCATGTTTAGATGACAAAGTAAGTCCGACTCAAGACAAAGTATACATGCTCAGTGGGATAGAAAACATTGTAAAAGAGAGGTGTGCATTCATTGCAAGATTTTGGTGTTGCTTGTATTTCTATGTATCTCTTATCAGACAACAAAATACTAGACTTGTCCAGTTTGAAAGCATTAAAATTTTGCAGACTTCAAACCAGATGCTGCTGAAATAATAATAATAACAATGTTTTTGAAAGAAAGGAAGCACAAGAGGGAAAATTCATCAGCATTTTCTGCTTTTTCCAGTGTGCTGGAAAGAATACTTTTTGCAATTTGTTCAACTCATGGATTGTCCATCTTCGCGAGCCAAGTTTACGATCACTACGTGGATCTTACCTTGGCGGATTGAGCTTGATTTTTACAACCCCCGATACGCCTTTTCATTGGATGCAGCCAGCTCTAGCTGCAACGAATGAAATTGCTCGTAGCGTTTCATCTTTGATAAAAATAGAACATGGTCTCTACCTTTCGAATTAAAGGTAAAACATGGAAACCCAAGTGGATATCTGCTTATCGCTTCATGTGTATTCGTTAGCGGTTTGTAAAACGATATTTCATTTGCTTTTAGAAACATGATGTAAAGGGGAGTAATAATCAGCATCCAATAGAGGAATCTTGAAATCGGGCTCAGTCAGCCAAGGTAAGATCCACGTAGTGATCGTAAACTTGGCTCACGAAGATGGGATTGTCTGGCAAAGAGTTTATCACAAAAATATCGTGGTATGGCATAAATTTGATGCTACAATGTGGGTTTAGGATAAATTAAAAACATTCACAGAATGACAAATTTCGTGTGACTTTTATACTGGGATTGTCTTAAAAAACCTTGATACCAGCTATTTCTGTTTTGTTGCAACAATTTTGCTTTTTCAGGGACTTTTCAAGAGAAATGTTTTAGTTTTGATTTCATATAACCCTTTACCAAGCAATCCCTAGTTTTTATGACCCTGAGATAGAAGCCTTTTGAAAACATTGTTGGAAAAAAGGAGAAAATGCTGGTAACCAGCATTTTCTCCTTCTTCCCACAATGTTTTCTACCCTGCTGGAAACCAATTTTAATTTTTGAGTTGCATTTATTTGTCATTTGCAAGTGCTTCTAATTTGGACCAATTTAAAATTTTGTCATTTGGTAAAAGGGAAAAACATAAAAAGTTATCTATAGTTTCAGTAAACGATGATGATGACATACAGTCTGACATTGATTATAGCCTACATAGTGTTACATCTTCCGGGTTGGGTAAGAAACCGTGGACTCCAGAAAACTCTACAGATGAACTGCTTATTGATAAATTCTTTAGAGGTTCCAGCGATGACTGGGAAACAGATGAGGGTAATAAACGTAGAAGGTTTAAGGAACGATCATTTATTACTGGATCGGAACTTTTAAGTCAAGGTAGAAATTCTCAGAGAGGTGAAGGTAAACATTGTGATGTTAACTCTAGGGGTGATGGGTTTGCACAAAGCACAGGTCAGGTTATGAACCAAATAACTGAAGAAACTCAAGAGGAAGGAAAGAAAGAGAAACATGTTATGTATACAGATGGGGAGATGGAAAATGGGCATTGGACTGAACATGTCACACAAATACAGCAAACAAATGAGGCATTGTATAAAATATCAAATGCAGGTGTTGCAAATAGACATGAAACACAACACAAACATAATAGAGACAAAGAATTTGTTGATTTTGAACACAGAAATGATGTTTCAGATAGTCCAGCTTCAGGTGATTCAGGTGCTAAACATGTCCCTGCTGTTATTTCACTCCAGTCTTTCAATAAACAAAAGCAGAATACCTCAACAAACAGGAATGGTCTGTTATTCAAGAGACGTAAGTCTTTGTCGGCTGCAATAGCATTTGATCCAGAAAAATTAAAGTATGCAATGCAAGGTCCAAGAAGTAGGCCAAAGAGCAGTCATGCAGAAAAAACACGTCCATTCTTAGTGAAGGATGAGACAGAGGGAAATAGTGGTTTGTCAAGACAACATAACTTGTTATATTCTAGTACTTTTACACCTAACATGACAAATTGGTCAACTGTGGAGAATGAAACAGAACCTGCAATGTCAAATATGGCAAAGAAAGACCATCAAGTAGATGACAATGATGCTACATACTTTCATCAAAGACCAGAAAGTGAGATGAATCCCGACATTTACCAAGATGAAACTGTTGAAAATGAAATATTTGATGATTATGATGAGGTCATCCAAGAAGAGGCCTTGCTAAGAGATATCAAAGAGTGCAATGAAGAAGTTGAACAAATTGAAGCAAAAGCAGATGTTGCTGATACTGACTCTGATTCTGATTCAGGAACTTACGTAGACGAGCATTTAATACAGGAACTGATAGAAGTGGAAGAAAAAGTGAATGATACATCAAATGTGATTCAGGACAAAGACAATTCAAATGAAACAAATGAGGCAGATGTGATGATAAACAGTGATGCGGGAGAAAATGAAACAGAGAACTTTGAGGTAGAACAACCAGAAGAATTGGAAGAACCAAAAGAAACAACCAAATTTGAAACAGATGATAAAAACAAGGATGAAGGTTTGTAGCAAATTTAGAAAATATGTATACATGTGAATCATCATGATTTTCAAGATATTGATATAAATAGTAATGTTCCCAGCAGAATTTCCAAGGAAAAGATACAAAATAAGAGACAGGATAAACAATTGATTACTTGATTACTAGACACATTTGTTTATGTTCATTCAAATATTTATACTGGTATATACAAGTAGAAGTTTTTTTGCTTTCTTTTACTTAATTTCTTTGATATAAAAGTACATGTAGTAAGCGAAAAAGGGAAAATGAAGAAGGAAACTAGAGTTCAGGTGATGTACCCTTTAACTCATTACCAAACAACAAAATTTTAGACTTGTCCAAATTGAAAGTTTTTGCTGACAACAAATTAAATGTGACTCAGATGATGAAATCTGTATGTGACATGGTAGAAAACATTGTGGGAAAAGGAGAAAATGCTGGTTACCAGCATTTTCTCCTTTTCCCATAATGTTTCCAAAAGCTCTCTACTCCAGGGTCGTTAAAAGTCGGGATAGTGTGGTAAAGAGTTAAATACAGGTACACGCTGGTCGTATATCAACTTTGTATGAGAGACATGATATACAACTGAATTTTTCTTTCCTAATTATTGTTGCAGCTAGCATGAGGAGAAACAGAATATGAAATTCCTTGAGTTTTTTCCGCACATGCATGTGTGTTATTTTTGTGGTACATGACATAATTATGTACTAAAGGTCTTTTAAAATGCACTATTTGAAATACTTTCTAGGTTACTGTGATAGGTTTGCATGATTTTTTTTTTTTTGCTGTTTCATTTGTCTTACAACTTGGGAATGGCTTTGACTTGCAATTTTACATTTTCATTTTTTCACCATTTTGAGTGTTTGCTTTTGGTAGTGTGTTTAAAGTTTTTATTTCTCACACAGAAAAGGCCATTCCTCGTGATGACATCAAAGGCCAAATCTTCCAGATAATGCATGCATGAAGGCATTAGTTTCTCATATTAACATTTTCATTTAGAAAAAATCTTTTATACATGTATATTATATTATTTTTTAAATTTTCTATTGCTGTAAAACTGTCAGTCTCTACTGACCTATCGGGCCTACAAAAAGTGAAACAATCAATCTTTATTTCTTTCATAAAGATATACATATAATTTATTGAAAAATTTCTGTGGATAATACTATCGGCTGATTGAAGTAAACTGTTTATGGAACACCTATAAAGTTATCTGTACATGAATAAAATGTATGGGTAGCACAAAACGACCATTTATAGTTCCAAGGTTTAATTCAAGGGTTAATGAAATAAAGTTGAAAGATTTGAGGAAGTCTAAGACTCTCGATGATACTATCTTAGTTAATGGAAACAAAAAACAAACAAACAAAAACCAATAAAGTATACCTAAGATATGCAGAATTTTTGCACAGGTAATTTTGATATTAGAACAACTGTTACCTGATAATTACTGAAAAGAAGAAATGAAAACAGAATGAAATGGAGTATAAAATCAGAACATATGTATCCATTTTATGACAAACTATTGATTGTAAATTTTTATTATTTCCACAATGGCATAACTAATATGACATAAATGCAACCTAATGAGACTTAATAACCTTTTTTTGCAAATGCTTTAACATTCTTTTATTTATCAATGAATTTTTTTAAAAAAAAAAGGTAGTAGTGTTGGAAACAGGGATATTACCATATCTTTTCAAAGTTTATGGTAGATTAAATATGAGAATACAGAGTAATTTTTTGAGACCTCACATGGCTTGAAATATGCAAAAAAGGGCATTCGGACATTTGCAGACATTTGGGCAGTCTGCATAGACTAATCTAAGATGGCACATGATGACTACATTAAATTTTGTGCTACAATAGATTTGTGCAAAACAGAAAATTGCAAAAAAATCTGGAGTGTCAAATCGGCTTAGCCTGCATGGATCAGGAGGCTGATCCTAGACAATACTTTATGCAAATGTCTCAATGCCCCTTTTTGCCTTTTGCAGGCCATATTATATTAACCCTTTACTCGATAGATACTCATTTCTATGCATTGCTTATAGGAGCCTTTGAAAAACATTGTGGCAAAAGGTGAAATTGCTTATGACGAGCAATTTCACCTTTTACCACAATATTTTCTATGCTACCAAAAGGTGTCATATAAGAAACAGCTTCATCCTTGTTGTTATTTAGGGTCAATTAGAGATACCATAGAAATGCCTTATGGGGTAAAGGGTTATCTCGATGTACATGCATCTTCAAGTATTTCTATCAAGTAAATTTATTTTAAGATGTTTAGGTTTTGAAACAAGGAATGCAGATTTATATTTTTTTTCTTTTTTTGGGGGGGTATTAAATTCATTTGATTAAACTAACCTGATTTTCTGATAAGATCTTAATATACATAATACGTATGTTTAAAATGTTTTTTTTTTTTTCAAAATTATATCAATTAGAATGGCAACAATCACTATGTGTATGGTATAGTACCGGTAATTACTAGTTCTAAATCAGGGAGTTGATGACCCTCTCTGGAGTAACTTTTCATAAATATATTTCAGCTGTGCTCTTGCAAAAGGGGGCTTGATGCCTTTCCATGTGATACATCATAGTTAGCAAGTCATTATAATAATTATGGAACCATAAAATCCATTTTTATCACAACCGGCTGCAGATATTGTTACGGGAGACCACTCCTTTATGCATAGCTTCGTCCAGATTTACATACAATACCTGACCACGGCATTGGAGAGATATCTCTTTGGCTCAGTGGTTATGGTATTGGTCTTTTAAACCTCGAAAAAAGAGGGTATTTACCTTTCATGGATTTGAGATCCGCCAGAGGCAGTTTGTGTTTCAGCTATACATTTGTTCATTTGTTTCTTTGTTATGGACTTTGTTTGTAAGAACATGCAGAAAATTAACCAATAACGACATTGTGACCCAGATCAACCTGTGGAGAACTGTGCAGACTGACCTAGGTTAATACTTTTATCAAATGTATTAAGCCCTTTTTCACAGAGCATGGCAAATTTGTTATCTGAGACTTTTTAAGTATGCAATTAAGCCTTTATTCTTTTTTCAGAATCAAACTGATGATGCGTATTTTTCCTTTTTAATGCTTTCCTGAACAATGAAATTCTGACTTGTTCAAATTGAAGGCAATTGCAGACAACAATGTTTTTTCCCTTCCCATGGCAAATTTTAACTTTTCAGTCACATTTATTTTGCCATGTGCAAGCTTTCAATTTGGACCAGTCTAAAAATTTGTTGTTTGGTAAAAAGTTTTAGGCCTTGTGTTTTCTATAGCAAAACTGAAATATACCATACATGACAAATCATTTTACATATTTTTGTGAATTCTATTCTCAGAAATCTTGTTGTTTTTTTTATACTGAAAGGATATTGAATAAGTTTTATTAATATTTATTCACAACATTTTTTTTCAGTGGACGAGGTCGCTGATGAGCGCTCCGATATTCTGTCAAAATCCAATTTGAAATGTAAGTTGACAGCCTATAAATATGATGGATGTTCAAAAGTTATTGAGAAACATATCACTACTTTTGAAAATTTGATATCTTTATGTAAAGTTTCAATCAACAATACTTTCATTATTGTAATTTTGTTTGTAAAATATCACCAGGGCCTTACTAAATATTACCAATTTTAGTTCTTTACCACTAAATCCGGACTTTTTACGACCCTGAGGAAGAAAGCATGTGACCAGCATTTTCTCCTTGTCCCACATTTGCTATTCTTTTCAAATTAAATTTCAATTTTTGGTTCACATTTATTTTGTTGTCTGCTAATGCTTTTAGTTTGGACTAGTCCAAAATATTGTTGTTTGGTAAAGAGCTAAGGACCCTGGTCGAAGAAAAAGGGCTTGTAAACAATGTGGGAGAAGGAGAAGATGCTAGTTACCAGTATTTTCTCCATTTTCTATTTTCTCCTTTTCCTGCCCTATCAAAGCCAGAAATCATTGCTTGAGCTACATTTAATTTGTCGTCTGCAAATGCTTTCAATTTCGACTAGTTTAAAATTTTGTCATTTGGTAAAGACTTACCCTTCACAACAAAATTGAAAGCACTTATAGACGTCAAAATAAACATACCTAAAAAATTGAAATTTGTTTCCAGCAGGGTAGAAATCATGGTGGGAAAAGGAGAAAATGCTGGTCACCAGCATTTTCTCCTTTTCCCACAATGTTTTCAAAAGGCTTCTATCCCAGGGTTGTAAAAACACTGAATTGTTTTTGTAAAGGGCTAATAGAAACTTTTCAGTAGACACAGATTTGCAATTCCTGATGTCATTTTGGCAAAATATTATAAAAGGTTTGAGAGAAGTTTTGTTTCTACAGATGGTAAAAGGGAGATAATTCTGACTTAAACATCTTCTAATTGAATAAAATAGGACCATTATTACCCTTTACCGTGCAGTCCTAAGTTTTTATTCCCCTGAAGGAGGAGGAGACTTTGGAAAACATTGTTGGAAAAGTAGAAAATCCTGGTAACTTATATTTTCTTCTTTTCCTACAATATTTTTTTCTACCCATTTTCAAGGCAAATTTCTCACTTGTAATCTCATTTTCATTGTCACCTCTAAATGCCTTTAACTTGGGCAAGTCATTTCATTTTGATGTTTTTTAACGCTTTACCAAACAACAAGATTTTAAAGTTGTTCATATCCAAAGCATTTTCAAATTAACCATTAGATGTGTGCAAATGGTTGAATTTATAAAATGATCAAAATATGTTGGGAAAACAAGAAAATGCTTGTTACAAACATTTTTTTCTTTTTCTACAATGATTTCAAAAGCCTCCAGGTCATTAAAGCTCAAATTTATGTGTTAAAAGCTTAAGGCCAGAACTTGATTATAAGTCAGTCACCTCTTTATCAAACAACAAAATGTTGGACTAGTACAGATTGAAAGCATTTGCAGACGACAAAATGAATGTTAATTTTGATTTCGGAAGGGTAGAAAACATTGTGAGAAAAGGAGAAAATGCTGGTGACCAAAGGAGAAAATGCTGGTTACCAGAAGGCTTCTTTCCCGGGGTTGTCAAAGTCGGGATTGTCTGGTAATGGGTTAAATATTTCACTGAGGGTTTCGAAGACTTGTCAAAGCGAAATCAAACAACCATAGCCCTTCTTGTATTTTTGACTCACCTACCTTTTCTCTTTGTTTTTACAGTGCGATCCAAATTTTCAACTGACGGAGAATCTACTGTGGATGAAGAGTAAGTTGGAAAACCTTTTCTGTCAATAATGTTTGATTAGCTCAGCTATTTTTTAAGAGAATATCGAGATATTGTCACACTTCTGGCTTCTTTGTCTGCCTCGTCACTGTTTGCTTTAACTTAATGCAAAAACTTTGACATTTTGTAAAAAGCTCTGCTGTAACTGAAGATATTTACAACATAGCCCCAACTTTTAAAGACCCTGATGAAGAAAGCTTTTGAAAACATTGTTGGAAAAGAAGAAAATGCTGGTAACCAGCATTTTCTCTTTTTCCCACAATATTGTTTTCCCTTCCCACTAGAAATTTCAAATTTTCATTCTTTTATTTTGTCGTCTGCCAATGTTTTCTATTTTGACAAACCTAAAATTTTGTTGTTTGGTAATGAGTTGACGATAATCCTATTTTTTTGTGACCCTGATAACAAGCCAAGCTGGGGCTTTTGAAAACATTATGGAAAAAGAAGAAAATGCTGGTAACCAGCATTTCTCCTTTTCCCAGAAGGTTTTCTTCCCTTCTAAGACAAATATAGCATCTTTCCAACCATCTTTTCCAGCAGTATTTTGAATTTATTGTTTTGATATCTTGAAATAGATTAAAGATGGGGGGGGGGGCTTACTGGAATCAGCCTGTTTGTCTGTGTGTCCATTCGTGTGTCTGCCTCTGTACAAAATACTAGTAATTGCCAGCTTCTGTCAAAGCGCTGGTGGGGGTATTAAGACACATTCAGTGACAGCTGTAGTTTTTTTTTCATCTGGTAAAAAGTTAGTTCTTTACCACACAATTATTATTATTAATGATGCTTTTAGGGAAGTTTTTGAAATCATTATTCAATGAAAATATTGAAAACAATATTTTTTACCTGCTTGAAGACAAAGCCAACCTTTTGAGACATGCCATATTTCTCCAAATAAAACAGCCCTCCCTACCTGTGTTTTGGATAGCTGCAGGTGCTTTTACCAGGAAAAATATGGTATTTACTTTGTTTTTAACTACAAATGCTTTAAATTTGGATGTCTCTAAATTTTTTTGTTTAGTACAGAGTTAATAATTAGCAAATTTAGTTTGTGGGGTTATCTTACTAATTTTTATTGTTTTGTTTATCTATATCTAGGGCTGATGATTCCTTGTCGGGCACACACAGAGGTATTATGAACACTTTTTCCCTTTGGTTTACATTGTGGCTAGTTTTATAAAAGGGCTTTAATGGTTTCTTGGTAAAGGCACTACTGGAACTTGCTTTTTCAGTGTAGTGATTGAGTTGGATTTTGACCTCTTTTTTTTTACTGATAACAGATGAATGAATGCAAGGTTGTGATTGGTCAAAAATGTAAACATGTTTATTCAAAGGGCTCCCTGCCTATTTGCTGGCATATTTATGCCATGTATCTTTTTTACCCTTCCCCAAACAGTCCCTGTTTTTTATGGGTCTGGAATAATAGCCTTTTGAAAACATTGTGGGAAAAGGAGAAAATGCTGGTAACCAGCATTTTCTCCTTTTCCCACGATGTTTTCTACCCTATCATAGACAGAAATCATTTTTTCAGCAAGAGTTGAATTGTTGTCTGCAAATGCTTTCAATTTGGTCTAGTCCAAAAGTTTGTTGTTTGGGAAAGGGTTAAATGATTTTTCTTGTTTTGGCAATTTTTGAAACAAGGATGCAATCAATTACTTTAACCCTTTCCCAAATTGCACAATTTTGGACTGGTCCAAATTGAGAGCATTTGCAGACGACAAAGTAATTGTGTCTCAGAAACAGAAAAAATATCTTTGAAAGGGTAGAAACCATTGTGGGAAAATGAGAAAATGCTGGTTACCAGCATTTTCACCTTATTCCCACAATGTTTTCAAAAGGCTTCTTCATTAGGGTCAATAAAACTTGGGACTATGTGGCGAAGGTTTAAACTTGCTAGCTGAAGAGAAATGTTTGCCAGTATACTTACATGTTTTATCTAAAGGGACAGGACTTTCATGTACATGTATTTGTTATCTTGATGAGAAATATATGTACATGTATCTTTAATTATCATTCATTATACGCCCATCGAAGACGAGACGTATTATGGGATCACCAAAGGCGGGCGTGTGGGCTGGCTGGCGTCTGGGTGGGCGGGCGGCATCCAGTTCTTTGTCTGGAGCATATCTCCAAAACTATACTAGCTAGGGTTATGAAATTTCATGGGTGGATAGATCTCATCAAGGGGGAGTGCAGTGCACAGAAATCATAACTCTTGCTCGCTTGATTTTTGAGTTATTGCCCTTTGTTGTTTTTCATACTTGAATTTTGTCCGGCGCATATCTCCAAAACTATACTAGCTAGCCTTATGAAATTTCATGGGTGGATAGATCTCATCAAGGGGAGTGCAGTGCACAGGAATCATAACTCTTGCTTGCTTAATTTTTATTTTTGAGTTAGTGCCCTTTGTCGTTTTTCATACTTGAATTTTGTCTGGTGCATGCCCCACCTTTACAACTTGGGGTAAGATGGGCGTATCTTGCGACAATTTGCCGCTCTTGTTTTATAACTGTTTTTAACTGAAGTAGTAACAAATATAATAAGTAAGACCAAGAAACAGTGCTGAAAAAGTGAGATGCGGGAATGACTAATTACTATGGCAATATTATCAGGGATATTAGACTACCATTTCACAATAATAATTTAACAGCCCACATCCAAAATAACAGTTTTGACTAATTCATACATTTCAAGTAATTTTTGAACGTTAACAACTTATAAGCTATCAAGAAATAATTCAAAATCGGAATATGCTAACTAGTATGATATCATATTTAAGAGTCTTTGGTTTGTATTTGCAAAACATAGTATTATGCTTTCCCTTGCACAGAGAATGCTGCTACTGGAATTAAACTTTGTGTTTGAACTTTCAATTCTTGATTCACGTTTTTGTCATCTGTAAATTCTTTCACTATGGACAAGTTTGAAATTTTCTCATTTGCTAATTGTATAATCCTTTCCCAATCTCTGGTTTTCATGACCCTGAGAAAGAAGCCTCCTGAAAACATTGTTAGAAAAGGAGAAAATGCTGGTAACCAGCATTTTCTCCTTTTCCCACAATATTTTTTTCCCTATCCAAGACAAATTTCAATTTTAGAGTCGCACTAATTTTGTCATCTGCAAATGCTTCCAATTTGGACCAGTCTAGAATTATGTCATTTGGTGAAGAGTAATGACAGCATATCACAAACCTTCATTGGCTGTTAGCTTTAGATCAAAACGGTGCACTGTATTTCTACTAAATGTTCATAAAGCCTTGAAGCTTCTTATGAGATCTTGGACAGTACCATGTAAGTTGTCAAAAATGGTATCAGCATGTCATTTGACCTGATTTATATGAATGTTTCTTCAGCCTAACAGCATGCTTTTTTAGCTGCACAGGCCAAAGGCCAAAGAGCTTTTGTTACAGCATATTAGTTGTATGGTCAGGTGGCAGGGGACTTGGAAACTTGTTCACGGCTGTGGTGAATCATGTCATCCCAAGCCGAAGGCGAGGTGGTGACATGATTGACCACAGCCGTGAACAGGTTTCCAAGTCCCCTGCCATCTGACCATACAACAAATTTATTATACTGCCAAGTTTTACCCTTTCAAAGCGTGTTAAGCAAAATTTTCCCGCTTTATCATTTCATGAATCGAGTATGCTGATGAAATAGAAATTCCCTTCTGAGTGCCCCAATTCAATGAAAACTGACGTCACTGGAAACTGACCTCACTAAAACGTGCAGTTTGGTGTACAAACATGCAGTCTGGTGATCGATTGACACGGCCATGTTGGATGTTGTGTTGCATGTGTAGTGATGTTTACGGGGCACTCAAAGGGGATACTGGCTTTACGCGGTTGTTGCCAGGGAACATGATATATATGTTCCCGGCATGTTAACCAATCAGATCATGAGATTTCTTTGCAGTATAACAAATCATGATGTTGACTTGCAATGGTCCTTTGACTTAACCCATTACCAAACAACAATATTTTAGGCTTGTCCAAATCAAAAGCATTCGCAGACAACAAAATAAAAGTGACTGAAAATTTGAAATTTGTTTTGCGAAGGGTAGAAAACATAGTGGGAAAATGAGAAAATGCTGATTACCAGTATTTTCTCCTTTTCCCACATTGTTTTTTAAAGGCTTCTTCCTTAGGGTCGTCAAAAGTAGGGATTGAGTGGTAATGGGTTAAAGAAAAATTACAAAGACAAATAGCAAAAAGGTTAATCTATGTCGACCTGCATGGACTGTGCAGGCTGACTTGGGTGGACTGTTTTTGCCGATGCTTAAATTTCCCTTTCACAGAGCAAGGCTCATAAGTAAAATGCTTCATGGAGTGTAGAGTTGAACTATTTTGTTTAGAACCCTATGCATGATGTAAGATCACATCAGATTCTGTTTGGAAATTTCACCTAGAAATCAACCTTTCACAACAAACTGCAAACAAAGTTGAGGAATGTACCATGCCTAATATTAGAATGAATGCTAACTCTATGAGTAATATTTGGTGAAAATTGAATTTGAACAAAATATTGTTGAATTCAGATTGTACAAACAATGTTTCACATTGATCCTTTTTTGATGTATTCGGATTCTTTGGACATCAACTATCTTTCAGAATTGATAGATGTTATTTCTAAATCTGCATTTCAAAATTTGTAAGTGATAAACTCAAGTTTTTGGGATTCTCTAAATAAATAATTTATGATGATCATTATTCATAAAGTCAATAAGACTGTATCATATTAATTAGTTAACCTTTTAAACATATTTAATTTGGATTTTTCAATTTCTTTGAAAAATTTGTTGTGTATAGGTGAAGGTAATTGAAATGTTGTGGCACAGTTATTGATATTTTGTGTGTGTGGTGAGGGGTACTACTTTTAGAATTTTACACCTTAGATACAGAAGGCTTGCAAGTCTCACGGAGCAGTCT
This sequence comes from Tridacna crocea, assembly GCA_943736015.1. Taxonomy (NCBI): domain Eukaryota; kingdom Metazoa; phylum Mollusca; class Bivalvia; order Cardiida; family Cardiidae; genus Tridacna; species Tridacna crocea. The sequence continues at coordinate 10,805,886 of OX031060.1, read as the reverse complement.
AGGTGATCAAGCAGACACTGTCCACTCTGAACCACCTCTTACAGTTTCAGAGGAACGAAATGAATTAGACAAAGATACAAAAGAAAAGGATGAAGAGTCACAAATTGTTTCTAAAGTAACAGGTAACGAGGATGTGAATGAAGAATGTGTGACTTCGATAAATCCTGATGAAGAAAGTGATTATAACAAGACAAACAAGTCTGATACTGTGCAGAAAAATGTCCAACCAGATTCTCAAGATGTGGCTGATTGCCGGACTTCTAAAGACGACAGATCTGAGCAAGAATACTTTGAAGATGACAAGGAAAACATAAGTTCAGAAAGCCACGAAATTATCGCAGTTAAAATATCTGAAAAGAAAGACATTGAAGAAACTGTGTCTTCTACTCATGATGAACTCATACCAGCAGAAACTGATCGGGAAAATGAAACCGGCATTGATGAGACTAGTGATGTGGAAATTAGCAATTACAAGTCAGAGGAACAGAATTATAATTCAGACGAAGGTCAGGATGAGACTACCAAGGACAGTATACATGTTGGAGATCAGTGCGAGAAAGAAAATGTTGCTCAGATATCGAACAAGTCTTTGGCTGAATCTGCGCTGGATAGGGCAGATTCTGAACCAGTCCAAATTGGTGAAAAGAACACTTCAAGTATAACAGGTAACAAAAACTCTCCTGTTAAGGAGGTTGGAAGAGTAACACCTGTAGAAGCTAGTAGTATAGACATTTCGGGTGAGATAGAAACAAAGTCTGTGGGTAGCGTAGATGGGATTGGTGATGGTGGTATTGGAACAAATATACAGGAAAGCAAGACTAATTATGTTCCAACAGCAGGTAACTTTTTGTCTACTCTTTGCAACATGACAAATTGTAGGCTGGTCCAAATTGTAGGCTCTTACAGACAACAAATAAAATGTCGCATAAATGTTATTTGTATCAGATCAGAAAGGATAGAACACATTGTGGGAAAAGAAGAAAATGCTGGAAACCAGCATTTTCTTCTATTCTCACAATGTTTTCAATCAGCTTCTTCCTTGGTAAAGTACTTGTAAAGATGAGTAATTTGACTAGTATAATATTATTAATAAAAGGGTAACACAATTTTATGGCGTTATCATGGGGACAGACAGTTTGGAATCTTGTTTCCCTTTTACATTGGAAATAATTTTTCCTAGGATACTTTGCGAGGACAAAAGATAAATAAAGGGGCAGGGGTGTTAATGTTTTTTGAGAAGACAATCTATATAAACCACTCTGAATTGCATTTTTTTAAATTAACTGATAACTACACAAAGATATTAGATGATAATTACATAATTTATAGTTGAAAGATTAGCTTTAACCCTTTACCAAACAACATAATTTTAGACTAGTCCAAATCGGAAGCATTTGCAGATGACAAAATTAATGGAACTCAAAAATTGAAATTTGTTTTGGGAAGGGAAGACAACATGGTGGGACAAGGAGAAAATGCTGGTTACCAGGTTTTTCTTATTTTCCCACTATGTTTTCGGAAGGCTTCTTTCTCAGGAATTGTTTGGGAAAGGATCAATACTGTGTGAATTGTTTGTTCTCTTCTGGTTTTAAACTCTTACAAAAATGAAAAAAATGAATTGGTTTTAGTTATCTGTACCAAACGACAAAGTTTTTGTTCATCTCCAAATTGAAAGCATTAATAAATGAAATAAAAACTGAGAAATGACTCAAACAATTAGATTTGTCTTTTAGCCCATTCCCAAACGACAATATTTTAGAGTGGTCCAAATTGAAAGCATTTGCAGACGACAAATAAAAAAGACTGAAAATTTGAAATTTGTTTTGTGAAGGGTAGAAAACATTGTGGGAAAAGGAGAAAATGCTGGTTACCAGCTTTTTCTCCTTTTCCCACAATATTTTCTAAAGGCTTCTTTCTCAGGGGCGTCAAAAGTAGGGATTGTGTGGTAATGGGTTAAAGGGTAGAAATCATTGTGGGAAAAGGAGAAAATGCTGGTAACCAGTATTTTCTACTTTTCCCACAATGTTTTCTAGTCTTTTAAAGACGAACTTCATTATTTGAGCAGTATTATATATTGACATTCTGCTAATACCCTTAATATGGAAAAATCTAAAATTTTAAAGTCTGTTAAATGGGTTTATGCTGCAATATAAATATTAATTAAGTGAAAATTTCAGCCAACTTTAAAATCAAAATCTACAATTTTATAGAAAATACAATGGCATATTTTCACAAAGCATATCTCTACGTTCATGTCTCTACAGATATATATAATTCAATACCTAATTGATCAAAAACACATGTGATGTCAGGAACAGTGAGCATTTAGGGACAATAATTGAAGAAAAATTCATTAAAGATTCCCTATAGTGCACAAATAGAGGCTCATTTTACTTACCCTTTATGCTTTACCACACAGCAGAGTTGTAGACTTGGCCAAATTGAAAGTTAATGTATTGCACAAATGATGGAACTTATCCTTAACACTTTACCAAACAACAAAGTTTTAGTCTAGTCCAAGCTGAATGTACCTGAAGACAACAAAATAAATGTAACTAAAAAACTGAAATTTGTTTCCAGCAGAGTAGAAAACATTGTGGGAAAAGGAGAAAACACTGGTTACCAGCATTTTCTCCTCTTCCCACAACGTTTACAAAACGGCTTGTATCTCAGTGACATAAAAACCAAGAATTGAATTGTTTGGTAAAGGGTTAATAGACTAGAAAACATTGTGCAAAAAGAAGAAAATGCTGGTCACCAGCATTTTCTTCTATTCCCTCAATGTGTTCAAAAGCGTTCTTTGTCAAGGTTGTTAAAATTCAGAACTATGTGGTAATGGGTAACAATTTTTGCCCATTATGATCATGTTTTTTGACAAAAAGAATAGAGCATTCATTTGGAACCTTTTTCTATATAGGTACCTCAGCCTCCATTACTGATCAGTTTGATGCTGTTGGTCAATCCAAGCTTATGCAATCAGGAAAGGTTGGTAATTTGCTTTATACTACTTTTTATCTACAGTAGTTATCTCCCTTGCTTTCAGTGTGTATAAGAAAGAAGATCATTACAAATGAGTCATTCTCTGTGAAAAAGGGGGTTTAATGCAACTGGTAAAAGTGCCAACCAGTGTCAGCCAGCACAGTCTGTGTAGGCTGAAAATGTGTTGAAACTTTTTGCTCTCAGTCAATTATCTGCATGTCTAAGGACCACACTACTGCATGAAATTGATTTTATTGCTGATTAATAGTAAACTCTTTACCAAACGACAACATTGTAGACCAGTCCAAATTGAAAGCATTTGCAGATGACAGCCTAAGTACAGCTCAAAAATTAAAATTTGTCGTGGGAAGGGTAGAAAACATTGGTTACCAGTATTTTCTCCTTTTTCTACAACGTTTTCTAAAGGCTTCTTTCTCAGGGTTGTTAAAAGTCAGGACTGTGTGGTAAAGAGTTAAATATCTTATTTTTCTTGGTATACTGTATCGCAGAGGTGCATTAAGCTACATTTTGGCAGAGCATGGCCCAGTTTTATTTATTTTGCATCATTTAGATAATTTTTTAAACTTGGCATCATTTGAGCTATGTCAATTTCTTTCTTAAGTCTTTGCCAAACAACAAAATTTTTGACTCGACCAAATTGAAAGCATTTGCAGACGACAATTCAACTCTATCTGAAAAGATGATTTCTGTCTATGATAAGGTAAAAAACATTGTGGAAAAAGGAGAAAATGATGGTTACCAGCATTTTCTCCTTTTCCCACAATGTTTTCAAAAGGCTACTATTCCAGACCCGTAAAAACCAGGGATTGTTATGGAAAGGGTTAAGTCTATGCCAAACAACAAAATTTTTGACTGGTCCAAATTGAAAGCATTTGCAGATGACAAAATAAATGTTTTAAAGAATTGAAATGTGTTTTAGGAAGGGAAGAAAACATTGTGGGAAAAAGAGAAAATGCCGGTTTCTCAGCATTTACCGTTTCCCACAATGTTTTTAAAAGGCCTCTTTCACACGGGTGTTAAAAGTGTGGTAAAGGGTTAAATCTTTGCCAAACAACAAAATTTTTGACTGGACCAAATTGAAAGAATTTGCTGTATAAATTTTTGAATGGCCCAAAAATTGAAATTGGCCATTGGAAGGGCAGAGAACATCATGGGAAAAGGAGAAAATGCTTATAACCAACATTTTCTTTTTTTCCCATAATGTTCTTTTCCAAAGCTTTCTTCGTCATGGCCGTTAAAAGTCTGGATTGTATGGTAAAGGGGTAACAGGTCAAAATTACCTGAGTATTTGTGTTTACTCCAAATTTCAGAAAAAAGGCAAAAAGGTAAGTGAGCCTTTTTCATCTATGTTGTATTTTCTAAACAGCTTGAACAGAGCCCTTGTAGCTCAGTCGGTAGCATAAAGGACTTGAGAACAGAAGGTTTTCAGTTTGATCCCCATCTTGGCTGATATTTTCCCAAGGATTGATGATAAGTCATTGGGACAGGATTCATTCCTCTCTCACAGCTGGCCATTTCTTTGATGATGATTATGTGGGGAACAGCGGATGGCTTGGAAAGAGTTTTGTGCAAAGTACTTGTAAAAGAAACTCTAGGAAAACATGAATAGGTGCACTGGACTCTGTAATATATCTAAAAGAATGTTGAATATGGCATAAAAAACACTTTGCAGTTAACTGTTTTTGAAAGTATATTCATACAATTGATTGAATGTAGCTTAACTCTTTACCACACAATCCAGACTTTTAACACTCTTGTTAAAGAAGCCTTTTGAAAATATTGTGAGAAAAGGAGAAAATGCTGGTAGCCAGCATTTTCTCCTTCTCCCACAATGTTTCCAAACCTTTCAAAATAAAATTTCAACTTTTAATTCACTTTTATTTTGTGGTCTGCAAATGTTTTCAATTTGGGCTTGCCCAAATTTTGTCATGTAGTAACGAGTTAAACAAATTGAATGGGATTTTCATCTAAAGGATGGAAAACAGAGAGGGAAAAGGAGAAAATGTTGGTTACCAGCATTTTCTCCTTTTCCTTCTATGTTTTCAAAAGCTCTTTTCCACTTGTAAACAGTCAGTAACGGCAATAATATATATATACTTTCAGACTGAGTATGCTGTTTTACCGCCTGGCAAGAGGCCTGCATCTCCCCCAGAAAAAATGAGGATACCAGACCACCTGAAGGAAGCCATGGACAGAAAAACCATGCAGTCCTATGAAACACTGGAAAAAGATCTAGAAAGAAGTAAGTTTTATTTGACAGGAAAAACTGACATGGCATATCCTACTTAGATGACTCTTTACCACACAATCCTGAATTTTAATAACCATGGGGTAAAGACCTTTTGAAGACCTTGTGGGAAAAGGAGAAAATGCTGGTAACCAGCATTTTCTCCTTTTCCCACGAGGTTTTCTAGATTATCAGTGGAAAGTACAATCATTTTCAGGAAAATTTGATATTTCATCTGCATTTTCTCCTTTTCTCACAATGTTTTCTGCTGTTCCAAAAACAAATTTCAACCCTTTAGTCACATATAATTTTTCGTCTGCAAATGCCTTCAATTTAGAATAGTCTAAAATTTTGTTGTTTGGTAAAGAGTTACAGAAATAAAGTCAAATTGGTGACATCTGTTAATGCTTTACCATGCTTAAAAATGCAGATCTATATATGTGACTTGTCCAAATGAAAACATTTGCAGAGGACAGCTGACTCAGTTGATGAAATAGGGTAGAAAGCATTGTGAGAAAAACTGAAAATGTATTTTCAGCATTTTCTCGGGTATCTGACTCATGAAATGGCTGTGGGTTGAATCTGACAAGCTTTGGATTTTTTCCTTCTCACCAGTTTTTCTCTCCTTGCGAGAAAACAAGTCAGTGGACTGGAAAGAAAGTTTTGTCAGTGCTGGTATTGTGAGAAAGTGAGGAAACACATTCCTAAGTGCACTGACCACTGTGATATGACCTAACCTGTTTAGTTATTACCATCCTAAAGCTTGTAGTGCAACATGGAATGAAATTTCTTATTAGTTGATAAATAAGGATTTGTACTGATATAATAGTTTTGTACATTTTTTACCAACCAGAAATTCCTTTAATGTCCATCTTCAAATTATGTGTTGATGGTCACCAGCATTTTCTCCTTTTCCCACAAAGTTTAATTACTACCCTTCCAACAACAGATTTCAATTTTTCAACCTCATTTATTTTGTCATCTGCAAATGCTAAGATTTTGTTGTTTGTTAACCCGTTACCAAACAATCCCTGGTTTTTACAACCCTGAGATAGAAGCCTTTTGAAAGCATTGTGAGAAAAGGAGAAAATGTTGGTAACCAGCATTTTCTCCTTTTCCCACTATGTTTTCTACCCTTCACAAAACAAATTTCAAATATTCAGTCACTTTTATTTTGTCGTCTGCAAATGCTTTCAATTTGGACCAGTCTAAAATATTGTCGTTTGGTAATGAGTTAACCCTTTCCCAAACAATCCCTGGTTTTTACGGGTCAGGAATAGAAGCCCTTTGAAAACATTGTGGGAAAAGGAGAAAATGCTGGTAACCAGCATTTTCTCCTTTTCCCACAATGTTTTCTACCCTGTCATATAGAAAAATCATCTTTTTAGCAACTGTTAATTTGTCATTTGCAAAATGCTTTCAGTTTGGACCAGTCTAAAACATTGTCGTTTGGTAATGAGTTAAAGAGTTAATCTAACAATCCACTGACCCTGGAGGTTGAATGGCACTTTGACATACACGACATGTATACAGAAAATACCAAAAGGCTGGCATAGGTCAATACCATCTGCAGATACATAGAGGATATTTGGGGGAGTTTTTCGGTGAAAGATCGAAATTTATTTCATCAAGTGAATATCATTGGTAATATTTTCATGAGTTGTACAGCCACGAGTAAAAATATTACCAATGGTTTCCATGAGATGAAATGAATTTTCATTTTTTTACCAAGAAAAACCCTAATATTCTATTTATTTCATGCTTTTAACCCTTTCTGGGAGGAACTTTATCAAAATTATGGTTATTCCTTGTGGCGTACCCCTCCGCATAGCAACACATTACAGTATTACGTCAAGCGTAAGAAATGCGAGGTAGATGACGTCATATTTCCATCTCGGTTGTGAGCCATGCTCACTATACGTAGGTAACTAGAATATGAAAATCGGTATTTTCACTGGTCCTACTCTTGGAATATCGAAAAAATATTTTCACCGCTATTTCTCAGTATCCTACCGGAGAGCATGAAATAAATTAAGCACCTTTTTCCCAGAACATGACTTAATTGAACCAAATTACGAGAAAATCCATTTTCAGGAGGGTTCCTGAAAGACGGCCAAGGTAGTCAATGCAAATTCTTAGTTTTCATCTTAAACCTATAAATTAGTTGCACATATTTGTCATTGTGTTGGTGTTTGGAATCAAATCTTTTATTGTTTATGCTATTTTTTTAAGGAAGAGGTAGACAATCACATGGGCTAAGGTATTTGTCAAAAGTGTTCTTTAAAGAAACACACAACCATTTATTGTCTTTGTGGAGTAAAGTACAAACAACCTTTTTTCAGCATACACAGACAAGAAAAAAAAATGTTTGGGATTAGATCAGAGAATCACACACTCCCAGACTCTGATTGGTGTCAAGACAGTTATAGACCATGAAGACGAAAACTCTTGAATATCTTGTGGGAATAGGAGAAAATGCTGGCAACCAGTATTTATTCTTTTCCCACAATGTATCTTGTCCTTGCAAGAGTACTGGTAGATCCAGTACTTTGACCCAATGTGAGTTTTTGTTGGCAAATTATTTCATTTTAGAGTTGCTGTAGTGTAATAACTTTGTTTATTTATACCAGCATCAAGTAAGCATGTAAAATGCTTAGCACTGGTTTAGGGTCTAGACAATTAATTTTGGGTATACTGGAATCAAATTAGAGTGCAAATGGTAATCTTTGGTTCATGATCTTGACTCTTTAGCACACGATCCAGACTTTTGATGACTCTGAGATAGAAGCCTTGTGAAAACATAGTGGGAAAAGGTAACAATGCTGGTATTCAGCATTTTCTCCTTTACCCACAATGTTTTCTATCTTTCCCAAACAAAATTTCAATTTTTTAGTCACGATTATATTGTGTCGTCTGCAAATGTTTTCAATTTGGACCAGTCTAAAATTTTCTCGTTTGGTAAAAGGTACTTGGTATGTGCTTTTACTATTTCTTTCTCCTTCTTTTCTACTCTTCCTAAAACAAATTTTAACTTTTATGGCACATTTATTTTGTCATATGCAGTTACTTTAAAGTTAGAAATAGTCTAAAATTGTTGTTATTTAGTTATAAGTTTGGTCTGTTGCATCAATATGGCTGTCAAACTATTTGTTTAAATTTATTTTTTACTTCAATGATAGCCCTAGAGGATGAATCTCTTTCCTGTCAACAAGAGCTTAGAACCAGTTTTTTTAATTAACTGTGTTACCTTAGTGATAGCACTGGGCCACCTTCATGTCAATGAGACTGTAGAACGATTGGTTTCAATTAGATTTATTGCTTCATTTACAGCCCCTGAATCTGAGTGGTGTCAGTAAGACTTTAGACTCCTTGGTTTCAGTTAACTATGTCACTTCAGTGACAGCCCAGGTAGATTAGTCTATATCCTGTCAATAAGACATTTTAACCTGTGGTTTCAATTCATTTTGTTACTTCAGTGACAACCTTGGGTCTCTATCACATCGATAGGACCATAGACTGGTTAGTTTCAAATTACTTTGTTACTTCAGTGACAGCCCTGGTAGATGAGTCTCTGTCTGGTCCAACCCTGGAGGCAGTAGGAGAAGGTTTAACAGAGGAGGAACTAGAAATAGCAAAACAAATATTACAGGTAATAACATGGTACAGGTAAACAAGAGATATTTATAATACAACAAAATGTAAGACACTTCTATAATGAAAGCATTTTCAGAAAGTAGGTTTGGGCCAATATTCACCAACCATTCTCAAGAACATTCTTAGTCTTATTCTCTAGATTTTTCCAATTATGAAAGTAACACACCTTCTGATATGCTAAACCATTTGGTTTAGCCAATCAGAAGGTGTTTTACTTTCAAATTTGGAAGTCTTGCAGAATAAGACAAAGAATATTCTTAAGAATGGTTGGTGAATACAGACCCAAGTTGATGTCCTTAGAGCAATTGGATTTGTCTTTCAAAAACCGGAAAGCGTTTTGGATACAGGAGAAAATACTTGCTTGTCTTTGAAAGGCAAGAAATCATTATGCAAAAAGGAGAAATTATGGTAATCAGCATATTTTGCTTTGCTGTTTCCATAGAAAAAAACAAGTTATTCTTGTGGGCCTGGTGTCTTCTGCATCGTCATTGTCACCATGTTGCAAAAACTTGGACATTTTGTAATATCCCTGTTATTACTGAAGATATTTACTTCAACTGGCACAAGTTATTAACTATCAAAGGAGGAACTCATGTAACAAATGTAGATAACCATTAAACTACTTTTTGCTCCTCTGGCTGAAAGCCAGCTGCGCTTATGTGATGGCGCGGTTTCCGTCGTCCGTCGGTCTGTCGGTCCATTAGTCTTTCTTGTTTACGCGATAAAGCCTGCATTTGGAGTCAGATTTCCATGAAACTTGCACAGTTTGGTTATCTCATCAATAGCTTTGACCCTGTTGATTTTGAGAAAAATCCAAAATAAAGTAGTGTCATCAGTAGCTTCAACCCTATCGATTTTGAAAGAAATCCAACAAACAATATGGGAAAAGTAGCCATTTCAAGTTGACAGTTATCATTTCTTGTTTATGCAATGAAGTCTGCATTTGTGGTCAGATTTCCATGAAATTTGCACAGTTTGTTTATCTTATCAATTGCTTTGACCCTATTGATTTTGAAAAAAATCCAACAAATAGTGTTGGAAAAGTAGCAAATTCCATTTCTTGTGTACATGTTTAAGTCGGCATTTTTTTTTTTTTTTAATTTTTGTTTTTTTTTCTTTGTGCATCATGAATTCGTAGTGTATGCTAGCATACAAGCAAAATCACTGCCATTAGAGTCGTTTCAGGCCCTTCAAGGCCTCTAGTTTACACATTTATGCTCCTTTTTTGACTTAGAACTTTCACTGAAAATCATGCACTTGATGTTTAGAAGTCTCTCAGTCTATCACATGATTCTATTTAGGCTGGCCACGTAGACACCATTTCTGACTGGACAAATTTTAAACAATATGACACAGAAGATTGACCCTTTATTTAACCCTTTACAAGATGACAATATTTATGACTTGTCCATATTGAAAGCATTTGTAGACAACAGATCAGATGTTGCTCAAGTTATGTGATCTGTCTCTTCACCCATTACCACACAATCCCTACTTTTGACAACCCTGAGAAAGAAGCCTTTAGAAAACATTGTTGCACATGGAGAAAATGCTGGTAAGAAGCAACTTTCAAATTTTCAGTCACTTTTACTTTGTTGTCTGCAAATGCTTTGTTTTCAGAAGGATCCTTTGTTTAGGACATCAAAATTGCATGGTAAAGAGTTAGTGGTAAAAAAAAAAAACATTGAGAGAAAAGCCTAAAATGCAGGTAACCAGCATTTTCAGTCTTTTCTACAATGTAATCAAAAGGCTTTTCCTCAGGGTCATGAAAACCGTGGATTGTACGATAAAGAGTTGATAGACAAATGAAATATTTTCTACTAGAAAAAGATAGATGCTGCTAAACAACAACTGGATGGTAAAGATGTAAGAGGCAAAGGACAGAAGAAGAAAAGCATAAGTAAACCTCAGAAGAAAGGTAAAAAGAAAAAAGTGGAGGAGCCTAAAACTGAGGAAGAACTTCAAAGGGAGGCAATACGAGAAAAACAAGCTCTTGAAAAACAGGTTAGTGGAAACATGGTAACTTTGTACCAGAACAACAAAATTTTACACCTGGCAGTTTTGAATGCAGCAGAAGATGACAAATTGAATGATGTTTAAATGATGTAGCTAGTCTGTGAAAAGTGCCAGCATTGTTGGAAAAGCAGAAAAATTGATGTTGTTACCAGCTTTTTTAAATTTTTTTTACAAAGTTTTCAGAAACTCGGGTTGGATGTGGTTATGTATGTAAATTTCATTCACAAGATTTGTTATGTACATTTACTGGAAACAAAATTTAATGTAAGTTTGATTTACAAGAGTTGTTATAACAATTTAAATTATGATTTACGAGATATGTAAGTACATTTATTGGAAAGAGATATAAATTTAATTTACAAGAGTTGTTATATAAACAATTACTGGAAATGAATGTGAATTTGATTTACAAAAGTTGTTATTATAATTACTGGGGACAATGTAAATTTTGATGTACAAGAGTTTTATACACAATTACTGGAAACAAATGCAAATTTGATTTATTACAGTTGTTATATTTACTTTCTGGAAACAAATGGTGATATTGCAAACCAAAACCAGCTGTAATTAGTACATTTCAATTTGGTTGAACTAGCATTTTTCTTTCAGAGGAGGGATGAGGAGGTTAAAGAATTACAAAGGAAAATCGCAGAAAGACGTAAACTGCTACAAGCACAGGATGACGCAGCTGGTGCCAAAGCAAAGGTAAGCTATGTACTGCCATAATTATGGAGAAGGAAAAGTATGTGTCTGTGAATGCACATTGTACACACAATATTAAAAGAACATTTCTATCAATTTATCATAGTGGATGTGTTAGTATCTTCAAAATTTTCCCAGCACAACTGCCATATATCTGTTTTCATACTGACTCTCTAGCCTAGTATTTTGATGTATTCAAGTACTTCAAGTACCGAAAAGTTAAATATGTGTTAGATTCTTTTTATCACATTATTGTATAACAACAATTATAGTTCTAAATGTGTTAAACCAGAAGCATACGTGTATTAAGTGTAGTGAAGTTTACATGAAACCTGTGCTTCTCATCTGGGAATCTAGGTCAGCAATGTATTAGAAATGAAGCGTATAATGATAGAGTGTTGACTAAATACAGCACTATTTTCTTATCTCACACAATTATGTGTTAGACAAGAAAATTTGTAATTGCTGTATTACAGTGGAAACAAGAAGAGTTATGTGATAATTATAGGATCTGACATGAGTTAGCATTTGAGTTAAAACTTTATTTAATGAGTCTATGGAAAATGTTATTAAGTGAGCCTTTTAGCAAGCTTCATAACCTTTTTTACTTGACAAGTTTCACAAAATTTTATCTGTAATGCCAATTAACTCATGTCAGATTATTTCACAAGTTATAAATCAGAAGATGCAAAACTTTGTATAGATACATGTGCATTAGTATCCATTACAAACCATTCACTTCTATAAAATAAGTTGAAAATCACATCAAAAACAATGTCATGCAACTGTGATATTAAACATGTATAAGAAAATTCATGATGAGTATATTACACTGAAAACAAGGGAGGTAATGTGATGAAATAGAAATTACCGTCACATACTTTGATTTGTACTCTCAGGAACTCCGAGAACAGATGGAAAAACTAGAACAGGAAGCAGAAGATCTTCAACGAGCAGAAGATGAGGCCAGAGATATTTTACAGGAAGTCAGGAAGAAGCAAAGGGAAGAGAGAGATGCACGGCGCAAAGCTGAACTAGGTAGACTGTGGTGAACCCTGTATTTATTTATTCTTGCATCAATATGGAACATTTAAATTTCTATTTCTAACAGTTGCTTATATGATTTTAAAGACTTTAAATTATATAATTAGTTCTCGACCAAACAACAAAATAATGGACTTGTTCCAAGGCAATTGCGGATGACAAGTAAATATTGAATGAAATACTGGATACTGATATCACTCAAATGGTGTAGATATTACTTGGGGGGTGGGGGTTGTGGAGTGGGAAGGAGGGGGTGGGAGTGTACACATTGTGGTTATCACAACACTGGGAAAGAAGGCTTTTTAAGTTATAGTGGGACATGGACAAAATGCTAGAAACCAGCATTTTTTCCTTTTCCCACAAAATTTTCTATCCTATCAAGGAAATTTTTTTTACTTTTCAACCACCTTTTGTGTGTGTCATCTGCAAATGCTTTCAATTTGAACCAGTCTGCAATTTTGTCATGTGGCAATGAGCCGATACCTTATATTTCAGAACGCAGGAAACAAGATGCTCTGGACAGAAGAGAAAGAGAGAAGAAAGAATTGGAAGAAAAGAAAAAGAAAGAAATGGAAATGATGGAGAAGATAGCCGATGCTGAAATGAGGAGAAGACTGAGAGAGGAGGAAGAAAGGAAAATGTATGAGGAGGAGAGGCTAGCCCAGGAACGTTACGAGGTTAAAACTGTTATTGTTTATAGTGTCCAGCTAGATTGATAGTCCATCTAAGAATTAACCCATTTCCACACAATCCCTACTTTTGACGACCCTGAGAAAGAAACCTGTAGAAAACATTGTGGGAAAAGGAGAAAATGCTGGTAACCAGCATTTTCTCCTTTTCCCCACAATGTTTTCTACCCTTCACACAACAAATTTCAAGTTTTCAGTCACTTTTATTTTGTTGTCTGCAAATGCTTTCGATTTGGACAAACCTAAAAAATTTTCGTTTGGTAATGAGTTAATTTTGATTGATTGATTGATTGATTGTTTGGTATCTGATGCCCAATTCAATATCATTTCAGTTATATTGTGGCAGTCAGTGCACCTATCCATGCTTTCTTTGAGTTTCTGTCACCAGTACTCTGCAAAATATTCTTTCCAAGCCGCTGCATGGCAGTTTTCCTAACATTGAAACAATGGTCGGCAGTGAGAAAGGAATGAAAGCTGTTGCATTGACTATCATCAATCCTCAGCAAGAAATTGGCTGAGCAGGAGACCAAACCAACAACTGCCTGTTCTCATGTCCTGCACTCTACCAGCTGAATGGGCTTTGGCTAGCACTATTGGGATATTTATTTCACCAATTTAGTTACCGGTAACTTACGCTTGAAGGTCCTACATCACACAGGTGCCTGGCATGTCTGGTATCATACAACCCCTCTATATAGATATAACAAATAAATGTTTTGTCCAGGAAGAATAATCATTTAAGCGCTGACAGAGTCAGGTCATTTGACCTTATGCCTTCATTCGACCTCTCAGTTGATCATTATTTCAGGACAGTGTCAGGTTGGAGAAACTTTTCGTTGCAAACCTTGTCTTTATTATATCTATATAGAGGGGTTGTGTGATACCAGACATGTCAGGCACCTGTGCTACATCACACAAACATGGGATGGAGCTGTGTGTGGTTATTTGAATTTATTTCTCATGTACACCAATGTCCATGCAGTTACACCTTTGTGATATTTAGTTTTGAATTTCCATGGATATCTATAGGACATTAATGAATTTTCTTCTGGTAAACATGCTCTGTGAAAAGGGGGCTTAACCCATTACCACACAATCCCTAGTTTTGACATCCCTGAGAAAGAATCCTTTAGAAAACACTGTAGGAAAAGGAGAAAATGCTGGTAACCAGCATTTTCTCCTTTTCCCACAATGTTTTCTACCCTTCACAAAACAAATTTCAAATTTTTAGTCACTTTTATTTTGTCGTCTGCAAATGCTTTCAATTTGGACCAATCTAAAATATTGTCATTTGGTAATGGGTTAATGCTTCTGCGAAAAGTATCAGTCCAGATCAGCCTGTGCAGACCCAGTCTGCACATGCTTACCTGGGTCAAAACTTTTTGCTACTGGTCAATTTTCTGTAACTGTGTTAGAGAAAAATGGAATTTTTGTAGCCATAATTCATGTGATATCTTGCTTGGTAGAATACATCATCACAAACGCACTATAACTCCTTTTGCAGAGAGTGGCTGATTTATTTTTTCTGTGTCTAATTTTTTTTCACATAATTATCATTTGTACCATTTTCATTACAGGCAGAGTTACGGGAAGCTCAACGACTAGAAGAGGAAGAAGAAGAGAAGATGCGCGAGTTAGAGAGACAGGCGGAGGAGGAGGCCATGCAGAGGTTGATAGAGGAGAGAGAGGCAGCGGAGAGACAGAGGAGAAGATTGATGGAGGAGGAGGAGGTGATGAGAGAGGCAGAGAGGTTGAAAAGGTAAATTTATTTATTATTGAAGGACAAGTTATTGTTGTTGTTTTTATTGTTGTTGTTGTTGTGAGGTTGATAGAAATTAAAAAAAAATGGGGGGGGCAGAGAGACAAAGGAGACAATTGTCAGAGGAGGAGACAGAGAGTTTGAAAAAGTAAATATTGTTGTTGTTGCTGTTGGATGATGATGACGATGATGATTTTTTGTTGAACAAATAAAGAATTGAGCCATGCTTTGGCAACCGCAGAAAATGAATCTCTGTGATGTATGATACCTGGCAAGTCATCACTTAATAATTCATCATTACATTCCATTTTGATCCATGAGGATAAAAGTAGAATATCAATTTATATATAAATGACTTTGACCCAGGTCAGGTTAAATGAAGTAGATAATACTTACGTTATCAATAAAAATAAACCTTTAAAATACATTTACACTGGCAAAATTGCCAGTAAACTTTAGGTATAGCATTTTCTTTGCAATTGAAAAGCTTCTTGTATATATTGCTATTGCAGAGAGCAGATGCTGCTAGAAGAACAAAGGTTAGCTGAAGAGAGACAAAAAATTGAAGATGAGGAACAGAGGAGAAGGGCTAGAGAAATGGAGCGATTGATGGAGGTAAGTTCTTAACATACATACAAAATAAGTTTTCAGTCATTATTTGAATTTTATGAATATTTTCATTGTCTATCTCTATGGCAAGACGTGTAGTTTTGTATGCCTTTTTTTAAAGCTTATCTGAGCACAAAGGAGAGCTTCCGTGGTCGCTCTCTGTCTGTCATCCATCATGCGTTGTTTGGTCATCTATATTTTCCTTTTATGCTCTCTCGGGTCACTTTCCAGTCAGATGCTGGTGAAACTTGGTTAGAATGTTTGTTTAGATAAAATTTTGGACTACTTGAAAAAAAATTGTCAAGAAAGACTTTTGAAAACATCGTGGAAAAAGGAGAAAATGCTGATAACCTTTGTCTTTTTCCTTAGCTCACAATGCTTTCTAACCTATCACAGAGTCTAAGCTCATTAATTTTGTATCAAGGCTAAATTCTTTGTTTGCAGAAGTTTTGAATTATGTTTGGGACAGGGTTGAATATAGATATGAGCAGGTTTTCTGTTACTATTTTTCCCACCTGCAGTGTCACTATTCTGGTTAAGATAGAGAAGTCACATGTATATCGAGAATCTTACAGTACTCTCTTTAAAAGAAAAAACGCTTTACATGAAAATTATTTTGTTTCAATTTTCACTGTAGTAGAGTTGTTAGAATCTTGGACTCAAGAACAGGGGGTAAGTGGTTTGATTCCCAGCTTAGCCAATTTCTTTCCAAGGTTTGATGATTGTCATTGTGAGAGGATTCATTCCTCTCTCGCTGCTGATCTTTATTTTGTTATGTGGGAAAGCTGCCAGTGGTCTGGAAAGAATATTGTACGGAGTACTGGTAAAAGAAACTCTGGGAAAGCATGCATACTGTCCACCGCAATATAACTGAAATAATGTTGAAAATGGCGTTAAACATTGCACAATCAATTAATCAATCTCAATTTTTGCACAGCTACGACGAGCAGAGGAAGAGGCAAGAGAAAAGTTACAGGAGGAATTAGAAAGACGCAGATCAGACGCGCTGGCCCGGAGAGACTACAATCTTGAAAATAAATTGCATGTTGACAAACTTCGACACTATCAGGGTATAACAAGGGCATGGACATTCTCTTACTTTGTGAAATGGCCAAGGGAGACCTATGAGAAGTATGTAGATGTAGTTTTCTGTTGCATATAGTATTTCATCATTATGTTAGTTTTTCTTGATTTATTTGGTTCAACCCTTTACTCCATAGATACTCATTTCTACGCATTGCTTGTAGGAGCCTTTTGGAAAACATTGTGGCAAAAGGTGAAATTGCTCGTGACGAGCAATTTCACCTTTTGCCACAATGTTTTCTATGCTCTCAAAAGGTGTCATATACACATTAGAAACAGCTTCATCCCTGCTGTTATTTAGGGTCAATTAAAGATGCCATAGAAATGCCTTATGGGGTAAAGGGTTAACTTTTAACATACTATCTCATGTTTTTACAACTTCAGGTATGAGACTTTTGAAAACATTGTAGGAAAAGGAGAAAATGCTGGTCACTAACATTTTCTCTTTTTCCCACAATGTTTTCTATTCTATCAAGGTTAACTCCATATTTATAACTGAGTTTAAAATGTTTGCAGATGCTTTCAATTTATAAAGTGTGTACAAATTTGATGTCTGGTAATGATTAACCCTTTCCCAAACGGCAAATTTTGGACCAAATTGAAAGCATTTTGCATATGCAAAAAAGAAGATTTTTCTATATAATAGGGTAGAAAACATTGTGGGAAAAGGAGAAAATTCTGGTTGCCAGCATTTTCTCCTTTTCCCACAATGTTTTCAAAAAGCTTCAATTCCTGACACGTAAAAACCAGGGATTATTTGAGAAAGGGTTAAGCCATTCACTAAACAATCCCAACTCTTAACAACCCTGACAAAGAACACTTTTGAAAACATTGTGGGAAAAGTAGAAAATGCTGGGGACAATTACAATTATCCCTTTCTCATAATTTTTTTCTACCATACCATAAAACTTTCAAAAGCTTATTTGTACCAATTCTAAATTCTCCATTTGCAGACATTTGAATTTGGGCTAGTCTAAAATTTTGTTATCTGATGGAGTTAAGCCTTCCATTTCAGTCCTAACTTAATCCTTTACCCCATAAGGCATTTCTATGGTATCTCTAATTGACCCTAAATAACAGCAAGGATGAAGCTATTTCTTATGTGTATATGACACCTTTTGATAGTGTAGAAAACATTGTGGCAAAAGGTGAAATTGCTCGTCACGAGCAATTTCACCTTTTGCCACAATGTTTTTCAAAGGCTCCCACAAGCAATGCGTAGAAATGAGTATCTATGGAGTAAAGGGTTAAATTTTGATCAAAGTGTAAAGTCACATCAGACTAAACACTTTGTTCATATGATTCTTGGATCTATTCTGTTTGATGCTTGACTCCTAGCCCTAAAATGGTCCATTTTCATAATTTTACTTCACATTACTTACATGTATTTTCAACCTTGAAAAAAATTGAGTCGATTTTTTTTTTTTTCGTGAGCAAAGCACCAAAAAAATCTGCATGGTCAGGCTTGATTGTTGGTCGAGCAATCATGTATAATTATAGGGAATACATGCATAGTGTTGTCGTTTATCAAAAATATCTAACGAGGTTGGGACGATTGTCGAGCCTTGGCCCTGTACATATTCTATCTATATTTCAACAACTGATATTTACTCATCGTGAGAAAGATATGAAAAATATACAATGTCATGTGCTTTATTTCAAGCGAAAGAGATCTTTTCAGTTTAGGCAGTTTTGGATCAACTGTAATGATGATGTCATGATGAATGATGTAACTAGCTCATAAAAGGTCCCAGAACTCCAGATAGAGGGAGTGATTTTGATTTCAAAATTGAAAACATTAATTATTCTCCTTTAAACCCTATGTTGTGGATACTCCTTAGAATTGTCTCATCAAGACAATTCTAGTGAGTACCCACAACATAGGGTTTTGAAGAGAAATAATGAATTTAGAATGCCATCACTCCCTCTTATCTGGAGCCCTGAAAGGTGACATTTACCTGCACAAAATTCATTTGTTCTTTAAATATCTGTGTTATGTATGTGAATTCATGTGCTGTAAATATCCATCCTATATCAAGTGAAAAAAAAATATCACATGGGTCTTATTGCATGGATATACGGTTGTTTGAAAGATAAAAGTATTTTATTTTTTTTTAAGTTCGGCTTTTCTGTGTATCTGATGTATTCTTCGTGTCGTCACATTTTTTAATGCAACAAAATTTTCACTTTATTAGCCAAAGTAGACGTTCATTGAGAGACAGAAGGTAACATGTTAAAATGTCCTTGCACCTTACTTTTGTTTTTTCCATTTACAATTGCCTAATGGTGTTCCCAGTCCTCAACCCTTTGTTAACCTTTCCCAACCAACAAAATTTTGGACTAGTCCAAATTTAACACATTTTCAGACAACAAAATAAATGTGAATCAAAAACTGAAATTTGATTTGAAAAGGGTTGAAAACATTGTGGAAAAAGGGGAAAATGCTGGTAACCAGTATTTTTTCCTTCTTCCACAGTGTTTTCTACCCAGCTTGAAATGAAGTTCAATTTTTGAGTTGTGTCTAATTTGTTGTCTGCAAACGATTTCAGTCTGGACTAGTCTAAAATTCTGTTGTTTGGTAAAATGTCAAATGCTGTTGCCTGGTATAGAGTCACCCTCCCTAAAATCTCAGTTCACTTAATTCTTAACTATAAGTTTTTATGAAGGGAATATAAACCTAAAGAATGACATCCATTTCTTAACCCTTTACTCCATAGATACTCATTTCTACGCATTGCTTGTAGGAGCCTTTGGAAAACATTGTGGCAAAAGGTGAAATTGCTCGTCATGAGCAATTTCATCTT
Organism: Tridacna crocea; assembly: GCA_943736015.1. Classification (NCBI taxonomy): domain Eukaryota; kingdom Metazoa; phylum Mollusca; class Bivalvia; order Cardiida; family Cardiidae; genus Tridacna; species Tridacna crocea. Next base: position 10,786,299 of record OX031060.1, on the reverse strand, counting down.
TTGCCACAATGTTTTCTATCCTGTCAAAAGGTGTCATATACACATAAAAAATGGCTTCATCCTTGCTGTTATTTAGGGCCAATTAGAGATACCATAGAAATGCCTTATGGGGTAAAGGGTTAAACCCTGTCCTCCCACCAACTTTGGCACTTAACTCAGAGCATCTAATCCAGGATTGAACTCTTTATACACCGACAAAATTATACACTGGTCCAAATTGAAAGCATTTGCAGACGACAAATTAAATGTTGTTAAAATGGTGATTTCTTTTTTCGATGGGTGGAAAACGTTGTTGGCTGGAGAAAATGCTGGTTACCGGCATTTTCTACTTTTCCCATAATGTTTTCAAAAAGCTTCTTTCCTAGGGTCGCTAAAAGTGGGATTGTGTGGTAAAGGGTTAATGGAATCTGACTAAGCCAACAGTCTTCATGAGGTATGATGAAAGTTACTTTCAGTATAATTGTAATACAGAGTACTGGAGAAAGAAACATGAATGGATGTGCTAGCCACCAACCCTCGACTGAAATAATGTTGGAAATGGTGTTTAACTCTTTACTACACAATCCCGACTTTTAACGACCCTGAAAAAGAAGCCTTTTGAAAACATTGTGGGAATAGGAGAAAATGCTGGGAAGCCAGCGTTTTCTCCTTTTCCCACAATGTTTTCTATCCTTTCCAAACTAAATTTCAATTTTTCAGTCACATTTATTTTGTCGTCTGCAAATGCTTTGAATTTGCACTAGACTAAAATTTTGTCGTTTGGTAAAGAGTTAACAACCCTGAAGAAAAAGCTTTTTGAAAACATTGTGGCAAAGGGAGAAAATGCTGGTAACCAGCATTTTCTCCTTTTCAAACAATGTCTTTTTACCCTTTCAATGTCAAATACGATTATTCCATTTGTCATCTGCAATGCTTTCAATTTGGAAAACCCCAAAGTTTTGTCATTTAGTTAAGAGTTAAATGTATTTCGAAAAAGTTTTGACCAAGGTTAGCCTATGTACTCTGCAGGCTGACCTGGATCGAAACTTTTTGTGGTGGGTAAATTTTCTAAGTCATGTCATTTAGCCACATTAAGTTTTGTAGTTTTTGAATGGTGTCTGTGTTGCCATTTTTACAACTTTGTCCTCCATAAATAATGAAAATTATCATTTGTGTGGTTTTTGGTAGGTAAATGACATTGATTCCCCGACTACTCTCAGTTGTAGTATATGAACAACCCTCCGGCCTGGCCCTATATTCATCAAATTCCATCATCTCATGCAGAAAGCTACCTCCATTTTCAGCTGATCTCAAAGTGCTGTGATGTTGGGAGATTTACAATGATGTTCAATCATCCACTGTCTGCCATGTTTATTCGGAATTTCTAGTAAACCCTCTGTACAATCTTCTCCAAGAGAACAGGGCCAATTTACATCAAACTTCTCTTTTAATGATCCTTTTTTTTTTTCCCCCCAAAAAAATGTCTATATTATTCTGGTCTGTTGAATAGATTAAGAAATTACAAAGTGATAAGCATCATACTATTTTCTGATAGTTCAGTATACTATAGACAAATATTCTCTATGGGTAGATAATTAGGTCTCCCCCTGTCAGGATTGGGAGACATAGGATTACTGTTTTTCCCCATCCGTCTGCTGTCTTTCCGTCACAAATCGTGTCCGGGCTATTATCTTGAAAGCTTTCAAGATAATTTAATAAAACTTCACACATTTGTAAAGCACCATGAGAAAAAGTACTATGCACAAGAACCATAACTCTGGCTTGTATATTTTTTATTTCCCTTCAATAACTTTCCTTACTCGGTTTACAGTTTATGTACAATTTCATGTCCACCTTATTAGTCGAAAACCATTTAAGAAAAATGACCATTATTTCAGTTAGAAATTGCCTTAGTTACATATCAATCCTTCTGACACCAAAAAGGGAGAGGGGGAGACAACTGTTTTTTGTAGAAAAATAAGTTCTAGTTAACCCTTTACCACACAATGCCGACTTTTAACGACCTTGGAAAACTGTCCTTTTGAAAACAATGTGGGAAAAGGAGAAAATGCTGGTAACCAGCATTTTCTCCTTTTCCCACAATGTTTTCTACCACGTCAAAGAAAATTTGCATCATTTTAGCCAGATTCAATATGTCGTCTGCAAATGCTTTCAACTTGGATAATGCTAAAATTTTGTCATGTGGTAAAGGGTTAAATATGAAGAACCGTTGCTGTACGGTAGATTCTGATTATCCATGCCAAATATAAATGCCATTGGAGTTTCTTTTCTGGAGACGATTTTTTTTTTAAATAACTTGGCACTGTATTGGCTAACCTATTATCTCCTGAAACACATTTCTAAGGTCGCCAGCATAAGAACACAAAACATCACCTGTAGAAGGTAATGATTAAGAAAGTAGAACAACAAATTATGTATTATTTTATCAGGCCGATTGGAGATGGAAACCAAAGAAAAGTGAAAATCAACAACCCAGCTCCGAAGAAAGTGGAAGCACCAGCCGCAAACACAGAGGCCCCTGCAGAACCCATACCACAATGAAGACAGATTGATTTTGTTGAATTTTTATGATTCAAGCTCTGTGAAAAGGGGGCTCAGTGCTTCTGCAAAAAGTTTCAACCCATGTCAGCCTGCGCACACTGAGCAGGTTGACATGGGTCGAAACATTTTGCTTTTGGTCATTTTTCTGTACGTCAGAGGACCAATCTACCTACAGATCCAGTTGATTCTTTAACAAAGTGGATTTTATGGATCCATAATTCAAGTAATGACTTGCTTTGTATAGCAAATCACCGAGATGTATTAGGCCCCCTTTAGTCAGAGCATGGCTTATATGTTAACCCATTACCCCGTAAGGCGTTTCTATGGTATCTCTAATTGACCCTAAATAACAGCAAGGATGAAGGCGTTTTTTTATGTGTATATGACGCCTTTTGATAGCATAGAAAACATTGTGGCAAAAGGTGAAATTGCTCGTGACGAGCAATTTCACCTTTTGCCACAATGTTTTCCAAAGGCTCCTACGAGCAATGTGTAGAAATGACTATCTATGGAGTAAAGGGTTAAAATATATTAAAAATGTCTCTTTGTAGTAAAAATCTGTATTCTCAATTATTGTTACGAGTGAAAAAAGTACTTTTGAAATCAATTAAGAATTCAGGTTTTTTTTGACAAAAATTTTATCATTATAGAAATTTAATTTTTTTTGTCTGAAAATGGTTTCAGTTGGTTGGGACGAGTCTTAAAATATTGTTGTGGAAAGGATTTAGAAGCCTCTGCTTTCTCAGGAATTCAAGATCGAAGTATCGTTTGGTTTAGGGTTCGTGAATCTTACTTCATTTCATTTCTTACCACTCTGCAATATTTTATGCATTATTCTAAGCAATATAGCCTTGACACTTTACCAAACAACAAAATGTTAGACCAGTCCATTTTGAAAGCATTTGCAGACGACAAAGTAAATTTGATTCCAGAATTTCAATTTGCTTTGGGAACAGTAGAAAACATTGTGGAAAAAGAAGAAAATGCTGGTTACCAGCATTTTTTTCTGTTCCCATGTTTTTAAAAGCCATCTTCTTCAGGGTCGTTAAAAACTCGGGATTGTTTGGTAAAGGGTTAAATCTTTACTACACAATCCTGCGTTTGAACAACCCTAGAGAAGACTTTTAAAAACATTGTAGGAAAAGGAGAAAATGCTGGTTACATGCCAGCATTTTCTCCTTTTCCACAATTTTTTTCTAGTATTTCACAGACCAATGATTTCAGTTCAGGTATTTGTACTGCAAATTCTTTATTAGGAAAAAATTTTGATTATAATGTGAGGTATAAAGGGAGGAAAATGTAATGTGAATTTTTTATTTTTTTATTTTAAATTATTTTATATGTTCTTTATATACATTTTTCTCCCAAGGTATATCAATAACAGAAAAAATGTTTGCTTAACAGCATCTTCAATGCATACGTTGATGAAAATATTTTCATAAACCGATTTTAATTCTACCAAATTTTTTGACACCCCCCACAAAGGCTGTTAGTTTTGTTAGGGGATAGTGCAAGATGTAGGATAAAACCCATTCTATGTTGTGTCTGGATCTTCATCTCATTACCAAATGACAATATTTTAGGCTTGTCCAAATCGAAAGCGTATGCAGACGACAAAATAAAAGTGACTGAAAATTTGAGATTTGTTCTGTGAAGAGTACATGTAGAAAACATTGTGGGAAAAGGAGAAAATGCTGGTTACCAGCATTTTCTCCTTTTCCCACCATGTTTTCAAAAGGCCTCTTTCTCAGGGTTGTTAAAAGTTGGTATTTTGTGGTAAAGAGAATGTTTTAGTTTGAAATTCAAAGTAACAGTTGTCGCAGGAAAAGTAGTTCAGTTCTATACCCAGAAGGCCCAAATTAGATAGATGTGTATTTGTAGACTGTCATCTTTGGGAGATAATGCCCCTGATCAGGATCAATGGTGTAATGGAGAGAAATCAAGGAAAACAACCAAAGAATGAACCCCATTAAAATGACATTTGTATTAATGTTCTCTTTCTAGGGGTTTTAGCCTATACCACAAAATCCCTACTTTTGAAAATCCCGAGAAAAAGCCTTTAGAAAACTTTGTGGGAAAAGGAGAAAATGCTGGTAACCAGCATTTTCTACCTTTTCCCTAAATGTTTTCTACTCTTCACAAAACAAATTTCAAATTTTGAGTCCTTTTATTTTGTCGTCTGCAAATGCTTCTGATTTGGACAAGCCTAAAATATTGTCGTTTGGTAATGAGTAAAAATTTTGTCTTCTTATTTATTTTTTTTTTCCAATTTTAACACTTCATGCTCAGGTGACCAAAAAAAGATAAGTTTTTTATCTTGTTTTTATACATGTGTAATTTATGAAACAAATAGGCTATACTCAGTGATAAAGGGGCTTAACTCAATACCACCCGACAAACTTTTAGACTGGTCCAAAATGAAAGCACTTGCAGACGACAATATAAACTTGACTGAAAAATTGAAATCAGTTTAGAGCAAGGTAGAAAACATTGTGGGAAAAGGAGAAAATGCTGGCTACCAGAATTTTCTCCTGTTCCCACAATATTTTCAAAAGGCTTCTCTCTGAGGGTTGTAAAAACCAGGGAATTGTTCGGTAAAGGGTTAATGCGTCTGCAAAACATTTTCACCAGAGTCAGCCTGTGCAATCTGCACATGCTGACCTAGGTCGAAACCTTTTGATATTTTTTTAATTTTCTGCATATCAAAGGATCAGTCTGCCTTCTGACTAAGGTCGGGTACTAACTAAAATGGATTTTATGGATCCATAATTATGTGATGATCTGGGTGGTATAATCTATGGTAGAGACACATTAACCCTTTACCAGAAGACAGAATTTTAGCCTTGTCCAAATTGAAAGCATTTGCAGACGACAAATTCTGTTAGGCTCAAATAGTTCAATTGTTCTTTGATAAGGTAGAAAAACATTGTGGGAAAAGAAGAAAATGCTGGTTTCCAGCATTTTCTCCTTTTCCCGCAATGTTTTCAAAAGGTTTCTTTCCCAAGGTTGTTAAAAGTAAGTATTGTGTGTTAATTGGTTAAGCCCCTTTTTGCACGAGCATAGCACAAGATATGTTTATTTTTTTTAAAAAAATGGCTTTATTTAATTCTGTTTATAGAATATCTATCTATTTATAAAAAAGTTTTCGATCAAATTGTTGTTTGTTTGTTTGTTTCTATTTTGTTATGTTCATGTGCTCTAGACTGATTGAGAGATGCTGTAATTGTATCTTAACCCTTTTCAAAAACAATTCCTGGTTTTCACGACCGTGAAAAAGAAGGCTTTTGAAAACATCATGAGAAAAGGAGAAAATGCTGGTAACCAGCATTTTCTCCTTTTCCACAATGTTTTCTGCCCTCCAAGAAGAAATTTCAATTTTTAAGTCTTTACCAAATGATGGTCCAAACAGAAAGCATTTGCAGACGACAAAATAAGTGTAACTCAAAAACTGATATTTGTTTCCAGCAGGGTAGAAAACATTGTGGGAAAAGATAAGAATGCTGGTTATCAGCAGTTTCTCCTTTTCCCACAAAATTTTCAAAAGGCTTCTTGTATAGGGTCGTCAAAAGTCGGTATTGTGTGGTAAAAGGTCAAGTGATGTTAAATTTGTCTGCAAATGCTTTCAATCTAAATTCCAGTCTAAAATTTTGTCATTTAGTAAAGAGTTAAATTGCTTACAATACCTTTTGAAGACAGTGTAGATCAAGATCAGACTGCACAAGGAGTGAGATAATCTCAGCCAAAGCCCCTGGTACCAAACCCTTTTAAAAGGATTTAGAAAAAGGAGCAATTCATTATTGTAAGAAGCAATTGCTCCTTATCCCCCAGTGTTTTCTAAATCACCTTAAGAAGACATTTTTACGCTTTCTTTTTTTCTCTAAAATTTTTGTCCTTTGTATTCTTTGCCATAACTTTGGACGGTGTAAAGCTAGCTAAATGGTTTAACTTGAATGATTTTGCTTCTGGTCATATTTACCTTTTCCAACACAATTCTGAATCTCAGTTTGGGCCCCTTAGAAGGATAGAAAACACAGGTAACCAGCACTTTCCCCTTTTCCTTCCCACAATTTTTTTAAAAGCCCTCCTTGCTGGCATATCAAAATTATTTGGTTAATGGTAAAGCTTACAGAATGAAATATAAAAAAAAACTGCAGAAAGATGACAATTTCAGTATTTAATTAATCTTTAATCTGCTGCCAAAAAAAATCATGTACATTTTTATACTCGAGCACAAAATATCACCAACAAAAACGCCATTCCATCTTCTTTTCCTTTAACATACTGTATTTGTAGCCCTTAACACTTTACTAAACTGCAAATTTTGGACCAGACCAAATTCAAAGCATTTTACTGATGACAAATTAACAGTTGCTAAAAAGATTATTTTTCTAAATGATAGGGTAGAAAACATTGTGGGAAAAGGAGAAAATGCTGGTTACCAGCATTTTCTCCTTTTCCCACAATGTTTTCAAAAAGGCTTCTATTCCAGACCCGTAAAAACCAGGGAATATTTGGGAAAGGGTTAATCTTAAGTTACATAGTCAAAGCACACTATTTCACAGAACAAAATTCCAATTAGCTATTTGTTAATAACTACAGTCAATACAAATTTGACAGAATGAATGGTGTTTTACATCCATGCTAAACTTTGTCATTTCAAACTCACATATTTCCAGGTATCACTACTTCCTAGGCTTACAGCCTGCTTTCCCTTGCCCAGGGACACTCCAGGAAAAACCCAAAGCCATTGGTGAAGATTGAACTCAACCTAGATACAAAATCCAACTCCCAACTCTTCACCAGACAATGCATAGTTTGAACAACCATAGGGAAGAAGGGCTATTGAAAACATTGTGGTAAAAGGAGAAAATAATGGTCACCATCATTTTCTCTTTTTCCCATACTGTTTTCTACCCTTTGAAAGACACTTGCAAATTTTTTTTTGTAACATTTAATATTTCCTCTGCATATGCTTTCATTGTGAGGCATGCCAAAATTTTCACATGTGATAGAGGGTGATATCCACTAAACCCCTCCAGGCCTTTACAACCACGCTAAAACATTTCAAGTGTTGATCCCTTTTTTTTAAAGGACAAAATTTTACACTATTTCAGATTGTTTCTTTATTCTGCTATTCCTTGATTTTTCTCCTTTTCATTTCCGCCTCTCAATCAGATCTTCAATATATGGATTATGCTTTGATTTCAGGTCAGATTTCAGTTTTTCCACTTTTTCTGAAACTTTTTCATCAGTGAGCGTATGAAATGGAATTTCTTTCACCTGCTGTAGGAAGTTCTGTATCAGGCTTTCTCCTTCCTAAAAATGAGTAGAATATTAATGTTTTCACCTGCACAGTGAATGTTATGACTAAAGCAGACAGTGTGGTACAAAATCAGACTGCACAGAACATGCAGTCTAATCTCTGCTCTACAAAGTCTTCTCCTAAAGTCATTATCTGTATTGAATCATAAATGCATTGCTAATACTGATAGTGTCTGACTGTGGCATCTGGAGTGCACACACGGTTTTCCTTAACTCTGCACAAACGAAAAAATTGTAGACTTGTCCAAATTGAAAGCATTTGCAGACGACAAAATAAACATGGCTCAAAAATTTGAATTTGTTTCGAGAAGAATAGAAAACATTAAACATTGTAGGAAAAGGAGAAAGTGCTGGTTCCAGCATTTTCTCTTTTTCCCACAATGTTGTCATAAGGCGTCTTTCTCAGGGTCATTAAAAGTAGGGATTGTTTGGTAAAGAGTTAAATTTTGTCTTGTGATACACTGTTTGATCTGACCAAACTCTGACATTATCAGGACAAGAATTTATACATTTTTACAAGTATCTAATTGCAGAGGTAGACCCTACCTGCACACATATACAAGATTTTAAACAATTTTAACAAGAATCTAACTGCAAAGGTAGCCCCCTACGTGCACACAACATTTTTAAAACAACTGTCCCCGTAACCTACTTTTTGACCCAAAATGACCTGATTTCATCCACCTCTGAGCTGTTGTCAAGACAAACATTCGGATTACTTATATGACTATCCGACTGAAAACATGGCCTCTAGAGTTTAGGTATACCTAGAGTAAATGTTGACAACCCCACTGTGGACAGAGCACGAAGAACACGGCATTACCACAAAAGCCCTATCTATGCTTTTGTTGCTTAGGCGAGTTGAAAATTGGATCTTTGGGTAAAGTTTAGATTTCAAGGGATTTCTTTGAAAATTGTTTGGTTAACAGGCTTGTGCAAATCTAAAAGCATTCGCAGATGATATAATAAAAGTGACTAAAAATTTTAAATTTGTTTCGTGAAGATTAGAAAACATTACCAGCATTTTCTCCTTTACCCACAATGTTTCCTAAAGGCTTCTTTCTCAGTGTCATCAAAAGTAAGGATTGTGTGGTAATGGGTTAATGATATAGAAAATATACTGTACTTGTTTTGCAAGTTTCCTTTTTTTCACAGCTGGTTCATCATTGCCTTCTAAATCTGTCCCAGACAAACTGATACACTGATAGTCCTCCAGTTCAGCTGCTTTCTCTTTGGCAAACTGAAATCAAAATGATTTTTACTTGCAAGTTTGCTTTCTTTTACCGTTTATAAAACACAGAGTCCAAAAAATTTCAGAATTCTTATGTGTCCACCTGCCATTTTGTACTCATCCCACAGTTAGATAAAGAAGGATAAACCACTTGCCCTCACCAAATTTTTACTAGTAAGGAAGAGTGAATTTTTTGGACCCTGAAACGTCATCATCCTCACATAACCTTTACAGAAAAACTTGAAAACATTGTGGGAAAAAGGAGAAAATGCTGGTATCCACCATTTTCTCCTTTTCCATCAATTTTTTGAATCCTTGTAAGTTTGCTTTGTTTGTATACCCTTTACAAAACCATCTGATCTTAAAACATCTTTATAGAATAAAACTTTTAAAATATATTTTGGGAAAAGGAGAGAATGCTGGTATCTAGCATTTTCTCCTTGTCCTACAATGTTTTTAAAATCCTATGAATAACAACTTTCACCCTTTGAGACATAATATTTGAAATGTTGTCTACAAATTGTGGTCCATCCCACTGCTTCTAAATTGTCTTGTTCGGAACAACTTACGGTCAATGCCCTTTTCAACAGCACTTTAGTTATAACAAGAATGATTGGCTTCAACACCGAGATGGTAGAAATGCTGGTCATGCTATTTTCTCGTTTGCCAACTATGTTTTCGAAAACCTTTTTCTTCAAGGTTGTAAAATACGAGATCACTGGGTAAAAGATAATACAATAATAAGACACTGGAATGAGACTTGATGCACATATAAAAGGTAGTCATAGTCGATCATGATGTCAAGTGAAAATCCATTAAGCATTACCTGAACAACATGTTTTGGAAAGTGGGCCAACTCTGCAACATGGATTCCAAAACTCTGATCACAAACCCCTAAAAGATGAAACCAAAATATAAACATAAAACACAGTCCCATTTTTAGCTCCACTTGCCAAAGGCAAGCAGGTTAATGTTGTGGCCCGGCGTCCATCGTGCATGTGTATGTCAATCCATTTATGCATTCACTTTTAACTCTTTACCACACATGAAAATTTTAGACTGGTCCAAATTGAAAGCATTTGCAGACAACAAATAAAGAAGACTGGAAAATTGAAATTTGTTCTGGGAAGGGTAGAAAACACTTTGGGAAACGGAGAAAATGCTGGTTACCACCATTTTCTCCTTTTCCCACAGTGTTTTCCAAAAGCTTCTTTCTCAGGGGCATCAAAAGTAGGAATTGTGTGGAAATGGGTTAAACTTTATGGAAATGATCCTGCCATGATCTTCTATTGAATTTCTAAAAAGAATTTGATTCCTTCAAAAGCTCCGGTTAGCATGGCAAAGTAACTTAGAAATCTTAAAAAATCTTGTCTGAATCTGCAAGGCCTTGGGCTACCAGATTTGACATGCAGCTTTATCTAGTAGACCTCTATCAACATTCTCCAAATTAAAGCCCTGGAGTCAAAATCGGCCCTGGAAGTCACAAGTATTATACAGGCTTGTATAGAGAAACTTAGCAACCTACCTGAACCTAGCCATAAGACCTAGGAATACAAATTTTGCATGTAGCTTTATCTAGAGGGCTTTTATCAAGAGTGCCCAAATTATAGCCTTGGGGTCAAATATGACTCCACCCTTTGGGTCACAAGTTTTATGGGGCTTTTACAGAGAAAACTTTAGAAATCTCCTCATACCTAGTCACTCGGCCTAAGGCTACCAACTTTTGCATGTGACTTTATCTATTAAACTTTCACCAGCAGTACTCAAATTATAGCCAAAATTGGCCAGGCTAAGAGAGTCACAAGTTTTACACAGGCTTAAACAGAGAAGACTTTAGAAATCTCCCTACTCTTAGCCATAACGCCAAGGGCTATAGAGCCAAGGGCTATCAAATTTCACAGGTGACTTTATCTAGTGGGTGTCTACCACTAAGAATGCCCAAATCATAGCCCTGGGTTGAATTTGATCTCACCTTGGAGGTCAGAAGATATAAGGCTTACATAGTAAAAACCTTAGAAATCTTCTTGTTAAGACCAAGAGCTACAAGTTTTATCCCTGTTTTATGATATCTCACATTTGAAATGTAATGTTTGACATGTAGGGTTTTTACTTATTAGCCAGTGGAGCAATACAGGGCCATCATGACCTTTTTGTTAACCCTTTACCTCATAAGCCATTTTTACGGTATGTCTAATTGACCCTAAATAACATCAAGGATGAAGCTGTTTCTTATGTATGACACATATATATGACACATTTTGATAGCATAGAAAACATTGTGGCAAAAGGTGAAATTGCTCGTCACGAGCAATTTCACCTTTTGCCACAATGTTTTCCAAAGGCTCCTACAAGTAATGCGTAGAAATGAGTATCTGTGGATTAAAGGGTTAAAGACCCATGGAAAGAAGGCTTTTGAAAACATAGTGGGAAATGGAGAAATTGCTTGTTACAAGCAATTTCTCAAACAAGCAGTTTCTCCTTTTCAGAATTCAGTTTTTTTCATTTTTTATTTTTCCATCAGCAAATTGTATCCTTCAAACCATACTGTACAAGTGGAAATTTTTGCATTGAGGAAACTTTTGCAATTTCACAAATTTGAAAAATTCATGAACTTTGTTGTTCCATGTATTTTCCGTAAGTAAACCATGTAACTTTGTCGACACTTTCGTCCACAAAATGTCCATAACCAGTATTTGACAGATGTGTATATCTGACGTTGTCATCAAAAACAGCTGAGCTAGAAAAGAAAATGCTATACATAACTTACCAGGTTTCACTCGGTATAACAATGTCAGCATATCATTTGTGGTCAGGGCTGACACATGCAAGTTATTTACAGTGGGAACAACATCAGCTAGGGACGTGAGCTCGTGGAAATGGGTAGCAAACAGGCAGAATGACTTCAGCTTTGTTGCTATATTTCTGTAATAAATATTATGACAAAAATATAATTGAGCCATGCTAGAGTTACATTGTAAAACACATGTTTAGAACAGTCTGATCTTGATCTACACTAGCTGGAAAAGCAACTATAGTTACATGAACCATTTTAACCCTTTCCCAATGTGTAACCAGCATTTTCTCCTTTTCCAGCAATGCTTTTTATCCCAGTATTTTCTACAAAATTTTAGACTGGTTCAAATTGAAAGTACTTGCAGACGACATAACAAATTCAACCCAGAGCTTAAAATTTGTTTCCAGCAGGGCAGAAAACAATGTTTTCAAAAGGCTCCTTTCCAAGGGTTATAAAGCCTTTACCCCATAAGGCATTTCTATGGTATCTCTAATTGACCCTAAATAACAACAAGGATGAAGCCATTTCTTATGTGTATATGACACCTTTTGATAGATAGAAAACAGTGTGACGAAAGTTGAAATTGCTCGTCACGAGCAATTTCACCTTTTGCCACAATGTTTTCCAGAGGCTCCTACAAGCAATGCGTAGAAGTGAGTATCTATTGAGTAAAGGGTTAAAACTGAGGTTTGCTTGGTAAAAGGTTACCAGTTTTCCTTCTAGCTCATGAATTTTGGGGTTTATCAGGGACTCCCTATTTAAAATGTTGGGTCCTGGTCTTCAACCTTTTATTTTTTAACATGTTATCCCCCTTTGTGGATTCTAAAAGTTTTATATGTAAGTGTGGTAATAAAGGTAATATAAAAGACAATATAGGGTTAATTCACGTTTTTGAGGTCATTAACATTCGCAGAGGCCCGAAAAATGCTTTAACGCCCGAGTGCGAATCACGAGGGTGTTTAAGTATTTTGAGGGCCTCTGCGAATGTTAACAACCGAAAAAAACGTGAATTAACGCTATTATTGCATAAATTAAAGGTATTCTAACAATAATTTGCACAGATAGCAAAAATATTTCCATAGAAATGCAAATAAGCGAATTTCAAATGTACTGTACGCAAATGGGTCAAAACCGGAAGTCGGCGAAGAAGTTTTTGTTACGATTAGGAAAGGGCCGTTAGTCCTGTATGCCAGTTTTGATTCTCTCGCTGTAAATACACTTATATTGATTTTTAATGTACACTGGACTTATGTGGAATAAACTTGCACACATTTGGACGATTACAACTAGGATGAATGCGTGGATATAAATTTCTGTAATTGAAGGCGACAGAGGGTTCGATATACATCAAGCGAGGCGGACTGACCACATTAAAAAGTGGGTGGGATGTAGCTGGTTTAGAGTACATTTCACGGGTGAATTTTTGTTCAGATCTCGATTAGACTGAGATTCTGTGCAAAGGTTTGTTTGTGGTGTACTAATATCATCAAAGACATGCCATGAAAAGGATCGAATATGGTACGAATTCCTACAGTTTGATGGTCGGAGTCTACGGAAAATCTGACGAGGACAAATGTTGTTTACAAGGTAGGCCCGAATCGTGGATATTGATAGTACAAACCCGGGTGTTAACCGCGCGTGAATTTACTGATTAATACACGTTTTCTCCCGTTAACCGCCCGATTTTTACCCGTTAATACATGCTTAAAACGGCCCGAAAAGGCACGTTTTATGCAATAATGACCAATTAATGTTTGTCCTTCATTGTTTTATGACTCAAAATAAGGATTCCACACAGTAATAGAGGCAAGATGGCAGCCATGTCACATTTTAGACAGAAACAGTGTGATGCATAAACTAACTAGAACTGTCACTGAATGTGACTTAATACCCCTGCCAGTGCTTTGACAGAAAAAAAGTGTCAAGTTCAAGTGGAGATAATTCCTCAACCAGGAAGAGTTGACACATCAAAGTTGCATCTTGCAAATATTCAATATATAATCAGTACATGAGCAAAGTTTCAATACAATTGAAGGAAAACTGTAGGAGCTCCCCACACAATATTACTGGTATTTTGTACACAGACGGACAGACAGACACACAGAGGGACGGACACATGGAAGGATGGATGGGCACACAGGCTGATTCCAATATAGCCACCCAAAAAATTAGTTTTGCGGGGATATGTTAACATGGAGTTTGACAGTGGATTCAATATGATTAGCAATTATAAACTTGACAGTTTTGTAGGATATATGAATTGAATCAATCTTTTATATTACTTAAAATTTTATATTTATGTTGTGTAAAAAAAAAATACAATGTACTTATTTCATTGTATAAGTCTTTCATTTTCTGCATATTTGATGCAGAAAATTAATGCAGTTTTCAAAAATCTTTGGTTATAAGAATAAAGTTGACTCTTCACCACACAATGCCGACTTCTACGAACCCTGAGAAAGGAGCACTTCAAAAACATTGCTGAAAAAGGAGAAAATGCTGGTAACCCACATTTTCTCCTTTTTCCACAATGTTTCCTACCCTTCCCAAAACAAATTTTAAATTTTAAGTCACTTTTATTTTGTCGCCTGTAAATGCTTTCAATTTAGTCTAAACTTTTGTCCTTAAGGTAAAGTGTCAAACAAATAAAATCATCTTCTTACTCAGATATGGCCCAGGCTAGTCCAAACCCATCATATGTGGAAGTTCCTCGACCTAGTTCATCGATAATGATCAGAGAATTTTCTGTTGCCGACTGCAAAATAAAGTAACTGAATGATTCATCGTAAGTTTCACTCTTTACCAAACAAAAAAAATTTGGACTCGACTAATCTAAAAGTATGTGTTTCCAGATGAAAAATTTGTCCTAGCTTAAAGGATGACTTCTGTTCTTCATAGGGTGGAAAATATTGTGGGAAAAGGAGAAAATCTGGTTAAAGGCATTTTTCTCAGAGGTCATAAACATTGTCATTGGCTACAGTTCACATACTAATGTGTTTTACCAGAACATAGCTAGGGTTGTAGATGTACCCACTCATGCAATTTTTAAGTAAATCACATTATAGAATAGAAATTCACATAACAAATTTTGGTTACACGTAAACTGGACAAAACCAGCTCATCTCGTGTAAACCGACAGATTTTGAAGTTATTTGTTACTCTGATTGACAAATTTTTGCCAAACCATGCTGAAATGCCATCCAAAAATGATCACACAGAAAAAACTTACCACTGCAATAAACAGGGAAACCCATGACACAACAAAATATCTCTTAACTCTTTCTCAAACAGTCCCTGGTTTTTACGGGTCTGGGATAGTAGCCTTTTGTAAACATTGTGGGAAAAGGAGAAAATGCTGGTAACCAGCATTTTCTCATTTTCCCACAATGTTTTCTACCCTATCATAGACAGAAATCATCTTTTCAGCAAGAGTAGAATTGTCGTCTGCAAATGCTTTCAATTTGGTCTAGTCCAAAAGTTTGTTGTTTGGGAAAAGGTTAAGACATTGCCCAATCAGAGTCACTTCAGACTGCCTTTTCAGCTTTTTCATGACTTTAAGCAGTAAATTTACATAAAAATCTTGACACAACAGACTTTTTTGCAGCAAATCAACAACATGGATTGCTTTACCTCTAGTTGAGAACCATTATTGTCCTACATATGAAATCTTATCCCCCCCCCCCCCAGATTTACAGCATAGGGGGGTAAGTATACCCTTGAAATAACAAGCTAGTGGGAACACTTGCTCTGAAGTATCTAGCCCAAGGTACATGCTGGTGAAAGTGAACAACCTCTCACCTTCAATATCGAGGCAGTCTCCAGCATTTCTGCCATAAATGTAGAAACACCCTTTAACTGACTGTCACCTGCGCCGACACGAGCCAGTACGCTGTCCACGATTGTTATTTCAGCTTCACTGCATGGAACGTAACATCCTAACTGGGCCATAAGTACTACAACACCAACCTGTATAAAACCAATATTATATGTATTATACTGCGAAGAAATACATGTACCTTGCAATCTGATTGCATGATATGCTTTATAGTGTACACATGCAAAATCCACATAAAAACAGTTTCCCTTTTTGTAGCCCTGTATACAAAACTAGTTTCAACACAACATCCAAAATGGGGGCATCAATTGATAATAGCCACCCCAAGGGAAACACACTGGGTAGCCAGCACCATATTAACATTAGTTCTTGAAATTAAACTCATTTTAGAAAAATAGATACATGTATGACACTAATAAAATTAATTCCGATAAAATTAATTACAATAGAATAGTCTAAGATGGTGGGCCTTTTTGGACTGGGTCATTAAGGATGTGGGCCGTTTTGACCAACTTCAAGTCAAGGGAGATTACTTAGACATAATGGCCTGTATTCACCAACCATTCTTAAGAAAGTTCTTGGTTTCAGTCTGCAGAATTTTCTTAATTTGACAGTAACACAACTTCAGATTGGCTAAACCATTTGGCTAAATGGTTTAGCCAATCAGAAGTTGTGTTACTTTCAAATTTAGAAAATCTTGAAGAATATTCCTTACAATGGTTGGTGAATTTGGGCCAATATGTTGCAAAACAGCTTTGGAAATGATGCTGTTTCAAAACATTGGCATTTTCTGCGTGGCATGAGTAATTTCTGTGTTTTTGGACTTTTTTTCATTGTTTTATGGGACTGTTGTGCATTGGGTATGAATTTATGTAGGATCTAAAAAGAACCTAGAGCTGTCACTAAATGTGACTTGATACCAGACCAGTGCTTTGACAGAAACAGGCAATTACTAGTATAATTTTGTACACAGACGTACACACTGACAAACACACAGACAGACACATGAACAGACAGGCTGATTCGAGTATATCCCCGAAAACCTTTGTTTTGTGGGTGCATAATTTACATGAATCCCACAATGGCACATTGTAGAACAGACATGGTAAGTGCATTTAATAATACTTCCTTTACAAAATTTCGTACTTACTGAACGAATGTAAGTTGATTTTCCTCCCATGTTGGGTCCCGTAATTATATGAAACATTTGTTTTTCTGAAAAATCAAGACAATAATATATAAAATAAAAGCATGTACATATTAGGAAATATGCTTCCATTTTAAATTCTCTAACCCTTGACCTCACCATCCCGAGTTTAGACCGCCCCGACAGAAAAGTTGTTGGAAAATATTGTGGAAAAAGAGAAAATGCTGGTGATCATGGTAACAATTTTCCATGAATCCATAATTATGTGATGTCTTGCTTAGTGTAATACAGCACAGAGATGCATTAAACCTTTACCACACAATCCTGGCTTTCAACGACCCTGAGAAAGAATCCTTCTGAAAACATTGTGGGAAAAGGAGAAAATGCTGGTTATCAGCATTTTCTCCTTTTCCCACAATGTTTTCTACCCTTCACAAAAAAAAAATCAGTCACTTTTATTTTGTCATCTGCAAATGCTTTCAATTTCGACCAGTCTAAAATTTTGTTGTTTTGAAAGTGTTAAGCCTCTCCCCCCCACCCCCCCCCCCCCCTTTGCCAGAGTTTGACTTAGTTCATTTATTATCAAGATTCTAACCTTTTTCAAAATTAACATCGTTTGGAATAAACGCCACATCGTCTTGCATCTCCAAACACGGATGTCTGGCATCTTTGAGTTTGATAATACCACTTCCTGCAATAGTGACAAAATAGAGGATAATCAATTGGTCATTTTTGATATGAAAAATATCTCACGAGGATGCGTTGTTAGGCGTTGAAAAAACGAGTGTGCAGCACGAGTTTTTTTAACGCCTTACAACGCATCCGAGTGAGATATTTTTCATATCAAAAATGACCAGTTGATTATTCTATTTATCATATACCTTATTAACATAAATGTTTTTAATCAACACTATGTATAAGTGCTGAATGAAAAAAAATAGTTCCTAAACTACGGCAGGAAGTGAAAGTGAAAGTTGATATCGTCACTAGTGATGATATCAAAATTTATTACACTGGGAAATTCCAGGATTTCACTGCTAGGTATATAATAAACACCTTTAATGAGCATTCCCTGTCCATATAATGAATTTGTGGTATTTAACCCATTACCACACAATCCCTACTTTTGACGCCCCTTAGAAAGCAGCCTTTTGAAAACACTGTGGGAAAAGGAGAAAATGCTGGTGACCAGCATTTTCTCCTTTTCCCACAGTGTTTTCTACCCTTCCCAGAACAAATTTCTATTTTTCCGTCACCTTTATTTTGTCATCTGCAAATGCTTTCAATTTGGACCAGTCTAAAATTTTCTTGTGTGGTAAAGAGTTAACATCCCTTTTTAACATTACTTCTGTATTATCACAGTGGCCAGTGAACCTATCTGAGCTTTCCTGGACTTTCATTTACCAGTACTTCACACAATATTCTTTCAAAGCCACTGGCTGCTTTCCAACATAACCCTTGTCAAAACAATGGTCAGGCGTGAGAGGGGAACTAATCCTGTAGCATGACATTTATCCAATTATTATGTACTGCTTGTCATTCTCATCTCATCTATTTTGGATATAATGGAGGTCTTTCAGACAGGGCACAAGCTGTGTTAAGTTTGGAGGAGATGAGGCCCCGTGAATTGATTTTTCTACATTGTACATTTTTTTGTACATTGTTATAAATCATTGTAAATCAAATAGACAGGTAGTCAAGAAATCTTCATACTTGATTCTTACTGTTGATTAGTGTCTCATATTATACTGTTTTCTTCAATAAATCAACGTGCTCATACCATCAGGTAGTTGGTGAGAAATTGTTATAATCAAGCTGTATATCTTAGAAATTAACTTCAATCATCGTTTCATCCATTTTTCATAACTTCTATTTCATAAGAGTGTCATCCATAAATCACTGTGTTTCGCATCCACTCGGCGGAAGTACGCTACAACATTTCATATTTATTTCATTCATCTACCCACACACAACTTAAAATGTACAATGGTTTATACTAGACCTTTCTCCAAAATTGTCGGCCTGACATAAGGTATAGGAGCATTTGTAGAAATCTGTGCAAAACTGACCAGAACATCTAGCTGCGCTACAATGTCGTTGATAAGCAACATTGGCTCTACGTATCCAGCTGAAACGATAGACAATTTCTTTTTAAAATTCTAATTTTATTGTGATTTAACACTGTTTTAACAGCTTAGGTTATATTGTGGTGGTTGGTGCACCTGGCTTTCTCACACCAGCACTGACACAACTTTCTTTCCAAGTCACTACTTTTCTAACATGATTCAGAGGTGTGAGACAAAAATCGGTGGAAAGAAAGATTGTCTTAACCCTTTACCACGCGAGAAAATTTTAGAGCAGTCCAAATAGAAAGCCTTTGCAGACGATAAAATAAATGCGACTGTAAAATTGGAATTCGGTTTGAGATGGGTAGAAAACATTGTGGGAAAAGGAGAAAATGCTGGTTAACAGCATTTTCTCCTTTTCCCGCTGTGTTTTCAAAGGGCCATTTTTCTCAGGGTCGTTAAAAGTAGGGATTGTGTGGTAAAGAGTTAACTCTTTACCACAAAATCCTTGCTTTTAACCATCTTGAGAGAGAAGCCTTCTGGAAACACTGTGGGAAAAGGAGAAAATGCTGGTAACCAGCATTTTCTCCTTTTCTCACAATGTTTTCTACCTTTCCCAAAACAAATTTCCATTTTTAAGTCAAATTTATTTTGTCCTCTGCAAATGCTTTCAATTTTGACCAGTCTAATATTTCGTCATTTGGTAAAGAGTTAAAAAGTTATCAAACTCCCAACCACCAGGTCATAAGTCTGATACACTGACCAAATGCCACACTAACTTTAGACTAGTCCACATTCAAAGCATTTGCAGACATAAAAAATAAACACCACCGAAAAACTCTAAGTTTGTTTTCAGAAGGGTAGAAAACTTTGTGGGGGAAAAAGGAGAAAATGCCGGTTACCAACCTTTTCTCCTTTCCCCGCAATGTTTTCAAAAGTCTTCTTCTGCATGTTTAGTAAAAATTCAGATTGTTTAGTAAAAGGCTAAGCTTTCCAAAGACTTGCTTCAGCCCATTTTTCTAGACTGGCTCCAATATTATTTCAAATGCAAACCTTTATCTGATCGTTTACAAGTACTTCTACTGCACAGCTGACCTTGATTGTATAGTTACATGGAATTTAATTCTTATAATAATTTCATTACAATTCCATTTATATTGAGAAGACCAGAGCACCTATCTATGTTTTTCTGGAGTTTCTTCTACCAGGTATCTGCACAATATCCTTTCCAAGCCACTGGCTGCTTTCCCACTGAACCCTTTACCAGACTCCAAAATTTTAGCCTTGCCCAATTTGAAAGCATTTGCAGACGACAATTTTCATTTAGCTCAAATGGTGTAATTATCCTTTGAAAGAGTAGAAAACAAGGTGGGAAAAGGAGAAAATGCTGATTACCAGCATTTTCTCTTTTTCCCTCAAATGTTTTCAAAAGGCTTCTTTGCCAGGGTTGTAAAAAGTCAGCATTGTGTGGTTAAGGGCTAACCATTGCCTGAAAAATGGTTAGTGGTGAGAGAGGAATGAATTCCGAGAAAACGACTGTCATCAATCCTCCAAAAGAAAATGGCCGAGCCAAGGATTAACTCTTTACCACACGAGAAAATTTTAGACTGGTCCAAATTGAAAGCATTTGCAGACGACAAAATAAAAGTGACTCAAAATTTGAAATTTTGTTTTGTGAAGGGTAGAAAACATTGTGGGAAAAGGAGAAAATGCTGGTCACCAGCATTTTCTCCTGTCCCCACAATGTTTTCTAAAGGCTACTTTCTTACAAGCGTCAAAAGTAGGGATTGTGTGGTAATGGGTTAAACCAGTGACCGCTGCTCTCAAGTCCTGAATGCTACCAGCTAACCTACCAGGGCTTGGCTCACAGTCGACTCATTGTTGACCAGAGTCTTGCATTTCTTTATCGTATCAGCAGAGCTCCAGATAGCAGTGGTTTCGATTTCAAAATTGAAAATATTGATTATTCTGCACTAAACCCTATGTTGTGGGTGCTCATTAGAATCGTCTCTTCGAGACGATTCTAATGAGTACCCACAACATAGAGTTTCAAAGAGAACTCATGGATTTAGAATACCATTACTCTCTCTTTTCTGGAGTGGTGCAATGGTTTTCTTTTTTCAAAATGCTTTCAATGTGGATGAGTGTAACCAGCGACCACCGGTTCTCAAGTCCTGCATAATACCGAATCAGCTAAGGAGACTCTGCTCAAAGGTGACTAGCTTTTGATAAGAGTTGCATTTCTTTATCATGTCCATGTTCAATTCTCACCTGCTATAGTGACCACTTCCATGACAACACTTTTCTGTTGCTCGGAGTATTCTTCCTTAGCTTTCATGTAGTCCTCGTTCAAATTCCTCACTGCTTTATTGTGAAATCTTACACCGTTTGTTTTGGTGTCTATAGTTATGTAATTCTTGTTGTTTCTGAGTGCTTTCTCTTCCTACAATATATAAATACAACAGAAGAGCTGTTACAGGATTTCATTTCATCATTTGACCTTTTTACAAGGCAATCTAGAATTTAACTCATTACTAAACAAAATAATTTTAGATTGGTCCAAATTGAAAGTGTTTGCAGATGACAAAACCAAATTGACTGAAAATTTGAAATTTGTTTTGTGAAGGGTAGAAAACATTGTGGGAAAAAGAGAAAATGCTGGTTGCCAGCATTTTCTCCTTTTCCCACAGTGTTTTCTAAAAGCTTCTTTCTCAGGGTCGTCAAAAGTAGGGATTGCGTGGTAATTGGTTAAAGACCCTCAGAAAGGAGACTGATTACGGGTATTTCAGCTGTGCTTTGGCACAAGGGGGATTAATGCAATTCTATGATACCACACAATTCATCATATAATTGTAGATCCATGAAGTATATTCTCCTAGACCTGACTAAACCATGAGATAGTTGGGTCTTTGGACATGCAGACATTTTCTATGATAGATTGGAAAACATTAAGGGAAAAGGAGAAAATGCTGGTTTCCAGCATTTTCTCCTTTTCCCAAAATGTTTTCAAAAGGGTTAACTCTTTACCACACGACAAAATTTTAGACTGGTCCAAATTGAAAGCATTTGCAGATGACAAAATAAAGGTGACTAAAAATAGAAATTTGTTCTGAGAAGGGTAGAAAACACTGTGGAAAAAGTAGAAAATGCTGGTTACCAGCATTTTCTCCTTTTGCCATAGTGTTTTCAAAAGGCATCTTTCTCAGGGGCATCAAAAGTAGGGATTGTGTGGTAATAGGTTAAAAATTTGATCACTGCTGGTTGACATCAACTTACCCTTTCTGATTAACCCTTTACCACACAACCCTTCCTTTAAACAACCTTGATATAGAAGGCTTTCGAAATCATTGAACTCTGTGGGAATAGGATTTCATTTTGCTGAGTGACTTTCCAACAGTGAAAAGTATAGTAAATGAATTCTAAATTAGCTGAATATCATTTTAATATATGTATCCATATTGATTTAATTGTTTTATTCTTTTGCATTATAATTATGTAACAAATACAAATTCGAAACAGATTTTTCATCGACAAGGAAATGCCCATAGAAAAATTCTCACCTTTAGAGTGACCCTGAAAAAGTATCCCAGTTGACTATTGGACTCCAACTTCAACACCTTATTTGGCTCCAACCCTAAATCTCTTGCAACCTACAGAATCGAAATACAAGTAACATGTTACATGAAATCTGAATTCAAATAAATATTCATGTTTTAGTGAGCTATCAAAATGGGACCCAAGGTCATGGTACCAAAGGACCAAAGCTTACACTCATCCAAATTGAACACATTTGCAGACGATAAATTCAACGTGGCTCAAATACCCCAAGATTAGTGTTTGATGGAAAAAAAAGGTTGGAAAAAAAAAAAAGAAACTGCTGGTATCCAACACTATCTTTTTTTTGTTTCAAAATGTTTTCTTCCCTTTCAGAGGCAAACCTAACAATTTCAGATTTGCTTGTCGTCTGCTAATGCTTTTAGTATGAACTAGCTCAAAATTCTATTATCTTGTAAAACTATGAATGTATGTGAAAAACAATGGGCTATTTAAGAAATAATCTTCTTTCTATCGTGGTATATCGTTCAATAAACCACAGTTGTGAGTTATCAGGCGCAATAAATAATCCACCGAGGGCAATAGCCCGAGTGGGTTATTCATTGCGCCTCATAACTCACAATGTGGTTTACTGAACGATATACCACGATAGAAAGAAGATTATTTCGATTCTAACATGACTGATTCTTAATGAAAGGAAAACAAGAGTAAAATCGCGGATGAAGATTATGTTCCATTGAATAACTCACTCATTGAATGACGTCACTCGATACAGAATGACGTCACTCTACAGAGATTGTCGCAGTTTTTACCACTTTTACCACGCTTTCCTTGCACTGTGTTTATAGACCAAAATTCGCGTGTCATGTTAGAATAAAACATTATCAAATTACTAAATTTTACAGTGGTAAAATATAAAGCATTTGCAGACAACTTATTACATATTAATCAATTAGTACAATCTGTCTGCGATAGGATAGAAAACACTGTGGGAAAAGAGAAAATGCTGGTTACCAGCGTTTTCTCCTTTTCCCACAATGTTTTCAAATGCTTTATTTCTCAGGGTAGGTAAAACTCAGGATTGTGTGGTAATAAAGAAAAACCTTGTCCCGGAATAACTACCTCATGTTAACTTTTGAGTACATTGCAATGTTACAATATTACTTCAGCTTAAGAAATTAACCTATGCTGACCAACCAACCTTGTTTAACTGTGCTTTAATATCACTTTCTAGTTCATCTATCTTCTCTTTCAGTGCCGTAAGGCCTTCATCAAAATCTGCCTTGATCAGAAACTCATTGTTTTCAACTTGATTCAGGTCCATTGTGGCTTCAACCATATCTTGGTATTTAGCAAAATCCATCAGCAATTCCTGTAGAAATATGACATCATCATAAAACAAGACATAAATAGGGGATCTCACGTGAGTGTGTATGTCTACTCAGTTCCATAAATAAGTGTACACCTAATTTTCTTTTATTTCTCGTCGCATGTTTTACTGAAGACAATCATTCATATTTTAGTTCGGAGTCTGGAGAAAACGCCCGACAAATTTGATTCTGACTAACAGAAAGTTTAAGTTTGGTTTTTGCAGTTTAACCCTTTCCCAAACAAACCCTGGTTTTTACGTGACTGCAGTACAAGTCTTTTGAAAACACTGTGAGAAAAGGAGAAATTGCTCGTAAGGAGCAATTTCTCCTTTTCCCACAGTGTTTTCTATCCTATAGGAAAACATTCTACCATTTTCATCAAATTTAAAATTGTTGTCTGCAAACTCTTTCAGTTTGGAAGAGTCTAAAATTTGTTGTTTGGGATAGGGTTAAATAAAGGTGGTACTAAAATCAAAATTGCAAACTACTCAAAGGCTAACATTAAAGTTAAGGTTTTTCTTGAAGTTCTTGTAATTTTTCAATCAATATCATATATGGCCACCTCTGCTGTCGATACAGGCAATTATTCAAAGTGGCATAGACCTTACATAATGTAAAATCATTGCATTAGGAATGTTATTTCATTCCTGAACAAGAGGAAGAAAGGTTCAATCACGGCGAAACATCAACAATCTCATGGATTTGATCACCGCTCTTGTTCAGGAATGGAATTTTTAAATCCATTTTCATATACAACTCTGCTTACCTGTAACTCAAATAAATCAAAGTCAATGAAGTAAAAGAAGAATGCTAGTCTAATATAATAGTCCGATTTTGAGTTCACAGCAGTTTGATCTTTGTTCACATTGTCTTCTATATTTGCAATGCTGCTCACAGCCTGAGCACATTTCACACTAACCTTTAGCGGGTTTGTAAACAATTCCATTAGAAGATGTTTATGTTTTCCCCCTGTTTTCTCCAGAGTTTCCAGTAGGTGTGGCATCTTGTCTATAGCTTGATATACCCTGTATACATCCTGAATCAAACAGTATAACTTTGGTATCAAAAAAATAATCATGTGTTTCAAACACACTGGGAAACAACACTTTAGAAAATATTGTGAGAAAAGGAGAAAATGCTGCAACTAGGAAAATTTCATTATTTGAGCCAAAATTAATATTTGGTCTGCAAAGTGTTTCTATTTGGGCAAGTCTACATTTTTTCGTGCAGTAAAGAATTAACAACATAGTAGAGAATGTAGATCAGAGATCAGACTTCGAATTCTGTGCCGGTTTAGGACATTATCTCCTTTTCAAAAGCTTTCTTCTTCTGGGTTGTTAACCCTTTACCAAAAAACAAAATTTTAGGGATGGTCCATATTGAAAACACTTGCAGACGACAAAATAAACAAGAGATGTTTGTAAAACATGTATGCCCCCCTAATGGCATCCAATGTGATTATAAACTCTTACGTTCAAAATGTAAAAACGAACAAAGGGTAATTACTCAAAAATTATTAATGATAAATTAACAAGAGATGTTTGTAAAACATGTATGCCCCCCTAATGGCATCCAATGTGATTATAAACTCTTACGTTCAAAATGTAAAAACGAACAAAGGGTAATTACTCAAAAATTATTAATGATAAATTAACAATTCTTGGGCACTGTACTTCCCATTTAAGTGAACTATCAACTTTTAAAGTTTCATGATTTTACCTCACATACTTTTTGAGTTATGCTCCGGAAAAAAAATAAGTATGAAAATCAACAAAGGGCAGTAATTGCAAAAATATAATGGGCAGAGTTATGGTTCTTGTGCAATGCACTTCTCCTGAATAAGATCTATCCACATATATGGTTTCAAGATGATACCTGAAAAACCTTTTGAGTTATGCTCTGGACAAAAATTAAGTATGAAAATCAACAAAGGGCAAAAGCTCCAAAAATATAATGGGCAGAGTTATGGTTCTTGTGCACTGCACTTCTCCTTAATAAGGTTAATCCACCTATAAGGTTTCAAGGTGATACCTGAAATACTTTTTGAGTTATGCTCCAGACAAAAATTAACTATGAAAATCAACAAAGGGCAATAACTCCAAAAATATGATGGGCAGAGTTATGGTACTTGTGCACTGCACTTCTCCTTAGTATAATCTATCCACCTATGAGGTTTTAGGATAATACCTGAAACACTTTTAGAGTTATGCTCCGGACAAAAATTAAGTATGAAAATCAACAAAGGGCAATAACTCCATAAATATGATGGGCAGAGTTGTTGTTCTTGTGCACTGCACTTCTCCTTAATGAGATCTATCCACCTATGTAGTTTCAAGATGATACCTGAAATACTTTTTGAGTTATGCTCTGGACAAAAATTAACTATGAAAATCAACAAAGAGCAATAACTCCAAAAATATGATAGGCAGAGTTATGGTTCTTGTGCACTGCACTTCTCCTTAATAAGATCTTTTCACATATAAGGTTTCAAGGTGATACCTGAAATACTTTTAGAGTTATGCTACGGACAAAAATTAAATATGAAAATCAACAAAGGGCAATAACTCCAAAAATATGATGGGCAGAGTTATGGTACTTGTGTACTGCACTTCTCCTTAATGAGATCTATCCACCTATGAAGTTTCAAGGCGATACCTAAAATACTTTTTGAGTTATGCTCTGGACAAAAATTAAGTATGAAAATCAACAAAGGGCAATAACTCCAAAAATATGATGGGCAGAGTTATGGTTCTTGTACACTGCACTTCTCCTTAATGAGATCTATCCACCTATGTAATTTCAAGATGATACCTGAAATACTTTTTGAGTTATGCTCCGGACAAAAATTAAGTATGAAAATCAACAAAGGGCAATAACTCCAAAAATATGATGAGCAGAGTTGTTGTTATTGTGCACTGCACTTCTCTTTAATGAGATCTATCCACCTATGTAGTTTCAAGATGATACCTTAAATAGTTTTTGAGTTATGCTCCAGACAAAAATTAAGTATGAAAATCAACAAAGGGCAATAACTCCAAAAATATGATGGGCAGAGTTATGGTTCTTGTGCACTGCAAGTCTCCTTAATGAGATCTATCCACCTATGAAGTTTCAAGATGATACCTTAAATAGTTTTTGAGTTATGCTCCGGACAAACTTGGTCTACGGACCGACGGACCGACCGACCGACGGAACGACGTACCGACCGACAAGTGCAAAGCAATATACCCCCTTTTCTTCGAAAGGGGGGCATAATTAACTCAAAAACTGAAATTTGATTTCAGAAGGGTAGAAAACGTAGTGGGAAAAGGAGAAAATGCTGGTTACCAGCATTTTCTCCTTTTCCCACGATGTTTTCATAAGGCTTTTATCTCAGGATCTGAAATTTGATTTCAGAAGGGTAGAAAACATAGTGGGAAAAGGAGAAAATGCAGCATTTTCTCCTTTTCCCACAATGTTTTCATAAGGCTTTTATCTCAGGGTCATAAAAACCCAAAGTTGCGTGGTAAAGAGTTAATACACAGTTGTGTGATAAAAGATTAACTCTTTACCAAACAACAAAATTATAGACTGGTCCAAATTGAAAGCATTTGCTGATGACAATTTCTCTGGGACTCAAATGGCTAATTTGTCCTTAACAGGGTAGAAAACATTGTGGGAAAAGGAGAAAATGCTGGTTCCCACAATGTCTTCAAAAGGCTTCTTTCTCAGGGTCGTTAAAGTGGGGATTATGTGGTAGAGTTAAAATCTATCTGATTACAGAGTAACAACAAGAATTTTCACATACTTAAGATATTGTCCCCATACAGAGCTCCAGATAAGAGGGAGTGATGGTATTTTAAATCCATATTTCTCTTTCAAACCCAATGTTGTGGGTACTCATTAAGATTGTCTCGTTGAGACAGTTCTAATGAGTACCCGGAACACAGGGTTCGGTGCAGAATAACTAATATTTTCAATTCTAAAATCAAAACCACTCCCTCTATCTAGAGTTCTACCCATGTATTTGCACTGGATGAAAGTGGGCAATATTTTTTTCTTATTGTATACTTTCATATTGCATACTTATATAACTACACTGGAAATATTTTGAAACTTCCCATTTTGTCCAAAAATCAAAATATGAATATTTGCCATGATCATAAATTTTATCAATAGATATCATGTTTTATAAACTTTTCTAAGCCTAGTACTTAATAAAAACATGTTAAACTAGAGTTGTCACTGAATGTGACTTAATACCCTCGCTAGTGCTTTGACAGAAATAGGCAATTACTAGTATTTTGTACACAGGCGGACACATGGATGGACGGACAAACTGACACACATACAGACAGGCTGATTCCAGTATACCCCCAAAAATATTCGTTTTGCAGGGGTATAATGAAAAGAACATTTGTTCCCCAAATAAAAATCACTACAAAAGAAAAGAAACTTTATCTACTGACAAAGTTTATCTATGTTGAAATCATTAAGCGAAAGAAAAAAAAAAATGTTCAGTCACCATCTTGTTTGTTAACACACAATGGTGGAGCAATGGTGACGTCATCATAATACCAATATTGAAAATTCACAGTATGTCGATGAAACAAGAATTCTTATCAATTTTGATATATAAAATGCAAATTTAACTCTTTACCACACAATCCCAACTTTTAACGACCCTGAGAAAGAAGCACCTTTTGAAAACACTGTGGGAAAAGGAGAAAATGCTGGTAACCAGCATTTTCTCCTTTTTCCCACAGTGTTTTCTGCCCTTCCCAAACCAAATTTTAACTTTTCAGTCACCTTTATTTTGTGGTCTGTCAATGCTTTCAATTTGGACCAGCCTAAAATTTTCTTTTGTGTTAAAGAGTAAAAGGTAAGTTAATGAATTTGATGAAAATGCGGCTAAATAACAAGAAATTAAGTACACAATATCAAAGTATGTAACAAAAAGATTAATGCACTTGTATGGGAACATATTTTGTGGAACTCACTCTATTAGAGTTGCAAGCTCATGTGTTTCTACCAAAAACATTCCTTCAACAAATTTTTTTCTTGTACAAGTGCAACAATCTTACCTGTAAAGAAGCTTTCTTTTGCTGAAATTTTTTCGCAAGTCTCTGAAAATCTGGAATTCTACGCAACTGATCTTCATGAAGTGTTTGTCGTAATTCTGTATCTTCCACCACTGTTTCAACAACATTCAGTCTTTCCTCTGTTACAGAAAGAAATGAAGAATGTGAAGAATGGTCTGAATATTCTATGAAGCATTTTAACACCGATTTGAACAATTTTTGAGTTATATCTTGGCAGCAACTGCATCTATCCATGCTTCCCTGTTGTCTCTCTAACCCTTTTACCACTGCACCCAGTCAAACAAATTCATGCTTTACCCTGCCCCCTTCCTTTCGCCCCCCCCCCCCCCTTTCTCAAAAAAAAAAATTTTTTTTTTGAAAGGAAGCAAACTGCTGGTAGTCCAACCTAATTGCTGTTTTTCTCTCAAAATTTTTTTGAAATGAGGCAAACTACCTGTGTGAAAACTATGAAAAAATTAACTCATTACCAAACGACAATATTTTCAGCTTGTCCAAATCGAAAGCATTTGCAGACGACAAAATAAAAGTAACTAAAAATTTGAAATTTGTTCTGAGAAGAGTAGAAAACATTGTGGGAAAAGGATTTTCTCCTTTTCCCGCCATGTTTTCTAAAGGCTTTTTATCAGGGTCGTCAAAAGTAGGGATTGTGTGGTAATGGGTTAAATACAGCTTAAAACAAGCAAATCAAAGGGAAAAAGAAATCAACAGTAGGAACTATTTCAACCAATCATAGTACCGGTAATAGCCTTAATGTTGAGAAATTGGCATAGTAAGCAACTTCCGTCACCTGAAATTGTGCCTCAACTGTCCTTCAGGCTTTTCAACTACTGTTATGCTGAGAAAATTTACTATGGAAGTATTGGTTGGTACTATCAACCTATTGACATTCCATAAAACAATCTTATTTTAAAGACCCTTAGGGAAAAATACTTTCGACCTTTTACCAACTAATGCCATGTACTGACCCTGAAGATGAAGCCTTTTAAAACGTTGTAGAAAAAGGAGATAAATGCTTATAAAAAGCATTTACACCTTTTCCTACAATGTTTTCTGCCATCTCAAAGACAGAAATCATCACTCTAGCAACATTTATTTTGTAAATGCTTTGCATTAAACAAGTATAAAATTTTGTCGCTAAGTAGAGAGCTAAAAAGAAAGATTCCATTTTCAAAACCAAATTTAATCTGTGGTCTAAAACTTTTAAATTAGACGAGTCCAAAATTTAGTTTTCTCGTAAAAAGTTCAAGGACGTGATTTTCTATTTTATTACCTATTCTATTTTTATCCATCAATGGCTGTTTGACCCACTGGCTCAGTAACCTCTGACCTTGTGCTGTCCTACAGGCATTCAATAATCCTAGAATACTCTGATTTTTGTTGCCACCTGTGAAAGAAGAAGATCAATATTGATTGATTCGATTGCATTGATTGATTGTACAGTGTTTAATGCCATTTTCAACATTATTTTAGTTATATCGCGGAGGAAAGTGCACCTATCCATGTGTTCCTGAAGTCTCTTTTACGAGTACTTCGCCTAATTTTCTTTCCAAGCCACTGACTGCTTTCAAACATAACCATCGTCAAAATAATGGTCAGCGGTGGGAGAGGAACTATCAGTGACTATCATCAATCCTTGGAAAGAATGTTTGAACTGTGTTGTACGCCCCTTTCAGCGTTATTTCAGTCATATCATGGCGATAGTTCACAAATTCATGTTTCCTGGGTTTCACCAGTACTAGGCTAGGCCTCAAAAAGAAATTGGCTGAGCAATGGGTCATGACGAGAGATCGAACCCTGGACCCTGTGTTCTCAAGTCCTGCCAAGACTGAGCTACCAGGGCTCAGGTGATCAAACTGCAGTTGAACGCCCTTTTTAACCACTAAGTTACCCTAGCACCGGCTAAGAAAATCATGAGGTTTGTGTTTTTTGCTTGTTTGGTTAACCCTTCACCATAGAATATAATTTTAGAACTGGCCAAACAGATGTAGACCCAAACCAAACAATCCCCTGTTTTAACGGCTCTTGGAAATAAAGCTTTTTGAACACATCATGGGGAAACGAGAAAATGCTGATAACCAGCATTTAAGCCTTTTCCCACAATGCTTTTAAAAGGCTTTTTCTTTGGAGTTGTTAAAAGTCGTCATTGTGTGGTAAAGGTTTAAGAATGTGAAAACTTTGTTCCCAACAAACATACCTTCCACTGAGTTGGGTAACAGGCTCAAAGCCCTCACAGCTGCTGCATCCAGCCTCATGTACTGTCCTAGATCAAATGACTTCAATGTGAATTGACCAAAATTACTCTCATCTGAGAGAAGCTGAAAATAACAGATAGATCGATCGATTGATTGAATGGCATATAACCCATTGCCACACAATCCCAAGTGTATCCGACCATAAGGAAATAAGCCTTTGAAAACATCGTGGGAAAAAGCAAAAATGCTGGGTACCAGCATCTTCTTCTTTACCCACGTTGTTTTCTTATCTTAACCAACAAAATTTTAACTTTTTAAGTTGCTAGTATTTTGTCGTATGAATATGGACCAGTCCAACATTTTAATGTTTGGTAAATAGTTACTTCACTTTTCAACATCATTTTAGTTATAATGCTGCAGCCAGTGCACCTACCCATGCTTTCCTGGAATTTCTTTGACCAGTTCTCAGTGCAATATTCAAGCAATTGGCTGCTTTCCCACATAACCATGGTTATAACAATGGTCAGTCGTGAGTGAGGTATGAATCCTGTCGCAATGATTATCATCAATCCTAGGAAAGAATTCAGCAAAGCTAAGGATTAACCCAGCACCCTCAACCTTCGTCCTCAAGTCCTGGGTCCGTATTCACCAACCATTCTTACAAACATTCTTAGTCTTACTCTTCAGAATTTCGTCAGTGTGAAAGTAACAGAACTTTTGATTGGCTAAACCATATGGTTTGGCCAATAAGATGCTGTTACTTTCATTGCTAGAAAGCCTTGAAGATTAAATTGGTTGGTTGTACTGGGGTTTAACGCCACTCTAACAGTTAAGGTCATATCATGGCGGTCTGTGATGCACATGTGTCTCCTGGCTTTCTCATACCAGTACTAATACAACTTTCTTTCCAAAGCTACCGACTACTTTTCTCACATGCTTCAGCAGAGCTGAGAGGCGAAAATATACTGGAAAGAAAGTTCGCCTCAACAGGGTATCAAACTCACAACTACCAGGTCATGCATGAGTCCAACACGCTCACCACTGAGCCACCCAGGCAGGCACTAGGAAAAATGAAAGATACTGACTGATCATCAAACCTTTACCAGACAAGAAAATTTCAGCCTCGTCCAAATTGAAAACATTTGCAGACAACAATTTCAGTCTGGCTCAAATGGCTTTATTTTTCTTTGATAGAATAGAAAACATTGTGGAAAAAAGGAGAAAACGCTGGTTACCAGCATTTTCTTCTTTTCCCACAATGTTTTCAAAAGGCCTCTTTTCTTCAAAAGTTGACATTGTGTGGTAAAGGGATAAAGCTCATCTCGGGCACTTCGAGCTCAGGTGAACAAAAAACATTAGTCATCAAACAGCAAGAGTGAGAAAGCATGACATACGCTTACCTCTAAATATTTAATGAGTGCAGCTACAGATCCCATTGCATTTATCTTTTCAACTTCAGCTGAAAATAACAATAATACATGTAATACTTTATCACTGAACTCTTTATCAAACAACAAAATTTAGACTGGTCAAAATTGAAAGCACTTGCAGCTGACAAAATTAACATTACTTAAAAACTGAATTCTTTTTCAAGAAGGGTAGAAAACATTGTGGGAAGAGGAGAAAATGCTCCTCTTCCAGCAATGTTTTCAGACGGCTTCAATCTGAGAGCTGTAAAAAACAGGGATTGTTTGGTAAAGGGTTAATCTCCTTCGTTTTAAGTTTAATTTGTCTATCATAAATTTTCTTATATGTAATTGCTATCACAATTGTGTCATTTTTTGAAGTCATTATGTATGCATCCATTTTGTATGCAACCAACCTTTCAAAGAAAAATGTGAGCCACACTGAAACTGTCATCAGCAAATGCTTTCAATTCCGACAGGTCTAAAATCTTGTCATGTGGTAAAGGGTTAAATGCTGGTTATATGCCGACAATGTTAAGGGAGATCACTGCTTTTGTATTGCATATCTACTTTCCATATAAAATCAATACCTGAAAACTGCGTTAGGGAAAGTCTCTTTAGCTCAGTGGTTAGGTTATCAGCTAGGGTGGTTTGTATTTCAGCCATGCATTTGTTGCAAACTTTCATGTTTGTAAGATAAGGGTTCGTCAGGGATTGCCCACTGAGCAAACTAGAGCTGTCACTGAATGTAATCTAATACCCCCACAAGCACTTTGACAGAAAAAAGTGTCAAGTTCAAGGGAAGATAATTCCTTAACCAGGAAGAGTTGCCACGTGAAATATATGTGCAACTGAAGGAAAACTGTAGGAGGAGTTTGCGACACAAATTACAAGTATTTTGTACATAGACAGACACATGAAGAATGGACACACTGACAGATAGGCTGATTCCAGTATGTTCCAAAAAACATTTGTTTTGCGGGGGTATAATAAATGAGTGTTGCATGTTACTTACGTAATGACGAAGCAGAACTGTGGTCAGACTTTTTCATTTTCAGCAGTCTATCCAAGTCTTGCACTATATCTTTGTTGGAAAATTCAGCTGAAATGTGAAATTAGATACAAGAGAAAAAAAAAGATCCTCATTTACAGTTTTGGTACTGTTTAAATTGACAATTGGCTCCTGTTGCCACAATGTATTCTACATTTAACAATGCACCTAGTTCAAAGTTAAGTGATCCTCTGGAAAAAGCTTTTTAAAAACTTTGTGGGAACCAGTATTTTTTCTTTTTCTTTCAATATTTTCTACTAAAGACAAATTCCACCGTTTAAGCCACTTTAAATTGAGTGTTTCCAGTAAAAGCAAGTCTAACATTTTGTCAATTAGTAAAGATTGATTGATTGATTGTATGGTGCTTAAAGCCGTTTTCAACATTATTTCAGTTATATCC
Source organism: Tridacna crocea (assembly GCA_943736015.1). Lineage (NCBI taxonomy): Eukaryota > Metazoa > Mollusca > Bivalvia > Cardiida > Cardiidae > Tridacna > Tridacna crocea. The sequence continues at coordinate 10,752,308 of OX031060.1, read as the reverse complement.
CAGCAGCCAGTGCACCTATCCATGCTTTCCTGGAACCTCTTTGACCAGTACTCCAGACAATTTTCTTTCCAAGCCACTGGCAGCTTTCCCACGTAATCATTGTCAAAACAATGATCATTTGACAATGATCAGCCGTGGGAGAAGAATGAATCCTGTCTTAGTGACTATCATCTATCCCCGGAAAGAAATTGGCCGAGCCAGGGGTCGTAGCCAGGGATCAAACCCTAGACCCCATGTCCTCCGGTCCTGCACGCTGCCGAATGAGCTACCAGGGCTCGGCCAATTAGTAAAAGTTCAATATAAAAACTAATCATTTGAGGAACATATACTTTGTTATCTGCAAATGCTATCGTTATAATTTCTTTTTTTCCTGAAAGTCTAACGCTTTCAAATCTTGGTTTGTTTTCACCTACCATTCTTAATAATGATCCTCAGTCTTATTCTCCGGAACTTTCTAAGTTTGAAAGTAACACAGCTTCTGATTGTCTAAAACAAATGGTTTAGACAATCGGAAGTTGTGTTACTTTCAAATCTGGAAAATCTTAAAGAATAAGACTGCGAATATCCTTAACTCTTTACTGCACAATGCCTACTTTTGACGACCATGAGAAAGAAGACTTTAGAAAACAATGAGGGAAAAGGAGAAAATGTTGGTAACCAGCATTTTCTCCTTTTCCCACAATGATTTCTACCCTTCATAAAACAAGTTTCGAATTTTCAGTCACTTTCATCTTGTCGTCTGCAAATGCTTTCGATTTGGACAAACCTAAAATTTTGTTGTTTGGTAATGAGTCAAGAAAGGTTGGTGAATATAGTTGTTTGCTGTATTGGGGTTTAACGCACTTTAAACAGCCAAAGTCAAATCATGGTGGTAGGTGACACACATGTGTTTCCTGGCTTTCTCATACCAGTACTTACACAACTTTCTTTCCAAAGCCACCGACTACTTTTCTCACATGCTTCAGCAAAGGTGAAAAGCAAAAATACGCCAGAAAGAAAGTGTGTCTCAACCGGGTATCAAACTCACAACCACAAGGTCATGAGTCTGACACGCTCACCACTGAGCCACCCGGCCTGGCTGGTGAATATAGACCCTGATACAGAGTTAGAAAAGCAAGTTGGTCGCTCACATTTTTTTCGTTCTGTCAGGATCAGACCACTTCTCTGTAAGACTTCCTGCAATCTTCCGATATCTGAGGATATATCGCCGGCAGCTATCAGACACTCTTTTGGGCCTAGATGTACAACAAATGCCTGCACAAAGAAAGGAAAATTGAACCCAAGTTATGCTCTGTGAAAAGTAGTCTTAATGCATCTGCGGAAAAGTATCAACCTAGATCACCCCCATTCTCAAGTCCTGCACGCTACCAACTGAGCTAAGAGGGTTCGGCAAATCAATCAACCAACCTATCAATCATCCAATAATATTGTGAAAGCACTTTGATAAAACTTACCTCAAGATTAGAAAACTGGTCATTGTCTGTGAATTCACTGACAAGAAACTTTCTCTGTGTTGCATCTGCATATCCTACACCAACCAGCTGGGTTAAAAAATAGAAGAAAAAAATACATTATATACCACAGCACAGTGATTTATTCAGAGCCCCAGAACAGAGGGCATAATGGTATTCTAAATTCATTATTTCTCAGTGAAATCCTATGTTGTGGGTACTCGAGACGATTCTAATGAGTACCCACAACATAGGGTTTAGCGGAGAATAACTGATATTTTCAATTTTTAAATCAAAATTACTTCCTCTATGTGAAGTTCTGTTTATTAGAATGATTTATTGTACAGTCAAACCTGCCCGATCGGCCACCTGTATAAGAGCGCCACCTGCTTAAGTGAGACACTTTCGTACATCCCCAATGCAATTTACTCTAAAATGAACCTTGATAAGAGCGCCACCTGCATGACCCGGCCAATGGCCGGTACTTTTGGGTCCGAAAATCGGCCGAAACCTGCATAAACGCGCCACCAAAATTTTATGATGACCAGTTTTCAAACTTGTATACTCGGGTAAAAAGATCGAAAATGCCGCCGCCATTTTTGTTTACCGATCGAGAAACCTGACATACATAGTCCTGTGTTAAGGGTTTAATGTCGCTGACTTGGCTTGATTAGACAATGAAATCAATAATTGGTCATTTGTTAATCGTTTTATGACCACCAAATACTATAAAGAAGATGATTAGCTGGAAACAAACACCCTTCAGCCTTAAAATGGGTCGGAGATTGTCACAGTTTGACAGGTGTCATTATTCAATTATCGATCATTGTAGAACAATATGATGAATTTGAAAACCAATACAGACCAGATTTTAACACATTCATGCATATTTTTTGTCATCCATTTCACACTTATTATGGCTGACACGTATGAATGACTTTCTAGAGACAATTTTGAGACAATAGCTCTCTCAACCTTCGTAAAGCATTTCTACCAGACTGTGGCATTATTTGTGGATTATATAGGACTGTACCCGACCTTCCTGATTAAATTAAATATGTTTTTAGATTTTTTTTTCTTTAACCCATTACCACACAATAGCTACATCTGACGACTCTGGAGAAGAAACTCTCTAAAAACATTGTGGGAAAAGGAGAAAATGCTGGTAATCAGCTTTTTCTCCTTTTCCCACAATATTTTCTACCATTCCCAAGACAAAATTCAATGTTTGACTCACTCTAATTTTGTCATCTGCTTATGCTTTGAATTTGGACCAGTCTAAAATTTTGTAGTCTGGTAAAGAGTTAATCAGGAATTGTCCAGTAATTTAATAATTTTGGTGGATTCTCAAGTCATTCAGATGGGTTATTAGCTCTTGTCCAAACAATCCCGAAAAAAATGTAAAAGTTACATGATTTTTGGCCACATCAAATCTATTCCCTGTAGCGTCTTTGAAGTTGGGTCAGTCCAAAATTTTGGACGTAATGAGTCACCTCGGTTATAGAACCTGGATAAGACAGCCACCTGTATAAGACAGCCATTTTGAGTCAGTCCCAGAGCTGGCTGTCTTATACAGGTTTGACTGTACATGCATTTTCCACATAAGTAAATTCTTCACAAAATAATCCAAACAAGCCTGAGAAAGCAAGCTCCTGAAAACATTGAGGGATAAGGAAAAAATGCTCGTAACCAACATTTTCTCCTTTTTCCACAATGTTTCTGTCATTTGCATGAGTAAGAAACTGTTAAAGGAATTTCTAGAGAAAAGGTTTTATGGTACAACTAAGGTAAGTTCCCTACTATGTTCAAAATTTGAAGCCTCTGTGAAAAAGGGTCTTAATGTACCTCAATGATGCAGTATACCAGGTAAATCATCATTATACATGTAATTATGGATCCTTAAAATCCCTTATGGATAATTACAAGGTAGTCTGGTCCTTTGACAAGCAGAAAATTAACTAACAGTAAACTATTCACACACAGGTCATCCCATGGAGTCTGCACTGGCTGATCTTGGATACTTTAAACCCCTCCCTCTTTTCAAAGAGCATAGCCCAATGAAATGTTCACTTTTTTAATTACGACTGCATGTCTTAGTCTGAACACGATCTATATTGGAAACAAAGAAAACTACAGAAAACTACAGCCATAAAAGTGTTAAACTTCTACAAAACAATCCTGTGAAAGATAGCTTTTGAAAATATTGTGGGAAAAGGAGAAAATGCTGGTAGCCAGCATTTTCTCCTTTTCCCACAACATTTTCTGCTCTATTAAATGCAACTTCCATTATTCTACCCACATCTTATTTGGAATCTGGATATGCTGTTGGTTTGATATGGTGTAAATTTTGTACTGAGACAAGGGTTTTAGGGATAGAGAGTAATTTCTTTTTTTTTTCTAATAATTTCTAAAATAATTATCTTTTTTTTTGTCAACATACTTTGAAATGAGGATCATTTTTGTAATATATTTCTGTAGTTCATCTAAAGCATACCTTTTGTCCATTGTCAGAAGATAGTTTCACTGCTATAACACCAACCGAATTGGACATATCAGCACTGCCGAAGAGTATGTCTTCAAACTGGGTCAAGTTTCCAGGTGAAGCCTGAACATAAATAAGAAAAGGCCCTATTAGGTCAAAATTGTTCTTCAATAGTGTTTGGGGTGAATTGATTGACTGATTGAATGTTGTCTTCAGGGGTGTAAAATTCCACTTGTCCGCTCGTATTGACAAGTAACATTTGGCTTTGGGCAAAAGTAGAAAAAACGCTAAGCTTGTCCTGTTGGACAAGTACATTCTATAACTAATTAATTCTAAATTTGTCAAGTAAAATTCAAATTACAGGTTATTTCACAACAAACACAAAAATGAAAATAGAACAGGTTCCAAAGCATCTCTCTGACAGTTATCTCAACGACAGTGCACATACTCATACATTTCCTAGATTTCACCAGTGCAAGACCAGGGCTTGTCCATGGATACTCCCAGTAAGGCTCCAACGTGGGACATCCAGGTGATAAATCCTACACTATATTACTGAACCATGCAGGTTAGCAGCATTTTCTCCTTTTCCCACAATATTTTCAAAAGCTTTCCCTATCAGAGTTGTTGTTAAAAGTCGGGATTGTGTGGTAAAGGGTTAATACTCGGAATCATGTGGTAAAGTGTTCCATGGTTCAACATGGGGTGGGGTGTGGGGGGTTTCATAAATAAGGTTGACTTACCTTAAAAGCAAGGCTCCAATCATTATTTTTAGCTCCCCCTTTGTTTTTGTAGACTTCCACTCTATACTGTTTAACAAGCAGAAGATCCTTTACAAGTGCTTCAAAGTTCATCTTACTGAGAACAACAGATTCCAGCTTCTTTTCCCCTGTCAAGAAATCATTGAGGTAACTCTTAACTCTTTACAGAAATTTTAGACTTTTCCAAATTGCAAGCACTGGAATACAGTAAAAATAAACGTAACCCCAAAATTGAAATTTGATTCTAGCAGGGTAGAAAACATTGTTAGAAAAGGAGAAAACACTGGTTTCCAGCATTTTCTCCTTTTCCCATAATGTTTTCAAATTGCCTTCTATCTTAGAATTCAATGTTTGGGAAAGGGTTAACTCATTACCACATGACAAAAATGTAGACAAAATGATGGAATTTGTCGTAGATATGGAAGAAAACATTGTGGGACTGGGGGAAAATGCTGGCTTCCAACATTTTCTCCATGTCCAACAATATTTTGAAAAGGCTTTCTTTTTCTCAGGGTTGTTAAAATTGAATTTGGACAAGTCCAAAATTTTGTTGTCTAATATAGAGTTAACTCTTCTCCAAATTACAATTGCGGCTGACAAACATGACTTGAAAATTGAAATTTAAAGGACAGAAAACATTGTGGGAAAAAGAGAAAATGCTGGTTACTAGAATATACTTAGAGAGGTAATCTACATCAGCAAATTGTTTACCTGATCCAAGGTACTTGATAACCCCAGTTGTCTTGAATACCTCCTTGCTAACAAATACCGCATCTTGTCCATGGGCTGTGTAATAATCCTGCATAACAAACACACATTTTTTCAGCTTTAACTCATCACCTAACCACTAAAATCTAGCAACAACCAAAATGAAAGCATTAGCAGATGACAAAGTAAATACTTATGGCTCAGAAAGTCATTTAGGGAGGGGTAGGAGACATTGCTGGAAAAGGAGAAAATGCTGGTCACCAGAAAGTATTCGTGACCAGCAATTTCTCCTTTTTCCACTTCTTCAAAAATTTCTACCTTTGGGTCATTAAAACCAGAGGACTTGTATTAACCAACCATTCTTAGGAATGTTCTTTGTCTTATTCTCAAGAATTTTCTACATTTGTAAGTATCACAACTTCTGATTGGCTAAAACATTCGGCTTAGTCAATCAGGAGTTGTTACTTACAAATTTGGAAAATCTTGGAGAAAAAGACTAAGAGTATTCTTAAGAATGGTTGGTGAATACAGGCCCTGGTATTGTTCGATAAAGGGATAAGTGAGGATTGTACAGCAAGGGGCTGAAACAGTTTTCAACATTAATGAAGTCATCATAGGTTGGCCAGTGAAGATCTCTATGCCTGTGTTCCTGGTGCCTCTTTTACCATCTGTTCATGCTCTTTCCAAGCCACTGGCTGTTTTCCCACAATGGCAGAACACTAGTATCAAAGTATCGTGAGAATAAAAGAGAAGGGACAAATTCTTATTTCCACATTCCCCCCCCCCCTTCCCATGTGACATTGTAAGGAGACTTTTTAAAACATCTGTTTATTGATATGAAATAATTATGTATTTACTCTACTTACAGTTCTGTCAAAAAACCTCAATGTAGTGTTTGATTTCTGAAAAAAAAAAATAACAAAAAAAATTAATACCAGCACTCTCCTTCCTTCTAACCTTTGACTCTTTAGGTCCCCCACAAGACCTGAATTCCACTCTGTAAACACAGCACAACCAAAGCGTGGTAAAATCTGCGTCATTCTATATGGAGTGACGTCATTCCACATAGAGTGACGTCATTCTGTATAAAGTAAGTAAGTTATTCAATGGAATATTATCTGCATCTGCATTTTTACTAAAGTATGAACTTTTCCTTTCATTAAGAGTTGGTCATGTTAGAATCCCCCTCATCCCTCATGGATTATTCATTGTGCCCCACAACTCATGACTATGGTTAATTGAATGATAAACCACAATAGAAAGGAGATAATGTTTTAAATACACCACAGTTTTGATAGAAAATCATTATTATCCGAGAGACTTTACCGCACCACCCCGAGTTTTAACAATTGCGAAAACATAGTTGGAAAAGGAGAAAATGCTGGTAACCAGCATTTTCTCCTTTTCCCACAATGTTTTCCAGACTGTCTGATTTAAATCCAAATATTTGTGTTATACAAATTTTGTCGTCTGCAAGCCCTTTCAACATTTACCAGTCTTAAATATTGTCGTTTGGGAAAGAGTTACATACATGCTAATGGATGGAACCATTTTCAATCAGCCACTTCACAAACAAGGATCTAACTGTCACATGCCATCAAAATGACCCAATTTCTACCATCCCTTGATCCAGGAAAATATGCATTTCTGCTGCATCTGTCAGAATCTGGCTTCCAATGAGCCTCACATTTATAGGAAAATAAACAAGGGTCGAATGACCTTCCACGATTGTTGGGATTCCATAGATAAGCAGCTGTGATATTTCATGTATTTCTAACAATGATTCTCTATTTTCCACATGTTTTTCGGAAGCTTCCGGTTGTAAAAACCTTAAATCAAATAGTAGCGATTTAAAGTTAATTCAACCAATATGCTTACCTCAGGTAATGATCTATGGTAAGACAGGAATCCTTGTTCTTGGACCAGATCTGAAATAAGAAAGAAAAAAATGGAACATTTAACCTTTTAACCCTTTACCGCACAATCCAGACTTTTGACGAACCTGTGAAAGAAGCCTTCTAAAAACATTGTGGGGAAATGGAGAAAATGCTTTAACCAGCATTGTCTCCTTTTCCCATGATGTTTTCTACCTTTCCAAAGCCTAATTCAATTTTTTATTCATATTTACTTTGTCGTCTGCAAATGCTTTCAATTTGGACTAGTCCAACATTTTTTCGTTTGGTAAAGAATTAACAAATAATATTTTAGATTGGTCAAAATTAAGGTATTAATTTTTTTTGTAGGTGACAAAAAATAAACTTGGCTCAAAAACTAATATCTGTTTCGAGAAGGGTAGAAATCATTGTAGAAAGAGAAGAAAATACTTGCATTTTTTCCTTTTCCCACAATTTCATCCACATAAAAGTTGTTAACCCATTACCACACAATCCCTACTTTTGACGCCCCTGAGAAAGAAGCCTTAAGAAAACATTGTGGGAAAAGGAGAAAATGCTGGTAACCAGCATTTTCTCCTTTTCCCACAATGTTTTCTACCCTTCCCAAAACAAATTTCCAATTTTCAGTCACTTTTATTTTGTCGTCTGCAAATGCTTTCAATTTGGACCAGTCTAAAATATTGTCGTTTGCTAATGGGTTAAGTCATGACTGGGTACTAAAGAGTTTCCAACAAGGGTTATGCTTTTACTACATAACCTCCCTTCTTTTTAGCGTAATATACCCATTACCAATTTTCTTATAAATCTGAAACACATTTGATATCACATGTGTGATGTCCGTTTTGAGGTCATTTTGTACCTATTGTACAGAAGTGAATGGGTCTTGCGGATATTACCGCTGGTGCATTTATGCATATTTTTGCGTCATTCAATCTGTATTTTGTGAAATGTTGTTATGTGATGAAAAGAATCTGACATTTGTGGACGTTAGAGATAAAATTTTATTCAACTTGTCCAGGAAAAATGTTTTATTGATCTTGCCAAAGGCTCGCTTAATAACACTTCCCTTGACTCGTTTAATAAATTCTTATCTCAAAAGCCCATTCATGTCAGATCCTGTTTCAGTATATTCTGTACCAAAAAGACAAAACAAAAACCAGTAATCAGCCTATTACTGTACAAACATGACTTTTAAACCCATCATACTACTTGACCTTAGACTACTCCCAACTAAAAGCAATTGCAGACAAAATCCGATAAAATGTGACACAAGAAATCTGATCTGTCCAAGTAGGTCTATGTGTAGAAAACATTCTGGGAAAAGGAGGAAATGCTTGTAACCAGCATTTTGTCCTTTTCCAAAAGTTATTTTCAAAAACCCTGTTCTCCAGTCTTATGAAATCACAGCAAAGTTTTTTACTCTTTACGAATCAACATTTTACTAGTCCGAATTGGAAGCATTTGCAGACGACAAAATTAACTCATTACCAAACAATATTTTAGGTATGTCCAAATCGAAAGCATTTGCAGACGACAAAATAAAAGTGACTGAAAATTTGAAATTGTGTTTTGTAAAGGGTAGAAAACATTGTAGGAAGGGGAGAAAATGCTGGTTACCAGCATTTTCTCCTTTGCCCACAATGTTTAACTTTTTCTAAAGGCTTCTTTTTCAGGGTCGTCCAAAGTAGGGATTTTGTGGTAATGGGTTAATGGGACTCATAATTGAAATTTATGTTGGGAAGGGTACAAAACATAGCCCAAGACCAATGTTTTCTACCCTATCAAAGAAAATTGCACCATTAGAGCCGTATTCAAATTGTCGTCTGCAAATGCCTTAAATTTGGACATGGCTGAATCTTTGTCGCCTATTAAAGGGTAAAGACTCAGTCACAGCGATCCATAATGGATCTCGAGCGGTGGATCTCGCAGTTTGGAAGGCACGAAAATAGATTGAAAAATAACTTCTGTCATGTCCTATGAACATGACATTTACGAAAACCGTAAAGTGTCGTTTCACTGTCACAGTAGGTATCTAATTCACAAAAATAATGACCCAATTTCAGCTCTTGATTCGGTTGCAATGCCATATTATTGGACGAACATAACCATCGCAGACGGAAAAACGCGGTAAATTGTTCAACTTCTGGTTCCGGTTCATCTGCTGGTACTTTGCTTTCCTATATCTTTCGTATTACAAACCAAGTACCAGTTTCTTTGGGGTGGGACTAAAACCCACATATTTCGTTACAAACCCTCGATCGACAGCAGACATTCAGTTTAGCATGAACCGGTTCCCTTTGCATCTTCCCACTGTAACTCTTAGATGGATGTTGATACGAAGATCACAGACAGGATGTTAGTTTTTACCTTACATTGCCATGAACACAAAGAAAAAAGAATATATCTGAGCGCTTTTGAAAAAACCTATTTGTCTAGAAAAATTGAGTTTAATTGGGTTTATTTCCTTAGGTTTTGCACAAAATACCATACATGCTCCTCAGAATTTAATATTGAACATTTCTTATTCATCTCATAGTGGCATTGTCCTCGACAAATGCCACAATTACGTCAATATAGATGAAACACAGAAACTATCCCTGGTTCATGCTTACGACCCTGAGACTGAAGCGTTTCGAAAACATTGTGTGAATGCTGGTCATCAGCATTTTCTCCTTGTTTCACAATGTTTTCTACGCTGCTGAAAACAATTTTCATTTTTTGAGTTATGTTTGCTTTGTCGTCTGCAAACGCTTTGCTTTCAATTTGGACTGCTGTCTAGAATGTTGTCGTTTGGTAAAGGGTTTTAAACGCAGACAGAAATAACCCGAATGATGGTAAGAATTAAAACTTGCCAATATTGAAAGCTTCTGCAGACATCAACATAGTTGTGACTCAAGAATAGGCTTCACTTTTGCAAGGGAACACCGTTGTATACCTTGTTCCATACATATGAGATACGGGCATTCATATCAAACTACTTGCGAGAGATCTCTCTGAAACGTTTTTTTTTTTTATTTTCCCCAAACAGTTTATCGAAACTGAGTCATAATATTTTTCCTTGTGTTACTTAAGAAAATTTAGATAGAGTCATGCTGGTCAAAAGTCGTCTTGGCAACCTAGGGTGACGATCACTATGTGATGGTTGTCACCTCTTGGCTTACGAAGACGGTCAAAAGTAGGCCAACGGGTGAAAAATAAGAAAACCTTATGGATGTAGGGGTCATAATTTCCCTATGTCCTGGGATGAAACAAAGATAAAGTATTCGTCGTAATGATAACGAATTTTACAATGCAGCCACCTCGGTCAAAAAATAGGTCAATAGGTAACAACTTTTGAATTCTTGTTTTCATTCCAGAGACAAAACGCATACATTATCTCCCGCTATATGGCATTCTACAAATACAAATCTATCTAATCTGGACATCAATCTCGGTACAGAACTGGGCTACTTTTTTACGCAACAACCGTTACATTGAATTTCAAACTAATATAAATGTTTACTCAGTAAAACGCTACCTGGTGCGATTCATTCAGCTATGATCATCAGTTTAGAGAAATCTGGAGGTAAAACAGCCCTGATTTCTCCTGGAACGTATTGACAAAAGCCATCTTCTCCATTGCTACTTTATAGCACGCATTACCACAATCCCCGCTCCCCCCCCCCCACCCCCTCGACCACCTCCAATGTTGGGGGGGAGTGGTGCGTCATATAAGACAGGTCGAAAGTGGACAAAAGATATGGCATGCCCAGACAACGGCTTATGCCCCAGTCACAAATATTAATGAACTGTCGCCGGACGGTTAGTTTTTCAGGAGATTTTGACACAATCGTCCGGCGGGAACTGCTCGGCGACCGTCCGGTGGTAGTTCAATTTGAATGGCGGCAGTTCAATTTCGAGACGCCGTCCGGCTCCTGTTCGAGGTTTATAAAAAAAAAAGTTATAATTGGACGGCGACCTGAAGATTTTTGGGCCATTGGAGAGCCCCGTTATTAACTCATCGTCCGGGCTCCGTCATCGTAAGGCGACCATTCGGTGACCGGACGGTAGCCGGACGGCTGCACAAAGTCCGAAAGATGTCCGCACAGGCGCCGTTCATTCCCGGCGCCATCCTGTCCTGTCGCCGTCCGGTGGCCGTCTGGTCGCGGCCCAATGTCCGTGCGGTGGCCGTCCGGTGCCTTTCTGAACTGAAAAGTGCACGCACGGGATTTCCAAAGAAAAGCCGTCCGGTGCCCGTTTGATTTGTGACTGTTTGTGCAAAATGACTTGAGATGGCACGGCACCTGGACGATGACTTAAATCTTTGAATCAGTGAAGTTGGAGGAATTCGTCCATTTTAATTGTGACCTAGGCATAAATGGGTCTTTGACATGCAAAAAATTACCGACGTTTTGGAAAAAAAAGTTTTGGAATCTTGTTGCAGATGCATAAAGTTCCCTTTTCACAGAGCATAGCTCGAATGTTTTACAATACTGGAGAAGGTTGAGGCTAAACCGGGACTGGAGGGGGGCGCGGTTGTTGCATAAACTGAAATGCCAATCACCCAGAATGTCGAATAGCTCAAGCTGTTCAACTTGACCAAAGTACGACAAAAATATTAACCATTTACCACACAATTTCAAGTTTTTAGCGGCCCTGATGAAGAAGGCTTCTGAAAACATTGTGGGAAAAGGAGAAAATGCTGGTAACCAGCATTTTCTCCTTTTCCCACGATGTTTTCTATGGTGCCAGCTAATGCCTAAGAGGCATTTGCAAAAATTGCTGCGAGCCACACCTATGATGTTTTTTAGCCGTTTTTAACCACCTAAGCTCGAGCTTAAACTATCCCAAGGAGGAAAGCCTTTTGAAAACATTCTGGGAAAAAAAGAAAATGCTGGTAACCAGTATTTTCTCTTTTTCCCACGATGTTTTCTGCCAAGGCATAGAAAAGTAAGTCTATCATTTCAGCCACATTTAAATTGTCGTCTGCAAATGCTTTAAGTTTGGACCAGTTTAACATTTTGTCGTTTGCTAAAGAGTAAAGCAGAAATAGAGTCCCAAACTACCAAGCTTGTGGGGTAGCAAGGGGCGACGAAATATCTGAACTATTTTCTGTACCGATTTCCCGCGGAGTGTTTTTTTGACTCTTCCAAAATAATCGGACAAAATACAAATATTTGTGACCTGTTTAATAACGAGGTTAACATTATACCAGCCGACAAGAGTTTAGACTTCTCCAAATTGAAAGTTTTTGCAGACGACAAAGTAGATAAAAAATGACTCAATTACGCAAAGTTATGTTTGTTTTAGAAAAGGTATAAAGCATTGAGGGAAAAGGAGAAACGATAGTTATCAGCATTTTATCCTTTTTCCCCCATAATGTTTTAACCCCCCCCCCTTCTCAGGTTCATTAAAACTGGAGCAAAACCGATATTTTACTTCTTTCCCAAACGACGGAATTTTAGGTTGATTCAAATTGAAAGCGTTTGAAGACAGCAATTTAGTTGACTTAAAAACTGAAATGTCTTTTTGGCAGTGTTGTTCTAAAATATTGTGGGAAAAGGAGACATTGCAGTTTACCAGCATTCTTTCTTTTTCCCATAATGTTCTCAAAGGCCTTCTTCCTTGAGATAGTTTAAACTCGAAATTATGTCGTACATGATTAACCCATTACCAAACGACAACATTTTAGACTGGTCCAAATTGAAAGAATTTGCAGAATTTCAAACTGTGTATAATCGCTCGGCTGTGTGAACATCGAAATATTACCAAAAATATAATGCATAAGGAAAAAAAAACACAAGTTCCATTCACATTTAACCCTTTCCCAAACAAGCCCTTGTTTTTACGTGTCTGCAGTACAAGTCTTTTGAAAACACTGTGGGAAGAGGAGAAATTGCTCTTAACGAGCAATTTCTCCTTTTCCCACAGTGTTTTCTACCCAGTTAGAGAACTTTCTGCTATTTCTATCAAATTTGAAATTGTCGTCTGCAAACTCTTTGAGTTTGGAAGAGTCTAAAATTTATCGTTTGGGAAAGGTTTAAAACAGATAGTGACAACAAGCGTATCTTGAAATGCCTTCAAAGCATGAAATGCATTTTCTATCCGTCTTAGTTTGTGCAGCCTTGCAACTACCAGGGGGCAACATTTGTCATGAAGACACAAGAATGATTAGAATTTCATAAAAAGGATTTTCTATCCTCCTTAAACTGTGCAGTCTTGCAACCATCAGGGACAACCATCAGGGGCAACCGTCAGGGACAACCGTCATGGGCAACTGTCAGGGGCAACCGTCAGCGACAACCATCATGGGCAACCATCAGGGGCAACCTTCAGGGACAACCGGCAGGGGCAACCATCACAACAAGGACAACTATCAGGGGCAACCATCAGGGACAACTATCAGGGGCAACCGTCATGGGCAACTGTCAGGGGACAACTGTCAGGGACAATCGTCAGAGACAACTGTAAGGGGCAACCGTCAGGGGCAACCATCAAGGACAACCATCAACGGCAACCATCAGAGGCAACCATCAAGGACAACCACCAGGGGCAACCATCAGGGGCAACCATCAGGGACAAGAACCAGGGGCAACATTTCGCATAAAGATACAAGAATGGTTAGAGTTTTATAACTTAAGGATAAAATTGGTTGAAAACTGGCTAAATACTGTCAGAGAAATCAGTAGCTCAAACGTGTATATTTAACAAACAAACATCATAGTTATAGGTGAAAGGAACAATTTTTGAAATTGCCTGTTTTCGGCACAGTTTGTCCAGTTTGTAGTCTAATTGGTTAAAATATCGGTTGCTAACTGGGACAGAGTCTTTATCTCCCTGCTATGACATCGACGAATTTCGTTTTAACCTTGAAATGACAAAAACAACAACCCTAAACTATTATTGTTCGTTTCCTTTGTTCTGATTTAACCCCCGCAAAACGAATGTTTTCGAGGGTATACTGGAATCAGCCCGTCTATCTGTCCGTCCGTGCGTCCGTGTGTCCGTCCGTGTGTCCGTCTGTGTACAAAATACTGTAAAAGCGCTGGCGAGGGTAAAAGTCACATTCAGTGACAGCTCTAGTTTGTTTTTGCCTTACAAACACCAGATATCATACGATTGTTCGAGTTGAGGCATTTTGAATTTTCTGTATTTCATGCATTCCGGTAATTGATAAATTACCGGAATGCATGAAATACAGAAAAAATAACGGTGAAATATTTCTTTTATATTTTCATTGTTACTACCAGTGAAAAATGTTGAAGTTTGCCTTTAAAAAAAATTGTGGGAAAAGGAGAGAATGCAGGTTCCCTGCGTTCTCTCTATGGCCTTTTCCCACAATGAGATTGTGTGCTTAAAGACTGAGAAACTGTTGGAAATAGGACACAAGCAGAAATTGTTGTTCGTCCGAGATTGCCCGAAGTGCAGAAATGCGGCAAAAGAAGTAGACGATAATCACAAGTGTAGCAAACGGAGAAAACGTATGTTGAAATGTTAAAAATAGATTGTTGTTTTTTTATCTGCCCGTTGTGCATTCCCCTATTTATATTGCGTAGACTCCTCCCATAATCTTACAGAACAATGAGACAGAGAGAGAGAGACAGACAGACAGACAGACAGACAGACAGACAGACAAAGGGAGAGAAAGAGAGACAAACAGATAGATAGACAAACAGACAGGCAGGAAGACATACAGACAGACAGACAGACAGACAGATAGATAGACAGACAGGCAGAGAGACATACAGACAGACAGACAATGGAGACGGACAGACGGACGGACGGACAGACTGACAGACAGACTGACAGACTGTTCCCCTCTTCCCTTGTCCCTCCATATAGAGACTTTTCCTGTGGCGCAGAAACACTCTGCAACTTAGGGGAAGAGAGGGGGAGAAGAGAGAGACGGATAGAAAGAGAGAGAAAGAGAGAGAGAGAGAGAGAGAGAGAGAGATGGATTGTTTTTTCTGATCAATTATTAGAAAAATGATTTTAAAGGAAATCAATCTATCAGTAATATTTGAGACACTCTCTCGCAAAAAGGAGGCTTAATGCATCTCCATGATCCATGGTATACCAAACAGGTCATCCCATACGCGTGGATCCTTAAACTCAATTTCGTCCAATAACCCGACTAGATCATGTAGTACACTGGTACTGTGCCATGCAGAAAAATCACTAAAAGTAAAAGGTTTATTTCCAGGTCAGACTGCACAGATTGTGTTGGCTAATCTGAATTGATATTTTTTTGCAAAGTCATTAGGCCCCCTTTTCAAAGAGCAGAGCTCTATTTTTCGGTCAACCCACAGAGCTGTAGATAAGAGGGAGTGATGGTATTCTAAATCCATTATTTCTCTTTGAAACCCTATGTTGTGGGTACTCATTAGAATCGTCTCTACGAGACGATTCTAATGAGTACCTACAACATAGGGTGTAGTTCAGTACTAGTCATATTTTTAAACTTTGAAATTAAAAAATCACTCCCTCTATCTGCAGCTCTGATCCAAGTTGAGAAGTGTTCAAAGAGTGTAACACCCTTGGAAAAAAGATTTTAAACTAGGGGTCCTAACCAACTTTTTATGAAGATTTGAGGTCACCTGTCATAAACGGATGTTGATGCTGTTTCAGCATTAGAGTTTCTGGTTGGGACCGGTAGAGACCGGGTACCTTTATAAATAAATGCTATAAAACAAAGACCAAAAAACACCGGTAAAGAGAAATAGTTGTGCTGCCGAGTGATATATTGTACCTATTCGATAAACTTTATTTTCACACCTAAATTACTATACTTGTGGACTGTGTAGATCAAGATCAGACTACTTTGTCCGATACAGTGATTTTTCTTCTTATTATTCATGATTACATTTATTCTTCTATTTCTTCGGCGAAAAGAATTTTGAAATCGAAATAGATCTTGCATCGGTGCGAAAAGAATTTTGAAATCGAAATAGATCTAGCAACCGGTTTTTAAAATAATTTGACAATTTCAGAGCTGTTTATGAAGAAGTTGATTTAGGGTTTCAATACAAAATAATGTAAAAATGAAAAATACTCAATGATGTTTTTTTAGTTGCATCTTCCAATCTATGGTGTTTCTGCATGTCTGATACTGAATCTTTCAACTCGCTGTCAGTAGAAAATTATTTTGTTATTATTTAAGTCACCATGTATTATACATTAGGTTCCTATGCGTGAATCGCGGACCTTTTGCGGACAGTGATAGATCCAAGATCAGACTGCACAGAACGTGCAGTCTGATCTTTGATCATCACTGTCCCATATGGTATTTTCTTTCTGGAGGAGCCAACTTTGAAAACGCAAAATTTGAGTTTTTATTATGGAGTAGAAAATTTTCGTATAATTTAATTAGCAATTTTAGGTTTGAAATAACGTCAATATTAATAGGCTTTCTTTGCGTAACATATCGATAGTTATGTGGGAAAGCAGCCTGTGGCTTGGAAAGAATATTGCGGGGAGTAGTGGTAAAAGGAAATACAGGAAAGCACGGATATAATTGAAATAATGTTGAAAACGGCCTTAAACACCATACAATAAACCAGTCAATCAAACAGTCAGTCAGTCAGTCAGTCAATCAACCCTATAGTTTTCACAGCTAGTCAATTACACTACAAAACTTTTTAATTCTATCATTTTGCCATATTCTTTAGAATCAAGTTTCTTGGCTATTCAAGGGAGAAAATTTTTGAACAATTAATCTAAAAGACAAAAAACACAAACAAAACTCACAAAAATGAAATTTGACGACATACTTATGGAAGTGGGCGAGTTTGGACCCTACCAGAAAAAGTTGTATATATTTCTGTGCATGTTCGGGATCAGTTCTGGATGTTGTATGGTCTCGTCAGTGGTATTGCTAGCTGTACCCAATCACAGGTATGGGAATTCCACTTACAGATATCTAACTGTTTACCAAACGACATAATTTTATACTCGTCAGTATTGAAAACATTCGCAGACGAAACAAAATAAACGTCACTCAAATTTTGAAACTTGACATTGGAAGAGTAGAAAACATTGTGGGAAAAGGAGAAAATGCTGGTTACCAGCATTTTCTCCTTTTCCCACAATGTTTTCAGAAGGTTTTCTTTTTTCATTATGGTAGTTAAAAGTCGGCATTGTGTGGTAAAGGGTTAAAGTTACATGTATTGCCCATTTCATTTAACCCATTACCAAACAATCCCTACTTTTGACGCCCCTGAGAAAGAAGGCTGTAGAAAACACTGTGGGAAAAGGAGAAAATGCTGGTAACCAGCATTTTCTCCTTTTCCCACAATGTTTTCTACCCTTCACAAAAGAGATTTCAAATTTTCAGTCACTTTTATTTTGCCGTCTGCAAATGCTTTTAATTTGGGCAAACCTAAAATTTTCTCATTTGGTAATGAGTTAAATGTATTAGACCCGTAAGACTTCTGGTGCAACTTGGAAATAAAAATTCTTGCCAGTTGATAAATAAGAATTTAAATAGATATAATAGTTTTGCGCATTTTTAACCAACCAGGAAGTCCATTGATGTCTATCTTGAAACTATTTCTTTGTTACATTTTGTAAGTTTCCAGAAAAGGGAGGTAATTATTATCTCCCTTTGTAATGAGAATTAAAGTGGTTCTAGATTTATAAATGATAATTCTAAGAAGCAAAAAAAGGGAAAAAAGTGGCTCAATTAAAATAGTACAATGATACTCATATTTAAGGTAAGACCTGTGCAATGCACTTCCGGTGAAAATTCTAATTGGTTGATAAATAAGGATAGATAAGGATTTATGCAGAAATAATATTTTTGCACATTTCTAACGGATCAGAAATTCCGTTTATGTCTATCTTGAAATTATCTTTGGATACTTTTGTTAGTTTTCTGATAAGGGAGGTAATTATTATCTCTTTTTGAATTGAGAATATAGTGCTTTTAGATTTGTAAATGTTAATTTAAAGACGGAAATAATGGAAAAAATGAATAGGTGGAAGTTGTTCAATAATACTCATTTTTAATTATAGCTAATTTTGCAGGATGATATTTTAGTGGAAATACCTGTTTTCCATTACACAAATTTTTACCTTAATTATAGCAATTTTTGTAGGTTAATATTATAGTAGAAATAGCTGTTTTCCATTACGGGACCACTACCTTAACCTGACACAGGTCAGCATCATTTACATAAATTAAAATTCTATTTCTGTCTTCGGCATCGCCTTGGCAGCCTTCGGCATATGTTCAAAATGATCACGGAAATATATCAGTTCCAATAAATAAGTGTGCACTAAATTTTCGTTTATTTCTCGTAGCATGTTTCACTGAAGACCAACAAATTTGTCAGTTCAGAATCTGTAGAAAATGCCAGGCTAATCAAATTTTGACTTACAGAAAGTTTAAGTTAGGTTTTGGCAGTTAAAATGAAGTTGGTAATAAAATCATTAAACTGGCTTGAAACTGCCTAAAAACCAGCATAGATATATTTTTAGGCTTTGTCCAATTTGAAAACATTTGCAGACGACAAATTAAATGTAACTCGAAATGAATTTTAAAAAAAAGTCTTTCATAGGGTAGAAAACATTGTAGGAAAAGGAGAAAATGCTGGTAACCAGACGAAACAGACTGTATAAGAACAATTTAGCAAGTAAATATGAATTAAGCTAGCAAATATAAGATGAACCGATCTCCTTGGTCACTATTGCCACGGGTTCCCTAACAACCGCAATAAATACATGTACATAATTATAGGCCTACAGTTTAGCAAATAGGCCACTTTAATCGTGGTGTCATGACTATTTTTCTTGATAAGACCCCAAAAATTATCCATTTATGCTTCTGCGATGAGGAATTCTATTTAATATAGAGATGCTTTAAGTAAGGAACACATGGATTTGTGCAGATGGAGCGAATTTCGGGGGTATCGGCTGACTGAATGAATGACTGAATGACTGACTGACTGATTGATTGATTGATTAAATGATGTTTGATTCTATTTTCAAAATTACCGGTATTTCAGTTATTGGTACAGTGGACAGAATATTGTTCGGGTATACCTGATGAAGAAACTCTAGGAAAGCATGGAGAGGTGTACTTCCCACCGCGATAAAACTGAAATAATGTCGAAAATATCACCTGCATAGATAAAACCTGTTATTATTCAGTAAAACGTTAAACTGTTTGTGGCGCCGCATGAGCGGCGGCACTATACATGTATTTTTATTCGGTTTTGAAAAGTACCTATGGAGGTAGCCATAATGTTTATTCGGCTTCAAGTCATTTCGTACCTCGGCTATTTCGTACAATTTTGGTCATTTCGCACCAACCTATTCTATTTATTTTGGTCATTTCGCACTCACTTCGATCACTTCGTACCAACTTTGATCATTTCATACCGAGCTTTTAATATCAATTTGGTAATTTAGAACCTACGTGTAGTTTTAATACTATTTTCTTCGGTTGTTTCTTGAATGACAATTGCTTTTGTACATTAAGTTAAATTTCGCCGAAGAATGGCTATTATTGCGTGCTACCATTATTGTTTCTTTTTTAATCTAAGTTGCATTCTAATGATAGTTTACTAGAACTTTTCGGTTCATTTCTCACAGAGTTCTGCAAAAATTTACTTTCGTTAATTTGAAATGCTGTAATGTGCCTTATTTCAGGAACAACTGATTTGCTGCGCCAGTGATGTTATGCATAAATATCTTCTTGCTTTTTTTCCCAGGTGCGCAATTCCAGGACTAGTAAACGACACCTATGCAGTACAGAACGATTATCACAGATACCTTATTAACCAAACCATACCGCCCTCAGACGATGCCACCCTAGACTACGACCCGTGTAACTATTACGTAGACGAGCTGCTACCTGAGTCAATCAATGGGACCACTTTTCGATCAAAACAGCGGTGTGATAAATGGGTCTATGATCAAAGTGTGTTTACGTCGACTTTTGCGACAAAGGTAAAGAGATTTATACATTAACCCATTATCTCCCGCTAGATGGCATTCTACAAATACTCATCTATCTAATTTGAGCATCCTAGGTACAGAACCGAACCACTTTCCCATGCGACAACCGTTACTTTGAATTTCAAACTAAAATAAACGTTTACTCAGTAAAACGCTACCTCGTGTGATTCACTCAGCTATGATCAGCAGTTTAGAGAAATCTGGGGCTACAACAGACCTGATTTTTCCTCAAACGTATTGATAAAAACTATTTTCTCCGTTGCTACTTTGTTATAGCGCGTATTATTACAGTCTGCCCGCTTTTGGGGCTAGTGATGCGTCATACAAGACAGGTCGAATCTTCGAAGAATATGACATGCGTAGACAACGTACATTAACCTCCTAAAGTGGTAAACGCGACTCACTGACCCTTTTGCACAGAACATGCAGTCTGACCTTTGATTTACACTGTCAGATAAGGAGATGTTATTTCCCAAAACACAACTTTGAAATAACAATATTTGAATTTATAATATTGAATTGAAAATTTAATGTTCGTTCTTCGGCGGGATAGCAGTTAAACCTTGTCTTACTAAGTAAGTGAAATGAAACTTTCAAGTCGATTGCAAAAAAACACATTTCTGATATTTTAAAAGTACTTTTTTTTAGAAAATGATATTTCCTTATCGGACAGTGTAGATCAAGATCAGACTGCACTTTCTGTGCAGTCTGATCTTGATCTACACCGTCCGCAAAAGGTCAGTGAGTCGCGCTTAGTAGCCTCCGGGTTAACTAGGCTTTTGTTAATCTACACTGGGAGGGCTATCTTCAGTTATTTCCTTCGATTCCTCTCCAGTACTATATTGGTCCTAACAAGGGGTTTACTCGGTTTTTGTCCTTGATTTTCTTGCACAACACTGCCATGTTCTTAAGATAAAGTCTCAACTTATACTTAAGATTTTTATACAGATCGATATATGAATGTGTTCTTCCTGGTGATATAGACTATAAGTTGACTTAAGTTACATGGGGACTTTACACATATATCATAAATCATATTAAACTTATCGCAACATCCCCAAAGGGAACCAAGGATAAAAACAAAGGACTATACAGATACATAGGGCAATTTATTATTTGGTTACCCTTAGTCTTTATCTTTATCAAGGCAGACAGTTTAAGTCACAGGAATGGTCCAAATTATATGCATCTTCCTTGAGTCTCCCTGGCTGGCAGGCTTGTTTTGTTGCGTTCAGCAGTCATACCACGCATTGTGTCTCGCTAGATGGCATTCTAGAAATACACTTCCATCAAATTTGGTCATCCTGGGTATAGAACCGGACTACTTTTCTACGCAACAACCGTTACTTTGAATTTCAAACTAAATATGTATTCAATAAAACGCTACCTGGTGCGATTCTTTCAGCTATATATGATCAGCAGTTTAGGGAAATCTGGAGCTAAACAGGCCTGATTTTTCCTCAAACCTACTGATAAAAGCCATTTTCTCCATTGCTACTTTATAGCGAATATTACTACAATCCCCTAATATGCATCATATAGAATATTCGAAGACATTTGTAGACGACGTCATTTATTACTTATTCACGAATGTCCTTGTTTTCACCAGCATTAAATTGCGGCTTTAAATTGGCTTGGCCAAGGACACGCCCGACAAAATCCAGCGGCTTTGAGCGAGGATGGGATCGAACATCTAGCCTCTAGATTAGCAATCCCACGGCTTCACCACTGCACCACGCAGGACTCCTCTTCCTGTGATCCTGTAATTTCGTTTTAGCCTTTGACTGGCTGAATGTTTTACGCAGCTTACATTATTTTAGACATCTAACGGCGACAGCTTGCCTATTCGTGAATGTCTTGAGTTTCATAAGCACCAAGTTGGGGCTCTGGGGCTCTGAAGTGACTTGTCGAAGGACACTTTCACTTATTTAACTCATTTCACAGAGTGGGGATCGAAGGCAAAGTTTAGTAAAAAAAACTCTCTGTGTTATTAAAATGTATCGAAAATCTTAAACAATTTGAGAACATAGATTGAAGGTCAGACAGCGCTCTCCGTGCAGATTGCACGCTCTGGTACGCGTGCTTTCTGATCTTGTCTTATCTTGACCGGCACGATAACAATACAACTATGACTATCCGTGGCGATGTAAGGTCTACATAACATACCTGCAACGTGATGTTAGTGTGGCGCCGCATGAGCACTATATTTTATTCGCATTTGAAAAGTTCCTTTGGAGGAAGCCATATTATTTACTCGGTTTTAACGCATTTCGTAATTAGATTATTTCGTACATAGGCCATATCGTACAATTTTGGTCATTTCATACCAACCTATAGGCCTACTTTTTATCTTGGTTATTTCGTACTCATTTTGACCATTTCATACCAACTTTTATACCCTGTTTTTAGGCCAGGGAATCCCTCTCAAGGGATTCCATTGCCTATAGGGATCGTAAGCTGCCTTTTCCGGACTACTTTCAGACAAAATGTTGAACGGTGTGTCCACTCGATATCGCTGAGTCCGCCAAAACAACTAGTTTCCCTCAATGCTTTCATCTGCAAAGTGCCATGGAATTGCAAGGATATTACGACCCTTAAATAACTGACGAGTGTTTTATCCCGTTTTCGTCATTAACATTGACCTAATAAAGGGGTAACCTAATAAACTTAGCTTTATCTGGCAGTTGTGTATTCCTACGCGCTATACGGTTAATATCTATAAGGTTGTGTTGTTATTTGAACATATGTGTCACAAAACGCGTCTCCGCTGAATTGCGATTGTAAATAAAGCAAACTACATATAGAATATTGGCCCGTGTTACGTTTATCACTTTTTCTTATGTATATCGACTAAATCGAGGGTACTTTGACTGTGCTGCTTTCTGCACCGATAAAAATCAACTATTTCCCACGAGTGTGTCCACTTCTCTGGATAACACCCGCTGTTGTGATAGCAATTTCCGACTGCTGGAGAAATCGGCCCCTGGAAAAATCGTCCCCAAACTGCTTGGAGACGGTTTCTCCGGAGAAATCTGGTGAAATCGTCCCCAAATAAAATTTTAGAGAAATCGACCCCAACATCAAATTTCATCCATATCGTTATTCAAGTTATCTATAAAAAACTATTTTCGAAACTTCGTTGTCTTTAGTACGTACATTATGTGTATTAGTTACCTTTATCCAAAAATTATTTGGTAGTTTTGCCATTGTTTATAACTGCCTATTTCATACTGATAGGATGTATTTCACACCTTTTACACCTGTCAGAAATAGATTACACCTGTGTGGTTCTTAAAATATCTATTGATTGACTTTGATTTGAAATCAAATAAATGCTTATATTTTTTTTCTGTAGTGGTTCGCTTGTCATTTAATGTATTTTTTTATATTCATATATGCCCATTGTTTTGATTTATTGCATGAAGATTTTTTTTCATCCTCTCTGTCTGTCTGTCTGTCTCTCTCTCTCTCTCCCTCTCTCGTATATTTTCCTGCCCTTTCCTACTTGTACATTTTCCATCACCCAATACGAGATTCATGTCCAGTCGTCGATCGTGAAGTCACCAGTTCGATCCCATAAAGTGTGTTTTATTGAATCACATCTCTGGTTACTGTATACTGAAACCCTTTTCCACAAAAGCATTTCCTCCTTTTCCCACAATATTTTCTAGCATTTGAAAGACGAATGTTACAATTTTATTAACTTTTAATTTGTCTTCTGCAACTGCTTTCAACTTTTTTTCCTGAAAAAAAAAGTCTTTTGTTTAAGGGAGATTTTTTAAAAAGAAAAACACTTATTTACAGAGATTCAAAGGACTTAGATTTCAGAGACCTGTATGTTTAGTATGTGATGAGAGAGAATTGTACCCTATAACAATACCTATCATCAATCCTCAATAGGAAATTGACCAAGCTTGTGGACTCTTAAGTGTACTTCACTACCAACTAAACTATATTCCACTGATAAAACCATCATTTTAGCAACACTTCAGTTGTCTGCAAGATACTTTCAATGTTGATAATTCTGAAAATCTGGGGATTGGAGGCATACTGACTAGTGCAAGCTACAAATATCTTTCAAACAGCCTATTTTCTCTCTCTCTCAAAATTACGTTACACCAGCCAGGCTGATTTAAAAAGCGTGTTGTCCACAGAGCATCCTGATTTTGAGACAAAACCACTATGTTTTTCAAGGCTCTTACGGCTAACACCATGTTAAATTTTGCTTCTAATGAAGCACCTTAATTCATCATCTGTAAAAGTTGTTTATAAATCTCAGTTTTTAATTGTAATTATATGTTGGTCCTATAATCTCTCATGAAGTGATTACTAATTTCATGTGGGTCATCAATGGAAATTAAATAGAGGTAGTTGATTTGGCAATTAAAATAGTTGATAAAACAATTTTAATACATGTATACAATCTAGTGTGAGACGTAATTGACAATAAAGAAACTTTTCATTTGATTAGGATGAATTTTGGGGAAAAATATGCTACTGTTAATAGACGACTCATAAATGTGAAAAATAACGTCATTCAGGACTTCACATGTTTTCAGAAAATTTAGATAACCAAAGTTGGTATTGCACCGATTGAATAGTTCAATTTTGACTTGAGATTGTTTACAAGCACAACAAATTACTGAG
The DNA here is from genome assembly GCA_943736015.1 of Tridacna crocea. NCBI lineage: Eukaryota > Metazoa > Mollusca > Bivalvia > Cardiida > Cardiidae > Tridacna > Tridacna crocea. The sequence continues at coordinate 10,727,425 of OX031060.1, read as the reverse complement.
TATTCTAAGCCATTATCAAGCACTCCATAACTGTGAGCACATGCCTAGCTCTGGCTTTATTAGTTTCTGGCTGGGGCTTTCTTGTATCAGTTCAAAATTTCCTTTTAAATCAAGAATTCCAGGGGCTTAGTGGAATCCGCTTGTATCCCTGTCCGTCTACCTGTTTGTATTAATTAAAATTGACCTCTTGTATTGTTTCGTAGACTCAATTTCCTGGCCTTCAGTACTATCAGTACTTTGATTAATATCAATCTGGTGATTTAGTACCCAGTTTTTATCACTATTTTCTTGTGTTGTTTGCTGAATGACAACTGCTTTTGAGCATAGCACCAATTGAACTTATGTTAAATTCGCCGAAGAATGGCTATGATTGTGTTTTACCATTATTGTCTCCTTTCATTGCCTCTTTCTGTTTTAAGTTTTTGGTTGGATTCTAAAGATTGTTACATGAGGGTTTCTCAGTTCATTTCTCACCGATTTCTGCATAAATTTACTTTGGACAATTTGAAATGCTTTAACCCTTTCCCAAACAATCCCTGGTTTTTACGGGTCAGGAGTAGAAGCCTTTCCAAAACATTGTGAGAAATGGAGAAAATGCTGGTAACCAGCATTTTCTTCTTTTCCCACAATGTTTTCTACCCTATCATAAAGAAAAATCATCTTTTTGGCAACTATTAATTTGTCATCTACAAAATGCTTTCAATTTGGTCTGGTCCAAAATTTGCTGTTTGATTAAGGGTTAATGTGCCTTATTTCAGAAACAATCAATTTGCGGCGCCATTGATGTTATGCATCATGTTCTTTTTTGTTTCTTCAAAACCTTCGTTTTACTAGATTAATCAGTTTGGGTCTATGAATTGAATTTAAATACATTCTAACATCCCATTGTTTTCTAAAGATTCTTTTTTATCATCAGTACATGCACTTAGCCAAATTTACTTCCTAATGTCACTGGCTGCCTTGCCTTCTAACCATCGTCGAAACAAACAAATCAGCGGTGAGCGTGAAATGAATTCTGTCGCGATGACTTTTATCAGTCCTTGAAAATAAATTGCTCGAGCTTGCGATCTGGAAGCTCGAACCAGTCACCCTCCTCGTTTCACCTTCTGTAGCAAAAATCACATGTACGTATTATTTCGGTCGTAACCTAGATTAAGAGCCTACTTTTAGGCACAGTTCGGAATGCAATCGACAGGCAAGCTTATTCAACCTCTCTCCGATCCATTTTGCAGTCATCAGTATAGGTGTGCTCCATCTTAATGTCAGATCTGACGTGAACCAGGCGGGACACCCTGTTGTTTTAATCTTTACGTTATATTCTCAAGTTGACATGAACGTGTGGAGGAAGGCTTTTGAAAATATTATGGGAAAAGGTGAAAATGCTGTCCGTTGTTTGCGAATCTTCGGATTTTGACGAGTCAAAACTAAACAATTGAGTAATCTGCTGAAGGCTAAACCCTTTACTCCATAGATACTCATTTCTACACATTGCTTATTGGAGCCTTTGGAAAACATTGTGGCAAAAGGTGAAATTGCTCGTCACAAGCAATTTCACCTTTTGCCACAATGTTTTCTATGCTATCAAAAGGTGTCATATACACATAAGAAACAGCTTCATCCTTGCTGTTATTTAGGGTCAGTTAGAAATACCATAGAAATGCCTCATTGGGTAAAGGGTTGAGAAATGAAATAGCTGAACAAAACAAAAGTCAAATTTTCTCTGCCGAACCAAGCCGTTCTAATTATTTCTGTACCATTTTTTTTATTATTATTATTATATAATGGATCGTAAAGTCGATGATTTTTTTTTGTTTAGTTTTGTAAAATTTGTTAAATTGTTTATGTGAAAATAGATAAAGAGGTAGCCATGTGAATCTTTTTTAAGGGGGGGGGGAAGGAAGGGGGAAGGGTGCTGCATGGCTCAGTGGTGAAGTGTGCGACTGGCAACCATGAGCTCTAGGCTCGAGCTGCACTGGATCCATCGGGCTTTTCGGTGACGCATCCTTTGCTAAGACTCTTCAGAACCCTAGCCTAACACTGGTAAAACCCAGGAAATATATGAATATGTGAGCTGTCGCCATGATATGCTGAAAAAAATGTTGAAAGATGCGTAAAAACACCATTCATTCAATCAATCGATCCATCGGTCAATCTATCTATCTATCTATCTATCTATCTATCTATCAATCTATCTATCTATCTATCTATCTATCTATCAATCTATCAATCAATTAATCAATCAATCAATCAACTTTTTTTTTCAGGAAAATTTGGTTTGCTCCGAGAAGACCCTGGCATCATTGGCAAAAATGCTCTTCTTTGCTGGTGTACTCGCCGGCGCCATGGTATTTGGGAATCTGTCAGATTTGTAAGTAACCATCTGTCATTTCAATCTTTTTAGCGTCAAGTACGAGCCATACTCTGCAAAAATGGGGCTTAGATGCATTTGCGAAAAGTATCAACCCACGTCAGCCTGCGCAATCCGTGCAAGCTGACGTGGGCTGAAACTTTTCGCTATTGGTCCTTTTCTTGCATGAGAAAGGAGCATTCTTCCTCATAACTCATTCTTTCTGTCTCTCCCTGTCTCTGTCTCTGTCTCTCCCTCCCCCCCTCTCTCTCTCTCTCTCTCTCTTACTCTCTCTTTATCTCTCTCTTTCTCTCCCTGTCTCTCTCGCTCTTCCTCTCCCTCCCTCCCTTTCTTTCTTTCTCTCTCTCTCTCTTCGAATAATTAACAGCTTTTCCTTCCTCCCTCTTTCTTCACAATTTTTCCAAAAGCCTCCAACCTTATGGTCTCAAAAACACGTGGCTATTATTACAGATGGATAAAAGCCGTTGATCTAATCTTCGGACTTTAGTTACTTTTGAGTCTAAGACAAAAACACTTTACTTGTTCTTAATCAGCGTGGGTCTGTTAAAACCCTGCGGACAAACCACTCTATTGCTTTAAGCATTGGTTCACAAAGCTAATCACAACATGGTGGCATCTGGGCGTGAGAATATCGGGCAGCAAACGGCTGGGCCTTGATTTTTGTGAAGGACACTTGATGCATCAGCAAAATGTATGACTCAGGTAATCCTGTGCAGGCCTGCGGAGGTTGACCCGGGCTGAAACGTCTTTGTTATGGTCACTTTTCTGTATGTCGAATGACCAGTCTAGCACACGATTCAGTCTTTTATTACTTACTAAGACAAAATGGGTTAACTTATAAGACAAATTGGGTTTTCTGGAACCAGAAATGTAGCCTGCAACACGCGAAAAGGGGCATTAGGACATTTGCGTAACGTGTCGTCTCGGATCAGCCTGCAAGGTCCGCGGAGGCTAATCCGAAACAGCACTTGCAGTTTTTATGTAATCTTCTGCTTTGCACATGTCTACTGTATCACAAAATCTAATGTAGACGTAAAGTGCCGTCGCGGATTAGCCTGGGCGGATTGCGCAGGCTGATCCGTGACGACACTTTACGCAAATGTCAAACGTGCTCCTTTTCGCGCGTTGCAAGACATATAATGATGACTTGGTCTGTCTAATGCTCCATGAGGATTCATGAAACCCGTTTTTACGAGAGCATCGTTATTCCCATGAGAGTTCATGAAACCCGCTTCTACGAGAGCATCGTTATTCCCGTGAGGATTCATGAAACCTGCTTCTACGAGAGCATCGTTGATTCTTTTTGCTTCTTTTCCAGAATTGGTAGAAAGAAAGTTTACTGTATATCCTTGGTACTAAAGATGACGTCAAGTATCATTCTTTGCTGGTCCCCGACTTACATCGTATTTGTGACGCTGTACTTTCTAGCTGGAGCAGCTAATACAGGCGTCTACATGACGGGATTTGTGATCAGTAAGTCAAAATACATTATCTCCCGCTAGATGGTATTCTACAAATACATGTCTACCTAATTTTTGCATCCTGAGTACAGAACCGGACTACTTTGCTACGCGACAACGGTTACTTTGAATTTCAAACTAAAGTAAACGTTTACTCGATAAAACGCATCTTGGCGAGCCAAAGTTACGATTACTACGCGGATCTTACCTTGGCTGATTGAGCCCAATTTCGAGATTCCTGCGATGCGCCCGCTATTGGATGCTGGTTATTACTCCCCTTTACATCATATTTCTGAAAGCCAATGAAATATGTTTTACAAACCGCTTACGAATACACATGAAGCGATAAGCAGACATCCATGTGGGTTTCCATGTTTACCTTCCATTCGAAAGGTAGCAACCTTATTCTATTTTTATCAAATATGAAATGCTACGAGCGATTTCATTCGCTGCAGTTAGAGCTGGCTGCATCCAAAAAGCGTATCGGAGGAATGTTAAAATCAAGCTCGATCCGCCAAGGGTAGAGTAGCGTAGTGAATCGTCAGCCTTGGCTTGAGAAGATGGATAATACGCTACATGGTGCGATTCGTTCAGTTATGATCAGCAGTTTAAATACATTACGATATTTCACAAATTATAGATTAGAAAATGCAAAAACAACCCTACCTCCCATGTTTTCAGTGTAACATGCCCATTACGAAAGGGTTCGCTTAGTAACATTTTCTCTTGACCCGTTTAACCCATGACCACACAATCACTACTTTCGACGCCCCCGACAAAGAAGCCTTTAGAAAACATTGAGGGAAAAGGAGAACCAGCATTTTCTCATTTTCCCACAATGTTTTCTATCCTTTACAAAACAAATTTCAAAGTTTCGGTCTCTTTTATTTTGTCGTCTGCAAATGCTTTCGATTTGGACAAACCTAAAATTTTGTTGTTTGGTAATGAGTTAATGAAATTCTCAAACGCCAACCCATGTCCATATTTTATCTTAAAAAATCTTTCAGGTATGGAAATGGTGGGCTCTTCCAAAAGAAAATGGGCTGGAACGATTATCAACTTCTTTGTTGTTGTCGGCTATCTCCAACTTACTGCAATCGGCTACTTTCTACGTCAATGGGATCATATATCAATGGCTATAGCTTTCCCACATCTTATTTATCTTTTGAATATATGGTAAGTATATATGTATAGAATCTGACATGAAATGGCGCTCAAAATAAAGTTTTATTAAACGAGTCTTGAGAAAATGTTATAAACCCATTACCACACAATCCCTATTTTTGACACCCCTTAAAAAGAGGCCTTTAGAAAACATTGTGGGAAAAGGAGAAAATGCTGGTAACCAGCATTTTCTCCTTTTCCCGCAATGTTTTCTACCTTTCACAAAACGCATTTCAAATTTTGGGTAACTTTTGTTTTGTCATCTGCAAATGTTTTTGATTTGGACAAACCTAAAATTTTGTCGTTTGGCAATGAGTTAAGCGAGACTTTGGCGAAATCAATGTTTTTTTTCCTGACGAGTTTTATAAAATCTTATCTCAAACGCCAACAATGTCAGATTCTTTTTATCACATAACGATATTTCAGAAAATACAGATCAAAAGATGCAATCATCCATAGATGCATCCCCGGTAATGTTGATAAACCCATTATTTTCAATGAAATACATACAAAATGACACCAAACAATGACGTCACACAATTGTGATATCAAACTATAACAAGATAAGGAAATTGGAATGGATATATTACACCGAAAACAAGGGAGGTTATGTCATACAAGAAAAATTGGAATTGCTATATTACAATGAAAACGGGGGGATTTATGTGATAAAAGAAAAATTGGAATGGCAATATTACACTGAAAACATGGAAGATTAAGTGATAAAAGAAAAACTCGTAACATTTGAGTATATAATACACTAAAAACAAGGGAGGATATGTAACTAATCTCTAAAATGAATAATGAGCTGTGTTCTAGCCAAGGGATCTACTTTTTGATCCCATGTGACCCAATGTCGAGGTTTTGCCACATTTTATCTGTATTCTGACAAAGTTTCATGAGTATCTGACTGACAATGTGGCCTGTAGAGTGCACACGGAGTACTAGTAATTGTTGACTATCATACAATGCACGACGGACAAAGGACGTCGGGCACAGCTTGATCACAAAAAATTCACCTTGAGAACTTCGTACATAGGTGAGCTAAACTATAAACTAAAACTTATGTTGTTGGTACTATGTTGTGGGTACTCACTAGAATTAAAGTATCCACATCATAGGATTTATCGAAAACCTCTTTCTTTTTGAACCCTAAAAATAAACCAGCCCCTATCTGTAACTCCAACTTGGTATAAATAAATATACATACATACTGCTGATCTGAATCAGTGTGATCGGGTAGCTCTTGAGTCTAATCAGCTACCTGGTGTGAAACAAGCCATACGACATCAATTATAAAACTTGCTCCTTTGACTGCTAAGTGCAACTCCCTGACCTTTTGCGGACAGTGTAGATCAAGATCAGACTGCACAGAACGAGGGGCTATATTTGTCCTTGAACGGATAGAAAACATTGTGGGATAAGGAGAAAATGCTTGTTACCAGCAGGGCCTTTAAAAAATATATGTCACAATCAATCTTTAAACTATATTATCTCCTAGGGCACTAGACATGACTGTGGCTGTTTTGGCAAATTTAACATTTAACATTTAACTTGTATCTATAAACAATACAATACAATAAACTTTAAATATTGCGTAATACATGTATTTAACAGATCACCGGCGCATATTGCAATTAATACTATATCAACATACACAGATCTGTATAAAAAAAACTCCCTTTTTCAGTAACTGAAATACTCATTTCAAAATATATCTTACATGTAGTTTCTATTTTATGTATGCTCTTACTTTAACGAGGGTAGATCTAAGTTGACCTAATTTCATTGAAAACGGCATTATTTTTATTGTTATTATTATTACTATTATTTATCGTTCAATGGTATGTCATACGTATGAAAAATACCGAGCAGTGACAGCAGGTTCTTTGTTTTCCCCAACGGTTTTCAAAGAACTAACCACGGGCTTCTGAAACTCCATTGATCTATCTAGGGATCGTTGTCTGCGCATGTCATATTCTTCGAAGATTCGACTGTCTTATATGACGTATCACTACTAGCCCCGAAAGCGGGCTGACTGTAAATATTATATACGCTCTATAAAGTAGCATGTTGAAAATAGCCTTTACATATCAATACGTTTGAGGAGAAATAAGACCTGCTTTAGCAACAGATTTCTCTAAACTGGTGATCATATATAGTCGAGTGAATTGCCCGAGGTAGCTTTTTATCGGGTAAACCCCTTTTTTTTTGTTTTAAATTCAAAGTAACGGTTGTCGCGTAGGAATGTGGTTCGGTTCTGTACCCAGGATGCCCAAATCAGATAGATGAGTATTTATAGAATGCCATCTAGCGGGAGATAATGATCTAGGGATGACAAAATCTTCATTATCGGACATTGTCACTATAAATAGGACACTGGGGATTTCCTCTGTATCCTATAACCAATATAGAGGGAGTCACCATGCGCTATTTATAGAAACAGTGTGAATGAAAAAATGAATATTTAGTACAATTCCCCCCTCTCCCCTCACCCCCCTCCCCCTCCCCCAAGGAACATCTCTGTGAAATTATTTCAAAATCTGACCATCGGTTTCAGAGGAAAAAAGTTATAAAGAATTTCATAGAAAATTCCATTTGGTTGCCATGGCAACCAGAGTTTTTGATGGCATCAAAATTCTATGAAAAGGTTTAAAGATGATCTCCCTCCCAAGAAACATCCAAGCCGAATCTTAGAAGAATATGACATGCGCAGACAACGCAGAGAAACGTTAAATCCAATTTCACCTTAAATATAGCTTATTTTCTATGTACATCGATTTCAGGTTTATTCCGGAGTCCCCACGCTGGTTACTGTCAAGAGGTCGCGTTGAGGAAGCAAAAGCGTTGCTTCAGCGAGCCGCTAAAGAAAATGGCGTGGAACTACCGGCCAAGCTGTTTGACGAATCGATCGAAGGTGCTAAAGTCCACAAAGGGAACTTTGTAGACCTGTTTAGATCGAAGGTCGTGACCATGAGGACCTTTGTTATTTTCTTCAACTGGTGCGCTTTTATTTTTACTTTATCAGTCGTTTTTATCATTTCACTCTTTACAAAACGACACAATCTTAGACTGGTCCAAATTGAAAGCACTTGCAGACTAAAAAAATATACATGACTCAAAAATTGAAACTTGACTACAGAAGAGATGAAAACAGTGTGGGAAAAGAAGAAAATGCTGGTTATCAGCATTTTCTCCTTTTCCCTCAATGTTTTCAAAATGCTTCTTTTTCAGGGCTGTGAAAACCAGGGATTGTTTGGGAAAGGGTTAAAAGACAATTTTTACCATATTTCTACCTGTGAATTATTGGGCCTTCCACACAGGGGAATAATATACATGTACTGGTTATTTTTTATACGAAAAATATCTCACGAAGATGCGTTGTTAGGCGTTGAAAAAACGAGTGCGCAGCACGATTTTTTTAACGCCTTACGACGCATCCGAGTGTGATAACTTTCATATCAAAAATAACCAGTTGATTATTCTATTTATTATATACCTTACTGACATTGTTATTTTTAATTTTTCGTTTGAAAGTCGAAATCAATACTTTGGATAGAGAGAAGAAATCAGGGACATAGTGCGGATGAATACATAATTTAAAAGAACAAAATTTAGAAAAGTAGTTGGATTGTCTGGTTGAAAATATAGAACTTACAATTAACACTATCTATAAGTACTTAATGAAAAAAAGTAGTTCCTAAATTACGGCAGGAAGTGAAAGTGTAAGTTGATATCCTCACGAGTGATGATATCAAAATAAATTACACTGGGAAATTCAAGGACTTCACTGCTAGGTACATGTATATGATAAATAGTTTTAAATGTTTTTTTATCGGAATTGCTTTTTTCCTATATTGCCTACAGGGAATAACTCCACTCAAGAATATGATAAATAGAATAATCAACATGGGGTGTGATGCAGTGAAAAAAATCGTCTTTCATATTACAGGATGGTTGTAAGCTTGATCTACTACGGATTTTCTCTCAACATTGGAAATCTTGGCGGCAATTTTTATTTGAACTTTCTTATCGGGGGATTGGTCGAGATTCCAGCCTATATTGTCTGCATTTTTCTACTTGATCGAACCGGTCGAAAATGGTTGTATGCTGTCTCAATGATGTTCGGAGGTATTTGTTGTATATCAACTGTGTTCACTACAGTGTTCGGAGGAGATCGTAAGTATAAATCTTACGTGATAAACCGTTCATTAACGCATTACATTGTTTTGTTTTTATTTTTAAATACAGATTTAAGGTATTACCATCCTAACGCTTCTGGTGCACTGACATGGAATAAAATTTCTTATTAGTTGATAAATAAGGATTTGAACTGATATAATGAAATTGCACATTTCTAACCGACCAGAAAATCCTTTGATGTCTATCTTGAAATTATTTGTTGATACTTTTGTTAGTTTCCAGAAAAGGGAGGTAATTATTATCTCCCTTTTAATTAGAATGTAGTGGTTTATGAATTATAATTCTAAGACAGCAAAAACTGGATAGAATATTTCGGTTCACTTGCACAATGATACTCATATTTAATCAAAGCAATTTTTTAGGAAAATATTATAGTGGAAATAGCTGATTTCCATTAGGAAGGTAGTTCTCTAAAGACATGAACAGTGACGAGGTAAGCGAGGCTTATAAATGAGCCATGCTCCGACAAAAGGGGGACTAATGCATCTCTGTGATACATGGTACCAAACAAGCCGTCACATATTTACGGCCAAGACTCGGGCAATCCGTAATCGAGGCAGGGAACCAGCTTCTATCGGCCTATCGATTACGGGCTACCCGAGTCACAGACGAATCCCTACGTTTTTGGGCGATGAAAGGCGATGTTACACGAATCCAACATGGATTCCCTATCCTGAAATACCGTATATAGCCGGTTTATTTCCAAAACCTCGTAACTATAGCTTGTTACAAGCTGCAGTCACAAGGTTTTGGAAGTAAACCGATTATATAAACTTCGAAGAATATTACATACGCATACAAGGGTCACATACGTTAACCAATGATCTAACAGTGTTAACAAAAGCTGTATTTAAAAAAACAATAAAGTTTTTCATTTTTTTCAAACTTGCACCCCTTCACCGTTGTTTTGGCCATGGTGGGGAAACTGTAAACGAACTACAGTTTTAATTTTTTTTTTATCAGACTTACACCCACTCACTGTTGTCTTGGCCATGATGGGGAAACTGGGATCTGCAATGGCCTACTGTGTAATCTACATATACTCAGCAGAATTGTATCCGACAGTTGTCCGAACAGCTGGGATGGGTGCCAGCTCTTGTTTCGCCAGGATTGGTGGAATGGCCGCTCCCTATATTGCCGACCTGGTAAGGAATACAAATCATGCTTTTGGCAAAAGGGGCTTAACTCTTTATTTCTGGAACAAATTTTTTTCCAACAATGTTTTCAAAAGCTTTCTTTTTCAGGGTAGTTAAAATTCGGCATTGTTTAAATACAATCTACTGAGGTAATCTGGGCTTTGCAAATGCAGAAAATTGACCCATCATGAGTGAAAAGTTTCAGCTCAGGTCAGCCTGCGCGGACTGCGGACTGCGCAGGCTGACCTGAGCCGATACTTTTTTGCAGATGCATTAAGCCTTCTTTTCATAGAGCATGTATGGCTCGTATTATTTTGAATAGTAAAATGAAAAACGGTAACCAATTAAGCTTGACTATTTTGGATGAATGCAGTCACGTATTTTCCAAAGCAAATCATCTAGGCTAATACGAATATATTGTCGGTTTGCTTCCAAAACCTCGTAACTACAGCTTGTTTCAAGCTGTAGTTACGAGGTTTTGGAAGCAAACCGACGATATAGGCTATAGCGACGTCAGGGAGGTAATTACTAGTAGGACGTTTTTGTTGTCTCATTATACCCGCCCCTTGTTCGTGGTCCCCATTTACTTCCGTTCTAACCCGCCATTGATTTTACAACGAAATAATGATTCATACTTGTGAAAATTGGTCGGAGTGTTTGTCTTGATTATATTTTGGACATGTTTGATATTGGGTCAGGTCGGGTCAAAAATTATATCTCTCGGCCTAACCTTAGAAAAAAGCTTGTGTACCTTCTATAAGCCACGTTTTCAGTAAAGTGCTTATGAAACTTGGTCTGATTATTTTTCTTAATGATATCTTTAATATATTTGAATTTTGGGTTACATCCGGTCAAAAAGTAGGTCACACTGGACCAAATCTCAGGAAAACTTCGTGTCCATTCTAGAGACCACATTTTTAGCCTGATTCTCAATCTTACGGGAAAAAAATGTATGCACTCTGGAAGCCGTATTTCTCAGCCGGATACTTATGGAAATTGGCAAGAATGTCTCTTTTGATGATAAATCTGACAAGTTGAAAAATTGGGTCATGTCATGTCAAAAAGTAGGTCACAAGGGCAAATCTCATAAAACCGTTTTGCACATAGCCTACTACATGGAACATTGTCAATCTGATACTTATGAAACATGGTCAGAATGTTTGTCTTGATGATATCTTTGCCGAGTTCTAAATAACAATATATCGTGAAAAAGTAGGTTACTAATACCCGAGTTTTACACCGTGCTAGATGACTTTAATCCGGTGACCGCTTTAGGGTTAATGACCCTCTTGTTTTAAAATTTATCAAGTAACGCTTGTATTATAGAGTAGCCTTGTTTCTGGTGAAGTTGGCCGCGCCCTTCCACTGGTGGTATTTGGTGGAGTCAGCGTTGCTGCGGGACTATTGTCGCTCCTACTTCCGGAAACGTTAAACAGACAACTTCCAGAAAGTATAGAGGACGCTCGGAACTTTTCCAGGTCAGTGCTGAATTGATACACGATGGAGAAACTGAAAGTCTTCAAACCTGAGGCTATTTACAAGGTCTAAGTTCGGCTCAATACAATTCTGCGGACAGTGTTGATGAAGATCAGACTGCACATTCCGTGCAGTCTGATCTTGATCAATACTGTCCGATATTGGTATGGCCCTTCTATTCCCCCTTTTCAAAATTATACAAAACTTTAACTTTTTTAAACTACTCTTTCTCTTTATTTGTTCATTGAAAAACCTTATTCCTTGCAGAAATGTGAACAAAGTTTTATGCTTGAGCACTAACTCAACGGAAGATGAACACAAAATTTTATAAGCCCAGGCCCTGAGACGTTTCCAACTGTTCATCTTATGTTTTTAGCTCACCTGGGCACAACGTGCTCAAGGGGAGCTTTTAGGATCACCTGGTGTCCGTCGTCTGTCGTGCGTCAGTGCGTCGTCAACAATTCTTTGAACATCAAGTCCTCCTAAACCACTGAGCCTATTTAGACCAAACTTGGCAGGAATGTTCCTTGAGAATTTGATTCCATCAAAAACTCTGGTTGCCATGGCATTCTAATGAAATTTTCTAATAAAGTCTTAAAAAATATTTTCCTCTGAAACCGAAGGTTACATTTTGAAATAATTTTCACAGAGATGTTCCTTGGGTGACCGTTTTCAAAAATTGTTCGTTAAATTTTGATCAGTCTAAAAACGTGGCTCTGGTGAATGGGGGCTATTTACACTATACAGAAATTAAGAAATACGTAAAAATTCTTCTTCTCTGAAACCGCTCGTCAGATTTTGAAATAATTTCACAGCGATGCTCTTTGGGTGACCCTTTTCAAAATGTATTCGTGAAATTTTGATCCGTCAAGAAACATGGCTCTGGTGAATGTGGGCTACTTGCACTATATGGCCATGAAGAAATTCTTAAAAATTCTTCTTTCTCTGAAACAGCTAGTCAGATTTTGAAATAATTTCAGAGAGATGTTCCTTGGATGACACTTTTCAAAAAATGTTTGCCAAATTTTTATCCGTCAAGAAATATGGCTCTGGTGAATGGGGGCTACTTGCACTATACAGAAAAGGAGAAATTATTAAAAATTCTTCTTCTCTGAAATGGCTGATAAGATTATGAAATAATTTCATAGAAATGTTTCTTTGGGGACCCTTTTCAAAAACTGTTTGCAAAATGCTGATTTGTCAACAAACATGGCTCTGGTGAATAGGGTCTACTTGCACTATATGCGCGTGAAGAAATTCTTAAAAATTCTTCTTATCTCAAACGGCTGATTGAATTTTGAAAAAAACTGCCATTGTATTCTAAAAATTTTAGGTGAGCGATCCAGGGTCATCTTGGCCCTCTTGTTTGGAATACTCTATGCATTTTTCAAAGATCTGTTTATGGACTGACTCTCTGTCTCTCTTTCATTCTCTCTCTCATTCTCTGTCTCTCTTTGTTTCCGGCTCTTCCTCTCTCCTTGTTTGGCTCTTACTCTCTCTCTCCCTCTCTCTCTGTTTCTGTCTCTGTTTTTTTCACTCTTTGTGTCTGTCTATCAGTCTGTCTATCTCTGTCTCCTTCTTTCCTTCCTTCTATCTATCTTGCCGTTTGTCTATCTCTATCTCTCTTTTTCTGTCTGTCTCTTTCCCTCTTTTTTTTTCTTGTTCTTTCTGTCTTTGTTTCTTTTTCTGTTTCTCTGTGTGTCTTTCTCTCTCCCTCTCCCTCTGCTCCACTCTCTCTCTTTCTATCTGTCTGTCTTTCTCTCTGTCTGTTTCTTTTTCACTGTTTTTCTGCCTCTCTCTGTCTTTCTGTCTCTCTGTCTGTCTCTCCCTCTCTTTACAAGTATTTACTCATGTGCAATCGTTTCTTTTATTGTAGAAAACCTTGCAAGAAAGCTATCCGAGAAATCTATATTAACGAAGGTTTCAAATGGGAAACCTTGAAGGACAAAGAAAATGGTAAACAGAAACCAGTCTAGCGATGTTTAATATGCGGACTTGACCGCCTTGTGTTGTAAAGATTGTGTGCTGCATTATTTATTGTTCGCATCATCATTTTTTTTGTTCATATCATTGCTGCAGAACGTCTCCATAACCCTTTACCAAACTACACAATTTTAGATTTTTCCATACAGAAAATACGCCAGTACATGTACATGTATTTGCAGACGACCAAAAATATAAAAAAAAAAATGCCTCAAATTTGAAGGGTGGAAAACATTGTGGGAAAAGGAGAAAATGCTGGTAACCAGCATTTTCTCCTTGTACCACAATGTTTTCAAGAGCTGTCTTTGTTCAAACTCGACATTGTTTTGTAAAGGGTTAAAACTTGTAAATATCATGACATAGTTAAAAAGTCTGTATAATAGTTTTTTTTTTTTCATTTATATTAACTCTTTACCAAAAACACCTGAGTTTGAATGACCATGAGAGAGGAGGCCTTATAAAAATTTCGAGGGAAAAGAATAAATTGCTCAGTATTTTCTCCTTTTCCAACAATGTTTTTATAACCTTTGAAATATGAATTTCATTTTTTGTTTGTTACATTAAAGGTGGGTACTTAGAATTTTCACATCACACTAAATCAAAAAATATATATATCACTGAAATTTATATGAAAAAACAATACAAATCATCAATAATTAAGAATCATAAAATTATACCCAATTTTTTTTTTTGACGGTATTCCCTTAAAAGGCTACGTAGCCTCTTAAGCTATTTTTAGATTTCGCGCAAAAATACAAAAATGCATTATGGGAATGTTAAGTGACTGGCACGTGACTAATGATGCTTAAATTCCATTACATAACAAACATAAAATTATTTTTCATAATATCTTCTTCGGACGCTATGTTTGAAGCTTCTTCTGTGTATTTTCAGTATGTAAATAAACGAGTTGTTCATGTGAAAATAGAATGTGTTTCCCGTCGATGTCTACCTTGGCCATAGTAAATTCTAATTTCTCGTGTTGTCGGATGGTTTTTGACCACTGAGTTTCATGAATGACGATTATAAGGCTTTGGGAGTATAAGGATGATATATTTGTATTTTTGTAAAATTTTCGTCCCAAATTCTGAAGGGCCACCTTTAATTTCGTAATTTGTAAAAATTTGGACAAGTCTGAAATTTTGTCTTTTGCTCAATTTTTCTCAAACAATCCCTGGTTTTCACTGCCCTGAAAAAGAAGCCTTTTGAAAACATCGTGAGAAAAAGAGAAAATGCTGAAAACCAGCATTTTCTCCCTTTCCCAGCATGCTTTCTCCCCTTCCAGAACAAATTTCAGTTTTTGAATCATCTTAATTTTGTCGTCTGCAAATGCATTCAATTTGGACCAGTTTAAAATTTTGTCATCTGTTAACTCTTTACCACACGACAAAATTTTAGACTGGTTCAAATTGAAAGCATTTGCACACAACTAAATAAAGTTGACTAAAAAATTGAAATTTGTTCTGGGAAGGATAGAAAACACTGGGGAAAAGGAGAAAATGCTGAAAACCAGCATTTTCTCCTTTTCCTACAGTGTTTTCAAAAGGCTTCTTTCTCAGGGGCATCAAAAGTAGGGATTGTGTGGTAATGGGTTCAAGAGTTAAGAGTGAATTATATCTTTACAAAACAATCCCAAATTTTACCAACCATGAGTGAGAAAGATTTTGAAAACATTGAGGCAAAAGGAGAAATTGCAGAGCATTTTATCCTTTTCCTACAATGTTTTCTAACCTTTCAGAAACAAAAAATTATCAACTTAGATTCATTTAACATGTCATCTGCAAATGCTTCGAATTTGGAACAGTCTTGAATTTTGTCGTCTGGTAAAGAGTTCAATATGGTTTTAGATATTTCGTTAAAGAAATAAAAGATCTAGATCCACAAAACAGTGTTTATTCTCTTTTATTCTCAGGAAAGCATTTTTGCGGCCTAGCTGAGAGTGCCGGTGTAATGCAGAGAAATGGCCCAAGGGTCATTTCTCTACGCAGAAGAATGACCGGGGTCATATTCTACGTAGAGAAATAACCCCAGGGTCATTATTCTGCATAGGTAAATAACCCCAGGGTCAATATTCTACATAGAGAAATGGCCCATGGGTTTTTTTGTGGAGGAGAGTCATTTCTCTGCACTACACTGGCTTTTAAGTCTTTACAAAACGAGAAACTTTTAGACTGGTCCAAATTGAAAGCATCTGCACACAAGAAAATTAAGATGACTCAAAAATTGATTTTTTTTTTTCTGGAAGGGTAGAAAACATTGTGGGAAAAAGAAAAAATGTTGATAACCAGCATTTTCTCCTTTTCCCACAAAGTTTTCTTCCCTATCATGGCAAAATTGCCTTCAGGGGTGTTAAAAGTGGTCATTAGGTGGTGAACGGTTAAATGTTCTTAGATTGAGCCTCGCTCTGACACAAGGGTGCTAAATGTATAGCCCTGATGCATCATATAACCTAAGCAAATCAACGTCTAGCTATGGATAACCCCTCTCCCAAACAATCCCTGGTTTTTCAGGAATAGAAGCCTTTTGAAAACATTGTGGGAAAAGGAGAAAATACTGGTAACCAGCATTTTCTCTTTTTCCCACAATATTTTCTACCCTGTCATATAGAAAAATCATCTTTTTAGCAACTGTTAACTTGTAACCTGCAAAATGCTTTCAATTTGTTCTGGTCCAAAATTTGCCGTTTGGGAAAGGGTTAAAATAAAATCCACTTCATCCCTTTATCACATGGGAAAAATTTAGACCAAAATAGAAAGCATTTGTGGACGACCATTCAAAGTGGCTCAAATGGTGCAATTTATCTTTAACAGAGTAGAAAAAATTGTGGAAAAAGGAGAAAATGCTGGTTACCAGCATTTTCTCCTTTTCCCATAATGTTTTCAAAAGGCTTCTATTGCACAGTCATTTAAAGTCTGCATTATGTGGTAAATGGTTAACTTTACTACATCTTTCCACAAATTTTCCAAAGAGCATGCGCAAAAATAGGAAAACTTTCTGTCACATGCAACAAACAGTCTTCTAACTTTCCATTCACCTGATATTTAAACTGTTCACTTTGCTGCGTAAAATTTTCGGAACTTACACACATCTCTAGAGCGTGAATTACGTAATACATGCTGCAGAAGTACTCGGGATCTATTTTGTCATCATTGGTGATGCTGGTGCGAAGATCCTCCGAAAAATTGAACACAGTGCCAAGTAAACTTTCTATAACTGGTTGACAAGTACTAACTCTTGATCCAAGCTTGGCCAGTAATTTGGAACGCTGTAGCTGAATCTATAAAATGACAAAAGATGTGCTGGTTTACTTCCTTACCAAACGACAAAACTTTAGACAGGTTGAAATTCAAAGCATTTGCAGACAACAAAATAAGGCTGACTGAAAAATAGAAATTTGTTTTGGAAAGGGTAGAAAACATTGTGGGAAAGGAGAAAATGCTGGTTATCAGCATTTTCTCCTTTTCCGGCAATATTTTCAAACAGTTTCTTTCATAGAGTCGTTAAAAGTCATGATTGTGTGGTAAAGGGTTAACCACATAGCAGATAAAAGACTAGAAATTGAAAGCATTTGAATTTGAATATAGCTCAAATGATGGAATTTGTCTTTGACAGAGTAGAAAACATTGTGGAAAAAGGAGAAAATGCTGGTTACCAGAATTTTCTCCTTTTCCCACAATGTTTTCAAAAGGCTTCTTTATAGGTTGTTAAAAGTCCGGATCGTATGGTAATGAAAGCAGATGACTTGCATTAAAGCACTTTTGAAAACATTGGCACCAATGAAGACTGATTGCCAGTAGTTTTTCGGCAAGCAAAACTGTTTTCACAGTCATAAATTAACCTATAAAATCCTTTTCCAAACAATCCCTCAACCCTTTACCAGGCCACAAATTTTCAGCCACGTCATCCAAATTGAAAGCATTTGTAGACAACAATTTCAGTGTAGATCAAATGGTGCAACTTTCATTTGATAGCGTAGAAAACATAGTGGGAAAAGGAGAAAATGCGGGTAACTAGTATTTTCTCCATTTCCCACAATGTTTTCTATCTTTCATTTAATAAATTTCAAATTTTCAGTCACTTTATTTTGTCGTCTGCAAATGCTTTGAATATGGACAAACCTAAAATTTTGTATTCTGTAATGAGTTAAAAAACAGCAAATTCTAAATTCGTCACAATAAAAGAGCATTAAAGAAAGTAAAATGAATCAAGTGTAGCTCAAGTTAGGCAATTCATCCTTTACTTTTCAAGTTAGGTGATTTGTCCTCTCAAACAATAGCAAATATTGTGAGGATTTCTTCTATTTTCACAATGTATTAAAAAGCTCTTTTTCTCAAGGTCATTTAACTCTTTACCAAACCATAAAATTTTGGGCAAGTAAAATTGAAAGCATTTTGCAGACAACAAAATAAATATGTTTCAAATTTGATTTGGAAAAGGTAGAAAACATTGTGTGAAAAGGAGAAAATGCTGGTTAACAGCATTTTCTCTTTTTCCCAAAATGTTTTCAAAAGGCTTTATTCCCAGGGTCGTTAAACAAAAGACTGTCTTTTTAGCATTTTAACGACTGTAAGTTGTAAATTTCCACAAATACAGTATCTTAATATAACAGGGTTTTTTTTGCTGCAAATCATCAATATGGATTGCTTCACCTCTAGTGGAGAACTAGCACTGTCATACCTTCAAATATGAAATCTTAACCCCAGGTTTACAGGTCAGGGGTAATAAAAGCTAGTGGGAGCATCAGTACTTTATAAAAGAAAAAAACAACCAAATACTTACACCATAGTTGCTTCTTTCCTCAGATAAGATCACTTTGACAATACTTTTTGCCAAATCACAGACTTTGTGTTCTAACAGCTGTTGAAATTCTGGCTCCACCTTGTCCATAAGTAATACTATACACTCCACACAGTCATGTTGAACCTTCCAGGAAAAATCCTCCTTTCCAATACATCCTTGTAGAAGCTTTAAACTGGCCAGGATACTTTCTCTTACAAGATTATCTAGGCCCAGACCTTGTCTATTGGTGATCCTATGTAAGTTTATAACATGGTTGAGAAATGTTGTGTGTTTTGACAGAGAAACAGAAGTTTTGTCTGTACTTTCCTTGTTGCCATGGCTACCTGATGCAGGTGGGGTTGGAAATAAGTTTTGACTGAAACAGCTTACATCTGAAAAAAAAAGACAGGAAAAAATCATTCAGGACTTAAAAATGTCAATGCTTGTCCTGTGACAAACTTGTTTTGTTTTGACAGAGACACTGAAGTTTTGTCAGTACTTTCTTTGTTGGCATGGCTACCTGATGCAGGTGGGGTTGGAAATAAGTTTTGACTGAAACAGCTTACATCTAAAAAAAAAAGGAACATGAAAGAATAATTCAAGACTTCAAAATGTCAATTTTTGTCCTGTGACAATTTAGGAAGCACACAGCATACATGGCTCTTATGAACAAGAAAGTTTGCGACAAATACATAACTCTAAATACAAACTGTCCCAGATGTCGATGTCATATGAACTCTTGAAGCAAAGATCCTCACATTTCAAGGTTTAACCCTTTACCACACAATCCCGACTTTTAACTACCCTATGAAAGAAGCCTTATGAAAACATTGTAGGAAAAGGAGAAAATGCTGGAGACCAGCATTTTCTCCTTTTCCTACAATATTTTCTACCCTTCCTAAAACAAATTTTAAGTCATATCTAATTTGTTGTCTGCAAATGCTTTAGTCATGCCTAGATGAGTCTTAAAGTCTACAGTCTAGCAAAGCTTTAGCTCTTTACCACGGTTATGGGAGACCACTCCTTCATGCATGGCTTTATCCCGGATTAAATACAGTATCTAGCAACTGAGATAGAGAGAATTCTCTTTAGCTTGATGGTTATGGTATAAGCCTTTTGTCCAGGAGTTCTAGGTTTGAAACCTGTCCTGTCCCTGATTTTCTGCTATGCATTTGCTCATTTAATTCTTTGGTATGGACTTTTTTCAGAAGACCACATAATTCCGAGTTTTAATGATCCGAAAAAAAAAAAAAAATCCCTTTGAAAACATTTTGAGAAAAGGAGAAAGTCTACTTTTCTACTTTTTCCCTATCGTTTATATATTCAACTCTGCCAAACAACAAAATTCTAGACTCATTCAAATTAAGAGCAACTGCAGATGATAATTCAAATTGGCTCAAACGATCAAGTTTACCATTGACAGGGTAAAAAACATTGTGGGAAAAGGACAAAAAGGCTTCCTTTCCAAGGTTGTTTAAATTCAGCATTGTGTGGTCTGCAAATGCTCTCAGTTTGAACAGGTCTAAATTTTTTGCGTTTGGTAAAGCTTGAATGTTTATAAAAACAGATTGACTCATTACCAAACAACAAAATTTTAGGCTTGTCCAAATCAAAAGCATTTGCAGATGACAAAATAAAAGTGACTGAAAATTTGAAATGTGTTTGGTGAAGGGTACAAAAGATTGTGGGAAAAGGAGAAAATGCTGGTTACCAGCATTTTCTCCTTTTCCCATAATGTTTTCAAAAAGCTTCTTTCTCAGGGTCAGGGATTGTATGGTAAAGAGTTAAAGAACCTTCATCCTCCCTGGTATCAGCTGACGTCACATTTTCATCTTGTAGTCTTAGCTGTTGCTGAAGATGGAGGTTTTCATTCTGTGTGTCTTCCCACTTCTGTTTCCATCTCAGCTGGTTTAATTTCCATTTCATACACAATCTTTCTGTATGTTCCTTGGCGGAAATTCCAGCTGGTTTGCCTCTTATAAGTGCTATTGCAACAGCTATTTTCACCCTAAGGAATACATTGCCTGAAATTGCCAATAAAGGTATTAAAACCCATTACCACACAGTCCCTACTTTTGACGAAAGAAGCCTTTAGAAAAGGAGAAAATGCAGGTAACCAGCATTTTCACCTATTCTCACAATGTTTTCTGCCCTTATCACGAAATAAAAAAAGAATTCAGCCACTTTGATGAAAGACAAAAGCTGCTGAAATCCGCTAAATACAAAAATATCAATGTTACATGAAATATATCAATGAGTTACGTGTAGTGAGTGTATATGGCCCTGCACTCTCATATTTAAAGATGTAAGCTGCCAAGATTGGCCATTTAATCCATGCGCGGATCCAGATATCTTTCTAAGGGGGGTCCCACCGAAAATGCACTCGTCTTATTATATGATACTTTGATATCTGGATTTCAGTGGATGTAAGCCGTTTACAAGAAAAGCCAACGTTTCCAGTTCTAACCATGAGGAGGTCTCCGCATTCAGAACCTTTTTTTTTAAAATTTATGACTGTATTTTACAAAAATGCTGTGCAATATCAAACCAGTATCATTTCACGAATCCGATAACCACATTTTTGCCAAAATTCCAGGGGGTCCAGATCCCAGATCCCCCCCTCTGGATCCGCCCATGTAATCCTGATCGTACAGTTAATGTTACACGATATTTGCTAAGGATTTTGGGGTCGTTATCCGTAATACTTTTAATATGAGCAAGTCTAGAATAATGTGTCTTAGTGTGAAATTCAATCATACACATTATCTCTTTACCAAACAACAAAAGAATGTAGACTAGTCCAAATTAGCTTTTTACCAAAGGATAAAATTTTAGATTGGTCCAAATTGAAAGCATTTGCAGACGACAAAATAAATATGGCTAAGGAACTTAAATTTGTTTTGAGAAAGGTAAAAAACATTGTGGGAAAAGGAGAAAATGCTGGTTACCAGCATTTTCTCCTTTTCCCACAATGTTTTCGGAAGGCTTCTTTCCAAAGGGTGTTAAAAGTAGGGATTGTTAGGTAAAGAGTTAAAGGCATTTAATTGTGTGTCAGATGATGATATTTGTCTGATTGAGTATTAAACATTGTAGGAAAAGGAGAAAATGCTGGTTACCAGCATTTTCTCCTTTTCCTACAATGTTTTTAAAAGCCTCCTACTTCATGGTCATTAAAACTAATTGGACTGTGTGGTAAATCTGAAGCTCTAACTATTTCCTAGCTTGAAAGGGATGCAAAAATACCATGGTACGACACAGAAAGATGCATTGGCTGCTATGCTGAAACTCAAATATTGTTCAAAGTGTATAAAAAAAAAACAAACAAGAAAGCTAAAACATATTTTTTAAAATATTTTTTGTTATTCTTTTACCCATTTATTGTAAATCAGTATTTTTTATTGCAAGTCAAACCCAGATACCCTGATGTTTAGCTAATGATACTAGTAGCTCCATACATTTAACCCATAAAGCCCCTTTCAGAGCCATCGTTGCTTTTCAAAAGTGTGATCTTTAGTTGCTTTACTGACAGATTCCTGAAAAAAGCAACCTTGAAATGGCAATCAGAATTATTATTTCAAGGCCGATGATGCCAGTTTGGATTTATTCAGAGCACAAAGGGCTAGATCTACATGTGCACTGCTTTAACAAAAAAAGTTAATTTTGTAATAAATAAAATGAAAAAAAAAGTTGCCAGAATATGGCTTCAAAATACCAACCAAACAATTCTGAGTGTTGTCTTTGGTCTGTCATTGCAAATTCGCTGGGTGTAGTTTTTCCTATGAGTTTGTAAAACGTACGAAGCAGACTTTAGAGGCGGGAATATTCAAACTGAGCAATGAACGAACTTTTAAATGTGCAAATTACAGTAAAATTAAATACAATTAAGGATATAATTTAATCAAAGCACAATTATGATTGCATGTATTATAATGTTCTGGCAATACTTTCGTTACTATCGTTCCCCCGAATGACTGTTTTGTTCTACCGGAAGTATACACCGCTTTACATTTCTAAATTTTATTTTTTGAATTCACGTGACAAAACGCAGGTGTTTACTCAGAATGTGAAACTTATTTCAAGAGAGAGCGAGGCCCATTTCACTTTTTACATTGTATACATATATTTGCTGCTATGACGTCTTATTATTTTGCTAAAAAAAAATAGATCTAATCGGAACTTTCGCCGAAAGTTTCGGTTCAAGTTCTTTTAGCAGTGGCATTAAAAAAATGGCATCAAAATTGTTCGGGAGATCAAATTTCATGCTTAGAAGCTCTTAATGGCGTTTTGATAATTGATTTTGAAAACAAATTATCCACCTTGACAATTTTTAGTAACATCCTGCAAGACTTTTAGTTTCTAATTTTAGATACACAAAAAACTCTGACATCACAGACGGAATTCCCCGAATCTTTACGTATCAATTTGAACTGCGCGAAACTGAAACAATACACAATAGATGTATTAGTCTGATGTTTAATGACACCAATCAAAACAGTTTTGTAAGTTTATTTATAATCTTTTTGCGTTGATATCAACTAAGCTTGGCAATCATTGCGAGATTTTTTGCTTCAAATTGTCAAATATGAAATGCCTGTTGACATTATTAAGGGGAAAAAGAAAATGCTGGGAATCTGCATTTGTCTTCTCGTCCTGCAATGTTTTCGATCAATGACAGATTTTTGCATTTTGGCCATCTTTAGTTGTTTTCTGGTAAAGCTTTTAATTTTCTTATCTTCTAAAGGGTTAAATCCAGCTCAGCTGATGAAATTTGTCTCTGAAATTCTAGAAACTATTGTGTCAAGTTGGCTAAAACCTGGGATTAAGTTTTAAAGATTACCTTTTCCCCACAATTTTCAAGACAAAAGCCTTTTTTCTTAGGGTTATTGAAATAAGTGACAGAATTTTGGACTTGTTCCAATTGAAAGCATTTGCAAATGAAAAATTAATAGTACCTCCAAAGGGAAAAGTTGTCTAAGAAAGGGTTCAAAACATTGTGGGAAAAGGAGAAAATGCTGGTAACCAGCATTTTCTCCTTTTCCCACAATGTTTTAAAAGTCGTCTTCTTTAGGATCATTCAATTGTGGGTTGTGTGGCAAAAGGTTTATTATCAGAACAAAAATATCCTCCCTTTGGCAAGTAACATGTACATGTATATCAGACTGATCAGTTTATCACAAAACTTTATCATCAATCAGTACTCACACTCGGGACTTTTGTTTCAGCGTTATTGCTACAAATGACTGAGGAAGAAGAGCTAAAAGAGATGGAGGATCCCAGGGACTCTGGTGAAGTAGAAGCAGATCATATCGGAGATAATGGTCTTGATGAAACGGACGATTTATGTGACTCACTGCTTAGCCTCTTTGAGTATGTGGATAATGTGACAGGTTGTGCGCAGGAACCAGTGTCGGTAACTGTAACTACTGAGGATATCAATGAAACGTCAGATAAGGAAGGCAAGAAGTGCTCAACTGCGATTGATGTAAATTATTTTGAGAACAAAGATGTTTTACCAGCAAATGTAAATGGTAAGATGTCCTTTTGGATTGATCATATCAATGCCTATTGTTAGAATTTTCTTTACTACTGAAATTAAAACTGAAAATGAAAATACATTAACTCCTTACCACACAATCCCGGCTTTTGAGGACCCTGAGAAAGAATTCCTTTGGAAACATTGTTGGAAAAGGAGAAAATGCTGGTATCCAGCATTTTGTCTTTTTCCCACAATGTTTTCTACCCTTTCTTACTCAATTTTTAATCTTTGATTCAAACTGATTTTGTTGTCTGCAACTGCTTTCAATTTGGACAAGTCCAAAATTTTGTCGTTTGGTAAAGGGTTAAATAAGCGTTCAATATGTATTTATTGACAGAGTTTATAATTATAATTGGCAGTTAAAGCAGTCATCAAATACAGTTTTGTATTTGCTGTAGTATAAGAGCAAAAGAACAATTGCAAAGAAGTAACTCAATTCAGTAAGACCAGCAAATATAAAATTGATGACAATTAACTCTTTACCAGATAATCCAGGGTTTTCACGACTCTGAGGAAGAAGCCCTCAGAAAACATTGTGGGAAAAGGAGAAAATGCTGGTAACCAGCATTTTCTCCTTTTCCAACCATGTTTTCTACAATATTTTATGTGGAATAGAGGACTGGTGAAAGCATTTACAGGTGTCAGAATCAATTTGCTACTCCAGTTGTAGGATTTGCCTTTTTAACACTTTACCAAATGACAATATTTTAGACTGGTCCAAATTGAAAGCAATTGCAGACGACAAAATAAAAGTGATTGAAAACTTGAAATTTGTTTTGTTAAGGGTAGAAAACAATGTGGGAAAAGGAGAAAATTCTGGTTACCAGCATTTTCTCCTTTTCCCACAATGTTTTTAAAAGGCTTCTCCCTCAAAGTTGTTAAAGATGGGGATTGTGTGATAAAGGTTTGAAGGTACAAAATATTTTAAAAAATGCTTGCAAGCAACGTTTTCTCTTTTTCCGTCAATGTTTTCAAAAGTTTTGTCCTTTCCTCAGAGATATTAAAAATATGGGGTCGTTTGTTTAGAGTAACTGTTAACACAGCAGTTTATACTTGCCAGTTTAAGAGAAGAATAATTGCAGAACACAAATTAGATACAGCTTAAACAATGATTTTTATACCCGGCAAAAACTATACTGGAATAAGCCTGTCTGTCCTTGTGTCCATCTGAGTCTGTCTGTTTGTCTCTCTGTGTACAAATAATTGCCTGTTTCTGTCAAAGCGCTGGTGGGGGTATTAGGTCACATTCAGTGACAGCTCTAGTTATCTATGTTAAGGTTGAAAATGAATAATGCAGAAAATGTTGGTAGAAAGTACTTTTTATTTTATAAATTTCAGTAATTGATCATAAATAATGATGGATTATAAGGTTCCATCATTCGTAGTTACAACCAATGATATTAGTCAATTTCGAAGTAACCAGTACGGAGCTACAGTGCAGAACTTTCTTTAGTAAAGCTGTTACCAGGGATACAGTTTTACAAACAGTCTTAAGTGTTTGTATAAAAATGTTCATAACTTTACACCTATGTTCAGATTTACGAAATTTTAAACCCCTTTTATTTTAAATTCTGTATCTTTGTGAGTTTTTGTCAAGGAGATATTTCTGTAAGTGCTCCATTTAGGGTAGAAACAGAAGTTCCTGTGCATTAACCACTCACCTAGGTAAAATCATTGTAGGAAAACAAGTAATTGCATGCAACAAGCATTGGTTAACTCTTTACCACATGACAAAATTTTAGACTGGTTCAAATTGAAAGCATTTGCAGAAGACAAAGGTGACTGAAAAATTGAAATTTGTTCTGGGAAGGGTAGAAAACACTGTGGGAAAAGGAGAAAATGCTGGTTATCAGCATTTTCTCTTTTTCCCACAGTGTTTTCAAAAGGATTCTTTCTCAGGGGCGTCAAAAGTAGGGGTTGTGGGGTAATGGGTTAATTTTCTCACAATAGTCATGGCCCCTATTTTAGACAGTTCTTTCTTCTAATTATTTCTCTGTAGGCCAGATGAACAAGAGCCTTGAAACAACAGATGAAGGACCAGATGCCAATATGTATACGATTGTAGATAAAGCAGTTGATGTACCAAAAGCAGAGGACAAATCAGACATTCTAGTGCCTAACGTGTGCTGTGATGAGCATAACATTGTTACCAGTCCATCTGATAATGTGAAAGTTGTTCCTGTCAGTAATGGTATCAACATTGTGTATATCGATGACAAAGTTAACCTTGGCGTTGCTGCACAGAAAGCCGATTCATACAGTCTCTGCTCAGCCAGTGCACATGTACTATCTAAAAATAAGCATGAAGCAAGGGATAAACCAGATTACATCTATCTACCAGCACAAGCAGTAAATGAAGTTTTTGATTCAGAAAATTTAGATCAGGCAAATAATACCCACTCTGACTCTGTTGAAGATTGTGGATCGAGTAAAACAGATTGTACATTGACTACCGCAGATTATCTTCCAGGGGAAACAGTAGTTGTAGACACAGATAAAGAGGCTTTAGATAAGGAATATACTGATTCCCAGTCTGATGAAGAGTGTGAATCCAGTGGAAAAGATCAGACTGCCATTCATATTGAAAATAAAAACCATGAATTCACAGAACAGAAGGAAAGTGTTAAAGGTCAGTCTGGAGAAACTGTCGTTGAAGAAGAGTGTACTGCCAATAACATGTTTCAATTAGGACACCATGACAGTTTTAAAGCTGACTTTCACAAAGATGACCAACATGACTCAAAATTTGATCATGTGTGTAGCCAGAATACTCACACATACAACCTTATAAATTGGAAAAAGAGACATTTATCATCCAGTGCTGAGAGCCCCACTACTCCAAAACGACTCAAAAGCATTGAGGAGGCCTTCCAAGGGACAAACACTTTATCACCCATAGAGGCTGTGATGAATTTTCAAAAAGACAGAGGGATAGTGGAAACCTTTGGGGAAACACCAACACACTGTGAGTCTCAGGATATAGAGAAAAATAGGATGAGGCCTATCAGCAGCACCCCATTGGTTCAAAACTTTGGGAAAAGCAAAATGCTTAGTTCCAGAAAAGTGATATTAAAGACTTACCATGCAGAAAATAAGGATGAGATGGAAAGTAAAACATTTGTTGACAATAAAAACTTGTCAACAATCAGAAATGTTAGCAAGGAAACAGAGAGCACCTTAATGTATCAGAAAGTAGATGTACATGGTGATGTGAGAAAGGTTAGTGATGAATTGGAATCAGAGCCTGATAAAACTTTACAGGAGCAAGATAAACAACATGATAAGGTGTCCGTTGGAAGAATGGAGAATGAAGATAATTTAAAAGAATCCAAACTTACAGACCAAAATAACGACCAGAACAATGATAACTTATGTGTTAACTTGCCAGTAGACAGTGTTGATATACTTGGAGACTGTAAAAGTACCAGTCTTTCAGTCACGGACAGTTCTTACTTCGCTCAAAGTACAAGCAGGCGAGAAGGTAGATTTAAGAATGTTGAAGCTTCTATATCCAAGATAGATCTTGAGGAAGATATTATATTATCTGAAGATGTTCTTGGGCTGGAAAATGATTATGATGATTCTGACATAGATGAAGAGACATTGCTGGCTGAAGATCTTGATGCAGACGATGGTAATAAAGAGAATATTTTGAGTTCTGTTCATAGCTTCAAAAGTATAGACACAGAAGAGAAGAATAAAAATGTTTGCAAAGATAAAAAAAGCTTTAAAGAAGTAAAGCCAGCTTGTGAAATAAATGTAAAGGTTGAAAAGGCAGAGAAGGGTACATGTGATAGATATGCTGAACAGGTTGGTCCAATTGTTGAGGCCACTACCAATAAATCCAAATCAGATCTCAGTAAACAGACTGTCCATTCAAACATTTGTAGCATAGATATAGAAATATCTTCAGTAACGCAGAATCTAGGTGAACATGTGAACCAGTCCAGTGAACCAGTAGTAAAAGTACAAGTTGACATTGAGAATAGAAAAGAACGGGAGATAAAGCCGTCAGTACAGATACCGGATGCACAGTTAGAAAACTCTGTAAAGACACAAGATGATGTTTGTACAGAAAAAGTTAAAACAGAAGCAAAACCTGAAGTATTACAGGATACAAAACCTACAGTATGCTTAAGTAAAACAGAGGCAAACAGAGTAGCAGTGGTACAGAATACTACAAATAAAAAAGTTAACAGCTGTAAAACTACTGCAAGTACTTATCCTGTGCAAAGTCTGGACTCAAGTCTGCTTGTTGGTGATACAAACAACAATCTGATGAAAGAAGTAAAACGAAAATGGAAAACTGATTCCATTCCATCACAGGATATTAATCTAACAGCAGCAATAACTTACCATCAGAAGTATTCAGCCATGAATAATTCTTGTCCAGCCCTGCTGGAAGGTGAGAAAATCAGCTGTTTGAATTTTTATGAAGACGAAATCCACACAAAACATCCAAAGATAAACCATTATTCATTGAAAGAGGCACTGATGAAACTCAGAAATCAAAAAGAAGATCTGGATAGAATGAAACTAACAGCCATTCATGCTTTTGAACAGAACTGTATAAGGAGAAGTAGACTCCTAAAAGCCAGACACAGGGACGAATTTGAACAGCTGCATAGAAGGTGATTATTTTTGCCCCACTTTTTATTTGAGTCATGCAGTGTGAAAAGGGGTTTAACCCTTTACCCCATAAGGCATTTCTATGGTATCTCTGATTGACCCTAGATAACAGCAAGGATGAAGCCGATTCTCATGTGTATATGACACCTTTTGAAAGTGTAGAAAATATTATGGCAAAAGGTGAAATTGCTCGTCACGAGCAATTTCACCTTTTGCCACTATATTTTCCAAAGGCTCCTGCAAGCAATGGGTAGAAATGAATATTCATGGAGTAAAGGGGTTAACTCATTATGAGATGACAAACTTTTTGGCTTGTCCAAACCAAAGGCATTTGCAGACAAGAAAATAAAAGTGAGTGAAAATTTGAAATTTGTTTTGTTAAGAGTAGAAAACATTGTAAAACAGGAGAAAATGTTTGTTATCAAAAGGCTTCTTTTAGGGGGTGTTAAGAGTCGGGATTGTGTGGTAAAGGGTTAACCCATTACCACACAATCCCTACTTTTGACGCCCCTAAGAAAGAAGGCTTCAGAAAATATTGTGGGAAAAGGAGAAAATGCAGGTAACCAGCATTTTCTCCTTTTCCTACAATGCTTTCTAGCCTTCCCAAAACAAATTTCAATTTTTTAGTCATTCTAATTTTGTTGTCTGCAAATGCTTTCGATCTGGACAAACCTAAAATATTGTCGTTTGGTAATGAGTTAAAACTTGAAATGACAACAGCAATTACTCGGAAGAAAATAAAGCCTGTTGAAAACACTGCTGTAATTAGCATTTTGCCCTTTTCCCACAATGTTTTCAAAAGCCTTCTTTCTCAGGATTGTAAAAACCAAGGATTGTTTTGTAAATTGTTACTTAAGTGTACTTACTGTCAGATCTACATCTGGATAACTTTTATTTGTAAATCCACAGCATTTGCAGATGACAAAGTAAATGTGACTCAGTCTGTAAAATTGGTCTTTGCAAGAGAAGAAAAAACATTGTAGGAAAAGGAAAAATTGTGGTTACCAGCAATTTCTCGTTTTTCCACAATGTTTTTTTTTCATTTTTTAGATTGTTTAACCCTTTACCACACAATGACAACTTTTAACACCCCCGAGAATGAATCCTTTTGAAAACATTGTGGGAAAAGCAGAAAATATTTCCTTTTCCCATCATGTTTTTTACTCTATAAAAGAATAGTTCAACCTTTTGAGCCACACTAAAACTGTTGTCCGCAAATGCTTCCATTTTAGACAAGGCTGAAATTTTGTCTTCTGGGGACGGGTGAAACTTAGTATTGTGGCTAAAGGGTTAAAAGTGAAATTAACTTTCATTTACAGACAGTGTAACCAATTCAATCACATGCGATTCAGAAACGATATAATGCCTTTCGTCAAACAACAACGACTCATACAGCTTCGCATAGACCACCAAAAGGAAAACACCAGACTTGCCCACCACCAGAGGTTAGAATTGGAAAGTCTGGTCCGGGAAGTGAAGTCTTCACTGCTTGAAGAGATTGAACAACACAAGGAGCAGGTTTCTCCCGTCGAGAAGTTAATTTCACAAGTCGAGAACATGAGCAAGTTGAAGATCAGTAACAGTGGCAAATATGGGCCATCTGTGATGGTGTCATTTCGGAAACGACCGTGTAAAGAAAATAATTGGAAAACTTCGACAGTGGAGGAATGCCTACCTCTCATGATAGCCCAGGCTTTGTCCCATGAAGATAAACTTTATAATCATTTCTACAAGTTTTGAAAAATTAAAAAAAAAAGAAAATGGTAGACAAGAATACTTTTGCTGATGTGTCACTTCTAGTCTTTACCATGCAGTCCCTGACTGTTAACAAGCCTAAGAAAGAATCCTTTTGGAAAACATTGTGAAAAAGGAGAAAATGCTGGTAACCAGCATTTTCTCCTTTTCCAAAACTGTTTTCAACCTTATGATCAATAACAGATATCATCATTTGAGCCAAATTGAATTTATTGTCTGCAAATCCTTTCAATTTGGATGAGTCTAAAATATTGTCCTTTGGTAAAGAGTTAACAAACATTTTTTATGTTAGAAGCACATAGGAAAAAAAGCTTTTACATTATGTTGTGGGAAAAGGAGAAAGATTAGTATCAAGTTTATTCTCCTTTCTTTACAATGTTTTTTACCCCTTGAAAGACAAGACAAATTCAATTTGTAACTTTTAATCCCTTTATTAAACAATCAAGTTCCTTAACCCTTTACCACATGATGACTTTTGACTATCCTGAGGTAGAAGCCTTTGGAAAACATTGTGGGAAAAGGAGAAAATGCTGGTCACCAGCATTTTCTCCTTTCCCCTCAATGTTTTCTACATTTCCCAAATAAATTTCAATTCTTCAGTCACATTTATTTTGTCGTCTGCAAATACTTTCAATTTGGACTAGTCTTTGAATTTGTTGTTTGGTAAAGAGTTAATAACACTGAGAATAAAGCCTTTCAAAAACACTGTTGTAGTTAGCATTTTCTCCATTTCCCATAATGTTTTTTTGTCCTTTTAAGAAGAAAGCCAATCATTTGAGCTGCAAGTATTATTGTTATTAGTCAAGAAAGTCCTTAACTCATTACCAAATGACAAAGTTTTTGGCTTGTCCAAATCGAAAGTATTTGCAGACGACAAAATAAAAGTGACTGAAATTTTGAAATTTGTTTTGTGAAGAAGAGAAAACATTGTAACTAGTAACCAGCATTTTCTCCTTTTCCCGTAATGTTTTCTAAAGGCTTCTTTCTCAGGGTCGTAAAAGTAGGGATTGAGTGGTAATGGGTTTATGTTTGTACGAGTCTAAATTTGTATACCTCTATGATCTTGATTGAGTTATCTTGCTTTGCATGTCTGTCTGTCTATCTGTCTGTCTGTACATCCATTCATCAATCCCCCCGTCTTTTAACTCTTTACCAAACAAGCCCTTGTTCTCACGACCCTGGGAAGGAAAGCTTTTGTAAACCTTCTGGGAAAAGGAGAAAATGCTGGTAACCGGCATTTTCTCCTTTTCCCATAAGGTTTTCTACTTTTTCAGAGACAAATTTCATAAGTCAGGGCACTTTTAATTTTTCGTCTGCACATGCTTTCCTTATAGACTAGTCGTTTGGGAAAGAGTTAAACTGTTTTGTTTCTGAGCCCTTGGACCTAGGACCTGGAACTTAATACAAGTGTTGCTCATGACCCAAGAAGTTGCCCTATTGTTTTTGGATCATGTAGGTCAAAGGTCAAGGTCACTGAATAACTTCTGTTTCAAAATGGGCTTTAACCCTTTAGTATAGAATTATGTCGTTTGGTAAAGATTTAACTGACCAGTTATTTGACACAAGATGAAGATCATGAAAGTTTATACAAGTGATGCTCATGGTCAAAAGAGGTGCCATATTGTTTTTGTGTCACATTGGTCAAAGGTCAAGGTCACTGGTGATTTTTGTTTTGAAAATCATTTGTGACCCGTTACACAAAAAGGGACCTGGGAACTGCGAAAACTATCAATTATGGTTAGACTGCGCAAATTGCACAGTCTGACCAGGATTGATATTTTTCGTTTTTATGACATTTTTTGTATGTAAAGTGGTCATTGTACCTTGATACACGATTATTTTTGAACTATCAGCTTAAATTGACCTGCTCTATCATTGATCTATTTTCATCTAATTGATACACAGAATTCCCAGGTGGTCCTTTTTTGCGTGATGAGTCACATTTCTCTTCTTTGATTGTGCTGGTTTACTGGCAAGATATTGGGGGGAGGGGGTATTTGTCTTCTTTGCGACAGTTCTGGTTATGATTTTGTAAATTGTTAATATCAACAAGTTTAACTCTTTAGCAAAAGGCAAAAGTTTGGGCCAGTCAAAATTAATAGCATTTGCAGACGGCAGAATAATGAGACTCGAAACTGTTTGGAAGAGTAGAAAACATTGTGGGAGAAGGAGAAAATGCTCGTTATCAGTATTTATTTCTGCTCTCACAATTTTTTAAAAAGGATTTTTCAGTGGGTTGTTAAAACTATGGTTTGTGTAGTAAACAGTTGAATTTTTTTGTGTCATGTAAATAGTTGATTATTAGTCGTAAGGATACTATGCATAAACTCTATTGCCTTTGCAGACAGTGTGGGTCAAGATCAGGCTGCCTACAAGATGCTATCAGATCTTTTACCTACACTGTTTGATACTTCATAACATACAATTATTTTGACAAGGTAAAACCCTGGCATCAGGAATTTCTGTGTGTTTCATTATCTCCAGCTACGGTAGATGGCATTCTACAAATACATACATGTATCTATCTAATTTTGGCATTCTGGGTACAGAAACAGACTACTTGTCTACATGATAACCATTTCTTCGAATTTCAAAAGAAACATTTAATCAATAAAACCCTACCTGGTGTGTTTCATTCAGCTATGAACAGCCAGCATGTAACCTATGCACCGGCCATTTATTAACTCAATCCCTACAGGCTTTGGTAATAGCTTCGATATAACCCTATTTTTCCTTAGTATATCGTCAGTTTACTTCCAAAACCTTGAAACTATAGCCTTTTTCAAGCTGTAGAATCTGCGCAAACAACGCTATGTACTCTTTCTGTAGTGAAAGTAATGATTGCATTAATTTTATTGGAGCTGTAATAACCCGATTGTTATATTCAGAAAAAAACTTAATTCCCATTATGCACTCTGAATGTACTTTTAGCTCACCTGAGCACAACATGCTTAAGGGGAGCTCTTAGGATTACCTGGTGTCCGTCGTGCGTCATGAGTCGTGAGTCGTCAACAATTCTTTAAACATCAACTCCTTCTAAACCGCTGGGCAGATTTGGACCATACTTGGCTGGAATGTTCCATGGGAGGTCCTCTTTAAAGACTGTTCACAGAATTTGATTCCATGAAAAACTCTGGTTGCCATGGCAACCAAATGGAATTTTCTAGGGAATTCTTTAAAAATCTTCTCCTCTGAAACCGCTGGTCAGATTTTGAAATAATTTCACAGAAATGTTCCTTTGGTAATCCTTTTCAAAAATTGTTCGCAAAATGCTGATTTGTCTAGAAAACATGGCTCTGGTGAATGGGGGCTGCTTGCACTATTTGGCCATGAAGAAATTCTTTTTCTCTGAAACAGCTGATCAGATTTTGAAATAATTTCTCAGAAATGTTTCTTAGCTAACCCTTTTCAAAAATTGCTCTAGAAATTTTGATCCATCAAGAAACATGGCTCTGATGACTGTGGGCTATTTACACTATACAGACATGAAGAAATTTTTAAAAAATTTTTCTCTGAAAGGGCTGATTACATTTTGAAAGAAATGGCTATGGTTCTCTCAGAAAAACAGGTGAGCAATCCAGGGCCATCTTGGCCCTCTTGTTTATGTTTTGCGTCATAACCATTAGAATCTTTTTAACTTAATATTTCCTAGATTTTTTCCCAGTTGATTACTTTATGGCCAATGGCCGTTATAATCCTTAACTGTCCTTACCACAGATGACACCAGGGCTTGTATTATCCGATTCTCATTAAATTTCTGCAACTGAAAGTAACATAACTTCTGATTGGCTAAACCAAATGGTTTAGCCAATCAGAAGTTATGTTACTTTCGAATTTAGAAAACTGAGAAAATAAGTCTAAGAATATTCTTAAGAATTGTTGGTGAATACGGACCCAGAAGCTTATTTGAACAGTGTAAATCAAGATCAGACTGCACATTCTGTGCAGTCTGATCTCTGATCTACACTGTCCATTGCTGTACTCTTGATTATGGCCCAACTGTTTCTTGATCTTGCAACAGACTCCTTTTTGACCCCTTCAAGAAAATGCAATTTATTATACCCCTGCAAAACAGATGTTTTCGGGAGGTATACTGGAATCAGCCTGTCTGTCAGTGTGTGTGTCCGACTGTCCGTGTGTCCGTCTGTGTGCAAAATACAAGTAATTGCCAGTTTCTGTCAAAATGCTGGGGGGTGGGGTATTAAGTCACATCCAGTGACAGCTCTAGTTTATCCTGTAGCGAAAAATTGATTATTCACATAATTCATTATTTCATCTGACATAACAAAAATGCATGTGATATGGTGTGCAGGTACATGTATGTACATGCCTTGTGATAATTGAAATTGGATTAAATCAGATAATAAATGAATACTGTTGTTTTTACTATCCTATTTTTCTATTCTCAAAGTTCAGGGGCTTTGGGCTCAAATCTCCGCTCAGGGTTTTTCAAGGATTGATGAAAGCATCTTGGCGAGCCAAGGTTACAATCACTATGTGGATCTTCCCTTGGCTGATTGAGCCCAATTTCGAGATTCCTGTGATGCGCCCTGTATTTGATGCTGGTTATTACCCCCCTTTACATCATATTTCTAAAAGCCAATGAAATATTGTTTTACAAACTGCTTGCGAATACACATAAAGCGATAAGCAGACATCCACGTGGGTTTCCATGTTTACCATCTATTTGAAAGGTAGCAACCTTGTTCTATTTTTATCAAAGTTGAAATGCTACGAGTGATTTCATTCGTTGCAGCTAGAGCTGGCTGCATCCATATCGGGGGAATGTAAAAATCAAGCTCAATCTGCCAATGGTAGAGTAGCGTAGTGAATCGTGAACCTTAGCTTGCAAAGATGTGATGAAAGTCACAGTTTTGATTCTTGGCTCTCCATTGAACCAAGTTATGTTTATGTGAGAAAACAGCCAGTTGCTTGGGGTAGTATCATGCTGACAATTGACAAAAGAGATGCAAAGGAATGCTTAGATATATGCACTGGCTGCCATCATTTCTTTACCAAGCAACAACATTTTGGACTTGTCCCAATTGAAAGCATTTATAGTCGACAAAAGAAATGTGAATCAAAAATTGAAAATTGACTTTTCCTTTTCTCACAATGTTTTCTGCCCTGCTGAAAACAAATTTCAATTTTTGAGGTATTTTTAATTTGTTGTCTGCAGGTGATTTGAATTTGGAACTGTCTAAAATTTTGTTGTTTGGTAAAGAGTCAATCAGCATGAGGGAGACACCTTTTGAAAACACTTTGGGGAAGAGGAGAAAATGCTTGTAATCAGCATTTTCTCCTTTTCCCACATTGTTGCCTATAATTTATAAAACACATATATCACAGTTTAATTCTTTTCCAAATGACTAAGTTTTAGGCTTGTCCAAATTGAAAGCACTTGCAGACATCAAAATAAACATAACTAGAAAAACTTGTGGGGGAAAAAAGGAAACTGCTGTTTACCAGCATTTTCTCCTCTTCCCATATTGTTTTCAGAAGGCTTCTTCCTGTGGATCGTAAAAAACAGGGACTGTTTGGTAAACGGTTAAGCCATGCTTGGTCTGCAATTAATTTTTTACCAAACAACGAAATTTTAGATGTCGAAATTAAGAGTATTTCCAGACAACAAATTCATTCTCTTTTGAATGGTGAGACGTTTCGTTGTTATTTTTTGCCATTTACTTCACTGAGCTAAATATTTAACCCTTTACCCAACAACAAATCGTAAGACATGTCCAAATTGAAAGCATTTACAGACGACAAAATAAAAGTAACTCAGAAATTGAAATTTGTTTCTACAGTGTAGAAAACATTGAACATTGGTAGAGGAGAAAATGCTAGTAACCAGCATTTTCTCTTTTTCCAACAATGTTTTCAAAAGGCTTCTGTCTCAGGGTTGTAAAACCCAGGGATTGTTTGGTGAAGGGTTAAGAAGTCTTTAGCTCTTTACCAAACAACAAGATTTCCAATTAGTCAAAATTGAAATAATTTGCAGAAGATAAATGAGACTGAAAAACTGAAATTTGCTCAGGTATAAAACATTGAAACATTGTGGAAAAATGCGAAATGCTAGTTATCCACATTTTTTTTTCTCTTTTTCCACAGTGCTATCAAAGGCCTTCTTCAACAGAGTTGTTACAAAAATCGGGATTGTTTGGTAAAGGAAAAGTGAAAGGAAAAAGGAGTTAATCATCATACTTCACGTACTTTCATGGTGGGGGGGGGGGGGGTAATCTACTTTCGGACTACTCGGATTCTTTCGGCCATATTTCCTTGGAAACGGCGCCATATTGGTTATACACAACATTTTAGAATATTAGTTGACATTGAATATAGAGGATATTTGATAGGAACTTAACTACTCGAAAGACAGGGTAAGTTGAAATTGTTGTTGGATTATTACCGTAAATGAAAAATTATGTGGCTGTCTTCTAAACTCTACCACAATAACGTTAGCTCGAAGTAGGTTAATGGAACGCCGTGTAGTTTTTCTGGGCACCTGTTGTAAACCCCCTTCCATTTCTATGATAATGTCACCTTCGACTTTGGCTCTTTATGCTTTAAATTTTTACCAAAGGCATCTCTTTGTTATATGCTTACAGTTTATAGTTTGTCACATCGTTACAAACGACTTTTTTTTGCGTTTATTTCAGAAATGTCTGCGAGACACAGCCGTAGTTCCCATGGCGGAAAACCATTTTCTGCTAACAGAACGCAAATTAGGACAGCTAACACGACACAGAAGTACCCAGAAATTAAACAAAGAGGATATTACTCAGACATTATTGGCACAGATGCTGCAGATGGAAGATTAGGGGTAACATTTCTATTTAGTTAGAAAAATCACAGGAATTTGACATTCTATAACCAAAATAAATGATAAAATATGAAAAAAAAAAATCTCCCGTATATAATATAAACACAAAGAATGCATAGTCTCAACCTCAATCATAATTTTCTTTAGCCTAGCGAAAGACAACACAAAAATGTACCTGGGACATTACCGTCTGAAGGTGTCTGCTCCGATGCTATTTTTGTGACTGGTCTTCGCATTCACCTTCAGACCAATGTTCATTAAAAGTATCGGGAACAAATAACAATTTTACCCGCATCTTTTCTAAAGGTTCTATGCGACAGAATTTCCAATGACAACTTATAAAATGGGCATGGATCGATAGATAAATGATTAATTTTTACAAAAAGACTGATGTTTGTTAATATCCAAATCTTACCTTTGTGAAAATCTGTACTTTTCAACGTAATTAACTGCTGACCTACATCACTAGAAATCAAAAACTGGGTATAACATCAATGCGCATGTCTCGGCGAAAATCGCAGTATCTCTGACAGGCAACAGGACGGTTTAGTTGCGAATTTCGCTTATGACAGAGGAACTGTGAGAAAAAATGTTTGTTTGGGTTAGGGAACCAGACTGTTCAAAATTCAAATTCCGTTGAGTGCGCATGCCTGTTTAACGGAAGTCGCTGTGTTAGTTGTTTACAAATTACACTAGATTTATTTACGTTGGGAAAAAAGGTAAATTTCTATTGATTTAATTGGTATTTCGTAGCACAGTTTGTGTGATGGTAAAGATTAATAATTTATCTAACGATCCATGCCCATTTTATAAGCTGTCATTAGAAATTTTGTCGCATAGAGCCTTTCGAAAAGATGCGGGTAAAATCGTATTTTTTCCAGATACTTTAAATGAAGGTTGGCCTGAAGGTGTGTGCGAAGAACAGTAACAAGAATATCATCGGAGCAGACACCTTCAGACTGAAGGTACTGGGACATGTGCTTCAGTTTTTCTCATAACATTTTTTCTCGCCAAAATAAACTGCTCGTAGGGGTAGTGGTTAAAGTTGGGTACAGTGGAACCCCGTTACAACGAAGTGCGTTATAGCGCTGATTCCGTTATAACGCGGGTGTCCTTTGGCTCCCAAAATTTCGGGGGTTGACCATTTTCGAGTCTGATCCGAATCCACCGATCTTCGATGTGAAAAAAAAAAAGACCTCTCGGTCAAATAAAAAATCGATACCGTCCACATAACGTGACAATTTTTCACACCTTTACCTTGTTGATTACATTTATCACCTATCGCTTTGCACAATTACTTTGACAAATACACGCACAGTAGGTAACAAAAGGACATCGTCCCATAATTGTCTTTGCAAACAGCAAACAATCTTGCATTATACAAACTTTACGTCAAGTATGAAATGTCCTGTTAGTGTTGTCGCCATGATTACAAAAATACAGCATTATTGAATACAAAACCTTGTTTTTCTTCTTCATTTATCGGCAACTAATCCGTTTAACTTAAACATCAAATGACGCAATTTTTTTTTATCTCGGTCACAACAAAATTTTCAGAGAATAGCCAAATGACTCTCTTTCTACGACTACACAACGTGCACGTGACACGACTG
This sequence comes from Tridacna crocea, assembly GCA_943736015.1. Lineage (NCBI taxonomy): Eukaryota > Metazoa > Mollusca > Bivalvia > Cardiida > Cardiidae > Tridacna > Tridacna crocea. The sequence goes on along the minus strand of OX031060.1, from coordinate 10,688,503 downwards.
GGGTACTCTTGCAATTATCATTACGATACGCAGAAGGGTTGTATCAGAAAATATAAAGCAACAGAGATACTGGCTTATTGCGTGATTGCATAGTTTTGAATGGAGGTCAGCCTAAAGCCAGGTGTAAATTTTTCGGGCGAAACGGTTTAAGTGTGTACGACAAACACTTGCACTTACAACCCTCTTGCTTTGCATTATTGGTGTGTTACGTCATACATGTACCACTAATGCAAACTTTACTGCAAACATTGTGTGGATAAACGACTGATGTGATTTCTTTACGATTATTAGGTTAAATTCCCCTGTGACTTTCATCATGTACGAAAGAAATATAAAAAAAAGAAATCTTTTGCCATTGCCGATTAGGGTTCGTTGTGCAATGGTCAGCATGATTAAAAAAAAACATGGCGGCGGCACCATCTGCAATCCAACACGATACTGTTTAACTTTGAATTGAATCTTGCTGTAATTTATTAAAACAGCGGCTGAATAATTCTTAAAGAAACGGTCCAAAAGGTAAAATAAGCTCTTTTACGTAGTTGTAACGTTATTTGATGACCAGATTTGCTGACTAACTGGTAATAGTTCAGGCGTTACGTACAAACGAATCTAAATTGTTCAATGTCCTATAAATAATGTTTAAACGTAAATAGGCATGTCTTAGTTTTAGTATTTGGAACATTGCTATTTCATTTTTGTTAGAATAAATTTGTGAAAAACTATAATTAATAAGCCATAGTTCTGTAGTCTGGCAATGGTTGGCGGATGGGCTGCGGGTACTGTGTGTGTGTGTTGGGGGGGGGGGGGGGAATCAGCGTTATAAACGTAACTCCGGATATAACGCTGTTGACGACCGTGGCTTCCACCGACAGCGTTATAATGGAGCTCCACTGTATTTAGGTTTTTCACATCTCACCAAATTAAAATATATATATATATCACTGATATTTGTATGAAAAACCAACACAAATCATCAATAATTAAGAATCATAAAATTACACAAAAAATTTTTTTTGATGGTATTCCCTTAAAAGGCTACATAGCCTTTTAAGCTACTTTTAGATTTGGCGCCAAAAATTTAAAAAAGGCATTGTGGGAATGTTAAGTGACTGGCACATGACTAATGACGCTTAAATTCCATAACATAACAAACATGAAATTATTTTCCATAATGTCTTCTTCGGACGCTATGTTTGAAGCTTTGTCTGTGTATTTCTGGTATGTAAATGAGCGAGTTGCTCATGTAAAAATAGACCGTGTTTCCCGTCTGTGTCAACCTGGGCTGTAGTAAATCTCTTAATTTCTCATGTTGTCGGATGGTTTTCGACTACTGGGGTTTTATGTATGAAAATTATAAGGCTTTGGGAGTATATAGATGGTTTTTTTTTTGTATTTTTTGCCAAATTTTCGTCCCAAATTCTGATGGGCCACCTTTAAGGTGTTAAATTTGGATCTACATGTACATGCACATTTTTGAGCCTGAGAAAAACACGTAAATTGTGGTAACTTACTACTGTAGGAGTGGTCAATTTGAAATCAGAACTTGGCAAAGCCTTTTCCAGGATGGATGGTTGTCATTACTCAAGACAAGATTTATTCTGCCCTCACTGCTAAACATTGTTACATCTCCTATGACTATGTGGAAAATTAGGGTTACTTGGACAGAGTATTGTTCAAAGTGCTGGTGCAAGAAGTCCTAGTGATGTATGGATAGGTGCACTGGCTACAGTCATATGACAGAAATAATCTTGAAAATGTAAAAGCATTTAAGTCCACTGATTGCTAAATATGCATAATATATTTTGAGATAAAAGAAAACAAGTGTCTGTCTGTTAGACATGGTTTCTTTTCCATTTGTAGCAGTTTTATAATGAAGTGTGTCTTAACTCTTTACCAAACGACAAATTTTCTCTTTAAGAGTTGTCAAAAGTTGTCATTTTGTGGGAAAGAATTAAAATGTTTAAATAATAATTATAGTTTTACACAATCGCTAATACCACGTTTAACCCTTTACCCGCTATGACCACTTTTGATAGCCCTGAGGTAGAAGCCTATGGAAAACATTGTTGGGAAAGGAAAAAATGCTGGTAACCAGCATGTTCTCCTTTTTCCACAATTTTTTATATCCATCCCAAATCAAATTTCAATTTTTCAGTCACATTTATTTTCTCATCTGCAAATGCTTTTAATTTGGACCAGTCTATAAATTTGTCGTTTGGTAAATAGTCAATGTTTTCTCACTTGGACAATTTCCAGGATGTATTAAGTGGGCCACCAACAGCACAGGACACATTATGGAATGTTGCCAAAGAAAAACACACTCCAAAAGGTAATTTATAATTATTGGAAAACCCTTTCTATAATCCCATTTTAACTATTCTTTTTTGTTATGATTCTTTAAAAGTGCTATTTTTGTTAATACTTGAAACAAGGTGGAAAAGTCTTTATATGACAACTATACTTCTGATTTTTTTTTTCCTTTACGGATACCTAGCCGAACTTTGTGGAAATGATCTGTATGAATTTATCAATGAATAATGATAACAGTGTTAACCCTATACCAGACGACAAAATTTTAACCTTGACAGTATTGAAAGTATTTGCAGACAACATTTTCAGACAACTTTGTGGAAATGATCTGTATGAATTTATAAATGAGTAATGATAACAGTGTTAACCCTAAACCAGACGTCAAAATTTTAGCCTTGACAGAATTGAAAGTATTTGCAGACAACATTTTCAGTGTAGCACAAATGATGCAATTTCACAATGATGGGGTTGAAAATATGGTAGAAAAAGGAGAAAATGCTGGTTATCAGCATTTTCTCCTTTTCCCAGAATGTTTTCAAAAGGCTTCTTTCAAAGGGTCTTCAAAAGTCAGCTATGTGTGGTAATGGGATAAGACTGATTGAGTGGAATAATTTTTTATCTGTATATGTAATATTTAATGGGGATTTTTGCATTGTTTACACTTTGAAACTGTGCCAAAGACCGTGTCATTGATTTAATTATACATGTTTGTATAATATGATAACAAAATTTTTTGGCCAAACCCAAACAGTAACATTTTCAAACAACCCATAGGGCATTTTGAAAACAGTGTAGAAGAAAGACAAAATGCTAAAAAAAGGGAACAACCATCATTTGAGAATGATTTTCCTCAGTAAATGCTTCCAATATGGACGAGTCTAAACTTACACTCAAAGCAAGTTTCACAACTAAAGATACATTTGCAGCCAGTGTAGATCAAGATCAGGCTGTACAAATTGTGTAGCCTGAGTCTGTATTCACTAACCATTTCTAAGAATACATGTATATATTCTTATGCTTATTCTGATATTCTCCAAGATTCTCCAAATTTGAAATAACTTTTAAATCTTTAGACTAGTCCAAATTGACTGCATTTGCAGACGACAAATTGAATGTTACCCAAATGATGATTTGTCTTTGGTAGGGTAGAAAACATTGTGGGAAAAAGAGAAAATGCTGGTTACCAGCATTTTCTCCTTTTCCCACGATGTTTTCAAACGGCTACATCCTTGGGGGTCGTTAAAAGTCGGGATTGTGTGATAAAGAGTTAAGTATCAAAAATTATGGAGAACAGGACTAAGAACGTTCTTGAGAAATTTGGTGAATACAGCCCTGAATTTTGATCCGCTCTGTCCTCTTGACATAAACACTGTAGACAAAAATGGCAACTGATTGGGTCATATTTTCTAGGATAAAAATGTCTCATAGGTTTATTCAGCACATTTTGGGTCCACTAGTATTTCTCCTTTTACCACCATGTTTTCTAAAGTCTTCTGCCCCAGGGTCATTAAAAGTCATAGTGTGGTAAAATGATAATATATCTATTTTTTTTTTTTTTTTCTTAAGTTAAAGAGATTGAAATAGTTGTTGCTTTTTCCTTTCTAACCCTGTACCAAACAGTCAACCCTCACTTTTAACAGCTAGAGAGAGAAAGCTTTTGAAAGCATTTTGGGAAAAAGGAAATGCTGGTAACTAGCATATTCTTCCTTTCCCCACAATCTACTTTGCCCATTTTAGAGACAACTCTTATCAGTCAAACTACATTTTATTTGTTGTTTGCAAACATTTTCAGATTGGACCGGTCTCAAATCTTTGTTGGATCAAAGTTTACTAGGTAAAAATATATTTTAAAAGCATCATTACTGTTACATTTCTCATGTTTTTTTTTTTCTTTACTAAAAGTGACTTCATTTGATCCTCAAAGTGATGTAAACAGTGTGATCAAAGAACAAGTGTATGGACCAAGTACAGAAATTACAGATATCTCAGTAAGTATGTAATTAAACATGTAGGTCCAGACTACAGCTTATATTTAGTAGCATATGGCTACTTGCTGGATGACCTATTACCTATAGGCAATGATAAGTAAGACATTTACCCGTAAACTGCCTGTCAAGACTATAGTTTCCCTTGCAGCCAGTATAGATTAAGATCAGTTTGCACAAAACATGCAGCCTGATCTTTGATCTACACTGTCCTTATTTCAGAAAAGCTATTGACAAAAAGCAGCCATGAAACTACATTTATTTAGATCTTATTTCTAAGGTGAAAATGTCTGATAAGTTTATTTTGGTCATGAAGGATTAAAATTCATTCATTACTTCTGATATGTCTATATTATGTTTGTTTTCTTAGATTTATTACTAGCCCTTTACCACTACATATAGTTCTTGAATGTTAATGACCCATTAGAAGAAGGCTTTTGAAAACATTGCTGGAAAAGGAGAAAATGATGGTGATCAGCTTTTTCTCCTTTTCTCAGAATGTTTTGTAATCAGTGAAAAATAAGTTCTATAATTTCATTAACATTTAAATCAGTGTCTGAAAATGTATTTTGTTTGAGGTATTTAGAAAAAAAATTGTCATATACAGTTATCTCTATCATAACCAAATGAATGAATAACACTCTTCAGCTACACATACTTGTTGCCACAACATGAAACAGTTTTGTATTAGCCTGGAATAAAGTAATGGACAGAGTGGACTAGAGATCAGACTGCATGTTCCATGTAGTCTCATCTTTACCCAACAACAAAATTTTACACTGGTCCAAAGTCAGAGCATTTGCAGATGACAAAATAATTGCAAGTCAAAGATAAAAAATTGTTTCCAGTAGGATAGAAAACATTGAGGGAAATGGAGAAAATGCTGGTTACCAGCATTTTCTCCCTTTCCCACATTGTTTTTAAAGGCTTCCTTTTCAGGGCCGTAAAAACCAGGGATTGTTTAGTAAAGGGTTATGTACACTGTCCACAAAAGCTTCTCATGTAGCCTATGTATAGAGTTCAAAGTAGAAGTCTGTCAAATAAAAAGTTGTCATTGTTGCAAGTTATCACCGAAGTGTTCTTTGCTTGTTGTTATTCAGTTATGTTTTGTTCACAGGACTTCCCAGTGCAGGCGTCTGAACCAAAAGTTCAATTACCATTTTACACAAAGCCTGGTGAATGCCCAAGAAAGATAGAGATTGAGAGGTAATTCAGCCATTTTCCAAACAAACCGTAGCATAAATGATCCAAAGCCTCTGAAAACATTGTGGTAAAAAGGAGAAAATACTGGTAACCAGCATTTTCTCCTTTTTTACCACAAAGTTTTCTGACTTTTGTGATACAAATTTCATCTTTAAGCTAGTTAGTATTCACTTAGCCTGGAAAAGCTTTTAATGTGAAGCATCTCAAATTTCATTGTGTGGTAGAGAGTTATATCAGCTTGAAACATTTTCAAAAGCAATAGCTGTACATTAAATTTTTCTGCCCTGTGTCTCTGGAAAACATATACATGTATTCAAATTTTCATATGCTCCTGCAGGTAAGAGCTTCCAAACGTATTATTGCAAAAGGGGTAATAGGTTATTTCTGTATAATCTGATCTTAATTTAAAATGTCGGCAGAAGAGACTAATTTGCATCTGAGTGCTTTAATTCTTTATGGAATGATTAGTGTTTTCCTGATGTAAGCATTAGCTCTTTACCAAACAGCAAAATTTTAGACTGAATTGAAAGCACTTGCAGACCACAAAATAAACGTAAATCAAAAATGGAAATTTGTTTCTAGCAGGGTAGAAAACACTTTGGGAAAAGGAAAATGCTGGTTACAAGCACTTTCCTCTTTTCCCTCAATGCTTTCAAAAGGCTTCTGTCTCGGAGTCATAAAAGCCAGGGCTTGCTTGGTAAAGGGTTAAAGCCATCAAAAAGGAAACAGGTAAAAAGGGAAATTGTTGATAACCAGTTTTTGCTCATTTTCTCACATGTTTTTTATCCTGTTAATGAAAGTATTCACCATTCATGCCACTTTTGATTTGTAATATTCAAATTCTTTCAATTTTGACAAGTCTAAACATTTGATGACTAGTTAAGATCAAGTCTTAACCCTATGCTACCCAATTCTGATTGGAAGGGGAAGGTTTTTGAAAACGGGAAAAGGGGAAAATACTTGTAAGCAGCATTTCTCCTTTTCCCACAATATTTTCAAAGGCTTTCTTTCTCAGGGTCGTTGAAAGTCTGGATTGTGTGGTAAAGAGTTAAGTCTTGATTACATAAAGAAAGTAAACCTATTTTTTGTATAGGAAAAGGAGACTGTATGCTACATTGAGCTTGAAAGAGTTGCTGGCAAATGAAAATATCGAAACAGATTTATTGATGCCAAAAGAACAAACAGATGAGCCTGTGGAACTGAACAAAGATCCGGATGATCCTGCCCCATTTCTCCCGTTTTTGCCTCTTCACATCTTTGATAACGATGAGTTTGATTGTCGAACCCCAGAGGAATGGATTTCCATGGGCCAAGAGAATGGGACAAGGAAACCAGTCCCGGGCAAAGCTCTTCTACCAAAGAAAGATTCTGATGCTGCATGTAAGTACTGTGTTGTCTTGTTTCATTTTTTTGTCTGATACAAAATTGAAAATTGCCTTACCCTTTTTATACGCCCGTCGAAGACGGGACGTATTATGGGATCACCCGTGGCGGGCGGGCGGGCGGCGTCCAGTTCTTTGTCCGGAGCATATCTCCAAAACTATACTAGCTAGGGTTATGAAATTTCATGGGTGGATACATCTCATCGAGGGGGAGTGCAGTGCACAAGAATCATAACTCTTGCTCGCTTAATTTTTGAGTTATTGCCCTTTGTTGTTTTTCATACTTGAATTTTGTCCGGAGCATATCTCCAAAACTATACTAGCTAGGGTTATGAAATTTCATGGGTGGATAGATCTCATCAAGGGAGAGTGCAGTGCACAAGAATCATAACTCTTGCTCGCTTAATTTTTGAGTTATTGCCCTTTGTCGTTTTTCATACTTGAATTTTGTCCGGAGCATATCTCCAAAAGTATACTAGCTAGGGTTATGAAATTTCATGGGTGGATAGATCTGATCAAGGGGGAGTGCAGTGCACAAGAATCATAACTCTTGCTTGCTTAATTTTTGAGTTATTGCCCTTTGTTGTTTTTCATACTTGAATTTTGTCTGGAGCATATCTCCAAAACTATACTAGCTAGGGTTATGAAATTTCATGAGTGGATAGATCTCATTGACGGGGAGTGCAGTGCACAGGAATCATAACTCTTGCTTGCTTAATTTTTGAGTTATTGCCCTTTGTCATTTTTCATACTTGAATTTTGTCCGGAGCATATCTTCAAAACTATAGTAGCTAGGGTTATGAAATTTCATGGGTGGATAGATCTCACCGAGGGGGAGTGCAGTGCACAGGAATCATAACTCTTGCTTGCTTAATTTTTGAGTTATTGCCCTTTGTCGTTTTTCATACTTGAATTTTGTCCGGAGCATATCTCCAAAACTATACTAGCTAGGGTTATGAAATTTTATGGCTGGATAGATCTCATTGACGTGGAGTGCAGTGCACAGGAATCATAACTCTTGCTCGCTTATTTTTGAGTTATTGCCCATTGTTGTTTTTCATACTTGAATTATGTCCGGAGCATATCTCCAAAACTATACTAGCTAGGGTTATGAAATTTCATGGCTGGATAGGTCTTACCGAGGGTGTGTGCAGTGCATAAGAATCATAACTCTTGCTTGCTTAATTTTTGAGTTATTGCCCTTTGTCGTTTTTCATACTTGATTTTTGTACGGAGCATATCTCCAAAACTATAGTAGCTAGGGTTATGAAATTTCATGGGTCGATAGATCTCATCCATGGGGAGTGCAGTGCACAGGAATCACAACTCTTGCTTGCTTTATTTTTGAGTTATTGCCCTTTGTTGTTTTTCATACTTGAATTTTGTCCGGTGCATGCCCCACCTTTACAACTTGGGGTAAGACGGGCGTATCTTGCGACAATTTGCCGCTCTTGTTCTACATATAGAAACTTAGTGGCTGAATGAGAAAAATACTCATTGAGATTTATTACGCATTCTGATATGACTCTTGAATTCAGCTCTAAAAAAAATAGTGCAACGAAAGTGTGGTAAAATCTGTGTTATTCTATATAGAGTGATGTCATTCCATAGAGAGTGAAATCCTGTTGTACAAATTAAGTTATTCAATGGATTATAATCTGCATCTGCATTTTCGCTCTGAGTATGAGCGTGTTTCTTTTGATTAAGAGAGTCAGTCATGTTAGAATCGGAACAATCTTCTCTCTATTGTGGTTAATTGTTCAATAAACCGTGTTGTGAGTTATGAGGTGCAACGAATAAACCATCTGGGCTGTTGCCCTCGTGGACTATTTATTGTGCCTCATAACTTGCAACTGTGGTTCATTGATGATAGTCTACAATAGAAAGAAGATTTTTTCTTAAATAAACTCGAAAAACAAGGTCTTTGTTCACAAATGGAAAGAACAATACTTTCAGTAAAAAATGCAACATAACATTATTAGTTGTATGGTCAGGTGGCAGGGGACTTGGAAACTTGTTCATGGCTGTGGTGAATCATATCAACCCGAGCCGAAGGCAAGGTTGGTTCGACACAGCTGTGAACAAGTTTCCTAGTCCCCTGCCACCTGACTGTACAATAAATTTATTATACTGCAAAGTTTTACCCTTTCAAGACCCTTTAAGCAAAACTTTCCTGTTTTATAATCTCATGAATTGAGTGTGATGACAAAATAGAAATTCCTTTCTGAGTGACCCAATTCAGTGAGAACTGGTGTCACTTGAAACTGACGTCACTAAAACCAGGGTACATAATATATATGTTCCTGGTATGTTAACGAATCAGATCACGAGAAATTTCTTTGCAGTATAATAAAAACATTTCATTCATGATTACAGTGGAGCCCACAGATCCAAGTATAGTGTATGACTGGTTTGACGTTGGAGTTTTGGATTATGACATTGTTAACCAATTATACTTGGTTCAAAAGGTCAACAGACAAGGTCGCGTTGTGGATGATGAAGGAAAGGCTGTTGTTAACGGAGGAATAGGAGAAAACGGTCAGTATTTCAATCTTCAGATGTATGTTTTAGTGACTGAAAGACGACATGTCTGATCCATTTTGTAGATTAATGATAAATCAAAACAGCGTAACACAAGTGACATCGCAAAAAATGTGCATAAGGCAGCATTATTTATGTGCTTAACCCTTTACCACACAATGCAGACATTTGACGCCCCTTGAAAAGAAGCCTCTTGAAAACATTGTGGAAAAGAAGAAAATTTTCTCCATTTCCCACAATGTTTTCAAAAGACCTCTTCTACAAGGTCATGAAAACCAGGGATTGTTTGGTAAAGGCTTAATTTTTGTTTCATTTGTACTCTGAAGGTAAGCATATGCTTAACACCCAAATTTTGTTGTTCTTTGAAATGTCAGTTCATGGTCTGTTATAACTTTGCAGGAGAAAGAATTGCCCTGTCTAACCAATTTTGGGTACCTCGGGTTAGACTGATGTTCCAGGCAGAAGATCCCAGGGTTTTTGCCTACAGGGTAGCTGAGGCTTTTAGACTAAGAAAGAACACAGAGTCACTACTGAGATACAACTTGTACATAGACTGTATGCCCATGGATGGAGTGGGAGAACTAGATCAAGCCTCTTTAAAAAGAATGGTGGAGTGGGCTAAGAGTGCCCCAGGGTTGTCGAAAGATAAAGGGTATGTTTTATTAAAAACAATCTTTGCATAGCTTTTTAATCTTTTATCACTCTATCTGGAGTTTCAAAGACCCTGACAAAGACAACTGCTAAAAATATTGAGGGAAAAGAAGAAAATGCTTGTAACTAGCATTTTTCTCCTTTTCCCACAATGTGTTATACTGTGTTGTAGAAGAATTTCATTACTTCAGTCACATTCATTTTGTCATCTGCAAAAGCCTTGGGGTTAGACTGGTCTCAAATGTTGTCTGTTGTCTATGGGTGCTTATTGCAATTTTTGCAACCAGTGTAGATCACATTTTGTGCTTTCTGATCTCTGTCTGCTTTTCTGAAACACTGTAGACAAAGTAAAATTGCATCTACAATAAATTGTGTTTTATTTCTAGACTGGATATCTGTTTGGTTTAAGGATTAGGTTCACTCAAGCATTCATAATTTATATTTCTTCTTTCTAGCATTGAGAGCTACTGTCTAGTACCAATAAAATACAGGCTGGACACTGTAAATTGATTTATTTTGATGTAACTGAAATGCAGTTGTCATTATGTAATTTGTAATCTAACCTAAACATGATTTATGATAAGGCTAACCAATCTATTTCACCATGCATACTTACGTTGGATGTTAAAGAGAAAATAAATTTGCCATACAAAATGAAAAATAAAACCCATGACCAGTATTTAAATCAAATGAAAAAACTTTCTAAACTCTTTACCAAATGACAAAATTTTAGACTGGTCCAAATTGAAAGCATTTGCATATGACAAAATAAATGTTACTAAAAAATTGAATTTTTTTTAAGGAAGGGAAGAAAACATGTGGGACATGGAGAAAAATGGTGGTTACCAGCATTTTCTCCTTTTCCCACAATGTCTTCAATAGGTCTCTTTCAAAGAGGTGTTAAAAGTCGGGATTGTGTGGTAAATGGTTAATCATATGGAAAACTTGATGGAACAGGGAATAATGGTTTGTCCCAAGTCTTTGAACTTGAGACAAGCCCTTGTTTCTTTTCTGTCAATATTGGCAAACTCTATCCACTGCATGGTGTAGAATGCTGTATTTTGTAGGGGTACAATTTGACTCCACAAGGGCTTTTCATGACTTAAGTTGCCTTTTGAGCCAGTGTAGATCAAGATCAGCCTGCACAGAATGTGCAGTCTGATCTTTGATAGACACTCTCCACTTTGCTGAGACATTCTGGATAATAGCAACTGATCTTATTTCCAGAAAGTTTTGGTTTTTATGGTGTTTTAACATGTTTTCAACATTATTTCAGTTATATCACAGCAGCCAGTATACTTATTCATGCTTTCCAGAAGTTTCTTTTATCATTTCTCCACACAGTTATCTTTCCAAGCCACTGGCTGTCTTTCTTCATAACTTTTTTCAAAACAATGGTCAGCAGTTGGAGAGGAATGAATCCTATTGCACTGCTTATCATCAATCCTGGGAAAGAAATTGGCCAAGCCAGGGATTGAACTCCCAATCCCGTGCTCACAAGTCCTGTGCACGACTGACTGAGCTACTAGCCCACAGCAATAGTGAAGAAAGAAAATGTGTATTGGATTTATTCATTGCTCTAAGTGTTGATTCTTATATTGCAGACTTGAGGATGGAATACAAGCCTTGGAGAAAGAGGCCAACATAGATTTCTGTAGATCAATGAACAGAATTATTTTTGACAAGATTGTTGAACAAGACAACTCCACATTTGCCTTTGTATCCATGCCTTTGAAGGAAGACAAGCCAGTGCCATTTAAAGGTAAATTATAATTGAGCAAAGCTCAGCAAAAAGAGGGCTTTACTCTTTACCAAACGACAAAATGTAGGACTTGACGAAATCGGAAGCATTTGTAGACAATAAATCAACTGTAGCTCAAATAATGATTTTGGTCTATGATAAGATAGAAAACATTGTGGGAAAAGGAGAAAATCCTGGTTACCAGCATTTTCTCCCTTTCCCTCAGTGTTTTCAAAAGGCTTCTTCTTCAGGGTCGTTAAAAGTAGGGATTGTGTGGTAAAGAGTCAACCTTTTACCACACAATTTGACTTTTAACAACCCTGACAAAAGAGGCATTGAGAAGATAGTGGAAAAATAGCTTTATATGCCCAAAGGGTCGTATTATGCTATGGTCTCGGTCGTCTATCAGTCAGCCTGTTACCAATTTCTTGTGCATGCCACTCCCTCAGTTTTCATTGGAATCAGTTCAAACTTACTACAATAAGTTTCTATGATGTCTAGATGTACATGTGACTTTTAAGATTTGAATATCTGTAGGTGTTCTAGATTTTAAGCCATTTCACTGCCAGGTCCCGTAGGGTGTATACATGTATATGCTGCTTTGTGAAGCTCTTATTTCCATGATAATTAGTGAAAATTAGAGAATTCAAATTCAGTAAAGTTGCAGTGGTGACTCTCTGAGTTTACTGTTGCATATTTTTTTCAATTTATGATATTTAGAGAAACGAAACTTAGCTGGCATTTGAACTTTGGACTTGACATAAAATTAGAAAGATACATGTCTGTTTACATTAGTTTGAAAGCGAAAGTATTTAAGGCAAAGCAAGATTTTCTTTTCATGGAGCTATGAATTTTTTTTCAGCCAATCAGAACGCACCAATTTTTATGAAAGCACTTAACCCTTTGATTGCTTATCGTGGTTCACTAACATTTTGCGAACAGCATAGATCAAGATCAGACTGCACAGAACATGCACTCTGATCTTGGATCTTCACTGTCCGATCTAGAGATTTTTTCCCCGAAACATACATTTAAAATAACAATTTTTGGGTTTTTACCATCGAATCGAAAATTTCATTGTAGTTCTTCAGCAGGATAAGGGTTAATATTGAATTACTTTACTCTGAATGAATTATTTTGTCTTTGATTTTGGATTTTGTTGTTGTCGATGATGATGAATATTCAGTATTAACCCTTTACTCCATAGATACTCATTTCTACCCATTGGTTGTAGGAGCCTTTGGAAAACATTGTGGCAAAAGGTGAAATTGCTCGTGACGAGCAATTTCACCTTTAGCCACAATGTTTTCTACACTATCAAAATGTGTCATATACACATAAGAAACGGCTTCATCCTTGCTATTATTTAGGGTCAATTAGAGATACCATAGAAATGCCTTATGGGGTAAAGGGTTAAAATATGATGGTAACAATATTGACTTTAGTTTACATGACTCTTGCATGTGTATAATTTTTGCTAATTGTTATATGTGCACTGTTATTACAATAAATGATCTAATTTTATATGATTTATTCCATTACAGCATGCACCACTGACATTCCAGAGTATGACTATGATGCGGTGTACGACTCCTTTGCTTTTAACTCCCTTCTCACGCGTGTTGAGAGCATTAAGGCCACAGGCACGGTGGCAATAGAATGTAACGAGGTGGCAAACAAATGTCTGTATCACGTCCCCACTACCAAGCCCATGAGAATTGAGGAATTTGAACAGACTCAAGCCCAGGTCACATCTCAAGTGGCCCTCTTTCTGAAGGACTCCTGGATATCGACACTCAGGGCGGCTATTAGGACTAAACTGCGGGATGTCGGGAAAGGATGGTTTAACATACATGAGACCAACTTTGAGGTCTATCAGATCTCAAAATTGAAGAAATTTATGGAGATGGTGAAGTTTATGATGCAGGTTTGTGTTAATTCTTCATCATCCATTTTGTTTTAACTTTTTACCAAACGACAAAATTTTAGACTGGTCCAAATTCGAAACATTTGGAGAGGACATAATTATAAATCTGACTGAAAATATTAAAACTTGCTGTGGGAAAGGTAGAAAACTTGGTGGGAAAAGTAGAAAAAACTAGTTACGGGCATTTTCTCCTATGCCCACAATGTTTTTAGAAGCCTTCTATGCCAGGAAACTCAGGACTTTGTGGTAAATGGTTGACCCATAATAGTTCGCAGACAAGTTTTGTTTTGGTGATGACAAATTTCTCACTTGAAATAAATATTTCTGAGCACAAACCATTTAGCAAAATATCATGAGTTTTGAAAGTATTGAGGGAAAAGGAGAAAATGCTAGTTACTAATGTTTTCTACCTCAAGACAAATGTCACACTTAGAAGCACATTTAACCCATTACCACACAATCCCTACTTTTGACGACCCTGAGAAAGCATATGCTCTCGAATTGGACAAACCTACTATTTCGTCATTTGGTAAAGAGTTAACTCTTTACCAAACAAAAAAATTTTGGACTGTCTAAATTGAGAGCATTTGCAGACGACATGAATGTGAATAAAAAACTAAAAATTGATTCGGAAAGGGTAGAAAACATTGTTGGAAAAGGAGAATATGCTGGTTACCAGCTGGTCTTTACTTTAAAAAGAATGCTACAATAGATCACATATACAGGCAACCTTCATTGAACGTAACATGTGGAGGGATGGCAAAAATAGAGATACTGCATATTCCTTCCTTTTCCCTCAAGGTCTGGGTCACTGTATTTTGTCATTTTTCATTGTTTTTATCATACAAATTTCAGTGATATATATTTTTTTTAATTTGGTGAGATGTGAAAATTCTAAATACCCACCTTTAAGTATAAACTTGTCTTCCTTTCACTAGGAATTGGTCATGTTAGAATTGAAATAATCTTCTTTCTATCGTGGTTTATCATTCAATAAACAACCTTGTGAGTTATGAGGCCCAATGAATAAACCACTAAGGCTATCGCCCTCATGGATTATTTATTGTGCCTCATAACTCACAACTGTGATTTATTGAATGATAAACCACAATAGAAAGACAACTATTTCTTAATTAATCAATCAATCAGTCGACCACTGAACAACCAACCAAATAATCAATCAATCAGCCAACCAACAATCAATCTATGTTGACATCAGATTTCTTTTACATTTTGTTGCATCTATATGTTTCTGTGTAAATTTGCAGGATTCCATGAGATTTCTAGTACAGAACTCTCTTCACTCCTTCACACAAATGATACTAGATGCTTGCTACTCTACCATGAAGCTAGAGGAAGACTTTGTGTGGGGAAAAGATGTCATTGTGAGCACGTATAGGTCAGTTTTTTCATATTCATTTCTGTCGTGTACTGAAGGTGAAAGGTGGAAGCTTTATGACAATGTTTTTTCCACTATCGGACTTTATACCAATATCTAACTCGTTGTCTGAAGATGTCCTGAATGTGGAAGAGTAAAAAAAGAATGTTTTGGAAAAGGATATGGTAATGTTGATGGTCTTTGAAGCCTTACTGATTAATTCTCAACAGATTCTATCAAGATGTTACAATCATGTACTTACTATGGTTGGTATGATAAAAGAAACAATGACATTGGAGAATTGAAGCCACCAAATATAATGTTTATGTACTTACAGACCAAAAAGAAACGCCCTGTTTTTGGTAGATCTACAACTGGACAATCAAGGTGTACATTACAGTACAAATCTGAACAACTTTGAGACTGTGCTTGTCGGACTGTTTGATAAGGGAATACAGTCAACACAGAATGTGCCTCAGCTTGAGAAAGTAAGTGTAATTGCGTTTTTTGATTATTGATAGTTTTTTAAATAGCCATATATTGGATTCAGGATTATTCTTACTACTTTTAAATCATAGAGGGTAAAAAATACCAAAAAGGCCCAAGTAATGTGCAATTTCTAGCTTACATTTGTCCAGGGTACTATTTCAGCAAATCTTACAGGGTAGATCAAAGATCTGATGGAAAGTTTTGAGCAACCTGATTTTGATATACATGTATAGTGCCTTTGAACCATTTACCAAACCGCAGAATTTTTCACCAACTTGAAGGCGTTTGCAGACAAAATTGCATAGTATCTCAAATGATGTAATTTTTCTTCGATAAAGTAGAAAACTTTATGGGAAAAGGAGAAAATGCTGGTTACTAGCATTTTCTCCTTTTCCCACAAAGTTTTCAACAGGCCTCTTCCTCAGGGTCGTTAAAAGTTGTTATTGTGTGGTAAAGGGTTAAGGCAACTTAAGTCTTGCCAGGTGATTTCTGATTTGAAATACTATGTGTGATACCTTTGGGTCACATGGGTATTGTAGCAACAGCTCAGATAACTCACTTATGATTACAGACATGCTAAATATGTGCTTTTTGTTCATTGTAAGCATATGTAAGTTTACTGAGATTTTTAGACAATCCCAAGTCTATTATGATTTAACTTGCGTCATGGACCCGTGTTGGAATTAATTTCATGATACAGAGGATATTTATTGGCTTTTTTTGATGAAAGATCAAAATTCTTTTCAAGTGAACATCAATTGTAATATTTTCAGGAGACACACAAACTCAAAAGAAAAAGGAAACTATATATACTTGATAAGGATAACAAGTTTGTGATATCAAATAAGATTTTCTTCGAACAAGTCTAACACTTTAACAGAAAGGTAGTTTATTACAACTGTCTATGTTTTTCAGTACATTTTGGAAGACATTTTCTGGTCGGGGACACCTCTACTGGAGTCTGTTGGTGAACATGAGCCTCACGTTGAAGAACTGAGAGAGAACATCCGAAAGGCCATCAGAAAGGCACTTGTACCACTGAAAGCTTATGCTAGAGAGTATGAGAAGCATTTGGAGATCATGAATCTAGACATCAATGCTTATATCAGGTACAGTTTATTTTTGTTACCTTTGAAAATATTTTTATCTTAACTCATTACCAAACGACAATATTTTAGGCTTTTCCAAATTGAAACCATTTGCAGACAACAAAATGAAAGTGACTGAAAATTTGAAATTTGTTTTGTTAAGGGTAGAAAATATTGTGGGAAAATGAGAAAACGCTGGTAGCATTTTCTACTTTTCCCTCAATGTTTTCTAAAGGCTTCTTTCTCAGGGTCATCTAAAGTAGGGATTGTGTGATAATGTGTTATTACTCCAGCATACAAAATTTTTTAGATTCATCTACATTGAAAAAAAATAGTTTTTAGAAGAGAGAGGAAACATAGCTCCAAATGATAGTGTTATTTGTGAAATGGTAGAAAACATAGTTGGAAAAGAAGAAAAAGCTTGTTACCAGCATTTTGTTCTTTTTACAACAATGTTTTCAAAAGGTTCCTTCAGTCTTCAACCCAAGGAGAAAGTAAACATAGCTCAAAATGATAAGGTTATTTGTGAAAGGTAAGAAACATTGTGGGAAAAGAAGAAAATGCTTGTTACCAGCATTTTCTTCTTTTCCAACAATGTTTTCAAAAGCTTCCTTACTTAAATCTTCAACCACAGGAGAAAGTATACATAGCTTATATGATTATTTATGAAAGGGTAGAAAGCATTGAGGGTAAAGAAGAAAATGCTGGTTACTAGCATTTTCTTCTATTTCAACTAAGTTTTCAAAAGCTTCCTTCCTCAGGGTTGGTAAAACATGGGATTATGTGGTAATGGTTGAACACCCTGAGATGTAATTTATCTGTGAATTTAACAGATTTTTTATCAAATCAAACTTAAAATGTTCAGATCATTAGCAGTGACCTATAATATTTCCAGGGCATGAAATGCAAAGAACTGTATCAATTTATTGCTGTACATACATGTCTGCAATTTGACAGCTTTGGAAAATACTGCTGGAAAATGAGAAATTGCTTTGAAAAATTTCCTATTTTGCTGCTAATGTAACTCTGTAATTTTCAATTATACCATGTAAAAAGTGACCTGAGAACAGGAGGAAGCAGGTTCGATTCCTGGCTTGGCCATTTTCTCTCACAGGATTAATGGTAGTCTTTGCGATAAGATTTATTCCTCTCTCACCGCTGATTGTTGTTTTAATGATGGATATGTGGGATAGCAGCCAGTGGCTTGGAAAGAATATTATGCGGAGCACTGGTAAAAGAAAATATAGAAAAGTATGGATGGGTGCACTGGCCACGCAATATAAGTGAAATGATGTTGAAAATAGAATTAAACACTATACAATCAGTTAATAAAACCACATATTTATTGACCCTGAAATGGAAGACTGCAAAACATTGCGGGAAAAGGAGAAAATGCTGGTAACTAGCATTTTCCCCTTTTCCCACTATATTTTCTACCCTCCCTAATACAAAGTTAAAATTTTCAGACATATTTATTGTGATAATAAAACAGCTTTCAATTTGGACTAATCCAAAGTTTTGTTCTTTAACTCATTACCAAACGATAAGATTCTAGACTTGTCCAAATCGAAAGCATTTGCAGACAACAAAATAACAGTGACTGAAAATTTGAAATTTGTTTTGTGAAGGGTAGAAATCATTGTGGTTACCAGCATTTTCTCCTTTTCCCAAAATGTTTTCTAAAGGCTTGTTTCTCAGAGTCATCAAAAGTAGGTATGGTGTGGTAATAGGTTCATGAAGTCTTAACTCTTTACCACACAGTTCCGACTTTTAATGATCCTGAAAAAGAAGCCTATAGAAAACATTGTTCGAAAAGGAGAAAATACTGGTAACCAGCATTTTCTCCTTTTCCTACAATGTTTTCTACCCTATCAAAGTCAGAAATCATCATACTAACAAGATTTAATTTATTGTCTGTAGATGCTTTGAATTTGGTCTAATCCAAAAATTTGTTGTTTGGCAAAGAGTTAAAGGCAAACAATATATTATCCTATAAATTACATCCACAGAGATTATGAGGCTCAGAATCATACAGCCCAGGAAGTGAAACAAGAAGTAGAGATGCACTTGAAAGAGAAAGATATCATTGAAGCCACTTTACCCAGTAACATCATCATTGGTCCATTCTGGGTGAATACAGATTCTGTGAGACAAAACTTGTCCAAAAAGAGGAAGAATCTCAGTAACGCAGTGCTTGAGTTCCTTGCCAGACATTTGAGAAGGCAGGCTGATGATGTAAGTAGATCTTGCTGAAAAACTTTTACCCTTTCCCAAACGATCCGTGGTTTTACAACACTAAGAAAGAAGGCTATTGAAAACACTGGTAACCGGCATTTTCTCCTTTTCCTACAGTGTTGTCTGCTTTTTCATAGACAATAATAACCTTTACATTACATTTTAATTTGTAGTCTGGAAACGCTTTCAATTTGGTCTTGTCCGAAATTTTGTCATTTCGGATAGGGTTAACCTTTTACTAAACTACACAAAATAAAATTTGTCTAACAATCTCTTGGTCCTGGGCTTGTTTGTTCCAAAACCAGTTAGTCCCGTAGCTTGTTCATCCCAAGATTAGGCACTACTCCATTTGATTGGGCATGAATATTAATAGATTCATGTAATTGATTGTAATGTTGAAATTGAATGTCAACAACCAAAAATATATCAAAATCATGGCTTTCAGGTACTAACTTAATTTTATTTGATGTATTCACAAAGTTTGTCTATCCATCATGCATCCTACTGTCAAGGGAAGTTACTCCTGACCCCTCCTAATGATCGAAGGGAGACCACCAATACACAAATAATCCTAACTTTGTCATGAGCACTCTCCTTTCAACCAAAAAATGTATTCATTTGCTTTGTAGGTTGACTTTCAATCCAATATTTGAATAATTTTTCTCTTTTAAATCATTAATTCCACAGAATGGCTTCCTTGACAAATACCACTTCAGTGTTCTCAATGCTTTGATTATGGAAAATTTAATTACTTTTTCTACAGGCTTGTGAAGAATTCAAAGGAATCAGTAGGAGACTGTACAACAAACCCAACTGTATTGAAGAATTGTCTGAGATGAGGGAATGGATGAAATCTATTCCAGAAAAACTGAAAGAGCATCAGGTTAGTAATCACGGTTACAGGATTTGTTGGCGGTTGAATTGGTAAATCTGTCAAATTGCGGTGTTTGGTTACATTTTCTTCCCAAATTCATGACTGTTTTAAAACCAGTCAGAGAATCCAAATTATAGATATTTTAACAGGCACAGTGCTTTGTTTGTGATAAGATATGATAAATGAAAGAGTATGAATACTTAACTCTTTATCACACAATTCAGACTTTTAATGACCCTGAAGAGAGAGGCTTTTGAAAATATTGTTGGAAAAGGAGAAAATGCTGGTTACCAGCATTTTCTCCTTTTCCCACAATGTTTTCAAAGGCTTTCTTCCACAGGGTGGTTAAGAAGTCAGGATTGTATGGTAAAGAGTTAAGCCCCCTTTTGTCAAAGCATGGCTCAAATTTCTTTTCATTGCCTTAGTTATAGAGGTTTTGGTCTCTAGTACATTTTCAAAAACATGTGACAAAAGGGGAAAGGGCTAGGCTTGAGGAATTTCACCTTTTCTCTCTCTGTTTTCCCCCGATCAAAAGTGATGATAAGAAATACATCACACAAATATAAATACTTAACCCTTTACCACACAAGAAATTTAAGACTGGTCCAAATTGAAAGCCTTTGCAGATGCCAACATAAATGTGAATGAAAAATTGAAATATGCCTAGGGCAGGATAGAAAACATTTTGGGAAAAGGAGAAAATGCTGGTTACCAGCATTTTCTCCTGTTCCCACAATGATTTCAAAAGGCTTCTTTCACAGGGTCGTTAAAAGTCGGGATTGTGTGGTAAAGGGTTAAACAAGAATCAAAAAGCTTATTTTGTCTGTCTGTATATTCATTTTATTGAAATTTGACTTACAGACCCGAACAGACCTTAACACAAAGTGTTTAAGCTGATGGGATTAGAAAGTAATTCTTTCTTATTTGTATTTGTCATTCTCTGTTAGAAAAAATTGTATTCTAAAATGACACATGAATTTGGCTCTATAAACACAGTGTAACAAAAGCATGGTAAAATCTATTCATTCTGTGTACAGTGATGTCATTCTAAATAGGGTGGCATCATTCTGTATAATGTAATTAGGTTAGTTATTAAATGGAACATAATCAGCATCTGCTTTTATCCTCAAAGTATGAACATTTTTTCCTTTCATTTAGAGTTGGTCATGTTAGAATCTTTTCTATTGCAGTTTATCGTTCAATAAACTACATTGTGAGGCACAATGAATAAACCACTCTGGCTATTGCCCTTATTTATTGTGCTTCATGACTCACAACTGTAGTTTATTGAATGATAAACCAAGATAGAAAGAAGATTATTTCTTAAATGATATTATTACATTGTGAGAAAATCACTCAATACATGTGCTTTCAGGACCTCATTGATAAAGCTATGGATGATTATGAACTGATAGAAGAGTTCTACTACAATCTGTCAACTGATGATTTCAACCTCAAGTAAGTATTTCCTGTATAAATCTGTGCAGGAAACAATTCATAGATGGATAGAAAAATCTGAAAGAGTGGGTCTTGATATGTGAACAGTTTTATTCATTTTGTGTATTATTCTATTCAAGCCAAGTTAAGGGGGCTTAACGTATTACCAGACGACAATATTTTAGGCCTGTCCAAATCGAAAGCATTTGATTTAAATTTGTAGACAACAAAATAAAAGTGATTGAAAGTTTGAAATTTGTTTTGTGAAGGGTAGAAAACAATGGGAAAAGGAGAAAATGCTGGATACAATGCTGGATACCAGCATTTTCTCCTTTACCCACATTGTTTTCTGAAAGCTTCTTTCTCAGGGTCGTCAAAAGTAGCCGGGAGTGGGTGTCAACTTCAGGATTTTTCAATGACCCACACATTCGGTTTGAGTACTGGTGTAGTTCCCAGGGAGCAGAATCGAGAGAGTTTAGTATTAGTTGTTAGAACTTGTTCCTCAATTGATGTTAAGATAAACATATTTAACCCTTTACCACACAATCCCGAGTTTTAATGACCCTGAGAAAAAAAAGCCTTTGAAAACATTGTGGGAAAAGAAGAAAATGCTGGTAACCAGCATTTTCTCCTTTTCCCGCAATGTTTTCTACCCTTTTCCAATCGAATTTCATTTTTTGATTAACATTTATTTTGTCGTCTGCAAATGCTTTCAATTTGGACTCGTCCAAAATTCTGTCGTTTGGTAAAGAGTTAAAACTAAAAGTAGGGATTATGTGGTAATGGCTTAACTCTTTACTAAACGACAAAATCTAAGACTTGTCCAAATTGAAAGGTTTTGCTGATGACAAATTGAATGTGACTTAAATGATGAAATTTGTATGTGACAGGGTAGAAAACATTGTTGGAAAAGGAGAAAATGATGGTTACCAGCATTTTCTCCTTTTCAAACAATGTTTTCAAAACCCCTCTAATCCAGGGTTGTTAAAAATCGGGATTGTGTGGTAATGGGTTGTAAAAGTGTCTCCATGGCGATACCAAGCAATTCATCACAAAATTATAGATTCATAAAATTCATTTACTCTAATGACTGACTAAATGTGGAAGGCTAATGTTCCTTGGAAATGTAGAAAATTTAACTCTTTACCATACGACAAAATTTTAGACTGGTCCAAATTGAAAGCATTTGCAGACAACAAAATACAAGTGACTGAAAATTTGAAATTTGTTTTGTGAAGAGTAGAAAACATTGTGGGAAAAAGAGAAAATGCTGGTTACCAGCATTTTCTTCTTTTCCAACTATGTTTTCTAAAGGCTTCCATCTCAGGGTCATAGAAACCAGGGATTGTTTAGTAATTGGTTAAAGAAAACAAAAAGTTTCAACACTGTACAGGCTTTATGGGTTGATACTCTTTGCAGATGCTTTAAGCCCCCTTTTTATTGAGCATTCATTTTGATTTTGTGTTTGATTTGTCCAAAATGTCCTTTGAACTGTTCAAGCTGTAATGCAAAGATTTTGTACTTTTTATGTTGCCATATTTTCAACTGCAGGTTAGATGTTACTATTCGTTTTTTCTTTTTTTTTTTTTATTTAGTGATTTAGGCTTTATTATTCAGCAAAAAAGAGCTAAATATTATTTCATTTTTTGGGGGCTAGACTTTTTCATGAATAAATGTAAATCTGTGATCAGACGCCATTTTCTGTGCAAACTGGTCTTGAATCTACGCTATCCACAAAGGCAATCATAGCTGTGAAGTAGTACGTCAGCCATGTAACCAAAAGGTTACCTGGTAGTGGATGCCAGTTTTGCGATTTTTCATTGGCCCACACATTTGGCAAGAGTACTTATTTAGTTCCCAGGAAGCAGAATCGAGAGGGATTAGATTAGAATAATTGTAAAAACTTGTTCCTCAATTGATGTAAAATTAATATGCTTTTAAAATTGAATATAGCCTTTATGGTACTCTATTGATTTATTATTGTATGTCTTAGGTGGACAGCTATTGGGTGGCCTCACAAGATAGAAGTGCAAATGGAGCAGACATACACCCAATTAGAGGAGGATGAGGAAAGATTTAGAAAGTTGCAGAGCTCAGACCAGGCTAACTTTAATGATAGACTGGATACTTTACAGGTTTGTGCTGCATGTTGCATATTATTATACTGCAAAGAAATTTCTCGTGATCTGATTGGATAATATGCCCCAAGCATAATCATTTATCATGTACACAGGCAAAACAAGCGCAAAAGCAGTTACCCTTTCGGGAGCCCAGTATATGTGACTACATTGTCGACGGAAAATCCAAAATGGCGGTGTCGATCAAGATTAACATTAAGATTATGAGCCAAGCTGCACATTTTAGCTTATATTACCAAGGTTTCAGTTACATCATTTCCCAGTGATGTCAGTTTTCATTGAATTAGTTTAAACATATTTATTTTACATCGATTGAGAAACAAGTTCATACAACTTATACTAATTTCTCACGATTCTGCTTCCTGGGGACTACACCAGTACTCGCGCCGAATGTGTGGGCCAGTGAAAAATCCCAAAGTGACACAGTATCGAACTCAGGACCTTTAGGTTATGAAGCCGACGCTCTACCTCACAACCACGGACACCACATTGAATTTGGGCACTCAGAGAGGAAAATTCTACTTTGTCAGCATGCTCAATTTTTAAAACCCAAATACGGGTAAAACTCCATTAACAAACTTTGGAATGGTAAAACTTTGCACTATAATAAAATTGTTCTAAGGTCAGGTGGCATGGGACTCGGAAACTTGTTCACAGCTGTGATAAATCATGTCGCCACCTTACTTTCGGCTCGGGGAGACATGATTCACCACAGCAGTGAACAAGTTTCCAAGTCGCCTTCCACCTATCCATACTACTAATAATCTGCCCTGTCTCGTTGAACTCTGTACCAGATGACAAAATTCTAGACTGAGATTGAAAGCATTTGCAGATGACAAAATAAAGGCAACTGAAAAAATTGAAATTTGTTCTGGGAAGGGTAGAAAACACTGTGGGAAAAGGAGAAAATGCTGGTTACCAGCATTTTCTCCTTTTCCCACAATGTTTTCTAAAGGCTTCTTTCTCAGCGGCATCAAAAGTAGGGATTGTGTGGTAATGGGTTAACTCTGTCCCAGGCAGTAAAGTTTTAGCTGTGTCCAAACTGAAATTATTTGCAAACAACAATTTAAATGTGGTTCAGATGGTGTATTTTGTCATCAAAAGTGTAGAAGACATCATCACATAACAATACTTTACAAATTATAGATCAGAAGATGCAAACCATCTATAGATATACATGTAGTACTAACCGTAAAGCCAAATGACAAACTTTTGGATTAGACCAAATTGAAAGCATTTGCAGACGACAATTCAAGTCTTGCTGAAAAGATGATTTCTATCTATGATATGATAGAAAGCGTTGTGGGAAAAGGAGAAAATGGTGGTTACCAGCATTTTCTCCTTTTCCCACAATGTTTTCAAAAGGCTACTATTTTAGATCCGTAAAAATCAGAGATTGTTTGGGAAAGGGTTAAATACGTACAAAATAACATCAAAAATTGTGCCACCCAATTTTGATACTAAACATGTATGAGATGAGAAGATTTGTGATAGTTATGTTGCACTGAAATGACGGGAGATTACATGATAAATGTAGTTTTCCCTTGTGTTTTGTAGATGGTTGTAGCTGGTATGGCAGCACACAGTGAGATAGGTAAGGCCCATGAGATTGCCAATGAAGTCAGGAGAGTCACCAAACAGCTGAAAGAAGCCCAGGGTCTCTCTAGTACTTACAACAACAGGGAAAGATTGTTTGGAATGCCAGTCACAAATGTAAGTAACTGGGATGGTGAGATTGATTTTTGTTGTTTGAATAATTTTTTTATTGTTGATTTTTATTGTTTGAATAATCTTTTTATTGTATGGCCCTTACCCATTTACAAACACGCAAGTTTGCAATACAAAAATCTCTGTGGTTCAACATAACTTATTATATCCTGAAAAATAATGCGGCCAGTGATTTTGAAAGCATTCTTGTGAAATTTGAATAATTAAAAAGAATTCACCTATTACCACAAGACATTTTAGACTGGTCAAAATTAAAGGCACTTGCAGGTGACAAATTCATTGTTGTTTTAATAGTGACATTTGATTTTGAAAGTGTTGAAAACATGGTGAGAAAAGGAGAAAATGATGGTTACCAGCATTTTCTCCTTTTCCCACTATGTTTTCTAAAA
Organism: Tridacna crocea; assembly: GCA_943736015.1. Classification (NCBI taxonomy): domain Eukaryota; kingdom Metazoa; phylum Mollusca; class Bivalvia; order Cardiida; family Cardiidae; genus Tridacna; species Tridacna crocea. Next base: position 10,663,007 of record OX031060.1, on the reverse strand, counting down.
GCTCTTTTCATCAGGATCGTTGAAAGCCTTGATTGTTTGATAAAGGTTTAAAGCTTGATAATTGTAAATGCATTTTGGCAAACTCAGAAATCTTCATTTCAAACAGTTATCAAACTAGAAATTCAGTGCTTAAGAAATTTTTGGACTATTTAATGTTTCGCTTAAGCATTGTACCTGTTGGTGTTAGAGTGAGTGACTAATGATATATTTGGGTGATAATAAATTTACTGTGTATTGTATAACATGTTGAAATAAACTGATTCATAGAGAGAACTATATGAGGAAAACATTGAGATATGAATAAAAGAATATCCTCAGAGGCTGTATTGTTAGTACAATTAGTACATGCTCTGAATGAAAATACTTTCTTGAAACGTTTAAACTACTAAAATATATGTATTTAAAAAAAAAAGGGGGGGGGGTTAACATAAGTCAGTTTACTGCCATTTTTTGTTGATTGATAGTGACGATTAATGAGAAAAATAAGTTAAGACTGCTACCTGTATGAATCAGTTTAAAACTATTACCCTGTCGATTTACTTTTCCCACTGAAATTTTGATATTGTTTGAAAGTTGCTGAATCTAGTCATTTTCCTACAATGCATCAGTCATCTCAGTGAAGTAGTATGGTATATAACAATGTAAATACATGTATATGAAGATCAGTATTTAATAGTATTGACAGGGCAATGGAGTTTTCTAACCTATGACTGCACAGATTCATTTTAGGCTTTCAAAACACTAGTAAAAATCAAGCCAAGGAAAGGTTTTTAGACAAAATGAATATGTTCTCCTTGAACTTAATTGAAAAATATGTGAATAGGAGTGATAGCTTTGTTACAAGCTAACACTCCTTTATCCACAATGTGTTCTAAAGCTCACAACATTTGTGTAGAAAAAGACATCATATTTGTGCAGGAATGGGTTTACTTGTTGTATTCTAATCAAGTCTGTTTTCAGTTTAGCCATTTAATCCAGATCTATGTATTGGTGTGATGGACCTTCTGTGTTCCAATCCAACCTCCCATGTATCATGCCCCGTTCTACTCTATGTTAATATTCAAAGTACCTTGTCAAGCTTTTCTTTAAATTTATCATGCTGGATTTACAACCTACCAGTTTTATACACCCGTGTGCTGTGGGCTGTCTTCTATTTCTGACTCTGCTCTTTTAACCTCTTGGCGGCTAAGCGTGAATCACTGACCTTTTGCAGACAATGTAGATCAAGATCAGACAGCACAGAATGTGCAGTCTGATCTTGAATCTACACTGTCTGATAAGGAAATATTTTTTGTCCAAAATATGAATTTAAAATAATATCATTCTAGTTTTTAAAAATCAGCTTGAGAGTTTTAATTTATCCAACAGGCTAAGGGTTAACCCTTTACTGGATCACAAAACTTTAGACCTTGTCTAATCTGAAAGCATTTGCAGTTCTAAGACAAATGAAGTTCAAAGGATGTTTTTCATCTTTGAAAGAGTTAAAAAAAAAATCATTGTTGCAAAAGGAATAAATACTGGTTACCAGCATTTTCTTCTTTTTCCACAATGTTTTCAAAATCTTTTTTTATTACCATGGACTGTAAAACTTGTTGTTAGTTAGTTGGTAAAGGGTTAAAGATTTTCTATTTATCATAATGTCTATTTAAAAAAATTACTAAAAAACTCCCCATTTTGATAACTGTCTTTCTATCAATTTCTTTGGCAAAGGCTACATCTATAGGTACCTGGTAACAAATGTAGAAAACATTTTACTCTTGTATTACTAAAAATGGTAAAGTCTAGATAAATAACTTATTATACAAAATAATTACCAACAGATTTTTTTTTTCTCTACAATTTTCAGTACTTGAATCTCTATCTATTTCTATACTGAATGAAATGCATGTAAAGTGAAAGGTTTTAAAGGAAATATGACTTAAAAGTTGAGGAGATCATCTGCACTTAGTCTGTAGATATAGAATGGTTTTGGTTGTTTAGTTTCTGTTTAATTCCTTGGTTAGGGTTTAAAGCTAGTTAAAGCTCAGTTTTTAGATTAAAAAAAAGATATTTAGAAATGTGTAATAGTAGAATTATTAAGACATGACTGCTTACAAACAGTGAAATTAAAACATAACAAAAAAATGGCTGTAACAAGAGCTTAACTTGTGACCATAACTTCTTACCAAACAATTACGACTTGAGGAAAACATTCTTGGAAAGGGAGAAAATACTGGTAACCAGCATTTTCTCCTTTTCCCACAGTGTTTTCTACCCTATCAAGGACTATTTTTGTCATGTGAGCAATCTAATAGTTGTATTCTGCTAAAGCTTTCAATTTGGACATGTCTGAAAGGCCATATTTTCAGGCAAATAGGATTTTTCTGTATTCCAAAGATTTTTTTTGCTTTCAAAGTTGCTCTGAGATAAAGCCTTTGTTAAAGTTACCTTAATTATTAAGGAATTGAGTTGCATACAGTCCACTATTTACATGTAGGTTGTAATGAAGTACTTATGTACCAGGGAATTTAACAAGTTTTCTGTGTGTGAGTATGATGACTCCTTGACATTTTTGTACATGTTTCTTAGTTTACACTTCACAGCATATTCAGTATCTTCTTGAGTGTGATGTTTTTAGCTTTTCATGGCTGTACTCTTTTTCCAAACAAAAATATCAACAGTGCTCTGTGAAAAGGGGGCTTAATATACATGCAAAAAGTATCAACCACAGGCTGAACTGGGTCAAAATGTTTTGCTATCAGTCAATTTTCCGTATGTCTAAAGATCACTTTACCTCATGATTCTGTCAGCTGTTAGACAAGATGCATTTTACGGATCCTTGGTCATGTGATAATGTGCTTTGTCACCAGCACTTTTTCCATTTCCCATAGTGGTTTCTTCCTCAGGGTCGTCAAAAGTAGGGATTGTGTGGTAATGGGTTATATGTTTTTAATATGTTGAGGAAGAAGATTTTTGGAAAAAATGCTTTTTAACTGTTAAAAAGCTTATGGAAAGGTCCACAAATTCTATACAGTATTTGATTTAAGTTATAGATACATTTGGTTGTTTTACTAAAAATATTAACCCCTCTTTTGCACACAGGGCTTCTAAATTCTTTACCAAACAATAAAACCTAGGACCTTACCAAATCAAAAGCATTTGCAGACAAATAATAGATGTGACTCAAAAATAGATTTTTTTTTATGGAAAGTAGAAAACATTGTGGGAGAGGGAGAAATTGCTGGTTTCCCTGCACTTTTCACAGCATCTATTTGCCGATTGATTACTTAATACCCGAGTCTTAGCGGAATCTGTACTTTTTTCAGTTACAAAAGGCAATGATACACAAATCTCATTTGGATGCCCTAGCCTGGCATTTAGGCCTTGCATTTAAGTCATTCTAATAAGCAAGGTACACAACTACAGCAAAGTCACAGAAATATGTATTGTTACTTGCCCTTCATCTTCAATCAGACATTCAGAACATTGAGAACACAGAGTTTTCGTTTTGCAGTTTTTACTTTATGACTTTCTTTAATGAAAAGGCTCTATTTAACGGACTGACACCAGTCTATAGGATGCCCCTATATCTGCCTCTTGTTCAAATTATTTTCCTTTCTGTACTAATTCTTAGAAGGCCTGAGATAGCCTGTGAGCTAATGGGCTAAATGTAGAAGGTGTGTGAATTTGTTTTTACCTTTAGAAATAAAACATTTATCCAAGTTCCTCGGAATTATAAATTGTCAAGATTTAAAAAAAGATCTGCCTAACATTTTCATATACATTTAATTCTTTACTCTACAGTCTCAAGCTTTATTGTTTATAAGGGGGAAAGTTTTCGAAAACATTGTGGGAAACAGAGAAAATGCTGGTAGCCACCATTTTCTCCTTTTTCCACACTGTTTTCTAACCTCTCAGAGACAAAACAAGTAATTTGAAACCACAATTTGTTTTATGCAAATGCTTTTTTTGTGGACAAGTCTAAAATTTTGTTGTTGAGTAAAGAGTTGATAAATATCATTTCTTATTTTTCCGAAATGTTTATAAAAGTTTTCTGATACCTCATGACAAAATTAATGTCAGGTTTTTGTAGGGTATATATTTTTAGGAAAGGCAAATAGAACTTGGATAAATGTTGGTTTCAGTTTTTATTGGTGTTGGTATTTTTTTTATGTGTACACATTGATATTCTCATTTCTGATCAAATAATGATACCCAATATGCTAAGTCAGTAATTCTTACAAAGTGTATGCAAATTAGACATTGTTTTGATAGTAGCAGCTAATAAATCATTAAAAATGTTGAAAAAAGGGACAGAATTACTTGCATTTTGTGAGATGTTTCCAAGCAAAAAAAATAAAAAGATCTTCAATACATTGAATCATGGCTTTTTTCAATCTTCCCCATGATAGAACATGAGTCTTATCCAAATTGGTAGCATTTGCAAATGTTACTCAAATGTAAAATTTATCTTTTAACTGTTTACCCCATAAGGCATTTCTATGGTATCTCTAACTGACCCTAAATAACGGCAAGGATGAGGCTGTTTCATATGTTTATATGACACCTTTTGATAGCATAGAAAACATTGTGGCAAAAGGTGAAATTGCTCGTCAAGAGCAATTTCACCTTTTGCCACAATGTTTTCCAAAGGCTCCTATAAGCAATGCGCAGAAATGAGTATCTATGGACTAAAGGGTTAAAAGATAAGAAAAAATGTTGGAAAAGGAAAAAAATGCTGGTAACTATCATATTCTGCTTTTCCTACCATGTTTTCAAAAGCCTTCTTCCTTGGGGTTGTTAAAAGTTAGGACTGTTTTGTAAAAGGTTAAACAATGAAAATACACATTACATATACATGTATATCATTCTCCTAAGTGTATAGGTCATTAATAGATTCAAACAGAATACATGTACATTGCAGTATACTCTATTAAACCTGAATCTTGGAAATTTGTTGAAAATTAGGTTGTTAGTTATTAAAATATTCTGGACAAAAATTTGAAAGATTTGAAGTGATCAGCATACATAGAATCATTATTAGAGATAGGAAATGAGAGACCTTTGCAATTTTACCTTGGCTTGAGTAGTTTGGTAGACAAACTGTGTGCTTGTTCTTCTAGTATGACAAGCTGGGCAAGCTTGTCAAGGACTTTGAACCCTATCGTAACCTGTGGGTGACAGCATCCGATTGGCTGAGATGGCACGAAAGCTGGATGACGGATCCTCTGACGTCAATCAATGCTGAGGAGTTGGAGAAAAACGTCAATGAAGCTTACAAAACTATGCATAAGTCGGTGAAATTGTTTACTGATATTCCAAGTGAGTTGTTTGTTTATCATCCTTTGTTTTGATTTTTTTGAAGGGGGTGTGTGTTAAAGGTGGCCCTTCAGATTTTGGGACAAAAATTTTACAAAAATGCAAAAAAATCATCCTTATACTCCCAAAACCTTTTCATTTTCATTAATAAATCCCCAGTAGTCGAAAACCATCCGGTAACAAGAGAAATTAGTTATTTACTATGCCCCAGGTCGACACCGACAGGAAACATGGTTTATTTTTAAATGAGCAACTTGCTCATTTACAAAATGGAAATACAAAGATGAACCTTCAAACATAGCGTCCTAAGAAGACATTATGGAAAATAATTACATATTTGTTATGTTATGGAATTTAAGCATCATTAGTTACGTGCCAGTCACTTAACATTCCCACAATGCTTTTTTTAAATTTTTGGCGCGAAATCTAAAAATAGCTTAAGGGGCTATGTTGCCTTTTAAGGGAATACTACCCCCCCAATTTTTTTTGTAATATTATGATTCTTAATTTTTGATGATTTGTATTATTTTTTCATATAGATTTCAGTGATATATATATTTCTTTAATTTGGTGTGATCTGAAAAACTTAAATACCCACCTTTAATGTCTGTGGGATTATTATCCCCCATGGAAGGCGGAGGGATATACATGTAGTATTAGTTTTGTTTATCCAACAGTCAGTTTGTTCATGTATCTGTCTGTTTGTCAGTCTATCCATCTATCCAGACAGAAATCATCTAAAATCCCTGACAAAAAATTAATGAAACTTTATACATGTGTTCCATATGATAGTCTTCTGATATGGTTCATTTATATTTTTATTTAATGCCATTTAATGGAAAAAGGTTGGATTTTTTTTTGCAGGGAAAATCATTTAAAAAAAATAACTTGTTTCAACAAGTTCATGCCTGGCTAGAATAAGTAATGGTCTTTGCAATTTTTGAAACCTAGCAAATTCAAACTTCAAGTTATTTTGCTACACTGTATCTTAACCCTTTACCAAACAATCCCTGGATTTTATGGCCCAGAGGAAGAAACACTCTGAAAACATTGAGGAAAAAGGAGAAAATGCTGGTAACCAGCATTTTCTCCTTTTCCCACAATATTTTCTACCCTTCCAACAACAAATTTCAATTTTTCAACCACATTTGTTTTATCATTTGCAAATACTTTAAATTTGGACTGGTCTAAAATTTTGTCATTTGATAAAGAGTTAAGTCATGCCATACTGTATTATAACTAATGCCACTTGTCCCTTCAGTTGAGACAGAATGTTATTGAAGATTTACCTTTGAATCTGTCACAGTTATGTATCCTGTACAAATGATTCCTGCCTGATTTTATAAAGAGTCTACAGCTGAAATTACATCAAGTCTTTAACAAAGGACAAAATTTTAAACTCACCCACATTGACCCCAAAACCCATCGAAGCTCCAAAGATACTTTTTCCTTGAAGAGAAAGAAATCATTGTGGGAAAAGGAGAAAATTCTGGTTACCAGCATTTTTTCCTTTTCCCACATTGTTTTCAAAAAGCCTTTCCTTTCAAGTCATTAAAACTTGAATTGTTTTGTAGACGATTAATACTTTAACTCATTACCAAACAAGAAAATTTCAGGTTTGTCCAAAGAGAAAGCATTTGCAAAAAACAAAATAAAAGGGACTGAAAATTTGAAATTTGTTTTATGAAGGGTAGAAAACGTGGGAAAAGGAGAAAATGCTGGTTACCGGCATTTTCTCCTTTTCCCAGAATGTTTTGTAAAGGCTTCTTTCTCAGGGTCATCAAAAGTAGGGATTCTGTGGTAATGGGTTAAGCCAGTGAATCCAAGCCAACATATTTTCCTACTTTGTCATATTACATTTCTATTTAATTCTTGTAAAAGTAATATTTATTACTATGTGATAATTTCCCCAGGTGTACAGCAAGTTGCCCAAGAGATCAAGGGCAACATAGAGGAGTTCAAGCCCTACATACCACTGATCCAGGGTCTTAGAAACCCGGGTATGAGAAGCAGACATTGGGAACAGGTTTGTATTGTTTTATACATGTTAACCCTTTGGCTGCTAAGTCCGACTCACTGACCTTTTACGGACATTGTAGATCAAGATCAGACTGCAGAGAACATGCAGTCTGATCTTGATCTACACTATCTGATAAGGCCATGTTTTCCACTTAAAATACCCGCTTAGAATAGCAAGATTTGGGGTTTTACTATCAGATAAAAAATTTCATTCCTTTTATTCAACAGGATAAGGGTTGAAATAAGATTATTCTTCCCCATTTAACCTTGTTGTTTGATAATGAGTTAACCCTATACTTAACTACAATATTTTTGACTTGTCTAAATTAAAAGCATTTCCAGATGACACAATAAATGTGGCTTTAGTGACGGAAATTGTTTTTAATAGGGAGGAAAAAGCGAAAACAGGAGAAACTGCTGATTATCTTCATTTCTCATCATGATTTCAAAAATGGTCTTTGTCGGAGTAATCAACCTTTTACCACTCAGTGATGACTTTTGACGACCCTTGGAAACAAGCCTTTTGAAAACATTGTGGGAAAGGAGAAAAAGTCGGTATCCAGCATTTTCTCCTTTCCCACAGTGTTTTCTATCCTATCTGTAAACAGTTAAACTCAAAACCAAACAACAATATTTTAGGCTGGTCGAAATCAAAAGCATTTGCAGGTGACAAAATAAAAGTGACTTAAAATTTGAAATTTGTTTTTTGAAGGGTAGAAAACATTGTGGGAAAAGGAGAAAATGCTGGTAACCAGCATTTTCTCCTTTTCCCACAATGTTTTCTTAAGGCTTCTTTCCCAGGGTCGTCAAAAGTAGGGATTGTGTGGTAATGGGTTATTCAAACTCTCAATTACTTTTGTCACTGTCTTTTTCCCACAGTATTCCTTCTTTTCTTCTATTTCAGCTGTCTAATGAACTTGGTTTCTCTGTGGTTCCTAAAGCCAATCTCACCTTTAGTAAATGTTTGGAGATGAACCTCAACGACCACATACAGACTATTGCTAAAGTGGCAGAAGTGGCTGGAAAAGAATACTCCATTGAACAAGTAAGTATTATACACATCAACATTTTGAGCATGTAATTATATCCCAGGAAAACGAATAGTTCAGGGTTATACTGGAATCAGCCTGTGTGTCCGTCCATACATGTACCTGTCCATGTGTCCGTCCATGTATCTGTCTGTGTACAAAATACTAGTAATTTTGTGCCACAAACTCCTCCTATAGTATTCTTTCAATTGTATTAAAACTTTGCACATATATTGATCATATTGAAGATTTGAAAGACACAATGTTCAGGTGTATACTCTTCCTGGTTGAATTATCTCCCCTTCAACTTGACACTTTTTTCTGTCACAGTGCTGGCGGGGTATTAAGTCAAATTCAGTGACAGCTGTAGTTCTACATGGTTTGATCCACTGCCTAACAGTCTCTGGTTCCATGACTCTTAGTCTAAAACTTGTCATCTGGGAAAAGGTTAAGATAAGGTAGCAAAAGGAACCTACTTGTACGCAATTGTTAGATAAAAATAACACCCACAGTATATGACCAGCCCACATAGCTCAGTTGGTAGAGTGTAGGACTCGTGAGATCAATGGTTCGGTTTGCTTGAGGTTGTGGGTTCGACTGCTATTGCTGGCCATCTAAAATTGATAATAGACCTGCAGATGAGAAGTAAAACTTGTGCTATACACTCAGCAGGTTAAAGAACTAAGCATAACTTAGGATGGGTTAATTTAGATCAACTGTTTACCAAACGACAAAATTCTAGACTAGAAATTGAAAGCATTAGCAGATGACAAACTAAAAATGCTTAAGAAAATTGAAGTTTGTTTTTGGAAGGGTAGAAAGCATTGTGGGAAAAGGATAAAATGCTGGTTACCAGCATTTTCTCCTTTTCCCACAATGTTTTCAAAGGCATCTTTAACAGGGTCATTAAAAGTCTTGCTGGTAACCAGCATTTTCTCCTTTTTCTACAATGATTTCTACCCTTTACAAAACAAATTTCAAATTTTGAGGCACTTTTATTTCATGAGAAGCAGTTGCTTGTAGACTTGAGAGAAATGGGTTTTCTGTGACCGGCTGTTTCCTATTTACACTACTTTCAAGTTTATTTCATCCCATTGCGTTATTTTTTCCTCTGTAGGCTCTGGACAAGATGGAGAAAGAATGGGAACCAGTCCAGTTTGAGATCATGCCTTACAAGGAGACTGGTACCTATATTTTGAGATCCTCTGAAGACACGTCCCAGTTATTGGATGATCACATTGTCATGACACAGAGTATGTCCTTCTCTCCCTACAAGAAGCCATTTGAAGAGAGAATCAACACATGGGAGAACAAGCTTACAACAACTCAGGTATGTTTGTAGTAGCATCCTCTAAGATTGATACTGTTTTATAGACAAAAATCTTCGTGGAGGGAGTGGGTGGGAGGGGAGAGAGAGATAGAGAGAGAGAGAGAGAGAGTTTTTTACTATTTTCACTATTATTTAGCTCATTACAACACAATCCCTACTTTTGACGACCCTGAGAAAGAGGCCTTTAGAATACATTCTTGGAAAAGTAGAAAATGCTGGTAACCTTCACAAACAAATTTCAAATTTTCAGTCACTTTTATATTTTGTTGTCTGCAAATGCTTTTGATTTAGACAAGCCACAAATTTTGTCATTTGGTAATAAGTTAAGTCATATTATGGCACCAGCTCACATAATTTATGTATGTATTTCCTGGGTTTTGCCAGTATTAGGCTAGGGCTCTAAAGTGTCTTGCCTTAGGACAATCCTATATAATCTAGCTGCTCAGATTTCGTGTTGAACAGGAACCTTCCTGTTATGAGCCCTTACACTTTACCACTGAGTCATGCAGGACCCACGAGAGAGAGAGAGACAGAGAGATTTACAGAGAGAAACAGAGAAGCAGAGAGAGAGAGAATTTGGATAGGTCTGCTGTGTGTTACCAGTTTAAAATGGTATCATAAAAATATCTTAATCTTCATCACAGGATGTACTGGATGAATGGTTGAACTGCCAGAGGGCCTGGTTGTATTTGGAGCCAATTTTCTCATCAGAAGACATCAACCGACAGTTGCCAGTGGAGAGTAAACGTTACGCCACCATGGAGAGAATGTGGAGAAAAATCATGAAAAATGCCAAGGAAAATCCACAGGTATTTAAATAAAGCATTTAACTCTTTGCCATTTAACTCTTAGAGCACAAAATAAATCCAATAGAAGTCTTCAGCCTTAAACTTTATCCTCCTAAATAACTAAATTGAATTTTTTAATTTGATAGTAAAAACCTACAAATAACTATTTCAAAGTTACGCTTTAGGGAATAATATCACCTAATTTGACAGTGTAGATCTAAAGCCTTTTGACAACATTGTTGGAAAAGGAGAAAGTGCTGCTAACCAGCATTTTCTCCTTTTTCCACTGTTTTCTACCCTTCACAAGATAAATTTCAAATTTTCAGACGCTTTTATGTTGTCATCTACAAATGCTTTCAATTTGGACAAGTCTAAAACTTTATCATTTACTAAAGAGTTAAGAAACTTCTATGCAGTAAACAAAAAGATTGTTTTGTTTAAAGTTGAGTGCATAAAGAAGATTTATTGCCCTTGACTAAATTTGGAGAAAAAAAAAACACATTGAAAATAAGCTTATTTTAGGAAACTTTATTTGTCATTGTGTACCTGCATATTTCCAATGAGGTTTTCTGACTTTTTTACTTTCTCAGGTGATCTCTCTCTGCCCTGACAGTCGACTCCTGGACAACTTGAAAGAGTGTAACAAGTTGTTGGAACAAGTACAAAAAGGTCTCAGTGAGTACCTGGAGACCAAGAGGAATGCCTTCCCACGATTCTACTTCCTGTCTGATGATGAATTGTTGGAAATTTTGTCCCAGACCAAAGATCCTACAGCTGTACAGCCTCATCTTAGAAAGTGCTTTGAGAACATTGCCAAGGTAAATATAGACATCACTTAGAAAGCACTGTTGTAGAAAATATATGTTTGACAGTGAAATCAGTTAGAGAGAATCTTTAACCCTTTCCCAAATGACAAATTTTGGACTCTTCTAAACTGAAAGAGTTTGCAGATGACAATTTTAGATTTTGAGAAAATGGCAGAAAGAGTAGAAAACACTGTGGGAAAAGGAGAAATTGCTCGTTATGACCAATTTCTCCTTTTCCCACAGTGTTTTTAAAAGACTTTTACTGCAGACATGTAAAAACCAGGGCTTGTTTGGGAAAGGGTTAAAATCTCTGTTTGTGAAAAACAAGCATGCAAAAAGCTCATCCTCTGATTAGACTACAAAACAAAAGATTGAGACACTGTGCTACATAAATCATTACCTGATAATAATATTAACCCTTTACTCCATAGATACTCATTTCTACACATTGCTTGTAGGAGCCTTTGGAAAACATTGTGTCAAAAGGTGAAATTCATCGTGACGAGCAATGTTTTCTACACTATCAAAAATTGTCATAGACACATAAGAAATGGCTTCATCCTTGCTGTTATTTAGGGTCAATAAGAGATACCACAGAAATGCCTTATGGGGTAAAGGGTTAAAAGATACAAATTCAAATATTTATTCTTTTCCAAATACAGAAATTTGAAAAAAAAAAATGGAGGAAAAAGGAGCATTGATTTGCTTTTAGAAAGTATGTAATTGCTCTTTTTTTATGTTCTTGGTCTTTTGGTCAAGTTCTATGTATTGTTTTTTTTTTGTGATAATGTTTGCTTGCTTGCCCAATTAAAGATTAGCCCCTTACCACACAATCTGGACTGCAAACAACCCGCAGAAAGAAGTCTTTTGAAAACATAGCAGCATTTTCTCATTTTCGTACAAAGTTTTCTACCCAACTAGTGATGATAAACTCTTTTTTACCAATTTTAGATTAATCTAGAGAGTGTTTTGAATTTGGAAGAGTTCAATTTTGATATGTTGGAGAGGGTTAACTCATTACCAAACGACAAAATTTTAGGCTTGTCCAAATCGAAAGCATTTGTGGACGACAAAATAAAAGTGATTGAAAATTTGAAATTTGTTTTGTAATGGATAGAAAACATTGTGGGAAAAGGAGAAAATGCTGGTTACCAGCATTTTCTCCTTTTCCCACAATGTTTTCTAAAGGCTTCTTTCTCGGGGGACGTCAAAAGTAGGGATTGTGTGGTAATGGGTTAAGTCATTACCAAACGACAAAATTTTAGGCTTGTCCAAATTTAAAGCATTTGCAGACGACATAATTTAAGTGACAGAAAATTTGACATTTGTTTCTGAAGGATAGAAAACATTGTGGGAAAAGGAGAAAATGCTGATTACCAGCATTTTCTCCTTTTCCCACAATGTTTTGTAAAGGCTTCTTTCTCAGGATTGTCAAGTTTTAAGTCTTCCTTATTCTATTACAGCTTAGATTTCTAAAGGCTTCTGTCTCAGGATTGGCAAGTTTTAAGTCTTCCTTATTCTATTACAGCTTAGATTCGAAGAAGATCTCCAGATTACAAGAATGTACTCGGCTGAAGGAGAAGAGGTTGGTTTCCGAGGACAGAAGTTGTATCCTACAGGAAATGTGGAAGACTGGATGTTGGAGATAGAGAAATGCATGAAGGAGAGCTTGAGACTGATCATTGAGGACAGTTTACAGGACTACAAAGTGGTAAGGGCAGTTTTTATGATATTCTGTCTAAGTCGATATATATATGTGTGTGTGTCAGAAATTTTGCGAATTGTAGGTTAACCCTTTTCCAAACAATCCCAGATTTTTCACGAGCCTGAAAAAGAAGCCTTTTGAAAACATTGTGGGAAAAGGAGAAAATGCTGGTAGCCAGCATTTTCTCCTTTTTCCACAATGTTTTCTACCCTCTCAGAACAAATTTCAGTTTTTAAGTCATGTTATTTTTTGTTGTCTGCAAATGCTTTCAATTTGGACCAGTCTAATATTTGGTCATTTGATAAAGAGTTAAAATTATTTTGTACAGGGTTTGCCAATTCATGACAGCTCTTATTTGTGGTAATGCATGTTGGTATACTTGTGGTGAAATATGTGAACAGAAAAGTGTGCAATTTTTTTTCCAATTCAAAAAATCGAAAAAAATTCCACATTGCGAAAATTTCCATTGATACAGTTGTTAAGATTGGTATTCACCAACCATTCCTAAAAATACTATTAGTCAAATTCTCAATAATTTTTCAATGTTGAATGTAATGCAACTTTTGATTGGCTAAACCATATGTTTTAACCAATCAGAAGTTGTGTTAGAATAAGACTAGGAATGTTTGTGGGAATGCATTGAGTCCCCTTTTGACAGAGTATGACTTTATTGATTTAACTCATTACCAAACAACAAAATTTTAGACTGGTCCAAATCGACTGAAAATTTGAAATTTGTTTTGTGAAGGGTAGAAAACATTGTGGGAAAAGGATAAAATGCTGGTTACCAGCATTTTCTCTTTTTCCCACAATGTTTTCTAAAGTCTTCAGTCTCGGGGCATTAAAAGTAGGGATGGTGTGGTGATGGGTTAATTGTTTGTGAAAGGGTTAATGATTTACATAAATGCATTGCAGACACCAAGGACAGACTGGGTATTGAATTGGCCAGGTCAGGTGGTATTAGCAGGATGCAGTGCCTATTGGGCCACTGGTGTAACAGAAGCATTGGAAAAGAAGCAGCTACCAGAGTTATTTAAGGAAACAATTATACCCCAGCTAGATGATCTGAGACAACTTGTGAACAAAGACATTACAAAGATCGGCAGAATGACTCTTTCTGCACTGATTGTGATAGAAGTGCACGCCAGAGACGTGATCACAAAAATGTTGGAAAATAATGTGGAAAATGTGAATGACTTTGAATGGATCAGTCAGTTAAGGTTGGTTGCTGTTTTCACCATTATATTGAAGGCTGTTCCACTATAGTTGTGGATTCTTTGATACAAATCTTATTTGTAAGATTTTTTCTTTAGATGGATAGCTTTAGTGTATAAAGCAAAATTAGTTGGTGATTGTCACTATTATAAGAGCCTTGCTGTGTAAAAAGGGGGCTTAACTCTTTACCACACAAGAGAATTTTAGACTGGTCCGAATTGAAAGCATTTGCAGACCATAAAATAAAGGTGACTGAAAATTAAAATTTGGCTTGGGAAGGGTAGAAAACACTGAGAGAAAAGGAGAAAATGCTGGTTACCAGCATTTTCTCCTTTTCCCACAGTGTTTTCAAAAGGCTTCTTTCGAAGTCGGGGTTGTGTGGTAAAGAGTTAACTCATTTCCTAGAATATCTTGAAAAGGCTTCTTTGTCATGGTGATTAAAAAGCCATTATTTTGTTGTAAAGGGTTAAATGGGAATATTTCGTGCTTTACAGATATTACTGGCATTCTGACAACTTGTGGATAAGAGCTGTAAATGCAGAATTTGCCTATGGGTATGAATATCTAGGTAACACAAGTAGACTGGTCATCACCCCATTGACTGACAGGTGCTATCTTACCCTGACTGGTGCTCTGCATCTCAAGTTTGGTGGGGCTCCGGCCGGGCCTGCTGGGACAGGAAAAACAGAGACTACAAAGGTCAGTTGTGCTAGATTGCCTTACTCCAGGGCCATACTCACCAACTGTTCTTGAGAACATTCTTTTGTCTAATTCTCCATGGTTTTCTAAACTTATGATTGGTTACTCAGAAGGGTTACTTAGTCAAAAGATACTTTCAAGTATAGGAAATTCTGGAGAATAAGACTGATTTATAACAGTCTTAAGAATGGTTGACAAATACACACCCCAATTAAATGCTGAAACGTGATTCCTGTAAATGATTTTGAAAACAACCTTGTCATATTTGAATGGTCAATAAGTTTAACAACATAAGTACATCTCATCTATGACTGGTACCCAGCATTTTCTCCTTTTCCCACAATGTTTTCTTTCTTCAAACAACGAATCAAATAATTTGAACCCAAGTTAAATTTTTGGGAGCCATACTTTGGATTTTGATGGATCCAGATTTTGATGTTTAGTATATAATTGGCTATTACATGTAATGTTTACTACTTGCAGGATTTAGCCAAGGCTATGGCTATTCAGTGTGTAGTGTTCAATTGTTCAGATCAGCTGGATTTCATGGCTATGGGGAAATTCTTCAAAGGATTGGCCAGGTATAAGATTATTTACATCAGTATATGGCTTGTATCACGTGAAAAGGGGCATTTGAACATTTGCTTAAGTCATCTCGGATCAGCCTGCGCAGTAAGCACTGGCTAATCTGAGACGGCACTGTACGACTACATTAGATTTTGTGCTACAGTAGACTTGCTCAGAATAGAAAATTATATAAAAACAGAAAGTGTCATGAGCAGACTGCACAGACTGATCCGAGACGACACTTTACGCAAATGCCTAACTGTCCCTTTTTACTTATTGCAGATCCCAAGTTCATTGGTATCTGGTTCATACAAAGTGTCAAAATTGATAAGCCATGCTCTGTGAAAAGGGGGCTTAATGCATCTAAAACAAGTATGGACTCGTGTCAACCTGGGTAGTCTGCACAGACTGAAATAAATCAAAAGTTTGGTTTTTTTTGCTTTTGGTAAAATGCTCTGCATGTTCAAGGACTAGTGTACCTTTTGATTCAGTTGATTGAATACAAAATGGATTGTATGGGCCCATCATATTGTGATGACTGGACAGATGTATTAAACCCCCTTTTTTGCCAGAGCATTTGTCAGATATATTTGATATACAGCATAAAAGCACGGCAAGGAATTAATATTAAGACTGGGATTCAGTGTTGGAAAGCAGCAAACAGCTTGTAGGTTTATTCAAATTACTAGTACTGAGATACTGAAAAAACTCCCAAAATGCATTCATAGATGCGCTGTCTGCTGTAATGTGATTGAATTTCTGCTGAAAACTGCATTTTTACATAAAACTTGCACATTAGCATGAAACAAAATAACGCATAATCATAGTTATCATTGTGCTGCAAAGAGTTTGTATTTAGCACAGAAGTAAAAGATTTGAAAAGAGGTTGGGTTGTGAGAACAGGTAATTGAATTTTGCACTGTACCTATTGCTTAACCCTTTACCAAATAATCCCATTGATTTTGGGACTGTAGAAAACATTGTGGGAAAAGGAGAAAATGCTGGTTGCACAATGTTTTCAAAAGGCTTCTATCTCATGGTCCTTAAAAGTCGGGATTGTGCGGTAAAGGGTTAACCTCTGTAGTTAAACTTCAGGGTGCTAAGCCCGACTCTCTGACCTTTTGAAGACATGCAGTCTGATCTTTGATCTACTCTGTCAAATAAGGAGATACTTCTCATTCAAAATAAAAGTTTTAAGTAGTATTTTTGCTGCTTTAACTACAGGCTTAA
This sequence comes from Tridacna crocea, assembly GCA_943736015.1. Taxonomy (NCBI): domain Eukaryota; kingdom Metazoa; phylum Mollusca; class Bivalvia; order Cardiida; family Cardiidae; genus Tridacna; species Tridacna crocea. The sequence continues at coordinate 10,646,322 of OX031060.1, read as the reverse complement.
AAGTTGATTTTTTCTTAGTTAATAGGATAAGAGTTAATGTATAGAGTTTATTACATCAGCTTGTGGTTAATATGGGGAAATATTTGCCGAAAAAGGGAAAGGTATGCGAAAATAACTTGTGCCTTACAGCAATCATTATTTTCGCATTTCCCCATATTAACCACAAGCTGATGAAATAAATTATATATTATATTTCCTCAGATTATTTTGTCAAATAATGCCACTTTTAAAATGAGTGATCTCAAGTCAATTAACCAGATTTTTGGTAGGAGGAAAATATTCACTGTGGCGGGGAAATAATTCCCCCCAGCATATATGATGTCATTTCTTTACCCATAACATTTCTAAAAATAGACGCATGAAATATAGTCTACATAATTTTTTAATGTTTTAGTGCTGGAGCTTGGGCTTGTTTTGACGAGTTCAATAGAATTGACATTGAAGTATTGTCTGTGGTGGCCCAACAGATCACCACCATTCAAAAAGCCCAACAACAAAGGGTGAGCCATGCACGAGTAGTGAATGCTTGAATATAGTGTCCTGCATGCTAACATAGTGCTTGAATGTAGTGTAACACTGAAATGAGCCATATGAAAAGGGGGCTTAACTCTTAACAAATTTCTGACAGAATGAAATTAAAGTTTTATTTCCACAGGACAAACTAAATACTGCTTGAATGCTGTTTTCTGTCTTTGATATGGTAGAAAACATTATGGGGAAAAAAACAATGTAAGAAAAGGAGAAAATGCAGGTTACCAACATTTTCTTCTGTTCCCACATTGTTTTTGAAAACCTTTTCTTTCGGGGGTTGTATAGTAGGGGTTTATACAGATTTGTAAAGAGTATCAACTCGGGTCAGCCTGCACAGGCCACGCAGTCTGACCTGGGCCGAATCTTTTTGCTGTTGGTTGATTTTCTGCTAATCAAAGGACCATTCAACCTCAAGATTGGATTGGTTGGTAGACAAAATGTATTTATGGATTCGGGATTATGTGATGACTTACTTGATATGGCTTGCAACATGCGAAAAGGAGCATTCGGACATCTGCGTAAAGTGTCGTCTGGGATCAGTGTGCGCAGTCCGCGCAGGCTGATTCGAGATGACACTTTCCATTTATATTTTTTTTCTGTTTTGCAGAAGTCTACCTGAAGGATAAAATCTAATGAAGACATGAAGTGCCATCTCGGATTAGCCTGCGCGGACTGCCGATGATGATCCGAGACGTCACTTTACGCAAATGTTGGAATGCCCCTTTTCGCGTATTGCAAACTATATCATGGGTCACATGGTGTATTAAACCTCGTTTTGCCAGAGCATGGCTCATATATTCCTAGTTATAGCTTGCACTTGTAATAAACTAACCTCTTTCTTCTTTAAGAATAGATTGAACCCTTTAACCACACAATGACAACCTTTAACGCCCCTGAGGGAGAAGCCTTTTGAAAACATTGTGGAAAAAGGAGAAAATGTTGGTGACCAGCATTTTCTCCTTTTTCCACCATGTTTCTACCCCTCTGGAAACAAATTTTGATTTTTGAGTTACGTCTATTTTGGTGTCTGCACATTCTTTCAGTTTGGTCCAGTCTAAAATTTTGTCGTTTAGTAAAGATTTAAATCTAACTTTTTACCATACAACAAAACTTTGTAGTCTGCCAAATTGAGAGCATTTGCAACTCATTGAAATTGACCACAGCTCAAGTGATCATTTGCATTTTTGAAAGAATAGAAAATATTGTGGTAAAAGGAGAAACTGCTGGTTACCAGCATTTTCTCTTGTTGCCACAAGGTTTTCAAAGGCTTTCTTGCTCCAAGTTGTTAAAAATTGGGCTTTAGTGGTAAAGGCTTAACAGGTAATAGCTGTTGTGCTTCCTTACTTTGTTTCTCACAATTTGTTAATCTCACATTCTCTTTTGCATTTCCTTATAAAACAGCACTAGCTAATGTTCTGAAAGCTTTTCTCAAACTTTTACCATTATGTCAGAATTTTTCAGTTGCACAAGTTCAACCATTTGTAGATGACAAATTCAGTCAAGCTTACGAGATGCTTTCTGTCTATGAAATGGTATAAGAGAAAAGAAAATCCTCCTATACCATAATGTTCTGATAACCTTTTTACCCCCCCCCCCCCCCAACTCCCCACCCCCATCCAAGGATCGGTAAAACTTAAATTAGTATAGTAAGATTTAATCAAGTTGTGTGTTGTAATTTTATACAGCTGATGCTTTGAAATATTGCCTAAATATTGTCCTGGAACATTTTTTTGTATCTCTTTTTTTGTATTTTTTCTTATTCTTTGATACACTTTTCTATTATTGGAGCATTGTGCATACTTAACTTATTACTAAACACCAGTTTTTTAGACTTGATCAAATTGAGGTTATTGGTAGACCAAAAATTAAATGTGACCTAAAGCTTACAATTCGTTTTTCAATGATAGAAAACGTTTTAGGAAGAGGAGAAAATTTTCCAAAAAGCTTCCTCCTCAGGGACATTAAAAGTCAGCATTGCACGGTAAATGGTAAAATGAATATCCCAAAAGATTTATCATAGTTGTAAAGATTTCCTTCGAGTTTGCAAACACATTGTTTTTACTTGAGGATGAAAGCCATTCCACCAACAGGTGTTGCTCATGTTTTTGGATCACATGGGTGAAAGGACCACAGGTGAACTTTATTAAAAATCATTTCCATTACTCAATCACCATTTGATATAGGACCCTGAAAATTTATACAAGTGTTGCTAATGACCCAAGGAAATACCCTTTCATTTGGGGGTTTGAAAATCATTCTTTTCTCTAATTGTGTGGCTTCAATGACAAGGTGCTGGGGTGTGTGTGTATTTTTCCTCTTTGCAAGAGTTCTAGTTTTTGACTAGTAGGGGTCATCATAAAGGAAAGCATAGATCAAGTATCAGATTGCACATTTTGTGAAGTCTGATCACAATCTACTTTAGCCAAAAAAACATAAAAGGCAATTTAACCCTTTACTCCACAGATACTCATTTCTACGCATTGCTTGCAGGAGCCTTATGAAAACATTGTGGCAAAAGGTGAAATTGCTCGTGATGAGCAATTTCACCTTTTGTCACAATGTTTTCTATGCTATCAAAAGCTGTCATATACACATAAGAAAAGGTTTCATCCTTGCTGTTATTTAGGGTCAATTTGAAATACCTTAGAAATGCCTTATGGGGTAGAGGGTTAAGGATTACAATGGTGTGTGTTGCCAGTTTAACACCTAGGATGCTGAATGAATACAATGGACAATTTCAAAGAAGACAAACATCTGAAATATTGTTGTTTTAAGGTTGTTTTGGCCAGATTATGTAGCAAAATAGTGGAACATGTAGATTCAAGATCAGACTGCACACTCATTGTAGTCTAAACTTGATCTGCCTTGTCCACAAAAATAAATAAATTTGGTTCTAGTGCTTGTTGAGTTAGGTTTTAGGTGTATGCAGCTTAACTCTTTACCAAACGACAATATTATAGACTGGTCCATATTGAAAGCACCTGCAGACAACAAAATAAACATAACTCAAAAATTGAAATTTTTCCAGCAGGATAGAAAACATCGTGGGAAAAGGAGAAAATGCTGGTCACCAGCATTTTCTCCTTTTCCCACAATGTTTTCAAAAGGCTTCTATCTCAGGGTCATAAAAACCAGGGATTGTTTGGTAAAGGGTTGACAAAAAAAAAACACTTTGACTTTCCTGTATATAATGTATGACAGCTCTGGTTCATGGGCCTGTTTTGATGAATTCAACCGTATAGACATAGAGGTGTTATCTGTTGTTGCCATGCAGATTATGACTATAACAAGAGCCCAGACTGCTAAGGTATACGAATGTAGGTAAAAATGTCAGAGGTAAAAATGCCATAGGACAAAATGTCATAGGTAAAAATGTCAAAGTCATAGTGGTAAATATGCCATAGGTAATAATGTCATAGGTAAAAATGTCAGATGTATTTATCATAGTATAAATATATGGGGTTAGCTCAGTTGGTCAAGGCTTAACAAGTTCGAAACCTTGTCAGGCTTCACTTATTTCTGGCCTCTGAATCATCTGAGATAGCAGTCAGTCAAAATCAAGATTGGTATATGGACTAACAGAAGAACTAAGATCACACACTGTTGTCAAAGATACTTTTTCACAAATGTTTTTATCAAGGTTTGCAATTAACTCAAAAACTGAAAGTTGTTTCCAGCAGGGCAGAAATAGTGTGGGAAAAGGAGACAATGCTGGTTAACAGCATTTTCTCATTTTCCCACCGTTTTTTTAGGCTCCTATCTCAGGGCGTTAAAACCAGGGGTTGTTTGGTAAAGGGTTAAATCAGCATCATGTAATGTTATCATTACTCAGTGAAACAGAAACTTATTTCACAGTATAGCATGGATACAATGAAGATAAATAAATGTATAATACATAAATGTGTAGGACAACTTGTATATTATCAAATCTACAAAGATTGGCTTTACTTCAATGGATCTGGTGAGAGGCCAGAGCCACATGTTTTTTCATATCATGTACTTAGTATCTCTGACATTTTCACCTATGACATTATTACCTATGGCATATTTACCACTTTGACTCTGACATTTTTACCTATGAAATTTTTACCTATGGCATTTTTACCTCTGACATTTTTACCGCACACCGCATTGACAAAGCTGTTCATAGTTTGTTTGTTTTTTTTTCAAAATTTACGTGTTGTCTGATTGTTTGCAGTTAACATTTATCAGTTGAATCTAGTCTTTATTAGCTGTTTATTAACTCTTTGCAACATTACTAAACTTTTGACAAGTTGTTTGCATTTATCTTGTATTGGTTTAACCCTTTACCAAACGACAAAAAATTAGACTGGTCCTAATTGGAAGCATTTGCAGATGACAAAATTAATGTGACTTAAAATTTGAAATTTGTTTCGAGAAGGGAAGAGAACATTGTGGGAGAAGGAGAAAATGCAGGTTACCAGCATTTTCTCCTTTTCCCACAGTGTTTTCAGAAGGCTTCTTTCTCAGGATTGTGAAAACCAGGGATTGTTTGGGAAAGGGTTAATTAGCCTGTATTTACACCCCAACAAAACAGATGTTTTCGGGGATATACTTCAATTAGCCTGTCTGTCTGTGTGTCCGTCGATTTGTCTTTCTGTGTGTTCGTCCGTGTGTCCCTCTGTGTACAAATAATTGCCTGTCTGTCAAAGCACTGGCAGGGGGTATTAACTCTTTACCAAACAACAAAATTTTTGACCAGTCAAAATTGAAAGCAATTGCTGATGCCAAAATAAATGTGAATCAAAAATTGAAATTTGATTTGGCTAGGATAGAAAACATTTTGGAGAAGGAGAAAATGCTGATTAACAGCATTTTTTTCTTTTCCCACAATGTTTTCAAAAGGCATTTTTGTCAGGATTATTAAAAGTTTGAATTGTGTGATAAAGAGTTATGTCACATTCAGTGACAGCTGTAGTTTCTGTCTATAATTTTTTTAACAAATTTTAGACTTGTCTAAATTGAAAGCATTTGCAGATGACAAATAAAATATTGCTCAAATGATAGGATTTGTCTGAGGTAAGTTAGAAAATATTGTGGAAAAAAAAAAAAAGGAGAAAATGCTGGTTTCCAGTATTTTCTCCTTTTTTCCACAATGTTTTCAAAAGCCATTTTTAATTAGCATCATCAAAACTAAGGATCATGTGGTCAAAAGTTAAATGGTTGCTAGCATTTTCCCCTTTTCCCAAAATGTTTTGAGAAGGCTGTTTCCTTTGGGTCGATAAAACTTTAGATCATGTGGTAACAATTTAATTAACCCATTACCACACAATCCCTACTTTTGACGCCCCTGAGAAAGAAGCCTTTAGAAAACATTGTGGGAAAAGGAGAAAATGCTGGTAACCAGCATTTTCTCCTTTTCCCAAAATGTTTTCTACCCTTCACAAAACAAATTTCAAATTTTCAATCACTCTTATTTTGTCGTCTGCAAATGCTTTCAATTTGGACCAGTCTAAAATATTGTCGTTTGGTAATGGATTAAAGATATATTTGTTGTCATTTCAAGCTAGTTTTCAGCCTGTTTTTAACTCGGTTCATCCTTAGTTTGTGAAACTATAATCATTCTTGTTTCTTCATGCCACATGTTGACCCTGATGGCTGCTTGATCACATTTATTATGACAGATAGAAAATACATTTTATGTTGTGGAAGTCTTGAAAGGAATCGCTCTTGACTTGTTCAGTTTTAACCCTTTCCCAAACAAGCCCTGGTTTTTACGTGTCTGCAGTAAAAGCCTTTTGAAAACACTATGGGAAAAGGAGAAATTGCTCGTAACGAGCAATTTCTCCTTTTCCCAGAGTGTTTTATACCCTTTTTGAGGACTTTCTGCCATTTTTTCCAAATCTGAAATTGTCGTCTGCAAACTCTTTTTGTTTGGAAGAGTTCAAAATTTGTCGTTTGGGAAAGGGTTAAATGAGAACCAATCCCTCAATTTTTTTTTATTCCTTACACTACATTATATTGATAATTAATTTATGCTTACACAACTGAACTATTCTAGGCACTTTTAAGTTTTAACAGTGTTTTTTTTTTTTCTCTCAAGCTGTAACAATGTATCTTAACTCATTACCAAACGACAAAATTTTAGGTCTGTCCAAATCGAAAGGGTTTGCAGACGACAAAATAAAAGTGACTGAAAATTTGAAATTTGTTTTGTAAAGCGTAGAAAACATGGTGGGAAAAGGAGAAAATGCTGGTTACCAGCATTTTCTCCTTTTCCAACCTGAACCATGTTTTGTGTAGGCTTCTTTCTCAAGGGCATCAAAAGTAGGGATTGTGTGTTAATGGGTTAAGGTAAATAAACTTTTTTATGTATTTGTAGCTTGACAGATTCGTATTTGAAGGTGTAGAGCTACCATTGAAGGCCTCTTGCGCAGTGTTTATCACCATGAACCCTGGATATGCTGGTAGAACAGAACTTCCTGACAATTTGAAGGTTGGTATATCTTTCTCTAGCCAGGTTCCAGTCCATTCTTTTCCTACCTATTCTATCATTCCAACAATACTTTGTCAGAACTGACAGCATGCGGACATACAGAAACAGATCACAGGGACACCGACTTTACCGTATCTCAAAGTGGGGTAAAGTAGATGTTACAATTGTTTTTCGAATGTAAATGAGTGTAAATAGATACCAAAATTCCAACATCTTGATTATAAAATGTTTGTGTGCAATTTTTGAAAATATTGACTAAAAAAATTCATACTGGTCACTCATTACTCTGGATAATAGTTTAATGATAGCTGCTAATTGTTTCGGCTGTTTAACTGTGAAAGCTTTTCAAACTTTGCGGTAGCAAAAGTTGTTGAAAGTGAGAAAAAGGGAGGAATACATTGTTAATTACATGTGACGTCATTTTATAAACAACTCTATAATAACATAGTGCCATGAGCAGTAATCTTGGAGAGACAGATTAAAGGTGAAAAGTGGCCAAAAACACAATGCAGGTGTTCATTAAAATGCATTTAGATTTGAATCACACTATTTGAAAGTATGGAAAATATTTGTTACAATCTGTTATTAATTCATTACTAAACGACAATATTTTGGGCTTGTCCAAATCGAAAAAATTTGCAGAGGACAAAATAAAAATGACTGAAAATTTGAATTTGTTTTGTGAAGGGTAGAAAACATTGTGGGAAAAGGAGAAAATGCTGATTACCATCATTTTCTCCTTTTCCCACAATGTTTGCCAAACATTTCTTTTTTACCATTGTCAAAAGTAGGGATTGTGTAGTGATGGGTTAAATTATTGGTACTAGTGTTAGTTGCTGAAAGAAGAAAAGGATTTCAAAATCAGACTAAAAGTTAAAATTAGCTGACTTGACCATTCAGATGATTTGATAACCCTTGTCTTTTTTCAGGCGCTGTTTAGACCAGTGGCTATGATGGTACCTGACTATGCCCTTATTGCAGAAATCAGTTTGTTCTCCTTTGGTTTCTCTGAAGCTCGTGCCCTGGCAAAGAAGATCGTATCCACATTCAAACTGTCTTCAGAGCAGCTCAGTTCACAGGTTTGGTCATGTTCTCCTCCAGACTTAACCCTTTCCTAGACGACAAACTTTGGACTCTTCCACAATCAAAGAGTTTGCCAACGACAATTTCAAATTTGATAAAAATGGCAGAAAGTTCTCCAAATGGTTAGAAAACACTGTGGGAAAAGGAGAAATTGCTCGTTACGAGCAATTTCTCTTTTTCCCACAGTGTTTTCAAAAGACCTGACTGCAGATACGTAAAAACAAGGGCTTGTTTGGGACAGGGTTGAGTACATGACAAAATTTCAGATTTATCACTGTTGAAGATGACAAAGCAACTACAGCTCAAATTATAAAATTTGTGTTTGAAGCAGAGAAAACATAAAGGGAAACAGAGAAAGTGCTGGTTTTACCAGTATTTTCTCCTTCACCCTCCTGCAAGACCTCTTCTTCACAGTTTTAAAAACATGGAATTGTTTAACCCTTTCCCAAACAATCCCGGTTTTTTACGACCCTGAGATAGAAGCCTTTTGAAAACATTGTGGGAAAAGGAGAAAATGCTGGTAACCAGCATTTTTCTCCTTTTCCCACAATGTATTCTACCCTTCTTGAAACAAATTTCAATTTTTGAATTGTGTTTATTTTGTCGTCTGCAAGTGCTTTCGTTTGGTAAGGAGTTAAATGTAATCATAGTGGACCTTATCTCTTTACCAAACAACAAATTCATAGACTGGTCCAAATCTAAAGCATTTGTAGACAACAAAATAATTGTGATCAAAGAATCAGATTTGATTTGGGAAGGATAGGAAACATTGTGGGAAAAGGAGAAAATGCTGGTTACCAGTATTTTCTCCTTTCCCCACAATGTTTTCTATAGGCTTCTTTCTCAGGGTTGTCAAAAGTAGGGATTGTGTGGTAATGGGTCAATTAAATGTAATCTTAATGGACAGGGTTCTTTCTAGTTTGGGTTTCCAAATCTAAACTTTCATTATATGTAGGAAAAAAGGAAAATTCATACAGTGCTCTCAATAAGCGGACGTCGACGTGTATTAAGTCCAAATTTTTTGAAAAAACGTCGGCATTTTCCAAGTCGGACTTTTTTTTTAACGTCCATATTATGACAAAAACGTCCAAGAATTTCAACCCGGACGTTTTTTTTTTTAATGCACAAAGGGTTTGACGCATGTGGAAAACTTCGATAACGTCCATTCAATGTAAGGAAGGCGCTTTACAAAGAGCCTCTATAGCCATGTAAAAGGGTTTTGGTGATCCAGATTACGATGTACAGATGACAATTACACATATGCGATTGTTTATCCAATTTATGTCTGGATTATAGTACGTGTTTAATTGGTCCATCAATTTAAGATCGCTTAGTAATCAATCGTCTTTAATTTGACGGCAGCAATAGAAATTAATGGAAAAATGCAATAAATAGAGGCATGCAATCGAAGATCGGGGAATGTTGTTTGTTTGCAAAAACATGAAAGAAATTCAAATAATCGAATAGATCTAATAGATCTACTAATTATTTGTCCGAGTCTTTAAAAAATCAGCAGCTTTTAGTTTCGTTACGCATTTCTTTTGGGAATTATGCAGCGTACTTAAGGAGTTTTTTTTTTTTGAAAGAATCATTGTGCGACGTGATCGTCATTACGAAGGAATTTACGTCTGTCTTCCATAATCCACTAGGAAACTGAAAGAAATTCATGCACATCAAAATACAGATGGATGGTTTCGCATGTTCACTTGGTTTGAATCAAATGAAGAAAGAAACAGGCTTTTGTGTAACACGTCATTTTAACAATTATGAGACATGGATATGGTTATAATTCTTCAGTTATTACCATCCTAACACTTCTAGCGCAAAATGGAATGAAATTTCTTATTAATTGATAAATAAGGATTTATACTGGTATAATATTTTTGCACATTTCTAATGGACCAGAAATTTATTTGATGTCCATCTTGAAGATATTTGTTGATATTTTGTTCTTTTTTCAGAAAAGGGAGGTAATTCATATTTCCTTTTGTAATGAAAATAGAGTGGCCCTAGATTTATAAATGATAATTCTTAAAAGGAAAAAAATGGAAAAGTGGCTCGGTCAAAGTAGTACAATAATACTTATTTTCAATATTATAGCAACTTTTTTTAGGATTATATTATAGTGGAAAGCTGTTTTCCATGAGAATTATACCACCTCAAGTTACCATGGACAAACATTGCCAGCCAATCAATCACATGTCATGATCAGTTTTGTTATAGATATACATGTATATGCATTTTTACCCCATTAGATCTATATGGTTATTCTAAGGACACGTCTTCCTGCATAAAACTTTAGTGTAACCACAACATAAGGTTGGTCATTCCGCAACACAATCAAAATAAATCTAAGCTCAAGACCACATTGACCGATGTGGAAAAAAAAAATTCCTGATTTTTAAAAAAAAAATCCTATAATTTGAACATGGAATTACAAAAATTCCTGAAATGGTCCCTTATTGAGAGCACTGTTCATAGTTATAAAATAAAGAAAACTAAGAAAATGTAGTTAAGATAAAGAATGTCAGGAAAGCTCCATTAGTTATGTATCTGCCTTGCAAGGTAGTGAATTATATTTACGTAACTTTTAAGTTTATGCTTAGTAGAATTTACCATAAAGATGCCAAGGCTTAATTAAATGCCTTCTTTTTATATTTCAGGATCATTATGACTTTGGTATGAGAGCTGTAAAATCTGTGATTTCTGCAGCTGGTAACTTGAAAAGACAGTTCTTTGACATGGATGAGGTTTGTAGAAAAAAATGAACTTTGTTTTGTAAAGTCTGTACTTTAAGAACATGTACAAGATAGAATTGATTAATCATATCGTCGGTTTGCTTCCAAAACCTCGTAACTACAGCTTGTAACAAGCTGTAGTTACGAAGTTTTGGAAGTAAAGCAATGATATATAATATATTCAGCATGACATAATTCCATGCTGAAGATCACATTCTGTGATGAAATCTGTTTGAGCTACAGATACAATGTTTTACACCTCTGCTATGGGCAACTCTTGAGAAAAAAATGCAAAAGCAGTATTTATTTTTGGTAAAGATACTGCTCTTTTTCTAATATTCTTCATATTTAAAAAAAGATAACATTTCTTTTTTTTTTTCCTAGAGCATCTCTTGTACTAGTTCAGGGTTAATTTAAAGAGCCTGCGGCATAGTGTTTTCAAACCTGTTGCACTACAAGACAAAAAATGTGTTGCAGGTAGGTATGCCACAGGTAATTAGTGAAATCAAGTGGACTGGGTTTTAACATCATTATTACAGCCAGTCCATATTCAACTAAATTGTATTCGATCCGTTTCACTTGAAAACTGCCCATATTTTCATGATGACCAAAATAAAGATGTGGGAAAAAAAAGGTTAAAGTGAAAAGTGAAAAACAAAGGCCATATTTCACTCACGGCTTTGCCACTCATGAAAATATACCCTTCTCTCTTAACCCATTACCAAACGACAATATTTTAGACTGGTCCAAATTGAAAGCATTTGCATACAACAAAATAAAAGTGACTGAAAATTAGGAATTTGTTTTGTGAAGGGTAGAAAACATTGTGGGAAAAGGAGAAAATGCTGGTTACCAGCATTTTCTCCTTTTCCCACAATGTTTTCTAAAGGCTTCTTTCTCAGGGGCGTCAAAAGTAGGGATTGTGTGGTAATGGGTTAACTCTGTGAAAGAAATTTTCAATGATACGCCAAAGCAGACAATACTATCGATGTATTATTGTAGGAACTGATAGCGTTGAGAGCTATCCGTGATGTCAATGTACCCAAGTTCCTGGTGGATGACTTGAAACTATTCAATGGTATTGTCTCAGATCTGTTCCCCAACATCAAGTAAGTTGTTCTGCAGATAGCTTCTTTTGGATCAGTGTTTTTATATTTTGAAAAAAATAAACGGCTTTATAGACAATGCCACATTTTAACAAGCCCAAGGAAGAACCTTTTGAAAACATTATGGGTAAAGGAAAAAATGCTGGTAACCAGCATTTTTTTCCTTTTCACACAATGTTTTCTACCCTGCCAAAGAAATATCACATAATTTGAGTCATGCTGAAATTGTCATCTGCAAGTGCTTTCAATTTGAATAGTTTTAAAACTTGGTAATGCATTAGGAAGTTTATTCTCATTGTAAAACTAGTTATAAGTAGAACTTGTATGCTTTACTAGATATCAAAAAAAAGACCTGACTTATCCATACAGAAAGTATTTGCAGATGGGATATTAAATGTTGCTTAAATGATAAGAAATCTTGGATTTGAAAGAGTAAAGAGTGAGATTTGGATAAAGTAAAAATGATAAAATACAGCATTTTCTAGTTTTTTTCCTAGGATGCTTCAAAAGTCATTTTGTCACAGGCATGTAAAATCATGTGAGCATTTGGTAAACGGTTAAGTAACTTTTAGAAGTGGAGACCTGGTAGCTCGGTTGTTAATGTACAGGACTTGAAAACGGAGTCCCTCGTTGGATCCTCTGTTTGGCCAATTTCTTTCTAAGGTTAGTCAGGATTTATTCCTCTTTCACTGCTGACCATTGTTTTGATGTTGCTTTTGTGGGAAAGCAGCCAGTGGCTTGGTATAGTGCATCACCTATTCTTCTGTTACTGTGTTTCAGGGAACAGCCTATTGATTATGGTACACTGGATGAGTATCTCAGAAAATCTTGCACAAAACTGGGCATTAAAGATGTTTCAGGTAAGAAACTGTCGTTTGTTAGTAACTTTCTCATTCATACCACTACTGATTTTTAGCTTGGCTGTTTTTGAAGAAAACATTGAGATATTTTTGTTAGCCAGGCATAGTGTTCTTCATCATAATAATATGGAAAACTTTGATATTTTGTAATATCTCTTTCTGTTATCAGTGAAGATATTTATTTCAAAATTTACTATTAAAAGAGGAACTTGTACAACAAGGGCAGGTTACTATCAAGGCATTTTTACTGAGATACACCCTTTTTCAATTTATAATTTTCATTTAAAATCAAGCACTTGCAGTAGAATGTTGAATCCTGCACGTGGTGTTCTTGATTTAACCCATTACCACACAATCCCTACTTTTGACGACCCTGAGAAAGAAGCCTATAGATAACATTGTGGGAAAAGGAGAAAATGCTGGTAACCAGCATTTTTTTCTCCTTTTCCCACAATGTTTTCTATTCTTCAAAAAACAATTTTCAAATTTTTAGTCACTTTTATTTTGTTGTCTGCAAATGCTTTCACTTTTAGACAGGCCATGAATATTGTCATTTGGTAATGAGTTAGGAAGAGGCGACTTTTTATTATTGTTGATTTACTGTTTATATTAACTATTTTTTTTCAAAATATGTGAGTTTATATTCACCAATTCTTGTAAAGTTTGTTCGTAATTTGAATCCAAGGCTTGATATCTAATTAACCCTTAATCCCTTGTTTTTACCACCTTGAGATGGAAGCCTTTTGAAAACATTGTGGGAAAAAGAAGAAAATGCTGGAAACCAGCATACCTTTTCCCACGTTGTTTTCTACCCTGCTGGAAACAAATTTTAATTTTTGAGTTATGTTCATTTCGTCATCTGCAAGTGCTTTCAATTTTGACAAGTCTAAAATTTTGCTGTTCGGTAAAGAATTAACTGTGAGCCAAATGACTGGTCTTAAAGGTAAGAATTTGAATTTTATTTAGAATTTAGTTAAAATAATAATGGCACTAAAGCAATTTTTTTGTGTTACTAACTGATTCTTTGAGCTGTTATTTTCACATGCACAAGTTCTGAGAACATAATACTTATTATTTGTATTGCTTGTTTGAAGGTTTTATCAACAAATGTATTCAGCTGTTTGAAACTACAGTTGTCAGACATGGACTTATGTTGGTAGGCCCAACCGGTTCTGGAAAAACAAAGGTATGTGTAGTTTTTGGTTTTCTGTTTAACAAAAGTCAATATTGTTCTTGTTAAATGATGTTAGATGCTCTGTGAAAAAGGGGGCTTAATGTCTCTTGGAAACATTTCGACTCAGTTTATCCTGTGCACGGTGACCTTGAAAAAAACTTTTCACTATTGGTAAATTTTCTGTATGTCAAAGGACCAGTGTACCTCATGATTTAGTTGGTTGATATACAAAATGGAACTCATGGATCCATAATTATTTGCTTGGTCGGTTGCATTGCAGAGATGCATTTAGTCTCCTTTTCTCAGATTATGGCTCAATCAAATTTGTGAAAGACTCTCTATCTGTTTACCAAACAGCAAAAATGTTAAAGTTACCACAATTGATAGCATTTTTGTAAGACTACCAGTATTTAACCCTTTCCCAAACAATCCCTGGTTTCCCACAACAATCTTTGAAATTGGAGTCACATCTATTTTGTCGCCTGCAAATGCTCTCAAGTTGGACTAGTCTTAAATTTTGTTGTTTGGTAAAGAGTTATGAATGGCCCTTAGGACGAAGCCTTCTGAAAACATTGTGGGAAAAGGAGAAAATGCTGGTAACCAGCATTTCCTCCTTTTCCCACAATGTTTTCTACCCTACCATACAGAAAAATCATCTTTTTAGCAACTGTTAATTTGTCATTTGCAAAATGCTTTCAATTTGGTCTGGTCCAAAATTTGCTGTTTAGGAAAAGATTAAATGTGACTTCAGTAGTGGAACTTGTCTTTGATTGGGTAGGAAACATTTTGTGATGGTTACCAACATTTTCTTCTTTTCCCACAATGTTTTCAAAAGGCTTCTTCCTAAGGGTCATTATTAACTCTTTACCAAACAACAAAAATTAAGACTAGTCCAACTTTGCAGGTGACAAAATAGATGAGAGCCCAATTTCAAAGACTGTTTTGGGAAAGGTAGAAAACATAGAGGGAAAAGGAGAAAATGCTGGTTATCAGCATTTTCTCCTTTTCCCACAGTGTTTTTTAAAAGGCTTCTTTTTCAGGTCATTAAAACTATGGATTTGATGGTAAAGGGTTAAGAATTAAGTATGTATTGCTACAATTTTTCAGTGTTATGAGGTACTGAAGACAGCCCAAACAGCTCTGGCCGGACAACCATCACCTGCTGGGTTTTTGTTCACTCCAACACATGCTTATGTGTTGAACCCAAAGTCAATCACTATGGGACAGTTGTATGGTGAATTTGACGCCCTGACTCATGAGTGGTAAAGTATCTTGAATCTTATAATAAAGGGGTATATATTTAAAAGAAAAATGAAGGAGGTTTTTGAGAGTATGACTGTAAAATACATGAATGAGCTAGGGCAAATCGAGTGTTTTTTTATTAATGGAAATGGTGTTACATCTTGGGTAGTTGAATGCAGTGGGAAATGACCATAGTTGGCTGTGATTAGACGTATTACATGTAGTTGAATATAGCTACAAGTGGATAACCATAGACCAATGTAGTAATGACAATAGTAAGCGCATCTTTTTCAAGGAGATTGAAAACTGAATACAGTTACCTACGATATTGTGACCTACAGTGATTATATTTTGGATGTAGTTGATCTTAGTTAACTGTAATTGACCCTACTAAACTGTAGTGTGTACTGTAGTTGGCCGTAGTTTTGGAAAAACACCCTTTATTCCCAGGTGCCATGGCAAAAAAAAAGGCAATTAACAGGATTTTCCCTTTTTCCCGCAATGTTTTCAATCCATGTCAGTACAAACATCAGGTTTTCAATTATAATTATTTTGCTGTCTGCAAACGCTTTCGATTTGGACTTCCCTAAGATTTTGTCACTTCGTATAGGATTAATGTTTAATAGAGAGGTTTTACTGTTGAGTGACAGAAGAATGGGGAAAAGCTACAAAAATACAATTTTAATATAAAGGTAGTTAATACAAATATCACAGAAAACAGTATGGCAAATAGAAAAAGAATAAATTTTATGACAAGTGTTTTATTTCCAAACAGGACGGATGGTATATTGTCAACACTTATTCGTATCGGTGCTAGTGCAACCAATGAAGACAAACGTTGGTATGTGTTTGACGGACCCGTGGACGCTGTCTGGATTGAAAACATGAATACTGTACTGGACGACAACAAGAAACTGTGTCTGAGCAGTGGTGAAATTATCAAACTGACAGAGGTAAGGCTGATTGCTTTTGTTTGTGAATCTGTGCTATTTTTAACTGTATTGGTAAAAGGCCAGAAGGGCATATGTCATAGCATGGCTTCTGTTGTCTATCTGGTACCTGTATCCTAGACCTAAACTTTGTTTGTACAGCAACAAAATTTTAGACTCATCCAAATTGAAAGCGTTTGAAGATTACAAAATAAATGTGACTCAAATATTGAAGCATTTTCTCCTTTTCTCACAATGTTTTCAAAAGGATTTCCTCACAGGGTCGTGAAAACCAGGGATTGTTTCGTAAAGGGTTAACTCTGATTAGTAGCTCAGCTATTTTCAAAGAAAACATGGAGGTATTATCATACCCAGATGTCATCTGAGTCAAGGTGCAAAAACTTTGACATTTTATTTGTCTGTTACTACTGAAGATATAAATTTACGTAAAACTTAAACAAGGCAGATAACTATCATAGTATTTTTGGTTTAATTATATGCATTTTTTTACTTTAAAATTATCACTGAAAATTTAGCCAATGCAGCCTAGATTTGGTGTCTGTGTGTAGTGTTTTTGTCTTTAAACTTATGAAAACTGTTTTTATAATCACAAGCTTGAAGCATATTGAACATGGATAAAATCCAACAAACTCTTAATAGCAAAGTAGCTATTCAAATTTGTTTGCCCATGGCCTTATCATTTTCAATTTTTAAGTTGGTAAGCAGCATTTTGTCCTTTTCTCACACTGTTTTCCTACCTTGAAAACAAATTTTAATTCCTTACCCACATTCATTTTGTCGTCTGCAAATGCTTTCAATTTGGATTAGTCTAATATTTTGTCATTTGGTAAAGCGTTAAATATGGCTGGGTTCATCATAAAAGTTTCTTTAAAAAATGACATTTTCATTATTTTCTGTTTTTACAATTCATCTTGAGAACACTGTAACCTAAATTATATTCATGAGAAATTTTTCAGTAATATGATCAATTATTTCAGCACATGACAATGATGTTTGAGGTACAAGATTTAGCAGTAGCCTCCCCTGCCACCGTAAGTCGTTGTGGTATGGTGTACCTGGAACCTAGTTATATAGGTTTGAAGCCGTTTGTGGAATGTTGGCTGAGAACCATTCCAGACAATATTTACCCATATAAGGAGAAGCTTGAGGAACTGTTTGACAAGTTTATGGAGGTATGATATATTTTTTTTTTTAACTCTTGACCACACAATCCTTAATTTTATAGACTCTGAGAAACAAGGCTTTTGAAAACATTGTGGAAAAAGGAAAAAATGCTGGTTACCAGCATTTTCTCCTTTTACCACATTGATTTCTATTCATCCCAAAACAAATTTCCAGTTTTGAATTACATTTATTCTGCTGTTTGCAAATGCTATTAACTTGGATGAGTCTTCTAGTAAAGGACTATAATTTATCATAAGTATAGCTTTAAATTCTATTTTGCTGTTTAGAAAGATGTGTCTGTTGTTTGATGTATGAGGCTCTATTTTTCTTGAAACAGAGGAGTAAAACTTTAGTATAATTCTAATAAAGGATTTTAGGATTATGCCATGCAACAAAATATTTGTTATAATTTACTTATGACAGATAAGTTATCTTAACTCTTTTCCTGACAATCCCGTCTTTTAACGGCCTTGAGAAAGGAACTTATAGACAACCTTGTGGGAAAAGGAGAAAATGCTGGTTACCAGCATTTTCTCCTTTCCCACATTATTTTCTATCTTATCAAAGTCAAAAATCATCATATTAACATGATTTAATTTGTTGTTTGCAGATACTTTGAATTTAGTCCAGTCCAGAAATTTGTCGTTTAGTAAAGAGTTAATACTTCTTGAAACAAAACTTAAGCAGATGACTCCCCTTAACCCATTACCACACAATCCCTACTTTTGACAACTCTAAGAAAGAAGCCTTTAGAAAACATTGCGAGAAAAGGAGAAAATGCTGGTAACCAGCATTTTCTCCATTACCCACAATGTTTTCCACCCTTCACAAAACAAAGTCCAAATTTCCAGTCACTTTTATTTTGTCGTCTGCAAATGCTTTCCTTTGGACAAGCCTAAAATTTTGCCTTTTGGTAATGAGTTAAACATGATCACCCTAGAATAGTGTACTGTGTACATGAATATATATGCATGTTGAAAAATTTATGCGTTACCCGGTATCGAAATTTTGCATACGGAAATGTTTGCGAAATGCAAGATACTCATTATTTGTAGGTATTATGTGTGGTAAAATAGGTAAACAGAAAAGTTTGCAAAGTTTTCAAATACAGAAAATGACAAAAATTTCCACATTGGTAAAATTTCCACTTATACAGTATGTGGAGTTAAAATTCTCTCTTAACTCATTACCAAACGACAATATTTTAGGCTTCTCTAAATCGAGAGCATTTGCAGATGCCAAAAAGAAAAGTGACTGAAAATTTAAGATTTGTCTTGTGATGGGTAGAAAACATTGTGGGAAAAGGAGAAAATGCTGGTTACCAGCATTTTCTCCTTTTCCCACAATGTTTTCTAACGGCGTCTTTCTCAGGGTCGTCAAATGCAGGGATTGTGTGGTAATGGGTTAAGTTGTCAGTTGCCTCAGAATGCATGTATTGGTGCTGATTGGTTCACATCTTAATCTTGTTTTTCTCTCATACGCAGCCAGCCATTGACTTTGTCCGCCACCATGTCAAGGAGATTGTTGGAACTGTTGACTGTAACTTGGTGTTCAGTTTTCTCAAGTTACTGGAATGTTTCTTCACTCCATTTGTTCCGAAAGAGGTATGTATGATTTGTCTAAAAAAAAAAAATCACCAACAATGCTGATTCAATTCTAATTCTCAATTCTAACACTGTCAGTTTGATTGGCTTTGGTGTTCTTTCTCAGCCAATGAGATGGATTGTTGAGGAATTCTGAAATAAATCTGCACTAGTGGATGAAATAGCTTCGCTCAGAATTTTGACTTCGATCTGAATTAAGAATAGTTGGTTAACCCCTTCCCAAACAATCCCTGGTTTTTATGACCCTGACCAAGAAGCCTTTTGAAAACATTGTGGGAAAAGGAGAAAATGCTGGTAACCAGCATTTTCTCCTTTTCCCACAATGTTTTCGACCCTGATGGAAACGAATTTCACTATTTGAGTTACGTTTATTTTGTCGTCTGCAACTGCTTTCAATTTGTACCAGTCTAAAAATTTTGTCGTTTGGTAAAGAGTTTATAGAGTCCAAGTTTTCCTAGGTTTGTAATTTGTATGATCAACTCTTTACCATACAATTCTGAGTTTTATCCACCCTGAAGAAGAAGGCCTTTGAAAACATAGTGGAAAAAGGAAAAAAAGTTGGTGACCAGCACTTTTTCTCCTTTTTTTCCACAAAGTTTTTAAAAGCCTTCTTAATTTGCTGTATTAAGCTAATTTGTGTGGTAAAGGGTTAAATCTGACATCTTAACCCTTTACTCTGTAGATACTCATTTCTATGCACTGCTTGTAGGAGCCTTTGGAAAACATTGTGGCAAAAGGTGAAATTGCTCGTGACGAGCAATTTCACCTTTTGCCACAATGTTTTCTATGCTATCAAAAGGTATCATATACACGTAAGAAACAGCTTCATCCTTGCTGTTATTTAGGGTCATTTAGAGATACCATAGAAATGCCTTATGGGGTAAAGGGTTAAGCTTTCTTTACATTCTCAACAGATTATTATTATATCTGGTTTAACCTTTATAGAACAGAACAGAACATAGCTTGCTTATTAAAAGTAGACTAATACCTGAGTTAACCCTTATTCTGCTAAATAACTAATCTGAAATTTTCAATTCGATATTGATAACCCAACTATTGCTATGGCAAAGTTATGACTTGGGGAATAATATGTCCTTATCGGAAACAATACTGGTTTTTCACGACCCTGACATAGAAGCCTTTTGAAAATATTGTGGGAACAGGAAAAAATGCTGGTGAGTAGCATTTTTTCCTTTTTCCCACAATGTTTTTTCTACCCTTCGCAACCCAAATTTCAACTTATGAGTCGCATTAATTTTGTTGTCTGCAAATGCTTTCAATTTGGACAAGTCTTAAATCATGTTGTATGGTATAAAGTTATACTAATATCTTTGATGAGAGAGCTAATTTGGCAAAGTATACTTAAAATTTGTGGTCATAATTTTGTTTTCTTTTATCTCTATTTTTTTTTTTTTTTTTTTGACTTTCTTTCATCATTTTCAAGAAAATGTAATAATTATATCAGTTTTTACTCTTTGTTTTGTGTATCTATTTATTTATTTCCTCATCAGTGAAATCATAAACTGATTCTTTTTTTCTGATTTTCCATTTTATTTCATCTTTATTATTATTATTTCTTAAAAAGAGTTCCTATGTGACAAGGGTATATTTGTTTAACTTTCTTAATTTACCAGTTTTATAATATCAAAGTATATAGCATTTATAGTCTCATAATTATAATAATGCTATGTATATTCTATAAGAACTATTTCAAAAGCAAAACTGAGTGTTTTTGAGATGAAAGGAAAATAAATTTTTACCTAGTTTTAATGGTTATGTGGGAAAGCAGCCAGTGGCAGAGTACTGGTTAAAATAAACTCCATAAAACATTGATAGGTGTACTTGCCCCTACAATATAATTGAAATAATGTTGAAAACTATGTTAGTGACCAAACAGTCAATCAATCAAACTAAAATGGTTGAAAACTTACATGGATTTATTCAGCTTATATGAAAAATTATCATTTATTTCATGCTTTCGAGAAATATCGGTGAAATATTCTTTGATATTCCATGGTTACCACTAGTGAAAATACCAATTTTTGTATTCTAACTCTTCAAATGAAGGTAAAAACAGTTGTTCTCATGTTCTTCTTACCAAGGTTAAGTGGTGTTTCTAATGGAAATATGATGTAATTTACCTTACATTTCTCGCGCTTGACGTAATATTGTAATGTGTCCCTATGCATAAGGGGTATGTCACGGAGAAGAACTGTACTGGACTTTGATCAAGTTTCCCCCAGAAGGGTTTAAAAGCATGAAATGAATAAAATATTTGGTTTTTTTACAGTGAAAGATCAAAAATTATTTCATCGACTGAACATCATGTTACTCAATGAAATAAATTTCAATCTTTCACCGTAAAAAACAAATATCCCCTATGTCTTCATCTTTGTATTTTCACTCAGTTTTGTCAAAGAATGATCAGGCATGAAACAATATGGCTAGAAACTACCTTGGCATGTTCCTGGCTTTCATTCTCAATATCATCTTTACATTTGAGTGCTAATAGACAGGCTCTTTTCTTTCGGACTAAATTTTAGACTTGCCCAAATCGAGAGCATTTGCAGTTGACAAATTTAGTGAAGCTTAACCCTTTACCAGACGACAAAATTTAAACCTTGTCCAGATTGAAAGCATTTGCAGACGACAATTTCAATATGGCCGAAACAGTACAATCATTTTTTATACGCCCGTCGAAGACGGGACGTATTATGGGATCACCCGTGGCGGGCGGGCGGGTGGGCGGCGTCCAGTTCTTTGTCCGGAGCATATCTCCAAAACTATGCTAGATAGGGTTATGAAATTTCATGGGTAGATAGATCTCATCAAGGGGGAGTGCAGTGCACAGAAACCATAACTCTTGCTTGCTTATTTTTTGAGTTATTGCCCTTTGTCGTTTTTCATACTTGAATTTTGTCCGGAGCATATCTCGAAAACTATACTAGCTAGGGTTATGAAATTTCATGGGTGGATAGATCTCATCAAGGGGGAGTGCAGTGCACAGGAACCATAACTCTTGCTTGCTTAATTTTTGAGTTATTGCCCTTTGTTGTTTTTCATACTTGAATTTTGTCTGGAGCATATCTCCAAAACTATGCTAGTTAGGGTTATGAAATTTCATGGGTGGATAGATCTCATCAAGGGGGAGTGCAGTGCACAGGAACCATAACTCTTGCTTGCTTATTTTTTGAGTTATTGCCCTTTGTCGTTTTTCATACTTGAATTTTGTCCGGAGCATATCTCCATAACTATACTAGCTAGGGTTATGAAATTTCATGGGTGGATAGATCTCATCAAGGGGGAGTGCAGTGCGTAGGAACCATAACTCTTGCTCACTTAATTTTTGAGTTATTGCCCTTTGTTGTTTTTCATACTTGCATTTTGTCCGGAGCATATCTCGAAAACTATACTAGCTAGGGTTATGAAATTTCATGGGTGGATAGATCTCATCAAGGGGAAGTGCAGTGCATAGGAACCATAACTCTTGCTCGCTTAGTGTTTGAGTTATTGCCCTTTGTCGTTTTTCATACTTGAATTTTGTCCGGAGCATATCTCCAAAACTATGCTAGCTAGGGTTATGAAATTTCATGGGTGGATAGATCTCATCAAGGGGGAGTGCAGTGCACAGGAACCATAACTCTTGCTCACTTAATTTTGAGTTATTGCCCTTTGTCGTTTTTCATACTTGAATTTTGTCCGGAGCATATCTCCATAACTATACTAGCTAGGGTTATGAAATTTCATGGGTGGATAGATCTCATCAAGGGGGCGTGCAGTGCACAGGAACCATAACTCTTGCTCACTTAATTTTTGAGTTATTGCCCTTTGTCGTTTTTCATACTTGAATTTTGTCCAGAGCATATCTCCAAAACCATACTAGCTAGGGTTATGAAATTTCATGGGTGGATAGATCTCATCAAGGGGGAGTGCAGTGCACAGGAACCATAACTCTTGCTTGCTTAATTTTTGAGTTATTGCCCTTTGTCTTTTTTCATACTTGAATTTTGTCAGGTGCATGCCCCAGCTTTACAACTTGGGGTAAGATGGGCGTATCTTGCGACAATTTGCCGCTCTTGTTGATGGAGTAGAAAACATTTTGGGAAAAGGAGAAAATGCTGGTTACCAGCATTTTCTCCTTTTCCCAAAATGTTTATAAAAGGTCTCTTTCCCAGGGTAGTTAATAGTCGTGATTGTGTGGTAAAGGGTTAACTCTGCACCATTCAAGCAAAATATAGACTTGTCCAAATTGAAAGCATTGGCAGACACAAATTCAGATGTAGCTCAAATGATTGGATTTGTCTTCCATAACTTGTGGGAAAAGGAGAAAATGCTGGTTTCCACGTTTTCTCCTTTTCCCACAATGTTTTCAAATGGCTGCTCTTTCAGAGTCCTTAAAACTTGGGATTGTGTGGTAAAGGATTAAAAGATAATTTGTGTCTTGGAAATGGTAGAAAACATTGTGGGAAAAGGAGAATGTCCTGGTTGCCAGTATTTTCTCCTTTTCCCACTGTGTTTTTCAAAGGCTTCCTCCTCAGGATTGTGTGCTAATGGGTTAAAGGCTCATGTTTTGTCAGTTTGCAATTGTTCTAATATTGAGCACAATTGTTTTTTAGCACAAATAAATTCATCAAACTCAGGCTATTGTAACACTTTAAAATAGAATCTAGATTATATTAAGTTATACATGTACTGTAATCTTTGTTTGAATGGAAATGTTGATTTAGGATGGTATTATAGAGCTCCTGAGAAGAGACGGTGATGGTTTTCTGAATCCATTATTTTTCTTCCAAACCCTATGTTGTGGGTACTCATTAGAATCGCCTCATGGAGACGATTCTCATGAGTATCCATAACATAGGGTTTAGTGGAGAATAATTGATATTTTTAATTTTGAAATCAAAACCACTCCCTCTATCTTGAGCTTTGGTATTTAGTTTAAGAGCATTAATAGTGTAGCAAAGGTATAGCTAAGTTTAATCAGGAAGTAGCGGCTAAAGCATTGCTTTTGTTTAACAATATTGAATACAAAAAGTATATGATATAGATGGCTTTTTTCCCATTTACCTATAGACATCTATACAAATAAAAGGAAAACTTTTGAATTAATCCTTTACTACACAATGACAACTTTTGAAAACATTTTGGGAAAAGGAGAAAATGCTGGTAACCAGCATTTTCTCCTTTTCCCACAAAGTTTTCTACCCTTACCAAATCAAATTTCAATTTTACAGTCATATTTTATTTTGTCGCCTGCAAATCAGCAGCTTTCAATTTAGACCAGTCTATAAATTTATTGTTTGATAAGGAGTTAAAAGAAAAGAACTAAAAATCACAGTGATGAAAGACTGAGTCATGATTTAGAAAGGGTCTAGGACAAGTATAAACTTTACAAATTGCGAAAAGTTTTTACCCAAATCAGCCTGCCCAGACTGTGTCTCTAATTTTTTCCAGAAGCATTAACTCTTTATCAACAACAAAATTTTAGACTGGTTCAAATTGACAGCATTAATTTTGCCGACAACGAAATAAATGTATCTGAAAAAAATTGAAATATATTTTGGAAAGGGTAAAAAACATTTTGGGAAAAGGAGAAAATGCTGGTTACCAGCATTTTTTTCGTTTTCCCACAATGTTTTCCAAAGGCTTCTTTCTCAGGGTGGTTTAACTCTACCACACAATCCCGACTTTTGGCGATGTTGAGAAAGAAGCCTTTTGAAAAAAATGTGGGAAAAGGAGAAAATGCTTGTAACCAGCATTATGTCCTTTTCCCAGATTGTTTTCTACCCTTCTCGAAAGGAATTTCAATTTTTCAGTCACATCCATTTTGTCGTCTGCAAATTCTTTCGATTTCAACAAGTCTTAAATTTTGTCGTTTGGTAAAGAGTTAAAGTCAGGATTGTGTGGTAAAGGGTTAAAAACTCTTTTTCCATTGCATGGCTCATGTTTATAATTATGCATATGCACTCTCCAACAAAGAGCTATGCTATCCCAGATAAAAGATTTTCTTGTATTTATATGAAGATGAACTTATTTCTCTCTCTCTCTCTCTCTCTCTCCATCAATATTTGTTGGCTCTACTAAAATTTTTAGTATCATTTTCTTAGTCAACAATGTGGTAAGTGACAAGTGCAGAACAAGATAAATATTGTCAGTTTTCACAAAGTTTGTGGCTTTCAACAAAATGTTACACTGCAAAGTAAATGTTTTGTGATACAAAACACATACAAAAATGTTTCACAGTAGTCAGTGTTTGACATTTTTTCCAATTTACCTGTTTGACCATTTTATTCAGATAAGCAGGGATTTCATATGTAGCAAACTGTTTTCATGTAAGAAAGGAAAAAAAGTAAAGCATTGGCAATGAGCAATGCTGTTTAGAGAATTTGAATTGGAAGAATCTAGAAGATCTAATTGCTTGTGTTTCTGTATTTTTGGACTTATGTTGCAAAAACAAGTACTGATAACTTTCCCGAGTGTTGGACACTAGCCAGTATTTTTAGACTTTATATACTGTAAAAAACTAAATATTGCTTCCCTATTGTTCATGTTTCAGACACTTGTAAGTGTAAAGCACAATTTGATGTATTTTTCTTTGTTTGTTTTTGTGAGGCAGGTCACAAGAATAGCAGACAGAGATGGTCACTGATCAGACTGGTGTCTATTTGGCATCTGATTTTGATCAGAGAAGTCTGTGAAGCACTTACAGCTATCTTGTGTACTCCGGGATCAATGCCTCATACTTTCTACACATCTGTTTTTCATACAAAATTTATAACTCCACCACACACATGGAACATGATTTACACATTACATGTAGGTAGTTAGATGTGTTGGTACTGAAGAGAAGAGAATAAAGATGATCTTGCTTTTGATTTTTCTAAAATAACTTTCAGATTGACTAAAAAAAAGTACTTAACTCTTTACCATATGTGAAAATTTTAGACTGGTCCAAATTGAAAGCATTTGCCGACAACAAAAGAAAAGGTGTCTGAAAAATAGAAATTTGTTCTAGGAAAGGTAGAAAACACTGAGGGAAAAGGAGAAAATGCTGGTCACCAGCATTTTCTCCTTTTCCCACAGTGTTTTCAAAAGTCTTCTTTCTCAGAGGCATCAAAAGTAGGGCTTGTGTGGTAATGGGTTGAAAGACTTATGGTGTTTTACAGCCATGATGATGCACAATAGTATCAAATATTTAACAAGTAAAAATTACGTAACCCACATTTTGATTTCTACAATTATTCTAATGGGACCGAATTGAAAAAAATATGTAGAACTGCCCTGCAATAATGGATAAATTTTCCTCGAATTGTTTCATGGTAGTAACAAACCTACTGGATGTAGTTTACAGATTAATTTGAATATTAATAAATTAGTATGTTCAGACAAGGTTTTTGCCAGTAATTTTGGGCAAGTATTTTTCTGAAACAAAATGACTAGGGTCATTATTGCATACTGTATAAAAAATCAAATTAAGCCTAGTACTTTGCAGCATAATTTGTATGAATATATTCAGTAATGCTGTAGATAGTAATGAAAAATTCTTATGACATATAATAGAACATGTCAAGGCTGTACATAGCGCTCTTAACCCACAATATGCATCTGAATTTATAAAAAAAAATCCACAACCAAAGATGTAAATCACAATTGATCTTTCTTTAGATCTATGTGCCTTTTTAAACCAAATAGATTGATTTAATTGATGCAATGATAACTAGGAAATTCCTCTATGCTTTTAACCAGTCCTACTTCCTACCTTGTTGGCACTTTGTGCCTGATTGTGCATATAAATATTTTATCCTTGTCACGCCCATGCATGTTTCTGATTAAATAATCTGTGATACCCATGAAATAGCCATGTTAGTTGGCACCCTGTACTGAATTTTTTCACACATACAATTCCAGGAATTCTGACCATACTGTATGGTTTTAGGGAAATTGGAAAACACTATGCCTATATTGTCATGTATGGACTGACTTTGTGGGGTGAATAATAAAATAATCTTATGATAGAATCTCTGTCTCTTGATGGCACGTAGAGTATTAACTCTTTACCACACCATGACGACTTTTGACAACCCTGAGGTAGAAGCCTTCAGAAAACATTGTTGGAAAAGGAGAAAATGCTGGTAACCGGCATTTTCTCCTTTTCCAACAATGTTTTCTACCCTTTCTAAATCAAATTTTGATTCTTCATTCACATTTATTTTGTTGTCTGCAAATACTTTCGATTTGGACCAGTCTAAACATTTGTCATTTGGTAAAGAGTTAACTTTATGCTATGCTAGATTGTGTACCAGAAGTTATAAATGAGCAAAAGCTGCATGTATCTGCTAGAAATGTATATAAATTGCTATTCTAAATCTTTTTATAATAACCGTTAGAATGGTCTTGAAATTTTTTTCTGCTTCAAAATACAAAATAAGTTTTTCATGTACTGCGCTTTTTTAAAAGAATTTATCTATGCATGTTACAGTACATTTTTTTTTTTTTTATCTTGACAAATATTTAATTATGGAAATTCCCAAAAATGATAGTCGTGAATGGTAGCATTTACAGTAAGTTGGGGACATTTTCTCGATTCTTTTTTGCCCAACAAGTTTTCCGATAAAACCTGAGAGTGCAGAACAAAATTATAATTTTTTGAATAGACAGTGTTGATTAACATTAGGCTGCACAGATTGTGTGTTCTTACGAACGAAGTCCGTAACAAAGAAACAAATGAATAAATGCATGGCAGAAATATGGATCGGAGCGGGATTCGAACTCCGAACTCCCGGACGCAAAGCCAATACCCTAACCACTGAGCCAAAGAGATATCTCCCTGACGCAGTAGCCAGGTATTGTATTTAAATCGGGAGTATGCCATGCAGGAAGGAGTGGTCTCCCATAACAAACCCCCTCTTAAAGTCATCATTTATTGATGACTCAAAGCCTTATTAGGCAGGAAGTCCGATTTTTGGACAACAAATGGGATTAATGGCTCAATGGCCAATCCCGGACGAGCC
Organism: Tridacna crocea; assembly: GCA_943736015.1. NCBI lineage: Eukaryota > Metazoa > Mollusca > Bivalvia > Cardiida > Cardiidae > Tridacna > Tridacna crocea. Next base: position 10,618,402 of record OX031060.1, on the reverse strand, counting down.
CTCATCTTACGAACGAAGTCCGTAACAAAGAAACAAATGAATAAATGCATGGCAGAAATACGGATTGGAGCGGGATTCGAACTCCGAACTCCCGGACGCAAAGCCAATACCCTAACCACTGAGCCAAAGAGATATCTCCCTGACGCAGTAGCCAGGTATTGTATTTAAATCAGGAGTATGCCATGCAGGAAGGAGTGGTCTCCCATAACAGTGTTCTGACTTCAATTAACACTGTCCTGTATTTTAGCCAGAATAATCTGAAATATACACAAAATGCCCCTCCCACCCATTACATTTATCCAATTTTCCAACGGTTTATAGTAAATCTAAAAATATCCATTTTTTGGGTGATTTTGTATTGTGCACTGTTTCTTTTTCTTCTGTATATGACATTTTCAGGCTTATTCTGAAGAATTTTCTACCTTTGAAATCAATGCAATATCTGATTGGCTAAAGTATTTAGTTTTGCAAACCATAAATTGTGGTACTTTCAATGGTAAAAAAAAATTCTTGGCAGTATGACTGAATTTTCTGGAGAATGGCTGGTGAATATAGCCCCATATGAAAAAAAAATGAGTTTGTCTCATTTCACTCTTAACCAAATGATAGAATTATGGACTGGTCCAAATTGAAATAATTTGCAGACGACAAATTAAAGATGGCTCAAATGGCATAATTTGTCCTTGGTGGACTAGAAAACATTGTGGGAAAAGGAGAAAATGCTGGGTACCAGCATTTTCTCCTTTTCCCACAATGTTTCTACAGGCTCGTTTCTCAGGGTCGTGAAAAGTCGGGATTGTATGGTAAAGAGTTAAAACTGAAGGAGAAAGATTGATTGAATAAACTAAGCATTGAAGAAAACCTACCAAATAATGTTTTCATTATGTTCATGGAATTTTCAAAATGCAGCAGATTTTACTGGAAATTGAGGACAATTTTGAATTTATTAATGTGGAAATTCTGTTTTGCTTACAACTTCTTGGTTTCTGGAGATTGTTCTAAATCTCTTTTTCTTAATCTATATTCTATTTATTACATATCGAAACTTCATGCATTATTTAATCCTTTGCCAAACAATCCCAAGTTTACCGACACTGAGGAAGAAAGGTTTTGTAAACATTTTAGGTAAAAGAGAAAATGCTCCTTTTCTCTGAATATTTTTTTTATCCTTTCTTAGAAAATTTAATGTTTTGAGCTTTGCAAATGCTCTCAACCTGGAAAAGTCTAAAATTTCATTATTTGGTAAAGAGATGAAAAATAAGTGTATCATTCGTTGAAGTACAAAAACCTGGAATTTATAATTAACTCATTACCAAACGACAAAATTTTAGGCTTGTCCAAATAGAAAGCAATTGCAGATGACAAAATAAAAGTGACTGAAAATTTGAAATATGCTTTGTGAAGGGTAGAAAACATTGTTGGAAAAGGAGAAAATGCTGGTTACCAGCATTTTCTCCTTTTCCAACAATGTTTTCTAAAGGCTTCTTGCTCAGGGTGGTCAAAAGTCGGGATTGTGTGGTAGTGGGTCAATTCAACTTCATGCTAAAGTGTGTTCCTGTTTTTTATATGCTGTGGTCACCACTTTGTTGCCTGCCTACTAACTTGATGTTCTTCGACTCAACTCTTTGTTCTAACAAATCACAATATATGTCTTCAGAGAGGAATGAGAATGGTAAGAATTTGTCTTCGAACAATGACAAGTAGATAGTAGATTAGAATATTAGATTATTAATAAGAGGAATATCATGAAACATTTATTCAACAGAACATTTTATGTATATTTCATCTTGAGCTGGTCTATTCCTTCTGAATTACCAGGTAAATTATCAAATTAGATTACTTCCTTTTTTGTTAAAAAAAAAAAAGTTGTCTTTTCAATTCCAAAAACAAAAGAAAAGCCTTTTAATGATATAGGTTTCCAATCTTTTATACAGCTATTGCCTACTTCATTTAACTCTTTACCGAACGACAAAATTTTGGAACAGTCCAAATTGAAAGCATTTGCAGACAACAGAATAAATGTGAATCAAAAATTGATTGGTTTCCAGCATTTTCTCCTTTTTCCACAATGCTTTTAAAGGCTGTCTTTCTCAGGGTCATTAAAAGTCAGGATTGTGTGGTAAAGAGTTGAAAAACAATTGTCTTTTCAATTCCAAAAACAAAAGAAAAGCCTTTTAACGATATAGGTTTCCAAGCTTTTATACAGCTTTCGTCTACTTCATTTAACCTGTTCCTGACCTTTGTGCTATATTTTATAGATGTTAAGGGCAAAAATAGAATTTGATTGATATGAATGATGTCTTCCTGGGTCAGGTTAAATGAAAAAGGTAATGAAAAGCTTTGATCTTTCGTATAACTTGTTTCAGTTAGAAAATGAAATTGGCTAGGTTTGCTATAAAACAGCACAATACAGATCTAGAAAACACACATACACATATTCTAAAGGAATAGACCCCACCTGTCTCGATATTAGACTTTGCTTGACAAAAGCTTTGATTTGAAAAACTCCTTTTTACATAAATCTAAAGAGTACTTTTTTCAGTTTGAATTATGATTACAGGTTACTTTAAGATCTAAAATACATCTAGACTGTAATTGAAAAAGCAGCCAGGTATTTGTCACACAGTTCTGATTAGTTATAGGATGATTTTGTTACATGATTCTCAGAAAACAGATCAAAGCTTCTGTAAAATTATCAAAGCAAAGTCTAAGATAGAATTGTAGATCTTATTATATATTCATCACATGCCTACCATGTCTTTCAGGGTAACACAGCCATTACAAATTGTTTTATACATACACGTTTGAGATATATAGGATCTGACATGACTTGGGTTGTGAGATAAAATTTTATCAAACAGTTCTACAAAACATGTGATTAAGCAAGCCTTCGGCAAGCTTCAATAACATTTTTTGTGGAACTTTGTAACGCTTTATCAGATGGCAAATTCAAGACACGTCCAAATTGACATTGTCTGCATTATGACAAAATCAAAACAGTAAGAATGATTTGAAATTCTTTGACAGGGTAGAAAATACTGTAGGAAAAGGAGAAAAAGCTGTGTTTGCAGCATTTTCTCACTGTTTTCATAGCCCTTAGGGTTGTTAGAACTGTGTATTAAAGGGTCAAAAGAAAACAACAAATTAACCCTTTACAGCACAATTGACAATCCTGAGTGTGAACAACCCTGTGGAAGAAGTCTTTTGAAAACTTCGGCGGTAAAGAAGAAAATGCTGGTAACCAGCATTTTTTCTTTGTCCAAGGATGTTTTCCACTCTATCAAGTACAAGAGTCATATTTAGAGCTACATTTGATTTGGTACCTGCAAGTACTTTCTATTTGATAGAGTCTAAAACTTTGTCGTTTGGTAAAAAATAAAACAGTTAGAGCCAATAAACAAAGTTCTATGGCCATTTAGAGAATGGCAGTTTCTGAAGGAGAGGAAGGTGGAACAGGACGAACATTTGTGAGTGATCTTTGTTATGCAATGTACCTTTAGCTGTTTTTGCAAAGGGTGGTTTCTTATAAAATTTCCCAACCATAATGCATTTGAATGTAACCAATCCTATAGTTTGACCAAAAAATCCTTTGCAATTTGAGAAATTCTCATATGTTTTGGACACACTGCCCTTTGTATATTAGATGTTAGAAAAGTGAATATTTTGGTTGTTATACATTTCATGTGTTTATTTACTACTGTTCATTGGTTTAGCCATAAAATCATGGCAATTTGAGAAATTCTCTTCCCTTGCAAACCAGCACTCCTCTCACAATCAATACAGCACTGAGATATTTTTTGGTATAACAGTTGGATCCATTGACCAACTGTTGACTGTTTAATATACAGTTTTTTACAACTACATCACATAAAACAACAAAAAAATACAGGGTAATAGCACAATGGTTTCTTCTAAATACACCATGGCAAACACCATGAACAACAGACCAACACCTGTTCAAACACAATATGGCAAGCGCCATGATGAGAACTGACACCTCTCTAGCAATTCTAAAGGCAGCACCATCTTGACCCACAAAGTTTTGGCACTGTAAAACAATGTATGGCAAGTGCCACGACGAGAAATGACACTTTGCCAGCAATTACAAAGGCAGCCATGCCTGACTCATGACGCTCAAACACGGCACTTGGTATCAAACTGTAAACAAAACAGACATGAACATGCTCGTACATGAACTAAACAACACAATAAAAATGTATGCCTAGTCAGAGTAGATTCCAACACTGAATTGAAGAACCCATGCACAAGCATTTCACTCGTGTTCTACACTTACGCCTCCTATAAGAGCTTAGACTATTACATTGGAAATTAAATTTTGTTTAATTTGATTCTTCAACACTGAAAATAACATATTACTTGGACACACGACTCTTTGTTAGAAGATACATGTAGATATAGAGAATATTCGGTTCTGTTACATATTTATTATTTATTTACAGTTATATATGAGCAATGCTCTGTGAAAAGGGGGTTAAATTCATCTGCAAAAAGTATCGGCTGTGTCAGCCTGCGTCGACTGACATGGGTCATAATTGGCCAATTTTCCACTTGTAAAATGCACAGTGAACCAGTTATCTACAAAGTGCACTTTACAGATCTCCTATATATGTATTGACTTGCTGAGTTTAACTCATTACCACACGAGAAAATTTTGGACTGGTCCACATTGAAAGCTTTTGCAGACGATAAAATAAAGGTGACTGAAAAATTGAAATTTGTTCTGGGAAGGGTAGAAAACACTGTGGGAAAAGGAGAAAATGCTGGTTACCAGCATTTTCTCCTTTTCCCATAGTGTTTTCAAAAGGCTTCTTTCTCAGGGGGTTCAAAAGTAGGGATTGTGTGGTAATGGGTTAACTCATTACTTATCGATAATATTTTAGGCTTGTCCGAATCGAAATTTGCTTTGTGAAGGGTAGAAAACATTGTGGATAAAAGAGAAAATGCTGTTTACCAGCATTTTATCCTTTTCCCACAATGTTTTCTAAAGGCTTCTTTCTCCGGGATGTCAAAAGTAGGGATTGTGTGGAAATGGGTTTATGTATCACAGAGACGTGTAAGCCCCATCCCCTTTTGCCAAAGCATGACTCAAATTTGTTGAAATACTTTGTTTATGATTTCTACAGGTTAATTTTTTGTTCAAGAGTATTCGTCATTGAAGAATTTTACAGCATTTAGTTATACTGTACATTATTATCTGTTATTTTCATTTTTGTTTGTTTTCAGAGTTTATTTAATAGTTACTAGAAGTAGAATCATGTTTTTTTTGGGTTTGGTTTTGTAGTCATGTGTGAACTTTTGTCACAACAAACTCCTAAAAATCCTGAATCTTCTGTCACAATTTTTCTTTTGAAAATGTGTGTTTTTGACCCTCAGTGCACTGATCTTAGTAAGAAAAAAAAAGTCAAAGTATTGCAATTTCAAGGGGTTGTTTTGGCCAGTTTTAGTCCTGCTCTTTTCTAAGAAAACATGGAGGTACTGCTGTAGCCCTGGCGTTGGCCTATCTACATCATTGTAGTCCTGAGAAACTTTAACTCTTTACCAAACGACAAAATTTTAGACTGGTTCAAATTGAAAGCATTTGCAGACGACAAAATAAAGGTGACTGAAACATTGATCTAGGAAGGGTAGAAAACACTGTGGGAAAAGGAGAAAATGCTGGTTACCAGCATTTTCTCCTTTTCCCACAGTGTTTTCAAAAGGCTTCTTTCTCATGGGCGTCAAAAGTAGGGATTGTGTGGTAATGGGTTAACATTTTGTAATATCTCTCTTATGAGTGGAGAAATTTACTCCAAACTCGGACAAGTTGTTAACTATGAAAAAGAAAAGCTATCGATTAGGGCAACTTAGCATCAACATAATTTTGACGCAATAATGTGCCTTTTTCCCCTTCGAATTTTCACTGAAAATCAGGCTCTTGCATTTTAGCATTGGCACCCACATACAGTGCTCTTGTTTTTTCATGAAGTGGTCAAGGCTGTAGATCAGACTACGTAGGATCAGCATGCTGATCTAGATCAAAAGTTTGCTGAAGAAGTTTTTGTGCTGAGTGATATAAGAGCCCCTCTTTCTCAGGGTTATTTGAAATATGGGATTAGTTTATGTTTAAACTTTCGTATGTCGGCAGAGGAAAATTGTGAAGGCATTGTTAGAAGAGGAATAAGTACACATGATTAAATGTCTTTTCCTCCTTACTTGATTTGTTTTAGATTCTGAAATGCTTATTACATTTTTCTATGTTCAAAAAATAACATTCTTTTAAAAAGTTATTAACTTGATGTGATGTGTGGTAAAAAACCTAATATACCCGTATGTTTCTGTTTTCAACAGGGTGACAAGCCGATACCACAAGAGAGATTAGACAAGATAGTAGATCTGATAGAGCCATGGTTCATCTTCAGTCTGATCTGGTCCATTGGGGCCACAGGAGATAACAGCAGCATGCTTAAGTTCTCTGATTGGGTGAAAGCAAAGATGAAGGAAGAAGGGGTAAGATATTCCATATTATTCCATGTTTTTGGGTAGTTAATCGAAAAATAACATTGGAATATGGTTATGACCAATTAAAAGTGCCGATTTCATATTTCCTGACTCTTCACTTGGAGGCAGATACACTAGTTCCCACACACAAGTTAACCTAAATAAATAGTGCTTGCCATTTAACCCTTTACACACGACAGAACTTTAGCCCCTGTCCAAATTCAAAGCATTTGCAGACAACAATTTCAGTGTGGCTCAAACAATGCAATTGTTTTTTAATAGGGTAGAAAACATTGTGGGTAAAGAAGAAAATGCTGGTTACCAGCATTTTCTCCTTTTCCCACAATGTTTTCAAAAGGCTTTTTTCCAAATGTTGTAAAAAGTCGTCATTGTGCGGTAAAAGGTTATCTCTTTACCATAATTATAAGCCTGACTTTCAGCAATGCCAATAAAGCAAGCTTTTGAAAACGTAATTGGAACAGGACAAAATGCTGGTAACCATCATTTTCTCATCTACCCACATTGTTTTCTAGTCTTTCAGAAATAATTTTGATCCACAAGTAATTTTTTGCCTGAAAAGGTTTTCAATTTAGGCAAGTATAAGATTCTGCCATGTGATAAAGGTTTAACCCATTACCACTCAATCCCTACTTTTGACGCCCCTGAAAAAGAAAGCCTTTTGAAAACACTGGGAAAAGGAGAAAATGCTGGTAACCAGCATTTTCTCCTTTTTCCACAGTATTTTCTACCCTTTCCAGAACAGATTTGTATTTTCAATCACCTTTATTTTGTCGTCTGCAAATGCTTTCAATTTAGACCAGTCCAAAGTTTTCTTGTGTGGGAATGAGTTAACCAGAGGGAAATAAGAAATAATTTACACACATTACCCTACATTTCTGGTACTTTATTAGTTGTAGGGTTAGGTGGCAGGGAACTTGGAAACTTGTTCACAGCTGTTGTGAATCATGTCACCCTGAGCCAAATGCGAGGTGGTGACATGATTCACCACAGCCATGAACAAGTGTCCAAGTTCCCTGCCACCTGGCCGTACAAGAAATTTATTTACCTGATATTTGGTTTGAAAGATTGAGTATGCTTATGAAGTAGAATTTCCCTTCTGAGTGCCCCAATTCGATCAAATACTGATGTCACTAGGAACTGACGTCACTGAAACCTTGCTAATTTTGCGTGGTGCAAAAAAAGAAAAGATACTTCATTTCTGTATAGTTACTCACATGTTACCATAAACTATAATGTCATAACATATCATTTCAGTTTGCTCTGTTATTCCCAGAAGAAGGTTTGGTTTACAACTACAGACTGGACGATGCAGGTATCAGTAGTTCTGACAGTGACGATGCTATAGACGATGATGAGGGCAAAGAGAAAAAGGTAAAATAACTTGCTTTAACTCCTTATTAAACAGCAAAATTTTTGGCTTTACCAAATTGAAAGCCCATGCAGTCGACAAAATAAATGTGGCTGAAAAATTACATAAATTACATCCAGTTTTTAGAAGGGCAGAAAACATTGTTAGAAAAGGAGAACATGCTGGTTACCAGCATTTTCTCTTTTTTCCTACAATGTTTTCAAAAGGCTTCTTTAAAACTCGAGACTGTGTGGTAAAGAGTTACCAGATGACATCATTTTTTCTTTTCTTACAAGCTGGAGGGCAAGGGGTTTTTGAAAATATTGAAGGAAAAGGAGAAGATGCTGGTAACCAGCGTTTTCTTCTTTTTCCAACAATGTTTTCTGCTGTTTAGAGGCAGATAATCATTTAGTCAGGTTTTACTATGATGTTTTTCAAAAGTTGTTATTGCAAATTGGAAAACTGTTTTTCAGGAAATATTTAATAAAAGGAAAAAACTTGTCAAAGTTCAAAGATGACATATTTAGTTTGTCTCATACAATTTTCATTTGAAAGGTAGAAAATATCATGGGAAAGAGGCAAATGTTGGTAACCAGCTATTTTCCTCTTCCTGTAGTGTTTTCTTCATCTTCTAGTTTGTTAACCTCTTACCACAAAATAAAATTGTGGACAAGTTCAAATTAGAGGCACTTACAGATGACATAATCAATGTAACACAAAAATTGAAATGTGTTTTATGACTTGTAGAAATCATTGTGAGAAAAGAAAAATCCTCGTGACCAGCATTTTCTCCATTTTCCCGATTGTTTCAAAAGTTTTTTTTTTTTCTCAGAATTGTTTTAAGTTGGCATTGTGTGGAAGAAGTTTAAATGAATCAAATTGAGATGCTGCACTGTCCATAATGTTTTATAAACCACAGTCAAATCACTGCCAATAAAATTTTAACAGGTTAAAGAAAAGGTATTTGAAATGAATGTAAAATTGCTTTAACCCATTACCACACAACAAAATTTCAGACTGGTCCAAATTGAAAGCATTTGCAGACGACAAAATAAAAGTGACTGGAAAATTGAAATTTGTTCTGGGAAGGGTAGAAAACACTGTTGGAAAAGGAGAAAATGCTGGTTACCAGCATTTTCTCCTTTTCCTACAGTGTTTTCAAAAGGCTTCTTTCTCAGGGGCGTCAAAAGTAGGGATTGTGTGGTAATGGGTTAATATGTGTATTGATATGCAGGCAAAATATAACGGTAATCTGGCTTTTTTGTATAACCTTTATGCTCTGGCAAAAGGAGGGCTTAATGCATCACAGTGATCCATCATTAAGTCTTTACCACACAAGAAAAGGTTAGACTGGTCCAAATTGAAAGTATTTGCAGATGATAAAATAAATGTGAATCAAAATTTGAAATTGATTTGGAAAGGGTAGAAAACATTGTGGGAAAAGGAGAAAATGCTGGTTAACAGTATTTTCTCCTTTTCTACAATGTTTTCAAATGCCTCTCTCTCTGGGTTGTAAAAACCAGGGATAAGATGACCAGTGGATTGCAGTTAGGGTCGATACTTTTCACAGATTTGTGAAACCTTCTTTTCATAGAGCATGGCTGATAACTGATTTTGAAAAGTGATTAACACTTAACCCTTAACCAAACTACAAACTTTTGGACTAGACCAAATTGAAAGCATTTGCAGACGAAATTTCAACTCTAGCTGAAAAGATGATTTCTGTCTATGATAGGGGAGAAAACATTGTGGGAAAAGCAGAAAATGCTGGTTACCAGCATTTTCTCCTTTTCCCACAATGTTTTCAGAAGGCCACTATTCCAGACCAATAAAAACCAGGGATTGTTTGGGAAAGGGTTAATGTAGTAAATTCTTAACATGTATTGTATGAGGTTTGAAAAAAAAAAAGCCACCCAGATTTTGCTATCTATGATTGTTTGCGTAACAGATTAGAATGCACATTACATTTAATCTGATCTTGATCTATCCTGCCAGCAAAATATCTAAATTGTTCTCAAATTCTCAAAATAAAATTTCAACAGAGTAATGATACTCAAGAATGTGCTTTGGTTCCTTTCTTTCTGTAGAAAAAACGATCTACCAAAGTAAGCATGTTGTTAATCAGTTGTGTTTGTTATTTGTTGTTATGAAGTTGGGTTTTTTAAATGTAACAGTTCTGACAAATAACCTCCAAGGCTGGAATTGAACAAGGTGCTAAGGCAAACACTCTAACCTCGCTACAAAAGCTAGCTCTAAATGTCCCTGTATACAAACACAAGCTATACATTTATATAAATCTATGAGATAGACCAGTATACTACATAAATAGGGTGTTTCTTGATAAAGTTGAGTAATCTGAAAACAGAATTTCTGTTCAGTTGTCAAAAGTTAGTGTTTATCTCCAACAAGTTTCACAATCAGGAGTGATTTATTGTTGTAAAAGTTATATATCATATTTAATCACAAAAAAAGTAAACTTTTCCTTTTTCTTTCCCTTCAGTCCACTTTCATACAAAGTGTTCAAGGTGGCCTTTTAACTCATTTCCAAACAACAATATTTTAGGCCTGTCCAAATCGAAAGCATTAGCAGACAAGAAAATAAAAGTGACTGAAAATTTGAAATTTGTTTTGTGAAGAGTAGAAAACATTGTGGGAAAAGGAGAAAATGCTGGTTACCAGCATTTTCTCCTTTTCCCACAATGTTTTCTAAAGGCTTCTTACTCAGGGTCATCAAAGGTAGGGATTGTGTGGTAATGGGTTAAGTGATTTTCTTCATATGGCTCAGGATGCCCTGATGGTTGATAAAATATGTAAGAAAGTTCATCAAGCAATTTTGTTTTTTGGAATATTTTATAAGCCTTTATTTTAATATTCTGTAACAAAAAAAAAAGCAATCATAAATAGAATAGGTCTTAAATGTGAGAATAGATCCTATGAAGCAGTTCGTTCTCTTGTTGGCTTTATATAATTTATTCAAGACTTTTATATATTAATTATCAAATTATCTATCTACAAAAGTTGCACTCGTATTGTATAGATAAACACAGTCCAGTACTTTTTCTTACAAAAAGGAAAAAAAAAGAATAAGAAACAGAATTTGCCTTTAATGTTCTGTAACCTTATAAGACTTACCGTAGGTTTCAGACCTGTGACTTTAAACCCATTTCAGATTGGCTGGGTTGGCTGGATGGATGACCAGGAGGCCTTTGTGATACAACCAGGAACCAGTTTTTCGGATATCATTGTACCAACCATAGACACTGTGAGAACATCCTATGTGATAGAAATGTTATTGGTCAACAAGAAAACGGTAAGTTACCTGAACTCTGTATGAGACAAAAAGAATTTAGAATTGTCAAAATTGAAAGCATTTGTAGATGATAAATTTGGCTCAAATGATGAAATTCCTGTATTAATGGATAGGAAACATAGTGAGAAAAGCAGAACATGCTGATTACCAGCATTTCTCCTTTCCTCACAATGTTTTCAAAAGCCTATATTCCTCAGGGTTGTTTAAATTCAGGGTTTGCAGGGTAAAAGTTTCGACAGTTTGCAAGACAAAAGAGTTTTAGACTTATCCATATTGATAACTATAAAAAAAAAAGAATTTGGTTCAAAAAATCAGATTTGTATTTGAATGTGATGAACATCATATGGGAAAAAGAGAGTTAAAAACGGAACATTGTCTTATACATGTAGTAACTTTCCTTCTGCTCATATTTAATTTGAACAGCATGATATGGATATGATATAGATATGGTTTATTTCTTTGCTGTGTCTGTTATTTTATCTAATTCCGACGCATGTATTTGAACTAGAAAATTTATTAGTATATATACTTTTGTTCGAGCACCCATTCATATATAGAAGCAGTAAGTGTCAGATAATCCATTTTCAAGCTTGTCTGATCTTTGATCTGTAATGTCCTCTGTTTTGTTACATATTCTGGCCAAAATGGCCAAGGAATTTAATAAATCTTTTTTTCGTTAACTCTTCACTGAACGACAAAATTTAAGATTGGTACAAAGTGAAAGTACTTGCAGACGACAAAATAAGCATAACTTGAATTTTTTTTTCCCAGCAGAGTATGAACACATTTTGGAAAAAGGAGAAAATGCTAGTTACTACCTTTTCCCAAAATGTTTTCTAAGGACTTCTATTTCAGGGTCGTTAACCAAGATTATCTGGTAAAGGATTAATTATTCCTGTAGTAAACAGTGCCAAGCTTTGATAACTCTGAAATTGTGGTAAAAAGGACAAATTGCTGATCACCAGCACTATGCATTTCTCACCATGTTTTCTGCCCATTTAAAGACAAAATCCCTTCATTTTTAGCCTCCTAATTGTCATTGTTGTATGATATTTCAGATCATGTGTGTGGGACCCACAGGTACAGGAAAGACGCTGACCATCAGTGACAAACTGTCTCGCTATATGCCTAAAGAGTACATTCCAGACTTCATTGTGTTCTCGGCCAAGACCAGCGCCAATCAAACTCAGGACTTGATTGATGGAAAACTAGACAAGAGGTAAATAGTCCCACTGATATTTCACCTTAAGTAATCTCATAAAATTTTTCCTGGACAGTAAGAAGTTTTGGCTTGTCTGTTTTGAAATCATTTGCAGATGAGAGGTTGAATTTGGCTCAGGTGAAGGAAATTTTCCTTGAAGAGGTTTAACCTTTAACCCATTACCACACAATCCCTCCTTTTGACGACCTTGAGAAAGAAGCCTTTAGAAAACATTGTGGGAAAAGGAGAAAATGCTGGTAACCAGCATTTTCTCTTTTTCCCACAATGTTTTCTGCCCTTCACAAAACAAATTCCAAATTTTCAGTCACTTCTATTTTGTCGTCTGCAAATGCTTCCGATTTGGACAAGCCTAATAATGTAGTTTGAGTCAACTATACAGTCCTGACTATTGATGAACATGAGAAAGAAGCCTTTTGAAAACATTGTAAGGAAATGGAGAAAATACTGGTAATCATTGCCAGCATTTTCTCCTTTTTTCACACAATGAATTCTGCCTTTCCAAAAACCAACTTTAATATTTCAGTCACATTTATTTTATTTGTATGCAAATGCTTTCATTTTGGATGGTTCTACAAGTTTGTAGTTTGGTAAAGGGTTAAAACACCAGAATTTTCTCAATTTTCCGAAAACAGTTCCTTCCTCCACAGGGATGTGAAAACGGTGTTTTAAGATATTACAGTCTCGAGGCTTCTTTGATTTCGAAGATATTGCAATCTTAAGGCTTCTTTTGAATTATAACATTTCTGCAAAACAGTGTAGATTGAGGATCAGTCTGCATGTTTTTTGCAGGCTGATCTTAATCTTTACTATCTGCAAGAGGAACTTAAGTGTCATAGGGAGTTTAATGGCCACAGTATGTGAAATTTTAGGAATTTTCAAAGGATATCTTAATTTTTGTAATGCATAATTATGATGATGCAAATTGCTGTTTGTTTCTATTACAGACGTAAAGGTGTGTTTGGTCCACCTCTTGGGAAATATTTTGTCTTCTTTATTGATGACTTGAACATGCCTGCGTTAGAGACGTATGGTGCCCAACCTCCCATTGAGTTGATTCGACAGTTTATGGACTTCAAGGGATGGTATGACAGAAAAGCTATTGGTATGTAAATATTTTAACCCTTTACCACATGCGTTTTAGTAACTGCACAGAACATTTTGAAAACATTGTAGGAAGGAGAAAAAATGCTGATAAACAGCATTTTCTCCTTTTCACACAATGCTTTCTACCCTTTCAACCAAAAACTGCATCATTTGCACCTCATTTAATTTGTTGTCTGCAAATAATTTCAGTTTGGTATAGTCTGTAATTTTGTCAGTTTAGACAAGCATTTTTTTTCTCTCATTTTTTCCATAAGGAAAAATGGTATTTTTGCTGTTCAAATGATTTTGAGTGTTTTTTTATGTAATTTGTGATAAGGTTAAGTTAATGAACCTGTTCAGTAATGGTTTAACTTTCCCGTTGTCTTAAAACAATATTGCAGATATGGATAAGGTGAATTTTGAAACCAGTGGTAAGCAGTAAAATGGACAGCTCCATCTTTTACATAAAAGAAATTCAATCTGTTTTGTATACCGTAATTTGCTTAAATTTTGGGACAGCAAAAAATAATTAATTTTTTTCGTGTCCCAATAGTTTGGTCTACAAAAAATAATTATTCTGTCAGCTGTCCCAAAATTTATGGTCAAACAAGACAGTCTGTCACAGTGAAAGTCACTCGCCGCTAACACGTCGAATATTGCAGACGTTGAAATATTGCAACGTGATTGATTTCAGGTTTGCAGGTTGGTCTATTTTTAGACTGATTGGAATTCCAACGATCAGTTTGAGCACTAAGAGCTCGTGATTTTCCTTGATTATGAACTTTTCACTCATTTTTGTTTGCATCTTGGGATATCAATAAAGATGTTATTTTGCGTTTGTAGAAAAAATTCACAACATATTTTACCTGCTTACATGTACGTGAGGTGAACGACGTTAACTGCACTCTTGACAAGTACCTGCTCGGACCGTTCTCAAATTTGATTGGTTCGTCGATCTTCGATCAATAAAACCTTTGGTAAAACTGTGTACCTTGATTTCTATTTATAAACAACAAACTCGATTGACCGTAAAATACAGGCGTGTCAACTCTGTTAACTTCTGATGTACACACACGTTATACATGTTATGGATCTTGGATGAACTGGCCACCGTTGTATACCGTGTATTACACATAGTAGTATCAGGGGCGGTAACCAGTCTAGATCTTGGATAGAAGTTTATCACATTAGACAATCAGGTGATCAGGTTTTTCGTCTTGGATCGGGTAATTCCCATTGAAATCGGGAATGTTGGGAAGCATGCTTATGATGTTACAAGCGTAGAAATAAAACTAAGAGAAATAAATATTTGCAAAGGGTAGGCCTATCAATGGATTGAAAAAAGAAAATTAAATAAGATATTCACTGTCCCAATTCTTTGGAACAAAAAATTACCAATCTTGCTTTGCAATTTTTAGTATGTCCCGAATCTTTGGTTCATGAAAAATAATTATTTTCGTGATTTTTGATGGTGTCCCAATTCTTTGGGTGTCCCAAAATATACGCAAATTACGGTATGTATTATTAACCTTACTATGATGTTTATAGGTGACTTCAGAAAACTGGTAGATGTCAACTTTGTGTGTGCCATGGGACCCCCAGGTGGAGGGCGTAATCCTACCTCAGCCCGTCTGCTGCGCCACTTTAACTTCCTGGCTTTCACTGAAATGGAAGATTCAAGCATGCAGCTCATCTTTGGGGCAATTTTCAAGTCCTGGATTAGTAAGTATTTACACCCTTATTCTGCTAAGTATCTAAAATGAAATTTTTTATTAGATGGTAACAACTAAAAAATTGTCATTTCAAAGGTATGTTTCAGGGAAAAATATCTCCAAATCAGGTAGCGAAGATCCAAGATCAGACTGCATGTTCTGTGCAGTCTGATCTTGGTCTTCACTGTTTGCAAAAGGTCAATGAGTTGTGATAAGCAACCAAAGCGTTAATTTTGAATTTACATGTATCAGTAAGGAAAGTAAATTACTGGTCTGCAATCATAGTATGGTTAGCAGAACATGTAATATGTATCACAGCTACTTTATTTCAACCTTTAACACACAATGACTACTTTTAAACAACCCTGGGGAAGAGACCTTTTGAAAACATTGTGGGAAAAGGAGAAAATGCTGGTAATCCAGCATTTTCTCCATTTCCCACAATGTTTTATACCCAATTGAAGAAAAATTGTGTCATCTTAGCCACATTGAAGTTGCCATATGCAAATGCTTTCAGTTTGGGCAGGTCTTAAATTTTGTCAGTGTGGTAAAGGATTAATATTTATTGTTTTGTCTCTTGGTTTAGATACTCAGAAGCTAGGTTACATTCTAACTTCTGTTTGTTAGTAGAAGAAAATTGATAGGATAGACAAAGATTTAGGAAAAGGAGAAAATGCTGTCATTAGTCGTTAAAATATGGGATTGTTTTGTGAAGGGTTAAGGTTGTGACTCGAGTTTTATTGTGTTTTAGGATATTGTAGATAAAGATCTAAACATGCAGAATAAGCAGTCTGATCATGACTGCACATTGTCAAATATTAGTTAAGTTATTCTCTCAAAAGGGCTTGATTAACTATTTACCACACAATCCCAGCTTCTAACCACCCTGAGAAAGCAGCCTTTTGAAGACATTGTGGGGAAAGGAGAAAATGCTGGTAACCAGCATTTTCTCCTTTTCCCACAATGTTTTCTACCCTTCCCATACGAAATTTGAATTTGTCAGTCATATTTATTTTGTCAACTACAAATGCTTTCAATTTGGACCTGTCTAAAATTTTCTTGTGTGGTAAAGGGTTAAACAGATCTAACTTTTATATGCATTGCATTAGCCTATCAAATCTGCCCTTACAGGTTCGAGCCCAGCCACAGCTAGTCTGTGTGACAAACTGACAAAAGCTACCATTGAAGTGTACAAGACCGTAACAACACAACTCCTGCCCACCCCGGCTAAATCTCACTACACTTTCAACTTGCGTGATCTGTCTAAAGTGTTCCAGGGACTGCTGATGGCAGACCCAGCCAAGATTGATGTAGGTCATGCTTTTTATTTAACTCATTACCAAACGACAATATTTTAGGCTTGTCCAAATCAAAATCATTTGCAGATGACAAAGTTAAAAGTGGCTGAAAATTTGAAGTGTATTTTGTGAAGCATAGAACACATGGTGGGAAAAGCAGAAAATGCTGGTTACCATCATTTTCTCCTTTCCCACAAATCTTTTCTAAGGGCTTCTTTCTCAGGGTCGTCAAATGTAGGGATTGTGTGATCATGGGTTAATTAACCCATTACCACACAGTCCCAACCTTTTACAACCCTGGGAAAGAAGCCTTTAGAAAACATTGTTGGAAAAGGAGAAGATGCTAGTAACCAGCATTTTCTCCTTTTCCCACAATGTTTTCTACCCTATCAAAGAAAAATTGCACCATTTGAGCCACTTTGAAATTGTTGTCAGCAAGTGCTTTTGATTTGGGCAAGGTTAAAATTTTGTCGTCTGTTGTATTTTGTCGTCTGTTGTATTTTCATATATTAGATGCTTATTTTTGTAGACTATACCAGACAGTGATGGAAGACTAAGCTAAACATTTCTTGTTCAGTATGATATTTTCATGAAGATAGTGTTTACTGTGTTGTAATATTATCCACTATAGTAAATTGATTTTGATTTAATTTGAAGTTGTACATAAAGACTGCATAAAAAGTGCGAAACTGGAATTCTCAACTTTGGGGAGTTTACTGTGTAAGTGGAATTTTTTGCGGAATTTTGAAAATTCTCAGACTTTTAGGTTAACATATTTTACCACAAGTATACCAACAAGTGTCTTGTTTGATTTTGCAAAATGTCTGTAATTTGTAATTTGCAAATTTTTCGACAAGCATACATATCGGCGTATACAGTATGTCTTGGTACCAAAAGTATTTACATTAGATCATGTAAAACTTTTGTTGGTCATTAGTTTAACCCTGTCCCAAACAGTCCCTGGTTTTTATGGGTCTGGAATAGTAGCCTTTTGAAAACATTGTGGGAAAAGGAGAAAATGCTGGTAACCAGCATTTTCTCCTTTTCCCGCAATGTTTTCTACCCTATCATAGACAGAAATCATCTTTTCAGCAAGAGCTGAATTGTCATCTGCAAATGCTTTCAGTTTGGTCTAGTCCAAAAGTTTGTCGTTTGGGAAAGGGTTAAGGGTTTTTTTTTCCACTTGTAGGGAGTCCCATCATTGTTGAGGCTGTGGTACCATGAAGCCTGTAGAATTTTCCAAGATCGTCTCGTAAATGACGAAGACAGGGACTGGTTCGATAATTTACTCACCAGCAAGATGAAGTCTGACTTTGATGCTAATGTGGAGGAGGTTTTACACATGAACCCAATTTTGTATGGAGATATTCTGTCCGCAAGTGTAGATAACAAAGTGTATGCTGAAATGGCTGATCATGCCAAGGTATGTACAGCAATACTATGAAGCATCTTTATTTTTGTCATATTCTTTCTGTTGAAATTTGGAATTATGTGGTAATATATGAACATGTATATGAACGCAGTGGTTAAAATTTTGGACTCTTTATTTTTCAACTTCCTAATTTACCCTTATCTGTATGTAAATGATCATATCAATTATTCACTGTGTTGAAATATGGAGTAAGTGGGTGGTATATGGTTTGCAAGACGCAAAAAGGGACATTCGGACATTTGGGTAATGTGTCGTCTCGGATCATCCTGTACAGTCCGTTCAGACTAATCCGAGATGGCACATTGTGACTATACTAGATTTTCTGCTACAGTAGACATGTGCAAAACAGAAAATATCATCAAATGGAAAGTGCCATCTCGGATGAGCCTGCGTGGACTGCGCAGGCTGGTTGGAGACAACACTTTACACACATGTCCGAATGTCCCTTTTCGTGTGTTTAGGCCATATAATCTCAGTGCTTAGTAAATTTGACTTGGCGTTGCAAGGTACTAATTAACCCTCATCGAAAGCTGAATGAACAGGCTTGATGACATAACTTGATAAAATTTAAAAAGAACAAAAACCTTTGTCAAAAATCCATGTTCTGTGAAGCTTCTAGCTAGCTACTTCTCAACTAGCCCCTAAGGTGCCTTTGACAATGAAAATGCACTTACAGCAAATTATTAGATAAAGATCAGACTGCACAAAACATGACCTGGGTCGAATTTTTCGCCATTGGTCAATTTTTCTGTATGATCCAAGGATCACTCTTTCTCCAGATTCAGTCATTCATTAACTTCTAATAAACATGGTGGAAAAAGGAGAAAATGCTGGTGACCAGCATTTTCTCCTTTTCCTGCAATGTTTTCTAGAGACTATTTAGATTTTATGGGTCCCTAATTATCTGATGACTTACTTTGCATTTGTGGATCATAGACATGCATAAGGCCCCCTTTTGCTAGAGCATGGTCTACATATGTGACACATCACGCAAAATGGTACTATCTTGGAATTCTGTACATCAATTAGATGAAAACAGATCAATGATAGTGCATGTCGGTTTAAGTTGATAATTCAAAAATGATTGTATAACAAGGTACAATGACCACTTTTCATACAGAAAAAGCCTTTACCTGATATGCCAATTTGAGGCTCTTCCATTTCAGCAGGAAATAAAGATGTGATGTCAAAAATATGGCCAAATGGGGATACAAATATCTGATTGAGTGGAAAACATTTTGGGAAGAGGAGGAATTGCTCATTACGAGCAATTTCTCCTTTTCCCCACAATGTTTTTCAAAAGCTTTCTGTTGTTCATACATCAAAATGAGTATCTATGGAATAAAGGGTTAAAGCGAAGAGTGTTGACCCTGGTCAGCCTGCGCAATTTCGCGTAGTCTCAGCAGGGTTGACACTTTTCGCAGTTCCCAGACGGTCACTTTTTGCGTGATGGGTCACATATTTATAATCAATGTCCTTTTTTTGTATGATTAAAGCTCCAGAAAGTGTGTGAGGACCTTCTGGACGACTATAACCAGATCAACACAGCTCAGATGAACTTGGTACTGTTTATGGATGCCTTGAAACATGTATCCCGTATCAGTCGTATCATCAGACAGCCACTCGGAAATGCCCTACTACTCGGAATGGGTGGATCAGGTCGACAGAGTTTAACTCGTCTGGCCTCTCATATGTAAGTTTGATTATCAAGCTGCTGGTAGTTAGAAATATTTTGAAAAGAATATATTTGATTTCAATGTTCTAACTAAGGATCATATGTTCATTTGTTTATAAAGCTGCCATAGACAAAATATTATTGAAAGAATAGTTAAATAAAATTGCAATGATATAACTTAGGGTATATGCAAGTTTGTAGAAAAAACTGCCACAGATAAAATATAATTGAAAGAATAGTTAGAATGAAAACGTCAAGACGTTACCACCCACAGATGGCATTTTGTCTTGAAATACATGTAGTCCAGTTTTAAAGCATTTTTTCAACAGTCACATATTGATTAGCCTATTCAAATCTACAAGTTTGCAAATTTAAAATAAAAAATGGTGCAAACTAACTTTTCACATGTTTTAAACAAATTTGTTGTAGATTTTTTTAGCAAGTGATTATAAAAATCAGGGACATCAACATAAGTCAGAGTTTGATACATGTATGTGAACATTATTTGTTGTACGGTCAGGTGGCAGGGGACTTGGAAACTTGTTCACGGATGTGGTGAATCATGTTGCCACCTCGCTGAAACGACAAATTTATTATTTATACTGCAAAGTTTTACCCTTTAAAAGCACGTTAAGCGAAATTTTCCTGTTTTATAATTTCACAAATCGAGTATGCTGACGAAATATAAATTCCCTTCTGTGCGCCCCAATTCAATGAAAACGTCTCTGGAAACTGACATCACTAAAACGTGCAGTTTGGTGCATAAATGTGCAGTCTGGTGATCGATTGACGCCGCCATTTTGGATGTTGTGTTGCACGTTTAGTGATGTTTACAGGGCACTCAAAAGGGAAACTGGTTTTATGTGGTTTTTGCCAGGGAACGTGATATATGTTTCTTTGCAGTAAAATAATATGTAAGGGCACTGTAACAAAATGAGAAATTCCTTTATATGAACACTTTCAATTTACCTCAATATTTTTTTTTAAGTAAACTGCAATAATGAACAAGTTACCTGTGACCTCAGGAATTTATTTATTGTTGTGACTTTCAGGGCTGACTTTGAGTGTGTCCAGATTGAGCTTGCCAAGAACTATGGTGTGAATGAATGGAGGGAAGATCTGAGAAAAGTCATGATGAAAGCTGGTCTGGAAAACAATCCCACAGTCTTCTTGTTCAGTGACACACAGGTTAGTTACTTTAGTTTAACTCTTTACCTAACAATCCCTGGTTTTTACGAACCCCGAGATAGAAGCCTTTTGAAAACATTGTTGGAAAAGGAGGAAATGCTGGTAACCAGCATTTTCTCCTTTTCCCACAATGTTTTCTACCCTACCAGTAACAAATTTCAATTTTTGAGTTACGTTTATTTTGTCGTATGCAAGAGCTTTCAATTTGGACTAGTCTGAAATTTTGTCATTTGGTAAAGGGTTAAATCATTTACATACTTTAAAAGATAGGTACTCTACAGTCATCTTGTTTAGTGACTAAAGTTTAGTTACCACAGATGAACTTGTCACCAAACGACAATATTTTAGGTTTGTCCAAATCAAAAGCATTTGCAGACAACAAAATAAAAGTGACTGAAAATTTGAAATTTGTATTGTGAAGGGTAGAAAACATTGTGGGAAAAGGAGAAAATGCTGGTTACCAGCATTTTCTCCTTTTCCCACAATGTTTTCTAAAGGCTTCTTTCTCAGGGTCATCAAAAGTAGGGTTTGTGTGGGAATGAGTTAAGTCGTAACACTTTTTAACTCTTTACCAAACGACAAAATTTTAGACTGTTCCTTATTGAAAGCACATGGAGACAACAAAGTAAAAGTGACTCAAAAACTTGAACTTGTTTTGGGAAGACTTCTGAAAACATTGTTGGAAAAGGAGAAAATGCTGGTTACCAGCATTTTCTCCTTTTCCCACAATGTATTCAAAAGTCTTCTTTCTAAAGGTCATTAAAAGGTTGGATTGTGTAGCAATGGGTTAACAAATAGGTACCCCATTGTCTTCTTGTTTAGTTACCAATAGTCGTCAGATAGCAGTTATTGGTTCTTATTTCTAGGCTGAATATAATTGCAGGGTTTGTTTATTCAGCACTCTAGGGTTAAAAATCATCCTTGTAGAATATTTTTAATCCTTACTCTGGCAAATAAATGATGTAAAACTTTCCAGCAGATAATAAAAACACATACATTGATATTCCAAAGAACGTTTTGGGCAAAAATATCTCTGTATTGGACAGTGAAGATCGAAGATCAGACTGCACAGTATGTGCAGTCTGATCTTGGATCTACACTGTCCACAAAAGGTGTCGGAGTCTCACTTATCAGCCCAAGTAGAAAGTTTATGTTTTCATGATCCATTGATTTCCTTTCAACAGATAAAGAGTGAGTCTTTCCTAGAAGACTTGAACAATATCCTGAATTCCGGAGATGTTCCCAATATCTACGGGTTTGACGAGCAAGATCAGATCTTCACTGCAATGAAACCCATCTGTCTCGATGCTGGGTTAGTTCCTACAAAGACGAATCTCTTTTCCATGTATACAAAACGGGTCCGTAGTAATCTACACACAGTAATTACCATGAGGTATGGATTTCTTTAATTGTTTGATTTGGGTTTAACTGTATACCAAACAACAATATTTAAGATGGGTCAATATGGAAACCCGCCTGGGTAGGTCAACAGTATTGGACTCGGTACCTGTTGGTTGTGAGTTCCATACCAAGTTGAGGCAGACTTCCTTTCCAATAATTTTTCACCTCTCACCTCTGTAGCATGTGAGAAAGTAGTAATACTTCACTAAACATTTGTTGATGGTACACTATTTATATTTCTTACTTTTTAGGCTGATTTACCACATTGTTTACTTTAACCCATTACCACACAATCCCTACCTTTGACGACCCCGAGAAAGAAGCCTTTAGAAAACATTGTGGGAAAAGGAGAAAATGCTGGTAACCAGCATTTTCTCCTTTTTCCACAATGTTTCCTACCCCTCATTAACAAATTTCAAATTTTCAGTCACTTTCATTTTGTCGTCTTCAAACGCTTTCAAGTTGGACAAGCCTAAAATATTGTTGTTTCGTAATGAGTTAACAGGCAACAGAATTTTGACTTGTTTAAATTGGAAGTGTTTGCTGACAAAAAGATTCACACAATGATATTTGTCATTGATATGAAAAAAACAAAATAATGTAAGAGGGAAAAGAGTTGTTGGAAAGATAGAAAATGTTGGTTACCAGTACTTTCTCCTGTTCCATACAATGTTTTCAGAGGCTTTTTCGTCAGATTTTTTAAAAACAGGCTGGATGATAAGGGGAGAAAGACCTTATAAGGAATTTTCATGGGTAAAACTTTGTTGTAAAGCTGTGTAGATCTAATTTTTCTAATTTTGTTTTATGATTTTTTTTTTCAGTCCCTTGGGAGAAATTTTCCGAGCCCGTCTTCGACAGTTTCCGGCCCTGGTTAACTGCTGTACGATAGACTGGTTCAGTGAGTGGCCTGCAGATGCTCTGAAATCAGTAGCTCTGAAGTTCCTCCAAGATATTCCAGAGCTAGATACCACAGATGAAGTTATGGATGGTTTGGTAAGTAACTTTAACCAATTACAACCAGTTGTATAATTAAATTTCCTTTAACCCTTGTAATGGTAAAGGTTACTTACTGACCTTTGGCAGACAGTGTAGATCAAGATCAGACTGCACAGAATAAGCAGTTTTATCTTGGATCTATATTTTTTCTCCAAATGAATTCAGAATATCATCAATAGGGTTTTTACGATCAGCTTCAAAGTTATTTTTAATTTGTTTAGCAGGATGAGGGTGAAAATGTTATTGAACTCTTTACCAAACGATAAAATTTTAGACTTGTCCAAATTGAAAGTATTTGCAGATGACAAAATAAGTGTTATATAAAAATTGAAACTTGAAGAGTAGAAACCCAATGTTTTCAGAAGGCGTCTTCCTCTGGATCATAAAAATCTGGGATTTTTTGGTAAAGGGTTAAGTTCTTTACTAAATGACAAAGTCTTAGACATGTCCAAAATGAAAGTGTTTGCAAACAACTAAAGAAATGTGACTGAAAAATTTAATTTTTTGGGGGGTAGGGTAGAAAACACTGTGGGGTATAATTAACTCTTTACCAGGCAGTCCAATCAGTCAAATTTGAATTTGTTTTGGGAAAGGTAAAGAACATCGTGAGAAAATGCTGGTCACAAGATTTTGTTGTATAGTAAACAGTTAGTCATGTACCACTCTATTTTTTTTTTCTATAAATTACATACTTTGTGATTAATCATCTACCACTCTGTTTTTTTGCTCTAGGTAACCCTGTGTCAGATCATTCACCAGTCAGTGATTGTGAACTCCGTCAGATTCTTGGCAGAAATGTCCCGACACAATTACGTGACACCAACAAGCTACTTGGAACTGCTCGGTATTTTCTCCAAACTTGTGGGTATGAAAAAGATGGAATTGAATACTTCCAAAAACAGATTGAAAACAGGTTTAGAAAAGGTAAAATTTATTTATATGTACATGTAATCCTCTATCCATCTTTAGTCCTTTTCCATGCTAACTCTTCACCAAACAACATAATTTTAGACTCGTTCGATTAGGAAGTATTTGCAGACAACAATGTTAAGGTGACTCAAAAATTGAAAAGCAAGGATAGAAAACATGGTGGGAAAAGGAGAAAATGAACCTACTACTGCGCATGTTTTTTTGGTAAATAAAAAAGAAAAATACATTTTAAGTTACACATACAGAAAAAAATTACAGTTGAAGGAATCTTTTTCTAATTACATGGAAGGCATTGTGGAAAAAGATGAAATTGTTCTTATGAAGAAGAATGTTTGCAACAAATGCATAACTGAAATAAAAACCGCATCTCGCAGGATTCGAACCCGTGCAAATATCCTGGGTTTTTGAGGTTTAAAAGACCAATACCATAACCATTGAGCTAAAGGGATATCTCTCTAATGCTGTTGTTAGGTATTGTATTTAAATTGGGACAAAGCTATGCATGAAGGAGTGGTCTCCCATAACATTGATATTCAAAAATTGATTGTTCCTTTCCCCTCAACCCTTTCCCAAACGACAAATTTTGGACCTTTCCGAACTGAAAGAGTTTGCAGACGACAATTTCAGATTTTGATAAATGGCAGAAAGTTCTCAAAAAGGGTAGAAAACACTGTGGGAAAAGGAGAAATTGCTCGTTACGAGCAATTTCACCTTATCCCACTGTGTTTTCAAAAGACTTGTACTGCAGACACATGAAAACCAGGGCTTGTTTGGGAAAGGGTTAATGTTTTTAGAAAGTGGTCAAATCACAGGCGTGATTTTTTTTATACAGTTGAGAATCAGTGAGAATCAATTCTTCTTCCATTATTCCTAATAAATTGAATATGATTTACCTTTTTGTACAGTTGAGAAACAACAACAAATTCTTCTGATAATATTCCTGATAAATTAAATACGATTTACCACACTATGCTAACTTTCAGCAAGCCTGAGGAAGAAGTCTTTTGAAAGTGTTGTGGAAAAAGGAGAAAATGCTGGTTTCCCGCATTTTCTCTTTTTCCCACAGTGTTTTCTACCCTACCAAAAAAATAAAGTTTAATTTCCAAGACACAAACAAGTCTATAAATTTTGTCATTTGTTAAAGAGTTCAGAATCAAGCAAATCTGCATTTCATTCATTCAAACTGTTACAAGGCAGGGTTTTGTTTTCTCTAGTTGCTGACAACAGCTGATGAGGTAGCCAAGTTACAGGAAGAACTTGCCACAATGAGACCATTGCTAGAAGAAGCTGTAAAGGAGTCGATACAGACCATGGAAAAGATCTCCAAAGATACGGTCATTGCCAATGAAACAAAGGCTGTAGTGCAGAAGGAAGAAGCGGCAGCCTCACAGAAGGCCCAAGAAACCCAGGCTATTGCTGATGATGCCCAAAGAGACTTGAATGAGGCCTTGCCTGCTTTGGTATGAACTACTATACAATCAATTATGGAATTTCCTCAGTTTTTTCTGAAATTCTCATCAAATGACATTGTGTTTTAACTGTTTACCACAGGACAAAATTTTGGGCTAGCCTAATTTGAAAGCATTTGCAGACAACAAAATGACTCTGAATCAAAAATTGAAATTCCATTTGGGAAGAGTAGAAAACATTGTGGGAAAAGGAGAAAATGCTGGTTACCAGCATTTTCTCCTTTTCCTGCAATGTTTTCATTAGCTGTTTTTCTCAGGGTCGTAAACAGCTGGGATTGTGTTAAGGGTTAACTGCTACAGAGACCTTTTAAAAACATTATGGGTAATGAGAAAACCAGAGTGGCTTGGAAAGAACTGTTGTTGAGAGTACATTGTAGGATCTACAACAAGAGAAGGGGTCAAAAACATAAAATAAATGGCATATTTGGGGGGTTTTTGGGGTGGGAAAGATCGAAATAAATTTCATCTTGTGAACATCATGGATGATTTTTTCACTAGTGGTGCAGCCACCCACGAAAATATGATCTTCAACCGATGAAACAAGTTTTGAACTGTTGCAGAAGAAAAAAGAAACCCAAATATCCTCTATCTAATCCTGTGATTAAGATTGAAAAATAAAACTGTTCACTCATTCCCTAATACAAAATTTTAAACTTTTCTGGGTTGAAAGCATTTGCAGACAACAAAATAAATGTGCCTGAAAAGTAAAAAGTTGTTTTAAAGGAAAAGGTGAACAACATGGGAAAAGGAGAAAATGCTGGTTACCAGCATTTTCTCCTTTTTCCATATTTTTTTCAAAGCTTTTCTTTCTCAGGGTGGTGAAATATTAGGATTCAGTGCTAAAAAAGGAATAGCTGACAGAAGAAACAAAAGGCATCTCTTGGTACAAGTGGCCACTTATACAATATTGTATATTGATAAATTGATTTTGAATTTAAAAACTGGATGCTCCTTACAGTTGGCTGCTGCATTCAAGTTTTTGCTATCATGATGGTATAATTTTCTGCAATTGCTAGGATGCTGCTGTGGCCAGTTTAAAGTCCCTGAACAAGAATGACGTGGTAGAAGTGAGAGCCATGCAGCGTCCCCCTGATGGTGTGAAGATGGTGATTGAGGCAGTCTGTATCATGAAGGGTATTAAACCTAAAAAGGTGGCTGGAGACAAGGTAAAACTGTAGTCTGAGTGAAGTACTGTTTTAAGTTGAAATTTTTGCAAATAAAAAATTTTTGGTAATTTGAAAAATTTGCAAACTTGACTGTTCCCATGTATAACCACAAGTATTCCAACAAATGGCATGTGTCTTTAATTAGCAAACATATCCATACGCAAAATGCACTTAACTGGTTACCACATGGCAAAATTTAGATCTATCCAAATTGAGAGCATTTGCAGATGACAATTTCATAGTGGCTCACATGATGCTGGTTACCAGCGTTGTCTCCTTTTCCCACAATGTTTTCAAAAGGCCTTTTACTTAGAGTCATTATTGTGTGGTAAAGGATTAATTTGTAGTTCATAAATTTTTGGACACCCATGTATGTCCACAAATGTAGTAGTTGTATAAATATGTTTGATATATAAGTCTGAGAAGTTCTTGTACTTTTTCATTTTACTCATCACCACACAATGCTGAGATGTAGTGATATTGAGATGGATGGTTTTGAGAAAGTAGCCATTGACTTGGAAAAAGATTTGTTTAAGTAGTGGTGTGGGAAAGCCAGGAAACATATTCATAGGTGCACTTACCGCCATGATATGACCTATAGGCGATGATGAAGGATATGTTTCTGTCTTGTCATTATTTTGTTTTATGTGACAAATAGAATCTCACATTCATGACTAAGTATTTTCATTTTTATCAAACTTGTTGTCTAAAATGTATTTGACACATGCCAAGGCAAGCCTCATACAACTTTAGTCAACTTATTTGAATAGATGAATACTTATGTAAGATTCTGTATGTATACCACTATTTGATTAACTCCTTACCAAACAGCAAAATTTTGGACTAGTCCAAACTAAAAGCATTTCCAGAAGACAAAATAAATGTGTATCAAAATTTGAAATTTGATTTGGAAAGGGTAGAAAACATTTTTGGAAAAGGAGAAAATACTGGTTACCAGCATTTTCTCCTTTTCCTACAATGTTTTCAAAGGCTTTCTTTCTCAGGGTTGTTAAAAGTTGGGATTGTGTGGTAAAAAGTTAAACAAACAATTCTGTTTTACAGCCGGGACAGAAGATAGATGACTACTGGGAGCCAGGAAAAGCCCTGTTGCAGGACCCCGGGAAATTCCTGGAGTCCCTGTTCAAGTTTGACAAGGATAACATTCCAGACGGGGTCATCAAACTTATACAGCCATATATAGATGATGAGGCTTTCCAGCCGGCTGCTATTGCTAAGGTAAACATAAACCTTTTTGTTGCATTTCTTGTTTACATATCGGCTCATTTATATTTCAAAAAGGGCATGAATGCTAATTACATATTATCTCCCTTTCTCTGGCAAAAAAGGGGCTTACTGCATCTCGTTAACTCATTATACTTTAGGCTTGTCCAAATCGGAAGCATCTGCAGACAACAAAATAAAAGTGACTGAAAATTTGTAATTTGTTTGTGAAGGGTAGAAAACATGGTGGGAAAAGAAGAAAATGCTGGTTGCCAGCATTTTCTCCTTTTCCCACAATGTTTTCTAGAGACTTCTTTCTCAGGGTCGTCAAAAGTTGGGATTGTGTGGTAGTGGGTTAATGCATTATATGGAGCAAGTCATTCAATGATTAAGGATAAAGAAGCAAGCACAAGTACCATTTTGTTGCCAGATGTTTCACATTTATCACTCTGGTTTCGTATGATTATAAATATCTAAAGCCTCTCCCTACATCCATTTGAATGTGTGTAAGAGGCAGGCACAAGTACCATTTTGTGGCCTAATATTTCACATTTACTACTCTGGTTTCATATATGCGTAGATATTTGGAGCCTCTATATCCATCTGAATGTTGGTCAGAGGCAAGCACAAGTACCATTTTGTGGCAGAATATTTCACTTTTTTTTCACTCTTGTTTCGTATAATTGTAGATATCTGAAGCCTGTACCTGCATCTGTATGTTGGTCAGTCATGCACAAGTTCTGCTTTGTGGCCAAATTATATAGAGGATATATGTCTTTTTCGGTGAAAGATCGAAATATATTTCATCGTGTGGACACCATCGGTAATATTTTCACAAGTGGTGCAGCCACGAGTGAAAATATTACCGATGGTGTTCACGCGATGAAATAAATTTTGATCTTTCACCGAAAAAAACAAATATTCTGTTTATTTCATGCTTTAAACCCTTTCTGGGAGGAGCTTTATCAAAATCCAGTACAGTTCTTTTCCGTTATTCCCTGTGGCGTACCCCTCCTGCATAACAACGCATTACAATATTACATCAAGCACGAGAAATGTAAGGTATATGACGTCATATTTCCCATCAGGTTATTAGGCAAGTGCAATTTACCTAGGCAACAAGAACATGAAAATCGGTATTTTCACTGGTTGTACCAGTGTAAGATCCAAAAATATTTTCACTGCTATTTCTCGATATCCTTCCGGAAAGCATGAAATAATCACATCTATTTTACTGTTTTGTATGATTACAGGTTTCTAAAGCCTGTACCTCCATCTGTATGTGGGTCAGAGCCATGCACAAGTATCACTTTGTAGCCAGGGGTGTGGCACCCAAGAGGGAACGTTTGCGCATCGCTACTGAGGAGTTGCAGGAAACTCAAAGAATTCTCGATGCAGCCATGGCCCGTCTTGCAGAGGTGGAAGAAGGTATTGCGACACTGCAGGCCAAATATGAGGACTGTGTGAGGAAAAAGGAGGAACTGGAAAACAAATGTGCTGAATGTGAGGCTCGATTGGTCAGAGCTGATAAGGTGATTCTTTAAAAATCTTACCTTCTTTGCAGATTAATTGTCAAGTTGTTTGTTAAAGATTTACCGGTCATTGTAAGTTTCAAGTTGATCAGTGCTTGTTTAAGTGTAGTGCTGGAGCTATATTCATCAACCATTCTTGAGAATATTCTTGGTCTTATTCTACAAGATTTTCTAAATTTGTAAGTAACACAACTTCTGACTGGCTAAGCGGAATGGTTTAGCCAATCAGAAATTGCGTTACTTACAAATGTAGAAAATTCTGGACAATAAAACGAAGAACGTTCTTAAGAATGGTTGGTGAATATGGGCCCTCTGGACGTGACAGCTAAAATGGGCTGGCATGAAGAAATCTTTGATCCTTGATAGTTATCAGCAGATTCTCCTTTTCTTACAATGAGTTCAAAAGCCTTCAACTCCTTGGGTTGTCAAAACCCAGAATTGTTTGGTAAAAGGATTAAAAAAATGTTCTATGTTGCAATATCAGCTTTAGTGTGATAGAACATCAGATTTTGCTTTTCAAGGTTGGAATTTTTCACGTGCCAAAATGACAGTATAGATTCATAATCAAACTCTTTTGTTCTATATGATATGATCTTGATCTACACTGCGCAAGTGCAAAATGTCATTGAGGGTTAAGTTCTGATGGTACATTGTCAATCTAAGAAATAACTTGCTTTCTATCATGTTTTATCATTCAATAAACCACAGTTGTGAGTTATGAGGCACTCTATATAGAATAATGTAGATTTTACTATGCTTTCATTGTGCTGTGTTTATGGAGCCAACTTCACATGTCATGTTAAAAATATACATTTGCAGTGCTTTGGCAAAAGGGGGCTTAATGCATACCTGTGATGCAATATACCAAATAAGACTTAACATGATAAGGGATGGATTAAAATCCATTTAGTCTAGCAATTGACTGGTATCAGGACATCTGCCCCCTGGACATCTGCCCCCGGACTTTTGCTCCCAGACTTTTGCCCCCATAGGACACCTGCCCCCTGGACATTCCCCCCCCCCCCCGGGCATTTGCCCCCATAGGACATCTGCCCCCTTAGGACATCTACCCCCTGGACATCTGCCACGCGGACATTCGCCCCCGTAGGACATCTACCCCCATAGAACATTTGCCCCCTGGACATCCCCCCCCCCCGGGACATTCACCCCCGTATGACATCTCCTGGACATTTGCCCTGGTAGGACATCTGCTCCTGGATATTTGCCCCCGTAGGACAACCGCCT
This sequence comes from Tridacna crocea, assembly GCA_943736015.1. Taxonomy (NCBI): domain Eukaryota; kingdom Metazoa; phylum Mollusca; class Bivalvia; order Cardiida; family Cardiidae; genus Tridacna; species Tridacna crocea. The sequence continues at coordinate 10,587,655 of OX031060.1, read as the reverse complement.
CCTGGGAAACGATAAGCCTCTTCTAAATGATGTTGAAGAACTAATAACATCCTGAATTTTGCTTTATTTTTCTTAAAATGCAAACAAAGAATTTTTTACCTGGGTTTACAGTAGGCGTTCCAGATAAGTAACTGACTCTATAGTTATCATACTGGAAGTTTGGTATTAAAACTGAAATCAATTAATCAGCCGAAGATTTTCAACAAAATAGCTCTTAACGATGCAACAGCTGAGAGGTCTTTTTCATAGTGCTGGTCAAAATTACCATGTACAATATATGTGTATATCTCAAAGTTGCTTTTTTGAGATTGTCCCTTAAAGGATTAAAGGAGCTAGACGTCCAAGTTGTAAACAAACTGAGGGGGCAGATGTCCAGGGGGGCAGATGTCCTAAGGGGGTAGATGTCGGGGGCATACATCTGGGGGGCAAATGTCCTAGACGCCAATTGACTGGGTATGGTGTAAAATGGTCCTTGAAGATGCATGAAATTCACATTAACAAAGTGTTTGACATGAGTCAGCCTGCAGCTGACATGGGTCAATTATTTTTGTAGGGTATATTAAGTTACCTTTTGACATAGCTTGGCTTATGTTTCTTTTTTCTATTTTAGCTGATTGGTGGACTTGCAGATGAAAAAGACAGGTGGAAGGAATCAGTGGAAAAACTAGAATATGTTATCAACAACTATATTGGTGATGTGCTTGTGTCCTCCGGCTATGTAGCCTACCTTGGCCCCTTCACTGTAAGTAATTTTTTGTAAAAAATGTCACCTACCTTCACACTACAAGCACCTTTCATGACTGTAGTTGCTTTGCAGCCAATGTAGATCAAGATCAGACTGCACAAAATGTGCAGTCTGATCTATGATCTTCATTGATGTTCGTTGTCCGCTTTACTGAGATACTCTTGATTAGAGTTACCTTAATCTGGAATTATTTAGGTCTTTTTTTCTGGACGGAAATTTTGTTTCTGGTTTATTGGGCACTGTACAGGTTAATGGTACGGAATTACCATCCCCCGAAAAAATTTGCTGTTGACGTCTATGTAAACATTTGTTTTGAAATGGGAATTATCAGTGTCGATCAATTGAAATTGAAAATGAGGGGATAATTTTCTCACTTCAGCTGAAGATTAATGGGATTTTCATAAAATGGGGTGGGGGGATTTTTTAAACTAATTACCAAACAACAATATTTAACCCTTTACCTGATATGCCAATTTGAGGCTCTTCCATTTCAGCAGCAATTAAAGATATGATGTCAAAAATATGGACAAATGAAGATACAAATATATGACTGAGTGGAAAACATTGTGGGAAAAGGAGAAATTGCTCGTTATGAGCAATTTCTCCGTTTCCCACAATGTTTTCAAAAGCTGTCTGTTGTTAATACGTCAAAATGAGTATATATATATATCTATGGAGTAAAGGGTTAAGGCTTGTTCAGATTGAAAGCATTTGCAGATGACAAAACAAAAGTGACTGAAAATTTGAAATTTATTTTGTGAAGGGTAGAAAACATTGTGGAAAAAGGAGAACATACTGGTTACTAGCATTTTCTCCTTTTCCCACAATGTTTTCTAAAGGCTTCTCTCTCAGGGATGTCAAAAGTAGGGATTGTGTGGTAATGGGTTAACAGAACCTTGAAAAGCGAGCTATTGTGGACTAGGTCATTTTGAAAAGGGACCATTTTGACCACCCATTCAAGGAAGATAACATTGATATAATTTCTTTTAGGAGAAAAATGGATCTTTATTTGACAGTGTGGATCTAAGATCAAACTGCTTATTCTGTGCAGTCTAATCTTAGATCTCCCTTGTCCTCAAAAGGTCAGTGAGTAGCACTTAGCATTCTTAAACTAAGGTTTAAGAATTCCTGCTAAATACAGTTCTTGGGTCCATATTCACCAACCATTCTTAAGAACGTTCTTTGTCTTATTCTTCAGAATTTTCTACATTTGAAAGTAACACAACTTACGATTGGCTAAACCATTCGGTTTAGCCAATCGGAAATTGTGTTACTTACAAATTTAGGAAATCTTGGGAAATAAGGCTAAGAATATTCTCAAGACTGGTTGGTGAATACGGACCCAGATCTCTATAATACAAACTGTAGAAATTTATCTCAACTTTCAGGGTAAATACAGACACAGTATGCATGAAGAATGGGTGAAAGAACTGGACAATCACAAGGTACCCAGGACTGATGATCCCACCCTGATTGCCACCCTCAGTGACCCAGTCAAGGTCCGTAGCTGGCAGATTTATGGGCTACCCAAAGACAATCTGTCTGTAGAAAATGGTGTTATTGTACAGTTTTCTAGAAGATGGCCGCTCTTTATTGATCCACAGGGACAGGCCAATAGATGGGTGAAAAATATGGTAAGTAAAGACTTTGCCAAACCCTTATAAAGCAGTTTTAGTTGGAATGAACTGGAAAAAAAATGACTAATGAAAACATCATGGGAAAAAGAGAAGAAACTGGTCCAAAGCAAGATCTAGAGCTATGTCTTTTATAGGACAGAAAACACTGTGGGTAAAAAAGAAAATGCTTGTTACCAGCAATTTCTCCTTTTTGCACAATATTTTTTACCCTTTCAGTATCAAATTCTATCATTTCCACAACAATTCTATGTCATCTGCAATGCTTCTAATATGGACGAATCTGAAATTTTGCAGTTTGGTCAAGAGTTAAGTCTTGAGGAGCAACAGTCATGTTGTTAACTCTTTGCCCCATGAAAATGTCTTTTGTTGCCATGGTAGTATTAGGACTATTGAAACCTCAAAACAATAGAATTGGTGAAGCAAATGAAAAAAAAAAAATGGAGAATGGAGCCTTTAGAAAACATTATGGGAAAAAGAGAAAATGCTGGAAACCAGCATTTTCTCCTTTTCCCACAATGTTTTCTACCTTTCACAAATCAAATTTCATGTTTTTAGGCACTTTTATTTTGTTGTCTGCAATGCTTTCGATTTGGACAAGCCTAAGATATTGTCATTTGGTAATGATTTAAGTTTTTGTCTGCAAATTTTTAAAATTTTGGCAAGACTAAATTTTTTTCATCCAGGAAAGATTTAACTCTTTACCAAACAACAAAATTTTAGACTGGTTCAAATTGAAAGCACTTGCAGATGACAAAATAAACGGAACTGAAAAAGTGAAAATTGTCTCCAGTAGGATAGAAAATATTGTGGGAAAAGGAGAAAATGCCTGTTACCAGCATTTTTTTCCTTTTTCCACAATGTTTTCAAAAGGCTTATAATTCAGGGTTGTAAAAACCGGGGATTGTTTTGTAAAAGGTTAATATGTACTCTATTATAAAACATGATATTTTACAGGAAAAAGACAATGGACTGGATGTGATCAAACTTTCTGACAAAGATTTCCTGCGTAGCTTGGAGAATGCTGTCAGATTTGGTAAACCTTGTCTTCTAGAAAATGTGGGCACAGAACTGGATCCTGCCTTGGAACCCATTCTGCTGAGACAGGTAAATTTGTAACATGTATTTTGTATCTTCATCTTCTCCATTGATGTAACAGTTTTCCACACAATGATGACTTTTAACGTCCCTGAGGAAGAAGCCTTTTCAAAACATTGTGGGAAAAGAAGAAAATGCTGGTAACCAGCATTTTCTCGTTTTCCCACAAAGTTTTTCTACCCTATCAAAGTAAAATTGCACCATTTGAGCCACTTTGAAATTTTCATCTGCAAATGCTTTCTATTTGGATAGGTCTAAAATTTCGCTGTATGGTAACGGGTCAATACCTTGGTTGTCCTTCCCAAAATGAAGACAAGTTGTTTAAGGTAGAGTTACCTGTCACATTGTCATGCTCATTCCATGTCCCCAAAACTTGATTCCAGATTTTAAAAATCATTTGGTTGGCATGACAACCTTGATAATGCAACATTCCAAGCAGTGGTCTCACGTACAGTCTCCAATATCAAGGCCACTGCTGTAATTCAGAGGTAACATGGGTATAGACATGTGGATGGTTTTAACCGGTTACATAACAATTCCTTATTTTACGACCTTGAGATAGAAGACTTTCGAACACATTGTGAGTAAGGGAGAAAATGCTGGTAACCAGCGTTTTATCCTTTGTCCACAATGTTTTCTGCACTGCTGGAATGAAATTTCAATTTTTGAGTTACATTTATTTGTAGTCTGCAAGTGCATTCAATATGGACCGGTCTTAAATTTTGTCGTTTGGTAAAGAATTAAAATATCTTGATATCTGATGATGTAGATCCAAGACCAGACTGCATGTTCTGTGCAGTCTGATCTTGAAAAACATTGTCTGCAAAAGGTCGTTCAGTTGCAGTTAGTGGCCTAAGAGTTAAAGACCTTTATGAAACACCTGGCTTAGCTGAGTCTCTGATAATTACCTTATTTCAGACATTCAAACAACAAGGTAGTACAGTGATCAAGCTTGGTGATGCTGTCATTCCGTACCATGATGACTTCAAGTTTTACATCACCACAAAACTGCCCAATCCACACTATACACCTGAAGTGTCCACCAAAGTCACCATTGTCAACTTTACCCTCTCACCAAGGTAAATGGTTGGAATTATTTTAATTGCTGGGGTGTCTTTCCCAACTGTAGTTTCCTTAGAGGACTGTGTAAATCAAAATCATTCACAAAAGATGTATTCTGATCTACATTGTTTGTTTTGTAGAGATATTATTGCTAGAAGTAGTCTGGAATTGCATTGTTTGAGTCTTTTTATTATCCCCCGCCATAGGCGGAGGGATATAGTTTTAGCGTTGTCCGTCCGTCCGTGTGTCCGTCCCGGCAAATATCTCCAATACCATTGGACGGAATTTCATGAAACTTTATATACATATACAATGACCCATTCTCCCGAGACATTTTTTTTGTTTTTTTGATTCGATGTAAAATGGCCGACTGAGAGCGATTTTAAGTTTCACTTAAGTTACACTTAAGTACACTTTCAATGTTTGGAGTCTTCTCTTCAAAACTCGATTTTTCCACAACCCCTGGACCAAATTGGATAAAACTTCATATATGAACTCCTTGGGGTAAGGCGCCGACATATCTTTCGCGGATTTTCAATTTGACCCCGTGTCATGGAAAAAAGGGGCTTAATGCAAAATTGCAATTTTTACCAATATCTCATTAAGTTTTTGTCAGAATATCATGAAACTTCATGGTTATATTGTTTATGGAAAGTTTTAGCATGTGCCCTTGCTATTTTTAATCTGGGCGTTTTTTAAGTTGACGTTCTGTCATGTAAAAAGGGGGTTTCTTGCAAAATTTCAATTTTTACTAATATTTCATTCAGTTTTGGTCAAAATTTCATTAAACTTCATGGTTATATTGTTTTTTCAAAGTTTCACCATGTGCTCTTGTTTCTTTATCTATGTGTTTTTCAATTTGACCCTCTGTCATGGAAAAAGGGGGTTTCTTGTATAATGACAAGGAAAAAGGGGCCCTAATGCAAAATTGCAATTTTTACTTATATCTTGTTCAGTTTTTGTCAAAATTTCATGAAATTTCATGGTTCTATCTTTTTCTACAAGTTTCAACATGTGCCCTTTGTTTTTTTCAATCTATTAATTATTAATGCGCAAATATGTCTTGCCTGCTTTCTCAAATTGAGGCTGCATCACGGAAAAAGGCGACTTCATGGAAAAAATTGTTTTTCACTAATATCTCCTTTATCGGTGCTCAAAACTTTGTTAAATTTCAAATCTGAACTTGTTGGAATGTTGCCCAGGTACCTCTCTTCCTGTTTCTCAATTTCAGGCTACGTCTCGGGAAAAGGGGGCTTCATGTAAAAAATTGTTTTATGTAATATTTACTACATGACTGCTCAAAATTTTATGAAATTTCGAATTTTGAATTATTATTTAAAAATGCCACAAATCACACACCCGTTGTTTTTATTTCAATGATCCAATATTGTCTTATGGGAAAAGGGGGCTTAAAGGGGGCTTATTGTCCTCTACAAGTTTGTGTTGGCTATCTCCAAGATAGTAATTGCCTTTTCACTTCAAATTTTGGGGGGCATGAACAGGTTCTTTTAGGATAAATGAAGTGATTTTTTATCAATTTCATATATTTTATGACAAGCACTCGTTCGGGGAGCATAACCCGTCTCTGACGGCTCTTCTTTTATCTAATGAAATCCTGTGCCATGGAACAAGGGAGCTTAACGTATAATTTCTTCATGGACCAATAACAAAAAGGCCACATGTACATGCAAAACAGAATACCTCCTATACGTTTGTATCAAAAAAGGTCTTTTTCGGCGGGGGATATCATTTCAACGAAATTGCTTGTTTTAGCTTGACTTAAAAATGTATGTAACATTTTGTTCAACTGGCAGTCAAAGGGTTGAAAGAAAACTTCCATGACTGTCATTTTCTTCTAATACTTAGAACAACTGATAGTGCTTTATAAATGGTATAGATCTAGGTCAGCCTGCGCAGAATCTTCACTATCAGATTTGTGGCAAGACTTATTGTCAGATGCTTTACAAATGGTTTTGGAAAAGATACTTGAAATTTTAATGCTTTAACCCTTTACCACACAAGCAAAATAAAGACTTATACACATTCAAATCATTTGCAGAGGACAGTTTAAACATTGTTCAAAGGATAGAGTTTGTCTTTGATTATGTGGAAAACATTGTGGAAAGAGGAGAAAATGCTGGTTATCAGCATTTTCTCCTTTTCTCAGAATGTTTTCAAAAGGCTCTTTTCTCAGGGTCGTTCTTTATTAAGCCTGTCTGTGATACCTTTGTTGCAAATTCCTTGTACAATTTTACTGTCATTGTTTTGAAACTTTGCACATCAAAGACTTGCTGTTAATGTTGAATAATTATCTCCCCTTGAATGTGGATATTCCGGTAGGTAATGCATATCAGTTTTGAACATCTTTATCCTCTGTCAAATCCTTTGCTAGGTATTAGTTTAGTGACAGATCTTGTTATATTTTCCCATGGTGGTTTGGAGAATCTCACATAACCTCAAATAAGAAAGATCTTTACAGCATCGGTTAGAATCCTGGCCAGGATGGTTTGTACATTAAAGCTATGTATTTGTTGCAAACTTTGATGCTCATAAGACTGACCAAATACCTCACTTTTAAACCCACTACCACCCAATCCCAATATATAATGAACCTGATGAAGAAGGCAATTGAAAACATTTTGGGAAAAGGAGAAAATGCTGGTTACCAGCATTTTCTCCTTTTCCGAAAATGTTTACTACCCTTTCAGTTATAAACTTCATCGTTTGAAAGATGTTAAGTTTCTCCTCTATAAATTCTTCTATTATATAGACAAGTCAGACAAAATTGTATGGTAAAGGGTTAAATAACTAATGTAAGCTATGATACTGATACCTTCCTGCTATATTTTTCCACAGTGGTTTAGAGGATCAGATGTTGGGTATAGCAGTAGCAGAAGAGAGACCAGATCTAGAGGAGGCCAAGAATCAGCTGATTGTCAGTAATGCAAAGATGAAACAGGAACTGAAGGAGATAGAAAACAAGATCTTGTATAGACTGAGTACATCCGAGGGAAGTCCAGTAGACGACATTGATCTCATTCAAACACTGCAAGACTCCAAGATTAAGTCCATGGAAATATCCGTAAGTTTTATCATTCTACCTTCTCCGAATATAATTATTTATTTCGTGCATGTCAGTAATATATCGAGAAATAATGTCGGATGATGGTTTGATATTTCATGCTTACGACTGATGAAAAATATCAATTTCATATTTTCTAAATCTTCATTTGAAACTGGAAACTATTGTTCATTGTACACTGGTTCCCCAGGTAAGAAGCCTGTGCCATTCAACTAGAAGGAAATGAGGCATAATTTACAAGCATTTTCCCTTTGTTTCTTGACTTTACATAATATTGTAATGCATTGTTATGTTAGGGTGTTTGCAAGGGGAATTAAAAATAAAACAGGGATCATCAAATATTCAATGAATTGTGATTGGACCACATACATGATGTTATAAGTACTGGTATTGACCTGCAGAAAGTCTTATGGGGGTAGCTCAAAACTTAAATATTGAGTGTTGATATTATGGCTCCTTTCCAGTTCAGATAAATGTTTTATAGGATAAAAGAAATATAATCTTTGATAGCTTAACACTGTCCCAAACAAGCCCTGGTTTTTACGTGTCTGCATTAAAAGTCTTTGAAAACACTGTGGGAAAAGGAGAAATTGCTCGTAATGAGCAATTTCTCCTTTTCCCACAGTGTTTTCTACCCTTTTTGAGAACTTTCTGCAATTTTCTCCAAATCTAAAATTGTCGTCTGCAAACTTTTTCGGTTTGGAAGGATCCAAAATTTGTTGGTTTGGAAAGGGTTAAAACAGATATTTTCTAGTTATTTTTTGCTCTTCAGGCCAAAGTACTGGTGGCAGAACAGACAGAGAAGGACATTGATACCACGAGAAGTCAGTACATTCCTGTGGCAGTAAACACACAGATTCTGTTTTTCTGTGTGGCAGATATGGCCAATATAGACCCTATGTACCAGTACTCTCTAGAGTGGTTCATCAACATCTTCCTGGGTGGTATTGCAAATGCTGAGAGAGCAGGTAATAAGCAGTATTTCATAAATATGCTATTCAATTTATTCTTACTGAGTCATGGTATGCATCTGTGGAAGATAAATTTTTAAACTTTTGTAGAATACTGATAATCAACGTGTAATAGGGACTAAGTGCATTATGATAAGGTTATCCGTTTACTACACTATCTGGACTTTTAATGACCCTGAGAAAGAAGCCTTTTGAAAACATTGTGGGAAAAGTTTTCTACCTTTTTCTCAGCAAATTTTAATATTTTCACCTTTTTGTACATGTTTGCATTTCAAATATGTTTCAATCATTTGTTTTCTGTCACATAATTTCAAACCAATCAGCTGAACTTTCTCTATTCTTTTCAAATATGATTTGCACTTTTTCCTGCAGTGATGATCTTTGAAGGAAATTGCATATGGAAGAAATAGTGCATAAAAGTGTGCAATATAGTACTACTTTGAATAAGTAGTTTCTATTGTGACTATCTTTATCAAAAGAACTTTAATGTTGAATACTTTAAGCCTTTTCTAAATTTTGAAACAATGTTTGAAAGAAGGCTTTAGAACATATTGTTAGAAAAGTAGAAAATGCTGGCATTATTGAAAAAGGAGAAAAGGAAATATGGTTCAGCTGGCATTACCCGCACCCTTTACTCCATAGATACTCATTTCTAAACATTGCTTGTAGGAGCCTTTGGAAAACATCATGGCAAAAGGTGAAATTGCTCGTAATGAGCAATTTCACCTTTTATCACAATTTTTTCTATGCTACAAAAAGGTTTCATTTACACATGAGAAACAGCTTCATTCTTGCTGTTATTTAGGGTCAATTAGAGATGCCATAGAAATGCTTTATGGGGTAAAGGGTTAAGTGTCACAAAGTTGCAGTAAAATGCCTTTTTGCCAGAGCATGGTTCGTATAACTTTTTGACCCTGTTGTTGTTGTTGATTCTGCAGATAACCTTCCACAGCGAGTAGAGAACATTAACAATTTCTTCACCTTCAGTCTCTACAGTAATGTGTGCAGATCTTTGTTTGAGAAACATAAACTTCTGTTTGCCTTTTTACTGTGTGCCAGGATCAAACAGTACAACAAGCTTATCAACATGGTATGTGTGAATCTTTGCCATATGATAGGAAATTTTATGTCTCAACTTTGCTGGTTACCAGTTCTGGCTCTCCATGTTGTTTTAACTCTTAGGCTGCTAAGCGCGACTCTCTGACCTTTTGCAGACAGTGTAGATCAAGATCAGACTGCACAGAACGTGCAGTCTGATCTTGGATCTACACTGTCCGATATGGAGATGTCCATACCCAAAACATAGAATTGAATTAGTAATAGTTGGGTTTTTACCATCAAATTAAAAAAAAAAAAAAATCATATTATTTACTTACCAGGATAAGGGTTAAAATTTCTCTTTCTACAAGGTCATTAAAACAGGGGTATAAAAAGGGATAACATAGCCTTTACTCTGTACTGCATAGGCAACTTCAAGACCTGAAATTGGCATGTATGAACAGAGAGAAAACCTTTTATATTCTACTATCATATGTATACATAAATCAGTTATATAATAAGGACACACTTAGAAATACAACATTCAATGATAAAAGACAGTTGAGTAGGGGAAAACAAAAATGCAAAAAGGATATTATAATTTTTATACCCCCGCAAAACGATTGTTATACTGGAATCAGCTTGTCTGTCCATGTGTCTATCTATGTACAAAATACTAACTCCTCTAGTTTTGCTGCTATTGTTGAAAAATTTTTGATACATTGATCATATACTGTAAGTTGTGCAAGATTTTCAATCGTCTACTCCCTATGATTCAAAGGTAATCTCCCCTTCAACTTTTTTTGTTAAATTGCCAGTTTCTGTTAAAGGTCTGGTGGGGGTATTAAGTCACATTCAGTGACAGCTCTATTATGCTTGAGCGAAGAAAATGATATTAATGAAAATGATGCAAAAAGAAATACTTTTTTTTTCTCACTTTACAGGATGAGTGGAGATTTTTCCTGGCTGGTGGAACCATCAAACCCAAGGACTTGCCCAATCCTTCCTCAGACTGGTTGTCAGCCAGATCCTGGAATGATATTCTCACTCTAGGCTCTCTACCTACGTTTGCTAGTTTCCCAGAGGACTTCAAAAACCATCTGGAGGGATTCAAGAAGATATTTGATAGCCCTGAGCCCCACAGGTATACTCTTGTGAATAATGGAGGCTTATTAACTCTTTACCAAACGTCAATATTTTAGGCTTGTCCAAATCGAAAGCATTTGCAGACGACAAAATAAAAGTGACAGAAAATTTGAAATTTTTTTTGTGAAGGGTAGAAAATATTGTGGGAAAAGGAGAAAATGCTGGTTACCAGCATTTTCTCTTTTTCCCACAATGTTTTCTAAAGGCTTCTTTCTCAGGGTCATCAAAAGTAGGGATTATGTGGTAATAGGTTAAGCGGATCACTTTTAACTGGTTTCCATCTGCAGATGACTTTTGTCCAGACTGATTTTAACCCTTTACCAAACAATAAAATTTTAGTCGTGTCCAGATTGTAAGCATTTGCACAATTTCACTTGGGCTAAGGTGGTACAGCGTTTCTTTGTCTCTTTACCAAACGACAAAATTTTAGACTTGTCCGAATTGAAAGCATTTCCAGACGACAGTTTAAAAGTGACTGAAAAACTATAATTTGTTTTGGGAAGGGCAGAAAACATTGAGGGAAAAGGAGAAAATGCTGGTTATCAGCATTTTCTCCTTTTCCCACTATGTTTTCAAAAGGCTTCTTTAATAGGGTAGTTAAAAGTCGAGATTGTTTGGCAAAGGGTTAAAGGGTCAAAAACAGCATTTTTCCTTTTCCAAGGAATTGTTTTCTAAACTTTTCTTTCCCACAGTCATTAACATCAGCATTGTGCAGTAAAGGGTTAACCCTTAACCTGCTTAATAACCGAACTGTCACGATGTCAAAATTCAAAGCTGCTGCATATTACCAAATTAATTGGTTCAACACATGACACTTGACTCTAAAAGAGGGTAAAAACATGTTTGACAAAGGACATAAATGCTGGTTCCTTGCATTTTCCCATTTTCCCACAATATTTTCAAGAGGCTTCTTCAAAACCCAAACAATGCTATTTCAAACTTTTTTTGGGGGGCAGGGGGGGTGGGGGTGGAATTATCTCCTTATGGTACAGTGTAATTTAAGTATCAGACCATATGTTCTCTGCATTCTGACCTTGATCTACACTGTCCGCAAAAGGTTGTTGAGTGGAGTTTATCAACCACAGAATATAAACTTTAAGACAGAGTAGTAGGACCGACTGAACTGGAGTCGTGAATCAGTATGCTACCTTCTTTGGTCAGTCCCACTACATACTAGTAGATAAATAGACATAATGTTTTCTACCCTTCAGAAACATTGCGATCATTTGAGTTACATTAAATTGTCATCAGAAAATGCTTTCAATGTAGAAAAGTCTAAAAATTTGGGAAAGACTTGAAGACCGATTGACAAACAAGATGAAAGTTTAAGCAGCACTTCTTATCCCCCAAGGTTGTTTTTGCCTACCTAAAGCCAGATTGTCTATTTCTTGGAACTTGTATTGCTTTTAACTCTTTACCAAACCACAGAATTTCAGACCAGTCCAAATTGAAAGTATCTAGATGACAAAAGAAGTAAGGCTCAAGAACTGAAGTTTGTTTTGGGAAGGGTAGAAACATAGTGGGAAAAGCAGAAAATGCTGGTTACCAGCATTTTCTGCTTTTTTCACAGTGTTTTCAAAAGCTTTCTTTCTCATGGTTATTTAAATGTAGGATTTTGTGTTAAAGGGTTTAAATCCCATTTTCCAGAATGTTTATTTCTTTGGTTACAGGGAACCATTGCCAGGATCCTGGAACACAGACCTAGATCAGTTCCAGAAGATGATTGTGTTGAAATGTTTAAGAACAGACAAAGTCACAGAAGCCATGCAGGACTATGTGGCCAGTAACCTTGGACAGAGATTCATAGAACCACAGGTATTTTGCTTTTGGTTTTGAAAACTAAGGATTGATTAGAAAAGGTTTAACCCTTTCCCAAACAATCCCTGGTTTTTATGGGTCAGGAATAGAAGCCTTTTGAAAACATTGTGAGGAATAGAAACCTTTTGAAAATATTGTGGGAAAAGGAGAAAATGCTGGTAACCAGCATTTTCTCCTTTTCTCACAATGTTTTCTACCCTATCATATAGAAAAAATCATCTATTTAGCAACTGTTAATTTGTCATCTGCAAAATGCTTTCAATTTGATCTGATCCAAAATTTGCCATTTGGGAAAGGGTTAAATCAGCATGTGCAGTTAGGGTTTATACCTCAACCCTGAAACCTTTTACCATGCAATCCGGACATTTAACAACACTGAGGAGATTACCAGCATTTCCTGCTTTTAACACAATGTTTTCTATCCTTCCCAAAATAAATTTCAAAATTTGAGTCATATTTATTTTGTCATTCATAAATGTTTTCAAATTGGACTTGTCTAAAATTTGTCATTTGGTGAAGATTTAATTCTCAAAATAAATCCAACCGACATTTCGGTCTAGACATAACACCCAATTATGTGGTACTGTATAAGTGGAACTTTTCGTGATGTAAAATTTTTTACGATTTTGCAAATTTGAACAATTTGTAAACATATTCATATGTTTTATGACAAGTATATCAACAAATAGCAAGTATCTTGAATTTGCAAAATACAAGCAAAGTGTCTGATGAAAATTTGCAAATTTTCCACCATGCCTATATATATCCACATATACACTATTTCATAGTTGCTTTTGTCTATATTGTTTCAGCAAAGCGGACAGTTTTGATCAAAGATCAAACTGTACATTTTGTGAGGTCTTATCTTGATTTACACTGGCTGCAATATAGTTGTAAGAATGAGCTTTAATCCTTTACCAAACGACAAAATTTTGAACTTGTCCAAATTGAAGGCAGTTGCAGATGACAAAAATAAATGTGAATCAAAAATTGAAAATTGATTTGGAAAGGATGGAAAACATTGTGGGAAAAAGAGAAAATGCTGGTTACCAGCATTTTCTCCTTTTCCCACAGTGTTTTCAAAAGGCTTCTTTTTCAGGGGCGTCAAAAGTAGGGATTATGTGGTAATGGGTTAAGGAGTTAAGTATAATACACGTTTTGTGAATTCTGTTTTACAGACAGCAGATCTACACTTGGTGTACAAGGACTCTTCTCCGACCACACCGCTGATTTTTGTCCTGTCACAAGGAACTGATCCGGCAGCTGATTTGTACAAGTTTGCAGAGGAGATGAGATTTGCCAAAAAACTGAATGCTATCTCACTGGGTCAAGGGCAGGTAATTATTGATGCCTGATTTTATTTTTATGTGTACACTACACAATCCAGAGTTTTAACGATCCTGAGGAAAAGGACTTTTTGAAAACATTGTAGTTACAGGAGAAAATGCTGGTAACCAGCATTTTCTCCTTTCCCCACAATATTTTCTACTCTGTCAAAGACGGAAATCATCATTTGAGCTATATTTAAATTGTTGACTTCAAATGCTTTCAGTTTGGTCTAATCCCAAATTTTGTCATGTGGTAAAGGGGTAATATGGATACTGTACATAGCTTACTTGCATGCAGTTCTAGATATTTTGACAATTGGAGCAAAGTTCTGTACCAGTAATTTATTCTTTTGTTACAGTGTTTCCAAAAGTAATCAAGCAAAACAAAACCAGGCACCTCTAGTAGGTTATTAAACCCTTTCCCACACCACGATGACTTTTGACGCCCCTAGGAAAGAAGCCTTTTGAAAACATTGTAGCAAAAGGAGAAAATGCTGTTTACCAGCATTTTCTCCTTTTCCCACAATGTTTTCTACCTTGTCAATAAACAATTGCACCTTTTGAGCCACACTGAAATTGTCGTCTGCAAATGCTTTTAATTTGGACAGGGCTAAATTTTTGTCATCTGGTAAAGGGTTAATGATTTTAAGAATGCTTTATTTACTGTATCATACATTACAGGGTCCCCGTGCAGAAGCCATGATGAGAAGTGCTATGGAGAGAGGAAAATGGGTATTTTTCCAGAATTGTCACTTGGCCCCCAGTTTTATGCCGGCCCTGGAGAGGATGATCGAGCAGATTGATCCAGATAAGGTATATACTCCCTCCGTTTTACTTTGCTATGGACCGTACCCCAGTAGCTCAATTGGTTGTGTGCAGGACTTAAGAACACAGGGTACAGGGTTCGATCCCTGGCTACAACCCTGGCTTGGCTAATTTCTGTCTGAGGATTGATGATAGTCACTGCAACAGGATTCATTCCTCTGCCACTGCTGACCATTGTTTCGACAATGATCATGTGGGAAAGCAACCAGTGGCTTGGAAAGAAAATTGTGCAAAGTACTGGTAAAGAAAACTCCAGGAACACATGGATAGGTGCTCTGGCTGCCACAATATAACTTAACCCATTACCACACAATCCCTACTTTTGACGTCCCTGAGAAATAGGCCTTTTGAAAACACTGTGGGAAAAGGAGAAAATGCTGGTAACCAGCATTTTCTCCTTTTCCCACAGTGTTTTCTATCCTTCACAAAACAAATTTTAAATTTTCAGTCACCTTTAGTTTGTCGTCTGCAAATGCTTTCAATTTGGACCAGTCTAAAATTTTCTCGTGTGGTAATGAGTTAAATAATTTTGAAGATTATGTTTTTTACACCATACAGTCAACCAATCATTCATTACTTTGTCTAAAAAATGTGGTAACCAGCCTTTTCTCCTTTTCCCAAAATGTTTTCTACCCTTCCCAAAACAAATATCATGTTTTGAGCAACGTTTATTTTGTTGTCTGCAAATGGTTTAAATTTGGACCAGCCTGAAATTTTGTCATCTGGTAAAGAGCTATACCATCTTCTCACAGAGCATGATTCAGTTATTTATTGATATTTACAGGTACATCGTGATTTCCGACTGTGGTTGACCAGTATGCCAAGTGCCAAGTTTCCCGTGTTTATTCTACAAAATGGCTCCAAAATGACAGTAGAACCTCCCCGAGGTATCAAAGCCAATCTGATGAAATCTTACTCCAACTTCAACGACGATTTCTTTAACACCACAGGAGAAAAGGTAAGAAGTAAACTGTTGACTAAACATTCAAGGGTTAACTAATCCAGCCATTTATTCTAGGATTGTTGAAAAACTAACTTAACTCTTTACCACACAACAAAAAAGTAGACTTGTCCAAATTAAAAGCATTTGCAGAAGAGAATTTGGAAATGGCTCAGATGATGAAATTTGTCTTTGATAGGATAGAAGACATTGTGGGAAAAGGAGAAAATTCTTTTTTAGCAGCGAGGCAATGCCAGTTTTCATCAAAAACTTAAGATGTTGTTTTAATTGGCTTTTCTCTCAAATTTTATAGGAATTTTATATGCTTTATACGTACTTAACTCTTTACCAAACAACAAAATTTGAGATGAGTCCAAATTGGAATCAGTTGCAGACAACAAAATCAATGTACCTCAAAAATGAAAATTTGATTTAGGTAGGGTAGAAAACATTGTGGGAAAAGGAGAAAATGCTGGTTACCAGCATTTTCTCCATTTCTCACAATATTTTCCAAAGCTCTCTCCATCAGGGTCTTTAAAACTCAGGGTTGTGTGGTAAAGAGTTAATGCTTTGATGTAATGCAAATATTTTCATTTATTATTTGTGCTTTTGTTTTCTAATATTTGTGAATTTATGCCTGTAACTAAATAGTGCTTTAAATGTTGTATGCAAATGTAATTTTTAAAGCTTTTTGTTGTTGTTTTATTTTTCTAATTATATACTAACTTTTTATTATACGCCCGTCAAAGACGGGACGTATTATGGGATCACCCATGGCGGGCGGGCGGCGTCCAGTTCTTTGTCCGGAGCATATCTCAAAAACTATTCTAGCTAGGGTTACGAAATTTCATGGGTGGATAGATCTCATCGAGGGGGAGTGCAGTGCACAGGAACCATAACTCTTGCTTGCTTTATTTTTGAGTTATTGCCCTTTGTCTTTTTTCATACTTCAATTTTGTCCGGAGCATATCTCCATAACTATACTAGCTAGGGTTACGAAATTTCATGGGTGGATAGATCTTATCAAGGGGGAGTGCAGTGCACAGGAACCATAACTCTTGCTTGCTTCATATTTGAGTTATTGCCCTTTGTCGTTTTTCATACTTGAATTTTGTCCGGAGCATATCTCCAAAACTACACTAGCTAGGGTTATGAAATTTCATGGGTGGATAGATCTCATCAAGGGGGAGTGCAGTGCTCAGGAATCATAACTCTTGCTCGCTTAATTTTTTAGTTATTGCCCTTTGTCGTTTTTCATACCTGAATTTTGTCCGGAGCATATCTCCAAAACTATACTAGCTAGGGTTATGAAATTTCATGGGTGGATAGATCTTATCAAGGGGGAGTGCAGTGCACAGGAATCATAACTCTTGCTTGCTTAATTTTTGAGTTATTGCGCTTTGCCATTTTTCATACTTGAATTTTGTCCGGTAAATATCTCCAAAACTATACTAGCTAGGGTTATGAAATTTCATGGGTGGATAGATCTCATCAAGGGGGAGTGCAGTGCACAGGAATGATAACTCTTGCTTGCTTAATTTTTGAGTTATTGCCCTTTGTCGTTTTTCATACTTGAATTTTGTCCGGTGCATGCCCCAGCTTTACAACTTGGGGTAAGACGGGCGTATCTTGCGACAATTTGCCGCTCTTGTTAGCAGCTGGGAAAAGGAAATCTTTATACAATTTTATTATCTATAATGCTCAAAGAACTGGCTGACTGTTGAACAAGAATCTATTCTAATAAGACTTGGAAATTTTTAAGTATATTTATGTTTTATAATGTTTCTTTGAGATGATAAATGTTACCATTAATAAAGTAGAAATTCTTGATTACCATTATTTCCTTGTATGAAACATATTTTCAAAAGCATATTTTAGCAAAAAGAAAATAAAATCTGTAGGAAGGAGTGTGTCATTGTCAAAAAAATTTTCTAAGTCTACAAAAGTGAACTTTTGTTAACTATAATATGTGATGCATTTTTAAGAAAAAAATGGAGCGGGTAAGTGATAGTAGATTGTTATCAGTCGATAGTATTGGCTGACAAATGTAATATCCTTATAGACACATATAGATTTATTAGCCCTTAGAATATCCAGTTAAAAAACTCTTTACCAAACAATAAAAATTTTAGATTGGTCGAAATTGAAAGCACTTGCAGACTACAAAATAAACATTAACTGAAAAACTGAAATTTGTTTCCGGCAGGGAAGAAAACAATGTCGGAAAAGGAGAAAATGCTGGTAACCAGCATTTTCTCCTTTTCCAACAATGTTTTCAAAAGGCTTCTATCTTAGGATTGTAAAAACTAGGGATTGTTTGGTAAAGGGTTAACAACAATATCAGAAATAGAAAACTCAAATATTGCAATTTCAAGTTTAATTTTGCAAAAATATCTCAACATAGTAAACTACAGATCAAAGATCAAACTGCTCCATTTGTGCAGTGTGATGTTGATCCCAGGATGTTTGCAAGTGTAATTATATTAACCCATTACCAAACAACAGTATTTTAGACTGGTCCAAATTGAAAGCATTTGCAGACGACAAAATAAAAGTGACTGAAAATTTGAAATTTGTTTTGTGAAGGGTAGAAAACACTGTGGGAAAAGGAGAAAATGCTGGTTACCAGAATGTTTTCTAAAGGTTTCTTTCTCAGGGGCGTTGAAAGTAGGGATTGTGTGGTAATGGGTTAATTCTGTGAAAAGCATTCTAAAGGTTAGTCAAACTTAGTTCCAGAAATAGACTTCAGCTCTATATTTAGCATGTCTTATAGCCATTTTTAAACAGTGGGAGAAAACTTCCTTCATGGTTTACTACTTAACTATTTACCTCTCAAAGCCACCTTATTAATGACCTGAGAAAGAAAGCTTTTGGAAACATTGTGGGAAAAGGAGAAAATGCTGGTAACCAGCATTTTCTCCTTTTCCCACAATATTTTCTACCCATTCCAATCTTTTCAGGCATATTTAATTTGTAATCTACAAATCTTATCAATACAAACGAGTTATAAGATTTTGTCATTTTGTAAAGTTTAAAGTTACATCTAATACATGAATGCAAGAATCAAAATGAGATTATCATGGCAAAATAAGATATTGTCTTTTCACAAGGCATTTAATTAAATTGTCTAAAACAAGATTTCATATGTTTTTGCATGTAGTAATGTATCAAGTCTCTGTCTTAACCCTTTACCAAACAATCCCTGGTTTTTATGACCCTGAAATAGAACTCTTTTGAAAACATTGTGGGAAAGGAGAACATGCTGGTAACCAGCATTTTTCCTATTCCCACAATGTTGTCTACCGTGCTGGAAACAAATTTCAATTTTATGTTTATGTTTTTTTGTTTTCTGCAAGTGCTTTCAATTTGGACCAGTCTAAAATTTTGTCATTTGGTAAAGGGTTAACTTTTTTCTTTCTGGTTTCTTTGGCATGGGTACTACCAGTAAATGCTTAATTCTTGTACTAAGTTCCTATACCCTCATTCTTTTAGACATAGGTAAAGTATTAGTAGACTCTCTGCTCCTATTAGCTCGGCTGTTCTCAAGTATAACAAGTTTTTGTCGTAGCCATGGCGTCTTATCCGTTGTCCAGTTCCAGGCCGCCATGCAAAAACTTTGACCATTTGTAAAACCTCAGTTATTACTGAAGATGTATAAGGGCTAGGAGCTGTAAGGCCTCAAGTGCAACATGGAATAAAATTTCTTGTTAGTTGATAAATTAGAATTTATTCAGATATAATACTTCTGTACATTTTCAATAGACCAAAAACTCCTTTGGTGTCTATTTCAAAATTATTCCTTTATATTTTCATGAAAAGGGAGGTAATTTTATCTTCCTTTTTAATGAGAATAAAGTGGTTTTGATTAATTATTTAATGGTATTTCTATGAAGAAAAAAATGGAAAAAGTGGCTTGAAAGTAGTACATTGTTAATCATAGGAAATTTTATAGGATAATATAATAGTGAAGTTAGCCGTTTTCCTTCAGGGGTTGTAGACTTTAATTCAAACTTGGACAATTTGTTGACAAACAAAAGGGAAACTCATACAATAGGGGCAGATAACCATCGAGGTATTTTCACACAATTATGGTCCTTTTTTTTTACTTGAAATTTTCACGTAAAATCAGGCACTTGCAGGCCAGCGTTGGCACCAGCATGTGATGCTCTCGTTTATTCAAGTCATATTACTGATAATAACTGACATAATTCCAGCTTGGTCGTCCCATGGTTAAGGTATGTTCTCTGATCACGCAGTGGGAGGTGGAAGATTAATGAGTTGTTTTGTATGCAATAAAATGTCCATTCAGCATGGAACTCTTGCACCTTTTGCATCCATTGCATTTAAACCTTTACCACACAATGATGACTTTTAACTCTCTTGGGTAAAGAAACCTTTTGAAAATATTGTGGGAAAAGGAGAAAATGCTGGTAACCAGCATTTTCTCCTTTTCCCACAATGTTTTCTACCCCATCAAAGAAAAATTGTATCATTAGAGCCACTTTGAAATTCTCATCTGCAAATGCTTTCAAGTTCGATAGGTCTAAAATTTTGCTGCGTTGTAAAGGATTAAGAGAAAAAATAATTTGTCCATTTACCAAAATTTCTTATGTTTTAATGAACCCTGAGGAGGATAGTGTTTCAAAAAATTGTGGGAAAAGAGGAAAATGCTGACAACCAACATTTTCTTACAAAGTTTTCTACCCTTTTATATATACAAATTCCATCTTTTGTTCCACATCTTTTTTGTTGACTCCGAATACTTTCGATTTTAGAGGACTCCAAAATTTTGTCGACTGGTAAAAGGTAGAGTTTGTTTTAGCAATTGAGTAAATCTTCTCTATGTAAAGAAGCACTGTCCATTTTTTTCCCTACATTGCTGTTGAAAATTGTCTGTTGACAAGAAACCGAGAATGAAGTTTGCAGTCTTTACCACCGTAGATCACAAACACTTAGAATTTTTGCATGACAGTTAATCCTTTACCAAACAATCCCTGGTTTTTATGACCCCAAGATAGAAGCTTTTAGAAAATATTGTGGGAAAAGGAGAAAATGCTGGTAACCACCATTTTCTCCTTTTCCCACAATTTTTTCTACCCTTAACAAAAAATATCAAATTTTCAGTCACTTTTATTTTGTCGTCTGCAAATGCTTTGAATTTGGATAAACCTAAAATAATGTTGTTTGGTAATGAGTAAACCCATTACCATACAATCCCTACTTTTGACGCCCTTGAGAAAGAAGCCTTTTGAAAACACTGTAGGAAAAGGAGAAAATGCTGGTAACCAGCATTTTCTCCTTTTCCCACAGTGTTTTCTACCCTTCCCAGAACAAAATTTCAATTTTTCATTCACCTTTATTTTGTAGTCTGCAAATGCTTTCAATTTGAACCAGTCTAGAATTTTGTTCTGTGGTAAAGAGTTCAGGTGTGTCTGCATGAATATATGAGCTATGCTCTGTAAAAAGGGGGTTTAGAGCATGTCTGTGATGCAGGGTACCAACCATGCTAGTCGATTATAGCTGAATGAATCGCACCCCCAGGTAGTGTTTTATCGAGTAAACATCTATTTCATTTTGAAATTCAAAGTAATGATTGTTTTTGAAAAGTAGTCGGGTTACTGCGATGCGCCCTCTATTGGATGCTGGTTATTACTCCCCTTTACATCATACATCTGAAAGCCAATGAAATATCGTTTTACAAACTGCTTACGAATACAATTATTCAACATTCTGTACCCAGAATGCCCAAATTAGATGGGTGTGTATTAGTAGAATGCCATCTAGCGGGAGGAAATGAGTTAATCCATTACCACACAATCCCTACTTTTGACGACCCTGAGAAAGAAGCCTTTTGAAAACATTGTGAGAAAAGGAGAAAATGCTGGTAACCAGCATTTTCTCCTTTTCCCACAATGTTTTCTGCCCTTCAAAAAACAATTTCAAATTTTCAGTCACTTTTATTTTGTCGTCTGCAAATGCTTTAGATTTGGATAAGCCTAAAATATTGTTGTTTGGTAATGAGTTAATTAAGGTAAGAGCATAACTCTGTAGTTTAAATATGTTATTTTTCACATTGTACCAAAATTGTATTTAAAAAAAAAAACGGATTGTAGGGACGTAATATGGAGAGTGGGAGATTTGATGTAAGGCTAAGTTTAATATGTTCTCTGTTTCTTTCCTATGTCCTTGTAGTGTTGGACCTGGATTTAATTGGTCATACAGACAGTGTAGAACAGGATTAGACTGTGCAGAATGTGCAGCCTGATCTTTGATCTTTGTCTCTTTTCTGGATATTGTGTTAACCCTTTACCCCACAATGCATTTCTATTGTATCTCGAAATGACCCTAAATAACAGCAAGGATGAAGCTGTTTCTATATGTATATGACACCTTTTGA
This sequence comes from Tridacna crocea, assembly GCA_943736015.1. NCBI lineage: Eukaryota > Metazoa > Mollusca > Bivalvia > Cardiida > Cardiidae > Tridacna > Tridacna crocea. Next base: position 10,565,571 of record OX031060.1, on the reverse strand, counting down.
TAGCATAGAAAAAATTGTGACAAAAGGTGAAATTGCTCATCATGAGCAATTTCACCTTTTGCCACAATGTTTTCCAAGGGCTCCTGCAAGCAATGCATAGAAATGAGTATCTATGGAGTAAAGGGTTAAATGCAGCTTTGAAAATGGCAATTTCTGCATCCTTGGTTTTTAGCTCAGCATGTCCATTATATTTATCTAGCACTGCAAGGGTTTATATTCATTGTATGGTTAATCCTTTACCACTCAATCCCGACTTTAAACAACCCCCTAAAAAATGCTATTTGAAAACTTTGCGGGAAAAGGAGAAAATGCTGGTAACCAGCATTTTCTCCTTTTCCCACAATGTTTTCTACCCTTCTCAAATCAAATTTTACTTTTTGAGTTTTCTCAAGTTGTCTTAAAATGCTTTCAGCTTGGCCCAGTCTTAAAGTTTTGTTGTGTGGTAAAGGATTAAAAACCTGTTCCATCCTTAAACCATTTGCAATGTTTGGAGTCATCAAAAATTCATGGATACATCCCATACAATAAAATAACATCTAAAACATGGATAAGAAAATATGTTAGAATTTTTTTTGTGAAAAAGAAGACTTTTCCCATTTTTAGCAAATTCTCCAATTAACATAATAGTTTCATATTACGGTTCTCTCCCACAGAAGAGTCATATGAACTGTAAACAAGTTGGTTTCTGCAAAAAAGAAGCCAGGAGAGGTCAGAATCAATGTTTTCAACTAGTTTATCGACTTTCAATTTCAACATATTTTGATACATGTAAACAAACAAATGATAAAGCTGCCACGTAGAAACCTCAGAATTATGCTTGACATGATGGTAATTTGACTTTGTCGCGTTTTCAAGTTGCATGTTGTTGTCCAGCGGTTTTCTTTCTCTTTTTTTAATGAAATTCTTATTATTTTTTCTTCTGCTTGGAATATTTGCATAATAAAAAAAACACAATAATTAGAGAGGTTATTTGCAGCCATGGCAAAGTAATATATTAAATCTTTTCTGTATTCCGTCATTTATAAAAATAAACCACGTCTATTTTCTGTTTCGTTTTTTTTTTTATTTCGCTTTATTTACAGAACCATGACAAAACAGACTGTGTAACAGAACAGATACACTAGAAGAAATAGAATTAGAGCAAATTCTCTGGCAGTCTGCCTTTTAAACTCACCACTATTGGAGACGTCTGATGACCTCTCCAATGAAGGCAGGGTTACAAATTCCTGACTTTTTCAAAACTTTTATTCATCATGTGATGAAACTTTTGCAAAGTGTATCGAAAGCTATTATTCCTTGTGTTTTAATAGTCAAAGAATTATGTTTTTTGTTGACTGCTTGTTGAGTTTAAATGTTCCTTTGTTTACTGCTTGTTGACTTAACTTGTTCCTTTTTCTTATGATAATTAATTAACTTTTAAAATGGTTACAACCTTAAATCAAGAGTTGACCAGCGCATCAATATCATTTGTGTGATTTTCATCTGTGAAAAGTGATAAAGTTTCGTACCTAAAAGTTTGTGAAAAACCTTTTTTTTTAGTTTCACTGAAATACCAATAACCTTGATAAGTAACAGCTAGAGGATAGAAACAATTTGTTGCTGTCAGCAAAAAATGCCAGATTAGAGTAATTTTATCCCTTTATTGCATCATGCTGACTTGCAACAACTCTGGGAAAGAAGCCTTTTTAAAACATAGTGGGAAAAGGAGAAATTTGCTGGTGACCAGCGTTTTCTCAAATAAAGAAAATTTTAAAATTAGTCCTCTCTAAAACTAGAAGGCTTAGAGCTTTGATGTTGTACTATATTTTTTGCTTGTCCGAAATGAAACTTTGAAGTCTCATGTCAAATTGATTAGAGACTTGATAAACATGCTTGTTGTTTTACTGCATTTGCAATTATCATACCTCCTCGTCAACCAGCGGTGGGATGGGCATCTCTTGCAACAATTTGCCACTCTTGTTTCATTATCATTTGGCCTTGAACCTCAATATTTGGTATTTATCTTCATCGTAGACCTTGTTTTTAGTACTCAGGTGAGCAATATAGGACCATAATGGTCCCTGTGTTGAAAAAAGATCCATTGGTAAATCTTGACTGAGAAATTGTAAGGAAATATTTCTATGTATCTGTGTTCTTTAATACTAGGTTCATGAATTCAAACACTTGCTACTTGCGTTGGCCTTGTTCCATGGTGTGGTGTTAGAGAGAAGGAAGTTTGGAGCGCTGGGCTTTAATATTCCCTATGAGTTCACAGACGGCGATTTCCGAATCTGTGTCAGTCAGCTGAAGATGTTCCTGACAGAGTACAATCAGATACCTTTTAAGGTAATAATTTCTTTCTTGTGTTGAATATTAATTTTAATAACTTTCTGTTATATAAGACTTTGTGATGAGAAAAATAACAATGATAGAGCTTAATATACCTCCCACAAAACGAATGTTTTCGGGGGTTTACTTGAATCAGCCTGTCTGCCTGAGTGGTCGCCTGTGTGTCAGTGTGTTCATGTGAGTACAAAATACTAGTACTTTTGTGTTGCACTCCCCTAACTTATATTGAAACTTTGCACGTATATTAATCATATATTTATGATTTGCAAGTCTCAATTCTCAAGTGGCAACTCCCCTGGTTGAGGAATTATCTCCCTTTGAACTTGACTCTTTTTCCCTGTCAAAGAGCTGGCAGAGGTATTAAGTTACATTTACAAGGGTAACAACCTATGTCAAAGGAAGTGATATCGGACCTGGGCATTTTCATAACTTATGTCCGCTATATTGAAAAGTAAGTACAATATGAAGATAGAATGAGGCTAACTTGGGTGGATACAAACGGACTACGAAGACTCTCATGTATTTATCAAAGACATTAGATGAATACATTTAATATTCTGATGTTTTAGACAGGAAGCAGATGTCTGTATGCACAAACACTTTGACCAAATATCAAAAGTGATTGGGTTTTCATAGTTGGTCGAAGTCTATTCCATTATTATAAGTAGTTAACAAAAGCTTTGACAAAAAACAAAGTCCCTAGGCATTGTACGCTTTGGAGGTCTAAAGACTTTTTCATTTAAAGGAACGATTACAAAAAAAAAAAAGTCTTAACAAACACACACTCTGACTTTATAACAAGGGTCCGATATCACTACCTGTGATGTCACACTGATGTACCTTGTGAGGGGTGATTTAGTGACGGCTCTAGTTTCTACTGTTATTTTAAAAAGTATAAGAATCACACAAAACTCTCTGTAAAGCAAACAACATCATGTTTTCATTAATCCTTTACCAAACAATCCTTGCTTTTTTATGACCTAGAGGAAGAAGCCTTCTGAAAACATTGTGGGAAAAGAAGAAAATGCTGGTAGCCAGCATTTTCCCCTTTTCCTACAAATTTTTCTACTCTTCTGAAGCCAAGGTTCAACTTTAGAGACACATTTCATTTTGTCGTCTACAAATGCTTCCAATTTGTACATGTCAAAATTTGGTCGTTTGAACAATAAATACTGTTTTTCGACACCTTGCTGTCAATTCGAAGATGACAGAAAAAAGTGGCATAAAACGAGTGATGTTTTTTTTTTGGTTGGCCATTGAGCATTGGCAAGAAGAAACTGTCAGTGGACAGACAGAATGCCCTATTGCATCGTATTTAGATTGACTTTTCGAAGAAACCAATGAGGTGTTGTTGTTGCCCTTGCATTGCTGCTTGTGTCATTGTCTGCATCTTAGTCATGCGAAAACCTTGACATTTTGAAACATCACTGACATGCGAAAACCTTGACATTTTGAAATTCTCTCTGTTATTACTGGAGATATTTACTTCTAACTTGAACAAGTTGTTAGCTATTAACATGGAAACACATAGAATAGCAGCAGATATTCATCAAGGTATTTTCACACAGGTATGCCCCTTTTTTGACTTGACTTTTTAACACAGAAGTATGACTTTTAACGACCCTGAAAGAAAAGCCTTTTAAAAACATTGAGGAAATTGGAGAAAATGCTGGTAACCAGCATTTTCTCCTCTTCTCAAAATGTTTTCTACCCTGCTGGAAACAAATTTCAATTTTTGAATTACCTTATCTCGTCGTCTGAAAGTGCTCTGAATTTGGACCATTCCAAAATTTTATTGTTTGGTAAAGAGTTAACTCTTTTACCTTACTACAAAATTATAGACTTGTCTGAATTGAAAGTATTTGCGGGTGATAAAATAGATGTGACTGGAAGATTTAAGTTTTTTAAGGGGGGGAGGGGGGGGAGGGCAGAAAACATTGTGGTAAAAGAAGAAAATGCTGGCTACCAGCATTTTCTTCTTTTTCCACAATATTTTCAAAAGGTTTCTATCTCAGGGTCATAAATAGTCGGTTAAAATTTTTACTGCAAGTCAAACACTTGCAGCTGAGTGCTGTCACCTTCATGCAGTGCTTTTGTTGAACTTTACTCTTATTATAGGTATTGCTGTACACAGCTGGTCACATTAATTACGGAGGTCGTGTGACAGATGACTGGGACAGACGCTGCATGATGAACGTCCTGCAGGGCTTCTACTGCAAGGATTCCTTGGTTGAAGAGCACAAATACTCGGAATCAGGAGTTTATTATCAGATTTCTACCACCATGGACCATAATGTAATTACGTGATACAACTGTTGATAGTTACTTTCCACATTGTTCCACTGACAAGATACTGTCTCATAAAAAATGCCAAAGAGTATTTCATGAAAAAGTATTTCTTAAGAATTAATATCTTGTATGCATGGATACCAAGGGTGTCAGATTTTTGGTTAGGTACTTTTATATTGAAATTTTTCATACCAAATATTTAGTCCATTAGCATACCACCAAATTTCAGAGTTCTTCATATTGCAGGCGTTTACAGGCCACAAATTTGATGCCCTTCCAAATGGGATTCTGTATTTTACATGGTAGAAAACATTGTGGGAAGAGGAGAAAATGCTGGTAACCAGCATTTTCTCCTATTCCCACAATGTTTTTGAAAGCATTTTTCTTCAGGGGCATTAAACCTGGTATTGTTTTGTAAAGTGTTTAAGAGATCTATTTTGAGTTTTGTATTTATGATTTTTGACAATAAGTTCCAAATGAAAAACAAGAGGGAATTGTTATCCCTCCTGAGTCTCTGGGCTGTTTTTCATGGAAAGTATTATTACATCAGTGGACAACTATATTCTTTAGTATCACAATTATTTTACTGGTCTGTGGAGGCCCCTGGTTTATATTGTGCGTAATTTAGTGTGTTTTCATACCCCTGATTGCTGTGTTTCCTATCTTTATAATCCATTGCCCATGTAGTATTACATTTCTCGTGTAGCTTCTTTATCTCTACAGATTTTGTAATAACTTTGTGAGGACATTTTATATACATTTTGGAATATCAAAAGGAAAAAAAGTTGTCCTTTTTGCTAATTTGAGTACTGCTTTCTAAAGCCTCCTAAGTCAAGAGTCGTTAAAAATTTGGAATGGTTTGTTGAAGAGTGAAAAACTGATCGAAATGCTGTAAATTTCCTTATTTCATCTTAAGTTTCAAATTTATTCTTAACTCTTTAACAAAAGGCAAAATTTAACACTGGTCCAAATTGAAAGCATTTGCAGAAAACAAAATGAAAGTAACTCGAAATTTGAAATTTATTTCCAGCAGGATAGAAAACACTGTGGGAAAAGGAGAAAATGCTGGTTACCAGCATTTTCTCCTTTTCCTTCATAGCTTTCAAAAGGCCTCTCACTTAGCGTTGTAAAAACCAGGGATTGTTAGGTAAAGGGTTAAATGAGAAAGATTTAAGAAGCTACATCTGAGATTTAGAATCGTGTTAATGTTGATGGACATAAGGTATGCTGTCCTCTGCATTGCATGATTATTTTATTTACATAAAACTGAACTTTCTATTGGTGTACGAGGTTTTGAGGTAGAGCTTTGATACCCAGGAGCGGGTATCATCTTTTGTACTGCATTGGTCAATGCATTTAGCACAAGTATTGGTGTAGTTTCCAGGAAACAGCTTGAAGAGAGATTATTCTAAGTTGCAAGAACTTGTTTCTCTATCAGTGTAAAAAAGAAAAATTCTAAGCAAAACTAAACTGAACCTTTTTCCTCATACAAATGCTGTCAAGCTCCTAAACAGTGAAAGGCCTTTGAAAAAACTTGGCAAAACGAGAAATAAGCAGTTTGTCTGCCCTATAATTGTGGAGTGCAACACGGGAAAAGGTGCATTCGGACATCTGCGTAAAGTGTCGTCTCGGATCAGCCTGCGCAGTCCGCGCAGGCTAATCCGAGACGGCACTTTACGACTACAGTAGATTTTGTGTCACAGTAAACTTGCGTAAAACAGAAAATAACATAAAATCGGAAAGTGTCGTTTCGGATTAGCCTGCATGGACTGTGCAGGCTGATCCGAGACGACACTTTACGCAGATGTCCGAATGACCCTTTTCGCGTGTCGCACACCATATATTAACTTCCATGTCAGCACACCCATATATACAGCATTTGTATGAAGAAAAAAGTTCAGTTTAGTTTTGTATATATATATTTTTTCTTCCAGGAATTTTCCTGTTTAACTCTTTATCACACAATCCTAATTTTTAATGACCCCGAGGAAGAAGCCTTTTGAAAACATTGTGGGAAAAGGCGAAAATGTTGTAAACCAGGATTTGCTCCTTTTCACTCTATGTTTTCAATCTTACCAAAGACATCTTTCACCATTTGAGCCATGTTTATATTGTCATCTGCAAATGCTTTCATTGTTGGTAAGTCTAGAATTTGTCATCTGATAAAAGGGTAACTGACTATAAAAGAAAAGCATGTTAAATCCAAATATGCTGAATTTTGGGACTGTAATACCTTTTTCAAAGGCAAATTTCTTTCCTTTCCTTTTTTACCTTAATCTCCTAGAGACATGATGATCAAGCTTTGTATATATGCAGAGTTTTTTAAAAAAAAAAGCTTGCTAGAAAAAGTTGCAAAATACATTGTCAATTTGTAGTCTACAAAGCACTTGCAATATGGACAAGTATGAATGTTGTGTGCCCCTAGCTTGCTTAGTGTTTACGTGTTTTTGTGTGAATTAATAGTTCTACTTATAGTCTTCAACACAACCTTTTATTTCACTCAGTTTTAAACCTTCTCTGTAGATTTATAGACAGATCTAAACATTCCTCTATCTCTATGTAGATTTTCCAGTAGTTATTGATGCATAAATTTACCCAGATTTTACTTACCTTATTGCCTTTTGCATGTAGAATACAAGATTTTCTAGACAGTCTTTTTTTAATACAGCTTTGTATCATTTCAGTCTCCCCACTATACATGTAGCTTCAATCTACACTCCAAATAGCTTTTATACTTTACTAGCAGGGACACTACGTAGTTCACATAACACCAATATTAGATTCTCACTGTAGTTTTTTTTTTTTTGTATTCTCTTAAATTCTTCTGATATATCATTTCTACATTCAAGAGGTATTTTGTTTCTCTTGATCATTGCCAACAGTTGCCTATATAGTTGATACTCCCTGAAGGCTGTTAGCTTTGTTAGAGAGATAGTCCAAGATGTAGCAACTAACCAGACAGAAGTTTGGTTTTTTGTGGCATTTGTGAAAGACAGTGCCAATATGAGATCAATAATAAATGTTTAGTATTGAATTTTGAAGACCATGATGATGTATGGTATTTTGTGCAAAACTGAAGGAATAAACCGAATTAAACTCAATTTTTGTAGACTAACGAATTTTTTAGTGGTACTCAGATATATAAATGGAAATGGCATATTGAAATAAACTGCAAAAGGCTGTCGGTCGTGGAAATACTTCTTTTCATTGAAAATAGCTTCACCTCCTCATAGCCTTCTATTGGCGCAATGATATGCACAGAATTTGTCTTCTGACTGCTTTGCTTACGGGGTTTTTCATTCCAAAACCAGTTCGTCCCCGGGCTTGTTCATTCCATGATTGGATACTACTCAACTTACTGTGCACGAATACTTGCAAGTAGAAAACTTTATTGTAATGTTGGGAATTAGATCCCGACGGCCAAAGATATCTCAAAATCATAGTATTCAGGTATGAACTTAATTGAATCGGTTATATTTACATGGCTGCTCTCTCTCCCCATCATGCATCCTTGCGTCAAGGGTCGTTACTCCATCCTCTTTAAAGATGAAAGGGAGACTACCAATATGCCAAAAACGCAAACTTAGGCAATAAGGAATCTCCTTTTAACTAGAGACATATTAATTTGCTTAGGTGGTTGATTTTCAAGTTACTATTTATATAATATTTTTTCTTTTTTTAGCTCATCTGAGCACGAATTGCTAAGGTGAGGTTCTCTGATCAGCAATTGGCCAGCATCCATTTGTCCTTCTGTCCACAATTCCTTTGCACATCTCTTCCGAAAACAGTTCAATTTTGATTAACCTTGGCAGGGATGTTCCTTGGGTGAAGGTCTACCAAAGTTGTTCAAGAGATTTAATTTCACCCTTAACTCTGGTTGCCATGGCAACAGAAAGGACAAAAATGGCAAAATCTTTGAAAATCTTCTTTTCTGAAACTAGAAGGGGTAGAGCTTTTTGATACTTGGTATGTAACATCTGCAAGTGGACCTCTAACAATTTTCTTTATATGATGTCCCTGGGGTCAAAACTTGCCCTGCCCCAGGGGTCACAACTCACAAGTTCGAACAAAGGAACAAAGATGGAAAACTTTGAAATTCTTCTACTCTAAAACAGGAAGGTGAGGAGCTTTGATGTTTGGCATGTAGCAATTCCTAGTAGACCTCTACCAAATATGTTCAAATGAAGCCGTTGGGGTCAAAACTGGCACCGCCCCAGGGATCACAACTTCAAACAAAGGAAAAGGAGTTCTATTTATATGCCTATTTACATATTTGGCATGAATGTCGGGATCAGAAGTAAGCAATACCCATGATACAACAGCATACAGTTTTAGGGGTCCTGCATGGCTCAGTGTTAAGGTGTGGGACCCGCAACCTTGAGGCCCAGGGTTAAAGCCCCACTGGATCCACTGGTTATTTTGTAGGAGTTTACTTGGGCAAGACGCCTCCAGAGCCCTAACATAGGCATGTATCCACCAACCATTCTTAATAATATTCTTAGTCTTATTCTCCAAGGTTTTTTAAATTTGCAAATAACACAACTTCTGATTAGCTAAACCTAATGGTTCAGCTAATCAGAAGTTGTGGTACTTACAAATGCAGAAAATTCTGGACAATAAGATAAAGAATGTTCTTAAGGATGGTTGGTGAATACGGGCCCTAGTACTGATGAAACCCAGGAATAACATGTGAGTTGTTTCCTTGATATTACTGAAATAATGTTGAAAGTGGCATAAAAGACCATTCAATCAATCGATCAAAGCATGTAGATATAAGTTTGGTGAACTTTTTTCGATCCCTTTTGACCTAGAGATAGGGAAAGTAAATTAAATTGTCAAGACGTAACTATGGAAACTACTAGAGATGAATAATGTTTAAGTTTTCTGTCTATTAAATCTACTTTATGTCTAGGGTTTATCACTGTTTGATGTATCAGAGTTGTGTGTTGTGCTTTTGAGTCATTAACCCAGCTAATCTGTTGTTTGTGTAAACTCTGTTATTGCCACAGGCAAAATGAATAACTTTAACAGACAGTGTAGATTAAGATCAGACTCCATGTTCTGCACAATCTGATGCTCCACTACATCATTCAACATGGCAGAACCTCTTTAGTTAGCTCTGAACCCTTTACCAAACAATGATGCCTTTCAATGACCCTGGGGAAGAAACCTTTCGAAAACATTGTGGGAAAAGGAGAAAATGCTGGTAAAGAGCATTTTCTCCTTTTTCCACAATGTTTTTACCCTATCAAGGGAAAATTGCACCATTTGAGCCTCATTGAAATTGTTGTCTGCAAATGATTTCAGTTTGGACAATAGTATTTTTTTTCGTCTGGTAAAGGGGTAAAGTGCATTTGACTACTATCATTCCCTTTACAGCCAGTTGAAATTAGGATCAGACTTCACATTTGGTGCAGCCTGATCTTGATCAGATAGAAAGCAAACAGGAAATAGGAATCAGCGCTCATTGATTTGTATGCAAAGTATTGTTTACTTGTTTAACTCTTTACCACACAATTTCGACTTTTAATGACCCTGAGAAAGAAGCCCTCTATAAACATTGTGAGAAAAGGAGAAAATGTAACCAGCATTTTTTTCTTTCCCCACAATATTTTCTTACCTTCTCAAAATTAATTCCAAATTTTCAGTCACTTTTACTTTGTTGGCTGCAGATGCCTCCAATTTGTACCAGTCTAAAATTTTGTGGTTTGGTAAAGAGTTAAACAACGTAGATTAAAATCTGACTACAAAGGAGATACAGTTTAAGCTTGGATCTGCCATATTAGATGTTTTATAAAATATTATGGTACTATGATTCTTTCGTACAGTGTTTTTCAAACCGTTGTCACTTTTATTCTGGGAGGAGGGCTAACCCCAAAATATTTAGTTGTTTAACATGTACAGTAAAAGAACTTTTTAAAATGTTATACATTTTATTTTGTCAACTCTATAGGGATATATGCAATATATCAAAAGTTTGCCTATTAATGATACCCCTGAAATATTTGGGCTCCATGACAATGCTAACATCACGTTTGCCCAAAATGAGACCCTGAACCAGCTGAATGCCCTGTTGAAGCTGCAGCCCAAGACAGCCATGGGTGGAGGCAAGTCTAGAGAAGAGGTGGGTATTGTTTTCATTTGTTTCATGACTTGGGTTTGAATTATGCTGTAGAAAAACATAAGTCTTAACTCTTTATCGAACAACAAAATTACCGACTGGTCCAAATTAAAAGCATTTGCAGACAACAAAATTCATGTGACTGAAAAATTGAAATCTTGTTGGGGGAAGGGTAGAAAACATTGTGGGAAAAGGAGAAAATACTGGCTACCAGCATTTTCTCCTCTTCCCACAATGTTTTCTAAAGGCTTCTTTCAAAGGGTCATTAAAAGTTTGGATTGAGTGGTAAAGAGTTAAAAGGAGCAAAGAAATGCATACAATTTATCTGGTATTAACAATGAACAGTGATTGTTTTCAAAGAAATATTTGAGCATACAGATCTAACTAGTAAGTAACTGACAACCAAGGAACTAATTTTTTTTTTTTATCCTTACCATTATCATGTTTTAGGACTATTGTAATTACTTATGATGTGGTTTTAATGTTTAATTTGTACATGCTGCAATGCAGCTCTTGCCTTTAAATGTGCAGGTTTTACTATCCAATTTTAACTCTTGATTTTATTATTTCCCCACAACGTAGTGGAGTGGGTTATAATGGAATGGCCATGGCTGCCTGTCAGTCTGTCCTTCCATCTGTCCATAGATCTATACAAATTTGTCCGGAGCAATACTCCTACAGTTTTTCACATACTGAACTCAAATTTGCACACAGGGTTTCTTATATATATGAAGTTGTGCATGTGCAATTTTCATGACCCTACTGCAATTTATTACAGAATTATCTCCCTTTGATTTTTTTTTCAACTCTTACTTTTGTACTAATCCATTTCTGTGACAAAGACATGTTTTTGATGTGACAAGGAACTGGGAGGAGTAGGGTTATAATCATGTTAGTAATAGCTCTAGTTATCTTTTTCCTCCAATTCTTTCATTACTTATATCTCGTGCAACAACCTGCTGTTACAGGTCATGGAAGACACAGCTAAGAGAATCCTTGGTCAGGTCCCCAAACCCATGGACCTAGAAATGGTGATGAAAAAGTACCCAGTGTTGTATGAGCAGAGCATGAACACTGTCTTGGTACAGGAGGTTATCAGGTAAGTTGGTTGAAATCCCACCAAGCCAAAACAAAATACATGTACATGTATAAACCTTTCTCAAATAGCAAATTTCAGACTCGTTAAAATTGAATATGTTTGCAGACAATAAATTCAGTAGTAGTGTAGATGGGCTTTTGGCTCTCTGATAGGGTAGAAAACATTATTATACTGCAAAGAAATTTCTCGTGATCTGATTGGTTAACATGCCGGGTACATAATATCATGTTCCCTGGCAAAAACCATGTAAAGCCAGTTTCCCTTTTGAGTGCCCCGTAAACATCACTACACGTGCAATACATCATCCAAAATGGCGGCGTCTATCGATCACCAGACTGCACATTTATTCACCAAACTGCACGTTTTAATGACGTCAGTTACCAGTGACGTCAGTTTTCTATGAATTGGGGCACACAGAAGGGAATTTCTATTTCGTCAGCATACTCGATTCGTGAGAGTATACAACAGGAAATTTTCGCTTAATGCACTTTAAAAGGGTAAAACTTTGCAGTATAATAAATTCGTTGTACGGTCAGGTGGCAGGGGACTTGGAAATTTGTTCACGGCTGTGGTGAATCATGTCGCCACCTCACCAAACAACCAATATTGTGGTAATAGGACAAAGTGCTTTTCACCAGCATTTTCTCCTTTTTTTCCACAACGTTTTCAAAAGTCTTCTTTCATAGAGTCATAAAAGCCTTGGATTGTTTGGTAAAGTGTTGAGCCATGTTAAATTGGTCCTGTGCAGATGATTTCAGTACTGACTTGTCTAAAATTAATACAGTAATAACTAAAGCACTTTTGCAGACAGAATAGATTTATGAGTTAACCATTATGCTGGGCGCGGCCAAGTTCATTTGGAGGATTGACAAATGTCATTGCAGCAGGATTCCATCCTCTCACAGCAGATTCTGTCTCTGCCAACCATTGTTTTGATGATGATGTGTTAGAAAGGAAAGAATATTGTGCAAAATAATGGTAAAAGAGACTTCAGGAAAGCATGGTCAGTTGCACTAGTTGCCACAATATAACTGACTTTTAACGAGCGTGAGAGAGAGGTCACCTGAAAACATTGTGGGAAAAGGAGAAAATGCTGGTAAACAGCATTTTCTTCTTTTCCCACAATGTTTTCTATCCTTCCCAAAACAAATTTCCATGTTTCAGTCACATGCGTTTTTTCGTCTGCAAATGCTTTCCAATTTGGTCTGGTCCAAAATTTTGCCATATGGTAAAGATTTAAAAGGATGATAAACACCATATAATCAATCAATCAGTCAATCGTAAATCAATCAATCGTAAATCAATAAACCAATCTTTGCACAGATTGTTGCAAATTGCATAATGAGAAAGATAATTCCACCATGGTTACATGAGTGATGGTTTGGCAGTGTAGAGGACACATCTACGACAATAGCATTTTGTTTTTCCACTTCAAGGTACAACCGCTTGCTAAGTGTGGTACACAAAAGCTTAAATGACATTCTAAAAGCTCTGAAAGGTTTGGTGGTGATGTCACAGGAACTTGAGGATATGTCAGTCAGTCTCTTCAACAACTCTGTACCAAACATGTGGGCCAAGAAGGTATATATTCCTATTTTATTTCATGCTTTACTTTAGATTATAGAGAAATATTGGAATTCTTTTCGATATTTCATTGTTATGACCAGTGAAAATACCGATTTTTATATACTTACTCTTCAATTGAAGGTGGAAACAGTTGTTCCTGCACTCTAATTACCTAGTTAAAATGGCGTGCCTCACAACCAGATGGAAATATGATGTAATTACCTTACTTTTCACGTGCTTAACTTTTAATTAAGTTCTCAAATTCAAAGCATCAGAACAAGGAATATTAAGTTTGCTCAAATAATGGCTTTGCTGTTGATATGGTAGAAAAGGAGAAAATGCTGGTAACCAGCATTTTCTCCTTTTTGCTCAATGTTTTCAAATGCTTTAATTCTCAGGGTTTGGTAAAACTCAGATTTGTCTATTAAAGGTTGAACCTGGTACCAATCAAACCCTGGTCTTTACTACCCTGAGATAGAAAACCTTTTGAAAACATTGTGGAAAAAGGAGAAAATTCTAGTAACCAGCATTTTCTCCTTTTCCCACAATGTTTTCTAACTTTAACAAAACAAATTCAAAATTTTTTGTCACTTTTATTTTGTTGGCTGCAAACACTTTCGATTTGGACAAACCTAAATTTTGTCGTTTGGTAAAGAGTTTTATCGACCCTGAAAAAGAAACCTTTTGAAAACATTGTTGGAAAATGAGAAAATGCTGGTAACCAGCATTTTCTCATTTTACAACAATGTTTTCTAACCTTTGCAAAACAATTTTTAGTTTTTGAGCCACTTTTTTTTTTGTCCTCTGCAAATGCTTTCAATTTGGACAAGTCCAAAATTTTGTCATTTGGTAAAGAGTTAATAAACATGTATTTATTCGTTCATCATTTTTTTTACCCTAGGCGTATCCTTCCCTCAAACCTCTGGCATCATGGGTATTGGATCTGGTATCAAGAGTTGACTTCATCCACAACTGGATCGAAAAAGGTCTTCCGTCTGTAAGTAAGATTTTGACTCTCAGCCAAAGGATGAAATTAAACATTTAGAGCATTGAATAAGACCAACAGTTCATCCTAGAGCTGGACCCAAATAGCAGCAATTTTGGGGTTACACTGTTTGTCAACAATGTTTCAGTAAAGTGAACAGTGTAGATCAAAGATCAGGCTGCATGTTAGAGTTGTGAAAGGTGTTTGCAGACAACAAAATAAAAGTGACTGAAAATTTGAAATTTGTTTTGTGAAGGGTAGAAAGCATAGGGGGAAAAGGAGAAAATGCTGGTTATCAGCATTTTCTCCTTTTCCCATAATGTCCTCTATTGATGTCTTTCTCAGGGTTGTCAAAAATAAGGATTTTGTGGTTAATGGGTTAAGTCTTTTTTTACGGACTGAAATAGTCCACTGTATCTCTACAAAGTAGAGGTAGCATTATAGATTTCATTATGTCTGTCTGCATCTCTCAGTCTGTCGGCATGTAGACTTTTTCGTTTCTGTGCTTTAACTTGTTACCACACTATCCCGACTTTTAATGACCCTGAGAAAAAAGCCTTTTGAAACCCAGCAGTTTCTCCTTTTCTCAGAATGTTTTCTATCCTTTCCAAAACAAATTTCATTTTTTCAGGCACATGCATTTCGTCATCTGCAAATGCTTTCAATTTGAACCAGTCTATATTTTTTTGTTTGGTAGAGTTAACTCAAAAGCTCTTTGACCTAGGACCCTGAAGTATTGCTCATGAAGGCTTGAGGTGGCCTAATCACGCAATAACAACTTAACATGACACAACAGTATGACGATTTTAAAAATATTGCTAGAAACCACTGTATTCAATATATTTGAGCCATGCTCTGGCAAAAGGGGGCTTAATGCCGCTTGGTGTATTTTACCAGTCAAGCCATCACATATGTATTGATCCATAATTGCCACTTTTTGGAACAACCAACCAAATCATGAGGTAAACAGGTCCTTGGACATACAGAAAATTGACCTCTAGCAAAAAGTTTTGCCCCATGTCAGCCTGCACAGATTGCGCAGGCTGACAAGTGTCAATACTTTTCGTTGATGCATTAGGCCCCCTTTTGCCAGAGTGCAGCTCATTTCCCTTTTCTGCAAATGTTTCTTTTCTTTGGGGGAAACTTGTACTATTTTTATTTAGTTCTAAAATCAGTCTGTCAGTAGTGGTTTCAATCAAATGGATGTCATATAGTTTGGTTCTCTACTTTGTTTCAGGTTTACTGGATTTCTGGTTTCTTCTTCCCACAAGCCTTCTTGACTGGTACCCTGCAGAACTTTGCCAGAAAGAAAGTGGTGTCCATTGACACAATCTCTTTTGGATTCCAGGTAAGAAAAGGAACAGTTTTTAACCCCTTAAGAGTTGTACAATTTTATGGCACTGGTTGTTGTCTACTTCTTATTTGTTGTGACTTGTCTCCAATGTTTCTTTGATAGCTTTTCTTTGAAACTGATGGTAACAACTCCATGATAAGATACCGAATTCATTATACCCGGTACTTTTTATCCCTCTGAAGAGCCATATGTCCTTGAATATATAGAGAAGTCCAAAAAATGGTGTAGAAGTTGCCTTACTCATTTATCTATTCACTTGTTCACTCGCTCTCTTACTCCCTCGTTTGCTTGCTCGCTCACTCACTCACTCATTCACTCACTCACTCACTCACTCACTCACTCACTCACTCACTCACTCACTCACTCACAGGAACAGATAACATTATTAAGTGAGGTGTAAATGTTGAAATTTAGTTCTAGAAAGAGTAGAAAACATATTTACCAGCATTTTCTCCTTTTCCAACAATGTTTTCAAAAAGCGTCTTTCTCAGAGTTATAATCACTTGAGATGATAACATAAAGTGTTAATGGTTCATCAATAGGTCAGGTTATTTTGCAAGCATGGCAGCTTATTTAACTCTACCATACAACAAAATTACAGACTGGCCCAAATTGAAAGCATTTGCAGACGGCAAAATTAATGTGACTGAAAAATTGAAATTTGGTTTGGGAAAGGTAGAAAACATTGTGAGAATAAGAGAAAATGGTGGTTACCAGCATTTTCTCCTTTTCCCACAATGTTTTCAGAAAGAGTCTTTCTAAGGATCGTTAAAGTCGGGATTTAGTGGTAAAGGGATAATGGTTTAGATATATGAAGTATAATATACTACTCAACATTTGCTAGGGATCACCATCTTATATTGAGCTGATATGTATAAATGGCATGCATTTGTTGTGGTTTTCTAGTACGTAACATTGCCACACTGACGGTATAAACTATCTAAGGAAATGAATTTTTCTTAAG
Source organism: Tridacna crocea (assembly GCA_943736015.1). Lineage (NCBI taxonomy): Eukaryota > Metazoa > Mollusca > Bivalvia > Cardiida > Cardiidae > Tridacna > Tridacna crocea. The sequence continues at coordinate 10,548,865 of OX031060.1, read as the reverse complement.
CAAAACTGTATTTATGTAAGATATTCCTGTATTGAAGTATCGAATTGATCCCTAGCAAATGTTGAGTAGTATAGATTACTATCATAATATGGCTGTTGGCAAAAGAACAGAAAAAGGCAGTCAACTAGCTTGTTGGAAAAACTATTACAGGGTATGACTTATTAATGTCGTTATAGAATCTGACTTCTTGGTGTTAATAGTGAGTGAAAAAGGTTTGATAAATGGTCATACAACAAGGAAACATGTGACATAGATAATCCATTGTACATTATTGTTAAGCCTAGAACAGCTGTGCTGTATGCCGGCAGGATTTGGAAATAATAAGTCAGACCAGTTGATGGGGTTTTGTCTTCTAAAAATAGAAATGATCATTCTAGATCAAAGTATAATTAACTCGTTACCAAACAACAAAATTTTTGGCTTGTCCAATTCGAAAGTATTTGCAGACAACAAAATAAAAGTAACTAAAAATTTGAAATTTGTTTGGTGAAGGGTAGAAAACATTGTGGGAAAAGGAGAAAATGCTGGTTACCAGCATTTTCTCCATTTCCCACTATGTTTTCAAAAAGCTCCTTTCTCAGGGTCGTCAAAAGTAGGGATTGTGTCGTAATTTGTTAAACAAAGTTTTGTACCTTTCACAAGTGTACTTTGTCTTATTCATCACTTACCAACTTCAAATGACATTTGCCTTGACAGTAACTTTGGTTTTAGGTAAAATGAGGTTATCTCCCTTGTACTTTGGTGTCCTCATTCATGGGAAAATACTCATAATTTCCTGAAGGGAAATTAACCAACTAATGCCTTTAATGCCAACTAATCCTCAAAATGCCTTTCACGACTTTTTTTGCCTTAATGGCTAGTGAAAATCAAGATTGGATTGCACAAAAAAATGCAGTCTGATCCTTGATCTAAACTGTAAGCTTTGCTAAGGCATTGCGAAAAGAGTTCCAACAGCCTACCTTTAATAATCTGCAAGGAAATACTATCACTCTGGTTTGGATGTTCTATTCAAGTGAAATTTTTACAATGTGGGAAAAGGAAAAAATGCTGGTAACCTTTTTTTTTTTTTATAAACCAAAGGTGTTGTGTACTATTTAAACCTTTACTAAATGACAATATTATAGACTGGTCCAAATTGAAAGCATTTACAGAAGACAAAATAACTGTGACTGAAAAAATGAACTTTGTTTTGGGGAGAGTAGAAAACGTAAGAAAAGGAGAAAATGCTTCTTACCAGCATTTTCTCCTTATCCTCCAACATTTTCAAAAGGCTTCTTCCTCAGAGTTGTTAAAAGTCATCATTGTGTGGTAAAGAGTTTAAAAAAAGATTCATCATCTATACTACATTAATTTGCCAGCTGCATATTCTTTTGGATTTGGACAAGTTCCACCCTTTTTCAAACAATCACAGGTTTTTACAACCCTGAGATAGAAGCCTTTTGAAAACATTGTGGGAAAAGGAGAAAATGCTGGTAACCAGCATTTTCTCCTTTTCCCACAATGATTTCTATCCTTTTGGAAACAAATTTCAGTTTTTGAGTTACTTTTTTTTTGTTGTCGTCTGCAAGTGCTTTCAACTTGGACCAGTCTAAAATTTTGTTGTTTGGTAAAGAGTTAAGCCTTCTGTTGCTAAGCGCAACTCACTGTTTCTTGTGGACAGTTTAGAATGAGATCAGACTGCTCAGCAATATAGCAGTCTGATCTTGGATCTATACTGTCCGATAAGGCGATATTTCGTCAAAACAATAAGTTGAAGTAGCATTTTTTGTGTTTGTACCACAGGCTAGAAAGTTGAACTCTTTTCAAAACGACAAATTTTTTTACTTATTCATATTGAAAGCATTTGCGGACAACACAATAAATGTGACTCAAAAATTGAGGCTTGACTTTAAAAGAGTAGAAAACATTGTTGGAAAAGGAGAAAATGCTGGTTACTAGCATTTTCTCCTTTTCCCACAATGTTTTCAAAATGTTCTTCGTCTTGGTAAAATAAAACGAGGGATTGTTTGGTAAAGATTTAACCCTTTCCCAAACAACAAATTTTAGACTCTTCCAAACTGAAACAGTTTGCAGACGACAATTTTAACTTTTATAACAATGACAGAAAATTTTCCAAACGGGCAGAAAACACTGTGGGAAAAGGAGAAATTGCTTGTTACATGCAATTTCTCCTTTTTCCACAGTGTTTTCAAAAGGGTTAAGGTATTTAGCAAGATAAGGGTTAAAATTTTGTGGTCTTGTAAAGAGTTAACCATTTACCACACAATCCCGACTCTCATCAACCCTTGAAAGGAAGTCTTTTGAAAACACTATGGGAAATGGATAAAATCTTTGAAAGCAACATTTTCTCCTTTTCCTTCCTTATCTTTTACTCTTCCCCCCAAAAAAATTGAAATTCAAGCCACATTTATTTTGTCATTATGTAGATGCTTTCAATTTGGATTAATCTTAAATTTTGTTGTTTTGGTAAAGATATAAATTTTTGTACTTGTTGTTGATAATTCTGTTAGTAACCTACTTAAAATCTGCATAAATGAACTGCTGTCACTCTAGGTTACAAATCATTCAAGTTAATTATACCAGTATTGATCAGACTATATTGTGATGTTTGCACGAATCTCAAAGTTCGTCAGAATTGCATGCTGTTACCCATATTGATTTCGGCTTCAAAATAAAGTCTCGGCAATGTGATATATACCTGTATATGTGTATACCTGGAAACAGATGGCTTTGTGGTCAGAAAAATAGCAGGGATTTACCACAGCTCTATAAACCCTTTACCACATAGTCCCAAATTTTTAACGACACTGAAAAGGAAGCCTTTGAAAAAAACTGGGAACCAGCATTTTTTCCTTTTCCCACAGTGTTTTCTACCCACTGAAGAACTTAGTAACAGTTGAACCACAATGAAGTTGTTGACTGCAATTGCTTTCAATTTGGAAAAGGCTATTATTTTGTTGTCTGGTAAAGGGTCAACTCTGTTCCAAATGACAATCTTTTGATACTTGTCCGATTTGAAAGCATTTGCAGGTGACTTAAATGGGGTTCAAATGATTGAATATGACTTGTTTGGATAGAAAAACCTTACGGAAAAGGGAGAAAATGCTATTTACTAGTATTGTCTCCTTTTTCCACAATGTTTTCAGTACGCTTCTTCCTCAATCACACATGATTGTGAAAAAAGGCCCTTGAGAAAGATAGTGGGAAAGGAGAAAATGCTGGTAACCAGCATTTTCTCCTTTTCCCACAATCTTTTTTTGCCCATTCATAGACAAATCTCATCAATTGACAAGTTAGCTAATGATTGTTTTGTAAACATCTTGGAAAAGGGAGACAAAATAAATGCTGGTGAACAGCATTTCTCTTTTTTCAACAATATTTTCAAATGCTTTCTTCTCAAAGCCATTACAGCCAGTGGCTTTTGAAAAAATGTTGTGTATGGAAAAAAAAAACCCAAGGAAGCATGGATAGGTACCCTGGCTGCCACAATGTAACTGGAATATTGTTGAGAATGGAGTTAAATACCATGGAACGAATTCACTAATTGAAAGCCATTAATCACAGAATTGTTTTGTGAAAGGTTCAGAGCAGAGAGGTCACAAGTTCAAGCCCTTTGATTCATGTATAAAAGACCATAATGGAAGACATTATAAAAGAGAAAGCAATAACTTTCTGCCATTTCAATTTCATTTATATTCATTTCTATTTTTTCTGGATTGTTGGCTGCATTAACTTTTTACCACACAATGCCTCTTTTATCAAAACTCAGAAATTGAACTTTGGAAACATAATGGAATAAGAATAAAATGCTGGGAACAAGCATTTTCTCAAAATAAAATTTGTTTGCTTCAGGAAGAGGTGAAGGACAAAAACATGAATTATGATGAAATGGATTATCGATCCTGAGAAAAATGCCTTATGAAAGCACTGTGATAACAGAAGAAATGCTGGCAATCACCGTTTTCTCCTTTTCCCATGATGTCTTCAACTTTATCTCAAACAACTTCCACAATTTTAGCCTCACTGAATTTGGCATCTGCCTGAGCATTGGGTTTGGACAGGTCTAAAAATCATGCTGTGTGATAAATAGTTAACTCTCAAGGAGTAACTTAAACTCCAAATTTAAAAGGCAGTTGCAGCATGACAATATAAATGTAACATTAACCCTTTCCCAAATGACAAATTTCGGAGTCTCCCAAACTCAAAATGTTTGCATATGACAGTTTTTAATTTTATGAGAATGGCAGAAAGTTTTCCAATAGGCTAGAAAACACTAAGGGAAAAGGAGAAATTGCTCGTTAAGAGCAATTTCTCCTTTTCCCACAGTGTTTTCCAAAGACTTGTACTGCAGACATGTAAATGCCAGGGCTTGTTTGGTAAGAGTTAAAATTGAAAGCCTTATTTGGGAGGTTTGAAAACATTGTGGGAAAAGGAAAAAATGCTGATATCTAGCATTTTCTCCTTTCCCCCACAATATTTTCAAGCTCTCTCCTTCAGGGTCATTAAAACTCTCGGGGATGTGTGGTATAGAGTTAAATCTTGACCCAACCAATTTCATGATTTAAGAACCTGGAATTGTTTGAGTGCTGTTTTAGGCTGCTTTCAACATTAGTTCAGTTATATTGCAGCAAGAGTTCACATATTCATGTTTTCCTGGGTTTCACAAGCACTAAGCAAGCGCTCATTAGTGTCTATCGCCCAATGCCACTCCTGTGAAAAACTTTGAAAGATTGATTTTGTCATTTGAGTCAAATTTATCATCTGCAAAAGCTTGCATTTGAACAACTGTTAGATTTTTCTGTGTTCGGTAAAGGGTAACTAACATGCCCCCACCACAATATTGATGTTTGATAAATAAATAGCTTTCTGTGATCTATGTATTATTGCAACAGCTTGTATGGATTGTCAATACCATTATTTTTGTTTCATTTTCCCATTTTCTTCCCTTTTCCCAAAGTTACTTCAAAAGGGAGCCTACTTATTAAACCTTCAACCAGATGATAGCATTGTGGACTCTTCAGTATTGATAAAATTTGAGAATTACGAAGAAAATATGGCTATAGCTATATATATATATCAAGGAATAGAGAGGATTGTGGGAAAAGGAGAAAAGTATTACTTAACCAGATTTTTCTCCTTTTTCCTGCAATATTTTCTGATGCTTTCTCTTTCAAGACCAAGACAAGAAAACTTGTATTCTATGGTTATGGGCCATTCATTATACCCCTACCCAGCAAAATGTATGTTTTCATGGTTATACTAGAATCAACCTGTGTGGCGGGGTATTAATCCTTTACCACACAGCCACGTAGGAAGCATTTCAAGATTGGGGGCCTAACTTCGAAATACTAAGGTTTTTGCGTGGTAATTGCATTGCGCTAAAAACTCATATTTTAGTTACTATGATTTTCAAACTTAATCAGGGGGGCTGAGCATCAAATTCATTTGTTTCCCATTAAATTAAACTAAAATTGTAGACCAGTCCAAATTAAAAGCATTTGCAAAGAACAACTCAAGTATGGTGCAAAAATTGAAATTCGTCTTGGGAAGGGTGAAAAAAAAAACCATTGTGGGAAAAGGAGAACATGCTGGTTACTAGCATTTTCTCCTTTTTCTATTTTGTTTCAAACATGCTTAATCTATGGGCCCTTATTAGTTGTGATTGTGTGGTAAACAGTTAACCTTTTACCACACAATCCCTACTTTAAACAACCCTATGAAGTCTTCTGAAAACATTGTTGGAATAGGAGAAAATGCTGGTAACCAATATTTTCATCTTTTCCCACAATGTTTTCTACCTGATTGGAAACATATTTCAATTTTTGAGTTATGTTTATTGTGTCGTCTGCAAGTGCCTTCAATTTGGACTAGTCTAGTTTTGTCGTCTGGTAAAGCGTTTACCAATTGAAGAAGCACTGGATATGATTTTTTCATATTTTGTGTATAAATATCTATCAAAATGTCAAGGCTACATTTGTTTAAAATTTATATTCAAGAAATATTGATTTCAGTATTGAAAATATAAACAGGCAAAACTTGCATGGCAAGCAACTTTCTGAGTTGTATTCGAAAAGTTGTAGTTTTAGGTTTCATTCTGATATCCAATGTACTCCTTTGTATTTTTAGCTGGCCAGAATGTGTGTGGCCAAAGTGTCCTGGCTGAAACATCCGTGACCAAAACTTCCTAAATTCGGTAAAAATGTAATGATTTGCAGTGTCCGGAATTCATAAACCCCTTACCATACACTTCCTAAAGGTAAAGGCTTCTGAAAATATTGTGGGAAAAGGAGAAAATGCTGGTAATCAGCATTTTCTCCTTTTCCCACAACTTTTCCTACCCAATCACAAACACAAAATCATCATTTGAACTAAATTTGATTTGTCGTCTGCAAATGCATTTACATATAATTTGGTTTAGTCCAAAACTGTCACATGGTAAAGAATTAAATACCTTGTAAGTAATGAATTTTTGTTAACCCTTTACCAAACAATTCAGACCCAGGCTGACTCACACTAAAAAGAAGGCTTTTGAAAGCATTATTGGAAGGAGAAAATCCTGGTACCCAGCATGATTTGTAATATATTGTTATGTGATAAAAAGAATATTACATTTGTTGGTGCTTTAGGGATGAACTTTTACCACACGACAAAATTTTGGACTGGTTCAAATTGAAAGCATTTGCAGACGACAAAATAAAGGTGACTGAAAAATTGAAATTTGTTCTGGGAAGGGTAGAAAACATTGTGGGAAAAGGAGAAAATGCTGGTTACCAGCATTTTCTTCTTTTCCTACAGTGTTTTCAAAAGGCTTCTTTCTCAGGGGCATCAAAAGTAGGGATTGTGTGGTAATGGGTTAAACTTCTCAAGTAAAAATGTTATTAAGCTCACTAAAGGTTCGCTTAATTACAGTTTCCCTAGAGTGACTTTATCTCTTTACCACACGACAAAATTTTAGACTGGTTCAAATTTGAAGCATTTGCAGACGACAAAATATAGGTGACTGAAAAATTGAAATTTATTCTGGAAAGGGTAGAAAACACTGTGGGAAAAGTAGAAAATGCTGGTTACCAGCATTTTCTCCTTTTCCCATAGTGTTTTCAAAAGGCTTCTTTCTCAGGGGCGTCAAAAGTAGGGATTGTGTGGTAATGGGTTATAACATTTTATCTCAAAAGCCAACTCATATCAGATCCTGTATATCTCAATGCCAAATTGCATCAGATCCATATTTCTATATTGTACAGGTAATGAGAGAGACAGACCAGGAGCTTAAGGAATCTCCAGAGGATGGATGTTACATCAATGGGCTCTTTGTGGAGGGAGCCCGCTGGGACTTTGTTCACCACAACCTTACAGAGTCAAGGCCCAAGGAACTGTACACAGATCTGCCCGTACTTTGGCTTATACCAGAGCCAAACAGGAAGACGCCAGAAACTGGCATCTATGACTGTCCATGCTACAAGACTCTAACAAGAGCTGGTAAATATTGTTTTGTTAACTCTTTATGTGCCAAGGCCCAATAGCTCAGTCTGTAGCGTATAGGACTTGAGAACAGGGAGTCATGGGTTTTATCCCTGGCTCTGCCAATTTCTTTCCGAGAATTAATGATAGACATTGTGCCAGGATTCATTCCTTTCTCACTGCTGACCGTTGTTTTGACGATGGTTATGTGGGAAAGCAGCCAGTGGCTTGGAAAAAACATCATGCTGAGTACTGGTGAAAGAAACTCCAGGAAAGCATGGAAAGGTGCAATGGCCACCTGGAAATAACTGATACAATGTTTACAACTGCATTAAACATCACACGATTAACAAGTCAGAGACCAATCCAATTGTCAAAGGTTTAATTTGTGGTCCACAAATACATTGTACTTTGAATTAAGACCAGTCCAAAAGTTTGCCAAGTGGTCAAAGATTAACTACATGTAATCACCAGACAGAAAAATTTTGGACTGGTCCATATTGAAAGCATTTGCAGATGACAGTATGTAATTAAGCCAAAATATAGTAATTGTCTTCGAAGTGTAAAAAAACATTATTGGAAAAGGAGAAAATGCTCATGCCCCACATTTTATCCATTTCCCACACTGTTTTGAAAAGCCCTCTCTGCTGGGGTGGTTGAAAAGTCAGATTGTGTGGTAACCTACCTTTGTCCAAAAATGACTCCTGGAAAGAGACTTTTGAAAACATTGCAGGAAAATGAGCCAATGCAGGTTTGGTACTGGTTTAATTTCGTCTAACAACAATCTCTTTCAGGAAATACTCTATTGGCTTATTGATGCAATATACATGTAACTGCTGTTCCCTTGTTTTCAATACAAGCAGTTACCAGATCTTGTGATGTGAAATAAACTATTCCTATTGGATTGGCATAATCTTATTACTGGTCATTGTGACAGCTGGTCGGTCTTTAATGACGAATAGCCATGGACTGACTCTCTGTTCTTTTAACACTTTGCCACACAACACAAAGTTTTAGCCATCCTGTAAAAGAAAGCCTTTTGAAAAACTTTGTAGAAAAAGGAGAAAATGCTGGTGACAAGCAGTTGTGCAGTCTGATCTTGACCTACACTGATGGCAAAGGCCAAACCAGTAGTATAAGGGGCTTTAACTATTTAACAAAAAACAAATTTATACATTTGTACAAATTGACAACATTTGCAGACGACAAAATAAATGTGACTGAAAAATAGAAATTTGATTTGGGAAGGTTAGAAAAAATTGTGGGAAAAGGAGAAAATGCTGGTTACCAGCATTTTCTCCTTTTCCCACAATGTTTTCAAAAGGCTTCTACCTTAGGGTCATCAAAAGTCGTCATTGTGTGGTAAAGGAATAAGAATTAAGTAAGCTTCTTCTGATTGCAAAACATCTGCAAAACATCAAAACAAGAAATTTGAAATTGGTACAAATGAACTTTAGTCTTTTGCTGACAGCAAACATGGGAAAAGGAGAAAATGCGGGTTGCTGATATTTTCTCCTTTTCTGTAAGGTTCTTTTGACAGTGTTTTGTTATCCAGGGTTGCATGTTTAAGAGTTAATGGCTGCTGCAATTACTATAAAACTTTCATCATGGTGGTTAATCCGTAAAAAGTGACATCATTTTCTATTTCTGGCCAATTGGTTCAAGGAAAATTTTATTATCCAGCCATATTTAGTCTTAAGATCAATATAACTCCCAACTGCAATGCAATCTGATCTTATACCTTTACTGAACAACAAATTCCGGATGTCTTCAAAATTGAATGCCTCTTCAGACGACAGTTTTGGAAGTGATACAAATCAACAAATACTTTTTTGGCGCAGGAGAAACCATTGTGGGAAAAGAAGAAAATACTGGTTACCAGTATTTCCTCCTTTTCCCACAATGGTTTTAAAAGCCTTCTCCTACAGGGTCATTACAGTCCGGATTGTTTTGAATAGGGTTAAATCTTCTCTAAATAGCAAATTCTGGACTCTACAAAATTGAATTCTTCTTCAGATGACAATTTCGAAAGGGATACAAATCAACTAAAAATGCTGGTTTCCAGCTGACATAGTAAAAACCATTGTGGGAAAAGGAGAAAATGTTTCTCCTTTTCCCACAATTGTTTCAAAAGCCTTCTCTGATAGGGTCATTCAAAGTCAGGATTTTGTAGTAATGGATATCTTTTATGCACAATTCTGTTTATGGGTTTTCCAAAATGTCTTGTTATCATTTTTCGCCACAACTGTCAAAATTTATTTAGCGGCCCAAGGCTTCATCTCTATTGATAAATGTAGAGGCTAATTTGAGGCAAATTACTAACTCTAGCAAAAACAAGGGAGAAATTGCTAGAAAGGGAGCTTTTAAACATAAAATTATCTTTTTACTTGTAGTGTTTTCTGTACAAGCTGTGTAGGAATCATAGGAGATAATCTTTTATCTCTTTACCAAATGACAAAATTTTAGACTAGTCCAAATTGAAAGCATTTGCAGATGAAAAATAGATGTCTCAGAAATTGAAATTTGATTTGGAAAGGGCAGAAAAAATTGTGGGAAAAGGAGAAAATGCTGGTTACCATCATTTTCTCCTTTTCCTACAATGTTTTCAAAATCTTTCTTTCTCATGGTCATTAAAAGTAGGGATTTGGTAAAAGTTATATGAACATATCGATGTATGATCAGATGACAGTATAGTGTTCCCACTCACGCAAATTATTGCGTAAATCATGTTACAGAATTGAAATGCACGATAACAAATTTTGGTTACATGCGAGGCCTCACATAAGAAAAGAAATGTAAAAAAAAAAATAACCTGATTAAGAAGTGACCGAATTTGAAGCTACTTTCTACCTTTATTGATAAGTTATTGTTAAATCACATGGAAAATATATCCATAAATTAACACACATGAAAAAAATGCTTGATGCAAAAAGCATGGAAACCCATGACACAAAAAATGTTCCTTTCGATTACTTTACCTCTTGTCAAGAACCTTGTCAAGAATGTGAAATGAAGTTACCCCCAGATTTGCAGCTCAGGCGGTATGTGTAATCTTGAAATAAAAGGCTAGTGGGAACACTGTTTGAAAAAGTCATTCAACTCTTTACCAAACAACAAAATTTTAAATTGGTCTAAATTGAAAGCACTTACAGACATCAAAATAAACGTAACTCAAAAATTTAAATCTGTTTCCAGCAGGGTAGAAAACATTGTGGGAAAAGGAGAAAATGCTGGTTACCAGCATTTTCTCTTTTTCCCACAATGTTTTCAAAAGGCTTCCATCTCAGGGTCGTAGAAACCAGGGATTGTTTGGGAAAGGGTTAAATAGATTGTGTAGAAGGCAGATTAGAAGCTCAGTAGCCTCCCAAATGTAAACAAGGCAGGAATTAGAATGAATTTCAAGTTAAATCATATGATTTACAAATATGGTACTTATGGTGAAGATAACAATCTGTTACTGTAGTATCAGTCTCGGCTTTTCTTGCTGGCAGGAAAATTAATTTCAAAATCAGATAAACAATTAACCCTATCCCAAATGACAAATTTTGGACTCTTCCAAACTGAACGAGTTTGCAGACGACAATTTTAGATTTTGAGAAAATGGCAGAAAGTTCTCAAAAAAGGTAGAAAACACTGTGGGAAAAGGAGAAATTGCTCGTGACGAGCAATTTCTCCTTTTCCCACAGCGTTTTCAAAAGAGTTTTACTGGAGACATGTAAAAACCAGGGCTTGTATGGGAAAGGGTTAACAGAAGATGGTACCACTTGGCAACCGTTTACCAAGTGAAAGAAATTCATTTTTGCCACTGACTAACACTTGGTCCAACCATACAATAATAGATTGTCATCCTCACAAAAATCTTAACATGATCTTATGCATTAAATGCATTAATTCATTACCACACGAGAAAATTGTAGATTCGTCCAAATTGAAAGCATTTGCAGACGACAAAATAAAGGTGACTGAAAAATTGAAATTTGTTCTGGGAAGGGTAGAAAACGCTGTGGGAAAAGGAGAAAATGCTGGTGACCAGCATTTTCTCCTTTTCCCACAGTGTTTTCAAAAGGCTTCTTTCTTAGGGGCGTCAAAAGTAGGGATTGTGTGGTAATGGGTTAAAACACCTGCTCTGTTTAATTTTGACTTCTACACTCTTAGAAGGCTGTTAAGTGCAAGATACAAGATGAAACCCATCCCAAATTACTGCTGGTTCTTAACTCTTTACCAAACAACAAAATTTTAGACTTGTCTAAATTGAAAGCGTTTGCAGACGATAATTTCAGTGTGGCTCAAATGGTGCAGTCTTTCTTTGGTGGAGTAGAAAACATTGTGGGAAAAGAAGGAAATGCTGGTTACCAGGTAGGAATTGTATGGTAAAGAGGTAAATGCGTTCAGGGCTTAGCACCATCAAACAGGATGGAGGTATGATGTCTCAAAGACTGAAAAACTGTACGTGACCCGCTGGCATTGGAATTGAATCCACTCATCCAAGTAGCTTGAGATTTGTCATTTACAAATCCCAAATCCCATGCTCTATCACTTAACCCTTTCCCAAACAAGCCGTTTTTTACGTGTCAGCAGTAAAAGTCTTTTGAAAACACTGTGGGAAAAGGAGAAATTGCTCGTAACGAGCAATTTCTCCTTTTCCCACAGTGTTTTCTACCATTTTTGAGGTTTTTCTGTCATTTTCTCCAAATCTAAGATTGTCGTCTGCAAACTCTTTCGGTTTGGAGGAGTCCAAAATTTGTCGTTTTGGAAAGCTATTCAGGCTGGTCAGTGTGATAACGGGTCTGATTGATTGAATTTGTGGTTGTTTATTGTTGCCACTGGTTGCCCATATGGGCAACATCCCATGAAGGCTGTTAGTATTGTTATGGTGGATGGTACAGGAGACATGACGAAACCTATCCTAAATTATGCCTGGTTCTTTAATGTGCTTGGTGTATAGCAGTATCACATGAGACCTCGGTTTAATGTTGCATCTGAAAGCCTATTGGAAATTCTAAATAGCCACACCCTCAAATTACCCAAGATTTTTCATTTAAAAATCTCGTGTATCACCACTTAAACCTTACCATAATAATCCCAACTTTTAACGACCCTGAGAAAGAATCCTTTTCCCACAATGTTTTCTACCCTTCCCAAACAAATTTCAGTTTTTAAGTCACATTTATTTTGTCATCTGCAAATTCTTTCAATTTGGACAAGTCTAAATATTTGTCGTGTTAGGTAAATGGTTATGGTATTCAAGCTGGTCATTGTGATAATGGGCCCAACCTGTTACAGGGTTTTATATGATGGACAAGCATCATGGCTCCTCATGGCTTGTCAAGGCAGTTGTCACATTATTTATGGCTGTTGTTCAACAAAGCTGCAGTTATTTTAACCCTTGAAGCCTCTTTTACGACCATAGTTGCCTTTGCAAACAGTGTAGATTAAGATCAGGCTGCAGGTTTTGATCTACAATGTCCGATTTGCTGTTACATTATAAACAAAAACCAACATAAAATTGCAACTACATGTATTTGGGGTCGTATTTCTGGGATGAAACTGTTTGTGGTTTATTTGTTGCGCTAGGGGTTAACGCTGAGCCATATTGGTCAGTTTCACACTTTATAAATGACCTTGGGTCATTTCTGTCCAAACTGACCATAGAGTACCTCTGTTTTGTTCATTGATGCAGTTGACATTTCCCTGTCATGAAAAAAAAAATCTTCTGGCCTTGGGGTGTAGATGCATAGGTTTTACCCTTGACTATTTACGATACAGGAAAAATTTGAACATGTCCAAATTCAGAGCACTTTTAGCTGATAATTACAATGTGGCTGAAACGATAGAGTTTCTCTTTGTTAGGGTAGAAAACACTGTGGGAAAAGGAGAATTTTCCCCTTTTTCCCCACAATGTTTTTAACGTTTTTTAATTCAAAGGCTTTAAAACTCGGGACTTTTTGGTAACTAGTAAACTGTTTTCTGCTTTAGAAAAATTTATACTTATCTGCAAGATGAAAGCATTTGCAGATGAGAATTTCAGTGTGGCTTCATTAACTCTTTACCACACCATCCCTACTGTTAAGAACCCTTAGATAGGAATCATTTGAAAACATTGTGGGAAAAGGAGAAAATGCTGGTTACCAGCATTTTCTCCTTTTCCCACGTTTTCTACCCTTCACAAAATAAATTTCAAATTTTCAGTCACTTTTATTTGGTTGCCTGCAAATGCTTTCGATTTGGAAAAACCTAAAATTTTATCGTTTGGTAAAGAGTTAACAGATAGAAATTGTCATTGATAGGGTAGAAAACATTGCAGGAAAAGGAGAAAATGCTGGTAACTAGTTTTATCTCTCTTTCAATACTTCAACTGATCTAAAGGCCTGAGGCAGATTTAAATTAAAACGAAGCTACTGGTACTGTACCTGATACTGACAGCTAAATGCCTCTACTACAATTTTAGGACCTTCCAAAACTGGGTACGAGGGAAAAAAATACTTAAAAAATATTGTGATATATAACCCTATAGTCCTATGCACATGTTATGTTTCTTTGGCAGAATGATTACAGCATTTCCTCCTCCTACAATGTTCTTGATCACTTATTAGCTCACCTGAGCACGAAGTGCTCATGGTGAGCTATTGTGATCGTGCTGTGTCCGGCGTCCGTCGTCCGTCGTCCGTCGTGCGTCGTGCGTCGTCCGTCGTCAACTTTTTACCTTGTGTACGCTCTAGAGGCCACAGTTTTAGTCGGATACTCATGAAAATTGGTCAGGATGTTTGTCTCGATGAAATCTCGGACGAGTTCGAAAATGGGTCATGTGGGGTCAAAAACTAGGTCACTAGGTCAAATCTTAGAAAAACCTTGTGTACGCTCTAGAGGCCAGATTTTCAGTCGGATACTCATGAAAGTTGGTCAGGATGTTTGTCTGGATGATATCTCGGACGAGTTCGAAAATGGGTCACGTGGGGTCAAAAACTAGGTCACCAGGTCAAATCTTAGAAAAACCTTGTGTACGCTCTAGAGGCCACATTTTCAGTCGGATACTCATGAAAGTTGGTCAGGATGTTTGTCTGGATGATATCTCGGACGAGTTCGAAAATGGGTCACGTGGGGTCAAAAACTAGGTCACCAGGTCAAATCTTAGAAAAACCTTTTGTACGCTCTAGAGGCCACATTTTCAGTCGGATACTCATGAAAGTTGGTCAGGATGTTTGTCTGGATGATATCTCGGACGAGTTTGAAAATGGGTCACGTGGGGTCAAAAACTAGGTCACCAGGTCAAATCTTAGAAAAACCTTTTGTGCGCTCTAGAGGCCACATTTCCAGATGGATACTCATGAAAGTTGGTCAGGATGTTTGTCTGGATGATATCTCGGACGAGTTCGGAAATGGGTCACGTGGGGTCAAAAACTAGGTCACTAGGTCAAATCTTAGAAAAACCTTTTGTACGCTCTAGAGGCCACATTTTCAGTTGGATACTCATGAAAGTTGGTCAGGATATTTGTCTGGATGATATCTCGGATAAGATCGAAAATGGGTCATGTGGGGTCAAAAACTAGGTCACTAGGTCAAATGTTAGAAAAACCTTTTGTAGGCTCTAAAGGCCACATTTTCAGTCCGAAACTCTTGTAAGTTGGTCAGAATGTTTGTCTTGATGATATCTCAGACAGGTTTGAAAATGGGTCATTGGGGGTTAAAAACTAGGTCACCAGGTCAAATCTTAGAAAAACCTTGTATATGCTCTGGATGCCACATTTTCAGTCCAACACTCTTGAAAATTAGTCAGAATGTTTGCCTTTATAATATCTTGGATGAGTTTGAAAATGGGTCATGTTGGGTCAAAAACTTGGTCAATAGGTCAAATGTTATAAACACCTTTTGTATGCTCTGGAGGACACATTTTCAGTCTGATACTCCTAAAACTGGTTCATTATATTTGTCCTGGTGATACCTTGAATGAGATTGAAAATGGGTCATGTGGAGTCAAAAACTAGGTCAATGGGTCAAATATTAGAAAAACCTTGTGTACACTCTAGAGGCTACATTTTCTGCCTGATATTCTTCAGACTTGGTCAGAATGTTTGTTTTGGTGATGTCTCAAAAGAGTTTGATAATGGGTAATTGTCGGGTCCAAAACTAGGTCACTTGATGAAATCTTAGAAAAACCTTTTGTACACTGTAGAGGCCACATTTTCAGTCCAATACTCATGAAACTTGGCCAGAATGTTTGTCTTATTGATATCTCAAAAGTGTTTGATGATGGGTAATGTCTGATAAAAAACTAGGTCACTGGGAAACTAGATGGTGCATGTTTGGTCAATAAACTCAGGTGAGCGATTTCAGGGCCATCATGGCCCTCTTGTTTTTTTTGTTGTCTGCGGATGTCATATTTTTCGAAGATTCAACCCGTCTACTATGATGCATCACTCATTCCCCTAATACCTGGGAAAAGTAAGGCTTATACAGAAGCTATTAGCCTATTACCCAAGCATGTGAAAACTGTTTTAATAAATGGTCGATGCATAAGATTACATGCCAGATGATCATAGCTGAATGAATGTCACCAAGTAGCATTTTTATTGGATAAATGTTTATTTCATTTTGAAATTCAAAGTAACAGTAACTGTTGCTGTTTTGAAAAATTAGTCTGCTTCTGTACCCAGAATGCCTAAATTAGATGTGTATTTGTAGAATGCCATCTAGTGTGAGATAATGAGTTATTTCCTTGTTTAGTCATTAAGAATGGAATTGGTACAGAGTCAGTACTGCATTCCAGCTCACAAAATTGACAACCTATTGTTGTTATATTTACCATTATTTCATACCAGGTTCTATTTGTCACAGGCCAAGTACATGTAGCTCTGTTGGTAGTGCACTGGACTTGAGAGCAGGGAGTTGCTGGTTCACTTCCTAGAAATTAACAATTTCTTTCTGAGGATTGATGATAGTCATTGTGACAGAATTCATTCCTCTCTGACAGCTGATCATTGTTTTGTCAATGGTTATGTGGGAAAGCAGCCAGTGGCTTGGCAAAAATATTCTGCACAGAAGTGGTAACAGAAATTCCTGGAAAAGCATGGATAGGTGCAGTGATCACCGTGATATAACTGATATAATGCTGAAAATGGTGCAAACACTGTACAATCAGCCACTTCACCATTTGTCACAATCTAAAAGACTGAGAGTTAAGCCTTTCCCAAACACTCCCAAACTTTTATGACCCTGAAATAGAAGGCTTTTCAAAACATGGCGGGAAAAGGAGAAATGCTGATAATCAGCATTTTCTCCTTTTCCCACCATGTTTTCTATCCCAGAAAAATAATCAATTTCTGAGCCACATTAATTCTATTGTCTGCAAATGCTTTCAGTTTGGACCGGTTTAGAATTTTGTTGTCTGGTGAAGAGTTAAACTAGGATTGTGTGGCAAAGAGTTAAAGCAGGCAGGAAACCAGTTTCCTGGTTTGGTAGTGTAGGATGTCTCTACAGGAAAGATATGTTTGCAGTTTATATGTTTGGCTCTCTGTTGCCTTTGAGATAAACGATCAATTGTGAATAGACTGTGTGGCTATTGCTTTAGCATCCATTACAAGAGCATTCTGTGATCAGTCTTGGGGTTAGTCCCTACGCTTTTTGTTCTGCGAGG
This sequence comes from Tridacna crocea, assembly GCA_943736015.1. Lineage (NCBI taxonomy): Eukaryota > Metazoa > Mollusca > Bivalvia > Cardiida > Cardiidae > Tridacna > Tridacna crocea. The sequence goes on along the minus strand of OX031060.1, from coordinate 10,531,776 downwards.
GTAATTCAGCTCGAGGGTGCAGGACTTGAGAACTCAGGGTCCATGGTTCAATCCCGGGCTACAACCCATGGCTCGGCAAATTTCTTTCCGAGGTTTGATGATAGTCACTGCAACAGGATTCATTCCACTCCCACCGCTGACCATTTTTTTTTCGACGATGATTGTGTGGGATAGCAGCCAGTGGCTTGGAAAGAAAGTTATGTGAATTACTGGTAAAAGAAACTCCAGGAACGCATGGATAGGTGCACCCACTGCCGCGATATAACTGAAATAGTATTGAAAACTGTGATCAATACCATACAATCTCGGAGGGTAGAAAACATTGTTGGAAATGGAGAAAATACTGGTTACCAGCATTTTCTCCTTTTCCTACAATGTTTTCCAAAAGCTTCTTCCATTTGGTAGGTAAAACATGGGACTGTTTGGTAAAGGTTTCAGGTATTACTATCCTAATGAATTTCTGATGCAACATGGTGATGAATAAGGATTAATACTGATATAGTATTTTTGCACATTTCTATCTGACTAGAAGTTCCTTTGATGTCTGTCTTGAAATTATTTATCGATACTTTTGTTAGTTTCCTGAAATGGGAGGCAATTATTATCTCCCTTTGTAATGAGAATAGAGTGGGTGTTAGATTTATGAACAATAATTCTAAGAAGGAAAAAGATGAAAAAGTGGCTTGGTTAAAGTAGTGCAATAATACTCATTTTTAGTTGTAGTAAATTTTGCAGGAATATAGTGGTAATAGGTGTTTTCCATTAGAAGGGCACTGCCTTAATTCATTACCAAACAACAAAATTTTAGACCTATCCAAATTGAAAGCATTTACAGGTGACAAAATAAATGTGAGTCGAAAATCGAAACTTGACTTTAGAAGATTAGAAGACATTGTGGGAAAAGGAGAAAATGCTGGTTACCAGCATTTTCTCCTTTTCCGACAATGTTTTCAGAAGGCTTCTTCCTTCTTTTTTTTTTCCCCACAATGTTTCCAAAAATCCCTCTTCCTCATCAAATTAAACAAGGTATGGTCGAGGACTAAATTAAATGTCTTTCCTCTTTTTACAGGTACGCTATCGACAACTGGACATTCGACGAATTTTGTATTCTCCGTGGAATTACCAACGGACAAAGAACAGAAACACTGGATCAAGAGAGGGGTTGCTTTACTTTGTGCTTTGAACTACTAGAGTGATACATGTATATTGAAAACTTTTGGACTTAACTTTTACATACTTAGTGAAACATCTTTGAAAAATTAGAAACATTGGAGCAAGTGAGGAGGATTTGCGCTGTGCCTTAAATCTCTAGATCTATAAACCACTCTTTAAATCTCAATAGAGTGTACTTGTAAATTCAAAACTTTGGACTTAAGTTTTACGTATTTACTGAGAAAAGTTCACAAGAGGAAATACATGGACTTAATGAAAAAGATATGTAAGACAATGAATATTATTTGATATACATGTATGTAAATAGAGAATAGATAGCTACATTTTGACTACAGCTTGAAAAGTTCTAAAAGTATTATTTTTCTGTGATATTGATGTAAACAGAAACATGTTATTTATGAAATTATTTTTTATCAGATTGACACAGAATAACTTTGGTTAACTGTCAGGGTATGTGAGTTACATAGCAAAAAATTTAATATTTTGATGGCAAAAAAAAACTACAAACACACATGAAGTTACCAATTAAATCGTGTGCCATCATATCCAAGGGAATTGAAAATCACTTAGTGTTTTTTTATGAGTTCAACAGATTTTTAATTGTCACTTACAACAAAAAAAATGTTTAATTTTTTTCTGCTGCAAGGTTGTGACTTATGAATTCAATTGAATGTTATGCACAATGTCTGTGTCAGTCTGTTTTTGACCCAAACACTTAAAAGAATTGTGCAGTTGTTACAATAAGATACATGAATTACGTAAATTGGTAACCTTTTTTTCTAGATAAATGATGGGTTTAATAAACCCTTTACCAAACAAAAGAATATTTTTGCTTGTCCAAATTGAAAGTATTTGCAGACAAAATAAGTTAGATATTACTTATACAGCCAGAATTGTCTATTATATGGTGGAAAACATTGCAGGAAAAGGAGAAATTATGGTAAAGGTAACCAGCATTTTCTCCTTTGCCCACAATTTTTTTTCAAAGTCTTTTTTCAAAGTCATTTAAACCTGGGATTTTGTGATGCAGGATCTTACATAACTGAAAAACAATAAACAAAAATAATTGTTTCTATCAAAAGTAAATCAAGTATGATCGCTATAGTCAAAAGAAAAAAATATACATGTATTCAGTAGAACAACTTGAAAACATTTACATAATTTCTTCTGGCAATAAGCAATTCTAAATCTTTATATCAATATTTTTTCTCTTAACTTGTCACTACACGATTCCGACTTTTAACAACCCCTAGAAAGAAGCCATCTGAAAACATTGTGGGAAAAGGAGAAAATGCTGGTAACCAGCCTTTTTCTCCTTTTCCCACAATGTTTTCTTCCGTTCCCCATACAAATTCAAGTTTGGAGTCTATTTAGTTTTGTCTTCTGCAAACGTTTTCTTCAATTTCAACAAGTCTAAAATTTTGTCGTCTGGTAAAGAGTTAACTCTTTTCATACCATATGCAGTACCAAAAGCTTTGTGGACCATATAGATCAAGATCAGACTGCACAAAATGTGCAGTCTGATCTCTGATCTACAATGTCCACTGCTATATTCTAGATTACCGGTATGACCCAATGACCTCATGATCTTGCAGAGGATGTGTTTTTTTAAGCCTTTGAGTAAATGCAATTTATTTATACAGTATTGAAAGAGTTTAGTTTATTCTGTTATCAACATGCTGGGTCCTGTCAGCCTTTTAACTCTTTACCAAATGACAAAATTTCAGGCTGGTCCAAATTGATAGCATTTGCAGATGACAGAATAACTTTGACTAAAGAATTGAAATTTGTTTAAGGAAGGGAAGAAAACATGGTGGGAAAGGGAGAAAATGCTGGTTACCAGCATTTTTTCCTTTTCCCACAATGTTTTCAAAAGACTTCTACTTCAGGGTCGTCAAAAGTCGTTGTTGTTTGGTAACAGACAATTTTTTTTACAAGGATTGAGCTGACTGGCGATCCAATTTTTCAAGTGCTTATTTTAAACACTGAATAAAAGGATAAACCCATTCCTTCCTAAAGATCAAATTTTGCCTACTTGACATTTTTAACCAAATAATTCTTTCAGTCAGATTAAAAGTTCTGCATCACTGAGCTGTTGAAATGAGAGCAATAAGATATGGTGGTACAGTTTGTTTCAGATGGGTAGCTCTGTATTCTGTAAGGCATATTCTCTACAACTTAATTTGCCAATAAATTGCCTGATGAATTTTATCATCATAATTTGTAGACATTTACCAAAGATGAAGAAAAACCTCCTCTGAAATGAAGAAAAAACAATGGCGTGTCTGTTTACGTGCATTTACTGTAATTTCTTTTTTCAGAAACTTTGTGTCTTTGTATAAAGCTGTGATTTAATCCGTCCAATATATATAAACAAATGTATACAACAAAGACAATTTTTATTTGAAGTAAGCATGTTTACAAACATCATACAAAATAATACCAGTAATTACAATACGCATAATTATTGAAACACATCCATGAAGTTATTTACAACTGAATTTGTAACTGAATTCCATCTTTACAAATTGTTCTGAAAAGTATTCTCAGCCAAAAGAATTCAATTGAATGCTTTTGAGAATGTTGTTGAAAGAGCAAAAAATGCTGGTAATCAGCATTTTCTCCTCTTCCCACAATGTTTTAAGAAGGCTTCTTTAGTTAGGACCCTTAAAACTACTGTACTTTATCTGATTTGAAAACGTTAGAAAAAAACATTTGTTCCATTCTGTTTCAAAAATGTTGAAAAAGAAAATGTTCTGTGATATTTTAAAGAATTGTATTTTTTCTTAAAAGTTTGTTTTTGGATTTTTGGTTAAAAATTTAGTGTACTTAAAAGTTTATCAATTTTTTTTTTCAAATTAAAAATAATATTTTGGCTTACCTGCTTGGTTTGTTCTTACTCATGTTTCCAGGTACTCTGTAGGTGGAAGTGTTTTCTGTGGAGAACAACAAGGTACTTTAGATGCATTTAATGTTCATGTCTCTTTCATCATTACGCAAAAACTTTGATGTTTTCATATCACAATGAATATTAACCCAACACAATCTAGAGTAAAATGTAGGGAAAGAAGAAAATGCAGGAAATCAGCATTTTATTCTATCCTCATTATGTTTTAGTTTACTTTAAAGACATTGATGTTGAACAAGAAACAAGTATTAGCAACTCATGCTAATCTTTTCCCATTCTGCTTCCTGGATACAACACCAGTACTTGCGCCAAGTGTGTGAGCCAATAAAAAGTTCCAAAGTTGACACCAGCCCCGGAGAATCAAACTCCAGACCTTATGAGGCCAACACTCTACCTCACAACCACGGACACCAGATATCCACACAATGTTTTCTATTCTATCAAAGTGAAATAAAGGGTTATTCATCATGCTGACGGTAAATGTTTGACTTTGATATCTTAACTTATTACCTAACGACAATATTTTCGTGCAAAAATAAAAGTGACTGAAAATTTGTTTTGTGAAGGGTAGAAAACATTGTGAAGAAAGGAAAAAATGCTGGTTACCAGCATTTTCTCCTTTTCTAACAATGTTTTCTGAAAGCTTCTTTCTCAAGGGTGTCAAAAGTATGGACTGTGTGGTAATGGGTTTAACTCATTACCAAACGACAATATTTTCGGCTTGTCCAAATCGAAAGCTCTTGCAGAGAACAAAATAAAAGTGACTGAAAATTTGAAATTTGTTTTGTGAAGGGTAGAAAATACTGTGGGAAGTGGAGAAAATGCTGGTCACCAGCATTTTCTCCTTTTCCAACAATGTTTTCTAAACACTTCTTTCTCAGGGGCATCAAAAGTAGGGATTGTGTGGTAATGGGTTAAAAGGAACTAGTCTACAAGCCTAGTCTAGTACTGGTAAAACCCAGGAAGTACATGAATATGTGAGCTGTCACTGTGATAAGACTGAAATAATATTAAAAGTTGCATAAAACTGCATGTATGTGTTTTGCCGACCATGACTCTCCTAAAACAATGCCAGCTGTCCCATTTATTACTGTATAAAAACTTTGACCAGGTGACAAGTTTTTGGACTTGTCCAAATTGAAAGCATTAGGGCTGCATAGCAAATGATACTTTACAGAGGTCTGAATTTTTTACCAGCAATTTCTCCTATCCTTCCCCCCCCCCGAAAAAAATGTAGAAAACATTGTAGAAGAGGAGAAAATCTTGGGTACCTGCATTTTCTCCTTTTCTCACTTTGTTGCTTATCAGCATTTTCTCTTTTTCCCAAAATGCTTTCAAGAGGCTTTCTGTTAATTGTCAAGTCGGAAATAAGTTGCATAAGTTTGTGTAAATTGCAATAGATATGGTCCTGTGAGCTTTGTTATCATCTTTGACCGGAAACCTTTGAGCGGATAAAGAAACTACTTTTTCATTCACCCTTTTCCTCTTGAAGAGCTTTATTGCCACATCGGGGAAAAAAAAAGTCTTCTTTTTTTTTAGTTTCTCCTGCTTGAACCACATTACAACTCTTGAGTCCAGCCAAACTTTAGATCTACTAGGTCTACTTCCCTCATAGTTGTTGCATGCAACTAAGTTATTTTTAATTTGTCATTTCTCACGCAGGATTCGAGCCCTCTTTGAATCTGTCGACTGCAAATGCTTCAAACTGTCGTCTTTTATTTTGTTTCCTGGTAATACGCTAAATAAGTTCAACCCTTGGACATCCATAAAATTGAAAAAGAAACTCATTTGAACCAGATTACTAAGAAATCTCACAAACTATTTGGCTCTCAGACCCAATATCATCCGTTTCTGCATTCTGATCTTTGAACAATGTATATATTGTCCGTGTAAAACTGTACACGTTCTGTGCAGTCTGATCTTAATCTACACTGCACAAGGTCAGTGTGTTGCGCTTAGCAGCCTAGGGGTTAGTTCACTTCCACCCCTAGAAAGTAAAAATTATCATCAGTTTTTTAAAACCGTAAAAAGATCTAGATCCACTTCCTATATCTAGAGATTTTTTTTTTTCGTAGAACACTACTGTAATTGCTGATAATAATCAAGCGACTTATTTTACCTAAAATTATCAGTCACAGAAATGATGTTATCATTTTATCATCTAGCCTGCAGTAATCGGTGAAGGTCGTTCGAAGTCTACAAAAGCTGGGTTGTGGGGCAGATTTCATCAGTTTAGAATAAGTTTTCTCTGTGAGCGGAGCTGTCAAAAAAGTGTAAGGGAATCCCCAATCAAAACAATACGTCACACTTACGTATCTAATTTGCATAAACGATTTGAAAATACACTATTTGATTGGTTAGTGTTCACTCTGTCCGAACGTGTCTTTCGCTATCTGGTACTGTTATTTGATATCCGTGCGCACTGAAACATGTCTAAGATCAATATATTTTCCTCATGATATTGATTTTGTGGGTGGATTTTCCTTACGTCACGGAAATGGTGTATTTAGACTAGTTGATATTTTAGTATCGGGAAGAACCGATTCACGATAGGGTATTTAGACCATATTGGAGCTATTTTCTACGCGGACCGATATACTTCGCTGTGTTCACAAAATTGGAGTTCCTTTCATACACAGACCTGACAGACAGTAGGGTGGTTTCCCAGGTTCCCTATTACTTTCTCTCGCGGTTTCGACTATCCTAGGGGTTAAATCTCGGCCCCGGGACACCACGGAAATGGATCTTCTATGTGATAGTGATAATAAATTCGGCGACATGGATGCCGAAATGAGTGACTTTCTGGATAACGACGTATTTCACACCACACCGACTCTGGTAGGTACATTTTCATCAGTTCGCATGCCCATATGGAAACACGCATCTGTCAAATTTTTATTTCTGACAGCTCTAAGAATAATGTTTCGGCACTTGAGGAGACTTCAATTCATATCTACATGTACTCATAAATAAATTTCATACGTTTTCACCGGAGAATTACACTTTTAATCATCAACATATGACCTAGTTTTTAACACAATATGGTACATTACGAGCACATGGGCTCAAATGCTGAAAAAGGTAAACAGTGCAACGCCCATTTTCTACGATACCCCGCAGCGCGTCGCTGCGCCCGATAAATACACTTTCGGGGTGGATATGTAAATGGTTCAGTTGATCACTTTCATAATTTGGGTGTAACCATAGATTAAAAGGCGACAAAATCGTCCTCTTTTTTTTCCTTGACTTTGCTTAACTCGCTAGCAAACGACAAAATTTTTAGACTTTAGCATTTGCAGATGAGAACGTAACGTGACCCGAAATTTGAAACTTGAGTTTAGAAGAGTAGAAAACATCGTGGGAAAAATGAGAAAATGGTGGTTACCAGCATTTTCTCCTTTTCCCACAATGCTTTCAGAAGTTTCCTTTCATTAGGTCGTTAAAACCAGGGATTGTTTGGTAAAAGCTTAAAAGCAACTTCGTAATGTTTGCCCTTTCTAAACGAACATATTTTAGACTTGATCATTTTTGAAAGTAGATCTACTTGTACTTGCAGACGAAAAATGAGACTTGTCTCAAATGAAAGCATAAAAGATTCCTTATTTTCCCCAATGTTTTTAATGAAAATTCCGGATAGTGGGGTAAAGGATGACACTATATTTTAAGCTTATTTACAAATGTACTCGTGCTAGTTTTCGTGTTCAGGCGTATCTATAGATCCATGCCCTTGGTGAGTTTCACCAGAAGTGTGCTGGGTCATGGTACTGCTTTGTTCAAGGCTACTTCTACAAAACCAGTGCTGCAATCGAGGAACAACCAAAAAGTACGACGACACCGCCGTAGATCCCAGATGTCAAGATTTTAGACCTATCCATATTGAAAGCATTTGGAGACGACATTTTAGACATGGCGCAAATGATGGAAAATCAAAGACCTTGTGAGAAAAGGGGAAAGCTCCTTTTTACACAATGTTTTCAAAGACTCAATCATGGTCCGTCTGTCTTAGTGTCGCAAAATCACTGGCTCAAGCCATAACATAGATCTAGTAGCGTTTTGCAAATGATAGCCACCGAGCCAAACAGGAACGCCCACTTGTAGATCAGAACTCAAGAGCCTCTTTAGAGACGTTGCTTTTTCGGTCCAACAATATAACTGCTTTTCTATCTCTTTCTTTAAACGGATAGAGATACCCATCAAATTTTCTGCCAGCATTTTGAATGTTTGCCTTCTGTAAATGAACCATGCTCCGACAAAAGGGGGCTTAATTTATTTCTTGATTCATGGTATCAAGTAAACCATCCACATACTTACCGCATCCAGGGAACCCAGGTTTAAGCATTAAGTTACTCCCCATGCATTCGATTACAGAAGGAATCGAAACTAGGTCAACGAGGATGACTTTAAGTGGCTTTACAAGAACCAATATTCTTTAACAAACAACTTAAAATAGACTGGTTCGTGTTTATATGGAAAATTGACCAATGGCGAAAAGCAGTCTGATCTAGATGATGCTTTTTGCAGAATCATTTAGCACCTTTTTCACAGAGCATGTCTTTGAACCGTGCAATACGAAGTGCACCAAAAGTGACATCTTGAAAACTATCGAGATTGGCAGCGCCTGTTCGGGATGCATGATAGTGATATATCTGTTAAGTGTCAAACAGACACATTGAAAGCTTTTAACACTTTAAATTTTGTGTTGATATTCATTATTTTACGTAACATGCAAGTAAATGCACTTTGGACATGGACAGATAACGCACACCGGTACTAGCCAAGGGGTTACCGTAGTTTATCAAATTATAGTCCATGGTACCAGTGGATTGTTCAAGGGCTCGAGCTGACATTGATAATTATTTAAATCTTTTTGATATTGTCATCTGCAAATGCTTTCAATCTCGACAAGTTTGACATTTTGTCTTTCATGAAAGATGTTTAGCCAGTTTCATGTATACGTGCGGTTCGTGCAGTCCGATCTGAAATCTACATACATGTATGGGTCATTTTCAAAAAAACATACATTTTGTTGTCCAATATGGATCTGCCATTTAAATTGTTTGTTTTTTTCACTCTAACCTTTCTAAATAAAAAGAGTAGCTTTCAATGAAGTTTTCCATCCAGTTTCTTATGCAGTATTCTACTTATCTTCTTCTAAATTTTACAAAAATAAGCAGTTGTAGGAAAAATGGGCGTGTCCATCACCTACCCTTCATGTATTTGAAATTAATTTTTAACGCGTCTTTTACCAAAGTGTTGGGTGCATTACATGTGTTTTTATAGATCAGACAATGAGGAACATTACAGAGGTATGTAATTTTGGTACTAATGTCAATTTTTAAAGATATCGTTAAATAAAATCGTGTCCAATGATTCTTTGTCAAAGCAGTTACTTTATCATAAACTTGTTGGCATGAGTGACATCCATTCGTTTTGAAGCTCTTCAATTGCTTATGTTACCTCCTACATCCTGTTTCCATTTTGGATGTAAAGATTTTCCCTCCATAATCATTTGAAACTTATTTTGAGAGTTGGTTACTTCAACAACCGGCCTATAATTGTAAGGTGAGTCAAATGTTGTTACCATCATACAATCAAAATATTATGAAATATTTTACCGACTTTTTCTGTGTTTGTTTTACATGTGACAAAACTGATATAATGAAGGTCATGATGTCTCCAACATTATTGTATGCTAAAAAAAAACAACCATTTGTTTCTGAAATGTCAAAGCAGTTACTGTCAATACAGTTACTGGAGGAATGGTAACACCATTGACACAATCGGTAACTGCAGTGACAATTGTGGTAACTTCCTGACAGTCATACCTCAGCGATTTATTAAGGAAAGTTCAATGTCACACTTTGAAATAGTACCATCTGTCTGGAAGAAGACTGTTCGCAAGTTAAATGCCTGAAGCGCAATTTCATATCAGCAGATAACTTGTTTTGGTGTTATCTGATAGTTTTCACAATGTTACCATTATTGTAAAATGCAGTTTCTTACTGTTTAACTCAACAATACCTGAAGACGCATTTATGTGTTCTGCAGCAGACGACTTTGGAAAACGTTGAGTCAAAAGCAGAAAACGCTCATAATGAGCATTTTCTGCTTTTTCCTCAATGTTTTCATACTCTAATCTGCGTTAAAAAATGGCAAATCTGGAAGATTTTCTGTATTTTTACTACATCATTTTAAAGTCGTCTGCTGCAGGATGACTAAATGCATCAATTCTTTCCTCAGTGTTTTCATACACTTATGGCAATTTTGACAGAGTTTCTGTTTTTTTACTGCATCACTTTAAAGTCGTCTGCTGCAGGATGACTAAATGCATCTTCAGGCATTGAAGAGTTAACCCTTTCCCACTCAATCCCGTGTTTTAACGACTCTACAGTGAAAGGTTTAGCAAAATATTGTGGCAAAAGGAGACATTGCACAGAATGTGCAATTTCTCCTTTTCCCACCATGTTTTCTATCCCATCAGAAAACCCGATTTTTTTTACAGTTTTAAATGTGTCGTCTGCAAATCTTTTCAATTAGGAAAAGCAAAATTACCTGAGTGGTAAAAAATGGGTTAAACAGAGATATTTGGTGTTATCTGATAGTATTCACAATTTTACCATTATTGTCAAATGCAGATTTTCACTGTTTAAGCATTAAGCTTCAGCTGAAATATCTGTCATTGCAAGAAAGACTGAATAAAATTTCCCACTTGAGATATTGAGAACTTATGAATCTCACATTTTGGTCAATAGTGTTTGTGTTTAGTCAATGGTGTTACTGTATATTCTGATCTTAACATGTCTATTTCACTTTCAAAATTTCAGAATATGTGTCTTTCCATGGGCATGTATCAGACTTTCAGATAAAGCATTGGGTATTAAACATACAAATGTGCTCTGTATAAATTAACTTTTTTGTTGCTATTGGTCAAAGCAGTTACATTTCTCATCTACGCAGTTACCACTGTGTCCTTGGTGTTACACGTTTTGAATAATAGAATTACAATCAAAGTTAGCAAACTTTAACGAATGATTTGTGTAAATAGGTTACTACTACTAATACGTAGGCCGTAAAATCATTTAAATTGGTATTCAGTGCCGACATTATCTTCAGTGTTGAATGAAACTTCATTTTACGTACAAAATACCGTAACATCATCACAATTGACTATAATATGAAAACAACACAGAACAAATGGCAAGTATTTTGTGTTTCTATGGAAAAGTATATCCTGGAGGATTTATATGTGTGCTTTAACTCTAATGATTTTCTGTTTAAACCCTGAAAATATCCATAAAAGACTGGTAACTGCGTTGACAATTTTTCCTTACCCTAATACTTTTTTCGTGTTGATCTGACCTTGTCAGGAAAGATTAAGCTGGGATATTTCATATTTTTGATCGATCATAGTTATGCTTTCGTTTCAGAAATAAAAATATTGAAAAATAGAAAGTTATTTTTTCAAAATTTGGTATCCCGAAATATGACATTTTTTTGAAAATGACCCGTATACGCACCCTGGTATTTTCTGACCGGATCAGACTTGAAAGTTGCAAAACGCATGTTTTAAACGTCCGATAGATGCCATTAATCTAAAGCTTGAACAGTGTTTTTAGCAAGATCACGTAATATTTTAGAGGACGAATTAAATGTGGACGAAGTATTGGACTCTTGTCTTGACAGAGGTCATAGAAACATTGTGGAGAAAGAAAATTTTAGTTGCAAGTATTTATAATTATATGTATCTGTAATGCTTTTAACCCATTACCACACAATCGCTACTTTTGACGCCCCTGAGAAAGAAGCCTGTAGAAAACATTTTGGGAAAAGGAGAAAATGCTGGTAACCAGCATTTTCTTCTTTTCCCACAATGTTTTCTACCTTTCACAAAACAAATTTCAAATTATGGGTCACTTTTATTTTGTCGTCTGCAAATGCTTTCGATTTGGACAAACCTAAAATTTTATCGTTTGGTAAAGAGTTTAAAAAAAACCCCTTTCCCTAAGGATACTAAATCACGTGATATCTATGTAAAACCTTACATCCAGCCTACTTATTACCTTGTATCTTCAGAGCTCCAGATGAGAGAGAGAGTGATGGCATTCTAAATCTGTTTCTCTTCTAAACCCTATGTTGTGGGTATTCATTAGAATCGTCTCGATGAGACGATTCTAATGAGTATCCATAACATAGGGTTTAGTAGAAAAGAAGTAATATTTTCAACTATGAAATCAAAATCACCCCAGCTCTGTATCTTGTTAGGGGTGTCAAAGACGCAACTGTTACCGGATGTTGGTATTGGTGTCAGCGATGGCCTCGGTTCTAAATCGAGTTATCGCGCCGAGTTCAACGTGGGTACATTTACCTTATTTACTGGCATTTCAAACTGATTCCGGATGTAACATGTCTCCTTTTTTTTGCGACCCTTCTCTCTCTCTCTCTTAGTCTACCTATCAAACCCCTCCACCCGACCCATTTTATGCTGCAAGGGATCCGATTTGTACTAGATGTCGAGATATTAGACTGGCTCAAATTCCAAGCATTTGCAGATTATAAATTTAACGTATCCAAGTTTACAAATATGAACACTGTCTCTTTCTTTTTTTTTTGGGGGGGGGGGGGGGGGGGGTGTATAATTTGTATCATTTTTTCCTTTTTTACCCACAACGTTTTCTAAAGCTTTTTCATTGGGGTCGATAACACTAAAATGATGTTGAAAAAATGCGATACACACAGTTACATGTAGGCTTATTCATCAAACCAAACGCTGTTTCCGCACTGGAATGGGAAAGAAATTTCGATAAATAAGGGAACCTGTTGAAGTGAAATGACCGTTTTCTTACCTCGTAAAAGTGCCAAATCTGTATTGTACGTTTATATTCCCCTCATGATCCGTTGTGTATTACTGGATCAGAAGTCGCTACCAGAACAGAGACAAAGGCCTCATGAAATCATGAGTTCCAGTAGCGCATAACCAGCATGACAGAGCGTTTATATCTGTGTATTGCTCCGCGGTTTGTTTTTTACAATCTCAGTAGCAATATGGTACTTCAGTGGTGTACAAAAACCTGATATGTAAATCAAGACCAACTGTTTACAAACATTTCGTGTTGTGAAGTTTATCTACTCATTACTTACCATTATAGCAAATCCTTGTCATGTTTACTTGAAGATGAACAAACGCACTTTTTCTTAAGTCTTTCCCAAACAAGCCCTGGTTTTTACGTGTCTGCAGTACAAGTCTTTAGAAAAACAATATGGAAAAAGGAGAAATTGCTCGTATCGAGCAATTTGTCCTTTTCCCAAAGTGCTTTCTCTAGCCTATAGGAAAACTTTATGCCATTCTCACCAAATTCAAAATTGTCATCTGCAAACCGGCACTTTGAGTATGGGACAGTCTAAAGTTTGTGATTTGGGAAAGGGTTAATTAATATTCACTTTTAGATACCGACTGTTAATAACGATAACGATGAAAATTTAGTCTATTTTTTAATTTCACTTTAATTGCCTCATGAAATTTGATATTCAGAAATTGAAGGGATGTCCAAAGAAAAAGAATCGTTCCTTTTTGTTTTAATTTCACTTTAACTGTCTTATGAAATTTGATATTCAGAAATTGAAGGGATGTCCAAAGAAAAAGAATTGTTCCTTTTTGTTTTAATTTCACTTTAATTGCCTCATGAAATTTGATATTCAGAAATTGAAGGGATTTCCAAAGAAAAAGAATCGCTCCTTTTTGTTTTAATTTCACTTTAATTGCCTCATGAAATTTGATATTCAGAATTTCAAGGGATGTCAAAAGAAAAAGAATCGTTCCCTTTTTTCATACAGTCCGATTTTTTAAGAAAAAAGCAGCTAAAATTAATAAAAGAATATTGTAAAAAATAAAAGTAGAAGGCGAAAGCATGAAAGGGCTTTTTTTTATGAGAAAGTCATCATTAGTTAAGGTAAGGTTAAAACTTGGCCCGCACAGGCCTGGGTCGATACTATATGCTATCGGTCACTTTTCAGCATGTCTAAGAACTAGTTGACCCCATGAATAATTATTTGTGATTACTTGCTTGGTATCGTGCATGCATCACTGACATGCGTGAAGCCCCCTTTTCCCAATGCATGGCACATTTATTTTTTAACTGATCTGCATTTAGTCAACTATCTATCGCAATCATGCACTGAAAAACACCAACACTTCCGGGTCATAAATAGATCCGGAATGTACATGGCATCATAATTCATTTCTATGTTATCGCCGCAAGAACTTTGGTGTGTTTTTTTCCAAACAAATTTAAAGGCTGTAGATTGACAACGCAACCCACTCTAAAAACATTTACACACCCGGGATCTGCAAACTTATGAATTTTTCAGCATGAAAATTCACCGAACGCAGCAGGTCTGTCGGTCCGTCTATAGGTCCACACAGGAGGTATACATTTATGTGCGATCTCCACCCACTTTTTTTTTATTTCTACATAAAGTCAGTGATAACAACGCATGTGTGCAAACAGTAAACAAACTTGTTGGGGATTAAAGTAATTTCAGTAACAATTTCAGTTTATACTGGTACGGTATTCCCAATATGTAGTATTAAACGAAAATAATGGCATGTTTGTTTACAATTCTATTTGTAGACCTATGATTCTTATTCCGGAAGTAGATTTCTTTGGAATGGTAGAAAAATTTAACCATTTACCAAATAACCCATCCTTTAACTAGAAACTGTCAAGGAAAAGAAATTGGTATCTTTAAATTGATAAATTGTGGTAAGCAATTGCTCCTTTCTCCTAAATGATTTTTAAGATTTTTGGCTACTGTGGGACGCAACGAGTCCTAATTATTTGGAGCAGATTAAGGTCAATCAAATTAAATGAGGCAAGAGACGTCTATGTACTTGGTTTAGTTTAGTTTAAACATTTATTTTACATCGATTGAGAAACAAGTTCTTACAGCTTATACTAATCTCTCTCGATTCTGCTTCCTGGGAACTACACCAGTACTCGTGCCGAATGTGTGGGCCAATGAAAAATCCCCAAAGTTGACACCCGCTCCCAGGTATCGAACTCAGGACCCTTAGGTTATGAGGCCGACGCTCTACCTCACGACCACGGACACCAGACGTCTGTTTGGATTGGTTTAATTTACTGGCACTCTTTTTGTAATAGCCAATCATTTTCAGGTAATTAGTACGGGAACCGAACCCGGTAGTAACATGTTTTATCGGGGTTTGGGTAGGGGGAATGACATAGATGTTTTATCTTGGCATATACGGTAGCCTTTTCCGCTTTCCCTTTTTTTTTTTGTTTTCCCAGAGCGCCAGATAAGAGGGAGTGATGTATTCTAAATCCGTTCTCTTCCAAACCCTATGTTGTTGGTACTCATTAGAATCGTCTCGATGAGACGATTTTATTGAGTTTCCATAACATACGGTTCAGTGAAGAAAAATATTTTCAGTTATGAATTCAAAATCACTCCCTCAATCTGGAGCTCTTGTTTCTCAAAACCTTATAAGGAGAAGATACTTGAACACGCTGCTCAGTTTCGAGCATTGGTCTGCAAAAGCTTCATGTTTTAAAGTCGTAAAAACCACGTGATTTAAGAATTTGCGAATGAAAAAAAAAGTAAAATGCCAAGGTTTGTTTACCACTCTTGCTAACTGATATGACATATATATGGCTAGGGCAATTAAGATCCGTTTAGTGCGTTGATGATACGGCAAGGATGGAGTGAAGGAGCGTAATGAATGAAAAATGACACGGTTGACATTTCGCGAGGGGGAGGATGTCCTATTGACGTCATTGGACCGATTTGGTCAGCCACACTTTTTCTTTGAATCAGAGGCTGCTAAGCCCGATTCATTGACCTTTAGCGGACAGTGTAGATCAAGACCACACTGCACAGATGCACTGCAGTCTGATCTTTGATCTACACTGTCCGAGAAAGAGATGTTTTCTAATTGTCATAAAAACTAAGTTTGAAATACCAATATTTGGGTTTTTAAAATCAGTTTAACTTATTACTAGACGACATTATTTTAGACTTGTCCAAATCAAAAGCATTTGCAGACGACAAAATAAAAGTGACTGAAAATTTGAAATTTGTTTTGTAAAGGGTAGAAAACATTGTTGAAAAAGGAGAAAATGCTGGTTACCAGCATTTTCTCCTTTTCCCACAATGTTTTCAAAGGTCTTCTTTTCCAGGAGCGTCAAAAGTAGGGATTGTGTGGTAATGGGTTAAGTTTCATTTTACTTACAATGGTGAATTATAGATCTAATGTAACTTCTTTCAAAGATACATTCTCTGTGAAATCGTAGCACTTTGTCAATAGCAAGCGATAGAAAACAGTGTTCTTGAAATACACTCCACACCATTTTAAATTTTGTGGCGTTTAATAAATTCTCGGAAAAACGACATTATGTGAATGAATGTCTGTGAATTCTACTCGGCCTTTCTTCCGGAACTATGAATGAACCGATTCTCGTTGTCTTCCGGTAGTTTATTCGGCAAACCTCGGATGATCCGCTGATAGATAAAAGTATGTACGAAGATGACCCGAGTTGTCACGAGTGCCTCTCTGTTGCATTACAATATGACATGCGCAGACAACGAACCGATTCTATTTACATCTTCGCTTTTTCCGGGGGTCATATTTTAATGATAACATTCACACGACTAAAATAAATTGTATGACGCACAGCGCCTAATTAAATATTTGACGTGACAAAATGGCATTTTATTAAATTCGTAGATCTACATTTTAAACTTTTGCGTTTATCGCACACTCGTTTCCAAGGCAAGGAAAGAGTAAAAATTTACAAAATTGGAGAAAAAAAAGTATTTTGAAGTATCTTTTTCATTTCGGATACTAATTACAACGGTCTCATTGGCTCGCTGCAGGACAAGACAAATCGCGTGAAAATGGCTGAAGGGATTGGGGTGGGTAGGTGTATGAAAATCGATAATGTCCGTTCTGATTGAAATATAATTACTTTCAATATTGCCCCCTTTAAAAGTGACCGTCTTGCTCTAGGACAACTTTTACTTTCAACCCTTTACCACGCTATTCGAAGATTTACTAAACATGAAAAAGAAAGCCTTGGCTTTTGAAAACATTGTGGGAAAAAAAGAAAATTCTGATTACCAGCGTTTTCCCCTTTTCCCGCAGAGTTTTCTGCCTTATCAAAAATGGACATTGTTGGCATACTTTTTCATTTGTCGTCTGCAAATGCTTCGAATTTGGTCAAATCCGAAATATTTTGTTGTATGATAGAGTAAAGAGTGAAGTAATATCGTACTTTTACCCTTTTCCAGCTAAATCACTAAAATGAAAATTTCAGTTCGAGGGTAAAAAAGCCCAAAATATTTCTGTTACAAATGTACGTTTTAGGGAATTATCTCTCCTGATCGGACAGTGTAGATCCAAGATCAGACTGCACGTTCTGTGCAGTCTGATCTTGATCTACATTGTCCGCAAAAGGTCAGCTAGTCGCGCTTGGAAGCCTAAGGGTTAATTTAATATCTGTACAGAAATCAGTAGATTCCAATTAGATAATGTCAATATAATCTCCGAGCCATGCTCTGGCAAAAGGGGGCTCAGTGCGTCTCAGTGAAACATGACACCAAGCTAGCCAACTCGGTATTTTCGGTCCAGAAAACCCAGTTTGTCTAACAATCGGATGAATCATGAGGTAGACTGGTCCTTGGAGGTGTAAAAAAATTTACCAGTGGCAAAAAGTTTCGACCCAGGTCAGCCTGCGCGGACTGCGCAGGCTGACCTGAGTCGATACTTTTTGCAGATGCAGTAAGTCTCCCTTTCACGGAACAATGCTCATGTCTACGGTGTACTTTGACATAATGCCAAATGTTGAATATAAGTGTAAATATTGTGTGAAGTGGCCAACTTACTCAGAATGACCTTAGTATTTCGAGGATTATGTGCAATACCATTGTAAATGCATATACATTGTACATGTATATGCACTTATACTAGTCTTGCACTAATCGAAGCTGCCTGGGTAGCTTATTGTTTAGCATATCTCACTCATGACCCGGTGGTTACGGGCTCAACCCACGGTTGAGGCAAATTTTCTATTCAGTGATTCTTAGTTTCTCATTTCTGATGCAAGGGAAAAGTAGTCAGTGCTTGGAAAGAAAGTTGTCTCAGTACTAGTGTAAGAAAGCCAGGAAACACATGCATAGGTGCACTTACCGCCGTGATATGGCCTAATTCGTAAAAATAAGTTTAATCTCCAATATAAACGATTTCGTTTTCATTGCTTTTATTTATTTTTTGCCAGTGCATGTTATTTTTTCAACCCCAGGGTTTTTACGAAAGGGTTTGAAACTTTGACGTCATACTTAGTGATCGACTTTTGACCTTCGAAATCGAAGTCTTTAAATCTGACTTGGGGGAGCATTTTGGCGTCTTTATTGGGTTTGTTTCGACTAAAAATAGAATTTAATATCCTGCTTGCCGTCACCTAGTCGCGATTTTGCACCGATGATTAATGAAAACAAGAAACTCTGGAAGGTTTCGTATGATGATTGCTGCCTGTCCGGAGACAAGAATTTGACAGACTGACATTGCTAGAACCCATACGAGGAAACAAAATACCATGGTTATCTTTCATAAAGCTGCGCAGATTTACGCATTTTTGTGTGCATTGAGCATGAGCAATCCGGCTTTACCCAAATATATCATTTATCGTAAAGTTATTAAAATATTTACTCGTAAATTGTGAATTCAGAGCTCCAGATAAGAGGGGGGCGGGGGAGGGGGTAGAATCGAGGGTTAGAAACGTCTCATAGGGTTAAAATCAAAATAACTCCCTCTATCAGGAGGTCTTCCCCTGGCTCAAACAAATATTTTATATATCTGCCTTTATCCGACATAGTTCGCTTCAGTTCACTGTCAAGTCATTTTAACGTGACACTTTTTCGTGACATTTCAAACTATATAGGGTGGGTGTACCTGTGCTGCTATTTTTAAACCCGAGCGTGACTGGGTGAGCTATTTCGTAACACGTCTCTATTCTTTTCGGATAAAGTTTTATTTGATCTGAATGTAAACATTAGTTAAACCTTGGTCTGGCTGGACACATTAAATATCAGGTTCGTTTAACGAACTTTGGGTTTTGGAGGGAATCTTCGACAAAAAATCGTGGGAAAAGGCGCCAATGCCCACAACCTAAATTTCTACCATACATTCAATGTTTTTTACCCTCTCAAAGACAGCTCACAGCATCTGGTGTCACCAAATGTCAGTGTCAGTTTGAAAAAGCAATGTGTTTTTTCCCACACGACAAGACTGAAAATTCGATATATCATAGTGTCAGCAAGTTTTAGATTCTCTTCCTTAGAAGACAAATACGGTTTTTGAACCTCATTTAATTTGTCGTGTGCTAGCGAGAGTGCTATCTTCGATACAGTTCAGTCTATAGAAACTGCACACGCAGACAAAATAGTTAAGGATTCGGCAATAAATTAGTAAAACCTTAACCCTTAGGCTGCTAAGCGCGACTGACTTAAGTTTTGCAGACAGTGTAGATCAAGATCAGACTGCACAGAACGTGCAGTCTGATCTTTGATCTACATAAGAAGATTATCTTTCCTCCGAGAATACATTCGGAATAGGAGAATTTGGGATTTTACCAAGGGGTTAACCCTTTACCACAATGACTGAGGAAGATGCCTTTTGAAATAAATTGTCATTCAAACAATGGAATAGATCTTTTATCGAAAAGAAAAGGTCGTGGGAAAATAAGGAAATTACTGGCTTCCAGTGTTTTCAATGGGGCTCCAAATACTAAACAGGTCAGCAGGATCGTTTCAAACACTGGTGTTTTTGATGTAACCCTTTACCAAACAATCCCTGTTTTTTACGACCCTGAGATAGAAGCCTTTTCTCCTGTTACCATAATGTTTTCTACCGTGTCCGAAAACAAATCCCAATTTTTGAGTTACGTTTATTTTTGTCAGTCTCAAGTGCTTTCAATTTTGATCAGTCTAAAATTTTGTCGTTTGATAAGGGGTAAAGGTTTTTGAACTTCTATGGAAACCACGAAGTACGATGGGCGGATACTTTTTAGGTTTTCCTGATAGATAGATAGTTTATTGTTACATGTAATTAAACTTTTATCTTGAAGGATATCTTCTTGA
The DNA here is from genome assembly GCA_943736015.1 of Tridacna crocea. Lineage (NCBI taxonomy): Eukaryota > Metazoa > Mollusca > Bivalvia > Cardiida > Cardiidae > Tridacna > Tridacna crocea. Next base: position 10,511,543 of record OX031060.1, on the reverse strand, counting down.
TGTCTGTAATAAATTTACACAAACTGTTCCTCTTTTCTACGAAAAATGATATGGCATATGAAATGAGATGGCATATGAAAGCATAGTGGGAAAAGGAGAAAATGCTGGTTACCAGCATTTTCTCCTTTTCCCACTATGCTTTCTATCTTTTCGGGGATAGAAAACCTGCATTGAACATTTATAGATCATCGTCTTGAAATGGATTGTTATCGACAAGTCGACATGCTTTGCGTGTTAAGACGAATATCGTGACGAGTGGAGAAACAATACGTTCCATGCGACAAGCCTACTCTGTATTATCTCAGTAAAGTAAGACATATCGAGTTTCATTTGCCAAAAGACAAAAGTTTAGGTTTGTCCAAATCGAAAGCATTTGCAGACGACAAAATACTCGTATAAGTAATTTGAAATTTAAAATTTGTTTTGTGAAGGGTAGAAAACATTGTGGAAAAAGGAGAAAATGCTGGTCTCCAGCATTTTCTCCTCTTCCAACTATGTTTTCTAAAAGGCTTCTTTCTCAGGGTCGTCAAAAGCAGGAATTGTGTGGTAATTGGTTAAAACTTGATCTTCGACTCCTCTATCAAAAGCCTTTTTTTACGAGAGTTTACCAAAAACTGCATACAAGGGACAATTGATCAGATTTCAATAAACTGCGTATCTCTATGCTTTTTACGTGATCTGTGGATTTAAATGTTGATTTATGTAGTCTTATATAGAAACTAAAATCCACGTCCCTTTAAAGATACAATGGATCTATATAGATAACCGCTTTTCTGGTATCATTTGAACGTCCATTTTTTGTCGTTAAACTTTTAAAACTTCTAATGGAGTGTAGACAAGATACAATAAGTATGATCTTTCACGTTCTTGAAAGCATGAGACGGTTTTTCAAAACGTAATATCAATCAAGTCATTAATTTTTGATAACGGAGTTGTTCATACAATTACATGTATTCTGAAAAAATTGTCAAGTTTCCATGAAAAGGTTTTCTCTGTAGCCGAACATTCCTATGTACAGTGTAGTAGGTTGACATAATTAAACAGTGCAGAAAGCCTCGTGGTTTGAGCATAAACCCAGTAACGAAAGAATGTACTTCATTGTTGCAGGAATGCTTCGGATAGACTTTCGTCAAGGTTTAATGGTGGAAAGCCACTATTGAGTGATGTCAGTCTGCGACAAAGGCGATTATATACCACTCAGCAAAATTTTAACCTATCCTATAATTGAACGCGTTTGCAGATGTTAATTTCAAAATGACTCAAATGACGCTATTTTTCACAGATAGGGTAGAAAACTTTGCGGGAAAAGGAGAAAATGCTGGTTACCAGCATTTTCTCCTTTTCCCACAATGTTTTCAAAAGGTCTATGCTTGAGGGTCATTAGTAGTCGCCATTGTGTAGTAAAGGATTAAATGCATCTACGTTAGGTCATTACACCAAGTAAAATCATCATATAATATGGACCCAGTGAAAACATTAGTACAAAGGTCCTTCGAAAGGTAGACAAATTATGTTATAGTAAAAAGTTTCAACCCAGGTCAGGCTGCAAGGGCTACACAGGCTGATCACAGCCGATACTCTTTGCGGATGCTTTTAATTTCTTTGGTGCGAAATTTTTATATGGATCCATGCAATCATGAGGTAGAAAGGTCCCTTGACACAAAGAAAACTTTAATGGCAAAAAAAATCGACCAAGGTTTTGTGGATTGCGCAGGCTGAACTTGGCTCTTACCTTCCTTTTCACAGTCCACGATTTATTTATTGATCGACAACCGTTGCCCCCGCCCCCAAATTTTAATTTCAACCAGGATCTACAAAGGAAAAAAAACTTGTGCAATAGTGATCAATAAAGATAAATCTGAATGACACAATGTAATCTTACTTTCATCTTTTGTTGCTGGATTCAATTTACCCCACCCCCCTAGGTGGCAAGCTATGGGTTTCTCGGTGGCCCTTTTTTGGTTACCTGTAACCGCGATGGTCGAAGGTTTTGATAATGATCACTCCGTTTTGTCCATAGTCCAAATCCATTGATAAATGGAGGTCTAGGCCTATTTATTTGCGTATTTACTTACCGTAAGCTTTCACTACTCGATGCCCTTTGACCCTTGTCCCGTATTTCTATCTTACATCTATCCCCTTCGCTTGACCTACATTATTAAAATTTTCACTCTCTCTCTCTCTTATACGACATAAATATAGACTGGTACAAATTTAAAGCATTTGCATACGACATATAAAATGGAGCATAAATAATGGATGTAATTTTAATTTGATAGAACAGAAAGCATTGTTTCCGGCATGTTCTCCTTTTCCCACAATGCTTCAAAAGACCTTTCCTTCAGGGGTATTATAATTTGGGATTATGTGGTAAAGGGTTATCTATTGACAACACATTTCCGAGTTTTAACGTCCCCGACGAAGAAATTGAATCCTCTCTAAAAGCATTGTGGGAAAAGGTAAAAATGCTTATAACCAGCATTTTCACCTTTTCCCACAGGCATGTACTATGGCCTTCCTAAGAGAGAAGCAGAGAATGTAGACAAAGATTAATCTCTGTACATACCCTACCTCGATCTTGATCTACAGTCTCCATCTCTAACATGAAACCGTCACCTCCACCGCCATTGAATAACAATGAATCTACATTTTGGACACCATATTGTTTTACTTTTCACACAAACATTTCTACCACCTTAAAGGCAAATGCATGCACAAAACATAACAGTGACATTATAATACCTATGATAACAATCATGGCATTTCATCTTCAGGTTTTCACTGTCCTTCAGAATATGTTAAACCCTTTAATAAAAGGACCGTCACGAAGAGGGCATCGATATTGAATTCTGAGACAAGGAGAAAACACTCGCCCTTTTACAATGTTCAGTACTTTCTAGATCTATTTCTCTAACCAAAAACCTAATATGCTGAGCCAACTTCACTTTGTCGTAGACGTCAATGCTTTCAAATTAGACAAGTGTGAACATTTTATTTTCGTATGGTTAACAGTTCGAATATTGTTAGAGATAAATTTATTATGCAGTAAGTACAAAGATCAATGGTTGTGTATTCGCTGGATACCACTCTTTCCTCATGCTGTATCTCCAGCAGGGAGCGATTTTTACCAACCATTCTAAAGAAAAATTTAAGTGTAATTCTCCAGTATTGTCTAATATGGAAAGTAACACAACTTCTGATTGGCTAAACCATTTAGCCAATTAGAAGTTGTGTTACTTTTAATTCAGATAATTTCACAAACAAAGACAAAGATTTCCAAGAACAGAACTGTTGATGAACACGGTCTAGTAACTCAGTCGTTATTTTGCTCAAATACAAAAACAGCAAAGGCGTTTATCTGCTTTTATCAGATCCTTATTTTTAAAATCTAAGCCTCAAAAGCCTGCCCAGTGTATCAATGGTTAAGCTTATATCTGTATACCAGCACTTTCTTCTTTTACAGCATTGTTTTCAAAGGCCTTTTCCGTGAACACGAGATTCTTTGGTAAAGGGTTAATGAATTGTTATTTGAACCTTGGTGTATTGATAACTTTAATGATGACTGCAATGCGACTTCGTTACTCGGCATCAGTTATTTTTTTGCAGTGTAAGACAAGTGGTTGAAATACCTACGGTTAAGTTGAAATGTCCGGTTTAGAGGACAATTAACAGCGAATGTTTAGTTGGCTTAGTGTGTGCTGTTTGTACAAGTATTTAGCAAGAGATCAACGTTTCCGAATTCACACATTATTCACAACCTCTTCTGTTCACGAAGAATTTCCCAACATTCCCTATATAAGGAATGCCGTTTGAAATATCAAAACTACAATCCATTACACAACTAGATCTACTATATTTTAAAGTATTCTGCGTTGAATAGCTAGAAGTTTTTTTTTATACATCTACTTCATGATAACGACCCTCATAAAATGCAACAAAAAAGCAAAAAATGGCACCTCGTGGTTGTATGCTTTGTATAATAAAATGCATGTAGGCCTATGTCAGCTTTTCTGTACTAGTCTTGATCCAATGATTGATTTTCTTTCAATTTGGGCAAGTCTAAAACTCCGTCGTTAGGGGAACATTTGATGTGGTAGTTTGTAAATGAAATTAACACGGAGTTATATTATGCTGGCCGTGGTGTGTAGACCACAATTTCATTCTGTGAACGTGTATATATTTATTGTGCCAAATACCAGACACCAATTTAAAACGGTAACTCGATCCTGATAGCCTGGAAAATAGTTCCGTCTGCTGAACTACACATACTTTCAAACTGATGAAATAAGCATAGCAGTAGATTTAGAGCGAAAATGCCGACGTGGAATCGATTGCATCATGTTCGTTTCCAAAAGAAAGGGATATATTGAGGAAATTTCTCCATTTCAACGCAATGTAAAATCTGCAAATGAAAATTTCTTCCTATAGATCACACATTTCTTGCACCATAGATCAGTTTTTGTTTACAAATGCGCAAAGGGTCCCAAACTTTATAGCACTAGTAACTACTTGTATATACAAAGAAAACGTAAATAATGATACTCCAGAGGCTCAGGCCAGCATCAGTTAACATTTAAAAAGGGCAATGACCTTTCAATTAAGGTCATTAGACTGAAAGGTCAAAGTTGAATAGAGTAATGTACGATACTTGTAGTTTGCATGTTTGAAAGAGTCGATTTGTAGGAACTGTTCAGAAATTCTGAGCCACCAAGTACGCGCGCATCTGATTTCGAGTGTTTTTGTTCAAAATAGGTTGCATCCGAGTTGATAATGCGCCCTTAAAATAACATGATTGTCAATGTTGTTTTGCCAAAGGCTTGCAAAGAACACCTTGATTTAATTAAGGACAAAATTAAGAGGTCGATAGATTTTGTTTTTACCTTTTAAGTTGCGGACTTATTTTTCCTAATATAAGAATAGACCATAAATACAAGATCTAATTGCGTAATATTTAAAATGTAGAGAAAACATTTAAATTTAGAATGGTCTAGGTGAAAACTTTGACTGATGGAGATTTTGAAAATCTTGTTATATTCTAAAAGTTATTGTATGAATTTTATAATTGGACCTGTAGACTAGACTTTTTGTTTTCGTGGACGAGTATTAAATTGCTGTTATTGTGGACCGTGAGATGAAGACTAGGGCCTGTATTCACCAACCATTCAGTTCTTTGTCTTATTCTTCAGAATGTTCTACATTTGTAAGTGACACAACTTCTGATTGGCTAAACCGAATCAGTTATTTGTCTTGTTCTCATTCGGATTAGCCAATCAGAAGTTGTGTCACTTACAAATGGAGAATAAGATAAAGAACCATTTTAAGAATGGTTGATGAATACGGGTCCAGATTAATAAATTATGCAGTTTGATCTTGAATCCACAGAGTCTCCATATTAATCATAACAGAGGTGACAGACAAAATATGCTGAATCATATTCTGTTTCTGGAGTCTTTTCATTGGCTGGTTGATAATTTCACTGAGGATGCCATTTTCATTTAATTTGAAAGTGAAACCAGTCACAGGACGGTAACTCTTTCCTAAACAAAATTTTAGACTTGACCAAATTAGAGGAATATGCTTCCGGTCTGTTTCGCTTTAGCACTTTTGAGGTTGATTTTCGTCTGTGACACATAAAAGGGACAAAATACGTCTTACCTCCAATTTATATTGACTGTTAGACTCGTTCGTCAAAACTCGGCCGATTCCGTGCCTGATCAAGGGATCATCCGAGGTTTACCGAAAGTGGTAGACTGTGTTCCTGTACTGTCCAGATAAAAATATGCTTGAGTGGCCATCTGAAAAAAAAAAGACTTGTTTTCAGTAATTACGTTAATTAGCAGGGCAATGATTCCAGGGGGTCGCTGGTTCAAATCTGAAGTTCAGTAGATCTCTTTTTATTTTCCCGAGGATTGATGATTGTCATGGCATGTTCTGAGTCGTCAGTTGATAGGATTCTTGATGATTGTCAAAAGGACAGGATATTCCTCTTTCAAGGCTTATCATTATTTTGTTGATTGTTATAAAATGTGGGAGAGCAGCCAATACTCTTCTAAAGAAGAATAAAATGCAACCACAATGAAATGACAAAAATTAGAAAATCATAAATAGATGCACTGGTTGCCTAGATGATATAACTGAAATAAAGAAACAAACAAACATGACAACTTAAGGTTATACACATAATAAGGTCTTTGTACCCTTTTACAAGCTAAAAATAACTTTGACTGAACTAAGTATGATACAGTGTTTGATGATACACTGAACTGCCAACATGTCCAAAATGACATGGAACATTCTGACAAAACTGGCAATGTGGCAGAAACAGCTTGCTGGTCAAATGTCTTTTTCTGATGCAAGAATCATTACACTCCACTTCCCTTGGTTTGGTTTGAAAATATTGTTAATAGATCTGCAATACTGAGTTGTATCCTACCTTTTAAGCCATTAACACACAATCCCTCCGTTTGACGACCCTGAGAAAGAAGCCTTTTGAAAACATTGTGGGAAAAGGAGAAAAAGCTGGTAACCAGCATTTTCTCCTTTTCCAACAATGCTTTCTACCTGGCTAGAAACAAATTCTAACTTTGGAGTTACATAAATTTATTTTGTCATCTGCAATTATGCTTTCAATTTGGACAAGTCTACGTCGTGTGGTAAAGATTTAAACAAAGCTTTTGAAAACTTTGTAAGAGAAGGAGTAAATGCTGATTACCAGTATTTTCTTCTTTTTCCACAAAATTTCATAGCCTTTCATTTTCTTCTTTTCCTCCAATGTTTTCAATGGCTCTTTTCCAGGGTCATTAAAACTTTGGATTGTGTGGTGAAGAGTTAACTCTTTACCACACAAGAAAATTCTAGACTTGTCCAAAATGAAAGCATCCACAAACGACAAAATAAAGGTGACTGAAAAATCAAAATTTGGTTTGGGAAGGGTAGAAAACACTGTGGGAAAAGGAGAAAATGCTGGTTACCAGCATTTTCTCCTTTTCCCACAGTGTTTTCAAAAGGCTTCTTTCTCAGGGTCGTTAAAAGACGGGATTGTGTGGTAATGGGTTAATACATGTATATGAATACATTGATGCAAGAAGATGCAGTTTGACTCATATAATTCACCCTTGTGGTTCAGCATTCCAAATGTTCAAGAAAAGGAAACCTCAACTCAGACATCCAAGTGCAAATTGCACATACCATACTTCTATAGGTCAAAATTGCTGACATTCTTTTTCTTAAGATTTGTTGTTCTTTGTTGTCCTTTTTCCATACAAGAAATTTTATATCTTCTAAATTCAGAATAGTTGAGCCCCGATGGCTCAGTCGGTAGCGTACAGAACTTAAGAACAGGGGGTCATGAGTCCGATCCCTGGCACAGCCAGTTTCTTTCTGAAGATTGATGATAGTCATTGCAACAAGGTTTCATTCCTCTCTCACAGCTGATTGTTGTTTTGACGATGGTTATGAGGGAAAGCAGCCAGTGGCTTGGAAAGAAAATTGTGCCAAGCACTGGTAAAAGAGACCTTAGGAAAGCATGGATAGGTGCACTGGCTGCCATGATATAACTGAAATAATGTTGAAAACAGTGTAAAACACCATACAATCAATCAATGTAACCATTTCCTTTAACTCTTTACCAAAGGGCGTAATTTTAGACATGTCCAAATTGGAAGCATCTGCAGACGACTGAATTAATGTGACTCAGAAATTAAGATTTGTTTTTGGAAGGGAAGAAAACAATGTAGGGAAAGAAAATACTGGTTACCAGCATTTTGTCCTTTTTCTACAATGTTTTCAATAAGTTTCCTTACCAGGGTTGTTAAAAGTTGGTATTTATGTGATAAAGGGTTGAATCTTTACCTGATGACAAAATTTTGGACTAGATGAAATTGAAAGCATTTGCAGATGACACAAATATATAACTAAAATGATGAATCATGTTCGTGTAGAAAATGTTGTGGGAAAAGGAGGAAATGCTAGTTACCAGCATCTTCCTTTCCCTTCTATGTTTTCTGAGACCCCTGTTTAAATGGGTTGTGAAAATGCTGGATTGTGTGGTAAGGGGTTAAGGGATAAACCTAGGGCAGATTGATTCTATAATCGATTATTTGATTGACTTTGATATCCAATTACAAAGTTTTTATATCTATATTTAGCAAAAAATTTTTCATCTGACACTTCCTGAAATGCACCATTACAGTAAGAATTTATTGCAGGCATGTTTGTATTTTTTATACGGTATTTATTTCCCAGGTATACCTTTCCTGATGTGAATAGATCAAAGGTTTGCAGACTTTAGCGTTGTCTGCGCTTGTCATTCTTAGACTCGACCTGTCTGACGACTTTGACACATCACTTACCCTTAAATATTTTGGGGGGGGGGGGAATTGTAGTAATACATGCGGGGGTGGGAATTGTAGTAATACATGCTATAAAGTTGCAATGAAGAAAGTGTCTTTTATCAATATGTTTGAGGAGAAATCGGGCCTGTTTTAGCTCCAGATTTCTCTAAACTGCTGAACATAGATATACGAATCGTACCAGGTAGCATTTTATTTACACATTCATTTTAGTTTGAAGTTCAAAGTAATGGTTTTCACGTAGAAAAGTAGTCTGGTTCTGTACCAAGAATGCCCAAATTAGATAGATGTGTGTTTGTTGAATGCCATTTAGTGAGAGATAATGCAGACTATCCCATATTTAACAACTCAAATGAATACATCTTGTGAACAACTGTATAGGAAAAGGAGAAGTGTACAATTTATGCTTTTCTTACAAGGCCCCATCTCATGTAATTTCTGTTATATGGTAGATAATGTTCTGTTGCCAACAAAGGCAATTATAATTTGACTGACTGCTCAAAATGATACAGTTTTCGACCCCTTGTCTTAAGAAAGTAGGTCATGCTGGTTACTAGCATTTGCTCCTTTTGCTACAATGTTCAGAAGGCCTCTTCCTCAGGGTCAAGACAACATTGGATTGTTTAGTAAAGGATGAATACAAGTCTTCGATTTTTCATTTGGTTGTTTATGACTTCCTCATTTTTGATCAAAACAAAATGATCAGACATGCTGTTTGTTATGCAGTAGTCATCAGTGGTTGCATAATTATTAATTTCAGAATTCTGGCAATTACATTGATGACGACGAATGGTTCAACAGTTTCTTCGAAGACCCCGTCCTGAATGACAAAATGATCACAGATGCGGCACAGCCTCCACGGATAAATTCGGAACATAGCTACTCCTCGGTCAACGACAGCCTTGGTAGTTCGGAACTCAGTGACATTGGAAAACTAGAAGGTTGGTGTTTTTATTATCAAGATATTATTTTCCATACAATAAGTTTTAGACTTGTCACTCTGTTCTAGGACAGTATTCAGGAGACGACTATTTAAATAATCCTTAGCTATACCAAACAACAAGATTTTAGACTGTTCCAAATTGAAAGCACTTGCAGGTGACAAAATAAATGGAACTCAAAAATTGAAATTTGTTTCCAGTCGGATAGAAAATACTGTGGGAAAAGGAGAAAATGCTGGGTACCAGAAAATGCTGGTTACCAGCATTTTCTCCTTTTCCCACAATGTTTTCTAAAGGCTTATATCTCAAGGTTGTAAAAAGCCAGGGATTATTTGGTAAAGGGTTAAAATGATGAGAATTTCTCTTTGAAAGAGTATAAAGGCCATTTGAGGGAGAGGGAAGGTTGGCCACCAGATTTTTTTTTCATTTTTAACCCTTTACTATATGATGCCGAGTTTTAACAACCCTGAGCAGAATGGCTTTTCGCCTTTTCCCACAATGTTTTCAAAAGGCCTGTCTTCAGAAGTGGTAAAAGGCATTAGATTCTTTTGTATAGAAATGTTTACATGGTTGTCTATCATAGTTCGTCTGTCATGGTTGCTAGCAGCAAGGTTGAATTCCATACATCAGTCCTATGAAAACGGATCAAAGAAAGTACAGGTCAGTTTAAATTGATAGTTCAGAAATGATTGTAAGGTATGGTAAAATGACAATTTGTCATACAGAAAATTTCATAGAAGCGAAAAGTGTTGACCCTGGTCAGCCTAGGCAATCGACATCCACGCAGTCTGACCAGAGTCGACACTTGTCTCAATTCCCAGATGGCCTCTTTTTGTGTTACAGGTCACATAATATCTTCAAGTAGAAAAAAAAAAGTCAAATGGGTGCATTATCCTGACTAATCAAACACTTGCACATAGGTAATTTCCCCACAGTAGTGTAAATTCTGAACAGATGCCAGTCTGGAAATCCCCAGAACTTTTTGATTAAAGTTAACACACATACCTCACAACGCCTGCTGACATTTAACAACCTTGTAAAAGAAACCTTTTGAAAACATTGTGGGAAAAGGAGGAAATGCTAATAAGCAGCATTTTTTTCCTTTTCCCACTTTGTTTTCTACCCATCAAAGAAACATTGCACTATTGGAGCTACTTTGAAATTGTCATTCTGCAAATGATCTCAATTTGGACAAGGCTAAAATGTCATCTGGTAAAGTGCTAATAGGCTTTCTGAAGAAATTCCCCCCCCCCCCCCCCCCCCTGAATATTTTTGTAGGCTACTTAATACATTTTGAAATGCAAGTGGCTTTCATTTTGTTTAAATCTTAACATTAACAACCAGTATCAGATGTGCCAGTCTATCAGATCTGCCAGTCGGGGAAATCCCCAGAACTGTACCTTTAGGCTTTCTGAACAAAATTACCCACTTGAATCAATATTTTTGCAAGTTGTTTAAATGCATTTTGAAATGCAAGTGGCTTCACATGTGAGTCATGCTTTGGAAAATGGGGATGTAATGCATATGCCAAGAGTATCAACTTGCATGGGCCAGCGCGTGCTGACCTTCAGTCTTTACCAAACAATAAAATTTCAGTCCAGTCCAATTTGAAACACTTTGCAGACGAGAAAATAAATGTGACTAAGAAATTGAACTTTATTTTGGGAAGAGTAGAAAACATTGTGGGAAAAGGAGAAAATGCTGGTTACCAGCATTTTCTTCTTTTCGCACAATGTTTTCAAAAGGCTTCTTTCTTAGGGTCTACCCTTCACAAAACAAATTTCAAATTTTCAGTCACTTTTATTTTGTCGTCTGCAAATGCTTTTGATTTGGACATGCCAAAATTTTTGTTGTTTGGTAATGAGTTAAGCCCTCTTTTGATAGGGCATGGCTCATTGATATTAACCCTTCACTGAACAAGAGAGTTTTTAAAATGATGAAAAAGAGGGCTTTTGAAAACTGAGAGCAAAGAAGAAAATACTGGAAAGCTAGGAGAGTAAACTGTTTGATAAAAGGCTCAGATTATAATGAAAACTTTGAACAGGTGTTTAATGATTTCTATCTCTATATGTACCTTTCACAATGGTAGCTGCCATTTCCATTGAGTGTAGATAAAGCTTAGACTCCACAGACTGTGCCATCTGATCTTTGATTTACTCTGTCTAGTTCTCTGAGATAACCTGGACAAAAGCAGCCAATAGACTTTGTTTATTTCAGATCTTATTTCTAGACTGTGAATATCTGTTGGGTTTGTCAGGCCCTCAGAGAATAGGAGTCATCTTTTTAGCAAACAAACTTGTATTTTATTACACAGTCCGGAGTTTGGACGACCCTGAGAAAGAGGTCTATTGAAAACAATGTGCAAAAAGGAGAAAATGCTGGTCACCAGCATTTTCTCCTTTTCCCACGATGTTTTTCAAAAGGCTTTTTTTCTCAGGGTGGTAATCAAGATTGTGTAGTAAAGGTGAAGGGTTTATAGCTGAAACAAAGAGTCATATTACAGTTCAAGACCCCAACACCATGTGAAATAGGTCTTTGTTTCAGGTCTTGATCTGCTTTAGGTACTTCATTTAGTATTTCCCGAATCATTTTGTATTTTATGCTAGGTTATCCGATACCACACAATCCTAAATTTTGACGACCCTGAGAAAGAAGCCTTTTGAAAACATTGTGGGAAAAGGAGAAAATGCTGGTAACCAGCATTTTCTCCTTTTCCCACAGTGTTTTCTACTTTTCACAAAACGAATTTCACATTTTCAACCACCTATATTTTGTTGTCTGCAAAATTAATGCTTTTGATTTGGACAAGCCTAAAATACTGTCGTTTGGTAATGACTGATGAGTTGACCTCTTATTATCAAACTCTTGTTTTGTCCCTTTTTTCACACAGTTCCAAGTTATAACTGTCCTGAGAAAGAAGCCTTTGAATGCATTGTGGGAAAAGGAGAAAATGCTGGTCTAACAAAAATTTAGACTTGTTCAGATTCAAGATATTTGCCGAGGACAAATCAAATGAGACAAAATCTGATGGGATCAATCTTTGCAAGGGTAGAAAATATCGTGGGAGTAGGAGAAATTGCTGGTTGCAGCATTTTCTCCTTTTCCTATGATGTTTTCAAAAGTCTTAACATTTCCCTCGAGGTCAGGTTATTATATTTAAAAATGGATTAAGATGTTTGGTGAAAAGTTTAAGTAAACATTAAAAAGTACAAAACATTGAAGAGGAAAAAAAATAGAAAGATTCATTGAAAATAATGACTTAACCAATTACCACACAATCCTGACTTTTAAAGACCCTTACAAAAAAGCCTTTTGAAAACATTGTAGGAAAAGGAGAAAATGCTGGGGACCAGCATTTTCTCCTCTTCCGACAATGTTTTCTACCCTTCTCAAATCAAATTTCGATTTTTCAGACACATTGATTTTGTCGTCTGCAAATGCTTTCAATTTGGACCAGTCTATAAAATTGTGGTTTGGTATAGAGTTAATCTACCATGAAAGTTTTCAGATGTAATCTGATAAATATTGTTTTTCGGTGGTTAAATGTTTTTATTGCAGATCCTGTTTTGTCGCATCAATTTATCTTAATACGCATGGACAAATATTTTGTTTGTTATGCTTGGATTAGTTGAAAATTCAATTCAAGATTTAATTTAGAAGAAACATGAGTTAATAAACCATACCATAACAAAACATAATATAATATAAATATTGTACATGAATTATGTATTTATGTTATGTCATGTTATGTTCATTTACCACTGGAATACCACTGGTATACTCTTTTCATAACATGAAATTTTCACACAGAGTTTTTTCTGTGCTACCTTTCATAAATGCTATGAGTAGGACATTTAATGTTCTTTGGGCAAGTAACTTTTCGTAAATCGTAGTACCAGTTAATGACCCAGGAAGCATGAATAGTGCAGGTTCATTTGCCACAATATATCTTAAATAGGGTTGACTTAACATGCTTCCCGAAGAATCATGTGTCTTTATAATGCGGCAAAGGTTTTGTAAAAAAAAAATTGTGGAAGGGGGTGAAAATGAGCATTTTCACCTTTTCTGACACTGCCTTCTATGATTTTAGCCAAAATTACCTTGTCGTCTGCAAGTGCTTCCAATAAAGAATAAATCTTATGGGCATGGACAATTATTTTGGTTGTTATCATAAGACTGTTTGCAAATACTCAAGATTTTAATGAAGAGGAAAAATATTGTGACATCAACCATTGGTTTATCCCTCTACCACACAGTTGGGAGTTTTTATGAACCTTTGGAAGAGTACTATTGAAAATAATGTTGGAATAGGAGAAAATGCTGGTAACCAGCATTTTCTCCATTTCCCTCAATGTTTTCTATCCTTTCAAAAACAAGCTTCAGTTTTTGAGTCTAGTTTATTTTGTCTTCTGCAAATCGTTTCTTGAATATGGACGGGTCCAATATGGACGACAGGGTCCAAAAATTTTTTCATATGGTGAAATGTTAAACTTTCTGATAATTCTACATATTAAGACCAAAAGGTTGCACTTATCTGATAAGATTGAGATATTTACAATGGGACCGGAGCACCTGTCACAGGAGTCAAGAGTCACAAGGGGTCACATGGGGCAGTCATGTGACCTTGATAAACGAAAAAATAAGCACATGATCTATTGCATCATTTCTGTGTTTTGTTTTAGTGAATTATGTTTCCTGTTGCAGGTATGAGAATATAATAATAATTATGACAGTCTCAGCCAGACAACACAGTTTTGGCCTGTCAGCAATTCACTCTTTACCAAACGACAAAGAGCTTGATCTACGCTGTCTGCTAATAGTCAGTGAATTGCGTTTGCAGCCTGAGGGTTAAAAGCATTTACTCCTTTTGCCATGTCATTTTCAAAGGTCTTTTTTATCAGGATTGTAAAAAGACGGGATCATTTTGTTAAGGGTCATGTGCCATACATTATGCAAACATACATAAAGTAGGAACGAAACATATGGAAGCCATTTTCTTTCTGTCATGCCACTTTGCTTGACATCCTGTTCTGTATAACCCAGTATTTTTATGATCCTGAGTAGGAATGTTTTGAAACATTATGGGAAAAGGAGAAATGCTGGTAACCAGAATTAAATCTTTACTTCACAATCCCAAGTTGATTTAGGACCCTGATAAAGAAGCCTTTCGAAAGCATTGTCGGAGAGGAGAAAATTACATGTATTAGTAACAAGCATTTTCTACTTTTCCTACAATATGCTTTCTACCTTATTACAGATGAGTTCCAACAATTGAGGCACATTTAAATTGTTGTCTGCAAATTCTGTGAATTTAGACAAGTTTATAATTCATTCATTTGTTGAAGGATTAAAGAGTTAACCCTTTACCATACAATGCCGACTTTTAACACCCCTTTTTATTGTCATCAGTAAAATTTAACCCTTTCACAACACAATCCTGAGTTTTAACAGATCTGCTGCGAGAAATTAGGAGAAAAGTTGTGATAACCAGCAGCTTAGAGTTAATGCTTTCCATATGTAGGGTTGTAAAATTTTGTTGTTTTGTGAAAGAATTTTTGTCTGGCAACTCTGCCTGTCACCCATTAGTTTAACCCATTACCACACAATCCGGACTTTTGACGACCCTGAGAAAGAAGCCTTTTGAAAACACTGTTGGAAAAGGAGAAAATGCTGGTAACCAGCATTTTCTCCTTTTCCCACAGTGTTTTCTACCCTTCCTACATCAAATTTCAACTTATCAGTCATATTTATTTTGTCGTCTTTCAATTTGGACCAGTCTAACATTTTCTCGTGTGGTAAAGGGTTAACACTTTACCACACAGTCCCAACTGTGGAAGTACCCCTTGGAAGAAAAAGCTTATGAAAACATTTTTGAAAAAGAAGAAAACACTGGTAACCAGCATTTTCTCCTTTTCCCATTAGGTTTCCCACTTGTTCATAAAAAATGATTTGAGTGACATTTTACTTGTCCTTAATTCTTTTAATTTGAATCGGTCTAAAATTTTGTTGTTTGGTAAACAGTTACCAAAGATGTTTTTTTTGTGGAAGAGGCTTATGACAAAATGCAAGACTGGTACAAACAAAAACCATTTTCAGAAGGCAAAACAGATGTGACTCTAAAGCCTTTACCTAAACAACAAAATTTTAGACTGATCCAAATTGAAAGCATTTGCAGACGACAAAATGAATGTGAATAAAGAATTGAAATTTGTTTTAGGAAGGGTAGAAACAAACCATTGTTAGAAAAGGAGAAAATGCTGGTTACCAGCATTTTTTTCTTTTCTCACAATGTCTTCAAAAGGCTTCTTTCACAGGGATGTTAAAAGTCGGAGATTGTGTGGTAAAGGGTTAAATTGAAATTTGGTATGAGTAGGGTAGAAAACATTGTTAGCTTTTCCCACAATGTTTTCAAAAGCATTCTTCCCCAGGGATGAAGAAAAAAACTTGAGCTTCTGTGATAAACAGAAAAAAGAAAGAACTGCTGCTTTGTCCATAGTGCTGTACACAAGTTTCATTTTGACGTGCATTTTAGGGAAAGGTATTTTATTATGACTTCATCACTTGCATGTTTTCCCACACACATGTGGTGTCTGGGTTTTCAACCACATGCTTTCTCACAGAAACTTTCTAAATGTTTTTTTTTTGCCTTTCCCCATTATACATTTATTTATGAGCTTTCTGCATACTGCTGTTGTTTGGATGGAGTAAATCAAGGAAATAAAATCTCATCTAAGATCTACAGTTTTATCTCTATACCAAACAACAAACACCTACACTGGTCCAAATTGGAAGCATTCCCTACTTTTGATGCCCCTGAGAAAGAAGCCTTTTGAAAACAGCCCTTGAGAAGGAAGCCTTTTGAAAACACTGTAGGAAAAGGAGAAAATGCTGGTAACCAGCATTTTCTCCTTTCCCACAGTGTTTTCTACCCTTCCCAGAACAAATTTTAAATTTTCAGTCACCTTTATTTTGTCGTCTGCAAATGCTTTCAATTTGAACCAGTCTAAAATTTTGTCGTGTGGTAAAGAGTTATGTCAAAACAATTTGAGATTCTGACTTTGCCACCTTGACATTGAGTCTAGGCCTGGTTTATTGACTGAAAATACTTTCATTTTACATAATATGCATCACTTTTTTTTTTCTTCAAAAAATGAAAAGCTACATGTAGAGGATGAATGTCATTGTTTGTTGAGTCGTCCAGATTGTGTTCATGGCCATGTGACAAGATCCTGCTTGTTGTTCATTTTGTTTTCTACTTGAAACAAAATAAAATTGTCTAAGAGTTGTTGTAAAAGTACGCCTTATCATAGCTCTGTAATCAAAGTTGATAGCCTTTTATGTTGTTGAATAAGAAACTTTTGTATGTTTGTTTCTGGAAAATTGTGATGACATGCAGTATCTCCTCTCCTCATAATTTTCTGTATCTTTCTGAAAACAACTTAACCTTTACCACACAATTCAGAATTTTAACGACCCTATAGGAGAAAAAATTTGAAAATTGTGGATAAAGGATAAAATGCTGGTTACATTTAGCATTTTCTTCTCGTTCCAAAAGGTTTGCTACCATTTCAAAGAACTTTGGCTTTTTTTTTTTAACTTTAAAATTCAAATTCTGTAGATGCTTTCAATGTATAAAAGTCTAGAATGTGTCCTTTGGACATTATTTTAAAGAAATCTTTTGAAAATATTGTTGGAAAACGAGGAAAAGCTGGTACTAGCATTTTCTCCTTTTCCCACAATGTTTTCTTTCCTTTCTGAAAGAAATTGCATCACTGTTTTATTTGTCATCTGCAAATGCTTTCACTTATAACCAGTGTATACTTTTTGTGTTTGGTTATATAATCATTGAGCTACAGTTACTTTGTGGACCCCCACTATCATACTAGACTAGTCTAAAACCAAGTTGTTATGTAACCATTTATACTTGTGCAGTTTTTTTTTGTTGTTATAGATTTATTATATGGGAAAAATTCATCCTAAAGATTTATTATTTTGTTGTAAAAATTTTGTTATAATCCTATAAATTCGTTGTAAAATTTATCACACATATCTTTTAGACATTTAGCATAAATGATAAAGTATATGCTTTTTAAATTTTAACTCTGTGCCACACAATCGAGAGTTTTAACAACCTTTGCGAGGAAGGCTTTTGAAAACATTGTGGGGAAATGAGAAAATGCTGGTCACCAGCATTTTCTCCTTTTCCCATAATTTTTCCTACGTATTTCAAAGGAAAACTCTATTTCTAAAACCACATGTAATTTATCTTTTGAAAAGGCTTTGAATTTGGAATGGTTCTGTGACTAAAATTTTTCTCCTTTTTCAACGATATTTTGCTTCCCCTCTAAAAGAGCAGTTTTATTACTTCAACCTCTTTTAGGCTGTCATTTGAAAATGCTTTGAAATTGGATCAGTCTAAAATTTTAGAGTGCAGTAAAGGGTTTAAACATGTGTCCCGAGGGGAATGTCACATCATAGCAATAATGTAAAAGTGAAGCCAAAATATCTCAAGGCAATGTTTTATGCGCAATAATATTGTCATTCTTACCAACCCACCAACCCTTTGATTTGTTACCATAAGACAAAATTTTGGACTCTGCCAAATTCAGAGCATAATGCAGGCGACAGTCGACAATTAAATATAGCTAAAATGGGGGGGGCTTTGTCTTTTAAGATCTATGACCCCTAACTCGTATATTGGTAAATGCCGTATATCATAGGCTTTTTTTTTAAGGCTGTGGCCTATCTCTGCAGCTTCCGTCTTCTAATTTGAGTGTTGGGAGCTGTAGACCTTAAATTGAACCAGCTTTTTTGCGCAATACAACATGACATAATTTTAGACTTGTCCAAACTGAAAGCATTTGCAGGCAAAAAATGAAAAGTTGTTTAAATGGTTGGATCCGTCTTTGAAAGGGTAGAAAACATTGTAGGAATAGGAGAAAATTGTTTACCAGCATTCTCTCCTTTTCAACAATGTCTTCAAAATTTTTTCCTGGTATTGTAAAGAGTTTATCAGAGTTGATAAAGGAGGTTTTTACAGATTGATGTCAGAAAAGGAAAAAATGCTGGTGACCAGCTGCTGCATGATTTTCTCCTTTTCCCACAATGTTTTCTACCCTTTTCATCAATGATCAATTGAGCCACATGCAAAATAATTATACCTTTTCTTCTTGTGAAACAGCAATGATCAAAATATCTAGAAAGTGACATGGCCAATACCACATTTGGCCAAAATGTGGTCTTGCAATGACGAATACGAATAATAGAGGATATTTTTCTTTTCGGTGAATGATTGAAAATTATTTCATCGAGTGGACACCATGGGGGAAATAATTTCACGAGTGGCTGCACCACAAGTGAAAATATTACCGATGGTGTTCACAAGATGAAATAAATTTCAATCTTTCACCGAAAAAAAAATTCTATTTATAACATGCTTTTAACCCTTTCTGGGAGCAGAATCCAGTACAGTTCTTTTCCGTTATTCCCTGTGGCGTACCCCTCCTGCGTAGCAACGCATTACAGTATTACGTCAAGCGCAAGAAATGTAAGTTATATGATGTCATATTTCCCATCTGGTTGTGAGGCATGTGCAATTTACCAAGGCACAAGAACATGACAGTCGGTATTTTCACTGGTGGTGCCAGTGTAAGATAGAAAAATATTTTCACTGCTATTTCTCAATATCCTACTGGAAAGTATGACATAAAAATGCTTTTTTCTGCAAGAATAGCGAACAAAGTATAAATTTTATATGTTGCTCTGTTGACTTAATGTTTTAACTAACAGAAATGGAGGAGGCATTACTTTTTCAAACTGTCAAGACCTTTGGACATTTGCCCTAGCATATTGTTCAACAATTATTATATTCTGATGAATATTAATAAATACCCAAGGATATGATGAGATAATTACTTGCACTTTATGAGCTCGGTTAGATTAAAATCTTTGCAGTGCTAAATAAATGAGATGGAGGTTATCTGTCAGATCTAAATAATGCAGATATTGCAATGTTAATCCTTTACCATGGTGACTTGATAATGACTTTTAATGACCCTTGGGAAGCAGCCTTTTGAAAACATTGTGGGAAAAGGAGAAAATGCTGGTAACCAGCATTTTCTCCTTTTCCCACTAAGTTTTCTACCTTACCAAAAAAAAAGAAAATTGTCATGAAATAGTGGTCTGCAAATGTTCTAAACTTTTGTAGGTCCAAAATATGACATATGGGAAAGGGTTAATTAATTTGTTGCATGCAAATGCTGTCAATTTGGATTAGTCCAAGTTTTTGTTGTTTGGTAAAGGGGTAACTGCTTACTGGAAAACAAAATGTTACATTCTTGCATATTTCATCAAATTGATTTTTTTTTCTAGTCTTTCCATCTTGCATAAAACATTTCTCATATGTATACCCAGAAATAGCTTTTATAAAAGTTTATTATTTTTATCTTTATGCATTATGCACAATGAATGGAGAAAAAATACTATGACCCAGATTTTGATTATGTTGAAATAGCTCAAAGGGCATTAGATAATAAATATATAGACTATGGTAGATTATGTGTGAAATAATGATAATACAGGGCAAGACATCTGCTTTCTAGGGCAGGCCAAACTGACTTTTTAACCCTTTACCAAACAATCCCTGGTTTTTACAACCCTGACATAGAAGCCTTTTGAAAACATTGTCAGAAAAGGAGTACATGCTGGTGACCAGCATTTTCTCCTTTTCACACAATGTTTTCTACCCTGCTAGAAACAAATTTCAATTTTTGAATTACGTTTATATTGTCATCTGCAAATGCCTTCGATTTGGATAAGTCTAAAATTTTGTCATTTTGTAAAGGGTTAACTCTTTACCAAGCGACGTTATTTTGGACTCTGGACATGTCCAAATTTAAAGCATTTAAATTTTGTAGACGCCAAATGAAAGGTGGCTGAAATTTCAAAAGTAGTCTGTGATGGGGTCGTAAAACATTATAGGAAAAGGAGAAATTGCTGGTTACAACATTTTTCTCCTTTTCCATCAGTGTTTTCAAAAGCATTCTTCCTCAGGGTCATTAAAAGTCTGATTGTTTGATAAGGTTACCAGCATTTTCTCATTTTCCCACAAAGTTTTCAAAGGCTTTTTTTTAGTCAGAATCATTATAATATTATTAGGTTCAAGTGGTAAAAGGTAAATGTCAATATCTATTTACAGATTTGGATTCGGACATCTTGATCAACAACAATGCCCTTGACCTTACCATAAAGAACGCTACGAATTCATTGATTGCAAAAACAGAGCCCGTGGAACTGGATCCCATACAAATCACGTCCACAGCCTCGCCCACAGTGTTGACCCGGACCTTCACAGTGACCAAACAACAGCCGACGATTATTGTTGCATCGTCCCAGGGGCAGGCGACATTTTCAGAAAGATCAGTATTACCGAAAATCACAGTGAAGACTGAACCTCCAGATGTTTACAACGGTCTGGATCAGACAGGTACTTGTTGTTTCTTACTGTTTACATGGATATGTATGTGTGCAGAAAAATTGTGAATTATCAATGGCATACATTTTGCATACAGAAATGTTTGCAAATTCAAAACACTCAATATTTGTTGATGTACTGGTGGTAAAATATGCAACAGAAGAGTTTAAGAATTTTTCAAATTCGTAAAATCGAAAAAATTACAACTGTGCAAAAAATCCACATAAAAAGAAGTACTTGTAAAAACCAGAAATGTTATGGTAATTGAATTCTTTTCGATTGTCGCATATTGATACAAATTGCAAAGATATCGGCCTGCGTAAATTTAAGCTACATGAAGGTATATTTTATCTTGGCAGTGGGTCATGCTGGAATGATTAAATGGGACCTTTTTGAACATCATTGATGGGTTTGTGAACATCATTGATGGCCCTTTTTTTGTCAAAATTGATCAGAAATCAGTGTTGCAAAGATATCGGCCTGCGTAAATTTAAGCTACATGGGGGTATATTTTATCTGGGCAGTGGGTCATGCTGGAATGATTAAATGGGACCTTTTTGAACATCATTGATGGGTTTGTGAACATCATTGATGGCCCTTTTTTGTCAAAATTGATCAGAAGTCGGTGTTGCAAAGATATCGGCCTGCGTAAATTTAAGCTACATGAAGGTATATTTTGTCTCAGCAGTGGGTCATGCTGGAGTGATTAAATGGGACCTTTTTGAACATCATTGATGGGTTTGTGAACATCATTGATGGCCCTTTTTTGTCAAAATTGATCAGAAGTCGGTGTTGTGAGGTAAAAGGTTAAACTGAAATGCATTTTTAACACCCACTTTGTTTACTTTTGACAACTATTGTCACTTTAAGAAATACAGTATTGATATAATGTATGTAGATGAACTAAATATTTTTCTTTATTTCAATTTTCAGTAAACATCGATTCATTAGTGCTACCCCCAACACCCCCTAGCAGCAGTAATAGTGATAGTGACAGCTGCCCCAGCCCCCAGAGGTCAGCCCCTTCCAGCCCCATCAGAAATCATCCATATTCTAGGGCCTCATCGTCATTGTCATCGTCATCATCGTCGTGTTCTCTGTCCCCGCAAGGATCATCCCGTCATTATACTCATTCCTTGTACTCATCTAGTCAGGTAAGTTGCCATGGTAATCGATTCATTCTTTACTTGTAACCATCTGCAGACTTTAATGTCTTGCAGCACATCTATCTTGAAAAAAACCACAGTGGCAGTGGGAGAAATTGCTTGTAATGAGCAATTATTGTGAGTACAATTTTTAAACTCATTACCAAACAACAAAATATTAGACTGGTCAAAATTGAAAGCATTTGCAGGCGACAAATAAAAGTGACTGGAAATTTGAAATTTGTTTTGTGAACAGTAGAAAACATTGTGGGAAAAGGAGAAAATGCTAGTTACCAGCATTTTCTCCTTTTCCCACAATGTTTTCAAAAGGCTTGTTTCTCCAGGTCATTAAAAGTCAGGATTGTTTGGTAAAGAGTAAGAGGTGTATGAAACCAGACTTTGACCCTAATTAATTTTGATGTACATCTATAGTTCATATGTTTTTGCAAAAAAAAAACCCTTCTTTTTCCCAACAATGTTTTCATTTCTTTCAACTAACCATTTAATTTATTGCCACACAATCTTGACCTTTAACAACCTCATTGGAAAACGCTTTTAAAAAAAAACATTGTGGGAAAAGGAGAAAATGCTGGGTAACCAGCATTTTCTCCTTTTCTAACAATGTTTTATACCCTGTCAAAGTACTCTTGTTTATTTGTATTACTTTCAAAATTGTCATCTGCAAAAGCTTGTAATTTAGAATGGTCTACCTTTTCCAAACAATCTCTGGTTTTTACGACCCTGTGAAAGAAGCCTTTTCAAAACATTGTAGGAAAAGGAGCTGGTAACCAGCATTTTCTCCTTTTTCCACAATGTTTTCTACCCTGGTGGAAACAAAGTTCAATTTTCGAGTTATGTTTATCTTGTCGTCTGCAAGTGCTTTCTATTTGGACAAGTCCAAAATTCTGTCGTTTGGTAAAGAGTTAAGTCTTATTATACCCTCGCAAAACGAACGTTTTCGGGGGTATACTGAAATCAAACTGTCTGTCCATCGGTGTGTCTGTCCATATGTCCGTCTGTGTACAAAATACTAGTTATTGCCTGTTTCTGTCAAAGCGCTGGTGGGGGTATTAAGTCACATTCAGTGAGAGCTCTAGTTTCAATTGCTTTCAGAAGATTACGGCTTTCAATTTTGATATTGTGTTGTTTTGTACAGGGTCATTACTTTGATAAGTGGTGTAAAAGTGAAAATAATAATATATTTTTTTTTTTATGTTTTTGTAGAGTGATAGCATGGACATCGTGTTTCAGCAGATCCCGACATCGGGTGTCCTGGTTCTCACAGAAGAGGAGAAGAGGACCTTGATATCGGAGGGGTATCCGATCCCGTCAAAGCTTCCACTCACAAAACAGGAGGAGAAAAATCTGAAGAAAATTCGACGCAAGATTAAGAATAAGGTTAGCTTTGAATCCAGACTGTATTTTCGAAATGAAATCAGAGCTGCTGATAAGATGGAGTGATGGCATTCTAAAATTGTTACTTCTGTTCCAAACCCTATGTTGTGGGTACTCATTGGAATTGTCTCAATGGAGAGTAGTGGAGAATAAATAATATTTTCAATTTTGAATGGCATTTAGCCTCTTTTTCTCAGATCATTACTCTTATACTGGTTACATGAACTCTTTTTAGCAATGGATAAAATTTTGGACTTGTCCAAATTTAAATGTTGTTCTCTCAATGGAATTGGATATTGATAGGGTAGAAAATATAGCAGTAAAAGGAGAAAATGCTGGTTACCAGCATTTTCTCCTTTTCCCACTATGTTTTCAAAAGCGTTCTTTGTTAGGAGTGTTAAAACTTGATATTGTTTGGCAAAGGGTCTGTACATGTTGAATTAGTAGTCAGTATTGATTTAACCAGTACAGATTTGCCTTTTTTCCTCCATTGTCAGTGATTTTCCTTGACTCTTTCTAAGCGACAACTACCAAAAGAAAAGCAGGAAAGATATCATTGCTATATTGCAAAACATGTAAAATGGGGGAAAAAATTACCAACAGCAGTTTCTCCTTTTCTGACATTGTTTTCATGCGTTGTCAACTTTTGATGTATTTGTGTTCATATTGCATACAAATTGTATTGTGTTAAGTGAGATGTAGAGCAATTATTGGCCGGAATTTTCACCTGTAAAGAATGCATACTGGATCTGAATAATTTATCTAGTCTTGCCTCCTTACCAGTTTCTCAGCCTAGCCATAGCTTAGTTGGAAGCACACCGGACTTGAGAATAGAGGCTGCTGGTTCGATTCCTGGCCCAGCCAGTTTCTCTCTGAGGATTGATGCTAGTCTTTGTGACAGGATTCATTTCTCTCTCACCGCTGATGATTGTTTTGATGACGATTATGTGGAAAAGCAGCCAGTGGCTTGGAAAGAACACTGTGCAGAGTAATGGTAAAAGAAAGTCCAGGAAAGCAATGATAGGTGCACTGGCCGCTGATATAACTGAAACAATATTTGAAACAGTATTAAACTCCATACAGTCAGTAAATCAACAAGTTTTCCAAACAGTACTGTATTTTAACCTTCTACGACACAACCGATGGAGGCCATGACATCTGAATAAGCTTTTTGAAAGGCATAAATAGTGTGGAAAAATGAAAATAATATTATGTATCAAACAAAAACTCTGTTTACATGTATATCTAATGACTGTAGTGAAAAAAGCCAGATTTGTAGATCTGTCCAAATTCATAGTGTTTGCAGGCAATAAGTTGATTGGCCAAGATGATTGAATTTATTTTTGATAAGGTAGAAAACATTTTGGGAAAAGGAGAAAATGCAGTGACTTTCCCATGTCTTCAAAAGCCCGCTGGTTGTTTGTGTAAAGGGCTAGCACTTCATTCCTATTCTCCCTTTCATCTTATTTCTATCGATTCAAGGAATAATGTTCTCTCTGTTACATTTGACCCTTAACCGAACAATCATAGGAAATTTTGACCTCCTATGGAGATGTTTGTTTTTAAAAACATTGTAGAAAAAAGAGGCAATGCATAAAATCTTCCTCAGGGTTTGAGAGAGGAGATTTTATTCTTCTGATAATGAGGTTTCTGGAAAAGTAGCCTTTTGAAAACATTGTGGGAAAAGAAGAAAATGCTGGTAACCAGCATTTTCTCGTTTTTCCACAATGTTTTCTACCCTATCATAGACAGAAATCATCTTTTCAGCAAGTGTTGAATTGTTGTCTGCAAATGCTTTCAATTTGGTCTAGTCCAAAAGTTTGTCATTTGGGAAAGGGTTAAGTCAGTTTTGCATGGTGTTTCAGCAAAATTGTGAGAGTGGATCAAAGCATGTGCAGACAACAAATTTGAAAGTGATATAAATGAGACAAAATTTTAGACTAAGAAATTGAAAATCTTTGAAGAAAACAGGTTGAACATTGCCAAAATGATGGAATTTGTCTTTGAATCGCTAGAAAACATTGTGGGAAAAGAAGAAAATGATTTTTACCAGCATTTTCTCTTTTTTTTCCACAATGTTTTCAGTTGCATATTTTCCAGGATTTTTAAAATGGGAACTGTTTGACAAGAGGTTGCCAAAAGTTTTTTTAATGGAATTTTGAACATTTTCCTGATAATTGTTATTTTTTGCTCTACAGATCTCAGCTCAAGAGAGTAGAAGAAAGAAGAAGGAATATCTTGAAGCTTTAGAGAAAAGGTTTGATCTTTTACAATGTGTCAGCTCTCCTGAGAGCAATTTGCTCATTGTGAGCTTTTGTGATCGTGCTATGATGTCATTGAACATGTATACCCATAAAAATTCATCTTAGTGTTTGTCTCAATAACTCGTTACCAAACAACATACACATAGACTTGTTCAAATTGAAAGCATTTGCAGACAACAAAATGAATGTGAACCAAAAATTGAAACTTGACTTCAGAGGAGTAGAAAACATTGTGGGCAAAGGAGAAAATGCTGGTTACCAGCATTTTCTCCTTTTTCCACAATGTTTTCAGAAGGATTCTTCCTCAGGGTCGTAAACAAAAGGTATTGTTTGGTAAAGGGTTAAAAATGAGTAAGAGTGATGTCCCCTGAGTAATGGCTGCTTATTTGGAAGGAGAGCATTATCTCCCACTAGATGGCATTCTACAAATCTAAGGGTTGTTAAAATTAGGGATTGTGTGGTAAAGGGTGTATCCCTTACCGTTTTATCCCAACTATTATCAACCCTTTGAAAGAAAGTTTTGGAAAATATTCTTCCACACTGTTTGCTACCTTTCTCAAAAGAAGTTCCAATTTAGCAATCAAATTTATTTTGTCACCTGCAAATGCTTTCAATTTAGACAGGATTAAAACTTGACTATTTGGTGCAGCCTTTCTGCTAAACAAATGAAATGAAACCTTCAAGCCAATCGTGAAAACTAAAAAATTTTGCCACTTCAAAGGGTTTTTTTTTTTTTTAGCAAGACATCTCCTTATCGGATACTGTAGATCCAAGATCAGACTGCATGTCTTGTGCAGTCTGACCTTGATCTACACTGCCCACAAAAGGTCAGTGAGTCACGTGTAGTAGCCTATGGGTTACGAAAAAAAGCGTCACGATTTATGACGTATAAGATTTCTTTTTATATCATATTACAGGGTCGAGTCCTTTTCACAAGAGAACAATGACTTGAGAAAGAAAGTGGACACGTTAGAAAACAACAACAGGTAATAGAAAAAAGTCCTTGTTGTTTTGCAAGGTGATACAAAAGATAATTATGTTTGCAAAAGAATGTGAATGACAAAAATAGTTTATTTTCACATGTTTACAGAACAATCTGAAGCTTTAACTCATTACCACACAATCTGTACTTTTGATGCCCCTGAGCAAAAAGCCTGTAGAAAACATTGTGGGAAAAGGAGAAAATGCTGGTAATCAGCATTTTCTCCTTTTCCCACAATGTTTTCTACCCTTCACAAAACAAAGTTCAATTTTTCAGTCACTTTTATTTTGTCATCTGCAAATGCTTTTGGTTTGGACCAGTCTAACATTTTGTCGTTTGGTATTGAGTTAAATACCACTTGAGGGAGGAGACTTTTGAAAACATTGTGAGAAAAGGATGCCACAGTGTCTTTCTCCTCTTCCTCTTTCAAAGACAAATCTTACATTATTAACAACATTCAGTTTGTTATCTGCAACTGTCTTCAAATGAGATCAGATAACATTTTACCTAATAATCCCAAGGGTTTAATGAGCTTGAGGAAGATGGCTCCTGAAAACATTGTGGGGCGAGGAGAAGATGCTGGTTACCAGCATTTTCTCCTTTTCCCACAATGTTTTCAATCCTCTCAAAGACAAATCCCCGTTTTTTTTAACCGAATTTGATATTTCTTCTGCAAATGCTTTTGATTTAGACCAATCCAAAATTGTGTTACGTGATAAGACTTAACTCTTTACTATACACTCCAGATTTTTAACAACCCTGAAAAAATAGATGTTTTAAAAAAAAACAATGTATGAATAGGAGAAAATGCTGGTTACCAGCAATTATACCTATTCCAACAATGTTTTCAAAAGTCCTTTTCTGTCAGGTCATCAAAACTCAAGATTGTGTGGTAAAGGGTTATACTTTTACATTGGTTGCCTGATCAATGACATAAATGTATTGTTTATTTTCAGGTCATTGTTGAGTCAGCTTCAGAAATTGCAAAGCCTTGTGGGTAAAATCCGTCCTAGCGGGACTGTACCTCAAACAGGACTTATGGTAAGTACACATAGTCTCCTTGGATCAGAACAAAGAAAGCTTAATAAAATGTAGAACAACAGTTACAACAAATAAATGTCAGGAAGCTTGTGTACTTGTAACAATTTCTTTCAGTACTCTTCAACTCCTTCACAATTTTTATATACCAATCTATGCAGACTGATCTTGTCTACTCTGTGGGGTATAATATCAGTTTTGGGCCTTAACCCATTACCACACAATCCCTACTTTTGACGCCTCTGAGAAAGAAGCCTTCTGAAAACACTGTAGGAAAAGGAGAAAATGCTGGTAACCAGCATTTTCTCCTTTTCCCACAGTGTTTTCTACCCTTCCCAGATCAAATTTTAATTTTTCAGTCACCTTTATTTTGTCATCTGCAAATGCTTTCAATTTGATCCAGTCTAAAATTTTGTCCTGTGGTAAAGAGTTAAACCCTATACCACTCAATGCCGAAATTTAAAGACCCAAGGAAAGAAGGGTTTTTAAATAATTTTCGGAAAAGGAGAAAGTGCTTGTAACTATCATTATTCTCCTTTTCCCACAATATTTTCTTCCCTTTTAAATATATGTATGAGCAGTCGAGGTAAATCTGGATTGTAACTTGCAATGCTTTCCCAAAACAATCACTGGTTTTCACGACCCTGAATAAGAAGCCTTTTTGGAAACATTGAGGAAAAAGGAGAAAATGGTGGTAGCCAGCATTTTCTCTTTTTCCCAAAATGTTTACTACCCATCCTGAAACAATTTTCAATTTTTGAGTCACATTACTTTTGTCTTCTGCAAATGCTTCCAATTTGGTCAGGTGTAAAATTTTGTTGTTTGGTAAAGAGTTAAACAACATGTAAATTGCAATTTGTTGGTCTCTGTAACTCTTTGCAAAGCAATCCTGGATTTGAACTATGAGAAAGAAGCCTTTTAAAAACCTTGTTGGAAAAGGAGAAAATGCTGGTGGTAATCAGCATTTTCTCCTTTTCCCACAATGTTTTCCACCCTTACCAGAACAAACCTCAATTTTTGAGTCACATTCATTTTGTCGTCTGCAAATGCTTTCAATTTGGACCAGTCTGAAGCTTTGTAGTTTAGTAAAGAATTAACCGGTTGAAATGTTCATCTCAGTTTTTAACTTAGATGTGCCACAAATTGACATTCCTGCATGAAGAAACCCTCAGACACTTTCTTTCATGTGCTCATATGTTTATTTACATTCCCTTCATTCTTTTGTTCATTCCATTATCTATTCTTGTGTCAATTTTCTGGTTTAATTATTCTTCACTTTATGGGGGAAAAAGAGGCATAGATGAAAAGACAGTAGAGGAGAGGGGTATATATTTGTTTGCATAATCAGTTTAACCCTTTACTGTAGAATTCCCACTTTTAACACCCCTGTGAAAGAAACCTTTTGAAAACATTGTGGGAAAAGGAGAAAATGCTGGTAACCAGCATTTTCTCTATTTCCCACAATGTTTTCTTGTCTTCCTTAAACACATTTCAATTCTTTAGTCACATTCATTTTGTTGTCTGCAGATGCTTTCAATTTGGAAATTATTTGGCAAAAGAGTCAACTCTTCACCTCACAATAATTTTAGATTTATTGAAATTTTAAGTATTTGTAAATGATAAGCTAAATGTGATTCAAGTAATGAGACTATCAAGTCTTTAAAAGGGGTTGAAAACAGTGTGGGAATTTGTAAAAATCCTGGTTAAATGTATTTTCTACTTGCCCTATAATGTTTTTTTCGGCTTTTTTTCTCAAGGTAACTCGTGCCTTGTTTCCTAAAGTCATTAAATCTTTACTACAGAATGCCGATTTTTAACAACTCATAGAAAGACAGCCTTTGAAAACATTGTGGGAAAAGGAGAAAATGCTTGCAATCAGCATTTTCTCCTTTTCCCACCCGGTTTTCTGACCTATGAAAGACAAATTTTATATTTTGAGTAGCATTTATTTCTTTGTCTGCAAATGCTTTCAATGTAGATAATGTAGATAATGATAAAATTCTGGGAAATTATTGACTGAATTTGGATGCCACCAAATTGAAAGTATTCATAGACGGCAAATTTGACGTCATTCAAATGATAAAATTTGTCTTTGAAATGGAATAGAATATCATAGGAAAAGGAGAGTATACTGGTTTCCAGCATTTTCTTCTATTACCTCAATGATTTCCAATTCTGTTTTGAACATGGGATTGTGTGGTAAAGGTTAAAACTTGAGATGCTATAGGGATTTATAGATAAGTTTGTTCAAAATTGCTTGTATTGATTGATTGATTCATCCATCCATCCATCCATCCACCCACACACCCACCCATTTATCCATCCATCCACCCACCCACCATCCATCCATTAGTTTTGATGGGCTTTTAGTTGAACTTTCTTCAGATTATCTGGAAATGTCTCTAAAATAATGATAAGTTTCCATTGGTATCATCAATTTTGGTGAAAAGGCCATGAAATTATGTTTTATTATTATTAGTTTTCTGTCATTTATTCATGTTAACTCTTTACCAAATGAGGTAATTTTAGACTGGTCCAAATTGAAAGCATTTGCAGACGACAAAACAAAGCTGACTTAAAAAGTGAAATCTGGTTTGGAAAGGGTAGAAACATTGTGGGAAAAGGAGAAAATGCTGGTTACCAGCATTTTCTCCTTTTCCCACTATGTTTTCAAAAGGTTTTTTGCTCAGGGTCGTTGAAAGGGATTGTGTGGTAAAGAGTTAAACCCTCTTGTTTTGTACAATTTTAATGATCACATGAAAGAGTGAAATTTAAACTAGCCGAAAGGAAAAATGCATAATAAAATATAGAATTAGTGTGAAAGTTTTTGTTAGTTTTTATTTAATTTTCTTTGTAGAATACTCCCTCTAGCTAATAGAAAGATCTTAACTTTTTACCAAACAGTTTTAGACTGTACCAAATTGAGAGAGTTTGCAGACGACAGATAAAATGTAGTCATCTTTCTTTAACCCTTTCCCAACCAAGCCCTGGTTTTTACGTATCTGCAGTAAAAGTCTTTTGAAAACAGTGGGAAAAGAAGAAATTGCTCCTAATAAGCAATTTCTCCTTTTCCACACAGTGTTTTCTATCCTTTTTAAGAATTTTTTGGCCATTTTGTCCAAATCTGAAATTGTCGTCAAACTCTTTCGGTTAGAAAGAGTCCAAAATTTGTTGTTTGGAAAAGGGTTAAAAGTGTTGAATCATTGTTGAAAAAAGACAAAATGTTGCTCTTGCCATGCTCTTTTCCTTTCTCCCACTCTGTTTTTTAAAAGACTTTTTTCCCAAGGTTGAGAAAGATGCTTACATTTTAATGAAAGGGATTTGTGGTGATGAAATGTTACTTCCGGTGCATAAGTATTTGCTTGTAAAAAAATCTCCATACAAACAGCTTTTTCTCTGATCGGGCAAAATATATTTTCATATTGATCGTCTGCTTTATTTACGTGCAAGCTGTTTCACCTTTGTAAACTACATGTACCTACATTGATTTCATTTGGCATAATCCTTTACTCAACAAAAATAAAAAAATAAATGTAGACTTGTCCAAAAAGCATTTTAACCCTTTCCCAAATGACAAACTTTTGGACTAGACCAAATTGAAAGCATTTGCAGACGACAGTTCAACTCTTGCTGAAAAAATGATTTCTGTCTATGATAGGATAGAAAACATTGTGGGAAAAGGAGAAAATGCTGGTTACCAGCATTTTCTCCTTTTCCCACAATGTTTTCAAAAGGCTATTATTCCAGACTGGTAAAAACCAGGGATTGTTTGAGAAAGGGTTAACAGTCCCGGGGAGGGAAGCCTTCTGATCACAATGTGGGAAAAGGAGAAAAGATCCCATGGAAAAGGATTTTGAAAAAACATCTTCAGAACCGAAGGAAATGCTGATTACCAGCAGTTTCTCCTTCTCCCACAATGTTTTCTTCTATTCCAAAATCAAGTTTCAAAGAGTCGCATTTATTTTGTCATCTGCAAATGGTTTCAATTTGGACAAGTCTAAAATTTTGTTGTTCAGTAAAGAGTAAAGGGTTAAGCTAAAGAATTGGGAGATTTTTCATGTTATTTTATCTTGTTCCCTCACTTCACCTTATTTTTGTTGTTGTTCACAGTAACCGCTTGAAATGTTTGTCGTCTGCATGTATCTAACCATGTAACCTTATCCTTCTATAATGGACTCATCCAATATTACTTATCAAATATGCAGTTACTTTATTTTCTTTTTTATCCTGGATGAGCCAAAATAATGATGAAAGGGGTGTAAAACACCATAGAATACAAATACAATAAAATTATTACAATACAAACAATTAATTTTGATAGTATTGCAAACAATACAGAAAGTAGTCATTAAATTTGGGTAATCTCTAACCAAACAATACCATGTTCTGGTGATCCCATGGAAAAGGATTTTGAAAAACTGCTTCGGAACAGAAGAAAATGCTGATTACCAGCAATTTCTCCTTTTTTCACAATTTTTCTTCCCTTTCATGACCAAATCTCATAATTCCAGCCACATTTGAATTGTCGTCTGCAAGTGCTTTCACTTTGGGCAACCCCAAAGTTTTGTTGTTTGGTTTTTGGAGTTTTAGAATTTCTGTAGTCTTTCCCAAAGTACAAGCAATTTTCAGGCAAACAAAAAACTCAAGAATGATCCCAATTTACTTTGTTTTAGAAAGTCAAATACGGTATTGGAAGAAGTCCATGTATTGAGGGATTGTGGTACTTGTATAGTTATGTTGTTTGTAACAAAACTGTTCAGTTAGCTCTTTACCCGTAAAAATCTTGAACCTGTCAAAATTGAAAACATTTTTGGACAATTAACTATCTGTGGATTGATGGAATTAAAGGATAGAAAACATTGTAGGAAAAAGAGGAAATGCTGGTGTCCAGCATTTCCTCCGTTATCTACAATGTTTTCAAAGGCCCAGTTTTTAGGGTTTCATAAATAACTTGGGTTCAAGTTGGTAAGGAGTTTAACCGTTCTGTTATGGGGACTTCAAACCATTTTTTCAGGTATTGGTACTCTGCTTTGCTGTTTTTCTTGGGAGCTGGACCCCAACCTCCCTCAATATTGGGTATGGTACTAGTAATGGTAACCCTGGGCTTCCAGCCATGACCAACCCACAGCTTGTGAAACCATCGCCAATGATGGGGCCGCAGATTGAGGGCGCCAAGGTGGATGCCTACTGTACGCCACCTAGTAAGTGCATGCTTTAACGTATTGGAGCGTTAGCTGTATCACATAGTTCCTTTTGTTCATATAGACTCTTTTCCAGATGACAAAATTTCAACTTGTTCTTTTTGAAAGCATTTGCAGACGACAATTTAAATGTCTCTAAAATGATTGGATTTGTTTTTGAAAGGATGGAAAACATTGTGGGAAAAGAAGAAAATACTGGTAACTGGCATTTTCTCCTATTCTCTCCATGTTTTCTACACTATACAAGACAAATTTTATGTTTTGAATGACATTTAGTTTGTTGTCTGTAAATGATATCAATTTGAACAAGGCTAAAATTTGTGGATTGGTAAAGAGTTAATCAGTTGGGTTATCAAACTTATACCATGAAATACAAGATGTACCCATAATGCAACATTTTGATGTTGACACAGCTGCATGCTCTTGGGATTTTTTGGTGATGGCAAGAAGAAACACAGTAAAGGTCCGTTTAGACATGCTCATTTTTGCTCAGTTTGGTGTTGTCTTGTGGTGTCTTAAGTATATTGACCAATCAAAAGCTGCCTTTTTATCATGTGATGGATACATTACATGATATTCAAATATCACTAAGCATTGTTTACTATTGTTTGTTGAAGTGAAGACAGTAGACACCCTGCGGAAAGACATGACCAAACTTTACCGAACTGAAGTTTGCTGTTATTTTCAAACAAATACTGGCTAGTGTAGATGGGCCTTTAACTGTTATTGGTTCTGTTCATGAAATTATTTAACCCTATAAGATGACAAAATTGTAAACTTGTCCAAATCAAAAGGACAAAAGGCAAAATCAAGTAGGCTCAGATAATTTGATTTGCTATTGAAAAAGTAGAAATCATTGTTGAAAAAGAATCAGAAATGATGCCCACCACCATTTTCTGAGAAACTGTGGAAAATCTTTTTTTCTGTTTGGTTGTTAACCCATTACCACACAATCCCTAATTTTGATGACCCTGAGAAAGAAGGCTTTAGAAAACATTGTGGGAAAAGGAGAAAATACTGGTAACCAGCATTTTCTGCTTTTCCCACAATGTTTACTACCCTTTACAGAACAAATTTTAAATTTTCAGACACTTTCATTTTGTTGTCTGCAAATGCTTTCGATTTGGACAAGCCTAAAATTTTGTCTTTTGGTAATGAGTTGTAGGATAAAACGAAAATGCTGATACTCAGGAAGTATTTATGTATAGATTGATTCTTAACGCTTCCATGTTGTTATTGTTGTAGTGAAGTCAAGGGTACTAATGTCGTTACGTGGGGAGCAAGATGACCTGACTTGGTACGACATCTATGGGCCAAATATTCCAAATGCTGAACTCGAGAAGCAGGAAGGCCAGGTTAAAAAAGTCATCAGCAGTACCATCAAGCCCGAAATTAATCTGACCTCACAAAAAGAAATGGAAATTATAAAGACCGAGGTTGCTGTACCGGTACTTAAAGCTGAAACCCCTTCAGTCAAAAAGGTTGAAGTTGTCAAGGTAACCGTGGAAAGTCATTTTGGGCATTTGAATCATTCTCGGGACGAACCACTGAAAACTGTCATTGGAAAGGATATTACGAGGGGTGACTTGAAAGCAGAGGGATTGGTGGAAAGTGCTGACAAAATCTAACTTTCTATTTCCTTCACAGATAGAATAGAAATCTAACCCTAAAAGCGCTGAAAAATCTAACCCAGAGAATTGCAGTTTAATGATTGCTTTTGTCTATAGTGTTTCAGCGAAGCGGACAGTGTAGTTTAGAGATCAGACTGCAGGTTTTGTGCAGTCTGATCTTGATCTACACTGGCTGCACAGGCAACCATAGCTGTGAAAGATGCTTTAAGGATTAAAGATTAGGAATACATGAAAGGCATGCTTGAGTGCATTTTTGAATGAATGGAAAATCTACGAGTTGTTATTTTTGTAACTGTTAAATAGGTGGGTTGTTGCGTTTTAAAATTGGGGTATGACATCTGTTTGCATAATATAGAAATAGTTTACAATTCAAATTTATCATCTGGAGGGTAATGGGTGATTTTCTTCATTTATATTAGAATTTATTTTTGTACAGTATGTTGGTATCCTGTATAGCCCTTGCGTCATCATCTGCTTCGTCTTTGTTGTTGTGCAAAAACTTCGAAACTTTACAGTTGTTACTGAAGATTTCCATTTTGAACTTGGACAAGTCATTAACCATCAAAAGGGAAAGCTATTAAACAAGGGCAGGTAATTATCAAAGTACCTTCAAGATAGTAATGCCCCTTTTTTACAACTTGGAATTTTCACTGAAAATCAAGCACGTTCAGGTGAGCGTAGGAACCCGCATGCTGTGCTCTTGTTTTAGTTTAGGTCAGATTGTTTCTATAAGGATATTGCACAATTACAAATGAAAGAAATGAAAAAATGGGAAAAAAAAACCCATTGAGAAGGAAAAATGAGTATCTCAAATAATGAATGTTTTATCAGATTGGCAGCTTAATATTCAAACTAGAGGATAGATAGATGGGGAAAAAAAGGCATTGCGGGATCAGACCTTTGTTAAAATGATTCTATTTTGTAAATATGTAAAAAGAATGATCATGTCATGATGTATTTATTCTTTAAAGCTTATTTGCATGAATTAGCATTGCAAGATTCATGTGGACCAATCACAGTTCATTTATTCAGTCATTATCATAATAATCATGCATATTCATAGTTTTATGTCATGCATATTCATGCTCATCGCCAAATGCCATAATTGTGCTAAAATTAAGCGATTTGTCGTTTTTGCCTTTAATTTTCACCATTTTTATGTTTTACTTTTTTTTTTGCAGCATTTCTGTTTTTCGAAGATTTTTTTTTTTTAGTTATTTTTGTTTATGTCTCTGTATTGCAAAAGTATTTGCATATCTTTTAACAGAAAAGAAATCATCGAGAAGAAATTTAGTTGATCTTTTCTTCTGGTATCTGTTATTATCCTTTTTTTCAAGTTTTCTTCCTCAGAAAAATAAATGCACATTTTGAGTGATCTTTATCAAGCCTTCACCACAGAAACCCGACTTTTAACACCTTTGTGAAAGAAGCTTTTTGAAAACATTGTAGGAAAAGTAGAAAATGCTGGTTACCAGCATTTTCTCCTTTTTCCCACAATGTTTTCAAAAGTCTTCTTTATCAGGGTCGTTGAAAGTCATGATTGTGTGGTAAAGAGCTGTATGCAAAAGCCGCTTTTGTCGTAAAAGGCATTCGGTTTGACAGATGGAAAAAAAAAATTATCAAGCATACTACATAGGCTGGTACTCTGTCTCTAAAATTAAAATCCAAAGGCTATTATGCATAATATTACGGAATGTAACAAATATTTTTGGAACTAGTCTTACTTGCTTATCATCAAAGCTGATAGGAACAGCTTTGCAGTAAGATCCAGAGACTTTCTTGAGTTCGTGTTTAACTCTTTACCCCACAATCCTGAGTTTTAACGACCCTGAAGAAGAAAGCCCCTTGGAAACATTTTGGGAAAAGGAAAAAATGCTGGTTACCAGCATTTTCTCCTTTTCCTGCAGTGTTTTTTACGCTATCTAAGACAGTTTTCTCCATTCAGGGAATATGTTAGTTTGCTGTCTTTAACCCATTACCACACAGGCCATACTTTTGATGATCCTGAGAAAGAAGCCTTTAGAAAACATTGTGTAAAAAGGAGAAAAATCTGGTCACCAGCATTTTCTCCTTTTCCCACAATGTTTTATATCCTTAACTAAACAAATTCCAAGAAAACAAGTATCAGCATTTTAACCTTTGCCCACAATATTTTCTACCCTTCAGAAAACAAATTCCAAATTTTCAGTCACTTTTATTTTGTCGTCTGCAAATGCTTTCGATTTCGACAAGTCTAAAATATTGTCTTTTGGTAATGAGCTAACTTTTACAGAGGGAAAAGTAAAATCCTTGTCAGATTTCTTAATGAATGTCACGCTCTTGATCTCTTGCTTGCATATTTTTTGTCATCGAGAAATATTATTTATGTTTCATTTTCAGCGAATCAATTATCACACCACTAAACCCTTTACAGAACAACTATTTTCACAATGTTAAAGAAATAGACTTTTTTAAAACATTGTTGGAGGAGGAGAAAATGCTGGTAACCAGCATTTTCTCCTTTTCCCACAATGTTTTTGCTCTTTCAACATCATATATTATCATTTAAGCAAAATTTTCTTTGTTGTCTGCAAATGTGTACAATTTGGATGGGTCTAAGGTTTTGTTGCTTAGTAAATGACTGAAATAAGTGGATTCATGTTTTTTTTCTACTATGTAATTATTTTGGGAAAAAATGGTCACTTTTTTTTTTTATCAAATGGCGTTGTCATGACAACTTCACTTTGGCAGCTGTTCCAGAGGAAAGATGATATTTATATCATTAAAACATCCTGATAAATAGGAAGATAAAACTTGTTCATAGCAGTTTCTCAATGAATGATTTTTACAAGCTATAAACAAAGACTCCCATTGGGGTTAGATGAATAATAAGAATAATGGTGTAATTCTTTCCCAGACGACGAAATTTTAGATTTGAAAACATTTGCAGACAACAAACTGAATGTGACTCTAAAGATGTTGAAACTCAAAAACTGGTTTTTTATGTAGGGTAGAAAATACTGTGAGAAGAGAAGAAAATGCTGGTTAGCAGCATTTTCTGCTTTTCTCACAATGTTTTCAAAAGGCTTTCTTTTCAGGGTTGTATAAACTCAAGATGCTGTGGGAAAGGGGTAACTCTGTACCAAATGTAAGATTTTTAACCTTGTCCAAATTGAGAGCATTTGCAGACTACAGGTGGCTTAACCCATTACCACACAGTCCCTACCTTCGACGACCATGAGAAAGAAGCCTTTAGAAAACATTGTGAGAAAAGGAGAAAATTCTGGTAACCAGCATTTTCTCCTTTTCCCGCCATGTTTTCTACTCTTTACAAAACAAATTTCAAATTTTCAATCACTTTTATTTTCTCGACTGCAAATGCTAACGGTTTGGACAAGCCTAAAATTTTGTTGTGTGGTAATGAGTTAAATGGCTACATCTTTACTTGATAAAGTAGAAAACGTTGTGGGAAAAGGAGAAAATGCTGGTTACCAGCATTTTCTCCTTTTCCCACAATGTTTTCAAAAGGCTACTTTTCCAGAGTTGTGGATTTCTTTGGTAAAGGGTAAAACTGTAACAAATAAGTTGCCATGACAACGCTGTCCATTACTCAAAACATAATTCAATACCATTGTCATGACAACTGTTATCTGTGATGCCGGAAGTATTGTACAACTTTCCAGGCTCACCAAGATTCTGTGATAGATAGAGTCAGTCTTGTCTCTGCTGTGCAATCGATCTCTTTTGCCAGTTGATTACATCTTTTTTCAATTTTAGATTGAAGTCAGGTCTTAAAGACCGAGAGATAAGTTATGAGAAGCATTGTGACAAAAGAGGGGTTTTTGCTATACTCCAATAATGTTTTCTCCCAATTCAATGATGTATCCCATCAAAAGGCCAAGTCTAAATTGTCGTCTGCTAATGCTTTCAATATGTACAAGCCTAAAATTGATCTACTAAAAGCTTGAAAAGAAGAAATCTGAGTCTGCATTCACCAACCATTCTTTAGAACATTCTTTACTTTGTTCTCCAGAATTTTCTATACTTGAAAGTTATACAGCTTCTGATTGGCTAAACCATTTGGTTTAGCCAATCAGAAGTAGTGTTACTTTCAAATGTAGACAACCTTAGATGTGTAACATGAAGAACATTTTTAAGAACGGTTGGCTGTTTAAGGAGGACCGAAGACCTGAAAGAAAGGACAAAGTTGAAAAAGGTGCAGTTGAAAGGCAAAGGTATTCATTGCTAAGCAGAACATGACCTAGTGAATCGTAAAATCACCCCCACTATTATATATCTATGAAAAAGAATACTAATATATATACAAAAAAAGGCTTATTAGTTTAATGTGCAAATATATTAAATAGGCTATTTATTCAGTCAGTTGAATTTAATTCTGTACCCCGTAATTATGGGTTTTAATGAGCATGAGACAGAAAACCTTTTTGAAGCATCATGGGAAAAAGAGAAAATGCTCGTAATCAGCATTTTCTCTTTTTCCCACAATGTTTTCTACACTATTAAAAATAGATAATACCTTTTATGCTACCTTTAATTTGTCGTCTGCTAGCGCTGTCAATTTGGTCAAGTCTAGAATTTTGTTGTTTGGTAAGGAGCTAATCCTGTACCATATCATCACAAGTTTTAATCACTTGAGAAAGAAAACTCTTGAACACATTGTGGGAAACAGAGAAAATGCTGGTAACCAGTATTTTGTCCTTTTCCCACAAAGATTTCAAAAGGCTCCTTTCTCATGTGTTTAAAACTTGTCATTGTGTGGTTATGAGTCATAGATTTGTTTTTTGGTTTCAAGTTTTGTAGTTTTGAAAGCATTTATTTATGTATGTTTATGTTGCGGACATTTTTGCAAGGTAAGCGGGTTTTCTTTTATAGTTTATAGAACCTAAGCTTGTTTAAAAAATATACAACTTCTTTTCAAAGCAGGCAGTTATTTTAAGGAATTTGAATTTGTTACTTTTTCCCCGTTGTTATCAAACTTTGAGAAAGATGACAATCATTTATTTAGTAACATTATTGAGTATTTTATGGTTGATCACCTGTTTGTATGTCTCGTTGGAAGAATGCATGTGAAAACATCGGAGGAAAAGGAGGAAATGCTTATAAAAACATTTTCTCCTTTTTTTACCATGTTTTTTCAAAAGCCTTCCTCCAGGCTGTACAAATGCCATGTTATTTGTTACCTCATTACCAAAAGACAAAAAAATATATTTTGTTAATAGCAAATTGAAAGCAATTGCAGATAATACATTAAATGTTGCCAAAATAAGGATTACTGTTTTTCATAGGGTAGAAAACATTACGGGAAAAGGAGAAAATGCTGGTAACCCTCATTTTCTCCCTTTCCCACAATGTTTTCAAAAGGCTTTTCCTACCCAGGGTCTTTGAACCTGGGATTGTGTAGTAAAAGGTGTGAAGAACAAGTCATCAGTTTACTTCGAAAACCTTGTAACTACGGCTTGTAACAATGTATAGTTACGAGATTTTGGAAGTAAACCGACAAAGTGCGTCAGTTGTAACTTTATTTCTTCTTCACTGAGTCAATTCAATAATTGTTTCAGTATTTTTTTAAACCTGTATGCATTTATTTCAAATGTTGTTTACTTCTTACTCAATGTTGTAAGAATGTTCAGAATTTGGAGGAGTCCAACATTTGTGAACAAGGTGTTGGGTTGGAGAAATATTTGTACAGTGGAAACCATAGTTACTTTGTGCTTATTATAATTATAATGGGGCTGAGAAATGCCTGGGATATGCAATTTTTGTTTTTTGAAAATACACATTGAAATATTAAATATATATTATAATCATACAAAAAATCTATTACAAATAAAATGTAAATATGCATTGTTGTTGTTTGTGTACTTCATTTCCTCTACCCTTTAGCCGAAACTCGTTAGCTCAGTCCGTAACATGCAACACGGAGTTCAGGGTTTGATCCCTGGCTGCAAACTCTGGCTTGGCCAATTTCTTTCCGAAGAATGGTGATAGTCACTGCGACAGGATTTATTCCTCTGCGTTTGCTAACCATTGTTTCAATGATGATCATGTGGAAAAGCAGCTAGTGGCCTGGAAGGAAAATTTTGCGAAGTACTGGTAAAAGAAACCCCAGGAATCATGGATAGGTGCATTGGCCTTAACTCCTTACCACACGAGAAAATTTTAGACTGGTCCAAATTGAAAGCATTTGCAGACGATAAAATAAAGGCGACTGAAAAAAAAAGAAATTTGTTCTAGGAAGGGTAGAAAACACTGTGGGAAAAGGGGAAAATGCTGGTTACCAGCATTTTCTCCTTTTCCCTCGGTGTTTCCAAAAGGCTTCTTCCTCAGGGGCGTCAAAAGTAGGGATTGTGTGGTAATGGGTTAATATATCAAATAATGTGGAAAACGACGTTAAAGACCATACAATCAAAACTCAACCTTGTAACTCTTTCACCAAACAGCATAATTTTAGACTGGTCCGAATTGCAGATGACAAAATATATGTAATTCAAAAATTGAAATTTGTTTCCAGTAGGGTAGAAAACATTGTGAGAAAAGGAGAAAATGCTAGT
This sequence comes from Tridacna crocea, assembly GCA_943736015.1. NCBI lineage: Eukaryota > Metazoa > Mollusca > Bivalvia > Cardiida > Cardiidae > Tridacna > Tridacna crocea. The sequence goes on along the minus strand of OX031060.1, from coordinate 10,470,571 downwards.
TACCAGCATTTTCTTCTTTTACCACAATGTTTTCAAAAGCTTTCTTTATCAGGGTCAGAGGCTTGTGAAGCATTGTAGGAAAAGTAGCAAATAATGTTAATCAACATTCCCACAATGTTTTCCATCTTAGTAACCCTTTACAAAACCCCTCAAAAAATAACAAAAAATTATGGCCGTCTACATTAAAGCAATTAGCAGATAATAAGGTAAGAGCAGGTGAAAATGTGCTGTTTGGCTGGGAAAAAGTACAAAACATAGTGGTAAAAGGAGAAAATAATATCTTAACCCTTTTCGAAACAATCCCTGGCTTTTGCAACCTAGAGATAGAATCCTTTTAAAGACATTGTGGGAAAAGGAGAAAATGCATTTTCTCCTTTACCCACAATGTTTTCTACCCTGCTGGAAACAACTTCAATTTTTGAGTTACATTTATTTTCTTGTCTGAAAGTGCCTTTCAATTTTGACCAGTCTAAAATTTTGTCGTTTGGTAAAGGGTTAAAATTATATCACGGCCAGACAACAAAATTATGGACCTGCCCAAACTCAAAGCGCTTCCACATGACAGAGTGAACATGAATCTAACACTGAAATGTAGTCACTGAGAGAAAGAGAATGTTGTGAGAGGTGCAATGTAATTTTAATTCTTTCGAAAATATTGTGGGAATATGAAAAATGCAAACTGCAAGCATGTCGCAATATTTTGTCAGGCACACAATAATCAAATGGACCTGTCCAATACATGTATACACAGTTATATCTTTCTTAGAAGACAACCTTATGGGCCTGTCCAAACCCAAAGCACATGCAGTAACAAAATTAACATGAATCAAACATTGAAATTCAGTCGCTGAGGGGAAAAAATATTTTGGGAAAATGGAGAATATGCAGCATTTTCTCCTTTTCCCACAATAGTTTCCAAAGTCTTCTTTTTCGATATTGTTAAAATCTGGTATTGTGTGGTGAAGGTATAAAGGGAAAATATTGAGACTGGCCCAACAAACATTTGACATTCACTCACATTCTAAAATAAACACCAATGCAAAGAAAACAATGAAATGTGCCATTGTTGTATTGTCATGATGAGGTACTGTATGTACAAATCGTAAATAAATCTATGTCTGTGTCTTATTTTTCGAAAATGAACTAACCCATTACAATCATAGTGTTTTTCCAACCAAGATGGAAGGTTTAAAAATCATTGATGGAAAAGGAGATCTGTTAAACAGCATTTTCACCTTTGCCCACAATGTTTTCCATCATTCCAAAAAAGCTTTCCATCTTTAGAGCATATTTTCAACCCTTTACCACCAAACAAATTTTATACCAGTCCGAATTGAAAGCATTTGCTGATGAAAGTTTCAATGTGGTTCATATAAAAAGATTTTTCTTTCATAGGATAGAAAACATTATGGGAAAAGGAGAAAATGCTGGCAACCAGCATTTTCTCCTTTTCTCACAATGTTTTCAGAAGCCTTCTCTTTCAGGGGTAATAAAGGTCATTGTGTGGTAAAGGGTCATCAGTACATGCTTTCCAAGTGGGCAAGTCTAAGATTTTACAGTGTAGTATATGGTTTGTCCAAATATCAGACGTTTACAAGCTACTATGAGAAGGGTTAAAAAAAAAATAGAGAGAGAGAAAAATAAATCCAGAATAAGTAGACTCGTCCAAATCTAAGAAATTAAAACATCATTTTTTCGAGGAGGGAAAAAAAGGCACCTGGGATAGTTTTTACAAAAATAGGCTCACTGAAAATAAATGGACTCTTCCAATTTCAGTGAATTGTAAGAGGTCTTAAACGTGATTGAATGGATTTATCCAAATTCATTCACTTGTTAATGAAATGGACTTTCCAAAATTCAATGATTTGTAAAAGAACTAGAAATATGGTAAATGGACTCTTCCAGAATATTAGCTTTTTAAAGAAAATGTCAGGTAAAATTAAGTGGACCCTTCCAAATTCAATGAATTCCAAGTCAACAGAATAAATTTAAAATGGACTCTTCCAACCTGAAAGATAAGAAAAAATTAACCCAAAATTAAAAATGGACTCTTCTAAATTAAATTGTAAGAGAAATGATTTTTTTCTATGAAATGGACTTGTCCAAATTCAAAGAATGATGAGAAACTGCATTAAAATGGAATGGACTCTTCCAAATTCAATGATAAGCAATGGAACTGAAAAAAGCTAGAATGGATTCTTCCAATTTCAATAATTTCTATGCTAAAACTTGTTCAAAATGAAATCTACTCTTCCAAATTCAATGAATGATGAGAACCCCAGAAAATAAGTAGAATGAACTCTTCCATATTTAAAAAAAAAAAGAACCTTGAAAATAAATAATAGACTCTTCCATTTTCAGTGGATAGTTAGACCAGACAAAAAGTAAAATGGACTCTTCCATCTTAAAAAAAAAAACTATAAATGAATATACTGGACTCATCTAAATTCAATGTTGAGTAAGCTATAATTTCAGAAAGAATGGACCCTCCCAACTTCACTTTAATTCTTGGACTCTTCCAATTTTTTATGTCAGAAGCTAAGAATTCGGTCAACTCCAAGTTTTTTTTGTAGTCTGAAAGGGTAAACAATAAATGAACTCATCCACATTTCAGAAATTGGAAAAAGATTTATTCAATTAAAGTGAACTGTTCCAGGGGTAGAATTTAATATGAATATACAGGTATTGTAAAATAATAAATGGAACCTTCCAAGTTAAATGGACTGACTGCTTAACCCAGACTGCTTAACCCTAACAAATTTTGAAGTAAATTTTATAAATCATGAGAATGAAGCCTTATTGAAACATTGTGAGAAAAAGGAGAAAATGATCCTTTACGTTACAATAATTTATTCTACCAGTCAACAGAAAGAAGCTTTTTCCATATTGTTTTCTATTCTATGAAAGCAAACTTCCATAATTTGAGAAACATTTGAGTTATTTTTCTGCAGATACATTGAATTTGGACAAGTTCTATTTTTTGTTGTTGTAAGGTAAAGGGTCAAATGTACTGACAGAGTTAAACCCATTCAACATAAATAGATTCATCCAGATCACCCCATCACACTGGACACAAAAGGGGAGCAGGATTCAGGAAAGTGAGAATTTCGTGCAGTTAACCCTTAACCACATTATACAATACTTTCTTTATGATGTCCGTTGTCCATACCTATGAAAAAGGGTTTAAAAACAATGTTGAAAAAGGAGGAAATGCTGGTGACCAAGATTTTACACTTTTCCCCCGCAATGTTTTCAACCCTTTCAAAGAAAAGTCTCTAATTTGTGTAACAATTAAATTGTCGTCTGCATTTGCTTTCAAATTTAGGCCAGTCTAAAATTTTGAAGTGGGGTACACAATTCGAGGGTTGACAATAACAACAAATCCCCAGCTCTTGCATGCTTTGGACACTGAGTAAATACATGAAACCATTTGTCTTAACCCTTTACCACACAATGTCGAATTTTAATGACCCTGAGAAAGAAGACTTTTAAAAACATTGAGGGAAAAGGAGAAAATGCTGGTAACCAGCATTATTTCCTTTTACCACAATATTTTCTACCCTTCCCAAACCAAATTTCAAATTTTCAGTCACAGTTATTTTGTCGTCTGGTCCTTTTTCGAATTTGGACTAGCCTAAAATTTCATTGTTTGGTAAACAAAATTTTAGACTGGTCCAAATTCAAAGCACATGAAGATGACAAAAGTAAATCAAACGTTGAAAATTTGTTTCAAAGCAAGGTAGAAAACATGGTGGGAAAAGGAGAAATTCATATTTAGTACGGTCTTGCCAATCTATGAGGAAAGAGAAGGGTTGGTAAGCTAGGAGTCTTGGGTTTGATCCACATTTGATGCTTCAAGTTTTTATTTAGGATTGTTCTTGCCATGGGTATTGAACTTGAAATCCTAGCTTGAGATCTCATAGTACCAATCACAAAAGAGGTCTATAGCGATACGTCATTCAAAGAAGCCATTCGACTGGTTAGTTCAGGGATCTTAAATTTACATGTACGAACCCACTGGTTAGTTGTTTATGTGTTGTGAAGTGGAAGTAGGTCCGAATGACGTCATGTTAGTAGCTTTCGATTGGCTTATTTGTTGCTGTAGCAATGTGATTGTATCAATGAATTGATCCAAAGTATTTTGCATTTGTCAAAAACGATGCTTTTAAAGAATTAGATTTCATTCTTTCTGGAAACTTGAAGTTTTTTTCTTGCTGTTCTGATTAAATGTACAATGGTCTCGCAATTATTTTGTTCTAATGCACTCGAGAAGTATCGAACTATTTGAAAGGCATTTTGATAATGCTGTTCAGAGGCATTTGCAGCAAGCTGCCGAGCGCTGACATATGAAGGCGAGAATGAAAATCTCGCCTTCTAATTTTCCTTCTTTAAATTATCATTTATAAATCTAAAACCACTATATTCTCAATTCAAAAAGAGATAATAATTACCTCCCTTTTCAGAAAACTAACAAAAGTATCAAAAAATAAATTCAAGATAGACATAAACGGAATTTCTGATCCGTTAAAAATGTGCAAAAATATTATTTCTGCATAAATCCTTATTTATCTTTATTTATCAACCAATTAGAATTTTCACTGGAAGTGCATTACACAGGTCTTACCTTAAGTCTAAAGTCTACTATTTTGTGGTCAGGTATAGAGTTTAGTCTAATATTTTGTGGTTGAGTAAAGATTTAAGTTTACAATTTTGTGGTCAGGTGAAGAGTTGTCTACAATTTGTGGCCAGGTTAACAGTTGGAGAGGAATGAATCCTGTCCTAATGACTATCATAAATCCTTGGAAAATTGACCGAGCCAGGAATCAAACCCACGACCCCTTGTTCTTTAGTCCTGCACGGTACCAACGGAGCTGACTCAGCTACTTCCTAGAGAAGGAAGGCTTGTAAAATTATTGTGGGAAAGGTAAGATTTCTCTTAAACTCAATTCTGTATGTGGAAAAAGTTATTGTCGTGATATGACTAGAATTATGTTGAAAGTGGTGTAAAACACCAATATTTTAGTATTTAAAAGTGGGTATTTAGATTTTGCACATCTTACCACACTAAAAAAATATACATATCACTGAAATTTATATGAAACAAGAGCCGTCAGAGACGGGTTATGCTCCCCGAACAAGTGCTTGTCATAAAATATAAGAAACTGATATAAATTCACTTCTTTTATCCTAGAAGAACCTGTTCATGCCCCCCAAAATTTGAAGTGAAAAGGCAATTACTATCTTGGAGATAGCCAACATAAACTTGTAGAGGACAATAAGCCCAATAAGCCCCCTTTAAGCCTCCTTTTCCCATAAGACAGTATTGGATCATTGCAATAAATACAACGGGTGTGTGGTTTGTGGCATTTTTTAATAATAATTAAAAAATCGAAATTTCATAAAATTTTGAGCAGTCATGTATTAAATATTACATAAAACAATTTTTTACATGAAGCCCCCTTTTTCCGAGACGCAGCCTGAAATTGAGAAAAAGGGAGAGAGGTACCTGGGCAACGTTCCAACAAGTTCAGATTTGAAATTTCACAAAGGTTTGAGCACTGATAAAGGAGAACCTAGTGAAAAACAATTTTTTCCATGAAGTCCCTTTTTCCGTGATGCAGCCTTAATTTGAGAAACCAGGAAAAACGTATTTGCGCATTAAGAATTCATAGATTGCAAAAACAAAGGGCACATGTTGAAACTTGTAAAACAAGATATAACCATGAAATGTTGACAAAAACTGAACAAGACATTAGTAAAAATTGCAATTTTGCATTAGGGCCCCTTTTTCATTTTCATAGCCAACTTTCACGGACATGCCTTATCAGCAGTCTCGCATATCAACAAATCGATGAAAAAAATCGATATCATACGTAAAGGTCCGGGAGTTTCCGAAGTTTGGCGAACTTACATCGTGTATACAAGTAATCGATATTCAATAGCCTGCAGCGATAAAAGATAAGAGAACCGTAACATTACGTAACAGAGGCCTGCTTCAAATTCACAATCCTTGCCTAGACGGTATATCTGTCCTGGCATTTTTTTTTCTAAGTTAACCTAAACCTTTGTCTGGTACAGCACAGTGTGGCTCTCGAATATCAGTATCAGACTGCACAAAATGCGCACCCTTATTAGACTCAACAGCGTATTGGAACAACACCTCCTGATAAAGCGAGATTTTTCTTGAGAAAAGAACATTGAAATTGTTATATTTCAGCATTATTTGTCGGTTTGTAATTCATTTATCCTCGGATTAAGGGTTAAGTTTTGATTCTCTGAGACATAAACTGATCGGTCCTAAAACTGCTCTCGACAAATGCACTTTTTGTAGTCTGATCCTGAAATCTAATCCGTTCAAATGCACTTTTGCTGACATTGTAGATTTATAACAGGCTGCACAAAACAAGCTGTCTGATCTTGGACCTGATCGATTCTATATGTCGAAAATTATTTTGGTTAGAAAAAAAAATCTTTGATATTCATAGCAAAATCAACAAGTTGAATTCAGCAGAAAATTCGGCGTTTTGAGAATACCAGTTTCACACTACAGTAATCTAACGGACCCGAGAAAAAATGCTTTTGTAAACTTTGCTGGAGAGGGAGAAAATTTTCTCCTGTTCCTAAAATGTTCTACCTTTTCAAAGACAGACATTATCATTTGAGTTGCATTTATTTTGTTGTCTGCATATGTTTTTAACTTGGTGGTGTCCAAAATTTTGTCATTCGGTTTTTTGATGAGAAGATTTGCTTTATGTGGCAGTTACATGACCTATCCGACCCTGAGAAAGAAAGACCAATCCGACCCTGAAAAAGCAAGCACGGACAGGAGAAAATACTTGTGGTGGGCAATTTCTCATTTTCCCAAGGGATCGTATATAACATGTTTTCTACGATTCCCACAGTGTTTTCTACCCTTTCGAAAGGGTATTTTTCGTCTGTAAGTTCTTTCAACTTGAAAAAAAAAAAAACAGAATCATAATATATTTTGTCGTTTAGTAAATAGCTAATGGTTATATCTCGATTGGGTAAACTTTGTCTTTTGTGTGCATGTGTGGTTTGATGGTTTTGATTTTTATAATTTCTGCTTTCTACGATTTTTAAAAGAAAAAAAGGTTGGGAAGGCGGAGAAATAAAACTGTTATAGCACATAAAATAATTTCACCGTTAGAGTAAATTTTCATGGTTTTACGCAGACGAAAAGTTACAGATTCGGCATATAAAAAAGTATTCATTCAAAGTTGGTTTTCATCGAACAAATAAAAGAAAATGGTACTGTGTGGCGCCGATTTGTATTTTGGCTTAATGAAGGATGTTGCATTTGCTTACAATGTCTACTACTATCAATAAATGTATTAAACGTATTAAGATGTTTCCATTTTGAGTGAGTCTAAAAGCTGTTTAAGTATAAGTATTTCGGAACAACTTAGGTCTATCTATGCACTAAACTATATTTTTATACATAAAAGTAGGTCCAAGCTATTACCGGTATTATCACACAAGTTTAAAAACGCTGCAGATGTATTATATATACTTAAGATTCTTTTTATTGCATCCGAAATGGGGGGAAAATGTGCTCGAGACTCAACAGAAAGTTACTAAAAGGTTCCTGTTGAAAGTAACAGATCAACACTTGTGAACTGATCCGATGCTACACTCTAGCGCCGTTTACAGGCATGATAAAGATAAAAAGGTATTTCTTCCTCTAAAAAAGTTATGTATGGTGTCATTTCAACTAATCATCAGTAGAATTCACCACCAAGCTGTGTTAAAAACTAGTTTCAAACCAAGATACATGTAGATCATTCTTAATACAAGGTTGATTGAGTACTATCTCTTGAAATAATAAATAATGATTATGCAGCAGGAAACTTTTTAAGTTACTGGTAAAGGAGAAGTAGTTTGTATTATTCCCATTTCCGTGTACATGCATGGTCTATGTCATTTTTTTTTTCCATCTTTTATTCACTCATAGCGGTTATGCTTTTTGCAGGTTGCATCGTTTTAAAGATGGAAGAACCTCAATGTTTAGGCTAATTCTTCTAATGAACAATTAAGATATTAAAGATGTTAAAGGGGGGAGACATTTGAAAGGAGGGAGAAACTGTTTGATTGATGTAAAAAACCAAAGTTGTCAATTTTGATCTAGTGTTGTCATTCTTTGAATGGTAAATACTCTTTGCAGGAGAAACCGATTGCGTGATGTAGACAATATTGTTTGAAAAGTAGAAGATAACTTGTAAAAAGATAATGCGCCTGTTTCCATATTTTATCCTAAACAATCAACAGCAGGGTCGTTAGATGCCGTATTTATACAGTAACAGGTTAAGCTTGTTATTTGAATCTTTACCAAAAGACAAAATTTCAGACTTGTTCACAATGAAGTAATTTTCATAAGACAAATAAAGCATGCATGGAAAAAGTGGAACTTATCTTTTATTGAGTTAAAAATAGTGTAAGAAAATGAGAAAATGTTGGCAACCAGCTTTGAAATCTTTTTCTTCAATGTTTTCAAGGCCTTCTATATATGTGATACGACAGATTAAAGACCGATGTGAAAAAAGCAAGGAAACATGAGTTTGTGAGCTGTCGCCAGAAAAAAAAACTATAAGGCATTAATTTCTGAAAAGCTGAAAAGTTGAAAAAATCATCAAACATACATTTTCGTATTTCATATGTCAATCTTAATCATTGTAAAAGGAAATAATGTCATAAGTATTAAATTCTGGTCTTTTAGATAAATAGGATACATAATAAAACATCTTAAGGATTCTGTCAGGATCAAACGGTATTCGATCTGAATACAACCCGGGTATAAATTCCAGTTTATAATCATGTGGATACATGTATATCATAAACATAGCAGGGGGTCCGTTTGTCAATGAAACATTACGTAACACAATAAAGATACCCGGCTGGCTTATCTAACAGTAAGACTCGGCCAATATCGGCAAAGTCCGGCATAATCCGAACGTTCACGGAAAAAGAAAAAATAGGATAGTGGCATTAAAAAACTGTAAAAAGGACCAAAAGTTTATTTTTTTAAACGCCTCAAAATTATACCATTTGAAAGAGAAATGAATAAAGTAACTCACTCCACTTGAGATAATTTTGACTTTTCAACACAAAGAAAGAAAATTAGACAAATATTACAGTTTTTGACCTCGGAAAATGCGTTTTTCCTCTTTATTCTATATAAACCATACCTACAATTTTTAAGTTAAAAAAGGACCAAAAGTTTCTTTTTCGATTTTTTTCAAACTAAGTTCATTTGAAAGAGAATAAATTGAATTTTCTTACCTCACTTGAGATAATCTTCAATTCTGAAAATTGATGAAGTTATAAGCGTTTATTTACCTAGGCCCTTCATAATTCTTTATAAAAAAATGCAGGTAAAATTGGCCGATATCGATTTTTCCATGTCCGCGAAAGTTGGCTATGAAACCCCCTTTTTCCATGACAGAGGGTCAAATTGATAAACACATAGATAAAGAAACAAGAGCACATGGTGAAACTCTTAAAAAAACAATATAACCATGAAGTTTAATGAAATTTTGACCAAAACTGAATGAAATATTAGTAAAAATTGGAATCTTGCAAGAAGCCCCCTTTTTCCATGACAGAACGTCAACTTAAAAAATGCCCAGATTAAAAATAGCAAGGGCAGATGCTAAGACTTTCCATAAACAATATAACCATGAAGTTTCATGATATTCTGACAAAAACTGAATGAGATATTGGTAAAAAATGCAATTTTGCATTAAGCCCCATTTTTCCATGACACGGGGTCAAATTGAAAATCCGGGAAAAGTATATCGGCACATTGCCCCAAGGAGTTCATATATGAAGTTTCATCCAATTTGGTCCAAGGGTTGTGGAGAAATCGCTTCGGACGGACGGACGGACGGACAGACGGACGGAAGGACGGACGGACGGAAGGACGGACGGACAGACGAAGCGGCGACTATATGCTCGCCCTTCGGGGAGCATAAAAACAATACCAATCATCAATGATAAAGAATCATAAAATTACAAAAAAAAATTTTTGATGGTGTTCCCTTAAAAGGGTACATAGCCTCAAAAGGTACTTTTAGATTTCATGCCAGAAATCAAAAAAGCATTGTGGGAATGTCAAGTGACTGCCATGTAACTAAAGATGCTTAAATTTCATAATATAACAAATGTGTAAGTATTTTCCATAATGTCTTCTTCGCATGCTATGTTTATAGGTTCGCCTGTGTATTTCTGGTATGTAAATGAGCAAGTTGCTCATGTAAAAACAGACCCTATTTCCCATCGATGTCAACCTGGGCCATAGTATACTGTAACGTCATATGCTCGCGGGCGTCATATCCTCGTGTTAACGGTATTTTCCGATATAAACGAACACTAGAGGCACCTAACGGTTGTTTATGGATGCAAAACCGTCACGAGACACTGTCAAATGAAAAAAGAACACCCAAGAAAGTTTCGTTTATATCGGTAACTAGCCAATCAAAAAATCAATGTAGATATGCTAATTCAGTACCTTTATCACCTACAAACCCCATTTTCCCTCTGAAAAAAAAAAATACAAGTCCCATCGAATTCTGACCGATATACGGTTCGGCTGCAAAAAACTGTATACAAATAAGTCACATGAACTGCCTTGAAGTAAATATATGATACATTCAGGCCACCATACACACATTTTCTCATTTCCGCGAATACATGATGTCATCATCAAAGATGGCTGTTGTTTGGGTAAACACGCCCAGACGCCGAAAGAGACTGGAATTCCCTTTCAAAACCACTGTATGACGACTTATTTGACCAAACTGAATAAAATGATAAGTTAATTCAAGATAATTATAAGTGCCTACTTTTTTTTGTAGTTTATATTGGTCGCGTAAGCATAAGTACCACGAGCATATGAAGAGGCAGTCTAAATCTCTTATTTCTCTTGTTGTCAGATGTTTTTCGACTACTTGGGTTTTCTGAATGAAAATTAAGAGGCTTTGGGCATATAAGGATGACCTTTTTGTATTTCTTTAAAATTTTTGTCCCAAAATCTGAAGGGGCACTTTATAGGAACTTAGTTCAATTCTCAACCAGCACTTCACTTTCGAGCACGGCATTTTAGAACCTTAGCCAAGTACGGTGGATACCATGGAAACACGTGGATAAATTTGGTTTGGTGCTTACATGGCTGAAATAATCTTCAAAGCAATGTTGAACATTAACCCATTACCACACAGCAAAATTTTAGACCAATCCAAATTGAAAGCATTTGCAGACGATAATTTCAAAGTGGCTCAAATGGCACAATTTTGCTTTGATAGCGTAGAAAACTTCGTGGGAAAAGGAGAAAATGCAGGTTACCAGCATTTTCTCCTTTTCCAACAATGTTTTCAAAAGGCTACTTCCTCAGGGGTGTTCAAAGGTGTCATTGTGTGGAGAAGGGTTAACCCTTTACCAGACGACAAAATTTTAGACTGGTCCAAATTAAAAGCATTTTTAGAGGACAATTTCGTTATGGCTCAAATTCTGCAACTGTTTATTGATAGGATAGAAAACATTGTGGGAAAAGGAGAAAATGCTGGTCACCAGCATTTTCTCCTTTTCCCACAATGTTTTCAAAAGGCTTATTTCCAAGGGTCATCAAAATTTGTCATTGCGTGGTTACGGATTGAACTATTAAATCTCCGCCAGAAACTCCCATTTTAACCCTGGCAAGGACAGCTTTTGAAAACATTGTAGGAAAAAAGGGCCAACTGTTAACCCTTTACCAAAAAACAAAATTATAGACTGGTCCAAACTGAAAGCGCTTGCAGACGACAAAATAAATATATTTAAAAAATTGAAGTTTGTTTCCACCAGGGTAAAAAACATTGTGGGAAAAGGAGAAAATGCTGGTTACCAGCATTTTCTCCTTTTCCCACAATAATTTCAAAAGGCTTCTTTCTCAGGGTTGTAAAAATCAGGGATTGTTTGGTAAAGGGTTAATAACCAATTATTTTTACCTCTATCCAAAATTCTTTCTACCCTTTTCAAAACACGTCATTACTTTGGTCATGCTCATTTTGTCATCTGGAAATGTTTTGAATTTGGACAAGTTATTTTCTCATTGTTGACCAAAAAGACTTCTGAAATGCTAGTATTGTGGGAAAGGAGACAATGCTAGTAACCAGCATTTTCCTCTTTTCCCTCAATGCTTTTCTACACTTCTGGAGGCAAATTTCAGTTTATGAGTCTGTTTAACTCATTAACAAACAACAAAATTTTAGGTTTGTCCAAATCAAAAGCATTTGCAGATGACAAAATAAAAGTGACTGAAAATTTGAATTTTGTTTTGTGAAGGGTAGAAAACATTGTGGGAAAAGGAGAAAATGCTGGTGACCAGCATTTTCTCCTTTTCCCACAGTGTTTTCAAAAGGCTTCTTCCTCAGGGGCGTCGAAAGTAGGGATTGTGTGGTAATGGGTTAACTCATTAACAAACAACAAAGTTTTAGGTTTTTCCAAATCAAAAGCATTTGCAGATGACAAAATAAAAGTGACTGAAAATTTGAATTTTGTTTTGTGAAGGGTAGAAAACACTGTGGGAAAAGGAGAAAATGCCGGTTACCAGCATTTTCTCCTTTTCCCACAGTGTTTTCAAAAGGCTTCTTCCTCAGGGGCGTCGAAAGTAGGGATTGTGTGGTAATGGGTTAACTCATTAACAAACAACAAAATTTTAGGTTTGTCCAAATCGAAAGCATTTGCAGACGACAAAATAAAAGTGACCCAAAATTTGAAATTTTTGTGAAAGGTAAAAAATCATTGTGGGCAAAAAAAGAAAATGCTGGTTACCACAATGTTTTCTAATGGTTTCTTTCTGGGCTAACTCATTACCACACAATCCCTACTTCTGATGACCCTGAGAAAGAGGCCTTTAGAAAACATTGTAGGAAAAGAAGAAATTGCTGGTAACAAGCATTTTCTCCTTTTCCTACAATGTTTTCTACTCTTCAAAAACAAATTTCAAATCTTCAGTCACTTATTTTGTTGTCTGCATAATGCTTTCGATTACCACAAACCTAAAATTTTGTCGTTTGGTAATGAGTTATATGGTTAGCTGCATTTACTTCTTGTCTTACAATGTTTTCAAAAGCTCTCTTTCTCACCGGGACAAAAGTCTGGATTGAGTGGAAATGGTTTGAATTGTTGTATTTGTCATTATAAGGGTACAAGACATTGTGGTAAAAATGAGAAAGGGCTGGTTACCAAGTTTCTTTTTATCCCGCAAAGTTTAGATGCGTGGTCTTTCCTAACGTCATAAAAGTTCAAAATGGTGTAGGAAAAGGAGAAAAACAAAAGAAAAACAATCTTTAACTAGCCCATAGAAATATTTTAATGTTAGGGTAAACATGTTGAAAAGAGCTTTGCTGAATTTACAGATGTAAGGGAGATAATGCAATTATATTCAACATAGTCTATGAAGAGTTTCTTCCCTTGAATGAAACCCCATTATTTAGTCTATGAAGAGTTTCTTCCCTTGAATGAAACCCCACTATTTACAATATCTTCACAGTGAAATGAACGTATAGAGTCTCACTCCGAGAACCACAAAAACATTCTTTACATATAAAATTCAAAACATCAAATAACAAAGAAAGTGATACTTAACAATATAACCCTTTACCAAAAGAAAAATTTTAGACCTATCCAAATTGAAAGCATTTGCAGACAACAATTTCAAAGTGGCCCACATAGTGCAATATTGCTTTGGTAGGGTAGAAAACTTTGCAGGAAAAGGAGAAAATGCTGGTTACCAGCATTTTCTCCTTTTCCACAAATGTTTTCAAAAGGTTTCTTTCTCAGGGTCTTTAACCATTTACCCCATAAGGCATTTATTTCTATGGCATCTCTAATTGACCCTAAATAACAGCAAGGATGAAGCCGTTTTTTATGGGTATATGACACCTTTTGATAGCATAGAAAACATTGTGACAAAAGGTGAAATTGCTCGTCACAAGCAATTTCACCTTTTGCCACAATGTTTTCCAAAGGCTTCTACAAGCAATGCGTAGAAATGAGTATCTATGGAGTAAAGGGTTAAAAGTCGTCGTTGTGTGGTAAAAGGGTAGATGATGCTAAAATATATGCCATGGTTGATATGAAAAGCATGATTCAAATATGTTCTCTTAATTTATTCTAATATCAATTTGGAATATCCTTTTGTTTGATAATGCAGTTATTTGTTTGATTGTATGTTGTTTAGCGCCATTTACATTTTCAATCTGCTATATAGCATTAGCAAGTGCACCTATCCATGTTTTCCATCATTTCTTCAGCAAGTTTATCCCCCAGTTCCCCCCCCCCCCCCCCAACCAACCAGATCAGTGTGAAAAGGATAAAGGATAATCAGTCATTAGTGAGGAATAAATCTTGCAGCAATGTCTATCAACATTCCATAGGAAAAAAAAAAAAAACTGGCACAGCTGGGATTCAAACCAGCGACTTCCCAGTTTCAAGCCCTGTTTGCTACCAACCAAGCCACTGGACTAAGCTGTGCGCAACACATGAATGATTCCAACAAGAATTCAAGAAAAATAGCGCAAAAAATGGAGACTTACCAGCTGAAACATGAGATGGTCTTTTTATGTGCAGAAGTCAGACTGCGCAGATGGACCAAGGTTGATACATATTTACAAATGCATTAACCGTTTACCACACAATGACTTTAAGCACTCTTTAGGAAAGAAGCCTTTTGAAAACATTGTGGGAAAAGGAGAAAAAATGCTGGTAACCTGAAAACATTGTGGGAAAAGGAGAAAATGCTAGTAACCAGCATTTTCTCCTTTTCTCTCAATGTTTCCTACCCTATCACGATCAAATTGCAGTTTTTGAGTCACATTTAAATTGACGTCTGCAACTGCTTTCAATTTGGACAAGGCTAGAATTTTTTCATCTGGAAAAGAGTTAAACCCCCTTTTAACCCTTTCCAAAATGACAAATTTTGGACTCTTCCAAACCTAAAGAGTTTGCAGACGACAATTTTAGATTTGGAGAAAATGGCAGAAAGTTCTCAAAAAGGGTAGAAAACACTTTGGGAAAAGGAGAAATTGCTCGTTACGAGCAATTTCTTCTTTTCTCAAACAGTGTTTTCAAAAGGCTTTTACTGCAGACATGTAAAAACCAGGGCTTGTTTGGGAAAGGGTTAACAGAGCATAGCTCAAATGCTTGTTCCAAAATACAGTATTTCAAACTTTCACATAACATAATATTTACATGTATCAGAAACACTTTATTGTGATAGATATTCTTTACCAAACAATACTGTCTTTTAACAAACCCCAAAGGAAGAAGTGTTTTTTCAAATATCGTAGGTAAACAAAAGATGCTGTTTGCCAATATTTCCTTCTATTTAATTTGATAACAAACTTTTTATTCCTTTTTCACAATGTTTGCAACCCTCATAAAGGCAAATCCAATAAATATGGATGCAATCAATTTGTTATCTGCAAATGTTTTCAATTTAGACAAGTTTGAAATTTCCCACCTATGAAAGAGTTAACAGTTTACCACACAATCCCAACTTTTAATGACCCTGAGGAGAAACATTGTCGAAAAACATTGTGGAAAAAAGGAGAAAATGCTGGTAACCAGCATTTTCTCCTTTTCCCGCAGTGTTTTCTTCCCTTCCCAAACGAAATTTCAACTTTTCAATCACTATTACTTTATCGTCTGCAAATGCTTTCAATTTGGATCAGTCTAAAATTTTGTCATTCGGTAAGGTGTTAAGCCTTTCCAATACAATTGTGAGTTTTAATAGACCTGATTAGAACTTTTGAAAACATTGCAGGAAAAAAAGATGCTGGTCACCAGCGTTTTCTCCTTTTCCCATGATATTTTCTACCCTTTCTAAGCCAAAATGCACAACTCAAGCCACAAAGACATTGTCATCTGCAAATGATATCAATTTGGACAATTCCGTTCATCATTATGCAAAAGAATTTACTCTTAACCAAAAGATAAAATTTTTGACTGGATAAAATTAAAAGCATTTGCAGATGACAAGTGTTGATAAATTGGTGATTCTTATCTTTGATAGGGTAGAAAACATTGTGGGAAAAGGAGAAAGTGCTGGTTAGCAGCATTTTCTAATTTTCCCTCAATGTTTAAAAGCCTTTTTTTTCCCCCAAGATTGTTAAAGTCAGGATTGTTTGGAAAGAATTAAGTCACCTTGAGAACAGATTATATTGTGGAAAATTCACAGAAAAAAGGTAGAAAATAAAAAAGTAAAGACCTATAGACCAACTTGCAAGAAAATCAGAGACATTAACTCATTGCCTAACAATAAAACCATAATAATAAAAAAAGTTTCATAACCAAAATTCAACACTAGTTCTGATTACATCTTCATATGTGAACCAAGGATGTCTGTTTTATTGCAGCCGAGATCTAATCATATTCTCAAGTTTGACAGCATCCGCTGCAAATTTTCGGATTCCTTCAGCAAGTTTATCATTGGCCATTGCGTCCTCATTGAGTTCCCAACGGAATATCTTCTCGTCAATGTCGACTTGATCAATATCAAGTTTCTTGGCTGAAAGGGAAATTTATATGGTATCGTCAGCTAACTTGGGCCAAGCCACAGTAGCACAGTAGGTAGCATGCAGGTTTAACTCTTTACCAAAAAACAAATTTTCAGATCAGTCCAAACTGAAAGCACTTGCAGACAACAAAATAAATGCAACTCAAAAATTGAAATTTGTTTCCACCAGGGTAGAAAACCTTGTGGAAAAAGGAGAAATTGCTGGATACCAGCATTTTCTCCTTTTCCCACAATGTTTCCTACAGGCTTCTTTCTCAGGGGTGTTAAATGTCGGAATTGTGTGGTGAAGAATTAAAGGACAGGGGGTTACTGGTGCAATCCCAGGCTAGGCAAATTTCTTTCCCAGAATTAACTCTTTACCAAACGACAAAATTCTAGACTGGTCCAAATTGAAAGCGCTTGCAGACGACAAAATAAAGGTAATTCAAAAACTGAGATTTGTTTTCAGCAGGGTAGAAAACATTGTTGGAAAAGGAGAAAATGCTGTTTACCAGCATTTTCTCCTTTTTAATCTTGTTTTCTATCTTGAGGGTCGTAAAAACCAGGGATTGTTTGGTAAAGGATTAATGACAGTCATTACAACAGAATTCAATCTTCTTTCACCGCTGATCATTGTTTTGATGCTAGTTATGTGGGAAAGCAGCCAGTGGCTCGGAAAGAATACTGTGCAGAGTACAAGTAAAAAGGAAGTCCAGGATAGCATGGACAGGGGTATTGGCTGCCGCAATATAACTGAAATAATGTTGAAAATTGGATTAAACAAAATACAATCAGTCAGTTAACCACCTAACTTGGACAGCTCTTTAGCAGTCATTATAATTGCAGACTGGTCCATCTGAAAAGCATTTGCAGGTAACAAATAAAATGTGTCTCAATTTGGGATTCCTCTTTGAAAGGGTAGAAAATATTGTGAGACAAGAGCTACAGAGAGTGGCGAATATATGCCGGGAGGGGCTTGTCTGTGAAATGGGTCAAAATTTAGAACGCCTTGATAGGTTGTATTGGGGTTTAACACCAATTCAACAGCTAAGGTCATATCATGGCGGTCGGTGTCCCACATGTGTTTGCTGGCCTTCTCACACCAGTACTAACACAACTTTCTTTCCAAAGCCACCAACTTTTCTTACATGCTTCAGCAGAGGTGAGAGGCAAAAATACGACGGAAAGAAAGTTCGCCTTAACAGGGAATTGAACTCACAACCACCAGGTCATGAGTCTGACGCGCTCACCACTGAGCCACCCGGAGGGGCTTTGAATGCCTAGATGTCACATGTACAACTACATGTTATAGAGATTCGTTGTGGCAAGTCTGAATTTATTCCAATGAAAATTGTAGGAGTTGTGCATGCAAGAAACTGCTAATGGACAGACAGGCGGACGACTGGGGCCACAACATAATACGGCCCTTCCGGCAGTTTTTCCCATTCTCACATCATTTCTCAGACTTGTCCAAATTGAAAGCATTTGCAGAAGACAAATTAAACATGTCAAAAAAATTAAAAACCATTTTCTCCTTTTTCCACAATGTTTCCTACAGGCTTCTTTCTCAGGATCGTTAGAAGTTTGGATTGTAGGGTAAAGAGTTAAAGGTATCTTCAGTAATAACAGAGAAATCGTAAAATGGTAAAGTTTTTGCACAAAAGAGACAAAAATGCTGATGAAACCACGATGGCTATGACAATACTTTAGTGTCAGCTGAGGTAAAAAAACCAAAACTTTCTTACCATCATCTTCATCCAGTTCTTTTTGAAACGTTTCATTACTTTGTGACAATTTCTCAAGTAAAGCCGGGCTGTAAATAAATAAAAATAAGTGAGATTTCCGAACTATCTGAACATATTTTACATGCACTGCATAATTTGACCCTTTACCACACAGATTTGAGTTTAAAAATTCTACTTGAAAAGGCTTCAAATCACTGGTTACCAACATTTTCTCCTTTTCTTCTCTATTTAAATCAAATTTTGTCATTTGTCTGACCTTTAATTTGTCATCTGCAAAAGCTTTCAATTTAGAAAGACTAAATTTTTGTCTTATGGTAAAGAGTTAAATTAAATCAGTATTCAAAATTTCAAATTTAACTTATTAACAAACGATAGTATTTTAGGCATGTCCACAGGGAAAGCATTTGCAGACGACAAAATAAAAGTGACTGAAAATTTGAAATTTGTTTTGTGAAGGATAGAAAACATTGTGTAAATAGGAGAAAATGCTGGGTTTTTTCCTTTTCCCACAATGTTTTCTAAAGGCTTCTTTTTGAGGGTTGTCAAAGGTAGTGGTAATGGGTTAACAATGAAATATTGGACATAGCAATATTTAAATGCCTTTCACAATTTATCTGATGCTGCTGAAATGGAAAGAACTATCCATGAGAGAGTAGAAAACAATGTGGAAAAAGAGCTGTTGTAGAAAAATTATGCTCCTAAAATAGGTCTTTTTTCAGGAAAGTGAAGGCTGTGGGTAAATGCTTGGTCACGGGAGAAAAGCGTGGGAGTGAAATTTTGATGAAAACTGAAGGACTTATTAGTAAAAACTGGAATTTTACCAGAAATCCCCTTTTTCCATGACATAAAAGCAAATTGGAATACCAATTAAATGACATTGGCGCAATATCCTTAAGAGTTCATATATGAAGTATCATCCAATTTGGTCTAGGGGTTGTGGAGAAATGGCTTCGAATAGACGGATGGAAGGATGGACGGAAGGACGGACAGACAGATAGACTGATATACGGAAGGACAAACAAAGCGGCGATTATAAGCTTGCCCTTCAGGAAGCATAAAAAGGAATAAATGCCGGTTACCAGCTTTTTCCCTTTTCCCACAATGTTTCCAAAGGGTCATTTTAACTAGGATAAATTGATAAATGCTAACAGCATTTTCTTTTTTGTTTTCAAAGACTCTTTTCCAAAGGGTCATTAATACAAGGATCATTCAGTAAAAGGTTTATAAACTTACGAGATGGTGAGAAGATCACAGCCAACTAATCCTTTAATCTGATCCGTATTTCTGAACGAGGCCCCCATCACGACCGTCTTGTAGCCAAACTTTTTGTAGTAATTGAAGATTCGTGTAACACTCTTCACTCCTGAAAATGGAACCAAGGTTCACATTCAACCTTTCTTGAGACCATTCTTATTCTTCAAGGTGTCTACATCTGAAAGTAACACAACTTCTGATTGGCTGAACCAAATGGTTTAGCCAATCAGAAGTTGTGTTACTTTGATGCTATAGATTGCAAGCATCTTCTCCAGTATTTTAAAAAAGCTTTTTTGTCAGTCACTTAAAACTCATGATCACATGCTATAGAGGTAAGACTTAGGAATAGACAATTTATGAATCAGATTTTTTACATGCACAAATGTGCATATGCATACCCTGCACACACACACAGGCACAGTCTAAACAAGGACCGGGCTGTGATATAAGATCACTGGCTTTCTGCCAGTAAAGTTAAAGGTTGCCTGTCTATACCTTTCAGCTAACTATCCTTTTTTAATAACCATCAAAATTTTTCAAGTCCTTTTCTCGCACCACTAAGTAGTCCTAGTTAAAGCAAACCCTGAGAAAAAGGGCTATAGAATACTTTCTAGATTTTGGGAAAAGTAAAAAATGCTACTGACCAGCATTTCTTCCATTTCCCAAAATGTTTTCTACCCTTTCAAAGGCAAAGCCCATCATTCAAGCCCAATTTACATTGTCGTCTGCAAGTGCTTTCAATTTGGAAGTATCCGAAATTTCATAGCCTGTGTAAGAGTAACTCATTACCAAACGACAAAATTTTGGTCTGGTCCAAATTGAAAGCATTTGCAGACGACAAAATAAAAGTGACTGAAAATTTGAAATTTGTTTCCTGCAGAGAAAAAAACATGGTGGGAAAAGGAGAAAATGCTGGTTAAATGCTGGTTACCAGCATTTTCTCCTTTTCCCACAATGTTTTCAATGGATTTCTTTCCAAGTGTCGTTAAAAGTTGGGATTGAGTGGTACAGAGTTAAACATGGAAACCATTTTGTCTATCTATGAAATTTGATAACTGTTTGATAGCTCATTACAAAACAGAAACCCTTGATTTCATATACAGACAATGAATAACTCAATACCAAACGCCAAAATTTTAGGTTTGTCCAAATCGAAAGCATTTGCAGACAAAACAAAAGAGACTGAAAATTTGAAATTTGTTTTGTGAAGGGTAGAAAAAATTGTGGAAAAAGGAAGAAATGCTGGTTACCAGCATTTTTTCCTTTTCCCACAATGTTTTCTAAAGGCTCCTTTCTTAAGGTTGTCACGAGAAGGGATTGTATGGTAACATTGTGGAAAATGTAACAAGTATTTTCTCCTTTCCCAACAATGTTTTCTACCCAATCAAAGACACAAATATTTGGCTATATTTAAGTTGTTGTCTGCAAATGCATCCAATTTGGTCAAATGCAAAATTTTGTCGTTTGGTGAAGAGTTAACCACAGGTCACTAAAACTCCATTGGTCTATCACTGAATATTGAAATTTTCATTGCTTGATTATCAGATATGTTTACTAGAAATAGCACATTGGTAACGAAATTGGAGAGGAAATGATCTCTTGTCAGAGGGTCAAATATTTACTGATTTTGCTGCACACTTTACTGAACTTTTATAAATGATATAGGGGGAGGATGCACCACAATACTATATTTAGTAATTTCATTTTTCTTTGATAGACCAATGGAGCCTCAAGGGCCTGCGAGTAAACATACCTGGATCGTCTAGATAATCATAACTTTTCTGGCCTGTGTTCTTTACAAACCAGTCATAGATTCGTCCAACAAACGGAGAAATCAACGTCACCCCAGCTTCAGCACATGCCACAGCCTAAATAAATGAACAAAAAAATCAAATAATAACACAAAAATAATTTCAATGCTTGCTAAACAAGAGGGCCAGCATGGCCCTGTACCACTCAATTGACTATTAAAAATGTATCATGCACTTAATCCTTCACCATACATTCCTGCCTTTTAATAAACCTGAAAAAGACAGCTTTTGAAAACATTGTGG
Source organism: Tridacna crocea (assembly GCA_943736015.1). Taxonomy (NCBI): domain Eukaryota; kingdom Metazoa; phylum Mollusca; class Bivalvia; order Cardiida; family Cardiidae; genus Tridacna; species Tridacna crocea. The sequence continues at coordinate 10,448,966 of OX031060.1, read as the reverse complement.
GAAAAGGAGAAAATGCTGGTAAACAGCATTTTCTCCTTTTCCCACAAAGTTTTGTAAATCTATTACAGAAAAACTGCACGGTATAAGTTGTACTGAAATTGTCATCAGCAAATTCTTTCAATTTTGAAAAGGTTAAAATTTTGTTGTCTGGTAAAGAGAACAGTGGCATTGACAGAGACATAAATCATAAGATGTCTGTATGGCAATATACTTCAACTCATTACCAAATGACAAAATTTTAGGTTTGTCCAAATCGAAAGAATTTGCAGACGACAAAATAAAAGTGACCGAAAATTTGAAATTTGTTTTGTGAAAGGTAGAAAACATTGTGGGAAAAGGAGAAAATGCTGGTAACCAGCATTTTCTCCTTTTCCCACAATGTTTTCTAAAGGCTTCTTTCTCAGGGGCGTCAAAAGTAGGGATTGTGTGGTAATGGGTTAACACAGAAATTAGCCTACCCCTAAAGAAAGTCTTACTTCTTTTTCAATTGCAAAGATGATTTTAATGAATACAAGGTCTAGTCATTGAAAAAATTGTGGATTCAGGAAAAAACATGCATTCTTTCCTTTCACTTCATTGATTTCTAACCTAACTAAAACAGAGTTCACTACTTGAGCTTCCTGTACTATGCTGTCTGCAAACACTTTTAATTTGATTGCACCCAAAATTTTGTCGTTTTGTGTGGAAATGATGTTAGTGAAACCACTACGTATACTTAACCCTTTCCCAAACAAGCCCTTGTTTTTACTTGTCTGTAGTACAAGTCTTTTGAAAACATTGTGGGAAAAGGAGAAACTGCTCATAACAGTGTCTTCTACCCATTTGGAGAACTTTCTGCCATTTTTATCAAATTTGAAATTGTCGTCTGCAAACTCTTTCAGTTTGGAAGAGTCTAAAATTTCTCGTTTGGGAAAGGGTTAATTTAAGGTCAGGGACTCCTAATGGAAAACAGCTATTACCACTATGATATTATCCTAAAAAAATTGCAATCATTAAAAAATGAGTATTATTGTACTACTTAAACGGAGCCACTTTTTTTCCCTATTTTTCCTTTTTAAAATTATTATGTACAACTCTAAAACCACTATGCTCTCACTACAAAGGAAGATAATAATTACCTTCCTTTTCAGGAAACCAACAAAATTATCAACAAATAGTTTCAATATAGTCATCAAATGAATTCCTGGTCAGTTAGAAATGTGCAAAATTATTATGTATCAGTATAAATTCTTATTTATCAACTAACAAGAGCGGCAAATTGTCCCAAGATACGCCTGTCTTACCCCAAGTTGTAAAGCTGGGGTATACACCGAACAAAATTCAAGTATGAAAAACAACAAAGGGCACTAACTAAAAAATTAAGCTAGCAAGAGTTATGATTCCTGTGCACTGCACTCCCCGTCGGTGAGATCTATCCACCCATGAAATTTCATAACCCTAGCTAGTATAGTTTTGGAGATATGCTCCGGACAAAGAACTGGACGCCCGCCACGGGTGATCCCATAATATGTCCCGTCTTCGACGGTCATATAAAAACGAATTCTATTCCATGATACACAAGTAGTGCAGGGGTGGGGTGGGGAAGGGGTGTCTACCTGAAGTCTCAGACACTAAGTCTTGTTAGCCAATTTGGGCAAAATGGACGGGGGGGAGCATTCATGTAAGTTAAATTGTCTCCCTTGTCAGATAAAGACAAAAGGCCTCCAAATAACAAAATGGTCCTTTTACCTGTATTCCTTTGTTTTTATCCTTGGTACCTTTCGGGGGATGTTGCAATAAATATAATAATGGTTTATGATACATATGTAGGGTCCTCATGTAATTCAAATCAAATCCTGTTCTTATTCATCAGGCACTTCCTATAAAATTATATTGATTTGTAAAGAAATCTAACTTGATTTACTTTAATCCTTTCCCAAACAAGCCCTTGTTTTTATGTGTCTGCAGTACAATTGTTTTGAAAACACTATGGGAAAAGGAGAAATTGCTCGTAACAAGCAATTTCTCCTTTTCCCACAGTCTCCTTTTCCCACAGTCTTTTCTACCCATTTGGAGAACTTTCTGCCATTTTTATCAAATTTGAAATTGTCGTCTGCAAACTTTTTGAGTTTGGAAGAGTCTAAAATTTGTCGTTGAGGAAAGGGTTAAATATTATTGCAAGAACATAGTTATTTGTTGCATGAAAATCAACGATAAAAACGAAGCATTCCCACTATTAGAACCATGTAGCACTGGAGAAGAACCAAGTGGAATAACTAAAGAATGGCCCTCTATAGATACCGTAATTTTTTTGCGAAACAAAGCCCCATTTACCTGATGAAAGTTGAACAGCAGGGTCATGTTGCAGTGAATTCCTTGCTTCTCCAGGACTCTGAAATTTGGTGGAAACAGAAAAGAGGAATTTTAACCCTTTGGCACACTATCACAAGTTTTGAAGACCCAGAGGAAGAAGCCTTTTGAAACATTGTGGGAAAAGGAGATAATGCTGGTAACCAGCATTTTCTCCGTTTTCCTCAATGTTTTCTACCTGTTTAACTTTTTCCAAAATTATAGACTGGTCCATACTCAAAGCACTTGTTAACAAAGTTAAAGTGACTCAAAAGTTGAAATTGGTTTTGGGAGGCTAGAAAACATTGTTGGAAAAGGAGAAAATGATGGTTACCAGCAGTTTCTGAGGGTCGTTAAAAGTCGGGATAATGTGGTAAGTAGTTAAAGACATGTTCCTCTTATTTGAATCACACTTAAGCCCTTTCCACACAATCACAACTTTTGACAAAAGTGAGGAACAAGGCTTTTTGGAAACATTGTGGGAAAAGGAGAAAATGATGGTAAACAACATTTTTCTCTATTATCATAATCATTTCTAACCTATCAAGGACTAGTTTAATAATTCCAGACACCTTTAATTTGTTCTCTGCCAACATTTTCAATTTGGACATTTCAGATATTTTGTTGTTTGATAAAGGGTTCACTATAATGAATTATGCTTTATCAGATTTCAAAATTTTAGTTTGTCCATTCTGAAAATATTTTCAGTAAACAAATTTTATGGGGGTGAATGGTTAAATTCTTTTCTGTGACTGGGAAAAAAACATTGTGGGAAAATGTTGGTTAACAGGATTTTCCCCTTTTCTTACACTGTCTTCAAAAGTTCTCTTTATCAAGTTTTAATTTTTCCTGTGAATGGGAAGAAATAATATACCAGCTTTTTCTCTTTTCCCTACAATGTTTAAAAATATTCTCTTTATCAGGTTTGTTACAGCCCAGAATTTTTACTTAGAGGTTAACCACAGTGGAAACCATTGTTACTTTGTGCTTACTATAATTATTACGGGGCTAAGAAATGCCTGGGATATGCATTTCTTTTTGAAAAGACACAATGAAATGTTACAACTATATAATATTATAATCATACAAAAAATCTATCACAAAATGTAAATATGGAGTCTTGTGGTATATACTACATTTCCTCTACCCATTAACTCCTCACCATATCGCATAATTTTAGCCGAATTGAAAGCATTAGCAGCCAAACAAACATTACTCAAATACTGAAATTTGTTTCCAGCAGGGTAGAAAACATTGTAGGAAAAGGAGAAAATGCTGGTAACCAGCATTTTCTCCTTTGCCTACATTGTTTTCAAAAGCTTTTCTCAGGGTTGATAAAATTTGGGATTGTGTGGTAAAGGATGAAAGACTATCAAATCTTCAACAGACAACCTTTTCATATTGAAGGAAGTTGTAGAAAACATTATTATTATAAAAAAAAAAAAGAGACCAAAATTCTTGGTGTATTTTTGAAGGAAGGCAAAACACATTGTGGAAAAGTAGAAAATGTTGGTGACAAGCAATTTCTTCTTTTTCCATGATGTTTTCAAAATCCTCTTTCCTCGGTGTCTTGAAAAGTTAAGTGTTGTATGAAGCAAAAGAAAAATAATTTCAATACAACTGCATAATAATTGTTTGTTGCACTTAACCCTTTCCCAAAATGGCAAATTTTGGACCAGACCAAATTGAAAGCAATTTGCAGATGACAAATTAACAGTTGCTAAAAAGATGATTTTTCTATATGATAGGATAGAAAACATTGTTGGAAAAGGAGAAAATGCTGGTTACCTGCATTTTCTCCTTTTCCCACAATCCTTTAAAAAGGGTTCTATTCCTGACCTGTAAAAACCAGGGATTGTTTGGGAAAGGGTTAAACCTTTAACCAAACAACAAAATCTGAGACTGGTCCAGATGGAAAGCAATTGTTGACTACAAAATAAACGCAACTCAAAAATTGAATTTTGTTTCCAGCAGGGTAAAAAACATTGTGGGACAAGGAGAAAATTATTGGTTACCAGCATTTCCTCCTTTTCCCACAATGTCTTCAAAAGGCTTCTATCTCAGGGTCGTAAAAACCAGGGACTAGGGTCAAACAGGCTGTTCTGAAAATCTCAAGCCCCATTTCAAAATTAATGAAACACTGGCAACCAGCATTTTCTCCTTTTTCTATAATGTTTTCGACTGATTCTAAGACAAATCCCATTGTTTGAGCCATATTTAAGTTGTCGTCTGCAATTGCTTTGAATTTGGACATGGCTATTATTCTGTTGAGATAGAGACAGAATGACAAAGTATTTGACTGGTCCAAATTGAAAGCAGTTGCAGACAACAATTTTGATTGGGCTCACATGTAGAAAATTGTATCAAAAAGGACAGAAAACATTGTGGAAAAAGGAGAAAATGCTGGTGACCAGCATTTTCTCCTTTTCCCACAATGTTTTCAAAAGGCTATCTTCTTCAGGGTTATTATAACTCAGGAATGTAAGGAAAAGGATCTAAAATACTGCAGAGGTATAGCAGAGGTATAGAGTTTCCGTTAGTCAAGGTCCGATACCCCAATATCCTGTTACTACATTTATACTTCACCAAAAATGCGGATAAATTTCTAAATAAAACCTATTATCTATTTATTCATGCAACCCTTCCACCGTCATAGAAAATCTCTGTGGTATTTGGCATTTTTAACTTTTTAATCAGATATCAATATTTGATTTATGTCCTTATATACTGTAGGTACATTTATTTACTATATATACTATACATATATGTATTTGCTATATATACTAGTAAAAGTCATAAAATTTAATGTGATTTAACTAATTATCAAAGGACAAAATTTTTGACAGGTCCAAATTGACAGCATTTGCAGACTACAACAGAAAAGTGACTGAAAATTTGAAATTTGTTTTGTGAAGAGTAGAAAACATTGTGGAAAAAGGAGAAAATGCTGGTTACCAGCATTTTCTCCTTTTCCTACAATGTTTTCTACAGGCTTCTTTCTCAGGGTAGTCAAAAGTATGGATCATGTGGTAAAGGGTTTATTGTGGTAATTTGACTACAAAGAGGTAGAAAATACATGTAATGTGAATATAGAGAAAAAATACACTCAATTGTTTGGTTCATGGATTAGGAAAATGGTAATGTTGGAAAAATGACTGAAAATGAACAAATCATGTTTTTATTTGTCCTTGTTTATCTCTCTGGTTAATGCTAATAAAACTATTTTTGTGCTCAACTCAGGTATCAAGCATGAAACTTCAAGGTTGTAAGCCCACCAGGATAGCTCAGTGGTTAGCGTATCAGACGCATGACCTTGTGATTTCGAGTTCGATACCCAGCTGAGGCAAACTTTCTTTCTGGCGATTTTTCCCCTCTCACCTCTGATGTGTGTGAGAAAAATCATCAGTCACTTGGAAAGGAAGTTGTGTCTGTACTAGTGACAGAAAAACCTGAGTAGGTGCAGTGACCCTAATGATATGACCTAAGGTGTTAAAACAGTGTTTTACTTCAATTCATATGATGTATCAAAGCTGTATACATTTTGTTTGATAAACCTAATGGAATACAGGTAACATTTGAAGTTTACAGGTTTTCTACGTTTTCGCCTATTGAACATTTCCGCCTATTGAAATCAGAAATCTTCTCTCAGTTATATAAACACTGAGATTCTCTGATTAAACCTTTACGGATAACTTGTTTTAGTAGATCCTGAAGCAAGCCACAATATTTTGCCCTTAACATTGTATTTTGGCAATTCCATGCACAATTTTCTTACCTATCACGAAACTATACCACATTCCAACTTGAGCCATCACTGAATGTGACTTAACCCCACCAGCACTTTGACAGAAAAAATGTGACAAGTTCAAGGGGAGATAATTTCTCAACCAGGAGGAGTTGACAGTTGAAAATTGTGTCTTGCAAATCTTCAATATATGATCAATATATGTGCAAAGTTTCAATATGATTAAAGGAAAATAGTAGGAGGAGTTTGCAACACAAAATTACTAGTATTTCGAACACAGACGGACACGCGAACGGACACACGGACAGACAGGCTGATTCAAGTATATCCCTGAAAACATTCATTTTGAGGGGGTATAAAAACATTCGTTATGCAGGGGTATCATGACTGAAAAACACGGCTTCTGACATCACTTCAGGAAAAGGAAACAAAGCTGACAATCAGCATTTTCTCCTTTTTCGCGTAATGTCTTCTATTATTTCCTAATTCAAATTTCTTCATTTGAACTATAATCACATTTTCATTTGTAAATGCTTTCAATAAGGACACTTCTAAAATTGTGTTATTTGGTAGAGACTTGACCCTTTCCCAAACGATAAAATTTAAGACTGGTCCAAGTTGAAAGAACTTGCAGGCTACAAAATAAACGCAACTCAAGAATTTAGATTTATTTCCAGCTCGGCAGAAAACATTGTGGGAAAAGGAGACAATGCTGGTAACCAGCATTGTCTCCTTTTCCCATGATGTTTTCAAAAGCCTTCTATCTCAGGGTTGTAAAAAACAGGGATTGTTTGATAAAGACTTAACTCTATAACCTAATGACAAAGTTTTAGCTCAGCAAAATTCAAAGCATTTGCAGACAACATTCTAAATGTGGCTCAAATGATTGAAATTGTTATCCATAGGATAGAAAACATTGTGGGGCAGTTGGCAGTTTGGACCGCAGGGGCATCATATGAACAAACTTGGTAGAAGTCCACTAGGAGATCCTACAAACCAAATACCAAGGCTCTGTGCCTTCCAGTTTCACAGAAGACGAATTTTAAAGTTTTTCTTCTTTGTTTCTGTTTCGAACTTGTGACCCCCAGGGTTGGGCCAGTTTGACCCAAGGGGCATCATATGAAGAAACTTGATAGAGCTCCACTAGGAGATGCTACATACCTAATTTCAAAGCTGTATGCCTTCTAGTTTCAGAGAAAAAGATTTTCAAAGATTTTGCCATTTTTTTCCTTTTGGTTGCTATGGCAAAAAGACTTATGGGTGGATTTCAATCTCTTGAACAACTTTGATGATAGAGGTTCACCCAAGAAACATTTTTGCCAAATTTTATCAAGATTGGCCCATCAGTTTTGGAGGAGAAGATATTTAAAGAAATATGGACGATGGACATCGGGCGATCACAAAAGCTCACCTTCAGCACTTCATGCTCAGGTGAGCTAAAAAGAGGGCATAACTTTGTCAAAAACATTTTGACAATAGTTACCTGCTCTTGTTTTCAGGTTCTCCTTTCGATTGTAAACAACTTGTCAATGTTTGAAATATACACCTTCAGTGGAACAGGAATATTATGAGATATCAAACTTTTCACACAACAGCACAGATGGCATCGAAACAGACCATGCCAGGACTGTGACAAAACCTCCTTTTCATTGAAAATAGCCAAGCTTATATGTCATGAATTTAATGAACTAGTTTGGCAGTTTTATGTAATAAAAGAAAAGAAAATCTAATCACAGCAGCAGGGCCCTCACAATACTTAACCCTTTACCCCATAATGCATTTCTATGGTATCTCTAATTGACCCTTAATAACAGCAAGGATGAAGCAGTTTGTTATGTTTATATGACACCTTTTGATAGCATAGAAAACATTGTAACAAAAAGGTGAAATTGCTCGTCACGAGCAATTTCACCTTTTGCCACAATGTTTTCCAAAATCTCCTGCAAGCAATGCATACAAATGAGTATCTATGGAGTAAAGGGTTAAGAATTTTCTTCTAAAGCACCAGAACTAAGAAAGACCTACTTTGCAGCCTCAATGCCCTCCCAAGTTGATGACAGCTTGATGAGGATTCGATCTTTTCCAATCCCAATTTCCTCGTACATCTTTATAAATCTTTTGGCTCGCATTATCATCGCATCTTTGTCAAAGGACAACCTAGTAGGTAAACAAACTGCTGTTAACTTGTTACTTGTTGAGAAAATTTTAAACTCACAATGGAAGTATTTGCAGACATCAAAAATCACTCAAGCTGTGGAATTTTTCTTCGTTAGGGTGGAACATTACAAGTGAAGGAGGAAACATTTATTTTTCTGCAGTTTCTCCTCTTCCTGTAACGCTTTCTACCTATGACAGTCAAAATTTTGTGTTTGATTCACCTTTAGTTCTTCGCCACACTAACAAAAAAAAAAGGAAAGTACTAGTGACCAACATTTCTTCATTTCCCACAGTATTTTCTACCCCTTCACAGAAAGATAGTATGCTTTGGGTGACATGATGTATTTCGTCTGCAAATGCTTTCAATTTGGGCGAGTCACATGTTCAATGCCAAATTTTCCCAAGTCGGGCAAGTACTGTAGGTTTCCACACTCCTGGTAAGAAACAGATAACAAAATTTTAGACTTTTCCAAATTGAAAGCATTTGCAGGTGACTAATTGAAGGTAGCTTAAACATTAAAATCTGCCTTTGACAGTGCAGAGAAACATTGTGGGAAAAGGAGAAAATGCTGGTTACCACATTTTCTTCTCTTCCCACAGTGTTTTCAAAGGAGATTTTCCTTATGGTTGCTAAATTTGGAAATTGTCCTGTACGGAGCTACAAAAGTTACTCCCTCTAAAGTCAAATTTACGCACCTGGCATCCACTTCTGTTGACACACGACCTGGAACTATCTTCAGGATTTTCTGTCCAAAATTCACAAAGACTTTGTCCATCGCAAGATCTAGTTTCTCCTGGTCTGAACTGTTTAATGAAGATAAATGAATTACTATCATCATATAAATCATCTGGGTCCATATTCACACACCATTCTTACAGATGTTCTTTGTCTTATTCTTCAATATTTTCTGACAGTGAAAGTAACAGCACTTCTGATTGGCTAAACCATATGGTTTTGCCAATCAGAAGTGATGTTACTTTCACACTGACAAAATTCAGAATGGTTGATGAATACAGGTCCTGATTAACCCATTACCACACAATCTTTTGATGCCCCTGAGAAAGAAGCCTTGAGAAAACACTGTGGAAAAATTTCAAATTTTCACTTACTTTTATTTTGTCGTCTGCAAATGCTTTCAATTTGGACAAGTCTATAATATTGTCCTTTGGTATTGAGTTAATGTTTACTAAACAATCAAAAGTTTTATCAACTCATAGGACTAGGACTAGGGCTTTGGGAAACATTTTAGGATAACGAGAACAGTAAGTAACTAGCTTTTTTTTCTTTTTCTCTCATTGTTTTCTTTCCTTTCTGAAGAAAATTTCATCATTTGAATCAGATTTAATTCGTTGTTTACAATTTCTTTCAACTTGGACAAATGTAAAACTATGTTTCTTAGTAATAAGTTAATCCTGTCCCAAACAAACCTGTGTTTTTATGTGTTTTCAATACAAATCTTTGGAAAACACTGTGGGAAAAGGAGAAATGGGTTTTAAGGAGCAATTTATCCTTTTCCCACAATGTTTACTGTCCTATTGGAGACCTTTCTGCCATTTTTATCAAATATAATACTGTCGTCTGCTAACTCTTTCAGTTTGAAAGAGTTTAAGTTTAATTAAGTTTAAAATTTGTCATTAGGTAAAGGGTTACTCCTTACCAAACGACAAAATTTTTGGCTGGTCCAAATCAAAAGCATTTGCAGACGACAAAATAAAAGTGATTGAAAATTTGAAATTTGTTTCATGAAGGGTAGAAAACGTGGGTAAAGGAGAAAATGCTGGTTACCAGCATTTTCTCCTTTTCCCACTATGTTTTCTTAAAGCTTCTTTCTCAGGGTCGTCAAAAGTGGGGATTGTGTAGTAATGGGTTTAGAACATAAAAGACATACTGGATACACTTGTCAGAAATATCATCAAGACAAACATTCCGACAATGTCTCACGAGTTTCAGAATGAAAATGAGGCCGACAGACTGCACACAAGGGTTTTCTAAAATTTGTCCCAGTAACCTTCTTTCAGACCAAACATGAACCAAATTCTATTTTGTCCAATTTATCATTAAGACAAACTTTCTGACCAAGTTTCATGTGTATTATCCTAAAAATGTGACCTCAAGTATGCATACAAGGATTTTCTAGGATTTGTTCATGTAACCTACTTTTTGATCTGACATGACAATTCTGGTGTTTTACCATATTTTATAAAGACAGCCATTCTGACTATGATTCATGACTATTGGGCTGAAATTTGGCATCGAGAATGCATACAAGGCTTCTCAAAGATTTAGCCTAGTGACCTACTTTTTGAGACATGTAGCCAATTTTCAAATTCTACTAGATGTCCATCCTCGTTGACCCAGTTTCAATTCATACTGTAATGCACCCTGGGTTATTTGACTGGCATTTCCTCGTTCTCATTGATTATTCATAAAGCATTTTGATTGGTAATCTCAGTTTTTCTTTGAGAAAATTTGAACTATTTTTATCACAAATATACCATCATTTCTATTTTCAGTAACTGACGAAATGAAATTGCCATCCTTAAAAGAAAGAATGAATATGTATTGATTCGATTGGCTGTTAGGGTACTTTCCGACCATATGAATATTCATAGGAAACGACGTTTTGCTAGTCAATTTTCTCAGGGGTAATGCATGGAGAGTAACATAATGCCTAAATCTGGGTTCCTAGGATGCTAGATGTCATCAACGCAAACATTGTGACCTAATTAATTAGACTGACAATACGGCCTCTACAATGTTTTATATATGACAATCTTTTCAATTCATTTCTATCTGCAAATGCTACAATTTAGCCACACCAAAAATTTTCTCATTTATTACAGATTTCTGAAGATCTACCCAAAACGATTTCTTTCAAAGGAACATCAGATTCTATACTTATTTTCAAGATATTTTAGCCCATTTCATAATTATTTTATGTTACTATAATCATTGTTGTATCTTAATGCTACATACTGCCCCTGAAGGCAGCCAGGTTGGACAGATTACTTAACCCATTACCCCACAATCCCTACTTCTGACACCCTGAGAAAGAAGCCTTTAGAAAACATTGTGAGAAAAGGAGAAAATGCTGGTAACCAGCATTTTCTTCTTTTCCCACAATGTTTTCTACCCTTCACAAAACAAATTTCAAATTTTCAATCACTTTTATTATGTCGTCTGCAAATGCTTTCAATTTGGACTAGTGTAAAATATTGTCATTTGGTAATGGGTTAAGGAATGAAGAGAATTTTATTTTTAATCACACTTTTGTATGAAACCGCTTACGGTTTAACAGTGTGATTAGGGTTTTTTTTAATCTTGATAGGGAAGAAAACAATGTTTTCAAAAGGCTTCTTTCCTAAAGGGTGTTAACTCTTTACCACACAATCCCAACTTTTAACGACCCCATGTTAGAAGCCTTCGGAAAACAATGTAGGAAAAGGAGAAAATGCTGGTAGCCAGCATTTTCTCCTTTTCCTACAATGTTTTCTACCGTTCCCAAAACAAGTTTATTTTGTTATCTGCAAATAATCTCAAGTTGGACAAGTCTTAAATTTTGCTGTTTGGTAAAAGTTCAAAGTTGTCATTTTCTGGTAACCCATTACCACACAATTCCTACTTTTGATAACCCTGAGAAAGAAGCCTTCAGAAAACATTGTGGGAAAAGGAGAAAATGCTGGTAACCAGCATTTTCTCCTTTTCCCACAATGTTTTCTACCCTTCATAAAACAAATTTCTAATTTTCAGTCACTTTTATTTTGTCGTCTGCAAATGCTTTCAATTTGGACAAGTCTAAAATATTGTCATTTGGTAGTGGGCTAAAGACTACTGTAGGGCTAAGATGAAGATGATAAGCCAAAATCATGGCACTTGCACATACCCCCCACTGGCTTTCGCATGTTCGATGGCCTTGTCTATAAGTTCCTGATACTGTGGCATAGTGGCAGCAGCCAGGATGAGTGACGGATTTGTTGTGGCATCAGTTGGCTTGTACTTGGCGATTGCTGTAGTGAAAAACAAAGCGTTTCTGTTTGATTTGGTGGTAAATTTTTTGTTTAGTACTTTTATAGCCAGTTTTATATGAGCCCTGTTCTGTGAAAAGGAGGCTTAAAGCACCAATAAATTCCAAAAATAAGTATAATTTTCACTGTTATATCTTGAAAATATATCAGATAACCCATCACAATAAACAAAATATAAGATTGGAGAAAACCCAAACATGTCAGTTACTGCTTTGGTTGCCATGATATATGTGTGTGAAATCCATGGAGAAGACCATCAAATTCAGGGATGCCACTTATAGAGACAACCTTCCTGTATATTTGAGCTTATTTAGATGTAGTAAACTCTTCCTGTATAGATGATAAACAAATAAACTATGTTTAGCCTGTGTCATTGTTTCTGTTTATAACATCGATAAACTTGATTTTTCAAGCCTAGAATGGGCACAAAATGATCAAGTATTGGCCAGTGTATGAAAGTTTTGTATCAACATCTTGAATGAAGACATGGCATTTACGTCATTATTTGGTGGACATTGTGGAGATTCATGACGAAAGGTCATCCGCGATCATCTATGTAAACAAACAGATAATGTGACATGGTAGGATCTGTTCTAGTTTCCAAATTCTTTTTTCTGCCATTGACTGGAACTTTTATGGACTGCACTTTTATATGGAGTGCAACACGCGAAAAGGGTCATTCGCACATTTGCGTAAAGTGTCGTCTCTGATCAGCGTGTGCAGTCCGTACAGGCTAATCCGAAACGACACTTTCCGATTTTATGTGATTTTCTGTGTTACGCAAGTCGACTGTAGCACAAAATCTAATGTAGTCATAAAGTGCCGTCCCGGATTAGCCTGCGCGGACTGCGCAGGCTAATCCGGGACGACACTTTACGCAAATGTCCAAATGACCCTTTTCGCGTGTTGCACTCCATATATCGTTAGACACAGTTTTTTCCATTTGGACTTCACTGTGATCTTAACGCATCTGCAAAAGGTATTGGCCCCGGTCTGCCTGCACAGTCTAGCGCAGGCTCACCAGGGCCAAAAATTTTACCACTGGTCAATCATCTGTATGTACAAACACCAGTCTACCTATAATTAAAGCAAGGCTGACACTTGCACGATTCTGTGACACGCATTGGCACGACTCGAGTCGTGCCAGTGCGCAAACTAGTCGTAAACTGGCATGAAGTGTGTGTAAACACATCATGACTGCATGCCATGTCGGGACAAAAACTTTGAAATGTTCAAAAATTTTGGTCACGACAAAATTTCGCGACCGGGTCGTGAACTATGCGCAAACTGTTTGTGAATCGTCGGGACGATGCGGGAGGATGCGTGCCAGTGCGCGCCATGCCTTGACTGTCACGAATAGTTCACGAACAGCTCACATCTAGTTCACGAATAGTTCACGACTAATGCGCGACAGTGGCGCTCGCGTCAGTGCGGGGGTATATATATGGCTTCCTGAACACTGCTCCAGAGATCGCCAGCAAAGAGACAATTTATATCAAAGCAGACACGAGCCTCCCAGTTAGTGCCCCAAAATGGCACGACTTGCCACGACAGAATTGTGGCCAAAAGTCGTGCGAGTGTCAGCCTTGCTTAAGTTGATTGTTATATGAACTGGCTACTATAGTACCAGTATTTGATGGCTTGCTTGGTATCATTGATCACAGAGATCTGCTTTTAGCCAGCCTTCTTATGCCAGAGCAAGTCTCATATGTAATTTGTGCTTAAGAACCTAGATTCTTCACATCTGTCAAATTTGCCCATGTTTTTTGTGTACAGAACTTGAAACCCGGGGGTCACTTCAGCACGGCCAATTTCTTCAGAGTGCTGAGTATAGTCTTTTGTTACGCGAGACCACTCTTTCGTGCATGGCTTTGCCTGGATTTCAATACAATACCTAACAAAAGGGAGATATCTTTTTGGCTCAGTGGTTAAGTATTGACCTTTAGTCTGGGCATACTAGAGCTCAAATCCTGCAAGGTTACTGTCTTTCTGCCATGCATTTGATAATTTGTTTCTTTGTTATGGACTTTGTTCATAAGACTTTGCTTTCAACAGTATTTATATGGGAATATAAACAATAGCCTTGGAAGAATTTTGTGTGAAGTAGTGGGAAAAGGACAATCCTGGAAAGCATGGACAGGTGCACTGGCCACAATGGTATACAATGTGATTGAAATGATACTGAAAATGCCGTTAAATACCACACAATGAAACTGTTTGCCTGTATATTGCTAACTTTTTATTAGACATCAAAATTATAGACCCATAGGATTGTCAAAATAGGCAGCATACAATCTTAAGTTTGAACAACCCTGAGGAAGTTTTCTCTTGAAAACCTTGTGAAAAAAGAAGACAATGCTGGTAACCAACATTTTCTCTTTTTTCCTCATTTTAGTAGACAGAAATCATCATTTCAGTTAAATACAATTTGCCGTCTGCGAAAGCTGTCAATTTGGACATGTTTTGCTTTCACAATTGACAAATTGTATTTTCTTCTTAGCAAAATTAAAATTTTGGTAAAAACTTAAATTTAGATCCATCTAAAATTTTTTGCCTGGGAAAAGTGTTAAAGAAAGAGACATGATATAATAATGTTTCCATCATCCTGCAATATCAAAATTTGCACTTTTCAGTGTTAATAAAAGAAAAGTTGTCTACCAGGAACAACATGAGTTTAACGTCATTTTTCCATAAATAAAGACACAATATGAAACATCTAGACATCTACTGGTAAATATCTTATTTCATCTATTTTGTTACTAAGCAACACAATGACTTAACTCTTTATCACACCATCCTGACTTTAACAACCCTGAGAAAGAAGCCTTTAGAAAACATTGTGGGTAAAGGAGAAAATGCTGGTAACCAGCATTTTCTCCTTTTCCCACAAAGTTTTCTACCCTGACAACGAAAATTGTGACATTCTAGCCACTATGAAATTGTCGACTGCAAATGCTTTCAATTTGGAAAGGTCTAAAATTTTGCCATGTGGTAAAGGGTGAAATGTCTATATCCTGGTTATAAACCTTCAAAATTTAGATATTTATAAATTGTGCACATTTATCTTGTTCTGCTTCAGCCGTCACTGACATCCGTCCAAACAAAAATCTTATTTAGCCCCTTACCATACAATTCTGCTTTTCGACCATTCTGTGAAAAAAAGCTGAAAATACCGGTTACCAGTATTTTTTCCTTTTCCCACAATTTTTTTTTACCCCGTTTCAGGCATACCTTATAATGGAACAAAAATTGCAAAATGCTTTAACTCACTACCAAACGATAAAATTTTACGTTTGTCCAAATCGAAATCATTTTGCAGATGACATAATTAAAAGTGACTGAGAATTTGAAGGGTAGAAAACATTGTTGGAAAAGAAGAAAATGCTGGTTACCAGCATTTTCTCCTTTTCCAACAATATTTTCTATAGACTTCTTTCTCAGGGGCATCAAAAGTAGAGATTGTGTGGTAATGGGTTAAATTGGACAAGCCTGGAATTCTGTCTCAGGTTACCAGCATTTTCTCCTTTTCCGACAATGATTTCTTATTCCTTTTAATGAAAACCAATTTCAATTTTCTAGTAAAATTCATTTTGTTGTCTGCAGATGCTTTCGATTTGAAACAAGTCAAAACTTTTGTTGTTGGTAACACAGGGTTCTCCCCATCTTTGCAAGGCTGACGATTCACTACACTACTCTACCCTTGGCAGATCAAGCTTGATTTTTACATTCACCCAATACGCTTTTTCATTGGATGCAGCCAGCTCTAACTGCAACGAATGAAATTGCTCGTAGCATTTCATCGTTGATAAAAATAGGATTAGGTAGCGACCTTACGAATAGAAGGTAAACATGGTAACCCACGTGGATGTCTGCTTATCGCTTCATGTTGAATAATTGTATTGGTAAGCAGTCTGTAAAACGATATTTCATTGGCTTTCAGAAATATGATGTAAAGGTGGGTAATAACCAGCATCCAATAGAAGGCTCATGGCAGGAATCTCTAAATCGGGCTCAATCAGCCAAGGTAAGATCTACGTAGTGATCTTAACCTTGGCTCGCGAAGATGGGTTCCCCAGACTCGTGGTGTCCGTGGTCGTGAGGTAGAGCGTCGGCCTCGTCACCAAAAGGTCCTGAGTTCGATACCCTGGAGCGGGTGTCAACTTTGGGATTTTTAATTGGCCCACACTTTTGGCGCGAGTACTGGTGTAGTTCCCAGGAAGCAGAATCGAGAGAGATTAGTATAAGTTGTCAGAACTTGTTTCTCAATCGATGTAAAATAAATATGTTTAAACTAAACTCCCTTTTCCTGTGAATTTGGGCTCCTAAATTTTCTAAATATAGAGATACTGATAGAGGGAGTGATTTTGATTTCAAAATTGAAAATATTACTTATTCTCTACTAAACCTTTGTTGTGGGTACTCATTAGAATTGTCTCGAGACAATTCTAATGAGTACCCACAACATAGGGTTTGGAAGAAAAATAATGGATTTTGAATACCATCACTCCTTCTTATTTGGAGCTCTGTAAATGCTCTTCAATATTTAGATACTTGCCTTCTGAACTTCATTTGAAGGAGATTAAATGACCCCCATACAAAGAAACTCCTGAGAAAAATCCTGGTATAAAAGAGTTTCTGAGTCAACCTGTTATTTCCCAAGTTTTTTGGGAAATCTTAACATACATCATTACTTCTTCTTAGCCAGGTTTTTGAAGCCTACTTCATCTTTAATCTATAACACTAATTTTTCATTATTAGTATTTTTGTATTCTCCACGCACAAAAATGCCCCTGGTGGTTGCAAGGTGGCACAGATTACTACCAAGAGAAAAGGAATTTCATACTGTTTGGGTCATCAAAAGAAGTATGTGTTGCTTCCCATTTTAACCCTTTCCCAAACAACAAATTTTGGACCCTTCCAAACCGAAAGAGTTTGCAGACGACAATTTCAGAAAGTTCTCAAAAAGGGTAGAAAACACTGTGGGAAAAGGAGAAATTGCTTGTTTTCTCCTTTTCCCACAGTGTTTTCAAAGACTTTTACTGCAGACATGTAAAAACCAGGGCTTGTTTGGGAAAGGGTTAAATCGAAGACAATTGCCTTGATTGTCTTTACCCTGTGTACTATATTTATCAATAATCTATGTTTACACAGATGACCAACATCTGAACCATTCTACACACTCAAAAGTTTTAACACATTTTCTCTCCTGCTGTAAAGATATATTTTTAACTGGACTTATTGCATATTTCAGAGCTCCATATAGAGGGAGTGATTTTGATTTCAAAATTGAAAATATTCATTATTCTCAACTAAACCCCATGTTGTAGATACTCATTAGAATTGAGACAATTCTAATGAGTACCCACAACATCATGATTAAGACTAACATCACTCCTTCTTATCTGGAGCTCCGACACTGATATGAATATTAGCCCTAATAATCCGTAATTGCTTATGTGACATTCAGCCTAGTCATATGAAAACTTTTGTGTGATACTCTTTACAAAACAATGAAATTTTTACACTTGTCCAAACTGAAAGCCTGCTACTAAACAATCCTTAGCTGATAACCCACATTTTCTTCTCCTTTTACATTTTACACCCTTTCAAAAATAAAAGCTATCACTTAACTATCTTAAATTTGTCATCTGCATACGCATTTATAACAGATAAGTCTGAATTCCTGTTGTCTTGTCTAGCAATTAATCTGTTGTTCAAAATTAATGGCTGACACACTATGATTTAATATTTTTACAAAACAATTTCTGCAAGCAACATTAAATTTATTATATTCTACAATCTTAACCCTTATCCTGTTAATAACTAAAATGAAATTTTTTTGTACTGTAGAAAAAACTTATATTTATGGGTATAATATTTCCTTATCAGACAGTGTAGATCAAAGAGTCAGACTGTACATTCTGCAGAAGATCTGTGAGTCACTCTTGGCACCTGTGGGTTAACAACCATTTCAATGAATCTTGTGTTCATGCTTTTAAAAACATGGATAAATAATGATTGATAAGCAATGTTTATATTTGTCGTATTGCCTAACTGCCCCGTATCATTTTCATTAAATCCTTAATAAGTACTCTTCCAAAAGGTTTGAATTTTCCATATGATAGACCTACTATTACAAAACAAAAAGGTTTGAATTTTCCATATGATAGACCTACTATTGCAAAACAAATTCAAATTAGACCTAAAAAATAATATCTGTGTAGGGTTTCAGTCTGAGATACATGGACTGTAGGTAGGGATTTTTTTTTTTTTCAAAAAATTTATTATATGGAACATAATAATGAAATCATACCCGATGGATATATTTTCTTTTTCATTCATGAAGAAAGAAAGTTAAAGGTCAGCTGCATTTTCTAGGTAAGGTAGGAAAACCCTAGACACAGTTATTTTTTTTTATCAAGCCTTTTTTGATAATGCAAGTTCAGACAAATTTCCATCATGATAAGTTCTCTCTGATTAACCTTGATGCTGCAGAAATTTAGGTGATAACCTCTCAAACAGCTTTAGTTCCAGAATGTACTTAAACCTTTACCACACAATCCTGACTTTCAACAACCCTGAGATAGAAGCCTTTTGAAAACATTGTGGGAAAAGGAGAAAATGCTGATAACCAACATTTCCTCCTTTTCCCATAATGATTTCTACATTAATAGAAACAAATTTTGATTTTTGAGTTACTTTTATTTTGTCTGCTAGCGGTTTCAATTTGGACCAGTCTAAAAATTCTGTTGTTTGGTAAAGAGTTAAAGATGACTGGTAAGATTTTGAAATTTCAAGATGGTATTAAGAATGGCTGCCATGAAGGGGTGCAGAGACACAATCACAAAAATAACATCTGAGCAACCTTCAGATAGCCTCAATTATGAGAAGCTATGGTGATCTTTTTCATATTCAGATATTTATTGTACACTGTACCCTCTCAAGTCCATCGTGATTTTTCCAGTAGCAAAGCTTCAGACCCTACGTTCTGTCGATTTTATCAAGATGTACATTTTATTGACCAATTAGACTAAAGACATTTTCTGAAACGTTTCATTCCCTAAGGGCATTTGAAAGTCCTTTAGGTTGTGATGCTGTCAAATGTTGAAAATCTTGCAAACTAAGATCAAGACTGTTCTGAAAAATGGTAGGTGAAAACAGACCCTGGGCTTTCTCCACTGGCACATATTTCAGAAAGTCTATGGGTAGCCTCTCGTTGCCATGACTGCAGGTACCCAGATCTAGCCTTTAACCCTTTATCAAACAATTCCTGGTTTTTACGACCCCAAGGAAGAAGCCTTCTGAAAACATTGTGGGAAAAGGAGAAAATGCTGGTGTAACATGCCCATACTGTGAATAGATATTTTTTTAGTTATTTTAGGAACCAGTAGAGGCGTCATGTGACATAACTGATTTGATGTCTATTTCGAGAAACGTAAACGCATATCGGTGTAAGATGGATCAAACTACTTTTTTCGTAATTTAAACGCTTAAATCGAAAGTATCTGTATTTCAAACGAAAGATAATGGAATATGCAGGCAAAAGGTATATTTAACTCCTAGTTTGGTGCTTTATTTTGGAAATTATGAGAGTTCAAACTTGCGCACAAAATCTGTGCGGAACTTTCAACTGGTTTTGTCTTGATTATCTCTGTACCCAGAGGCGACCAGTGGAAAAATAACATCGCCTTTGGGGACAGTTATCTGTACTACCATGAAGGGATGCAGAGACACATTCACAAAAATAACATTTAAGCAACCCTTCAGACTGAAAATATCATTGGTTTTTTCCCCCTTCATATTCAAATATTGAATATCTGAGTTTGTTTAACCCTTTCCCAAACAAGCCCTTGTTTTTTACGTGTCTGTAGTACAAGTCTTTTGAAAACACTGTGGAAAAAGGAGAAATTGCTTGTAACGAGCAATTTCTCCTTTTCCCACAGTGTTTTCTGCCTGATCAGATAATTTTCTGCCATTGTTACAAAAGTTAAAATTGTTGCCTGCAAACTCTTTCAATTTGGAAGAGTCTAAAATTTGTTGTATGGGAAAGGGTTAAGAAAACCAAAGAGGAAGTTATAAGACTCTATATACATAATGATTGTCAAAATAAAAAACAAACGTTATATATTGGCTTTTAAATAGGACATAACTGAACCGACATCTGAAAACAGATAAGTAGACATAAGTGTAAATTTAGGGAATACCTAATAAGCCACCTGCATAGCTTTGACGACAGTGTGTGTTTTAGAATTTACAGGAGATAAAACTTTGAAATAAATCATATAATACTTTCAAATTCCTAATGAAAGTTGAAATTGAATTGTTAGTCCGTTTCCCCACCCGCAATTAGTAAACAATTTACCGTCAAAATCCCCTGAATCCGCGACAACAATCGTTTCTCTTTTCAACTGTTCGAGAGCAGACATAGCTTGTTTCTTCTCGGCAGGCTCAGACATAATGACAATCTTGATTTAGGACAGAAAATAGGTCGAAAATTAGGTTATATTTGCACACCTGATAACCGGATGTAAACTTCCGAACTGGAACGATTACCCGGACTTTTTGACGGTTCTGTAGTAATAACATTATCGTGCGAAATACACGTGCAACTCTCCGTTCGAAATACTGGTACCCATTGTATCTCCACGTACAAATGCTCTCTGTATGTGAGTGCCGCAGGACGCCATAAAGAGCGCAAAGACCACCAGAAACGCCACTTAATGGAGCTCCATGATTGCCCAGGACGTTGTCGGTCTGCTAAGTTTAAACATAGATCTATTTATTTTACTCCGATTGAGAAACAAGTTCTAAAAACTTACACTAATCTCTCTCGATTCTGTTTCCTGGGAATTACACCAGAACTCGCGCCGAACTTGTGTGTTGGCCAATGAAAAATCCCAAAGTTGACACCTGCTCCCGAGTATTGAACTGGGGACCTTATGGTTACGAGGTCTACGCTCTACCTTACAGCCACGGACACCAGTACCAAAAACTGGAGCGACACTGCATTTTCCAATGATCGAGGGGCCGGCTTTCTTGGCTACAGGCACCACACTAAAGCAACCCGATAGCGTTCCAATTTATTATCTTGGAGTTTAACACTTTCCCAAACGACAAACTTTTGGACTAGACCAAATTGGAATCATTTGCAGACGACAATTCAACTCTGGCTGAAAAAATGATTTCTGTCTATGATAGGGTAGAAAACATTGTGGGAAAAGGAGAAAATGCTGGTTACCAGCATTTTCTCCTTTTCCCACAATGTTTTCAAAAGGCTACTATTCCAGACCCATGAAAACGAGGGATTGTTTGGGAAAGGGTTAAGTAGAGCTTAGAAGGCGATTAGTAGCTCAATCTGATGGCGTCCATGGCGCAACGGATCTTCGTGCGGGAAGCAGAGTATTAAATTCGTTGTATGATCAGGTGGCAGAGGACTTGAAAACTTGTTTAGGGTTGTGGTGAACCATGTCGCCATCTTGCCTTCGATTCGGGGCGACATGAATCACCACAACGGTGAACAAGTTTCCAAGGCCCGGGGCGACATGATTCACCACGGCCGTGAACAAGTTTCCAAGGCCCGGGGCAACATGGTTCAGCACAGCCGTGTACAAGTTTCCAAGGCCCGGGCGATCTGATTCACCACATCCGTGAACAAGTTTCCAAGCTCCTGCCACCTGACCGTACAACTAATAATCAAGTCTCGAGTGTTTATTTATGCAACAGGCCGATCGACCTGTGATGCAAACAACAATCTTACATATATCCATTCATGAAACCAATATACATGTAGTCAGGTATTCTTTGGAGAAATCTTGTTCAGTAGGGATACGTTACGTTAGTCAAAGAAAAACTAGAACAATGTTTAGCTCATTACCACACAATCCCTACGTTTGACGACCCTGAGACTAAAGATGACTTCAGAAAACATTGTGAGAAAAGGAGAAAATGCTGGTGACCAGCATTTTCTCCTTTTCCCACAATGTTTTCTACCCTTCACAAAACAAATTGAAATTTTCAGTCACTTTTGTTTGTCGTTTGCAAATGCTTTCGATTTGGACAAGCCTAAAATATTGTTGTTTGGTAATGAGTCAATGAATAGGTTTACGCCCAACATGGACTCGGACCAGACTGCAACAAAGCGAAGACTGTGTTCATTTGATATTTGCCACTTTTACATGTTGTTCACATTTTCTATCTTGATAATCAGCAATTATTGGTTCGGCATCGTACCACATCAGCCAATTTTGTTGGTGCGGCATGGCGCACCAACCAAAAGTATTGGTACGGCGAATGCCGCATCTGCCGCACCCGTGTCTACGACCATGCCGCAACCTTGTTTACGCGCATGCCCAGCATGATGATAAAGAAAAAAAAAATCTCCCGGTGATCGAGCTAGGTAGATTCCAAAATTGAAACAAGTCTGTCTATATGGCCTGCAAGAAAAGCAAGCCGCGTTTCAGACTCACGGCAGAAACAGTGTGTTGTAGAATTTCTTCAGAATAATCCGGTGCTGTATGGCAAGGTCGGGGAAAAGTAAAAGGATACGGGCTGCTGACGGAAAGATATTTTGTGGCGAAAGCAGACTGAGATGGGGTTAAAAAAGGAATGGTCAAGATGCCGATGTCCTTGAAGTCAGATTCGACCGGACAGAGTCTAGTAGATCGTTGACAATCAGGGCTCGTATTCACCAACACTTCTGAGGAGCAGTCTCGGCTTTAATCTCCAGAATTTTCTACATTTGAAAGTAACACAAACTTCTGATTGCAAATGGTTTAGCCAATCAGAAGTTGTGATACATTCATATGTAGAAAATCTTATCTTGTAGAATAAGATCGAGAAAGTTCTTAAAAGAATGGTTGGTGGATACAGACCCTGTGCTTTCTCCGCTAGCACATATAACAACAAGTCGAGGAGAAGCCGCTCGTTGCCATGACTGCAAGTACCCGGATCCAGCCTTTAACCCTCAACCAAACAATCCCACGTTTTTACGACTTAGAGGAAGAAGCCTTCTGAAAAAAACATTGTGGGGATAGGAAAAATTGCTGATAACCAGCATTTCTCCTTTTCACACAATGTTTTCTGCCCTTCACAAAGCAAATTTCACTTTTATTTTGTCGTTTGTAAATCCTTTCGATTTGGACAAAACTAAAATTTTGTCGTTTGGTAATGAGTTTTCCAGCGAAATAAAAGAAATGAATCTTTCAAGTCCGATAGTAAAGAATCAAATTCTCCTATTAATCCTTTCCCAAACGACTGATTTTAGACTCTTCCAAAATGAAAGAGTTTGCAGACGAGAATTTTAACTTTCATAACAATGGCAGAAAATTATCCGAACGGACAGAAAACACTGTGGGAAAAGGAAAAAATGCTCATAACGAGCAATTTCTCCTTTTTCCACAGTGTTTTCAAAAGACTTGTACTGCAGACACGTAGAAACAAGGGCTTGTTTGGGTCAAAAAGCTATTTTTAAATGATAGATATCACCTTATCGGACAGAGTAGATCCAAGATCAGACTGCTCAGAATGTGCAGTCTGATCTTTGATCTACACTGTCCGCAAAAGGCCAGTAAGTCGCGGTTAGAAACCAAAGGTTAAACACAGAAAGAAACGTGATAAATAGCCACGTCTCGATCCGTTCGAGAATAAAAACGACCGTATTGCTCAGCTGTCAGTACACGTCAACTTAACGATACGTTTTTTCCCTCAAAACGTCAGTTTACGTCTATTTTCTTGTGGTGACGGTCCGGTAAACTGTTTTATTTACCTTCCATAAAGTAACAGTGTGGACTTTAGACACAATAGTTCAGGACTGATTACTATCTTTTCATCTGTGTTAGGAACGTGTTTCGGCATACGGTATTCATTATTATCATTATTTATATTATTATCATTTAATATCTTTTTGTTTATTTCCAGTTTTTGGAATTACATATTATTATGTGAGTGTATGGTAGTGTATTTTTGTAAACTTTAGAGAGTTTGTTGTCAGGAGAGAGGGAGGGAGAGAGAGAGAGAGAGAGAGAGAGAGAGAGAGAGAGAGAGAAACGAAGAGAAACACAGAGAGAGACAGAGAGAAACAGAGAGAGAGAGATACAAAGAAAAAGAGAGACACAAGGAGAATGATGAGAGAAGGACTGAGAGGGGAAAGAGGGGGGGGTAGAGGAAGAGGGGAGAGAGGCTAGAGAGAGAGAGAGAGAGAGAGAGAGAGAGAGGGGATGACGGAAAGAAGGACATGCGGACATTTGCGAAAAGTCCGCACAAGCTAATCCAAAACGACAATTTCCTCACTTTTGTTATCTTCTGTTTCTGCACGAGTCTATACTGATGGACAAAATCGATTATAAACGTAAAGTGCCGTCTCAGATTAGCCTGCGCGGACTGCGCAGGCTTATCCGAGACGACACTTTACGCAAATGTCCGAATTTCTTTTTTTTTTTACGTGTTGCAAACCATATTCTCGCTCACACGTTCAAGATAGATGCTGGCTTGGCGATACAAAGCAATTCAGTGAGATAAATGTTTATTCCAAACTGGGTGACAAGGTGTGGCGTTCGAAAGTTGACAAAAAGATGTATTACAGGAAATGGACTAATAAAGTCAAAGTTTAAATCGTCCATGGAATCAGGAAATAAAAAATGACAAGCGTACTGTACGACTGATTATCTAACTGAACCATGCTCTGTGAAACGGGGGCTTAATGCATCTGCGAAAAGTATCGACTCAGGTCAGCCTGCGCAATCCGCGCAGGCTGACGTGGGCCGAAATTTTCGCTATTGGTAAATTTCCAGCATGACTATGGACCAGTCTATCTCATGATTCTATCAGTTGTTACAAACATTTGGCAATTATAGATTCATAACTATGTGATGGGTTGATTGTTGCAATGTATCAAAGATTTGTAAAAACCCATTACCAGACGACAAAATTACAGCCCCGTCCAAATTGAAAGCATTTGCAGACAACAATTTCAATATGGCCCAAATGTTGGGATTGTTTATTGATAGGGAAGAAAACCTTGTGGGAAAAGGAGTAAATGCTGGTAACCAGCATTTTCTCTTTTTCCCAACATGTTTTCAAAACGTTCGTCAAAAGTCGTCATTATGTAAAAAAGGGATAAAAGTACCCTTTTGTCAGAGTACAGTTTAATATCTTTGCATGTTTTGTGTGATGAATATAGTGCATTAACTCGTTACCAAACTACAAAATTTTAGACTTGTCTAAATTAAAAGTAATTGCAGACAACAAAATAAACATGGCTCAAAAAATTAAACTTGACTTTAGAAGAGTAGAAAACATTGTGGGAAAACAGGGAAAAATGCTGGTTTCCAGCATTTTTTCTCTTTTTCCCTTTATGTTTTAACCCATTACCACTAAATCTCTGCTTTTGAATACCATTATGAAAACATTGTGGGAAAAGGAGAAAATGCTGGTAACCAGCATTTTCTCCTTTTCCCACAATGTTTTCTACCCTTCACAAAACAAAATTCAAATTTTCAGTCACTTTTACTTTGTCGTCTGCAAATGCTTTCGATTTGGACAAGCCTAAAATATCGTCGTTTGGTAATGAGTTATTAAGAAGGCTTCTTTCTCTGGGTCTTAAAAACCAGGGATTGTTTGGTAAAGGGTTAAATATATGCTAAATACATGTCCAACATAAAGAAAATTATTGTCAAAAATATGTTAAATACATGCAGAAGATAAAGACAATTATAGACAGTAAATGGTTTGATGTACAATTTATCATGCGACCTTACGTGCTGAATAAGAAAAAAAATCATCAAAGGGCGTCTGAGCATCTTATTAACTTTTTACCGAGCAAAATTTATACTGCTGACAATCACAAATATAATAAAACATATTTTGCATTAAAATCAGCACTGTATACAATTCGATATGATTTTGACGTGCTTCTGTATATCATACAAATTGAAAAATAAGGTATTAAAAGGTCAGTTTCCGATCAACAAATATTTCATTATATTCTACAATGTTTAAAGGGAGTTAACCTTTCGATTTGTTTCGTACTAGGAACTTCTCTCCCTTTGTTAGACCAAGAATTCGAACAGGATTTAAGTAAAATATCTGCATTATGTAACGTCTGACTAAGGATTAACACAGACATGTCATGACGCCCTATCCTGCACAACCATTGTTATGATGTAATAACTTTTTTTTGTCTTAATGAATTATTGCTCTGCGTGACAATAATATAGCCCCTTTGCTGACCAAGTATATCGCCTCATATGCCAATTAATTTCCTATTAACGGCCACAAGTAAAATCAAGCTGGTGTTCAATTGCGTTAAGTTTTAGTCATACCAACAGTAGATCTATACATTTTATTTTTGTTTGGACTTTCTTCAAAATTCAGAGCGTAACTGTAACTTTTGGCCGGACCCATTCGCCCAGTATTTCTGTGGTTGTTCTTTATAAATACGATCATGTACCAATAATGACAACAAAATAAAATCAGTTCCATATATAATTGAACACTTACTTTTCTTTTATTTCTCGTCGCGTGTTTTATTGAAAACCAACAAATTTGGTATACTATCATACTTTAGTTTAGAGTCTGTGGAAAATGCCAGGCTAATCAGATTCTGACTTGCGTAAAGTTAAATTTAGGTTTTTGCAGTTTTAATGAAGGTGGAACGAAAATAAATGTTGCAAAAGTAGGAATACTCAAAGAATATGGTAACTTTAATGTTAGGTTTTACTTTTAGAAAGTTCTTGTATTTTTTCGATCAATATCTTGTATGGCCACTTCTGCTGTCGACACAGGCAATTATTCGATGTCGCATAGACCTTACAGGCGCGGATCCAGATATCTTTCTGAGGGGGAGTCCCACCGAAAACGCCCTGTCTTATTATATGATACCTTGATTTCTGGATTTCAGTGGGTGTACGAGTAATCAGTTTACAATAAAAGTCAACGTTTCCAGTTCTAAAGATGAGGAGGTCTCCACATTTAGAACCTTTTTTTTTTAAAATTTATGACTGTATTTTACATAAATTCTGTGCAATATCAAACCAGTACCATTCACGAATCCGATATCCCCTTTTTTCCCAAAATTCCAGCGGGGGTCCGGACCCCCGGCCCCCCCCCTCTGGATCCGCCCTTGCCTTACATAACGTAAAATAATTGCATCAAGAATGTTATTCCATTCTTGAACGAGAGCGGTGGCCAGGTCCATGAGATTGTTGATGTTTCGCCGTGATCGAACCTGTCTTCCTAAGTAATCCCAGACATGTTCTGTTTGATTCATATCAGGCTATAAAGCTGGCCAAGGAAGAACGTCAACATTGTTTCTGTTCAGAAACTGCTGACTGATTCATGCTATCGCCCTGGATTAATTATATAACTAACTTACTTTACTTTATACAGAATAACGTCACTCGATATATAGAATGACGTCATTCTGCATCTAATGGCGCAGAATTAACGGTACGCTTTTGTTGCACAGTGTTGATAGAGACGTATACTTTCTTAAGTGACGTCATTCTATAAAGATTGATGTTAAACTGTATGAAGTAAGTGAGTAAATTATTCAATGGAACATTTTAGGATCCGCGTTTTTACTCTAATTATTAACTTGTTTTCCTTTCATTAAGAGTTGGTCATGTTAGAATCGAAAAAAATCTTCTTTCTATCGTGGCTTATCGTTCATTCTAACATAACACGCGAATTCCACTTCATAAACACAGTGCAAAGAAAGCGTGGTAAAATCTGCGGCAATCCACGCAGAGTGACGTCATTCTTTATCAAGTGACGTCATTCACTGAGTGGGTTATTCAATGGAACATAATCTCCGCGTTTTTACTCTACGTTTGAACTTGTTTTCCTATAATTAAGAATTGACCATGTTAGAATCGAAATAATCTTCTTTCTATCGTGGTATATCGTTCAATAAACCACGTTGTGAGTTCTGAGGCGCAATGAATAAACCACTCAGGCTATCGCCCTCGTGGATTATTTATTTTGCCTCATAACTCACAACTGTGGTTTATTGAACGATATAGATCTACCACGATAGGCAGAAGATTATTTCTTAAATAAACCAAAGTTGTGAGTTATGAGGCGCAATGAATAAAACACTCGGGCCATCGCCCTCGTGGATTATTTACTGTGCCTCATAACTCACAATGGTGGTTTATTTAACGATAAACCTCGATGTAAAGAAGATTTTTTCTTAAACAAACCTACTGAGAAGCGAGCATGGATCAGGTAAATTGCAATATTACGGGCGTCACAGAAGTTTTTTTTTAAATTTGTAAATTCCATCATGAACAATTAATAAAAACATCCACCAGAAATCATTTATCTATGTTATTCATAATTGAACTATGTCATTTAGATCTGTTTTGCACTCAAGATTGTACTTATTTGGTATGAACCGTGTATGCTTATGAGTCAAAATTAATGTTATGTCCAATATACATGTACACATATTGGAACGATATAAATGAACCCTACTTTTGCAAAGGGAGGCTAAATTGTGCATCACAGTAATCCATCATACTGAGCAACCCATTACATAAACTATTAATTCATAACAGCCACTTTTTTGACACGCGACTAGATTCTGAGGTACATACAGAAAATTTACCTATAGCGAAAAGTTTCGTCTTAGGTCAGCCTGTTAAGCCCCCCCCCCCACCTCCTTTCACTGAGAAGGGCTCAAATGATTAAGTGGATCTAGACATTATTAGTTGTACGGTCAGATGGCAGGGGACTTGCAAACTTGTTCACGGCTGTGGTGAATCATGTCACCCAGAGCCGAAGGCGAGGTGGCGACATGATTCGACACAGCCGTGAACAAGTTTCCAAGTCCCCTGCCACCTGACCGTGCAACGAATTTATTATACTGCTAAGTTTTACCCTTTCAAAGCGCGTGGTTAAGCGAAATTTTCATATATTATAATCTCACGAATCGAGTATGCTGACGAAATAGAAATTCCCTTCCGAGTGCCCCAACTCATTGAAAACTGACGTCTTTGGAGACTGACGTCACTAAAACGTGCAGTTTGGTGCATAAATGTGCAGTCTGGTGATCGATCGACGCCGCAATTTTTGGATGTTGCGTTGCACTTGTAGTGATGTTTACGGGGCACTCAAAAGGGAAACTGGCTTTACGTGGTTCTTGCCAGGGAACATGATATGTGTTCCCGGCATGTTAACCAATCAGATCAAGAGAAATTTCTTTGCAGTATAATAATATTGTTAAATCTTGTTATGTGAGCGTGTTTTAATATAATGGATCTGTTTTGCTGCAGCGTGTTGTTGCATAAACAAAATAGATTTGGTTGAAAAGTTTTGACAAGATTTGACATGAGTATAGGCCTAAGTCATGATAAACAAACCTTCCAATATTTGAATAAAACTTTTCTTGCTCTGCAATTTACAGCCGTTTTGTCTGTCTGCCTGTCTGTGTAATGTTTCTACCTATGCATTTGTCATAAATGTTTTTCCTCGGAGCCTGTTGATAAAATAGCTTTGTTTATTTTTATGTGATTTGAACAAAAATAACGCTATTTTATTTAACCGCTAAGGTCATATCACGGCAGTCAATGGTCTACGCATGTGCTTTCTGGCTTTCTCAGACAATTACTGCTACAACTTTCGTTCCGAGCCACTGACAAATAAAACTGCCAGAAAGAAAGCATCAAACTCGCAACCAACAAGTAACAAGTCAGACAGGGCTATGCTTACCACTGAGCTACCCCCCAAGAGCGTTCATGAAATAGCGAGAACCATGAATTATGTAAAGCATGGAAAGTTAATAAATTTACTATTGTGGTTTGTAGTTCGGAGTGAACTTGACACGCGTGTACCGGTACTACGTGCTATTTAATTTGCCTATTTGCTTTACATGCGTAATAAAATTATGATTTATGTAATGGTATCTTCATTAAATAATTGGATACAAATTGAAACTGTCAGATTAAAGCCTGTTCAAAAATATGAAGAGAGGGCAACTGTACTGTACCGTAACTAGTATCAGTGCATCCTCGAACTTTTTCGCCGGTTGAAGTCTGACCCTTTCACGCAAAAAGGGACCTTCTGGGAAATGCGAAAAGTGTCAACCCTGGTCAGACTGCGCAATTTGCGCAGTCTGACCAGGGTTGACACTTTTCGCTTTTATATTTTCTGTATGAAAATTGGTCATTCTACTTTGTTATACAATTATTTTTGAACTATCAACTTAAACTGACCTGCACTATCGTTGATCTGTTTTCGTCTAATTGAAGCACGGATTTCCCAGACGGTCCCTTTTTTGCGTGACGGGTCACAAATAAATCAAGCCCTTTCATTGATCCATCATCATCATCAACGTCGTCATTATGATCTTCGTCGTCATCATCATCATCATCATCATCGTCGTCATCATTATGATCTTCGTCATCATCATCATCATCGTCGTCGTCGTCGTCATTATGATCTTCGTCATCATTTTGATCTTCGTCATCATCATCACCATATTCTCAGTAACAGTAGAAAGAAGTATAAATAGTAGCACCAGCAACCAGCAATCAGTGCTGGCCTTTATTAGGGGCGCTCTAGGTTCGAATCCTACCCAGTCCCTGTATTTCTGCTTTGCACCTGTTCATCTGTTTCTTTGTTTCCGGCTCATTATTCTACGTAAAGAAATAACCCCAGGGTCATTCCTCCACGTAGAGAAATGACCCACTGGTCATTTTGTAGGGGAGGGTCATTTCTCTTCATTACACCGGAACTACTAAGTAATTATTCCCACCTTGACACACCTGTCTACTGCGACAGGGGATTCCCCCCTGTCTAAAACGAATGACGTCATTTGACATACAACGGATAACATTGTCGTTTAACCGCGTCAAACTAATTCATATCTCGTGTTTTTCATCCTTTTACGCCATAAACTGTAACACAAAAAGAGTAGCCAATCGATAGCCGGTATTTCTATGCTTTATAATCCTACACTGTTGTTTCCAGTTCCGTTTGACTGATGCCAAATTTATTGTAAAGAGCTTTTCTATAACAATTTTAGTAATCAATTCAGTCAATGGAACTTTCATTTTATTGAGTAAGTTCGGGGTTACCCCCCTTAAGACTCTATACCAAACGACAAAATTTTAGACTTGCCAAAATTGAAAGCATTGCAGACGACAATATAAACGTGACTTGAAAACTGAATTTTGTTGTAGAAAAGTTAGACAATATTGTGGAACAAGAGCGGCAAATTGTCGCAAGATACGCCCGTCTTACCCCAAGTTGTAAAGCTGGGGCATGCACCAGACAAAATTCAAATATGAAAAACAACAAAGGGCAATAACTCAAAAATTAAGCAAGCAAGAGTTGTGATTTCGGTGCACTGCACTCCCCCTTGATGAGATCTATCCACGATGAAATTTCATAACCCTAGCTAGTATAGTTTTAGAGATATGCTTCGGACAAAAATCAAGTATGAAAAACGACAAAGGGCAATAACTCAAAAATTAAGCAAGCAAGAGTTATGATTCCTGTGCACTGCACTCCACCTCGGTGAGATCTATCCACCCATGAAATTTCATAACCCTAGCTAGTATAGTTTTGGAGATATTCACCGGACAAAATTCAAGTATAAAAAATGACAAAGGGCAATAACTGAAAAATTAAGAAAGCAAGAGTTATGATTCTTGTGCACTGCACTCCCCCTCAGTGAGATCTATCCACCCATGAAATTTCATAACCCTAGCTACTATAGTTTTGGAGATATGCTCCGGACAAAATTCAAGTATGAAAAACAACAAAGGGCAATAACTCAAAAATTAAGCAAGCAAGAGTTGTGATTTGTGTGCACTGCACCCCCCATCCATGAGATCTATCCACCCATGAAATTTCATAACCCTAGCTAGTATAGTATTGGTGATATGCTTCGGACAAAAATCAAGTATGAAAAACGACAAAGGGCAATAACTCAAAAATTAAGCAAGCAAGAGTTATGATTCCTGTGCACTGCACTCTGCCTCGGTGAGATCTATCCACCCATGAAATTTCATAACCCTAGCTAGTATAGTTTTGGAGATATTCACCGGACAAAATTCAAGTATAAAAAACGACAAAGGGCAATAACTCAAAAATTAAGCGAGCAAGAGTTATGATTCTTGTGCACTGCACTCCCCCTCAGTGAGATCTATCCACCCATGAAATTTCATAACCCTAGCTACTATACTTTTGGAGATATGCTCCGGACAAAATTCAAGTATGAAAAACAACAAAGGGCAATAACTCAAAAATTAAGCAAGCAAGAGTTATGATTCTTGTGCACTGCACTCCCCCTGAATGAGATCTATCCACCCATAAAATTTCATAACCCTAGCTAGTATAGTTTTGAAGATATGCTCCGGACAAAATTCAAGTATGAAAAACAACAAAGGGCAATAACTCAAAAATTAAGCAAGCAAGAGTTATGATTCTTGTGCACTGCACTCCCCCTCGATGAGATCTATCCACCCATGAAATTTCATAACCCTAGCTAGTATAGTTTTGGAGATATGCTCCGGACAAAATTCAAGTATGAAAAACAACAAAGGGCAATAACTCAAAAATTAAGCGAGCAAGAGTTATGATTCCTGTGCACTGCACTCCGCCTCGATGAGATCTATCCACCCATGAAATTTCATAACCCTAGCTTGTATAGTTTTGGAGATATGCTCCGGACAAAGAACTGGACGCCGCCCGCCCGCCCGGACGCCCGCCCGCCCGCCCGCCACGGGTGATCCCATAATACGTCCCGTCTTCGACGGGCGTATAAAAAGGAGAAAATGCTGGTTACCAGCATTTTCTCCTTTTCCCACAATGTTTTCGAACGTTATATTTTTCAAGGTTGTTAAAAGTTTGGATTGTGTAGTAAAGCGTATGTAGACACTGTAGATTGAAAGATCAGACTGCATATAAAATGCAGTCTGATCTTAAACTTTGTCTGATATGTGGACACATTTCTGACAAAAGAAAAAAACGTGGAAACATAATCATAGTATTTTCACTGAAGAATACCTTTTCATTCACCTAACAGTTTTAGACTTACAATCCAATCTCAGGCCTTATTGAACTTGGGGATCAAGGCATTTGAAAACATCGTTGCAAAAGGAGAAAATGCTGGTAACCAGCATTTTCTCCCTTTTCAACGATTTTTTTTTTGAGTTTCAAAGACAAATTCTATTTTCTGCCTCACACTATTTAGTCGTCTGCACATGATTTCAATTTGGGCGCGTCATAAATTTAGTCGACTGGTAAAAAGTAAAGTGATGATGGATTGAATTACCCTCTCTTCATCAAATGGTGACATTGTTGAAGTTAAGAGTGAAGAGCAAGGTCAGACTGCAAACAACGTTCAATCCAATCTTGTAGCCACACTTCCGTCTTCTTTACCTTGTAAGACTTGTCTGATCTTCTTTAGAGCCGTGAAATTTAACTACTGTATTCGAAGGCTTTTGTCTGTCATTCTTTAACCCTTTCCCAAACAATCCCTGGTTTTTACGGGTCAGGCTTAGAAGCCTTTTGAAAACATTGTGGGAAAAGGAGAAAATGCTGGTAACCAGCATTTTCTCCTTTTCCCACAATGTTTTCTACCCTATCATATAGAAAAATCATCTTTTTAGCAACTGTTAATTTGTCGTCTGCAAAATGCTTTCAATTTGGCCTGGTCCAAAATTTGCCGTTTGGGAAAGGGTTAAGGTTGAACGCTTAAAGACTCGAAAATTATGGGGTGAATCTAAAACCATTTATCACACAACGTATCTTTAGACATGGCCCAAATTGAAAAAAAAAAGCAGACGACAAAATGAAAGTTCCGTAAATAATAGGATTGGCGTCTGGATCGATGGAAAACTTTGTGGGAAAAAAAAAAGAGAAATGCTGGACAGCAGCTATTTCTCCTTTACACACAATATTTTTAAAAGCCCTCTTTGTCAGATGAGTCTTGATCCTTACTCTAGATGACAGAATTTTCGACTTGTCCATTTTGAAGCATTTGCAGACAACAATTTTAATAATTATTATTCTAAAGAATAGGACTTGCCCTTGAAAAAGCAGAAAACAGTGTTGGAACAGAAGATAGTGCTGGTAACCAGCATTTCCTTCTTTTCTCACGATGTTTTCTAATGTCCTTTAGTTATAACCCTTTGAAAGCATTTGCAGACGACAAGATTAATATGACTCCAAAGAGTGGTTGGTTGGTTGTATTGGGATTTAACGCCACTTTAACAGCTAAGGTCATATCATGGCGGTCGGTGACGCACATGTGCTTCCTGGCTTTCTCACACCGGTACTTACACAACTTTCTTTCTAAAGCCACCGACTACTTTTCTCACATGCTTCAGCAGAGGTGAGAGGCGGAAATACGCCGGAAAGAAAGTTCGCCTCAACCGGGTATCGAACTCACAACCACCAGATCATGAGTCCAACACGCTCACCACTGAGCCACCCAGGCGGACCCAAAAAGTGGTACTTGCTTCTGAAAAAAGTAGAAAGCATTCTGGAAAAAGAAAAAAAAAAATGCTAGTAATCAGAATTTTTTTTCTTTACCCACAATATTTTCAAACGTCCTCTGTGTTGTGTTGTAATAAACTAGGTATATTTGGCAAAGAATTAAATGCAATGGACTTTGTTGTAAACCTTTACCAAACAATACCGAATTCAAACGACCTTGAAGAAGAAGCCTCTTGAAAACATTGTTGGAAAAAGAAGAAAGTGCTGATAATCAGCACTTTTTTCTTTTCCCACAATGTTTTCTACCCTATCAAAGACATACCCCATCTTTTGAGCCACTTCAAAATTGTCGTCTGCAAATGCTTTCAATTTGGACAGGTCTACGATTTTGTCGTTTGGTAAAGAGTTAATTAATCAATTAACGTGACGTTATATCTGACTGGTAATTGTTTTCTTCGACGCCGAGTTTGGAAAATGTATTGTGTAAGTTTTTGTGTGAGTTTTCGTCGTGGGATATTTCCGGAATACGTTCGAGACTGAATGATTTGTGGTTTACCTGGGATAATTTTGTGAAAATTTGTTGGAAAAAACGATTCTTTAAACACTATGAAAGCAAAGTTTTGTTTGAAAGTGCAAAGTATCTTTATTCTTATTTTCAATTCTGTTAAAACTATGAGTAATTATTTTTGAACAAATTCTTCTTCTTGTTCGTCATTGTCTTCTTCCTTCTTATTATTATTTTTCAAATTACATGTATTGTCGTTTTTTAAATTATCGTTTGTATTCAAATTATTCTATATGTAATTATTATTATTATTATTATTATTATTATTATTATCGTCGTCATCGTCACCATTATCATTATTCAAATTATTATTCGAATAATGTTATTTTTATCATTGCTGTAGTTATTATTGTGGAAGAGCTTAACCATATTCAAACTAATGAAAGTAAGGTTTATTTCACATTTATATAGAGAACAGATGTATGGCTTCTTTTTATATCTTTGGAATTTATATATGGAAGATGTTATTACAGTGAGGCTGGTGTAAAAATACGTCTATCTCATTAACAGACGACAGAATGTTAGACTTATCCAAACTGATAGTATTTGCTACAATTTAATTGCTACATTAGTTTCGATTTTTGTCTATGAGGGTAGGAAACATTGAGGATATAAAAAAATAAATAGATAAAATAAGTAGATAAACTTAATAAATAAATAAATAGATAGATAAATAAATAAAATGGATATATAAGTTAATGTCTGTGGGAAGGAATTGCTATACATTAAAATGTTAAAAGCAAGTATATAACGTTAGTCAAGTAAAGTAAGTTAAATTTACTACTTTCATACAGTTAGAGAATGACGGTCCACGGTGGGTTCCATGGCAATTTAAGCTGCATTTTGTGCTTAACACACGTTCTGCTTCAGAACCCAGATCGATGAAGCTGTAGAGGCTTGCTTTTGATCTGCTTCATGCTGTCAGTCTCTCATAAATAAATAGTGGTTTGCGGTTGGTTATTAAATATGGACATATTTATTCCGCTGGTCTGCCATTCATGACAGGGTCGCTGCCAGTGATCGCTACTCCTCGGCGTTTATTTATATCTCAACCGGCGGATGTGGTAGGGGATTACCCTTTTCTTGACTTTAGCTTTTAACCCTTTACTCCATAGATACTCATTTCTACGCATTGCTTGTAGGAGCCTTTGGAAAACATTGTGGCAAAAGGTGAAATTGCTCGTCACGAGCAATTTCACCTTTTGTCACAATGTTTTCTATGCTATCAAAAAAGTGTCCTACACAAATAAAAAAAACAGCTTCATCCTTGCTGTTATTTAGCGTCTATCAGAGATACCATAGATATGCCTTATGGGGTAAAGGGTTAATCGGTCTTGTTTTCAATGTAATAAACACGTTATTATTTTTATGGCGCCGCATGGGCGGCGGCACTATATTTTTATCCGTTTTTGAAAGGTAGCTATGGAGGTAGCCATATTGTTTACTACGCTTCCAGTCATTTAACTATGTCATTTTGGACCTAAGACTCTTACGTACTTTTTATTTCGGCCATTTTGTACTCACTTTCGATAATTTCGTAACCACTTTGGTCATTTCACACCCTTTTTTAATATCAATTTGGTAATTTAGAACCTAGTTTAACCCATTACCAAACGACAATATTTTAGACTGGTCCAAATTGAAAGCGTTTGCAGACGACAAAATTAAAGCGACTGAAAATTTGAAATTTGTTTTGTGAAGGGTAGAAAACATTGTGGGAAAAGGAGAAAATGCTGGTAACCAGCATTTTCTCCTTTTCCCACAATGTTTTCTAAAGGCTTCTTTCTCAGGGGCGTCAAAAGTAGGGATTGTGTGGTAATGGGTTAAATACTATTTTCTTGTGTTGTTTGTCGAATGACCACTGATTTTGAAAATAGCCCAACAACTGCATTTTCACAGCTCTAATTGAAACTATGTTAAATTTCGCCGAGGAGTGGCTAGGTTTGTGTCATATTACTTGTTTCTTTTTTAAGTTTTAAGTTGCATTCTAAAGAATGTCTTGGACTCCTACATTCATTTCTCACCGAGTTCTGCTTAAAATGTATTTTGGTCAATTTTGAAATGCTGTATTGTGCCTTATTTCAGAAACAACTGATTTGCGGCGCCATTAATGTTATGCATAAATATTTTCTTGTTCTTATCTTATACACATTTGAAATCAATTGTGTGAGATCATTTATTGGCGTCATTTTGTACCTTTTTCATAGTAGTGATTGGGTTTTATGGGTATAATCGAAGACTACGTGCATCTATCAATTGTTGTGCATCTTTTGGTCTATTATTTGTGAAACATCGTTATGAAATAACAAGAACCCAGCATTCATCGGCATTTGAGATAAAATTATATAAATCTCACCGAGAAAAAAATGTTACGAATCTCGTCAAAAGCTCGTTTAATCCTTTACTCCATAGATTGAAAACATTGTACATTGAGTTGCGCAGAGATTAGGTTTCGTTACTACTGATTCACAGGGAGATATATCCTTATTATACTGCACAGAAAATTCTCGCGATCTGATTATATAATCTGTTCTTTAAACAGCTTATTCTACTGTTTCCTAAGTATTCCATAATTCCTTTCCCTTTTCTCTTCTTTCTCTATACTCCGCTTTTATAAAATGTAAAAGAACAGCATTGTATTCTATGCTTTCATTGTTTGTATGTGTGTCACTGACCTATAACGTAATAGATTTATTTATATATTTCTTGTAGATGACGAAAAACTTTAATAGTTTAAGTCAATAAAATACTCTGTTCTATATAATTATGTACAGTGGCAAAAACAAAGTAATTTTTAAGCAGTTTCCTTTCGGGAGCCCCGTATACATGACAACGCTATCACAGAATATCCAAAATGGCGGCGTCGATCAGGATTAAGATCAAGATTATGGGCCAAGCTGCACGTTTTAGCACGTATTACCAAGCTTCAGTGACGTCAGTTCCCAGTGACATCAGTTTTCATTGAATTGAGGCACTAAGAAGGAAATTTCTACTTAGCATACGCAATTTTTCAACTCAAACAACAAGTAAAACTCGCTTAACAAACGTTGGAATGGTAAAACTTTGCAGTATAATAAATTCGTTATACGCTGAGATACCAGGTCTCTGCAACCTGACCGTGCAACTAATAATGTCGTATTCCAGAAATTTCTAGTTTCCGATTTGCTTATCTTCTGTGGGAAGTTATACCGATTAAGGTCGTAATACTTCTTATGCAATCCTTTTTTTTTTTTGAAAAGTGTGCCATTTAACCCATTACCAAACGACAATATTTTCGACTGGTCCAAATTGAAAGCATTTGCAGACGACAAAATAAAAGTGACTGAAAATTTGAAATTTGTTTTGTGAAGGGTAGAAAACATTGTGGGTAAAAAGGAGAAAATGCTGGTTACCAGCATTTTCTCCTTTTCCCACAATGTTTTCTGAAGGCTTCTTTCTCAGGGGCGTCAAAAGTAGGGATTGTGTGGTAATGGGTTAAAGCTTGAAAAAGTCTCTCAAAATGTCAAGCACATTAAACGTAGAACACAAAAGGTCAGTATTTCTTTTGTTTTGCGTGAAATTGTTGTCAAAGTGCATGCTTTTTCTGTATTTCTTTTTTTAACTCCTTGAAATGACAGAATTATACATTCCGACATAAAAAGCATTTGCAAATACTATTGAAATAACTGAATTTGTCTATACTAGGACAGATAAATTGCTGAAATAAGAAAAAGTGCTGCTTTTTCTCATTTTCACACTTTTTTTTTTTCAAAAGGCTCCTTCATCTGGAGTGTCTTGAACAGGATCAACCCATTTCCACACAATCCCTACTTTTGACGACCCTGAGAATGAAGCCTTTAGAAAACATTGTGGGAAAAGAAGAAAATGCTAGTAACCAGCATTTTCTCCTTTTCCCACAATGTTTTCTTACCCCTCACAAAATAAATTTCAAATTTTTAGTCACTTTTATTTTGTCGTCTGCAAATGGTTTCGATTTAGACAAGCCTAGAATATTGTCGTTTGGTAAAGGATTAAGCCTAGCTCTAGACTGCTGTTCGTAAAAAGGCCCTTAAACAAAGGCACTTGATTTTGTGATGTCTTCGACTAGTCTATACTGCCATTACTTATAAGGTCAACAGGACGAGAATCTTATCAAGAAACAGGTGCTTCTGTGTTTAACCGGAAGTGCACGACGTATATTTGTCACAAATGATATTATCATTATTATTCTTACGCGATTAAAAGTAAATCCCCAAACACCATCTGTAGTATTAAGTTATTTGTGAATATCATAAGTTATATGAATTATTTACCAGCATAGAACCTCTTTTGCATTATTGTGAAAATAATTATTAAAAAAAAAAGGAATTTCTATTCTGTAAGTATTTTGTTGAAAATGAGGTCAACATCAGCTATCGACGAAACAAGTCTAAAAATACATCTGTTTAAAAAAAGGGAAAACAGATCTTTTGTTACGCTATTTTCAACGTAGAGAGGGAATGGGAAAAAAACATTTTGTGGTAAATAATTTATCAGTAATGTAAATTTTGTTTTGATGCATTGAAGTGACGTCAAACGGCCCCTGTAATATAGGCATTCATTCGTGAAAAGCTGGTTACACAATAAACGTGGCATTGCATTGTTTTACATATGGCAGTATTTTCTTAATTAATTGACTTAAAATTTCTGCATGATGAACTTGGCATAAGATTAATGATTCTTTACATATATTTAAACAAATTGTTTTCCATCAAAGGCATATTTGAAATACTAGTTATTCCTTATAGATGTTTATAATCCTTGCTGATATTTACAGTTCTGACGTCATCAAACCTGCCAGCCTTCCGTTATTTTAAGTGGGCATTTGTTTGTTTTATACTAGTGTAAATTGAAACTGTTCATAAATACGAGGAAGGATTTGGGAAATACAGTGGTAATACAGAGTTGTTTTTTGCACTTCCCACATTTTCAAAAAAATTTGACTGGTCCAAAATGAAGCATTTGCAGACGACAAAAATAACGTGACTCAAAAAAATTTTTTTTTTCTGGGAAGGTACAGATCACTGTGGGAAAAGGAGAAAATGCTGGTTACCAGCATTTTCTCAGTTTCCTATTTTTTTTCTCAAAAGCCTTCTTTTCCAAGGTCGTAAACCAGGGATTGTTTGGTAAAGGGTTTAGTCACGTTCTTCTCTTCTACGAATACCTTTATTTAAAGCACGCACAGAATAACATAGGGCAAATCATATTTATATCGTGGGGTGAGGGAGATGGAAGGTTCGAATACTTTTAGGACCATAGTCTGAATGAATTTGACCAATTATAAGAAATTATTTTCAAAAGGCATCTTTCTCATGGTCGTCAAAAGTCAGGATTGTGTGGCAAAGGGTTAAAGTCTGACTGTCGTACGGTTGTACATAAAAAGCCTGATTCCCATGTTACTTATAGTCTTTGTCAACTTTGATGAAATAATTGTCACACAAGGAAGACTTGATGGTTTGTTACTGTACGAGGTAATTTTTCTGTAGATAGACAGTTTCTTATTCGTTTGTTGGCAACAGATGACAGTGACCACTGGTCCGAGAGAAACAAAAATGGCGGCTGTACTTTATTCATACATACTTAAATGTTCATTAATTTGCCATCAGTGATTTATCACTAGAGATAAATCGTCGGTTCACTTCAAAAACCTCGTAACTACAGCCTTAAACAAGCTGTAGTTATGATGTTTTTTTGAAGTAAACTGACGAAATGCTCCGCATACATGAGCAGACCAGCCTGTCACAAGCTTGATGGAAAGCAAACAGAGAAAACCACCTACCGCAATTCGACTGAACTGACCTTGAGGAAGCCAGTCAAATGTCAGTTAGTTTCGTTCAATGTGAGGATCATGATCAGATGAAAGATTTATGCTGTCTAGTCATCTTGTGCCAAAATTATGGCGTTAATACTGATACTGCAAAATTGTATATCGTTGGTTTACTTCAAAAAACCTCGTAACTACAGCTTGAAACAAGCTGTAGTTACGAGGATTTTGAAGTAAACCGACGTTACATTCTTTCGGTATGCTCGTCGCAAATTGATACTTTTTTCTCAGTGCTCGAAAATACAATTATTTCCTTTTAACTCTTTACCAAATGACAAATTCATAGACTGGTTCAAATTGAAAGCATTTGCAGACGACAAAATAAATGTGGCTGAAAAGTTAAAATTTGTTACGGGAAGGGTAGAAAATATGGTGGGAAAAGGAGAAAATGCTGGTCACCAGCATTTTCTTCTTTTCCCAAAATGTTTATGAAAGGCTTCTGACTCAGGTCGTCAAAAGTCTTGATTGTGTGGTAAAGGGTTAAATCTTTAATGTAAGTTTAAAGGTGCGGACGCTGTCTACAGATTCAAAATAAGACTGCACGTTATTTTCTGTCGTCAACAACATGTTCTTAAATAATTCCTTTTTTTTTATTTACAGAATTCAAGACGGAACATTGAAATAGGACGTAGGCTACTTCAAAGTGTCGAGAACTTGGAAAAAAGTTGGTGTCTAAGTATAATCGTGTGTTGATTGATGTTTATCATTCAATTGGAAATACTAGCAGTGGACATAATATGAAAGTGAAACAATACTGTATATGGGAGTGAGGAAAGTGAGTGCAAATACATCATAGATAGTCTATATTCGTGGGAGAAAAAATCCGAATGTTTTAAATTCGTAAAATCGAACGAACAAAACGGATTCGAGGCTGAACCATATATCGATGGATGAAAATAGTGGAAAGAAGTGAGAGATATAAATGTAAACAAGGACGGTAGGAGGACAAAAACTGCCCCATTGTTAGTGAAATGACAGATTGTTACGCAGCTGACCGAGGACGATGAAGTCATTTTTTGCGGATCTCTATGGCCTTGTTATACTGTTTATCGTATTTTTTACGCTGTATGTTACAACTGGTGGTAAGTCATGACCTTTCTGATATCTTGATTGCGACCAAACCATTCTTATATAGACGGAATATATAGAGGATATTTCTAATTTTCGGCGAAAGATAGATATTCGTTTCA
Source organism: Tridacna crocea (assembly GCA_943736015.1). Lineage (NCBI taxonomy): Eukaryota > Metazoa > Mollusca > Bivalvia > Cardiida > Cardiidae > Tridacna > Tridacna crocea. The sequence continues at coordinate 10,406,667 of OX031060.1, read as the reverse complement.
TCGAGTGGGCTCCATCAGTAATATTTTCACAAGTGGCGCATCTTTCACCGAAAAAAAAAAACACCAAATATTCTATTTATTTCATGCTTTTAACCGTTTTTGGGAGGAGCTTTATAAAAACCCAGTACAGTTCTTTTCCGTTATTCCCCGGCGGCGTACCCCGCCCGCATAGCAACGTATCACAATATTACGTCAAGGGAGAGAAATGTAAGGTAAATGACGTCATATTTCCATGTGCTTGTGAGGCACGCGTAATTTATCTAGGCAACAAGACCATGAAAATCGGTATTTTCACTAGTGGTACCAGTGTAAGATCAAAAAATATTTTCACTGCTATTGTTCGATATCCTACCAGAAAGCATGAAATAATATGTTCTAGTAAATTTCCTTATCCTTACACAGCCAATCCAGAATTGTGTTACTTTCAAATTCAGAAATTTGCTAAGAATAAGACTAAGAATATTCTTAAGGCTTTAGTTGGTGAATATGAAATAATTAAACGGATGTTTTAATGGTTAGTTTAAACTAGAATCGAATATCATTATGAGGTTATTTAACATGCTTGGGTACAATACCGAATTCTATTGGATGAGTACACTGCAGAATCAGTCCATATTTTGGACGAGGCTACAGCCAAAATATAGACTGGTTCTGCAGCGTACGAATCCATTTGAATTCAGTATTGCACTCAAGCATGTTAAATTACCTCTTTATGTCACACTTTCGTATTGAGTTCAAAGTAAAAGACACGTATAGGATCATTTCAATTTGAATAGTTAAACAAGAGGGCCAAGATGGCCCTGGATCGCTCACCTGAATTTTTGAGAGGTCCATAGCTTTTTTTTGAGGTATTGAAATACTGGAAACAAAAATCATTATTTTTCGAAGCAATTTTCATTAGGTCACCGGTAAAAGTCATTTTAAAATCAGACCAGCAGTTTCAGAAAAGAAAAAAAAAAAATGTAAGAGTTTCTTAATACCCGTCTAGTGCAAATAGCCCCCATTCACCAGAGCCATGTTTCTTGAAGGATCAAAATTTCGCAAACATATTTTAAAAAGGGTCAATGAAGGAACATTTCTGTGAAATTATTCTAAAATCTAACTAGCCGTTTCAGAGTAGACGAATTTTCAAGATTTTTTTCATGTTCGTATAGTGCAAGTAGACCTCATTCACCAGAGCCATGTTTCTTGAAGGATCAAAATTTCGCGGACAGGATTTGAAAAGGGTCACCCAAGGAATATTTCTGTGAAATTATTTTAAAATCTGACCACGGGTTTCAGAGAAGAAGAATTTTCAAGAATTTCATTTCCCTATAGTGCAAGTAGACCCCATTCAGCAGAGCCATGTTTCTTGACGAATCAAAATTTCACGAACAGTTTTTAATATGGATCACCCAAGGAACATCTGTGTGAAATTACATGTATTTCAAAATCTGATCAGCCGTTTCAGAGAAGAAGAATTTTCAAGAATTTCTTCATGTCCGTATAGTGCAAGGAGCCCCCATTCACCAGAGCCATGCTTCTTGACTAATCAAAATTTCGCGAGCACATTTTGAAAAGTATCACCAAAAGAGCATGCCTGAGAAATTATTTCAAAATCTGACCAGCGGTTTCAGAGAAGAAGAATTTCTAAGAATTTCTTCATTGCTATATAGTGCAAGTAGCCCCCGTTCACCAGAACCATGTTTCTTGACGGATCAAAATTTCGCAAACAAGTTTTGAAAAGGTTCACCAAAGGAACATCTCTGTGAAATTATTTAAAAATCTGGCCAGCAGTTTCAGAAAAGAAAATTTTTAAAGAATTTCTTTAAAAAAAATCCATTTGGTTGCAATGGCAACCAGAGTTTTTGACGGAATCGAATTCTGTGAACACTTTTTGAAGAGGATATTCTAAGGAACATTCTAGCCAAGTTTGGTCCAAATTGGCCAAATGGTTTAGGAGGCATTGTTGACGACGCACTACGGACGACAAACACCGGGTGATCCTAAAAGCTCCCCTTGGGCACGTTATGCTCAGGTGAGCTAAAAAGGAAGACATCCAAACATATCAAGAGAGAGTTTGAAGTTGCTTTGTTTACAACGGACTTCGGTAGATTACTATTCCGGTCCAATATCGATATTCGGGACTCTAGCCTCGTTTTAAAAAATCCATATTGGACTTTTGTCTCGTTCTGAAAAATCTATAGTGGACTCTTGCCTCGTTCTGAAAAATCCGTATTGGATGTACAACGTCTTATAGACTGGTTACCGCCCCTGATACTACTACGTGTATAGGTAATACACGGTATACAACGGTGGCCAGTTCAAGCGTCTTATATGGGCTAAGATATTTTGTACTCACGTGGTAGTATTAGAGCGATTTCATTGGACGTTAAATTGTAGGTGTGAAATAATGGTAGATATGTCAATAGTCTACTTGTGCAAATATAGCTAAGAATATTTGAACATTTCAATTGGCGCCATCTAGCAAGCCAACTAGGGTTATTTTTTAGCAGGAAATTTAGCATGAGATAATTAATCATTTTAAAGTTTAGAGATGTACGTGTTTATTTTTTAAATTAAATTATATTTTTTCATAAACATTTTATTTCCGTACCATTGAAACTACTGTTAGACATATCATAAACGCAAACAAATGGTTCAAAATGAAATTGTGGAGCGGGGGAAATTTTCAGATGGATACAATAGTTAACTCTACCAAACGACGTAATTTCAGACTAGTCTTAATTAGAAGCATTTGCAGACGACAAAATTAATGTGACTCAAAGAATAAAACTTGTGTTGGGAAGTGAAGAAAACATTGTGGAAAAAGGAGAAAATGCTGGTTACTAGCATTTTCTCCTTTTCCCACAATGTTTTCAGAAGGCTTCTTTCTCCAGGTCGGGAAAACCAGGGACTGTTTGGGACACAGTTAACGAAGGATCACTGCTGCAAACGGACAGCTCCTCCTTCAACTGTCAGGGTGTACAAAGCTATCACGTGTGTTTATCTCCTTCCAGATCGACTAAATTCTAGACTGATCGAAACTGGAAGCATTTGCAGACAACAAATCGAATGCATCGTATATAATAATGTCTTCTATCTCTGAAAAGGCAGAAACCACGGAAAGACGAGGAGAAAATGCTGGTTACAAGTGTAATTGATTTTTTAGGGTGAAAAATCGAAATTTATTTAATTCAGTGAGTATATCGATAACATTTTGACGAATGGCATATGTTACCGTGATGTGCTCGAGATGAAATAGATTTCGATCTTTCACTGAAAAGACAAAAACAAATATTCTATTTATTTCGTGCTTTAACCCTTTCCCGGGGGGGGGGGAAAGAAGGGGAAACTTAGACAAAATCCAGTACAGTTATTTTCTGTTACTTTCCGTGGCGTAACCCCTCCGCATAGAAATGCATTACAGTATAACGTCAAGCGCGAGAAATGTGATGTATATTACGTCATATTTCCATCTTGTTGCGAGGCACGCTCATTTTACCAAAGTAACAACTCTTTCAGCCTTCCAATTTAAGATTTAGGATATAAAAATTGGTATTTTCACTGGTCCTAACTATGAAATGTCGAAAAATACTTCACCAATATTTCTCGATAACCTACTGGAAAGCATTAAATGATTATATTTATTCCATAATATACCAAAATTTTTCACTCGCGGCAGTTAAAACTCGGGGTTGTTTGGTAAATATATTAACAGACACGTGGGTGGGGAGTGTTTATAACGCAATCACGACTCTAGTTTACTGCCCTCAGATATTACACGCATTGTAAACATCTGATTTTTTGTTTTATTTATATGCAAAATGACAACAGAATGATTTACGACAAGTTTTAAAGCGGTACTAAAATTTTAAATGTTACTCTACGAATACCAAGGTCAACGTTGAATGCCATAACGCACAGTGTCACAGGTAACGCTTCCATCGCAGTACCTATAAAGGTCATTTCCGATAAGTGTCGTCCCGGATTAGTCTGTGCATTCTGTGCAGACTAATCCGAAACGACACTTTTTTTATGTAATTTTCTGTTTTGCAAAGGTCAAATGTATATGACAAAATTTAATGCAGTTGTAAAGTGCCGTCTCGGATTAGCCTGCCCGGACTGCGCAGGCTGATCCCAGACGACACTTTACGCAAATGTCCGAATGCCCCTTCTCGCGTGTTGCAGCCTTACAATGTCAAGCTTTCAGGCTACGGAAATATGTAAGAGGAATGTTGAAAGGTTCTTTGTAATCATTTTTGAGAGGCAAGTAACACAAAAGGAAAGTTCCTTCGGTGTAAAATCAAAATATATTTTTTATTCTTGAACATCAAAATTTAGAATTTCACTCAAAGTCACGTGTGAAAATGCTGCATTGTGGTCTTCACGAATAGAAATGAGTTTTAAACAAAAAAGAAACCCTCCATGAAATGTCAGCTGTCTCCTTGTTTCCGACTATATCTCCCTCTCTGTCTCTACCCGTGTCTGTTTGTTTGTCTGACTGTTCTTACTAACAAAGTCCGTAACAAAAAAACCCAAACAAACAAACAAAACAAAATAAAAAAACCCCAAACAAACAAACAAACCAACAACAACAACAACAACAAAAAAATGCATGACAAATACAGCGACCTGGCAGGATTCGAACCCTATGATACCCGGACGAAGGGCCAACGCCATAATCGCTGAGCTAAAGAGATATCTCCCCGACGCACTTTTTAGCTATTGTATTTAAATCGGGACAAAGCCATGCATGAAGGAGTGGCCCCCTGTAACAATCTATTAACCCTTTCCCAAACAATCCCTGGTTTTTAAAGGTCAGGAATAGAAGCCTTTTGAAAACATTGTGGGAAAAGAAGAAAATGCTGGTAACCAGCATTTTCTCCTTTTCCCACAATGTTTTCTACCCTTCCATATAGAAAAATCATCTTTTTGGCAATTGTTAATTTGTTACCTGCAAAATGCGTTCAATTTGGTCTGGTCCAAAAGTTTGCCGTTTGTGAAAGGGTTAATGACGCAAAGCCTTGTTAGGCAGAAAATTTTAGGACCATAAATGGGATTAATGGCTCAATCCCGGACAAGCTCCCATCTTACGAACAGAGCTTGTAACAAAGAAACAAATGAACGAATACATGGCAGTAATACATGTACAGGGACCGGGCAGAATTCGAACCAAAAAACCCCGGACGAAAGGCCAAAATCATAACCACTGAGATAAAGGGGAACAGGACATTTGCCCCCTGGACATCTGCCCCCGGACTTTTGCCCCCGTAGAACACCTGCCCCATGGACATCTGCCCCCCGAACATTTGCCCCCGCAGGACATCTGCCCCCTTAGGACATCTGTCCCTGGACATCTGCCACCTTGACATTCGCTCCCGTAGGGCATCAGCCCCCATAGGACATTTGCCCCCCCCCCCCCCCCCCCCCGACATTTGCCCCCCCGACATCTGCCCCCCGGACATTCGCCCCCTTAGGACATCCCTTCCCGATTATTTGCCCTGGTAGGACATCTGCCCCTGGATATTTGCCCCCGTAGGATAACTGCCTCCTGGGAAACGATACGCCTCTTCTAAATGATGTTGAAAAACTAATAACATCCTGAATTTTGCATTATTTTTCTTAAAATGCAAAAAAAGGGGTTTACAGCAGGCGTGCCAGATGAGTAACTGACTCTATAGTTATCATACTGGAAGTTTGATATTAAACCTGAAATCAATTAATCAGCCGAATTTTCCAACAAAATAGCAGTTAACGATACAACAGCTGAGAGATCTTTTTCATAGTGCCGGTCAAAATTACCATGTACAGTATACATGTATATCTCAAAGTTGCTTTTTTGAGATTGTCCCTTAAAGGAGCTAGACGTCCAAGTTGTAAACAAACTGAGGGGGCAGATGTCCAGGGGGCAGATGTCCTACGGGGGCAGATGTCCGGAGGTCACATGTCAGGGGGGGCACATGTCCTTGGGGGGGCATATGTCCTAGGGGGGGCACATGTCTGGGGGGCACATGTCCTAGGTTGGCAGATGTCCGGGGGGCAAACGGCCAGGTGGCAGATGTCCTAAGGGGGCAAAAGTCCGGGGGGCAGAAGTCCGGGGGGGGGCAAATGTCCTAGACCCGAGATATAGGGATATCTCCCAAACGCAAATGTTAGGTATTGTACTTAAATCGGGACAACGCCATGCATGAAGGAGTGATCTCCCGTAACACTGTCAGTCTCCATCTCCATAGCTCTGTCTTTCTGTAAAGTAATTTAATGTAAATGAAGTTAACAGAGTCACGTTCAGTACCTAATTAGCCCCAAGCTTTTCCATGTTAGCTCCACTTGATGCAACAAAAATAACTGCTCTAAAAATGAAATGAAAGACCTCCCTGTCACATAAAAGAACATAGTCCCGTGATTCTAGACCACGTTTTCTGAACATTTATAGTAAAACGATAGTTCTTTTTTTGTGAATAATTTCGTGACACTGAAATTCCATAGGCATAACATTCACACATTTCTTTCTATATGCAGTCGCCTTCTTACGTCTTGCAGTAGAATGAAAAATAAGAAAATAAAAACATTGAGGCTGAAGAAGAAATTGCTCGTAACGAGCAATTTCTTCTTCAGCCACAATGCTTTTAAGTATATTCATGTATTTCAGCATCAAACATGCCAATTTTCTACATGTTATAATACGAATGCTTTCAACCTCGTGTATTGGATAGATAGGATCAGGGTGAAATGTGTCGGTAAGCCTTTTCCGTCAGTTGCTGACATATATTGTCTATTTCCAACTTCCGGAAACCAGTCAAGTTTTATTTTTAGCTCAAAAGTGTCAGAAGAAAAAGAAACACGTTGTTTGCGAATGTCATATTCTTCGAAGATTCAACCTGTCTTCTAGGATGCATTACCCATCCCCCTAAAATCTGGGAAAAGTAGGGCTTACACCGAATCTAATAGCCTACTATGAAGGCATACAAACACGTACGGGCTTTTTTTTTTAAATAAATTGCCCGTGCATGGGTTACATGCATCTTCGCAAGCCAAGGCCGACGATTTACTACGCTACTCTGCCCTTGGCTGATTGAATCCGATTTCGAGATTCCTGCGATGCGCCCTCTATTTGATGCTGGTTATTACCCCCCTTTACATCATATTTCTACAAGTAAATGAATTATCGTTTTACAAACCGCTTACGAGTACACATGAAGCGATAAGCAGACATCCACGTGGGTTTCCATGTTTTACCTTCTATTCGAAAAGTAGAGACCTTGTTCTATTTTTATCGAAGATGAAATGCTACGAGTGATTTCATACGTTGCATCTAGAGCTGGCTGCATCCAATGAAAAAGCGTATCGGGTGAACGTAAAAATCAAGCTCGATCCGCCAAGGTAAGATCCACGTAGTGATCGTAAACTTGGCTCGCGAAGATGGAGTTACATGCTAACCGATCATAGCTGAATGAATGGCACCAGGTAGCGTTTTATTGAGCAAACGTTTATTTCATTTTGAAATTCAAAGTAATGGTTGTTGTACCAGAATGCCCAAATTAAATAGATGTGTATTTGCAAAATGTCATCTACCGGGAGATAATGAAAAGAGACGTAGATTAAAATAAATAGAAAGGAAAGATATTAACAGCAAGGAAAAATCTGTTTTTCCAATTAGAATTTCTCTATTTACAAGGTTGTCCGTCATTGGTCGTCTGCTGATGATTCTCACCACTGATCATTGTTTCGACAATAGAGAAAGCAGCGTGTGGCTTGGAAAGAATATTGTGCAGAGTGCGATAAAAGAAACTCTAGGAAAGCATGGATAGGTGCACTGGTCGCCGCGGTATAATTAAAAATAATGTTGAAAAACGGTGTTAAACACTAAAGAATCAGCCAACATTTGTTGATGAAGCGACGTGTAATTGTGTGAAGAAAATTGACAAAAAAGTTGAAATGTCTATCAGAATGACAAACTTTAGACTGACAGAAGTCATTTCAGTTACGACAAATGAAAGGCCCGATAGCGTCCAAAGAGAAATAATGCCAGTGTAAAAATACACTTCTATTATAATCGTAACAGAACAGAACATCGTTTGACAAAAACTTTACATTCGTAGTTGTATGGTCAAGTGGCAGGGAACTAGGAAATTTGTTCACGGCTGTGGTGGGCTAATCGTGTCGTCCAGGACGAATTGGAAACTTGTTGACGGCTGTGGTGAATCCTGTCGTCCGCAGCCAAAGGCGAGGTGGCGACATTAGTCGCCACAGCCATGAACAAGTTTCCAAGTTTCCTGCCTCCTGACCGTACAACTAATAATGTCTCCATATGTGCTCAGTTAGCTCTCTATGACTAAACGGCCTGGAATTCTGATTGGCTACAATATTCATAAACTGTGACCAATCAAATTCAAATATATATATACTCGCACTCTCTTTAAATTTTAGGACAATATGGAAACGACAGAATGCAAACCGCATATAGCTATCTGTGGAATGTTTACGCAGTTTTTATCGTTTCAAGTGTACATCTTTACGACTTGTTTTCACCCCTGTCACCGAATTATCCGAAACAAAGACATGTTTCTGTATGACAGATGGGGGACATTCATCGTCTTGACAGATTTTATAATGGATAAATATCCACGACCTCGGATTTCCCTAAAGGGATTTTACTCCCTATTTTCTCTTTGTTCTACGCCATATATAATACTCAGTTCCATAAATAGTGTGCACTTAATTTTCTTTTATTTCTCGTCGCATCTTTTACTGAAGATCAACAAATTTGGTATCATACTGTCATTCAGAGTCTGTAGAAGTTCGGAAAGTTTATCGAGAAATAACGGTGAAATATTTTTTTGATATTTCATGTTTACGACCAGTTAATTGCCTATTTTATTTTCTAATTCTTCGATTGAAGGCAGAAAAAGTAGTTCCCGCGCACTAGTTAGCTAGGTAAACAGTGCGTGCCATTCAAACATTTGGGAAATATGACGTAATCTATCCTACAATTTTCGCACTTATGTAATATTGTAATGCGTTGTTATGAGGAAGGGTACGCCACGGGGAATAGCCGTAGACGACACAACTGGATATTGATAGAAGTCCACCCCCACCCCACCCCTCAAAAAAGGTGATAAGTAGCATGGAATAATAAATAATTGGAATATTTTTTTGGGGGGTGAAAGATTGGAATTTATTTCACCTCGTGAACATCATCGGTGATATTTCCACTCGTGGCTGCGCCACTCGCGAAAATATTACCGATAATGTTCGCTCGATGACAAATTCGCTCTTTTCACCGAAAAAAAATCTCTGTGGGCGTATTCCTTTCACCTGTTCTGGCACAATGTTCTGTGATCTAGAGTGCTGTTCTGAAATGTGCGAAAGGAATATTTCAGAACACGTTACACTGTTCCGGAAGTATGTTCAGGATGAAGCACGTTCGAAACATTATTCGAAACCATATCGAAATGAAGGTACATTTGCATGATGGCTGTTGCAAGAGCTAATGTCTTAGCTGTGTTAGTTGAGAATATCATTAGCTGCGGAGAAAGAGTGCAGACGAGTCTACTATGCCCCTATTTATGGCATTCTATCGTGAAAAAGGACAATTACAAATTTTGCCATGAAGAATTGTCCGTCTTTCAGCAATCTTGTATCACCTAGCAACCGTTCAGCAGATGCGCTACACCTCGATTCGATTAGAACAGTCAGAACATGTTCTGAGGAACACGGCATATATAGTGTTCCGAAATACTCCATTGACCTAGAACATGTTCGGATTGTTCAGAGTAGCGAAAGGAATACGCCCTGTATGTTAAAGTAACAGAGATGTTTATAATACAGGGTATTTTGAGGTGTTTTCGTCTAAAAAAAATGAATCTCACGGAAACCAATCAGTTCAGTTCATTAATCATCCGTTATGAATCATTGACAAGTAAATTAGAAATCATTTATACAGTATGTCATACCTTTGCACACCTTAATGTCACTCTAAGCGACGATTGATGTATTTATTTGAGACACGCCTTGACAAAAGGGGGCTTAATGCAACGCCATTACACCAAGCAAGTCACAGCCTAAATTAGGGATATATAAAATTCACTTGGTCTATTTTTTTTGAATGGTGTTTTACGCCGCTTTCAACAGTATTTCAGTCATATCACGGCGACAGTTCACATATTCATGTTTCCTGGGTTTCACCAGTACTAGGCTAGGCTCTGAAGTGTCTTACCCACGGACACTCCTGTAAAAAAAAAAAAAAAAAAAAAAAAAAAAAAACCAGTGGAGCCAGCGAGGCTCGAACCTGGGACCTCCAGGTTACAATTTCTACACTTTACCACTGAAACACACAGGACCCTCACTTGGTCTAAATATTGACAAAAATCTGTAGGAAGAACTGTCCTCGGACATACAGAAAACTGACCGATAGCGAAAAGTTTCGGCCAAGGTCAGCCTGCGCGGACTGCGCAGGCTGACCTTGGCCGAAACTTTTCGCAGATGCATTCAGCCCCATTTTCAAAGAGCCTGGCTAATCTATTTTGATCCAACAAGATAGATTATGACCTTGATCTACACTGTCAGAAAAAATATTAGTTATGGAAGGCGTTTCGAAAATTCTAAAAAGGAAAATTTCGAAATGTTAAAAAAACAAGAGGACCATGATGATCCTGTATCGCTCACCTGAGCAGTAAAGGTCTACAATGAAGATAATTACCAAATATTGAGGTTCAAGGGCAAATGATGATGAAACAACAATGGCAAATTGTCGCAAGATATGCAATCTCATCGCAAGGAGGTATAATAGTTGCAAAGGGCAGGCAATGCAATAAACAATTTGACGTGAGACTTGAAAATTCCACTCTGGACAAGCAAAAAATACTAAAATATCATTAAAATGAAGATTAAAGTGGAATTACTCAAAATCCGTGCTAGGTAGAGTTATTGTTCTTGAACACAGTACTCGGTAATATCGCAACAAACATGCGTACCAATTTTGAAGTCGTTCTGACTTGAGATGACAAAGTTATATTAAGAAAAAGCATTAAATGCAGACTCGCGTGAGATTTTTATCGAGACAGACATTCTAACCAATTTTCAATTCAGCTTAGCAAGAAATGTGGTCACTAGAGTGCTCACAAGAAGATTTTTAAATATTTCCTTCTTGTTCTCTATGTGAAATCTAAAAACAACAACATAGGGCTAACTTTCACACTAGGGCCATAATTTGAAGTATTTTGGTAGAGGGCCACTAGATAATGCTACCTGCCAAATATGAAAGCTCTAGCCCTAATGGTTTGGGAGAAGAAGATTTTCTAAGATTTCTTTCTTTATCGCTATGTGAAATCCGAGAACCCACAACATAGGGCCATTTTCGACACTAGGGCCATAATTTAAGGTATGTTGGTAGAGGGCCACAAGATGATGCTACATGCCAAATATGAGTGCTTTGGCCATTACCGTTTGGGACAAAGATATTTTTAAAGATTTCCTTCTTTATCGCTACGTGAAATCCGAGACCCACAACATAGGGCCGATTCTTTACATCAGGGACATAATTTGAAGTATTTTGGTAGAGAGCCAATAGATTATGCTACATGCCAAATATGAAAGCTCTGGCCATTACCATTTGGGACAAGAAGGTTTTTAAAGATTTCCTTCCTGGTCTCTATGTGAAATCCAAGACCAACAACATAGCTTATTATTTACACCAGGACCATAATATGAAGTATTTTGGTAGAGGGCCACTAGATGATGCTGCATGCCAAATATGAAAGCTCTAGCCCTTACAGTTTTGGACGAGAAGATTTTTAAAGTTTTTCTCTCGGTTGCCATGGCAACCAGAGTTCTTCATGGAATTCAAATCTGAGAAGTATTTTGAAAGTGTATCACCTAGGGATCATTTCTGTGAAGTTTGATTGAAATCTGATAGTTGGTTTAGGATATTTTTTTTGTAATTGTGAATGGACGGACGGACAGACGGACGGACGGTCGGAAGACGGACATTGACCGATCATAATAGCTCACCTTGAGCACTTCGTGCTCAGGTGAACTAAAAATCCGTATAAGGCACGTTTCTGACACATTTTGCAGCACACCTGCAAGGTTATCAAAAACAATGTCACAAATGCTGTTTTAATCTAATTAATGCATTACCTTCCTATAAAAAATGTGCAGCATTTATAAGTCTTTGGTGTAAAATAATTCAACATGAATTATGAATTGAAAAGACTTAAAATATTAATTTATTATAATAATAATAATAGGCCCTAATAATAATAATAATAATAATGATTATGATAATGATGATAAATAGAGATAAGAGGGGAAAAATGTGGCAGGCAATTTCTCCTCTATCACAATGTTTTAACACTTTACCACACAATGACGACTTTTAATGACCCTTTGAAAGAAGCCTTTTGCAAAACATTTTGGGAAAAGGAGAAAATGCTGATAACCAGCATTTTCTCCTTTTCCCAAAATGTTTTCTACTCCATCAAAACTGAATGATTGCACTGTTTGTGCCACATTGAAATTGTCGTCTGCAAATGCTTTCAATTTGGACGAGGCTTAAATTTTGTCGTCTTATGAATTAAAAAAAAAGAATAGATAGAAATTATTGTTAACCCATAGAATGTTGAACAAACCCAACAATAAACATGTTCAGTCTAGAAATCAGCAGGGCCCGTATTTACCAACCATTCTTAAGAAAGGTCTTTGTCTTATTCTCCAGAATGGTTCACATTTGTAAGTCACACAACTTCTGATTGGCTAAACCATTCGGAGTAGCCAATCAGAAGTTGCACCTTACGTAGGTGACTGTAGTGGGGAATGACCGTAGTTGGCCGTAATAAAACGTAGCGAACGTAGTTGCACGTAGTTACACGTTGTTAACCGTAGTTCAACGTAGTAATGAACGTAATTTGAACTTACGGCGCAATATTTTCGAAAATGTTCAAAAATTTGTTACGGTTAACTACGTTGTTGTAACCGTACTGTGGCCGTAGTTTGAACGTCTTTGACCGTACTTACACGTAGTTCAACGTACTTAGACTTAATATATTGCCAAGTTTGAACCCTCTTTCAACGTACTTTCAACGTAGTTGACCGTAGAAGCAGTGCGGCAGACTATGTTTGAAATCAAAGCTATGGTCAAACCTTACGTAGTTGACCATAGTGGGGAATGACCGTAGATGGCCGTAGTTAAACGTATCGAACGTAGTTACACGTAGTTAATCGTACTTTAAGGAGTAATGAACGTAGTTTGAACTTACGGTTTGCCCGTACTAAGCGCAAAATTTTCGAACATGTTCAAAAGATCGTTACGGTTAACTACGTTGTTGTGACTATACTGTGACCGTAGTTTGAACGTAGTTAACCGTAGTTAACTGTAATGTGTTCAACACGTTCAACTACGGTAATTTCCTAATATGGCCATATGGTAATATGTGACAGTAGTTTAACTCTTTACCACACGACAAAACTTTAGACTGGTTTGAATTGAAAGCATTTGCAGACAACAAAATAGAGGTGACTGAAAAATTGAAATTTGTTCTGGGAAAGGTAGAAAACACTGTGGGAAAAGGAGAAAATGCTGGTTACCAGCATTTTCTCCTTTTCCTACAGTGTTTTCAAAAGGCTTGTTTCTCAGAGGTGTCAAAAGTAGGGATTGTGTGGTAATGGGTTAAAGAACACTGACTGGAGCCTACCCATACTGACCAACACAAACACAACATTTTACCGTAGCTTTACACAGTTGACCTTAATTTACCTCAGTTGTGCGTACTTAGGAAGTAGTTTATACGTAGTTTAGCGTAGTGTAGTTAATCGTAGTTAGATGTAGTAATACCGTAGTTAGCCCCTGCCACTTTGCACGTAGTTGAACCTACTTATACTTTCTGTATCGCCAAGTTCGAATCTACTTTGAACGTACTTCAACGTACTTGACCGCAGTAGAAGTAAGGCAGACCACGTTTGAAATTAACTACGGACAACTACGTGCAACTGACCGTAAATCTGGCCATAGCTTATAAGAGTATTCTCAAGAATGGTTGGTAAATACGGGCCCCGACCGAAATAACTGCAGTTATACGGTTGCTCTTCTTATAAATGTTACAGCTAAGTGGACGGTGTAGATCAAGATCAGACTGCACGTTTTGTGCAGTCTGATCCTAATCTACACTGGCCACAAAGCAAACTATTATTGTAAAGGGAGATTTTAACATAACTACAGTCTCGATGCATTCATGGGTAGGGCATTTTCGAAAAAAAAAAAAAGAAAGAAAAAAATACTGACAAAAGCGATCAAAGATTAGACTGCACATTCTGTGCAGTATGATCTTGATCTACAATGTCAACAAAAAGCACGTGAAAATACTTTCAGTAAGCTAAGAGTTGACTAAATGGCCTTCAAAACTTTTAACAGTCGCGTTTTAAACTTGACCTCAATCTGAAAATTCAGCGCATTTCTTATTTTGGCACATACTTAATTAAATCTTTACCTCACAATCCCGACTTTTAACAATCCTGAGAAAAAATGCTTTTGAAAACATTGTAGGAAAAGGGGAAAATGTTGGTAACCAGCATTTTCTTCATTTCCCACAATGCTTTCTACCCTTCCCAAAACGAATTTCATTTTTGATTCACATTTATTTCTTGTCTGCAAATGCTTTCAGTTTGGACAAGTCTAAAATTTTGTCGTTTGGTAAAGGGTTAAATCAGCTTGTTTTGGTGTTAGCGCATGACGACACTTAATTTCCTTGCGGGTATATTTAGCATAAAGATGCCAATCATTAACCCAAAACCACGCAATCCCTACTTTTGACGACCCTGAGAAAGAGAGCATTTGGAAAAAAATGCGGGAAAAGGAGAAAATGCTGGTAACCAGCATTTTCTCCTTTTCCCACATTGTTTTCTACCCTTTCCAAATGAATTTTCAATTTTTGATTCACATTTATTTTGTCGTCTGCAAATGCTTTAAATTTGGACAAGTCCAAAATATTGTTGTTTGGTAAAGGGGTAGAGCGACTTCAAACTATATTTCGCGAGGCTAACCACCTAAAGATCTTAAAGTAACCACTAGGCTTCTGTTAGCCACATTCTTTTTTTTTTACCGTCTTCTCTGTATTTCGCCCGCCCAGGTGGCTCAGTGGTGAGCGTATCGGACTCATGACCTGGTGGTTGTGAGTTCGATACCCGTTTGAGGCGAACTTTCTCTCCGGCGTATTTTCGCCTTTCTCCTCTGCTATAGCATGTGAGAAAAGTGGTCGGTGGCTTTTGAAAGAAAGTAGTCTAAGTACCGGTGTGAGAAAGCCAGGAAACACATGTGCGTCACCGACCGCCATGATATGACCTTAGCTGTTAAAGTGGCGTTAAATCCCAATACAACCAACTAACTCTGTAATTTCTATGTCTGGGCAAAATTTGAACTTTAATTTTCTTTTATATATTCATATAGATTACAAACAACGCGTATTACGGACAGGCATGATTGGAGGACGGGAGAGTTACCTTAAAATGGTGGATAGAGAACTTCCGGTTGGGGCAGAACTTGTAGATCCGCCTAAAATCTGGCCTGACGGATACATACAAGGACGGAAATCTCGGCTGACAAAAAGTATGGTGCTCCGTAAATATATGAGTACAACAACTGAGAAATGGACTCATCGAAATAGAACGAGTGACAATCTAAAGTTTCATCCAGCGGTAAGAAGGTTTTTTTGTCAGCAGTTTTGTTTTTTTTTTTTACAAAACTGGCGTAGTACCTTGCTGCTCAAAGCGGCATCGATAATAAATAGAGGATTTTTTTTGGGGGGGGGGGCGTGTGTGAAAGATCGAAATCTTTTTCATTGAGTGAACATGTGAACATAGTCGGTCATATTTTGCCGATGATTTCCAGTTGATAAGATAGATTTCGATCCTTCACTGAAAAAATTAAAATTAATAGTCTGTTTTTAATTATTCTAACCCCCCTTTTTTTTGGAGAGGACTTAAAATCAAAATCCAATAGAGGCGATTTTGAGAATTTTCCCCGGCTTACCACATAACAACGCATTACAATATTACGAATAAAGCGCGAGAAATGTGGGGTAAATCACTTTATATTTCAATCTGGTTAAATGACACGAGCTGTTTACCGAGGTAACTTGTGGGCGGAAACTACTGTTTTCACCTTCATTTGAAGATTTACAAATTAAAATAGGCGTTTTTCACTGATCGTAACCATGAAATATCAAACGAAATTCCCACGTTATTCAGGAAATAATCTTCTTCCTATCGTGGTTTATCATTCAATAAACCACAGTTGTGAGTTATGAGGCACAATAAATAATCCACGAGAGCGATAGCCCGAGTGGTTTATTTATTGCGCCACATAACTAGAAGAAGATTATTTCGATTCTAAAATGACCAATTCTTAAAGAAAGGTTGGTTGTATTGGTTGTATTGGGGTTTAACGCCACTTCAAATGCTTAGGTCATATCACGGCGGTCGGTGACGCACATGTGTTTCCTGGCTTTCTCATACCAGTAGCCTACTTACACAACTTTCTTTCCAAAGCCACCGACTACCTTTCTCACATGCTTCAGCAGAGGTGAGAGGCGAAAATACGCCGGAAAGAAAGTTTGCCTCAACCGGGTATCGAATTCACAACCACCAGGTCACGAGTCTGACACGCTCACCATTGAGCCACCTTGGCGGGCTTCTTAAAGAAAGGAAAACAAGTTCAAACTCGGAGTAAACACGCGGATGAAGATAATGTTCCATTGAATAACCCACTCATTGAATGACGTCACTCGATATCTCGTAGAAAGACGTCACTCTGCATGGATTGTCGCAGATTTTACAACGCTTTCCCTGTACTGTGTTTATAGAGCCGAATTCGCGTGTCATATTAGAATTCTCGATAAACTACAGAAAAAACATGAAATAAATAGAGGATATTTGTTTGTTTTGGTGAAAGATCAAAATTTATTTGATCGAGAGAACACCATCGAGTGAACACAATGGTGTTCACGAAATTTTTCAGTTACAATTATATTGTCGTCTGCAAATGATTACAATTTGGACTAGTCTATAATTTTGTCGTTTGGTGAAGAGTTAAGGGTTTATTTCTTCCGTTTAAACTCGGGATTGTGGTAGGCTCTTATCAGCTGATTTTTAACTTTTTGTTTCAGACAAACATCAGAGATCTTTACACACTACGACAACACCATCTACAAAGAGCATGCAGCATTCAGGGGACCCCACAACCTTTGACCTACAACTCAACCAAAATACAGGACACCCTTCTGGTTGAGAGGAAGCACTCGATACTGTTTTGCAACATTCCAAAAGTGTCATCTTCGTTTTGGAAGCGAACATTGACAGTAATGAAAGGAGGAGGACAATTTTCGTCCCCGTTCGAAGTGACTCTGGCTCAATCAGCATTGCCATCTTTTCACAGTGTAAGACGAAGGATGAATTCGTCCGAAATGGAACGTTTCATGACCAAAGTCAGTTCCTTTATTTTTGTGCGCGATCCTTACGCAAGGTTGTTTTCCGGATATGTGAATAAGATTTACTGTCCAAACGAGTACTACTGGAAATCTATGGGTACGAAGATTGCCAAGGCAACGAGACGCATCCCGTCTGAAATGAGCTTAAAACACGGTCATGATATCAAATTTTCGGAGTTTATCAAATTTATTGTGAAATTCACGGAGAAAGGGTATAAATTAGACATGCATTTCGCACCAATGAATTCAAAGTGCAATCCTTGTCGGATGCCGTACGATTTTATCGGAAAGTTAGAAAGTTTCCATAGAGACGCGGAATATTTACTGCGAGATTGGCGACACAAATTTAATGACTTCAACATCAGTTTTAACGATTTCGAGAAGGAATCAGCAATTGACACAGCTGACTTACACATCAAGTTAATGTTTAAAACCTGGAACTTTATACAGGAAACCGGCTACCCGTTATATTACATGGCTTTACGGGTATGGTCGGACCTACAAATCAGGGGTTATTTATCCAAGACCATACCTTTTCCCTTCCATCCGTCAGAGGCCGTGTACATCACCAAGGAATCGTTTATGGTAGCTATACGGAATGCTCTAAATAAACCTGTCAATAAACTCAGGGTCAAGGAACAGCGTGAGGAGGCACTTATCCAAGCTTACCGCACGGTTCCATTGCGGTATATGGAAAAATTACGGAAGTTTTTGCTGAAAGATTGTCAATTGTTTGGTTACGACGATCGGCCTGTCAAACTGTTTGATCGTAAAATGCCGTTTAAAGTAGAACATAAGTACTTAGCTGGTTTATAGCTGAGAAAATGAAATCTATACTAGATGATAAACATGTCGACTCATCCAAAATCGTAGCATTTGAAAATGTTTTGATTGGAGACATAAGACGGTTATTTCAGGGACAGAATCGTAAGGAATTCGATGCTATATAGTTGTATGCATTAGACATCAAATAATAATAATCGCAACAATTCTTAGTTAACTCTTTACCAAAGGACAAAATCTTAGACTGGTCCAGATTGAAAGCATTTGCGGACAACACAGTAAATGCGACTAAAAAATTCAAATTTGTGCTGAGAAGAGCTGAAAACCTTGTGGGAAAAGGAGAAGATGCTGCTTAGCATTTTCACTTTTCCCCATAATGTTTTCTCCAAAAGCTTTATTTCTCCTGGTCGTTAAAAGTCGGGATTTTGTGGTAAGGATTTAAGCAAATACAAGTTGGCTTCTTGAAAAAAGAAGCCAGGAGAGGTCAGCATCAATGTTTCCAAATAATTCATTGGCTTTCAATTTCAATATATTTTGGTACATGTAAACAAAGGAGTGAAAAAGCCACCGCGCAGAAACCTCATATGCTTTACATGACGGTAATTTTACCTTCTTGTCGCTTTTTAAAGTTGCATGTTCTTGTCCAGCGGTCTTCTTTCTCGTTTTTAACGAAATTCTTCTATTTTTTTCTTCTGCTTGGAATATTTGCTTAATAAAAAACTACAATTATTAGAGAGGTTATTTGAAGCCAAGGCAAATTAAATCTTTTCTGAAATTCGTCATTTAAAAAAATAAACCACGTCTATTTCCTGTTTCGTTTTTTTTTTTAATTCGCTTTATTCACTAAACCATGACGAAATAGACGGTGTGTCAGAGCAATTACGCTAGAAGAAATAGACTTAGGGCAAATTCTGTGGCAGTCTGCCTTTTAAACTCACCACTGTTGGAGAGGTCTGATGACCTCTCCAATAAGTACCGGGGAAATCAAAATAAAAGAACCCAGTTGCAATTTGGTTACCTTGCTTTTTTTTTAAATCTAACAAGGGAGATAACTTGTATGTGAATTTTCCTCCCATTGATTGTGGCGTAACCATAAAATCCCTACTTTTGACGACCCTGAGAAAGAAGCCTTTAGAAAACATTGTAGGAAAGGGAAAAAAAATGCTGCATTTTTTCCATATCACACAATGTTTTCTACCCTTCACAAACTAATTTCAAATTTTCAGTCACATTTATTTTGTCGTCTGCAAATGCTTTCAATTTTGTCGTTTGGTAAAGAGTTAAAAAGATTACGGCCGATCGATTACGGAATACCCGAGTCTTAGCCGAATCCGTACGTTTCTTTGGCGATGAAAGGCGATTTTACACGAATAACATAAGGGTGACTTTGCCAACACACAACTTCGAGTGTCATCAACCCTGAAGACGAACGCTGTAGAAAACATTGTGGAGAGAAGAGAAAATGTTGGTAGCAAGATTTTCCACTTTTACGAAATTGTTTTCTATCCTATCAAAGTCAGAAATTATCATTTGTCACCTGCAAATGCTTTCAATTTGGTCGAGTTCAACATTTTGCCGTTTGGTAAAAGTAGCTGAAAAGTTGTCGACTATAATAAGAAGCCAAACGTTGCTATTTCAAATTTATTTCTTGGGGGAAAATATCAACTTATCGGACAGTGTTGATTCAAGATCAGACTGCACGTTCTGTGCAGTCTGATCTTGCTCTGCACTAGGCGCAAAAGGTCATTGAGTCGCGCTCAGTACCCTAGGGGTTAATTTTAGGTAAAAAAAATCAGATTAGTTTTTTAATTAATTGTGAGATCTGTCTTTGAAAGGCTGGACAACATTGAGGCAAAAGGAGAAAGTGCTCATAAGCTATGCTTTCTAACAATAGTAAAAGACTTGTTTCGTGATTTAACCCTTTACCACATAATCCTTAGTTTTAATCATCCCAAGAAAGAAGAAAAAAACCCTTTTAAAAACATTGTGGGAAAAGGGGAAAATTCTGGTAACCATCATTTTCTCCTTTTACCACAATAGTTTTACCCTATCAAAGAATAATGCCATCATAAGAGCCAAATCTAAATTAATGTCTGCAAAAACTTTCAATTTGGACAAGTCTAAATTTTTTTTTGTGTGGTACAGGGTGAAGCCATATTTAAATATGTGGTCTGCAAATACTTTAACCCCTTTCCATACAATCCTGACTTTAAATGACCTAGAAGAAGAGGGCTTTTGAAAACATTTTGGGAAAAGGAGAAAATGCTGGTAACCAGCATTTTCTCCTTTTCCCAAAATGTTTTCTTCCCTTTCAGTAACAAACTCCATTATTTGAAACAAGTCTAGGTTTTTTTTTCTATACAAATGCTTTCATTAAAAGCTAGTCAACATTTTTTTTCCATACAATCCTGACTTTTAATGACCTAGAAGAAGAGGTCTTTTGAAAACATTTTGGGAAAAGGAGAAAATGCTGGTAACCAGCATTTTCTCCTTTTCCCAAAATGTTTTCTTCCCTTTCAGTAACAAACTCCATTATTTGAAACAAGTCTAGTTTTTTTTTCTATACAAATGCTTAAAAGCTAGTCAACATTTTTTTTCCATGTGGTAAAGGGTTAAAATGTGTACGAGGCTGTTATATAGTCGTTTTTGATTATTTTTTGTAAAGTTACATTAATTGACTCAATTTATCTGCAATAATCATTAAAAAAAAAACTACAACATGCATATTATAGAGTATTTTCAGAATTTCTTTTACCATTTTTCATATATGATCGAGCCGTGCCTACTGACCGAGCCGAGCCTGGGATCGAACACTACTATCGACTTAGCTACCGGGGCTCCGAAGAATTGACGATGAAGCTGCCAAACTGTTTCGTATGTTTTCATCGTACATTCGTAGGTATAGTTTATAACAAGGGAAATAACTTACCCCTCCTGTTCACTGTGTTAGAGTTGTTGTTCTTTAACGATTTACCGGGGTATCCGAGGATGACGATTTACCAAACATTCCCTAGTGTAAACGATCTTGACATAAAAGGTTTTTGAAAACTTCGTGAAAAAAATGCTGGAAAGTTTCTTTCCCAAAAATATTTCTACATGTATTTTTAAAAACCCTGGAAAATAGGACTTCTGAAAACACTGTGGGAAAACGCGAAATTAATAGTCACCAACATTTTCTCTACTTTTTCACTCTTAGATAAATCCTATAATTCTAGCCATGTTTATTCTGTCGTCTGAGACTACTTTGATTTTGGATGAGCTTAAAACTTTGCCATCTGATGAATAAGTTAAAAATGTCCAACTGATTAAAATGTTAAGACTTAAATGAAAATACATATAAACACCATATATCGAGTGCGAGGCGCTACTCACCGACCTTTCTCGGACAGTCTGACCTTGGATCTACACTGTCCAAGAAAGAGATATTATTTCCCAAAGTATAACTTTGAAATAGCAATGATTAGGTTTTTACCATCGAATCGATTTTCCTTAGTTATTTATAGGCATGATCAGCGCTTAACTATGAAAGACCATTAGGGCCATCGCCTATGAATTTGTTGAATTTAAATGCGATGCTCGATAGTTCTTTGGTGATAACGCGAAATCATGATGACGATAAAACGGTGGTACGATGATGAGACACGATATCTTATCACTCTATGATCATCGTTCTATCATATTGTCGCATTTTCTGTCTGTTTTTCTGTCTGTCTCTTTATCATTCTCTCTGTCCCTATCTGTCGTTCTCTCTCTAACGCTCTTTGTCTTTGTCTGTCTGTCTGTCTTTTTCTCTCTGTCTGTCTGCCTGTCTGTTTCTCTGTCTGCCTCTTTATCATTCTCACTGTCTCTGTCTCTCTAACTCTCCCCGTCTTTGTCTGCCTGTCTGTCTCCTTCTTTTTCTCTATCTTTTTTCTCCCTCTGTCTGTCTGTCTGTCTGTCTGTCTATTCACAGGAATCGGACGTTTAGTTGGTGAAAATAGCTAAATGTCAGCCAAAGTGGTCACTCTCTATTATAAATATACAAGGTGTGAAACGGATTTCCCAAAAAAATTCGACACGACTGTCACCCAAAATCATCGCTGAAAATGGGGTCAAATCAATATTAGCCGACATAAACACACATCTACCGTGCTCTTAAATATCTAATCTGTCGATTTATTATGTCCCTACCTGCCGTGAATCACTCTTTCCGTGTCATTCATCGTATTTCCCTAGGTCGATATTCACCAAGAATCATCCTCCCGGCGAATCCACCATGGTTCACCAACTTCCGGTTATCGGAGTGAATGAAAATGTCTGTTTACTTTTTCCAATAAATCACGTCAGAAAATGTTCATAAAATTTCCGTAGGTACAAGTTAAATGTAAGAAAAATCATGTTATATTTATATCAACACAATCGATGCAAATCAAATATATATATATATATATAATTTTTTTGACTGTATAGGTATGTGTATTCTCCGGCCCCAATCAAAAATATGCCACAATTCCCGGCCCTAACGGCCCCCTTGCTAAATATTTTATTGGCGGGTACATTTGAATAAAATTAGCACCAAATTAAAGCTTAGGTAATAACTTTTCCAATGGTATATAGAAACATGATTTTTCATGCATATGTAGTTATGATAAAAGCGTTTGAAATTCTTCATTTTTTTTTTTTTGCTGAAATGCGTCGTAATTTGTTAGTGATAAAGTCCGGCCCCAGGTGCTAAATATTTCATTTATTTGCCAAATCTAATAAGATTAGCACCAAATTAAAGCTTAGTTAACAACCTTTCTAATGGTATGTAGAAACTTGACTTTCCAAGCATGTGTAGCGTTTGAAATTCGTCCTTTTTATTACTAGGCTTCATTTTAATACTATTCTGAGCATAATACAACGAAAAATAAAAGATTTTAAATAGGGGCAGCAAGGGCCGGGAATTATGACCCATTTTGACAGGTAGGGCCGGGGAATACACTTTGCCCATTCACTCCGATAACCGGAAGTTGGTGAACCATGGTGGATTCGCCGAGGCTGATTCTTGCTAAATATCGCCCTAGGAAAATCGGATGAATGACGCGGAAAGAGTGATTCACGGCAGGTAGGGACATAATAAATCGACAGATTAGATATTTAAGAGCACGGTAGATGTGTGTTTATGTCGGCTAATATTGATTTGACCCCATTTTCAGCGATGATTTTGGGTGACAGTCGTGTCGAATTTTTTTGGGAAATCCGTTGCACACCTTGTATATTTATAATAGAGAGTGACCACTTTGGCTGACATTTAGCTATTTTCACCAACTAAACGTCCGATTCCTGTGGTCTATTAATCATTGTCTCTGGCTGTCTCTCTCTCTCTCTCTCTCTCTCTCTAACTCTCCCTGTCTTTGTCTGTCTGTCTGTCTGTCTCTCTCCTTCTTTCTCTCTCTCTTCCTCTGTCTGTCTCTTTATCATTCTCTCTGTCTCTGTCTCTCTCTGTCTTTGTCTGTCTGTCTGTCTCTCTCCTTTCTCTCTCTCTCTTTCTCTGTCTTGTCTGTCTGTCTCTGTCCTTATTTCTCTCTCCCTCTCTCTCTCTCTGTCTGTCTGTTTGCCTGTCTGTCTCTTTATCATTCTCTCTGTCTCTGTCTGTCTCTCACTCTCTCTCTCTGTCTGTCTTGTTTGTCTGTCTCTCGTCTTATTTTTCCATCTCTTTCTCTCTATCTGTCTTGTCTATCTGTCTGTCTTATTTTGAGTATTTCATCAAAACGCTCGAGCCTTTATCGACGGAATATTTAGTCCCACCAACTCACACGGATGGGTGCATTTTGATGCACGATAAATATCAGGTATATTTTTTTTTCCACTTGGTTTTTTTCCTCGGGTTGAATGAAAAAGAAAATCCCCGAATCTACCTCTAATTTTTGTTATTATTAAATCCTTTTCTGTACATAATACATCCTTTTCTGTACATAACAGACTACAAAATTTTAGACATACACACACAAAAACACCTACACAAAAAACAATGTATTGATAGACGATAAATTCAAGAAGACCCCAATGGCTGGAATGAATTTTCGTACAAAAAAAAAAATACACAGTAATGCAGCAAAATGTTGCTTACCAGCACTTTCCTCTCTTGCCACAATGTTTTCATCAACTGTGTTTCCCCGGCTTCTCCAAACTTAGGATTATTTGGTAATAGTTCCACTGCTCTAAACACCCCCCCCCCCCAAATAAATTTAAACCTTTGACTGCTAAACGCGACTCACTGACTTTACGCAGACATTGTAGATCAAAATCAGACTGCACACAATGCGCAGTCTGATCTTGGGTCTACACTGTCCGTTAAGAAGATATCTTTCTGCCAAAAATAGCAAAACTTAGGATTTTATTGTCAGAGGCGTAGCTGTCTGTACGCGAAAATGTAGTCGCTTTTCAATAAAAGAATGAACCCCTTTTCTTTGCTGTGTGGGAGGGGGGAGGGGAGGCTAGCTACGCCCCTGACTATCGGCTATAAAGTTTCGTGTTAGTTACATCATTTCCCGCTAGATGGCATTCTATAAATACTCATCTATCTAACATGGGCATCCTTGGCACAGAACCGAACCACTTTCTTACGCGACAACCCTTACTTTGAATTTAGAAATAAAATAAACCTTTACTCAATAAAACGCTACCTCGTGCACTTCACTCAGCTATGATCAGCAGTTTAGAGAAATCTGGAGCTAAAACAAGCCTGATTTTTCCTCAAACGTATAGATAAAAGCTATTTTCTCCATTGCTAAATTTTAGCGCGTAATACTACATTCTCCCCCGAAAGCGGGGAGAATGATGCGTCATATAAGATAGGTCGAATCTTCGAAGGATATGAAGAATATGACATGCGCAGACAACGATGTTAATTAGTTAGCAGGAGAAGGGTTAACGATGGTTGACATGGAAACGTGCTGGTAATGAAGGTAGTATGAGTTATGGTTTGAGACGTAAAAAATATATTTAGACAAAACAAGAGCAATGTTGTCTTTTGCAACAACTTTTACAGAGATCTGTTGCTACGGCTGAAAAATAAAAGGTGCTTACTTAATCCTTTACCACACGGCACAAGTAACCCATTACCACACGGCACAATTAACCCATTACCACACGGCACAAGTAACCCATTACCACACAATCCCTACTTTTGACGCCCCTGAGAAAGAAGCCTTTAAAAGGATAAAATGCTGGTAACTAGCATTTTCTCCTTTTCCCACAATGTTTTTTACCCTTCACAAAACAAATTTCAAATTTTCAGTCACTTTATTTTGTCGTCTGCAAATGCTTTCAATTTGGACAAGTCTAAAATTTTGTCGTCTGGTAATCATACTAATGAGGTAATTAATTAAAGACCACTCCAAATTGAAAGCATTTCCAAAGGACAATTTCATACTTGCTCAAATGATTCAACTTTTTTTTTGATAGGATAGAAAACTTTGTTGGAAAAGGAGAAAATGCTGGTCGGGGAAAAACCCTAGCAATATTAAGTGACATGTCATGGTTTGCACACCTTCAGTTGATGGATCGACCGTTTCAAGTACATATTCCCACTCCTTCAAGAGGGACTGTGCTGCAATATATACGTAAAGGAAAATATCTGGGACTGCATTATTTCATGCTTTCCGGTAGGATATCGAGAAATAGCAGTGAAAATATTTTTCGATCTTACACTGGTATCACCAGTGAAAATACCGATTTTCACGTTCTTGTCGCCTAGGTAAATTGCGCGTGCCTGACAACCAGATGGGAAATATGACGTCATATACCTTACATTTCTCGCGCTTGACGTAACGTTGCTATGCGGGAGGGGTACGCAACGGGGAATAAGGGAAAAGAACTGCACTGAATTTTGATAAAGCTCCTCCCAGAAAGGGTAAAAAGCATGAAATAAATAGAATATTTGTTTTTTTTTTCGGAGAAAAATCGAAATTTATTACATCTCGTGAACACCATCGGTAATATTTTCACTCGTGAACACCATCGGTAATATTTTCACTCGTGGCTGCGCCACTCGTGAAAATATTACCGATGGTGTCCACTCGATGAAATAAATTTCGATCTTTCACCGAAAAAAAACAAATATCCTCTATCTATCCCCCTTACTTACATCTGTACTAGTGGATTAGGTTTGTCCAAATTAAAACACTTGCTCACGATAAATCGAATATTGCTCAAATGGCAAGATTTGTCTGTACTATGGTAGAACAGGTTTTGCGAAAAGACGAAAATGCTTGTTACCAGCATTTTCTCCATTTCCCACATTTTTTTAAAGCACTTTTCCCTATGTTCGTTGAAGGCCATCATAGCTCTGAGAAAGAAGCTTTTTGAAAACACTGTGGGAAAAGGAGAAAATGCTGGTAACCAGCATTTTCTCCTTTTCCCACAGTGTTTTCTACCTTCCCAAATCAAACTTCAATTTTTGATTCACATTTATTTTGTCGTATGCTAATACTTTCAATTTGGACAAGTCCAAAATATTGTCGTTTGGTAATGGGTTAAAAGGGCTTAACTAAAAGCTTTTTTTGGGGCGTCTGAAGTAACTGATACTGTACTTTGTCAAACCTGAAATATAATAAGAGCCGTCAGAGACGGGTTATGCTCCCAGAACAAGTGCTTGTCATAAAATATATAAAATTGACATAAATTCACTTCATTTATCCTAAAAGAACCTGTTCATGCCCCCCCCCCCCCCAAAAAAAAAAAAAAAAAAAAATTTGAAGTGAAAAGGCAATTACATGTACCATCTTAGAGATAGCCAACACAAACTTGTAGAAGACAATAAGCCCACTAAGCCCCCTTTAAGCCCCCATTTCCCATAAGACAATATTGGATCATTGAAATGAACAAAACGGGTGTGTGGTTTGTGGCATTTTTGAATGATAATTCAAAATTCGAAATTTCATAAAATTTTGAGCAGTCATGCAGTAAATTTTACATCAAACAATTTTTTACATGAAGTCCCCTTTTTCCGAGACGCAGCCTGAAATTGAGAAACCGGAAGAGAGGTACCTGGACAATCTTCCAACAAGTTCAGATTTGAAATTTCACAAAGTTTTGAGCACCAATAAAATAGATACTAGTGAAAAACAATTTTTTCCATGAAGTCGCCTTTTTCTGTGATGCAGCCTCAATTTGAGAAACCAGGAAAGAGGTAATTTGCGCATTAATACTTCATAGATTGAAAAAAAAAAACAAAGGGCACATGCTGAAACTTGTAAAACAAGATATAACCATGAAATTTTGACCAAAACTGAATGAGATATTAGTAAAAATTGCAGTTTTGAATTAAGGCCCCTTTTTCCTTGTCATTTTACAAGATACCCCTTTTTTCCAAGACAGAGGGTCAAATTGAAAAACACATAGATAAAGAAACAAAAGCACATGGTGAAACTTTGAAAAAACAATATAACCATGAAGTTTAATGAAATTTTGACCAAAACTGAATGAAATATTAGTAAAAATTAGAATTTTGCAAGAAACCCCTTTTTTCCATGACAGAACGTCAACTTAAAAAACGCCCAGATTAAAAATAGCAAGGGCACATCCTAAAACTTTCAATAAACAATATAACCATGAAGTTTCATGATATTCTGACTAAAACTGAATGAGATATTGGTAAAAATTGCAATTTTGCAAGTCCCTTTTTTCCATGACACGGGGTCAAATTGAAAATCCGGGAAAGAGACGTCGGCGCCTTACCCTAAGGAGTTCATATAAGAAGTTTTATCCAATTTGGTCCAGGGGTTGTGGAGAAATGGCTTCGGACGGACGGACGGACAGACGGACGGACGGACGGTCTTAGGACCTTGTGAGGTCGAATTGCTCTAACCCTAATACACACAAATAACCCCACAAAGTTAACCCCACAAGCTAACCCTAACCCCACAAACCCTAACCCTACAACCCTAACCCTAACCCCTAACCTACCAGATGGACGGAAGGAACCCCATAGAGACTAAATGGACAAATGAGCCCTAACCCCACAATGTCGGGCCCGTAAGACCGGACGGACGGACAGACGAAGCGGCGACTATATGCTCGCCCTTCGGGGAGCATAGAAAGTGCGTGCAGATCTATGGTGGCACATTTCTGCCACGAGATATATAGGATACTTTAACACTTTACTCCATAGATACTCACTTCTACGCATTGCTTGTAGGAGCTTTTTGAAAACATTGTGGCAAAAGGTGAAATTGCTCGTCACGAGCAATTTCACCTTTTGTCACAATGTTTTCTATGCTATCAAAAGGTGCCATATACACACAAGAAACGGCTCCATCCTTGCTATTATCTAGGGTCAGTTCGAGATACGTTAGAAATGCCTTATTGGGTAAAGGGTTAAGAAGACTGTTGCGATAAAAAAAAAACTTCCCTAAAGTATTACCTAGATAATAAAAAGTTTCACGATATAGATATCGCGATACCTTTTACTTTTATCGCAATTTTTGGGGACGTTCGTACTCACAACTGACATTCATGGTATCTAGAAAAAGATACAGCTTTGGAACATCTTCGTCTCCAACCCTATTCACATAGTGCGATTAGATGTGTATGTAATGAATTCTCCTATTCCCTGAATGTCATGGTAAACTTTATTATCTAGAAATTTTACATTGTTCAGTAAATAGCTTACGCAAAGTTTCTCATTTTCTCTGCGAAGCTGACATTTATGATAAAATTATTGCGAGTGCTCTACCCGTTTCTTGATATCTAAATATAGAAAGTTCGCCTGAATGGTTTAAAATCCTTCGAAAGAGGCAATTTGAGTCGTTTTTATGTTTCACAAACTTCAGTTTACTTCGTGTATAGCCAAAATTTACCAAGCAACAATTATAAATAATTAGAATTTCGACTTACTGCCATCTCGTAAAGCCAAACAATACCGAATTCATAGAAATGGCGAACTTTCTATATAAAATATTTACGTACAATTTCTATGTTAAATATTTACTGAACAATGTAAAATTTCTAGATAATAAAGTTTACCACGACATTTTTTTCTTTCAAAAAACTTTTCACTACTAGATAAAATTGTCAGAAAACTCTGTTTTATAATTTTCGTAAATTATCCTAATAGTTATTTCGTATCTCGAGGCAGAAAAATGCCTCCATACGAATCATAAAAATAATTATTCAAGTTACAAAAAATAATTTAATTGCTTATTTTCGTCGAACGTGTAGGACTTGTATATAGTGTATTTCAAAATATGAAAACTTTTCCATTACCTTATCGGTATCGAACTATCCGTTTTACTGGCTTGTTTCTTTTTGTGTCGACTGGTGGAAAGTTTCACTGTGATGGACTACGCTTTCAATATAGGAATTTTTTCCATACACTGCGTACACCGGTATCAAATTGCACTCGGCTAAACACCTTAGTTCCTCAACAGCAACTCGCTCTTTCATTTCGAAATATTACTCAGTGGTCATGACAGTAGACACTTTCAGACCTAAAAAAAAGGAAAAAATGAACCTTTCACGAAACGTCGAAATATTGAAATGATCGTCAAGCAGACCCGAGCCTTTGAAAAAACAGTGTGGGATGAGGGGAAAGTGCTGGTCGCCAGCATTTCCCCTTACATCCCTCCATGTATTCCGCTCTTTAAATAATACGAGTTTTCTCCCGTCTCCTTACTTCTTTCATTTCCCCATCTTTTTCGTGCCATAGGTGAAAGTATAAGCTTTTGGTCGGGCGGCATGGATCAAGATCAGACCGTACAAAATGTGTGTACAGCTTGGTTTTGAATCTATACCGTCCAAAGTCGGTTGTCATTTATTCTGCTTAGCTATCCTCTTCTTGAGATATGTAACGTTTAATTATAAAATAAACACAAGCTTTCGGCGGTACAACCGCCTTCTTCAAGTGTGATCCTGTGATAAAAAAAAACAACATTTTTTTTTATCACAGGATCACACTTGAAGAAGGCGGTTGTACCGCCGAAAGCTTGTGTTAATTTATAACTGCTTAGCTATGATGATAAAAATTTGTTTTGAATTCACATGGATTATATTTCAAAACCTTACCTGAAAAAATGGTCTGCAACACGCGAAAACGGACAGTCGTACATTTGCGTAAAGTGTCGTTTCGGATCAGCCTGTGCATTCCGCGCCGGTGTAATGCAGAAAAATGACCCCCATTACAAAATGACCCCCGGGTCATTTCTCGACGTAGAGGAATGACCCATGGGTCATTTTTCGACGTAGAAAAATGACCCGGGGGTCATTTCTCGACGTTGAAAAACGACTCATGGGTCATTATTCTACGTCGAGAAATGACCCGGGGGTCATTTTGTAATGGGGGTCATTTCTCTGCATTACGCCGGCCTGCTAATCCGAAACGACACTTTACGACTGCGTTAGATTTTGTCCTACAGTAGGCTTGCGCAAAACATTAAATTAACTTGAAAACGAAAAGTTTCGGATAAGTGGGGGCGGAATGTGCTGGCTGGTCCGAAACGATACTGTACGCAACTGTAATGCCTCTTTTTTTTACGTATTGCAGGCCTTAACTCATTACCAAACGACACTTTTAGGTTTGTCCAAATCGAAAGCATTTGCAGACGACAAAATAAAAGTGACTAAAACTTGGAAATTTGTTTTGTGAAGGGAAGAAAACATTGTGGGAAAAGGAGAAAATGCTGGTTACCAGCATTTTCTTCTTGTCCCACAATGTTTTCAAAAGGCTTCTTTTTCAGGGGCGTCAAAAGTAGGGATTGTGTGGTAATGGGTTAAAGGAGTCGTGTTCCGGTAAAAAAGTACAACCCTCAGAACACCTAAAAAAACAACAAACATGTTAGATGTAGCAATAATACCCCAATTGATGCTGTTTGAAGGTCAGTCTTGACTACAATATCTCAGCAAAGCAGATTGTGTGAATCAAAGATCAGACTGCACGTTTTGTGCTCTCTGATCTTTATCCGCTCTGTTTGCAAAATCAGTATTTCTAACACATAACGGGGTAAGTGTTAAATGCGCATGAAATAAAGATGCATTTCGAAATTTTCAAATCTTTTAAAAGGTGCTGAAGCGTGAATATATACTAATTTGTGGGTAAAACACCTTGTTTTTCCTAGCAGAAGTTGTGACAGCGTACAGATTATAACAGGGAGTAAATGGAATGTCATTCAATTGAGTGAGATCCGAAATATATTTATATAAAAACAACAGATTTCGATAAAAATAAAAATAAACTATTCTTCACAAAGTTACTGGAAAGTTGCTTTAGATATTTCTTTAGTAAGAATATCATTGAAAAATAGACAGACTAAATAACAGACTAAGTAACAAAAAATTAAACATATAAAAAGATCAACTGAGTAAAACATTCAACGATTCAACTGACGCACCAATGATGCCAGTCGCGGAAGGATCCACAACCCGACGAAAAGTGCTGATAGCTGCGCTTGTCATCGGGGTCATGGCCCTTATACTTCAAATAGTCGGGTTTGCGACCCCTGGTTGGCTGATCATGGATTATAGTACTTTTAACAAAGATTATAGCTTTCGCCTAACTTTAGGACTTTGGTATGATCAAGTTAAGATTTGCTTCAACACTACTTGCCAGACGATGAGTATTGATGCATTCTTAAGGGATTATGGATTTCCAGGTAAGCGCTTCTTTCTTAATTTCTTGTTTAAGCCTGTTGTTTCAGACTGATTGTGAAAGAACTTTTCACAACTTATCAATCAGTCTTTATTTATCGCTGCCCCGAAATCCGAAAGAGTAATAGATTCCTTCCTTCCTTCCCCCCTCCCTCCCTCCTCACCCCTTCCTTCCTGCCTCCCTCCCTCCTCACCCCTTCCTTCCTGCCTCCCTCCCTCCTCACCCCTTCCTTCCTGCCTCCCTCCCTCCTCACCCCTTCCTTCCTTCCTGCCTCCCTCCATCCTCATCCCTTCCTTCCTTCGTCCCTCCCTCCTCACCCCATCCTTCCTTCCTCCCTCCCTCGTCACCCCTTCCTTCCTGCCTTACTTCCATAATTTTTTTGCTGACAAATACTACATTTTCAAAACTGTTTTCTGTCAGGATCGATAGAATTAAGGATTGTGTGGATAATGTTTACACAATTACGCTGTTTAGCGCGACTTACCTCATGTGGACAGCGTAGATCAAGATCAGACTGCACAGAACGTGCTGTTTGATACAGGATCTACACTATACAGGTCATATTGCAAAAAAAAAAAAAAAAAAGAACCCATACATTTTAATCTTGGATTTAATTGTTTGTGACTTAATATTTAAATTCTGACCACTACAGTGTTGAACACAAACTTTTTATGTAATTATGCAACATCTAACTTCTTTTCTGTAATTGGGAAGAATTCAAGCTCCAAATGTTACTATTTTCACTGAATCAAAATTTGACTTTGCCATTTAGAACCGGATTAGTACATCTAAGAGTGTGTCGGCATACTGTCAGTTCTAGGGTGTGTCTTGATTCCAAATTAAATAGCCGCTCTAATCCACCTAACCAACCGTTATCTACAGTCATATATACATTGTACACGTATCATAATATTATATCCTAAGATAGAAAATCAACCAGCTACTAACAATGATATTAACCATATATCCACCAGCTACTGACAATTATATTGCCATTTAGAACCGGATTAGTACATCTAAAAGTGTGTCGGTGTACTGTCAGTTGTAGGGTGTGTCTTTGATTCCAAATGAAATAGCCACTCTAATCCACCTAATCAACCGTTATCTACAGTTATATATATACATTGTACATGTATCATACATATATCATTAGATAGAAAATCAACCAGCTACCGACAATGATATTAACAAGTTTGTTAACCCTTTCCCAAAGAAGCCCTGGTTTTTACGTGTCTACTGTAAACATCTTTTGAAAACACTGTGGGAAAAGGAGAAAATGCTTGTAACAAGCAATTTCTCCTTTTCCCACAATGTTTTCTACCATTTTTGAGAACTTTCTAGCATTTTCTTCAAATTTAAAATTGTCGTCTGCAAACTCTTCTGGTTTGGAAGAGTCCAAAATTTGTCATTTGGGAAAGGGTTAATTTAGCTGCATACTCGAGGTATATCATAGTCAGTAATCAACAATTCATCCCTAAACTTAAAATTGAAATTTTTCAGACTTACAACACTCTGCGGAATCAGACAGCGTGTAAATATTTCGAATGCACGAAATTCAGAGTAAACTGTTATCGGATATAATGTTCAGACGATAATGGCATAACCAAAACAAAAAGCTTTTTAGTTCTGTTATTCTGTGGTAAAAAAGAATGTTTATGGGGTGTTTTATTCCATCTCAATGAAGTCCGAAACTTTGTTAAAGTGAGTATTTCGTTGTCCGTGGTACCCGAAATATGTATTTCATTTGCATATCCTTGTGTAAATTAGATGAATCATCTATCTAAATCTATCTAATCTATCTAAATCTAAAACCGAAAGTTCTCGAGCGGCAGACAAATATGATCGGAATATTTTTCTATTGTGTTATAGAGGGAAATAGTCACGGCAGCAATATTTAACCCTTTACCCCATAAGGCATTTCTATGATATCTCTAATTGACCCTAAGTAACAGCAAGGATGAAGCTGTTTCTTATGTGTATATGACACCTTTTGATAGCATAGAAAACATTGTGACAAAAGGTGAAATTGCTCGTTACGAGCAATTTCACCTTTTGCCACAATGTTTTCCAAAGACCCCTACAAGTAATGCGTAGAAATGAGTATCTATGGAGTGAAGGGTTAAGTATGGTATCTGCTTTACATTAAATGTGTATACAATGTTTATTTGGGAGGACATGGCAACAGTAACCAATGAAGTCGGTTTGTCATATCATCACGGATCCATGTATTGAAGAGTCCAAAATAAAATTTTTAACTGGTCGTAACGATGAAATATCAAACAACATTCCACCGTAATTTCTCAATAAATTACTGAAAAACATGAAATACTCCTAGTAAATGTTTGGTTATTGTTTGTTGCTATCGTTTCTGGGAGCAGGTGGCTCTCACAGAGAAGTGCAGCAGCAGTTTCTGTTCTGATAATACCGCTCTTTATTTCAGCCGGCAGAGTAAGTGTGGACATGACAGAATTCAGAGTTGAGACGATTATTAGATTAATAGCAATTTCAGCCGGCAGAGTAAGTGTGGACATGACAGAATACAGAGTTAAGACGATTATTGGATTAACAGCAATTTCAGCCGGCAGAGTAAGTGTGGACATGACAGAATACAGAGTTGAGACGATTATTGGATTAATAGCAATACTTGCAGCTATCATTTCCGTTCAATTTCTTGTTTGCCATCCGATATCTGTCTTTAAGAGGGTTGTGTTAGGTATTGCCTGTCTTGCGTCAGCCTTAAGTTGTAAGTATAAAGTCTCTTTTAATCTACTGAACTCTTTTCCAAACGCCAATTTTTTGGACTGGTTCAAACTGAAAGCGTTTGCAGACGACAATTTCTTTGGACTGGTCGAAACTGAAAGCGTTTTCAGACGACAATTTTAATTTAGCTCAAATGATGCAATTACCCAGTGGTAGAGTAGAAGACATTCACACGGTGAGAAAAGGAGAAAATGCTGTTTGCATTTTCTCCTTTTCCCTCAATGTTTTCAAAAGGTTTCTTTCCCAGGGTCGTTAAAAGTCGGCATTGTGTGGCAAAGGATTAAAGATCTCAAAAAAGTTTCGATGCCAAATTCTGTCGGATATTTACATGAGCAGAAGATTTCGAAATCATTTCTGTCGGGGAAAATCTTACCGTATCGGACACTGTAAATCTAAGATCAGACTGCACGCTTGTGTAGTCTAATTTTAACTTACACCGTACGCAATTTTAAGCGTTTAGCAACATGAGCGTCAAATAATTATTTTTCTTCAGCAGTCATAGTGGTTTGATCCGGGATATTCATAAGAGTACACACTTTCAGCAGTATTTTATTCATGTCAGGGTGATAGGTTATCTAATCATGTGTTTCCTGAGGTTTACTCGCACCATGATCATATAATCTATATTGTCTTACCAACAGACACTGGCATATCAACGACCCAAATATATAGAGGATATTTGTTTTTTTCGGTGAAAGATTGAAATTTATTTCATCGAGTGAACACCATCGGTAATATTATCACGAGTGGCGAAGTCACTCGTGAAAATATTACCGATGGTGTTCACGAGAAATATAAGGTATATGACGTCATATTTCCTATCTG
The DNA here is from genome assembly GCA_943736015.1 of Tridacna crocea. Lineage (NCBI taxonomy): Eukaryota > Metazoa > Mollusca > Bivalvia > Cardiida > Cardiidae > Tridacna > Tridacna crocea. Next base: position 10,371,234 of record OX031060.1, on the reverse strand, counting down.
GTTGTGAGGCACGCGCAACCTAGGCAGCAAGAACGTGAAAATCGGTGTTTTCACTGGTGGTACCAGTGTAAGATATAGAGGATATTCGTTTTTTTCCGGTGAAAGATCCAAATTTATTTCATCGAGTGAACACCATCGGCCACGCGTGAAAATATTACTGATGGTGTTCACGAGATGAAATAAATTTCGATCTTTCACCGAAACAAGAGGGCCAAGATGGCCCTGGATCGCTCACCTGAAATATTGAGAGGACCATAGCCTATTTTTTTTTTTTTGGAGGTATTGAAACATTGGAAACAAAATTATTATTTTGCCAAGTAATTTTCAAAACGTCATCCGTAAAAGTCATTTCAAAAACTGACCATCAGTTTCATTAAAGAAGGATTTTTAAGAATTTCTTCATTTCTGTATAGTGCAAGTAGACCCCATTCACCAGATCCACGTTTCTTGATGGATCACAATTTCACGAACACTTTTTGAAATCGGTCATTCAAGTAACATCCCTGTGAAATTATTTTAAAATGTGGCCAGCGGTTTCAGAGAAGAAGAATCTTCAATAACTTCTTCATGTCTATATAGTGCTAGTAGCCCCCATTCACCAGAGCCATGTTTCTTGACATATCAAAATTTCGCGAACAATTTTTGAAAAGGGTCACCCAACGAACATTGCTGTGAAATTATTCTAAAATCTGACCAGCCGTTTCAGAGAAGAAGAATTTTCAAGAATGTCTCCATTTCCATATAGTGCGAGTAGCCCCATTCACCAGAGCAATGTTTCTCACTGGATCAAAATGTCACGAACAATTTTTGAAAAGAGTTACCCAAAGAACATCCCTGAGAATTTTTTTTGAAATCTGACCAGCCGTTTCAGAGAAGAAGAATTTTCAGGAATGTCTTCATTTTTATATAGTGCTAGTAGCCCCCATTCACCAGAGCCATGTTTCTTGACATAGCAAAATTTCTCGAACACGTTTTGAAAAGGGTCACCAAAAGAACATCCCTGAGAAATTATTTCAAATTCCGACCAACGGTTTCAGAGAAAAAGAATTTTTAAGAATTTCTTTATTTCTGTATTGTGCGAGTAGCCCCCATTCACCAGAGCCATGTTTCTTAACGGATCAAAATTTTGCGAACATTTTTGAAAAGGGTCACCCAAGGAACATCCCTGTGAAATCATTTTAAAATCTGGCCAGCGGTTTCAGAAAAAAAAATTTTTTTAAAGAATTTCTTTTAAAATTCCATTTGGTTGCCATGGCAACCAGAGTTTTTGACGAAATTAAATTCTGTGAACATTTTTTTTTAAAAGAGGACCTCCCAAGAAACAATCCAGCCAAGTTTGGTCCAAATTGGCCTATCGTTTTAGGAGGAGTTGATGTTTAAAGAATTGTTGGCGACGCACGACGGAAGACGAAGGGCGGACACCGGGTGATCCTAAAAGCTCCCCTTGAGCACGTTGTGCTCAGGTGAGATGAAAAAAATATTCTATTTATTTCATGATTTATACTCTTTCTGGGAGGAGCTTTATCAAAATCTAGTACAGTTCTTTTCCTGGTTGTCAGGCACGCACAATTTACCTAGGCAACAAGAACGTGAGAATCGGTATTTTCATTGGTGGTACCAGTGTAAGATCGAAAAATATTTTCACCTCTATTTCTCGATATCCTACCGGAAAGCATGAAATAAAGTCTATTATTCAACGGTCAGTACAAGTATTAGACGCTGGCAGAAAAATTAATTTCAAGATTAGGTTAAAAGTTGCCATGCCACCATATCTTCTCTGTATTTTATGCCTGATTTTAAAATCATGTTTTTGCTACAGACTTATTCTTGAAACGACAGAGCTACAACAGATTGTCTTTTTCACATTTTCCCTACTTATTAAGAGTGTGATTTAAACATCTGCATTTTTTTTGTCGCTATTAGACTCTAAAAACACAGAGCGCATTTCCAAACAAGAGGGCCAAGATGGCCCAGGATCGCTCACCCGAATTTCTGAGAGAACCATGGCCATTTTTTTTCAAAATCTAATCAGCCATTTTAGACTTGAAGAATTTTCAAGAATTTCTTCATGTCTGAATATTGTAAATAGCCCACAGCCATCAGAGCCATGTTTCTTGATGGATCAAAATTCCTCGAGCAATTTTTGTTCAGAGAAAAAGAATTTTAAAGACCAAATAGTGCAAGTAGCACTCATTCACCAAATCCATGTTTCTAGACAAATCAACATTTTGCGAACAATTTTTGAAAAGGGTTACCAAAGGAACATTTCTGTGAGATTATTTCAAAATCTGATCAGCCGTTTCAGAGAAGTAGAATTTTAAAGAATTTCTTCATAACCATATAGTGCAAGAAGCACCCATTCACCAGAGCCATGTTTCTTGATGGGTCAAAATTTCGAAAAACAAATTTTGAAAAGGATCATCCAAGGAACATTTCTGTGAAATTATTTCGAAATCTGCCCAGCGGTTTCTGAGAAGAAGAATTTCTAAGAATTTCTTCATTTCCCTATAGTGCAAGTAGCCCCCATTCACCAGAGCTGTGTTTCTCGACGGATCAAAATTTCGCGAACAATTTTGGAAAGGGTCATCAAAGGAACATTTCTGTGAAATTATTTCAAATTCTGACCAAGTTTCAGAGGAGAAGAATTTTTAAGAATTTCTTTATTTGCGTATAGTGCAAGTAGCCCCCTTTCACCAGAGCTGTGTATCTTGACGAATCAAAATTTTGCGAACAGGTTTTGAAAAGGGTCACCCAAAGAACATCTCTGTGAAATTATTTCAATGTCTGACCAGCGGTTTCAGAGGAGAAGATTCTTAAAGAATTTGCTAAAAAATTCCATTTGGTTGCCATGGCAACCAGAGTTTTTGATGGAATCAAATTCTGTGAACAATTTTTTGAAGAAAGAGGACTTCCCAAGGAACATTCCAGCCAAGTTTGGTCCAAATTGGCCCTGCGGTTTAGGAGGAGTTGATGTTTAAAGAATTGTTGACGACGCACGACGGACACCTGGTGATCCTAAAAGCTCCCCTTGAGCACGTTGTGCTCAGGTGAGCTAAAAAAACTTTATCGCTGAAAAGTGGAAAGCAGAAACTGCTAGATATGTAAATAAATGTATATGGATAAATAAAGCTTGTTTTTCACTCCAAATTATTAAAAGTGTAATATGGTTAATTTTAAACAGGAAAAATATTCTAAAGATAGGACCATTGTTCACTCGGCCGATTCCGTATCTACGTCAAACGTCGTTCGTATCAAGGAGATTTCCATTTTGAAATGAGAATCACGTGATTCTACATATAGCTCGCCACTGACAGTTGTTTAGAAACGACATAAACAACCTCGATGAAGTTATTCACATCTGCTTGTTTGTTGGGGAAAACTCCAATCGGAATCGATAAACCACGTTAAAAAATGAACGTACGAACTGTTTGTCAACTGAAATACAGTTCGAAAGATTTTGATTGAAAATTGAAACTCAAGTTTTCTTTTGTAAGAATAGCCTTACAATTTTTAGAACGGTAAACCGGCTTATTTCCGGGCGATGAATGTACCGATCTTACACTTATCAATCCACCAGTTACAGCCGAGGGATATGATGGCTCCCATCACCCGAGGTATGCCGAAAGGACCATCGTTTACAGCAAATCTTTGCATGTATACATTATCTAAATATATTTTTAAAGAACACCGTCAGTATGGTTCCTCTGCTATATCACTTAGCTTAATATCTACCTACACGATTTTTTTCTTCGCCGGATATTCACCGCTTTACCTTTCTTAACCGTTTCCCAAACAAGCCCTTATTTTTACGTGTCTGCATTACAAGTATTTTAAAAACACTGTGGGAAAAGAAGAAATTGCTCGTAACGAGCAATTTCTCCTTTTCCCAAAGTGTTTTATGCCCATTCGAGTAATTTTCTGCCATTGTAATGAAAGTTAAAATTGTCGTCCACAAACTTTTTCATGTTGGAAGAATCTAAAATTTGTCGTTTGGGAAAAGGTTAAATGGTAATTACTTCAGGTCCCGTTTTACTGAAGTAGTTACGAACACACTCTGCGTAGTTGTCTGCGCATGTCATAACCGGCCGATTAGCTCAGTAGGTAGAGCATGGGACTCGTGAACACAATGTTTCGGCTAGCCAACTAAAAAAAAATATTAATAGTCTTTCGGATGAGACGTGAAACCGAGGTCCCGTGCGACGGTGCTATACATCGAGCATGTTAAAGAACCAGGTGGAATTCTAAGTAGTTTCGTCCTGTATCCTTGCACTATCCCCCTTAACTTACCGTCTTCTGGGGGCGTCGCTAAGATGGGCAACCGATAGCTACGATAAATAAACGAAAAAATAATCAGTCATATTCTTCGAAGATTCTGCCTGTCTTATATGACGCATCACTAGCCAGAAAAGCGGACAGGCTGTAATATTACGCTCTATAAAGTAGCAATGGAAAAAAATAGCTTTCATCAATACGTTTGCAGAGAAATGAGTCCTGCTTTAGCTCCAAATTTCTCTAAACTGCTGATAATAGCTGAATAAATTACACGAGGTAGCGTTTCATTGAGTAAACGTTTATTTTAGTGTGAAATTCAAAGTAACGGTTTTCGCATGGGAAAGTGGTTCGGTTCTGTACCCAGGATGCCCAGATTAGATAGATGAGTATTTATAGAATGCCATCTAGCGGAAGATAACTATGCACTTTGCGAAAGTTTTGCGTAGCTATAGTATGGTAGCATATTTCTGTCACGAGATAACTATCATGATTATTTGAGAAAACAGTTGCGATAAGTCGACGTTTCCTGGAATCTTTTTTTGTTTTGTTTTATGTAATGCAATTTTTCTTCGTAACTGCCTTAGTAAAACGGGACCAAGTGTTTTCACGGAACCTTTCTGAACACATTTTTGTTGACTAACAGTTTGTGTGTTTATTTTCTGACTTGGCCTATCAGTATTAAGCTTGGCATGTTTCAGCAACAGGCTTTTTATGACGTTGGCTGATATTTCCATTGCTAATCGATTAACATGGGCATCGCTTAGATTACGTGACTGGCTGTTTTTCAATATATAATACAGACCAGGTTAGATGTAGGTGCGGAATATGTCAGAATAACATTTTTGAGTTGTCTGCACATGTCATTTACTTCAAGGCCTGTCAAAATTGCACAGCGGAAGATATTGTCCAGGAAGCTCAAATTTGACAGGTCCGTAGTTGCAAAAATGCCATCCAGCGGAAGATAATGCAAGAAAAGTTTCTACAACATGATATTCCTTTTTTCATATACTTACAACTTTGAACAACAAAATGTTACAATTATTCACTTTTTTTCCTTAAAGGTGGGTATTCAGAAATTTTACATCTCACCAAATTAAAATATATATATATCACTGAAATTCTTATGAAAAAATAATAAAAATCATCAATAATTAAGATTCATAAAATTGCAAAAAAAGATTTTTCTGATGGTATTCCCTTAAAAGGCCACGTAGCCTCTTAAGGTATTTTTAGATTTCGCGCCAAAAATCAATAAAGCATTGTGGGAATTTCACGTGACTCATAACGCTCAAATTTCCTATCATAACAAACAGGTAATAGTTATTTTCCATAATGTCTTCTTCCGTCGCTATGTTTGAAGCTTCTTCTGTGTATTCCTGTATGTAAATGAACGAATTGATCATCTAAAAATAGAACGTGTCTCCCGTTGGTGTCAACCTGGGCCGTAGTAAATCTCTAATTTCTCGTGTTGTCGGACGGTTTTCGACTACTGGGGTTTTATGAATGAAAATTAAAAGGCTTTGGGAGTATAAGAGATGTACAAGCCGACACTGAATACGGATATTTGACAAGGAGTACGGAGTTTAGACAAGGGGTTCGTCTCAAAATCTACGAGACTATCGATAAAGGTAATTTGCTATTTAAAGGGCAAATCAACAAGTTTCTGATATGATTAATTTTCAAATCTACATTTATCAAATGGCAACCTGGTAATGTTGTAATTTGAAAAAAGAATTAGTAAAAATACTTTTTTTCAATTTATATTTTTGCTTATTGGTTTTTCTTGCATCGCTTACCTCCCTTACTTATTGTAGCGCACCTTGATCTGTGACGTCATAGGAGCGTTTGTTTCAATATGGACCTTGTTTAAGATAGTGAAACGAGCGATATTCGAGACGAAGAAATACACGATTCTAGGCCGGTAAGGCCGTACATGTACCACCATATTTTAAATGAAACTTAATAGTTTCTGATGATGAGGATAAAAGTAAAATTTCGCCCATTAATGTCGAAAATATCGATGTTATGCCAGACTTTTGAACAGCGTGTTGAGTATCACGCTTACATGTATTAGGCTAAGGAGAGAACGTCACTAACAGAAATATTCTATACATGACATTTCTCCAACACTTTAGTTTCATGTCAAATAACCTTTTTCTTGACTTTTACGATTGATAATCGTGAGATGTTAGTTCTAACTATTTGTTGATGGATCCTATATTTGTACCATGTAAAGAATTCTGTAAACATTGACAGGTACAAAATTTGTTCTCTCATGGGTGAAGGGTTACACGATCGCGATTTTCATGAGAATAAGAATAGTTTGAAATGCTGTTAACAAGCGTGAAATTTGATAAAAGAATATGTTCCGAGATTATTAAGACAATTCTCAAAATTATTTTATATTCTGGGTAACTATCAATTGATCCTTTATCCACAATATTTTCTATTTTTAACTCTTTACCATACGACAAAGTATTAAACAGGTCCAAACTGAAATCGCTTGCAGACGACAAAATAAAGTTATATATTTCAAAAATTGATTTTTTTTCCAGCAGAGTAAAACACTGTGTTAAAAGGAGAATAAATCATGCTGGTTACTAGGTTACTTTCTACTAGGTAGCTGGTTAAAATCCCACACATTTGGCACGAGTTCTGGTTACGTTCACAGGGACCAGTATCCGAAGAGATTAGTACGAGTTGTATGGACATGTTTCTCAAGTTTACATGTTTAACCCTTTCCCAAACAATCCTTGGTTTTTATTGGAAAGGAATTGAAGCCTTTTTGAAACATTGTGGGAAAAGGAGAAAATGTTGGTAACAAGCATTTTCTCCTTTTCCCTCAATGTTTTCTACTCTATCATATAGAAAAATCATCTTCTAAGCAACTGTTAATTTGTCATCGGCAAAATGCTTTGAATTTCGTCTGGTCCAAAATTTGCCGTCTGGGAAAGGATTAAATTATTACCAAACATCAAAGTTATTGACTCAACCGAATTGAAAGCAATTAGAGTCAACAAATCAAATTTAACTTGCATGTTTGGACTTGTTTTTGATGGGGTAAAAACATTGTAGAAAAAGGAGAAAATGCTGGTCAGCAGCATTTCTCTTTTACCTAGAATGTTTTCGAAAGTTTTTTCTATCTTCACAAAGGTCGTAAAAACAAAAGATTTCTCTCAGTAGCCTGTCTAGAAGACATAATATGGAGAGGAACAGGGAAATATCCACAAATCAGAAGTGTAAAGATACAATTCAAAATTTGTTCAAAATGATTGTTAGTTGTCAAATCATTTTTAAGAGTGAAATGTCGAAGAGGAGTAGTGTATGGGATAAAAGCTGTAACATGGGTTTACTGTCACAAACAAACATTACAGTGTAAAGGGGTGAGATATGCAAATGTTATGTAACCATGGCCGGTGATGGATTAACATTTATGACCATGACTAGGGGTAGCCAGATACTGACTTCACCCTTTACCATACAAACTCTAGGTCTAGTTTCCAGTACCCAAAGAAAGAGTATTTGAAAAACAGTGTGGGAAGAAAAAGATGTTTACTGTTTAAAGGGCAAATCCTAAAATATTTTGACCATACTGTTTTTTGCTCCAATCAGCTGCAAATGTTTTTGGTTCAAAATTCTTTTGTTGTCTGCAAATGCTTTCAATCTGAACCAGTCTAAAATTTTTGTGTTTGGTGAATGGTGAGTTGACCCTCTGTTTTTTACAACCCTGAGAAAGAAGCCTTTTGAAAACATTGTGGAAAAGGAAGAAAAAGCTGAAACACTTTAAAGTTAACATCATTTAAACGATCCAGACTTTGGTACTTGCAAAATCTGTTATGAATTTGGATGAGTGCGTTATGTTGTTGCCTTTGAAAACATTGTGAGGAAAAGAGAAAATGCTAAGATTTTCTCTTTTTCCCATAATGTTTTCCATCCTTTCCAAATCAAATTTCATTTCAATTTTTTGATTACCATTTTTATGTCATGTGCAAATTAACCCTTTACCAAACAAACCCTGGTTTTTACAACCCTGAGATGGAAGCCTTTTTAAAACATTGTGGGAAAAGGAGAAAATGCTGGTAACCAACATTTTCTTCTTATCCTACAATGTTTTCTATCCTGGTGGAAACAAATTTCAATTTTTCAGTTAGATTTACTTTGTTCCCCGCAAGTGCTTTTAATTTGGACCAGTCTAAAATTTTGTCTCTTGGTAAAGGGTTAAATGTTGAAAACATTTGGGAAAAAAAGGGAGAAAACGGCGCCAATTTCTCCTTTGTCCAGAATGTAGATATCTAGAAAAGGATAAAATGTTACGAAAAACAATTGAAGGAATTACTGACCTTATGTTTGTTTTTCTTTTTGGAGATTGCCATTGCGGAATGTCTGTCTTATGGCCGTTCTTATTTCGACTCGGAGTTTCGAACAATGTCGGCATAGCATCAGGTTTTAACCGCAACCTAATATTTCTATAACCAACTTCTTTTACGAGGTTTGGACTTATTAAGAACTGACTGTCCTCGAAGTGTTTCAGACACAATGTGGAATGAACTGATGGCACAAAATCCGCCGTTACTGTCCGGCCCCGGTTTAAACGTAGTTTCCTCCTTTTTAATTCCTTCGGAAATTTGAACATACTAATTCTATGTGTTCCGGATTCGACGTTGAAGCCATAGGCTGCACAATTTACCATTTTTTCGGCTGAATTCTTTGTTTATACTCAGATATCTGCGTATAATCATCAGCGTTCCTACTAATTTCTATTGACTGTAAACACAGGCTTACGCTCCTATGACGTCACACAGGTAGGGAAGATAAGCGAATCAGGGGAAGTAAGCCATGTACCATTTTTGGGGCCGTATATCAGTGTGACAATTCGAGCGTGATTTATGGCTTGTTACAGGGTGGTATTTATGAAAACTGATGGACACGTGTTTACTACCATGATTTGCAGCTGATTGGAGCAAAAAAAACAGTATGGTCAAAAAATCTTTGGATTTGCCCTTTAAGAGATGCTCGCTGTCGATCGTCTGCTTTTGCAAGGTACTTTTAAATAGACCACGCTAAAATTTCACTTCTCAGAGAATAAAAACGATGTCTGTAATATTTCTATGAGAAATTGTAACATATGTAACACACTGAGTTACGTTTGGCCGTAACTCTTCTTTGGATCGTATTGTGGATTTTAGTTTACTACTCTTTGGTCTCTTGCAATACAAGTAAACTACCCAAAGTTTGAAACCACCCAAACATGAACTAAAAACATGAACCGGTTCCTTTGGTAAAACCGTTCACGGTTTCTTAACCCTTTCCCAAACAATCCCTGGTTTTTACGGGTCTGAAATAGTAGCCTTTTGAAAACATTGTGGGAAAAGGAGAAAATGCTGGTAACCAGCATTTTTTCCTTTTCCCACAACGTTTTCTACCCTATCATAGACAGAAATAATCTTTTCAGCAAGAGTTGAATTGTCGTCTGCAAATGCTTTCAATTTGGTCTAGTCCAAAAATTTGTCGTTTGGGAAAGGGTTAAGTCAATTGTTCCTCCATTCTAGATCTAATCACTTCAGTATGATGGTACCGCAACATTCTGTCCTGATCTTAACATTCTCTCAACAGATCTTAGCTAAATAAGTATTTACATAAAAAAACAAACAAACCCGATTGTGCATCGCACACCTCATTTTTAGGGTAATAAAACACCCCTAAAACCGGTATTCATACGGCGGTATAAGCGAAAGAGGCATCAATAGCAAAAAACTCGAAGAAAACTATATTCCAATAATGCATTTCTCAATAATAGAATTCTTGTATATTGAGTCTTCACTTAAAACGTTTTAAACTTCCCCCTTTTTACATTACGAGACTGATGCGTCTTTTTCAGCATACAGAAGCAGAGCATACTCTTACAGTCACACCGAGAAACTGTCGGGGTGATGCCAAACTGAACTCAAGCTTTTGTACCCCTTTACCTGAGCGATTGCATGTTCAACAGACACTTTATACCTCCTGTAGTATCTGTTGTACCTCTCACACATTACCCTTTCTTGACCCTGTATTCTGCGGAGATGTGCTATACGGCGTTATGATTGGGTATCCATTTGGGTAAATTTGGCCCGCAAGAAAAACACAATCGACAGGAAAAGGTAGATCTTGAGCATCTATTGACGCATAATTCTTTAAGTTGGTGCATCATTCTGATGGCCAAGAAAACCAGGCTCAATATATCTAATCATACCTTCATTGTCAACGATAATTTGAGTATGAAGGCAGTGATAATTTCTATGGCCAGAATAAAACTGTTGTTGGTTTTGAACTGGTCGGTATACATCTACATGTATTTCATGGCTTGTTCCATCTATCGCCCAAACAGCAGAATGTATTTCAAGCCAACTTTCCTTCAGTTCTCTCCTTTCTGCAATAGAGGACCATTGTATAGGCCTATACATCGACAAAGTGGAAGAAAAAGAGAAAATGTTGCAACTAGCTTTTTATCCCTTCCACATAATATTTTCTTTCCAATCAAAGGCAGGAAACATAAATTTAGTAACACTTAATTTGCTGTATTCAAGTGCTTTCGATTTAAGACCTGTCCAAAATTTTGTGGTGTGGTAAGGTTTTAAATGATGCTGTGTTTTCATTTGCTTTCGTTTTTTATCATGTCAATTGTACATGCTACTTTGATTAAAGTCATAAAAGTCTCTCAGAGGATCTCGCTACTTCATGATTTAAATTTATGATTTTTTGGCCCCAAACCAGTGCATAAAAATCGGTATTCACTTTACCATGGGTTTGTTATATTTTTTTTGACATAAATATAAAATTTGACATCTACATTAATTTGCGAGCAAAATAAATATTTGTTGAACGACTGTAAAATAAACATGTTAAAATGACTAATTTCTTTAAAAAATTGACAGAGGTTGGCCAGCGCACATGAAATCGTTTGATGTTGACTTTTTGTTTTTCCGCAAATGCGAGTAGATCCCTTTCATATATTCCACGGAAACAAAGGTACTCATGTTTTCCTGGCTTTCTCACACAACTCTCTTTGCATATATCGTTGCATGTAACTGACTACTTTTCTCGAGAAAAGCCGGAGAAAGGTTTGCTTCATCTAAGTATCCAACCCGCAATTTTCTGCAAAAAAAAAAGGGGGGGGGGTTAATGCATTACCGTTATCCATGGTCCCAAATAAGTCATCATATAGTTATGGGTACATGACATCTACCTTTTTTAACAACCTACTTAATAATGAGGTTGACTGGTCCTTTGACATACAAAACTGATCAATAGCCAAAATTTTCTGCCAAGGTCAGCGTGATGCTTTTCGCAGATGCACTAAGCCCCCTTTTCCCAGAACATCCCTGAATGATATTTTGGTTTCATATGCAGGAGCTTGCTCACTCTTGTCACATATGTGCCAGGAAAACGGCTTTCAGGGAGCCGCCGCATGAACATGGCCACATTTTGGAGCAATCGTAAATCACTCTTTATTTATTATACCAATATTAATGCCAAGAAGTAAATCAAAAGCCAGAGGGAAAATTGACAAAATTCTCCTAAACTATTCTTTTTCAATTTATGCGAAATTTAACGATATAAAATCTTATTTACCCACTACACGAGTCGTCGACGCCTGAGCAGTGAGATACATGCCAATGGTTTTACAATGATTAGATGGCATTTTAGCACTCAGAAAACCTACGACAGGCTTAAAGTTTCAACTCGGGTTACGCTATGCAGTCCAAAAAAGGATAATACGTATTGGTCGATACTTATCCCTCGGATGCTCGAAGGCATAGATTATGAATGGATTTTGAAAACATTGCGGGAAAAGGACTAAATGCTAGTGACAGTAAGATTTAATTGTAAAAAAAACCCTAGCCTGTGTTCCAGCCCGGTCATTTTTGTTTTCTCTTTTATATTCGGACTTTATTCTGTCTATAATACAGTGTCATTTTTTGATAAATTTACGTCCAAATGTAAAGATGGGAAAAATGATCGGACTGAAATCCTGGGCGAGTAAAAACTATACAGGTACGACAGAAAAACGGTAGATGCGGATAGAGTAAGTAGCGGATTACATTTATCGATAACCTCCTAGCTTCTGAGATGACCCCCGCTCAAATATCCGTACTCCGTGCTTTTATTCCTTACTCGGTGTCAGCTTGTACATCTCTAAGGATGACTTTTTTTGCACTTTTGTTAAATTTTCGTCTCAAAATCTGAAGGGCCACCTTTAAACGGCAAAAGAATTAAAACCAACACCGTTTAAATGGCTGGTGTCTTCCTTTTTCATAGATTGCGGATGAACATTATGAACTAACATTTTAACCAATCAAATCGCACGTACTAGTATTTCGCACGCGGGATACGTCACCGAACCATATCATCGGAAACGTATTTGAAACTATGTAGAAACGGATTTTTCCCGTTATTAGTGATTCCATCTACGTGCGATGCTTGCATCTGAGCCGGAAAAGTATAGCCATAAAACTTGTTTCACCAAACTAATTAGTCGCCGTGCAGATGAGCGCGACTATATTTTTAATAGTTTTTCAAGTTAGGACATGGACAATGGGAATTTCTTTTTTATAGGGATATTAAGTTAATAAGGAATCTTTCTACTTTGCCTTAAACTGGCTTTTTAATTCATTCTTAAACTACGAAGTATATACAATACGATACTATTTTTGTTCTGTTAACACTTGCAACATAAAAAAATCCGCCCAATTATTACTTTTATTTTCGCTATTCGTAAGAAATGGACGCATCCAAATAAATGCCTTGTTTCCATTGGTCAAGGCTGTACAGGTTTCCAGTCATTTCGTACCTAATTAATTTCATACCTAGGTCATTTCGTACGAATTTGGTTATTTCTGACCTACGTACACTTTCTATTTTGCTCATTTCGTATCCAGTTGGTCATTTTGTACCCACTTTGGTCATTTCTTACACAGGTTTAATTATCATTTTGATTATTTGGTACCTAGTTTTTCCTACTATTTGTGTGTTTTCTGTTGAATGACCACTGCTAAAATTGTACATAGCTGAAATTGTGTTAAATTCCGCCGAAGAACGAGTATGATGGTTATGATTGAATCTGACTATTATTGGTTACTTCTTTTCTAAGTTTAGTTTTTAAAACAAAGATTGTTTAGAACCCCTTTGTTTATTTCTCATCGAGTTCTGGGTAAATTTACTTTGTGGGAAAAAATCTGGAGAGTGGCCACTTTTTCGCTGTTGTTCATAAATCACAATGCAAAACCATGATTCTTTATTAACTCTGTAGTTTCAGACTTGTTAAATTGAAAGCATGCCTTGCAAACTTACGTCCTCTTGAATCATACTTTCCTCGGACAGCAACATTTAGTAACTTAGCCCTGTTTTTCAACACTTTCCCAAACAAACACGGGTTATCACATGGGTGCTGTCAAATTCTTTTGGAAAACATGTTGGATAAGGAGAAATTGCTCATTATAAGCAATTTCTCCTTTATCAAATCCTTTCCGCCACTACTAGCGAATTTTCCATCATTTTTGCCGCTTTTTAAATTGTCGTCTGCCAACTCTTTGAATTTTGACGAGTCTGATATTTGTCGTTTGGAAAAAAGTTTAGAGAGCGCTGTGCGAGGGTATTAGATACTATAATAGAAGACAAGATTTGATATACATTCAGTCCCATCAATTTCATAATGTGTTAAAAAATCTGCTGATGAAAACTGACATTTACTTAATTGCCCCGGCTTTCTCCAAACATTAAACAATTTTTTGCGGCGACTTTGATGCTTTGCATCAACTTTTTCTTGTTACTTACTTTGATAATCTTTTTCTTCTCTGCATTTCAGGCATTATGGCGCTTGCAGCTACCGGTAGGTTCGGGAGTCAAACCGTAAGTGCCCACAATGAACTGGGGCGATTCAGTCTCTTTTTGGTTCCTTATTCTATTATTATCACTGGGGTCGGAGGGATCCTGGCTGCAATCCTTTACGTCTTAGTGTTAATCGGAACTTGCAATATGAATAATCGAGAAGTACCGAACCAACAAGGTCAGACAGTTGCCATGGCTACTTATTCACAAGATGCCAGGCATTACACTGTGCCCTCACACATTTCTGGATACCCACAACACGCCGGTGCAACCAGACCCCACGTTGAACAAAATTCAAAATGGCAAGGAAATCTAGTTGTCAGCATAGGCTTTCCATCGGGGAATCATCTCGTGACAAAATTTCATCATTAACCTTGAGAATATCTCATCAACACTGGACTTATTCTTAGTACATCTTTCTCCTGCTTTAATCTAGAAAGATTACTAGAATACAAACATATAGCTAAGTCCAAATCGAAAGTACTGTAGATATTATTTGCATACAAAAACATGATTTAATTTCGTTGTTAAAATGGTGGAACTGCCTCTGAAGATGGTACAAATTATTGAGGGAAAAGGAGAAAAACGCTGTTACTGAATTTGTCTACTTTTGCACAATGTTTTCGATAGCCGTCACCCACAGTCTCTAACGTTCGTGAATTTGTTGGGAAAGGGTTTTCAACTTAAAACCCTACGTAGACGGTTCCTGTCCTGTAACAGATCATTTTTGTAAATATCGGGGCAAAATGAAAAACTGCTGGTCACGAGTTCCATCTTCGCCGTACCACAATGTTTCTGGATACATTCGTGAATATTAAGAATATATATATTATGTTATTCCGTTACCAAACAATGACGACTTTTAACAACCATGAGGTAGAAGCCTTTTGAAAACATTGTGGGAAAAGGAGAAAATGCTGGTAACCAGCATTTTCTCCTTTCCCCACAGTGTTTTCTACCCTTCCTAAATCAAATTTTCATTTTTCAGTCACATTTATTTTATCGTCTGCAAGTACTTTGAATTTGGACCAGTCTATCAGTTTGTTATTTGGTAAAGAGTTATAGTAACTTTTGGTGATTTTATTTGCTCCGAGCAGCGCGCGAAACACGAAATATTATGTTGTGGTAAATTTTTTGGTGCTTGTTTTAGCAGCACGAGAAAATCTGATATCAAGCGAGACTGAAGGTTTTGCGCGATGTCAAAATTTTCTTGCACAGCGATAAGTAAATACAAGCACAAGAAAAGTTACTATATACAACTTTCAGCGACAACTTTTTGCAGTTGAATAATAGTACACAAAATAAAACAATTAGGAACAGATTTAGTTGGAGGCATCTCCGTTTTTATATTACTGGCGGGTGAATATGAAAGAATAATATTACTGGCGAGAGAATATTAAAGAATAATATTTTGACCAGTCAGATTGCAAATCAATATTTTTAGGTAGTTTGAAACTCAAAGAGACCCTCTAAATTTTGGAGAGTCTTGAAAAATTCCGTATCAAATTTCATACTTTTCGAAATCTCAAAGAATGACCCTACCAAATGTCATAGTGAAAATTAGAATTTTTCGACAAGAAAAAAGTATTTTACTTATTCCAGTAATGTTATTTTTTTTGTTCTGAAACTTAAGTTTCTCCGACAATTTCGCACATTCTCCGAAAGTTTCGCACAGTGACTAAAACAGCAACCATAACTCGACAAGTACATGATTTCAGTACCTTATTTTAGTTAAATATGAGACCGTTAATTTTTCTTTTTTTTCACAGATGATATAATTTTAAACCATACCTCAGATATCGCTTTTGTCACTTTCATACTAGTTTTTGAAGTCAGAGTTGTCCATTGTTCTCTTCTGTAGTGTCAATTCTCAGATAGTTTGTCTCAATTGTATTTTAGGCAAAGCTTCAAGTTTCATACCATTTCCGTTGAGATATTTGTTCAGAATCAGCTGAAACTGAGACTCGAGGGTATTTCATTAGTCGCCGCGCAGAAGCGCGCGACTATATTTTTAATAGTTTTTCGAGTTAGGACATGGATAGTGGGAATTTCGTTGGTGTTAGGTTAACAAGGAATCTTTCTAACGTTACTTCGCCTTAAACTGGCTTTTTAATTCATTCTTAAACTACCAAATTGCAATACGATACTATTGTTGATCTATTAATACTTACAACATCAAAAAACCGCCTAATTTTTTCTTTTATTTTCGCTATTCGTGAGAAATGGACTCGTCCACATAAATGCCTTGTTTCCATTGGTCAAGGCTGTACAGCTTTCCAGTCATTTCGTACCTTGTTAATTTCGTACCTAGGTAATTTCGTACGATTTTGGTCATTTCGTACCTACTTATACTTTCAATTTTGGTCATTTCGTACCCAGTTGGTCGTTTCGTACAACCTTCGTACACAGGTTTAATAATCATTTTGATTATTTTGTAGATAGTTTTTCCTACTATTTGTGTGTTTTTTGTTGAATGACCACTGCTAAAATTGTGCACTGCTGAAATTGTGCTAAATTCCGCCGAAGAACGGGTATGATGGTTATGTGCTAGGGTATTAGATACTGTAACAGAAGACAAGTTTTGATATAGGTTACTATTCACATAATTTCATAATGTGTTAAAAAATCTGCTGATGAAAACTGACATTTACTTACTTGCCCTGGCTTTCTTGAAGCATTAAACATTTTTTTTTTGCGGCGACTTTGATGCTTTGCATCAACTTTTTCTTGTATTTTTCTTAACCCTTTCCCAAAGAAGTCCAGGTTTTTATGTGTCTGCAGTAAAAGTCTTTTGAAAACTATATGGGAAAACGAGAAATTGCTCGTAACGAGAAATTTCTCCTTTTCCCACAGTGTTTTTCTACCCTTTTTAAGAAATTTGTGCCATTTTGTCATAATCTAAAATTGTCGTCTGCTAACTCTTTCGGTTTGGAAGAGTCTAAAATTTGTCGTTTTGGGAAAGGGTTATACATGTATTTTTTTTTCGCTACGATTTTTTAAGTCAGCCCAGAATTAGGTTAACTGATGTTTGGTCACAGTCATAGGGCAGTAACCCTTAAGACTCTGTGTCTTTTTGACCGTAGAAATTAATCTACAACAATAAATCCAAATAAAAACAAGATAATGCCTCAACAGTTAAAGTTTTTGCTATTCAATTAACAGTTGCTGTACTTGCATGAGGATTGTTTTCGTAAATTGTTTGATGAATTGCCCCCGATATTGAATCATCGAAATAAAAAACAAACGAGACAGGGCAATCAAAAGCTTCAGCTTTTGCTGTTCAAATAAATTGCGACAAAAGTTATTGTACTTACATAAGAATGTAAAAGTGTCAAAACTTCTGAAAATTTCACCAGGAGTTGGTAAAGGTAATTACGAGCACAGCTCGTTTTGCTGTAAAACCGGTCTAGATTTTTTATCAAAGCGTCGAGAACACTGAAGTGGTATTTGTCAAGAAAGCCATTGTGTGGAATTAATAATTTGAAAGAAAAAGAGAAATATTATTCAAATACTTGCTTAAAAGTTAAAAGTAAATAAATACCTTTTTTTGTTGAAGGGAAAGAACCCGTGACACAGTTAAAATTATTTGTGTATTGGTGGTCTCCCTTAGGAGGAATAAGGAGTAACGTCTCTTCACAGTAGGATATATGATGGACAGAGAGAAGCCATGTGAAAATATCAAATAAAATTAAATTTGTACCGGAAAACTATGATTTTTTAAATATCTTTGGTTATTCACACGTGGTGGACTCGTAATAGAAAATAGCCATTTCTAATATCATAGTATGCTACAAAATTTGCTAAGATTGAAAATGAGTATTTTGTTTTACTTCTTTCACCACCTTTTCCTTTTTGTCCTTCCTAGAATTATCATTTATATATCTAAAACCACTATATTCTCATTATAAAGGGATTATGATAGTTACCTCCCTTTTCTGGAAGCTACCAAAAGTATCAACAATCAATTTCAAGATAGACATCAAAGGAATTTCTGGTCGGTTAAAAACGTGCAAAAGTATTTTATCTGTAGTAAAACTCTGTCTTTATCAACTGTCAAGAAATTTTATGCCATGCTGCACTAGAAGTATTACGGGTCCACTACCCTAATTCCCAACCTTACAATGAATTATTTCGATCTGTGAATATACGGGCGTTACCTAACTGTCCAAAACAACTCTGCAGATTTTCCCCCGTACCAGCCTAGTACGTGTATCGTCTGTGGAGAATAGTTGTGTAGACGGACTACGTAACGTCTGTGTATTGACATTCGTGTCTTTTGCCAAAATCCTAACAGTTTCGGCCAGCATGACGAGGCACGAAAAACCCATTGTTAGTGTATTTGTACTTATTTCATCTACATGTATTATTTGTCATGTTTTTTTTTTAATTTTTCAAAAGTTGATTCTATGCAGATATTGATTTTATCCGATATCAATAGAATGTTCTTTCAGTGAAGTGTATTTAAATTGGCCGTCGAAAGAGGTCGAATATATAGCACTTGGCGCCGAAAGAGTTAAATCCCCTCGCAGAGCATTGCAACGTCATGAATTTGACTAATTTGGCAGGAAAAGATACTTAATGCTTTTTGTTTTTTGAAAAATAAAATGAACATGTTTTTTTTTTGTATTCGTATTTGACTGAATTGACTGTTTTACTACCAACTACATAAATAGAGAAGAAGTACATTATGTCGAGTTGTTAAAACTATTTAACGATGTTGGGACAATTGATAATTTTCGAGCCTTGGAGAGATAATCTACGAAATAATTCCATTTTATTCGTACTTTTTTTCAGATTTGTCGTCTGCAGATGCTTTGAATTTAGAGAAGTCTAGAATTTGCTGCTTGAGAAAGATTTAATGATTTCGATGTGTTTTGTAAAATTCTTCCAGAGAAAACGTCATGCTTACCACCTTTGTAATTGAAATATATATGTCACCCTGTTTTTTGCAGCCTAATCTTTGATGCCACCATGCTTTTTTGCAGCCTTATCTTTGTTAACGGATTTATGATCTTGAGCGTTTTGAAATCTTTTATTTTTTTCTGGTCTTGAAATATGTTGGAAACAAATAATGATTTTGAATTTGAAATCCATGACATAATCAAGAAAAACTAGTGGAAGCTTGGGAGAGCATGAGTTAGGGAGCAGGAGGCAAGCAAGCGAGCTAGCGAGTTTGGGAACAGGAGGTGAGCGAGCAAGTTAGGGAATTAGGGAACAGAAGGCGAGCAAGCTAGCGCGGAAGTTAAAAAGCGGGCGGCGAGCAAGCTAGCGAGGCAGTTAAAGAGCGGGCGGCGAGCAAGCTGGCGAGGCTGTTAAGGAGCAAGAGGAGAGCAAGCGAGCGAGGAAGTTAAAGAGCGGGAGGAGAGCAAGCTAGCGTGGCAGTTAAGGAGCAAGAGGCGAGCAAGCGAGCGAGGAAGTTAAAGAGCGAGAGGCGAGCAAGGTGGCGAGGCTGTCAAGGAGCAAGAGGCAAGCAAGCGAGCGAGGAAGTTAAAGAGCGGGAGGCAAGCAAACTAGCGGGGCAGTTAAGGAGCAAGAGGCGAGCAAGCGAGCGAGGAAGTTAAAGAGCGGGAGGCGAGCAAGTTTGGGAATTAGGGAACAGAAGGCGAGCAAGCTAGCGAGGAAGTTGAAGAGCGGGCGGCGAGCAAGCTGGTGAGGCAGTTAAGGAGCAAGAGGCGGGCAAGCGAGCGAGGAAGTTAAAGAGCGGGAGGCGAGCAAGCTAGCAAGGCAGTAGGGAGCAGGAGGCGATCAAGCAAGCTAGCGAGTTTGGGAGTTGGAGGTGAGCGAGCAAAGTAGGACAGAAGGCGAGCAAGCTTGCGAGGAAATTAAAGAGCGCGAGGCGAGCGAGCTAGCGAGGGAGTTAGGGAGCAAGAGGCAAGCAAGCTAGGAAGGGATTCAGGGAGCAGAAGGCGATCAAGCAAGCGAGGAAGTTAGGGAGCAGGGAGCGAGCAAACGAGCGAGGGAGTTAGGGAGCAGGGGGGAGCCTCTGTTAAAACGTTCTATTTCAAGCCGTTTAATTTTATTTTTCGCATTTTATGTAATATACACAAATATATGCAAAATATACAGCCTTATTTCTTTGTTAGATATCAGAATGATTTCATACAAATATATTTTTTACTTAGTTCAATACCACACAATTCCATGTTTTAGCGACTTTTTTTTGAGAGTGAGGGAGACATCCCTCTCCACATCTTATGATCATTGACATTTTGACGTCATGTACAGTCAAATTTGTGCAAGCAGCCACACATGAACAGCAGACAATCTGAAAAGCAGCCAACACAGGTCCATCCGTGCATATTTCTGTTTTACTTACCTTGTGCATAGTAGCTATCTGTCTAATGCAGACAGAAGTCACTTAATGGGTATGACTTTATTGTTTCGACACCTACACAACAGCATCCTTTTTGACTGCAGCTGTTTATGTATTACTGCTTGCACAGAAGACTATTTTACTGTTCTTTTTTTAATAGAAATACCCTAAAAGTTCACTGAAATAAAAGAACTTTACCTATCGAAACCATCATATTCGCAACACTATAAAGTGCAAGTAGTCCATATCGTGGACAACAGCCAATCTGTAAACAACAGCCACTTTTAAAATTCCCCTTCGGTGGCTGCTGTACACAGATTTGACTACAAGTTTAGAAAAAAAAAACACTGTGATTTTTATATGCAATGGAGAAATAAAACATTCGGAATAAATGATGAAAAATAGATAAATAGATAAATAAATAACTTGTATTAGAAAAGAAATAATAAAAAAAAGTTAAAACCTTCGAAGAGCTTGAATACAAAAACAGCGAACAAATTAAGAATAATTGAAATATATTTACCATGTTATTAATAGCAAATTCCTAAAATTTCCATTTTTTTTTTCGAATTTCACTGTATTAAATCATTGATTAAAATCTTGTGTAATCGGTCATTCGCCTTGGTTATGATTTAAATAAATAAATAAATAAATAGCGTTTTAAGGCCCGTCGACAACTTTGGTCATATAGGGCGCACTTACTTAGTAAACAATAATGCGAGGTGAAAATAACATACATGTGCAACAACATAAGACAAACATGATAAATGAGGAATGGACGAAACACAAAATGATGCCCCTTTTGTCGCCTTTTACGACATGCATGCTGTCACTTTTGTTCCGCCGGATGAAATGGCAGATGTGACGATCGAGGGACTGCAGTGGTTGATTCTTATACTGGTTATGATTTACATCCCAAGATAATTCCTTTTGAGTTACTATACTTTCTTTTTCATTTTCCAAGTCCGGTAGTCGGGTCGGTAGCGGAGAGGACGTGAGATAAGGTAGTAAGGTCGGTAAAGTACAGGGCTTGAAACAAAGTAGTAAGGTCGGTAACGTACAGGACGTGAGACAAAGTAGTAAGGTCTGTAGCGGACAGGGCGTGAAATAAGGTAGTAAGGTCGGTGGCGTAAAAGACTTGAGACAAGGTAATAAGTTTGGTAACGTACAGGACATGAGACAAGTAGTACGGTCGGTAGCGTACAGGATTTAAGACGAGGTAGTAAGGTCGGTAGCGTACAGGACGCGAGACGAGGTAGCAAGGTCGGTAACGCACAGGACGCGAGACGAGGTACCAAGGTCGGTAACGTTCAGGACTTGAGACAGGGTAGTAAGGTCGGTGGCGTAAAGGATTTGAGACGAGGTAGTTAGGTCGGTAGCTATAGGTCGTGAGATGAGGTAATAAGGTTGGTAGTGTACAGGACGTGAGACAGGTAGTAAGGTCGGTAACGTGCAGGACGTGAGACAGGGCAGTAAAGTCGGTAGCGTACAGGACGCGAAACAAGGTTGTAAGGTCGGTAGCGCACAGGATGTGAGACAGGGTTGTAAGGTTGATGACGTACAGGACGTGAGACAGGGAAGTAAGGTCGGAAGCGTACAGGACTTGAGACAAGGTAATAAGGTCGGTGGCGTACAGGACTTGAGACAAGGTAGTATTGTCGGTAACGTACAGGACATGAGACAAGGTGTCGCTAGTCAGAATCCTCATGCATATTTCTTTCCAAGGAATAATGATAGTCATTGGAACAGGACTCATTACTTTATCTTTTCGCTGATCATTATTTCGACGATGGTAATGTGGGAATGCCCTGAAAAAACTGGCCGCCCGACAAAACTGAAATAATTCTGAAAACGGCATTAACCGATTACCACACAATCCCTATATTTTGAGGACCTTGAGAAATAAGGCTTTAGAAAACATTGTGGTTAAAGGAGAACTGGTAACCAGCATTTTCTCCTTTTCCCACAGCATTTTTTACCCTTCACAAAACAAATTTCCAAATTTCTGTCACTTTTTACTTTGTCGTCTGCAAATGCTTTCGATTTGGACAAGCCTAAAATATTGTCGTTTAGTAATGAATCGACCCATTACAACACAATCCCTACTTTTGATGACCCTGAGAAAGAAGCCCTTAGTAAACATTGTGGGAAAAGGACAAAATGCTGGTAACCAGCATTTTCTCCTTTTCCCACAATATTTTCTACCCTTCACAAAACAATTTTCAAATTTTCAGTCACTTTTGTGTTGTAGTGTACGACTGCTCTAGATTTGGGCAAATCTAAAACTTTTGTAGTTTAGTAATGATTTAAATTAAAACAAGAGGACCATGATGGTCCTATATCGCTCACCTGAGTACTAAGCTGTAAAATCAAACTTGTGACCCCTGGGGCGGGGCCACCTTTGACCCCAGGGGCATCCTAAGAAAAGACTTTGTAGAGGTCCACTAGGAGATGCTACTTACAAAATATCAAAGCTCTACACCTTCTAGTTTCAGTGAAGTAGAGTTTTCCTTCTTTGTTTCTATGTTTCGAACTTGTGACCCCTGGGGCAAGCCAAGTTTTGACCCCAGGGTCATCGTATACAGAAACTTTGTAGTAGTCCACTAAGAGATGCTACATACCAAATATCAAAGCTCTACGACTTCTAGTTTCAGAGAAGATTTTTAAAGTTTTCTTTCTTTGTTCCTATGTTTCGAAATTGGGACCCACAACGCAAGGAAAGTTTTGACCCTGGGACATCATATGAACAAACATTGTAGAAGTCCACCAGGAGATCCTACCTACCAAATATCGAAGCTCTACATCTTCTAGTTTCAGAGGAGAAGAATTTTCAAGTTTTCCTTCTTTGTTCCTATGTTTCGAACTTGTGACCCCAAGAGCAGGGCCAGTTTCGATCCCAGGTGATCATATGAATAATCTTGGTAGAGGTCCACTAGGAGATGCTACATACCAAATATCAAAGCTCTACACCTTCTACTTTCAGAGAAGAAGAATTTTAAAGTTTTCCTTTTTTGTTCCTATGTTTCGAACTTGTGACCCCCAAGGCGGGACCAGTTTTGACCCCAGGGGCATCATATAAACAATCTTGGTAGAGGTTTATTAGGAGATGCTACATACCAAATATCAAAGCTTTGCACCTCCTAGTTTCAGAGAAGAAGAATTTAAAAGCTTTCAATTTTATTTCTATGTTTTAAACTTGTGACCCCCAGGGCAGGGCCACTTTTCACCCCAGGGACATCACATGTCCACGTTGGTAGAGGTCCACTAGGAGATGCTGCATACCAAATATCAAAGCTCTGCACCTTCTAGTTTCAGAGAAGAAAAATTTGAAAGTTTTCATTCTTTGTTCCTATGTTTCGAACTTGTGACCCCTGGGGCAGGACCAGTTTTGACCCCAGGGACATCATATGAACAATCTTGGTAGAGGTCTACTAGGAAATGCTACATATCAAATATCAAAGCTCTGCACCTTCTAGTTTCAGAAAAGAAGAATTTTAAAGTTTTCGTTCTTTATTTCTAAGTTTTAAAATTGTGACCCCCGGGATGTGGCCAGTTTTAACCCCTGAGACATCGTATGAACAATCTTGGTAGAGGTCCACTAGGAGATGCTACATACCAAATATCAAAGCTCTGCACCTCCTAGTTTCAGAGAAGAAGAATTTAAAAGCTTTCATATTTATTTCTATGTTTTAAACTTGTATCCCCCGGGGTGTGGCCAGTTTTAACCCCTTGGACATCATATGAACAATCTTGGTAGAGGTCCACTAAGAGATGCTTCATACCAAATATCAAAGCTCTGCACCTTCTATTTTGAGAGAAGATTTTTAAAGTTTTCCTTCTTTGTTCCTATGTTTCAAACTTTTGACCCCCGGAACGGGGCCAGTTTTGACCCAAGGGGCATCAAATGAAAAATATTGGTAGAGGTTCACTGGGAGATGCTACATACCAAATATCAAAGCTCTGCACCTTCTAGTTTCAGAGAAGAAGAATTTTAAAGTTAAAAAAGCTTAAAAAAAAGATTTTGTCGAAGTTCACAACAGTTCCACTTTTTGTGAATAATATTATGTAACTCTTTCCATGCAGACTAAATAAATGAAGCTATTTTACATGTCTAAAATGGATTCCCATTGTATTTCAAGACTATTATGATCTTAGAGTAGCATCTGGAAGCAAACAATGATCGCAGAACAGACACTGTGACCTGTTTGGCCTGATCTTGCATGATTTACCCTGTCCGTTCAGGCTTTTCGGATTGCAATATTGGTAGTAAAAAAAAAGGGGAATTAGAGGTGTCCTAACCTCATGCCCTGACAACCGAAGCTCGAGTATTCATAAGCTCAGAATGGCAGCTCGCTACATTATTTTCATTAACTTTGCTTCTTTGATTGTAAATCTCTAAAATCTCTTGTTGTTTGATGGTTTTCTAATACTGGGGTTTTATGGATGAAAACTAAATGGCTTTGGGAGTAGTAGTATCATGTTTGTATTTTTGTCAAATTTTCTTCCCAAAACCTGAAGGGAAACCTTTAAATAAGACGCACATATATGTAGCTACATAACAAATACGCCCTTACACTGAACAAATACTGATGAAGTTTGTTTGATGATCAACAGAACAGTCATATCATGACAACAAGTACACCTGTCAATGTATCACGTGACTTTCTCTTACCATTATTCCTTTTACAACTTCCAAGTTGATTAGACACGGATTAGACAGGCTGATACGGGTCGATATTTTTGGCAGGTGCATACAGTCCTCTTTTCACAGAGTATGCCGTAAAACACTAAACAGAAAAACAAATAGTTGTATTTGGTCACACTTGAAGAGGTTTTACATACAAATGCACCCAAAAAACATGCGCATGTTTAGACATTTTCTATTTCCAGCACTATGCTTTTAATCGGATTGAACTATTCAGACAAAATTATCGTTTCAGTCATATTTAATTTATCGTCTGGAAATGTTTTCAATTTGGATGTCGTTTGGTATACACTTAAGACTATAGCATACAATCCCGAAATTAAACGATCTTGATTAAGAAGCCTTTCGAAAGCATTTAGGGAAAAGGAGAAAATTCTGTTAATCAGCATTTTCTCCTTCCCCATAATCTTTTCTATCCTTTCAAAATCAAATTCCAGTATTTGAGTCACATTTATTTTCTTGCCTGCAAATGCTTTCAATTTGGACCAGTCCAAAATTTTGCCTTTTGGTAAAGAGTTAAACCTAAACTAAACTGGAGTCGGAAATACTTGAAAGATTGACAGATTTTCAAGTTGGATCCTCTGGTCAAGAAATATATAGAGAATATTTGTTGTTTTTTTTTTTTCGGTGGAAGATCGAAATTTCTTTCATCGAGTGAACACAATCGATAATATTTTCATGAGTGGCTTCTTTCATATTTCATCGATTAAATACCATCGGTAATATTTTCACGAGTGGCTGCGCCACTCGTGAAAATACTACCGATGGTGTTCACTCGATGAAATAAATTTCGAACTTTCACCAAAAACACTCGTCAAATATACTATTTATTTCATGCTTATTACCCTTTCTGGGAGGAGCTTTATCACAATCCAGTATTTTCTCCTTTTCCCTCAATGTTTTTCCGTTATTCACCGTGGCGTACCCCTCCCGCATAGCAACGCATTACAATATTACGTCAAGCGCGAGAAATGTAAGGTAAATGATGTCACATTTCCATCTGGTTGTGAGGCACGCCCAATTTACCTAGGCAACTAGAACATGAAAATCAGCATTTTCTCTGGTCGTACCGGTGTAATTTGAAAAAAATATTTTCACTGCTATTTCCCGATATCCTACCGGAAAGTAGAAGTAAAGCATTTTCACTATTTACAGTAAATCTTAGACTCGTCTATATTGAAAGGGTTTCCAGACGACAAATCAAGGGCGGCTAAAATGATGGAATTGTCTGATTTAATTATAAGGATTTTTTAGGGGGAAAGTGCTGGATTTCAGCATTTCTCATTTTTATGCCTTTTTAGCTCACCTGAGCACAAAGTGCTCATGGTGAGCTTTTGTGATCGCCCAATGTCCGGCGTCCGTCGTCCACAATTTCTTTAAACATCTCCCAAACCGCTAAGCCAATCTTGATGAAACTTTGCGGGGATGTTCCTTGGGTAAAACTATACCGAAGGTGTTCAAGATATTGAATTCCACCCATAACTCTGGTTGCCATGGCAACCAAAAGGAAAACAATAGCAAAATCTTTGAAAATCTTCTCTGAAACTAGAAGGTGCAGAGCTTTGAAAGTGGTATGTAGCATCTCCTAGTGGACCTCTACCAAGATTGTTCATATGATGTCCGTGGGGTCAAAACTGGCCCAGCCCCGGGCGTCACAAGTTTGAAACATAGGAACAAAGAAGTAAAACTTTAAAATTCTTCTTCTCTGAAACTAGTAGGTGCAGAGCTTTGATATTTGGTATGTAGCATCTAGTGAACCTCTACCGAGATTTTTCATATGATGTCGCTGGGGTCAAAATAGGGGCCGATTGTTTCTGAATCGATGTAAAATAAATATGTTTAAACTAATTACTTATTAGTAAAGTATCAACTCCTCTTATTCTGTACAAATGAAACATATGATGTCTGCAAAGTCTGCAGAAAGGAAAGTCAGGTGATAGTTTAGGCCTTGACATATAACACAAAAAATATTACACAGTACATCAAATAACAGACTGCACTTTTCTTCTGTCTAATCTTCACGTTCTCTATGTGCAAAGGTACAATAGGGGCCTAACTAACGCTAAGCAGGTAAGTGTAAACTGAGCCTGTATCAAACAATCACAAGCCTTGATGACCCTGTGGAAAAAGACTTTTAACACTTTACCAAACGACAAAATTTTAGACTGGTCCAAATTGAAAGCATTTGCAGACGACAAAAATTTTAATAAAAGTGACTGAAAATTTGAAATTTGTATCGAAGAGGAGAGAAAACATTGTGAGAACATTTTCCCCTTATGTTTTCAAAAGGCTTCTTTCTCAGGGTCGTAAAAAGTCGAGATTGTGTGGTAAAGGGTTTAAAACCTTTTATGAAAAGGAGAAAACCTGGTACCCGGCATTTTCTCCTAAATGTTCTCTACGCTATCAACAACAAATTCCAAGGTTTTAGTCACAATGACTTTATCGTCTGCAAATGATTTCATTTTTGACTACCGAGAAGTGTTGTTACTGGGTAAAGTGTTAAAAGCGCATTACATGAAATATGCATTTAAAAAGATGTTCAACCAGGCATATCCTTCGGTTTCAAGATAGGTTTTCGTATACATGTGTTGCTTGTAGAAAACAGTTACAGTAGATAGATCTGGCTGATGAAATAGGAAATATATGGAATCTTAAAGTAAATAGGTGAAATTTACTATCGTAATAAATGATAAAATGTAAAGAGGATATTGAGATATTTGCTTTTATTTTCGGTGAAAGATCGAATATTATCGGTCACATTACGCTACGTGTTTATAGTATTACCGATGATGTTCACAAGATGAAATAAAATTCGATCTTTCACCAAAAAAAAAACCCTCGATTTATTCCATGCTTCTATTTATTCCATGTCTGAGGAGGGGAGCATAATGTTCAGCGTGTTACCATATTACGTTGAGCGCGAGAAATTTGGGGTAAATTACGTCATATTTCCATCTGGTTGAAGGGTACGCGCTGTTTAACTAGGTAACTAGTGCATAGTGCATGGGAACTACTGTTTCCACCTTCAATTGAAAGTTTAGAAAATGAAATCGGTATATTTCACTGGTTGTAACCTTGAAAGATTGAATAACATCCAACCGTTATTTCTCGATTCGTACTAAAAAGCACGAAATAAATGTTTAGGAATCATCCAAAAACTGCTTTAGATTATTTCTTTAAGGAATAAAGTCACACATCAACAAACAAATACACAAACAAGTAATGAGAACAATTAAATATAATACATGTATTTACCAAACGACAACTGACATACCAACGATGTCAGACTTGAGGGGATTCAAGACCCGACGAAAAGCTGCGGTTGTCATAGGAGTCTTGGCCCTTATACTACAAATAGTTGGTTGTGTAACCCCCGGCAGGGCTGTCACCAGTTCAGTAACTTTAAACAGGAAGACACACATATCTGCAGGACTATGGTTTATGAGATCTTGCAGCAACGATGTTTGTGAGACGTTTCCTTTGTCAGGTAAGCTTTTCTCTTTTCTTTCTTGTTCGTTCGCTCGTTGGCATGCATGCTTGTCCTTTAGCAGTAACACACTTGTACATTTTGCTCAAATGAAATTCTATGTCAGCAGTTTGGTATCTTCTTAAAAAAATGTACAAGTTATTGCTACGGCCACAATTGTACAAGGGCACAATTCTTGTTACAAGCAATTTCCTTTTATCCCTCTATGTGTCCGAAAGTTGTTCAACGCAGGTAACACTTTTAATCAAACCATTTCATAGTTCACCAAGCTGTTGGCCGCTTTAATTATATAATATAGGGTTAATTCAGCTTTTGCAAGAGTTTACGAAAAATCCCCGAATATGTCACTTCATTTTCTCTGGTTGTAATCCATCTATCGTTGTCAAATAGATCCTCGATAACCGCCACATCAGACGATATTATGTTTCTGGACGGCTGCTAAGGTCAAACCAGACGTGTTTTCGTCCGTCTTCGAAGGGTTTGAACCGTTTGTTATTACTTGTTTACTGCCGATTTGCTTCCCTTCTACATTTACCAGGTATTGTTTCGTCTTGAAAATACATTTTGAACTCAAAACTTGTTTGCTGATTGTTATTCAAGGCTCATTATTGCATAAAACGTGCCTTTTCGGGCCGTTATAAGCATGTTTTAACAGGTAAAAACCGGGCGTTAACGGGATAAAAGTGTATTAATCAGTAAAATTCACGCGCCGTTAACGCCCGGCTTCGTACTATCAATATCCTCGATTCGGGCCTACCTTGTAAAGAACATTTGTTACACTGAGAGAATCAATACTGGCATACAGGACTATCGGCCCATCACTGCTCGTAACCAAAACTTCTCCGCAGACTTCCAGTTTTGAACCATTTACGTACAGTTCATTTGAAGTTCGCTTATTTGCATTTCTATGGCAATATATTTGCTATTGTTGCAATTTTTTGTTAAAATACTTTTACTTAATGCAATAATAGCATTGGTTCACGTTTTTTTTTTCGGTCGTTAACATTCGTAGAGGACCTCAAAATACTTTAACACCCTTGTGCTTCGCACTCCCGAGGGCGTTATAGCATTTGTCAGGCATCTGCGAATGTTAACGACGGAAAAAAACGTGAATTAACCCTATATTATTGCATAAAACGTGCTTTTTCGGGCTGTTATAAGCATGTATTAACGGATAAAAATCGGGCATTAACAGGATAAAACGTGTAATCAGTAAATTCACGCACCGTTAACGCCCAGCTTTGTACTATCAATATCCTCGATTCGGGCCTACCTTATAAACAACTTTTGTCCTTTTTCAGATTTTCCCTAGACTCCTACCATCAGACTGTAGGAATTTGTACCATATTGGATCCTTTTCACGGCTTGTCTTTGGTGATATTAGTACACCACGAACATAATTTCGAACAAGATCTCAGTTTGATCGAAATCTGAACAAAAATTCGCCCATGAAATGTACTCTCAGCCAGCTACATCCCACCCACTTTTTAACGTGATCGGTCCGCCTCTCTTGATGTAGATCGAACCCTCTGTCGTCTTTCAGTTACTGAAATTCATATCCACCTAGTTGTACATAATCCTCCAAGTTACGTGTCAAGGTTATTCCACACAAGTCCAGTTTGTATTAAAAATCAATAGAAGTGTATTTACACCGAGGGAATCAATTTTAACTGGCATACAGGACTAACGGCTCTTTACTACTCGTAACAAAAACTTCTTCGCCGACTGCCGGTTTTGACCCATTTACGTACACTACATGTGAAGTTCGCTTATTTGCATTTCTATGGAAATATATTTGCTATTATTGCAAGTTATTGTCAAAATACCTCTACTTTATTCAATAATAGCATTAATTCACGTTTTATTCGATCGTTAACATTCGCAGAGGCTCTTGAAATACTAAAACACCCTCGTGCTTCGCACTCGGGCGTTAAAGCATTTTTCGGGCCTCTGCGAATGTTAACGACCTCAAAAAAGTGAATTAACCCTATAGTAAACCACGCTTGTGAGTTATGAGGCGCAATGAGTAAACCGCTCGAGCTATTGTCCTCGTGAAATATTTATAATTGTGCATCATAACTTACAACTTAGATTTATTGAACGATAAACCACGATAGAAAGAAGATTATTTTATATTTAAGTACTTCTCTTTATTTCAGGCGTTTACACATTAGACGAATTCCGAGTTGAGACGATTATTGGAATAATATCAATGTTTGCCGCCATTGTTGCCTTTATGTTGCTACTCCGTGATAAAAATCCGACATACGGCTGCGGTAAGGCTTTGGTTTTAGCCTGTCTTGCATCAGTCCTTAGTTGTAAGTATGACTCTTCTTCAAGTCTTGAATAAATAAATAGATTAATAAATAAATAAATTACTCCTCAGCGGTCTCCTTTCTTTAAAACGGGATATAGAGTATGTCAAGCACCTTCCACAGTTTTTCACTCACTCCACAGTGTTAGTTGGTGTAATATTGTTGTGGGAAACATGGTTACATGCCAAGTGACTGTCAAAAGAAAGCACATGGTGATGCAATGCGTCTAGATTTAACTGATTGATTGGTTGGTGTTTAACGCCATTTTTCAGCATTTTTTTTTTGTTTTATCGCGGCGGCCAGTGCACCTATTTATGCTTTCCTGGAGTCTCCTTTACCAGTACTCCGCACAATATTCTGTCTAAGCTGCTTTCCCATATAATCATTGTGGAGACAATGGTCAACGATGGGAGAGGAATGAATACTATCGCAATGACTATCAGGAAACCTCGGAATGAGATTGGCCGAGCCAGGGATCGGACCCACGACCCCCTTTTCTCAATTCCTGCACGCTCAGTCTAAGCTACTGGTACTCAGCGCGTTTGAATTTCAATGGCAGCAATTAAAGTAAAGATACTGTTGTTAAGATGATAACCTATTATGGTAATGTCGGTCCAAGTGTCACTAGTTGTGGCTGGCAGGAAGGTAGATTTTACAGGAGATAAACAGTGAACGAAATACCAATCAAACCGCAAAGCAGTAAGTATTCCGCTCCTGGGACCATGTTTGAAACTTATTTGACAGTGTATTGATACAGGTTTTTCTTTGCGTGTTTAATTTCATCCGCGTGCGATGACTGTATCTTAGAAAAAAGCATAGGCATATAAGATAACATACTTCACCCAACATTTTACTTACTTAGCTTATTTTTTCTTCTACGTTTCAGGTGCTATGGCGCTTGCAGCTTCCGCTAAATTCGGGTATTTAGTTTTAACTGTCCATATATTTGAAGGGCCAAGAAGTCCTTTACTGGTTTCTTATTCTATTATAATCCTCGACTCGGAGGAATCCTGGCTGCACTCGTTCTAATCTTACTGTTATTCGAAACATGCGCCACTCGTAAAAATATTACCAATGGTGTTCACAAGATTTTTCAGTTACAAATATATTGTCGTCTGCAAATGCTTAGAATTCGGATCAGTCTATAATTTTGTCATTTGGTGAAAGGTTAAGGATTTTTTTCTTCCGAGCCTTTTAAACTCGGGATTGTGGTAGGCTCTCATCAGGTGATTTTTAACTTTTTGTTTCAGACAAACATCAGAGATCTTTACACACTACGAAAACACCATCTACAAAGAGCATGCAGCATTCAGGGGACCCCACAGCCGTTGACCTACAACTCAACCAAAATACAAGATACACTGCTAGTGGAGAGGAAACACTCAATTCTTTTCTGCAACATTCCGAAAGTGTCGTCATCTTTTTGGAAGCGAACATTAACAGTAATGAAGGGAGGAGGACAATTTTCGTCCCCGTTCGAAGTGACTCTGGCTCAGTCAGCACTGCCTTCTTTTCACAGTGTAAGAAGAAGGATGAATTCGTCCGAAATGGAACATTTCATGAACAAAGTCAGTTCCTTTATTTTTGTGCGCAATCCTTACCGCGGCGGGGAATCACGTGACACAACAACAACAAAAATGACCCGACATTTGAAAAAATTCCCCAACTTGAGGTAAGAAAATCTTCAATAATTCCGTTAATACGTGACCGATTGGAATTTGGTTTGAAGCAGAGAAGGCGGAAGGACTCCAGGGATTTGCTTGATGTGTTAGATTGTTTAAACAACACCCGATAAAAAAGTTATTGACGAGCAAACAATTTTTTTACCCTGGATAATTTGTTTGCTCGTCAATAACTTTTTTATCAGGCGTTGTCTAAAAAATCTAACACATCAAGCAAATCCCCGGAGTCCTTCCGCCTTCTCTGCTTCAAACCAAATTCCAATCGGTCACGTATTAACGGAATTATTGAAGATTTTCTTACCTGAAGTGGGGAATTTCTTCAAATGTCGGTCATTCTTTTTGTTGTTGTGTCACGTGATTCCCCGTCCTGCTTACGCAAGGTTATTTTCCGGATATGTGAATAAGATTTACTGTCCGAACGAGTAGTACTGGAAATCTATGGGTACAAAGATTGCCAAGGCAACGAGACGCATCCCGTCTGAAATGAGCTTAAAATACGGCCATGACATCAAATTTTCGGAGTTTATCAAATTTATTGTGAAATTCACGGAGAAAGGGTATAAATTAGACATGCATTTCGCACCAATGAGTTCAAAGTGCAATCCTTGTCGGATGCCATACGATTTTATCGGAAAATTAGAAAGTTTCCATAGAGACGCAGAATATATACTGCAAGACTGGCGACACAAATTTAATGACTCCAACATCAGTTTTAACGATTTCGAGAAGGAATCAGCACTTGACACAGCTGACTTACACATCAAGTTAATGTTTAAAACCTGGAACTTTATACAGGAAACCGGCTACCCGTTATATTACATGGCTTTACGGGTATGGTCCGACCTTCAAATCAGGGGATATTTATCCAAGACCATACCTTTTCCCCTTCCATCCGTCAGAGGCCGTGTATGTTACCAAGGAATCGTTTATGGTAGCTATACGGAATGCTCTAAATAAACCTGTCAATAAACTCAGGGTCAAGGAACAGCGTGAGGAGGCACTTATCCAAGCTTGTCGCACGGTTCCATTGCGGTATATGGAAAAATTACGGAAGTTTTTGCTGAAAGATTGTCAATTGTTTGGTTACGACGATCGGCCTGTCAAACTGTTTGATCGTAAAATGCCGTTTAAAGTAGAACATAAGTATTTAGCTGGTTTATAGCTGAGAAAATGAAATCTTTACTAGATGATAAACATGTCGACTCATCCAAAATGATAGCATTTGAAAATGTTTTGATGGGAGACATAAGACGGTTATTTCAGGGACAGAATCGTAAGGAATTCGATGATACATGTATATAGTTGTATGCATTATACATCAAATAATAATAATCGCAACAATTCTTAGTAAACTCTTTACCAAAGGATAAAATCTTAGACTGGTCTAGATTGAAAGCATTTGCGGACAACACAGTAAATGCGACTAAAAAATTCAAAAGAACCCAGTTGCAATTTGGTTACCTTGCTTTTTTTTTTTAAATCTAACAAGGGAGATAACTTGTATGTGAATTTTCCTCCCATTGATTGTGGCGTAACCCATTACCCTAAAATCCCTACTTTTGAACGACACTGAGAAAGAAGCCTTTAGAAAACATTGTAGGAAAGGAAAAAAAATGCTGCATTTTTTCCTTATCCCACAATGTTTTCTACCCTTCACAAACTAATTTCAAATTTCAGTCACATTTATTTTGTCGTCTGCAAATGCTTTCAATTTTGTCGTTTGGTAAAGAGTTAAAAAGATTACGGCCGATCGATTACGGAATACCCGAGTCTTAGCCGAATCCGTACGTTTCTTTGGCGATGAAAGGCGATTTTATACGAATAACATAAGGGTGACTTCGCCAACACACAACTTCGAGTGTCATCAACCC
The DNA here is from genome assembly GCA_943736015.1 of Tridacna crocea. Classification (NCBI taxonomy): domain Eukaryota; kingdom Metazoa; phylum Mollusca; class Bivalvia; order Cardiida; family Cardiidae; genus Tridacna; species Tridacna crocea. The sequence goes on along the minus strand of OX031060.1, from coordinate 10,336,722 downwards.
TGAAGACGAACGCTGGATAAAAAAATTGTGGAGAAAAGAGAAAATGTTGGTAGCAAGATTTTCCACTTTTACGAAATTGTTTTCTATCCTATCAAAGTCAGAAATTATCATTTGTCACCTGCAAATGCTTTCAATTTGGTCGAGTTCAACATTTTGTCGTTTGGTAAAAGTAGCTGAAAATTTGTAGACTATAATAAGAAGCCAAACGCTGCTATTTCATAGTTATGTCTTGGAGGGAAAATATCAACTTATCAGACAGTGTTGATTCAAGATCAGACTGCACGTTCTGTGCAGTCTGATCTTACTCTACACTAGGCGCAAAAGGTCATTGACTCGCGCTCAGTACCCTAGGGGTTAATTTTAGGTAAAAAAATCAGATTGGTTTTTTTAATTAATTGTGAGATCTGTCTTTGAAAGGTTGGACAACATTGAGGCAAAAGGAGAAAGTGCTCATAAGCTATGCTTTCTAACAATAGTAAAAGACTTGTATCGTGATTTAACCCTATACCACATAATCCCTAGTTTTAATCATCCCAAGAAAGAAGAAAAAAAACTTTTAAAAACATTGTGGGAAAAGGAGAAAATTCTGGTAACCAGCATTTTCTCCTTTTACCACAATAGTTTTACCCTAACAAAGAATAATGCCATCATAAGAGCCAAATCTAAATTAATGTCTGCAAAACTTTCAATTTGGAAAAGTCTAAAATTTTTTCTTGTGTGGTATAGGGTGAAGCCACATTTAAATATGTGGTCTGCAAATACTTTAATCCCTTTCCATACAATCCTGACTTTTAATGACCTAGAAGAAGAGGGCTTTTGAAAACATTTTGGGAAACGGAGAAAATGCTGGTAACCAGCATTTTCTCCTTTTCCCAAAATGTTTTCTTCCCTTTCAGTAACAAACTCCATTATTTGAAACAAGTCTAGTTTTTTTTTTTCTATACAAATGCTTTCATTAAAAGCTAGTTAACATTTTTTTTCCATGTGGTAAAGGGTTAAAATGTGGACGAGGCTGTTATATAGTCGTTTTTGATTATTAGCCAAAAGTTTCCATGATATTCATGATATACTTTGTAAAGTTACATTAATTGACGCAATTTTTCTGCAATAATCATTAAAAAAAAAAAAACTACAACATGCATGTAATAGAGTATTTCAGAATTTCTTTTACCTTTTGTCATATATGATCGAGCCGTGCTCATTGACCGAGCCGAGAATGGGATCGAACCAATAACCACCCGCCTTCTCAAGTTCCGTATACTATCAACTTAGCTACCAGGGCTCCGAAGAATTGACGATGAAGCTGCCAAACTGTTTCTTATTTTTTCATCGTGCATTCGTAGGTATAGTTTATAACAAGGGAAATAACTTACCCCTCCTGTTCACTCTGTTAGAGTTTTTGTTCTTTAACCCTTTACCAAACATTCCCTTTGAATGTTTTTTTTTTTTTACGCCGCTTTCAACAGTATTTCAGTCATATCACGGCGACACTTCACATATTGATGTTTCCTGGGTTTCACCAGTACTAAGCTAGGCTCTGAAGTGTCTTGCCCAAGGACGCTCCTGTGAAAAAACCCAGCGGAGCCACCGTGGCTCCAACCTGGGACCTTCAGGTCACGAGTCCTACACTTTACCACTGAGCCACACAGGACCCCACCAAACATTATCTTGTGAACGATCTTGATGTAAAAGGTTTTTGAAAAGTTCGTGAAAAAAAAGGAAAAAAAAAATGCTGGAAAATATTCTTTCCCAAAAATGTTTCTACATGTATTTTTAAAGACCATGGAAAATAGGACTTTTGAAAACACTGTAGGAAAAGGCGAAATTGATAGTCACCAACATTTTCTCTACTTTTCTCTCCTAGATAAATCCTAGAATTTTAGCCATGTTTATTCTGTCGTCTGAGACTACTTTGATTTTGGACGAGTTTAAAACTTTGTCATCTGATGAATAAGTTGAAAATGTCAAACTGATTAAAATGTTAAAAATGCAAAGACACCCAGGAAAATACATATAAACACCATATATAGAGTGCGAGGCGCTGCTCGCTGACCTTTCCGGGACAGAAAGTACAGTCTGATCTTGGATCTACACTGTCCAAGAAGGAGATATTATTTCCCAAAGTATAACTTTGAAATAGCAATGATTAGGTTTTTACTATCGAATCGATTTTCTTTAGCTATTTATAGGCATGATCAGCGCTTAACTATGGAAGACCATTAGGGCCATCGCCTATGAATTTGTTGAATTTAAACGCGATGCTCGATAGTACTTTGGTGATAACGCGAAATCACGATGACGATAAAACGGTGGTACGATGATGAGACACGATATCTTATCACTCTATGATCATCGTTCTTCCATATTGTCGCGTTTTCTGTCTGTTTTTCTGTCTGTCTCTTTATCATTCTCTCTGTCTCTATCTGTCGTTCTCTCTCTAACGCACTTTGTCTTTGTCTGTCTGTCTGTCTCTATGTCTCTCTTTCTTTCTCTCTCTCTTTTTCTCTCTGTCTGTCTGCCTGTCTGTTTCTCTGTCTGTTTGCCTGTCTGTCTCTTTATCATTCTCTCTGTCTGTCTCTCCCTCTCTCTCAGTCTGTCTCTCTCCTTATTTCTCTCTCGCTTTCTCTCTCTCTGTCTTATCTGCCTGTCTTTCTCTTTATTTATCTCCCCCTTTCTCTCTGCCTGTCTGTCTGTTTGCCTGTCTGTCTCTTTATCATTCTCTCTCTCTGTCTCTCCCTAATTCTCAGTCTTGTCTGTCTGTCTCTCTCCTTATTTCTCTCTCGCTTTCTCTCTCTCTCTGTCTTGTCTGTCTGTCTTACTTTGAGTATTTCATCAAAACGCTAGAGCCTGTATCGACATAATATTTAGTCTCGCCAACTCACACAGGTGGGTGCATTTTGATGCACGATAAACATCAAGCATGTTTTTTTCCACTTGTTTTTTTTCCTCGGGTTGAATGAAGAAAATCCCCCATTCTACTTCTAAATCGACCTCCAATTTTTCTTAATATCACATCCTTTTCAATACATAACAGACTACAAAATTTTAGACGCACACACACACAAACACACAAAAAACAATGTATTGATAGACGATAAATTCAAGAAGACCACGCTGGAATGAATTTTCGTAAAAAAAAAATACACAGTAATGCAGCAAAATGTTACTTACCAACACGTTCCTCTCTTCCCACAATGTTTCATCAACTGTGTTTCCCCGGCTTCTCCAAATTAAACGCGACTCACTGACTTTACGCATACATTGTAGATCAAAATCAGACTGCACACAATGTGCAGTCTGATCTTGGGTCTACACTGTCCGTTAAGAAGATATCTTTCTGCCAAAAATACCTATGCCATAGCAAAACTTGGGGTTTTATTGTCAGAGGCGTAGCTGTCTGTACGGAAAAATGCAGTCGAGTACACTTTTCAATAAAAGAATGAACCCTTTTTTGTGGTGGGGGAGGGGAGGCTAGCTACGCCCCTGACTATCGGCTAGACAGTTTCGTGTTAGTTACATTATCTCCCGCTAGATGGCTTTCTATAAATACTCATCTATCTAACTTGGGCACCCTGCATGGGTACAAAACCGAACCACTTGCTTACGCGACAACCGTTACTTTGAATTCAGAAATAAAATAAACCTTTACTCAATAAAACGCTACCTGGTGCGATTCACTCAGCTATGATCAGCAGTTTAGAGAAATCTGGAGCTAAAACAAGCCTGATTTTTCCTCAAACGTATAGATAAAAGCTATTTTCTCCATCGCTACTTTTTAGCGCGTAATACTACATTCTCCCCCGAAAGCGGGGAGAGTGATGCGTCAGATAAGACAGGTCGAATCTTCGAAGGATATTAAGAATATGACATGCGCAGACAACGATGTTAATTATCTAGCAGGATAAGGGTTAACGATGGTTGACATGGAAACGTGCTGGTGATGAAGGTAGTATGAGTTATGGTTTGATACGTAAAAAAAAATATTTAGGCGAAACAAGAGCAATGTTGTCTTTTGCAACAATTTTTAAAGAGATCTGTTGCTACGGCTGAAAAATAAAAGGTGCTTACTTAATCCTTTACCACACGGCACAAGTAACCCATTACCACACGGCACAATTAACCCATTACCACACGGCACAAGTAACCCATTACCACATAATCCCTACTTTTGACGCCCCTGAGAAAGAAGCCTTTAGAAAACATTGTGAGAAAAGGATAAAATGCTGGTAACCAGCATTTTCTCCTTTTCCCACAATGTTTTCCACCCTTCACAAAACAAATTTCAAATTTTCAGTCACTTTTATTTTGTCGTCTGCAATTGCTTTCAGTTTGGACAAGTCTAAAATTTTGTCGTCTGATAATCATACTAATGAGGTAATTAATTAAAGACCACTCCAAATTGAAAGCATTTCCAAAGGACAATTTCATAGTTGCTTAAATGATTCAATTTTTCTTTGATAGGATAGAAAACTTTGTTGGAAAAGAAGAAAATGCTGGTCGGGGAAAAACCCTAGCAATATTAAGTGACATGTCATAGTTTACACACCTTCAGTTGATGGATCGACCGTTTCAAGTACATATACCCAGTCCTTCAAGAGGGATTGTGCTGCAATATATACGTAAAGGAAAATATCTGGGACTGCATTATTTCATGCTTTCCGGAAGGATATCGAGAAATAGCAGTGAAAATATTTTTCGATCTTACACTGGTATCACCAGTGAAAATACCGATTTTCACGTTCTTGTCGCCTAGGTAAATTGCGCGTGCCTGACAACCAGATGGGAAATATGACATCATTTACCTTAGATTTCTCGCGCATGACGTAATATTGTAATGCGTAGCTATGCGGGAGGGGTACGCCACAGGGAATAACGGAAAAGAACTGTACTGGATTCTGATAAAACCCCTCCCAGAAAGGGTTAAAAGCATGAAATAAATAGAATATTTGTTTTTTTTTTCGGTGAAAGATCGAAATTTATTTCATCTCGTGAACACCATCGGTAATATTTTCACTCGTGACTACGCCACTCGTAAAAATATTACCGATGGTGTCCACGAGATGAAATAAATTTCGATCTTTCACCGAAAAAAACAAATATCCTCTATCTATCCCCCTTACTTACATCTGTACTAGTGAATTAGGTGTGTCCAAATTAAAACACTTGCTCACGATAAATCGAATATTGCTCAAATGGCAAGATTTGTCTGTACTATAATAGAAAAGGTTTTGCGAAAAGACGAAAATGCTGGTTAACAGCATTTTCTCCATTTCCCACATTGTTTTTAAAGCACTTTTCCCTATGATCGTTGAAGGCCATCATAGCTTTTGAAAGCGTTGTCTGCACATGTCATATTCTTCGAAGATTCGACCTGCCTTATATGACGCATCACCCATTCCCCGATACTTGGGGAAACGGCTTATACCGAAGCCAAACCCAAGCCTGTAGGGACTGTTTTGATAAATGTTCGGTGCATAGATTACCTGCTAGGTGATCATAACTGAATAAATTGCACCAGGTAGCGTTTTACTAAGTAAACGTTTATTTTATTTTGAAATTCAAAGTAAGGGTTATCGTCTAGAAAAATTAGTCCGCTTATGTACCCAGAATGCCCATATTAGATAGATGTGCAATGGTAGAATGACATCTAGCGGGATGTGTATTGGTAGAATGCCATCTAGCGGGAGATAATGTTTTAACCCATTACCACACAATCCCTACTTTTGACGCCCCTGAGAAAGAAGCCTTTTGAAAACACTGTGGGAAAAGGAGAAAATGTTGGTAACCAGCATTTTCTCCTTTTCCCACAGTGTTTTCTACCTTCCCAAATCAAACTTCAATTTTTGATTCACATTTATTTTGTCGTATGCTAATACTTTCAATTTGGACAAGTCCAAAATATTGTCGTTTGGTAATGGGTTAAAAGGGCTTAACTAAAAGCTTTTTCGGGGCGTCTGAAGTAACTGATACTATACTTTGTCAAACCTGAAATATAACAAGAGCCGTCAGAGACGGGTTATGCTCCCAGAACAAGTGCTTGTCATAAAATATATAAAATTGACATAAATTCACTTCATTTATCCTAAAAGAACCTGTTCATGCCCTCCCCCCCCCAAAAAAAAAAAAAAAAAAATTGAGGTGAAAAGGCAATTACATGTACCATCTTAGAGATAGCCAACACAAACTTGTAGAAGACAATAAGCCCACTAAGCCCCCTTTAAGCCCCCATTTCCCATAAGACAATATTGGATCATTGAAATGGTTTGTGGCATTTTTGAATGATAATTCAAAATTCGAAATTTCATAAAATTTTGAGCAGTCATGCAGTAAATTTTACATCAAACAATTTTTTACATGAAGTCCCCTTTTTCCGAGACGCAGCCTGAAATTGAGAAACCGGAAGAGAGGTACCTGGACAACCTTCCAACAACTTTCAGATTTGAAATTTCACAAAGTTTTGAGCACCAATAAAATAGATACTAGTGAAAAACAATTTTTTCCATGAAGTCGCCTTTTTCTGTGATGCAGCCTCAATTTGAGAAACCAGGAAAGAGGTAATTTGCGCATTAATACTTCATAGATTGAAAAAAAAAACAAAGGGCACATGCTGAAACTTGTAAAACAAGATATAACCATGAAATTTTGACCAAAACTGAATGAGATATTAGTAAAAATTGCAGTTTTGAATTAAGGCCCCTTTTTCCTTGTCATTTTACAAGATACCCCTTTTTTCCAAGACAGAGGGTCAAATTGAAAAACACATAGATAAAGAAACAAGAGCACATGGTGAAACTTTGCAAAAACAATATAACCATGAAGTTTAATGAAATTTTGACCAAAACTGAATGAAATATTAGTAAAAATTGGAATTTTGCAAGAAACCCCTTTTTTCCATGACAGAACGTCAACTTAAAAAACGCCCAGATTAAAAATAGCAAGGGCACATGCTAAAACTTTCCATAAACAATATAACCATGAGGTTTCATGATATTCTGACTAAAACTGAATGAGATATTGGTAAAAATTGCAATTTTGCATTAAGCCCCTTTTTTCCCTGACACAGGGTCAAATTGAAAATCCGGGAAAGAGACGTCGGCGCCTTACCCTAAGGAGTTCATATAAGAAGTTTTATCCAATTTGGTCCAGGGGTTGTGGAGAAATGGCTTCGGACGGACGGACGGACAGACGGACGGACGGACGGTCTTAGGACCTTGTGAGGTCGAATTGCTCTAACCCTAATACACACAAATAACCCCACAAAGTTAACCCCACAAGCTAACCCTAGCCCCACAAACCCTAACCCTACAACCCTAACCCCTAACCTACCAGATGGACGGAAGGAACCCCATAGAGACTAAATGGACAAATGAGCCCTAACCCCACAATGTCGGGCCCGTAAGACCGGACGGACGGACAGACGAAGCGGCGACTATATGCTCACCCTTCGGGGAGCATAGAAAGTGCGTGCAGATCTATGGTGGCACATTTCTGCAACGAGATATATAGGATACTTTAACACTTTACTCCATAGATACTCACTTCTACGCATTGCTTGTAGGAGCCTTTTGAAAACATTGTGGCAAAAGGTGAAATTGCTCGTCACGAGCAATTTCACCTTTTGTCACAATGTTTTCTATGCTATCAAAAGGTGCCATATACACACAAGAAACGGCTCCATCCTTGCTATTATCTAGGGTCAGTTCGAGATACGTTAGAAATGCCTTATTGTAAAGGGTTAAGAAGACTGTTGCGATAAAAAAAAAAAACTTCCCTAAAGTATTACCTAGATCATAAAAAGTTTCACGATATAGAATGAATGAATGGTGTTTTAAGGCCCGTCGACAACTTAGGTCATATTGGGCGCACTTACTTAGTAAACAATAATGTGAGGTGAAAATAACATACATGTCGAACAACACAAGACAAACATGATAAATGAGGAATGGATGAAACACAAAATGATGCCCCTTTTGTCGCCTTTTACGACATGCATGCTGTCACTTTTGTTCCGCCAGATGAAATGGCAGATGTGACGATCGCGGGACTGCAGTGGTTTATTCTTATACCCCCGATTAAACCACACGGGGTCCCACAGGCCGATTGATTCCCATTCCAAACCCTATTTACATCGAGAAAAAAATATAGGATTTGGAATAAGAACTACCCAGCCTGCTGCAATCCTACGAATTACGAGGAAAGCAGCCGTTTGTCTCTAATTTTAGTCGCCTTCTACGACATGCCATAGAGAAAGGCCGAGGTCCTATTCTATACAGTAAAAACCCCCGGGACCCCACGGGGATTCACGATATAGATATCGCGATACCTTTTACTTTTATCGCAATTTTTGGGGACGTTGGTACTCACAACTGACATTCATGGTATCTAGAAAAAGATACAGCTTTGGAACATCTTCGTCTCCAACCCTATTCACAAAGTGCGATTAGATGTGTATGTAAATGAATTCTCCTATTCCCTGAATGTCATGGTAAACTTTATTATCTAGAAATTTTACATTGTTCAGTAAATAGCTTACGCAAAGTTTCTCATTTTCTCCGCTAAGCTGACATTCATGATAAAATTATTGCGAGTGCTCTACCCGTTTCTTGATATCTATATATAGAAAGTTCGCCTGAATGGTTTAAAATCCTTCGAAAGAGGCAATTTGAGTCGTTTTTATGTTTCACAAACTTCAGTTTACTTCATGTGTAGCCAAAATTTACCAAGCAACAATAATAAATAATTAGAATTTCGACTTACTGCCATCTCGTAAAGCCAAACAATACCGAATTCATAGAAATGGCGAACTTTCTATATAAAATATTTATGTACAATTTCTATGTTAAATATTTACTGAACAATGTAAATTTTCTAGATAATAAAGTTTACAACGACATGTTTTTTTCAAAACACTTTTCACTAATTAGATAAAATTGCCAGAAAACTCTGTTTTATAATTTTCTTAAATTATCCTAATAGTTATTTCGTATCTCGAGGCAGAAAAATGCCTCCATACGAATCATAAAAATAATTATTCAAGTTACAAAAAACAACTTAATTGCTTATTTTCGTCGAACGTGTAGGACTTGTAAATATTGTATTTCAAAATATAAAAACTTTTCCATTACCTTATCGGTATCGAACTATCCGTTTTACTGGCTTGTTTCTTTTTGTGTCGACTGGTGGAAAGTTTCACTGTGATGGACTACGCTTTCAATATAGGAAGTTTTTCCATACACCGCGTACACCGATATCAAATTGCACTCGGCTAAACACCTTAGTTCCTCAACAGCAACTCGCTCTTTCATTTCGAAATATTACTCAGTGGTGATGATAGTAGACGAGGACAGTTTCAGACCTAAAAAGAGGAAAAAATGAACCTTTCACGAAACGTCGAAATATTGAAATGATTGTCAAGCAGACCCGAGCCTTTGAAAAAACAGTGTGGGATGAGGGGAAAATGCTGGTCGCCAGCATTTCCCCTTACATCCCTCCACGTATTCCGCTCCTTAAATAATACGAGTTGTCTCCTTACTTCTTTCATTTCCCCATCTTTTTCGTGCCATAGGTGAAAGTATGAGCTTTTGGTCGGGCGGCATGGATCAAGATCAGACCGTACAAAATGTGTGTACAGTTTGGTTTTGAATCTATACCGTCCAAAGTCGGTTGTCATTTATTCTGCTTAGCTATGATGATAAAAAATTGTTTTGAATTCACATGGATTATATTTCAAAACCTTGCCTGAAAAAATGGTCTGCAGTACGCGAAAAGGGACATAGAGGATATTTGCTTTTTTTTCGGTGAACGATCGAAATTTATTTCATCGAGTGGACACCATCGCAGCCACTCGTGAAATTATTACCGATGGTGTCCACTCGATGAAATAAATTTCGATCTTTCACCGAAAAAAAAAACAAATATTCTATTTATTTTATGCTTTTTACCCTTTCTGGGAGGAGCTTTATTAAAATTCAGTACATTTCTTTTCCCTTATTCCCCGTGGCGTACCCCTCCCGCATAGCAACGTTACGTCAAGCGCGAGAAATGTAAGGTATATGACGTCATATTTCCCATCTGGTTGTTAGGCACGCGCAATTTACCTAGGCGACAAGAACGTGAAAATCGATATTTTCACTGGTGATACCAGTGTAAGATCGAAAAATATTTTCACTGCTATTTCTCGATATCCTACCGGAAAGCATGAATTAAAGTCGTACATTTGCGTAAAGTCTCGTTTCGGATCAGCCTGCGCATTCCGCGCCGGCCTGCTAATCCGAAACGACACTTTACGACTGCATTGGATTTTGTCCTACAGTAGGCTTGCACAAAACATTAAATTAACTTGAAAACGAAAAGTTTCGGATAAGTCGGGGCGGAATGTGCTGGCTGGTCCGAAACGATACTATACGCAACTGTAGTGCCTCTTTTTTTTACGTATTGCAGGCCTTAACTCATTACCAAACGACACTTTTAGGTTTGTCCAAATCGAAAGCATTTGCAGACGACAAAATAAAAGTGACTAAAACTTCGAAATTTGTTTTGTGAAGGGAAGAAAACATTGTGGGAAAAGGAGAAAATGCTGGTTACCAGCATTTTCTTCTTGTCCCACAATGTTTTCAAAAGGCTTCTTTTTCAGGGGCGTCAAAAGTAGGGATTGTGTGGTAATGGGTTAAAGGAGTCGTGTTTCGGTAAAAAAGTACAAACCTCAGATCACCTAATAACCCAACAAACATGTTAGATGTAGCAATAAGACCCCAATTAATGCTGTTTGAAGGTCAGTCTTGACTACAATATCTCAGCAAAGCAGATTGTGTGAATCAAAGATCAGACTGCACGTTTTGTGCTCTCTGATCTTTATCCGCTCTGTTTGCAAAATCAGTATTTCTAACACATAACGGGGTAAGTGTTAAATGCGCATGAAATAAAGATGCATTTCGAAATTTTCAAATCTTTTAAAAGGTGCTGAAGCGTGAATATCTACTAATTTGCGGGTAAAACACCTTTTTTTTCCTAGCAGAAGTTGTGACAACGTCCAGATTATAACATAGGGAGTAAATGGAATGTCATTCAATTGAGTGAGATCCGAAATATATTTATATAATAACAACAGGTTTCGATAAAAATAAAAATAAACTATTCCTTACAAAATTACTGGAAAGTTGCTTTAGACATTTCTTTAGAAATAATATCATTGAAAAAAAGACTAAATAAACAAACAATTCAACATATAAAAAGATCAACTGAGTAAAACATTCAACGATTCAACTGACGCACCAATGATGCCAGTCGCGGAAGGATCCACAACCCAACGAAAAGTGCTGATAGCTGCGCTTGTCATCGAGGTCATGGCGCTTATACTTCAAATAGTCGGGTTTGCGACCCCTGGTTGGATGATCATGTATTATGAGAGTTTTAACGAAGATTCTAGCTCTGAGGCACGCCTAACTTTAGGACTTTGGTATGATCAAGTTAAGATTTGCTTGAACAATATTTGCCAGACGATGAGTATTGGTGCATTCTTGAAGAATTTAGGATTTCCAGGTAAGCGCTTCTTTCTTAGTTTATTGTTTAAGCCTATTGTTTCAGACGGATTGTGAAAGAACTTTTCACAACTTATCAATCAGTCTTTATTGATCGCTACCCCAAATCCGAAAGAGTAATAGATTCCTTCCTTCTTTCCTTCCTCCCTCCCTCCTCACCCCTTCCTTCCTGCCTCCCTCCCTCCTCACCCCTTCCTTCCTGCCTCCCTTCTCCTCACCCCTTCCTTCCTTCCTCCCTCCTCACCCCTTCCTTCCTGCCTCCCTCCCTCCTCACCCCTTCCTTCCTGCCTCCCTCCCTCCTCACCCCTTCCCTCCTTCGTCCCTCCCTCCTCACCCCATCCTTCCTTCCTCCCTCCCTCGTCACCCCTTCCTTCCTGCCTTACTTCCATAATTTTTTTGCTGACAAATACTACATTTTCAAAACTGTTTTCTGTCAGGATCGGTAGAATTAAGGATTGTGTGGATAATGTTTACACATTACGCTGTTTAGCGGGACTTACCTCATGCGGACAGCGTAGATCAAGATCAGACTGCACAGAACGTGCTGTTTGATACAGGATCTACACTATACAGGTCATATTGCAAAAAAAAAGAACCCATACATTTTAATCTTGGATTTAATTGTTTGTGACGTAATATTTAAATTCTGACCACTACAGTGTTGAACACAAACTTTTTATGTAATGATGCAACATCTAAGTTCTTTTTCTGTAAATGGGAAGAATTCAAGCTCCAAATGTTACTATTTTCACTGAATCAAAATTTGACTTTGCCATTTAGAACCGGATTAGTACATATAAAAATGTGTAGGCATACTGTCAGTTGTAGGGTGTGTCTTTATTCCAAATTAAATAGCCGCTCTAATCCACCTAACCAACCGTTATCTACAGTCATATATACATTGTACATGTATCATAATATTATATCCTAAGATAGAAAATCAACCAGCTACTGACAATGATATTAACCATAAATCCACCAGCTACTGACAATTATATTGCCATTTAGAACCGGATTAGTACATCTAAAAGTGTACTGTCAGTTGTAGGGTGTGTCTTTGATTCCAAATGAAATAGCCACTCTAATTCACCTAATCAACCGTTATCTACAGTCATATATACATTGTACATGTATCATACATATATCATTAGATAGAAAATCAACCAGCTACCGACAATGATATTAACAAGTTTGTTAACCCTTTCCCAAAGAAGCCCTGGTTTTTACGTGTCTACTGTAAACATCTTTTGAAAACACTGTGGGAAAAGGAGAAAATGCTTGTAACAAGCAATTTCTCCTTTTCCCACAATGTTTTCTACCATTTTTGAGAACTTTCTAGCATTTTCTTCAAATTTAAAATTGTCGTCTGCAAACTCTTCTGGTTTGGAAGAGTCCAAAATTTGTCATTTGGGAAAGGGTTAATTTAGCAGCACACTTGAGGTATAACATAGTCAGCAATCAACAATTCACCCCTAAACTTAAAATTGAAATTTTTCAGACTTACAACACTCTGCGGAATCAGACAGCGTGTAAATATTTCGAATGCACGAAATTCAGAGTAAACTGTTATCGGATATAATGTTCAGACGATAATGGCATGACCAAAACAAAAAGCTTTTTAGTTCTGTTATTCTAAGGTAAAAATGAATGTTTATGGGGTGTTTTATTCCATCTCAATGAAGTCCGAAACTTTGTTAAAGTGAGTATTTCGTTGTCCGTGGTACCCGAAATATGTATTTCATTTGCATATCCTTGTGTGTAAATTAGATGAATCCTCTATCTAAATCTATCTAATCTATCTAAATCTAAACCGAAAGTTCTCGAGCGGCAGACAAATATGATCGGAATATTTTTCTATTGTGTTATAGAGGGAAATAGTCACGGCAGCAATATTTAACCCTTTACCCCATAAGACATTTCTATGATATCTCTAATTGACCCTAAATAACAGCAAGGATGAAGCTGTTTTTTATGTGTATATGACACCTTTTGATAGCATAGAAAACATTGTGACAAAAGGTGAAATTGCTCGTTACGAGCAATTTCACCTTTTGCCACAATGTTTTCCAAAGACCCCTACAAGTAATGCGTAGAAATTAGTATCTATGGAGTATAGGGTTAAGTATGGTATCTGCTTTACATTAAATGTGTATACTATGTTTACTTGGGAGGACATGGCAACAGTAACCAAAGAAGTCGGTTTGTCATATCATCACGGGTCCATGTATTGAAGAGTCCAAAATAAAATTTTTAACTGGTCGTAACGATGAAATATCAAACAACATTTCACCGTAATTTCTCAATAAATTACTGAAAAACATGAAATACTCCTAGTAAATGTTTGGTTATTGTTTGTTGCTATCGTTTCTGGGAGCAGGTGGCTCTCACAGAGAAGTGCAGCAGCAGTTTCTGTTCTGATAATACCGCTCTTTATTTCAGCCGGCAGAGTAAGTGTGGACATGACAGAATACAGAGTTGAGACGATTATTGGATTAATAGCAATTTCAGCCGGCAGAATAAGTGTGGACATGACAGAATACAGAGTTGAGACGATTATTGGATTAATAGCAATACTTGCAGCTATCGTTTCCGTTCAATTTCTTGTTTGCCATCCGATATCTGTCTTTAAGAGGGTTGTGTTAGGTATTGCCTGTCTTGCGTCAGCCTTAAGTTGTAAGTATAAAGTCTCTTTTAATCTACTGAACTCTTTACCAAACGCCAATTTTTTGGACTGGTTCAAACTGAAAGCGTTTGCAGACGACAATTTCTTTGGACTGGTCGAAACTGAAAGCGTTTCCAGACGACAATTTTAATTTAGCTCAAATGATGCAATTACCCAGTGATAGAGTAGAAAACATTCACACGGTGAGAAAAGGAGAAAATGCTGTTTGCATTTTCTCCTTTTCCCTCAATGTTTTCAAAAGGTTTCTTTCCCAGGGTCGTTAAAAGTCGGCATTGTGTGGCAAAGGATTAAAGATCTCAAAAAAGTTTCGATGCCAAATTCTGTCGGATATTTACATGAGCAGAAGATTTCGAAATCATTTCTGTCGGGGAAAATCTTACCGTATCGGACACTGTAAATCTAAGATCAGACTGCACGCTTGTGTAGTCTGATTTTAACTTACACCGTACGCAATTTTAAGCGTTTAGCAACATGAGCGTCAAATAATTATTTTTCTTCAGCAGTCATAGCGGTTTGATCCGGGATATTCATAAGAGTACACACTTTCAGCAGTATTTTATTCATGTCAGGGTGATAGGTTATCTAATCATGTGTTTCTTGAGGTTTACTCGCACCATGATCATATAATCTATATTGTCTTACCAACAGACACTGGCATATCAACGACCCAAATATATAGAGGATATTTGTTTTTTTCGGTGAAAGATTGAAATTTATTTCATCGAGTGAACACCATCGGTAATATTTTCACGAGTGGCAAAGTCACTCGTGAAAATATTACCGATGGTGTTCACGAGAAATATAAGGTATATGACGTCATGTTTCCTATCTGGTTGTGAGGCACGCGCAACCTAGGCAGCAAGAACGTGAAAATCGGTGTTTTCACTGGTGGTACCAGTGTAAGATATAGAGGATATTCGTTTTTTCCGGTGAAAGATCCAAATTTATTTCATCGAGTGAACACCATCGGCCACGCGTGAAAATATTACTGATGGTGTTCACGAGATGAAATAAATTTCGATCTTTCACCGAAACAAGAGGGCCAAGATGGCCCTGGATCGCTCACCTGAAATTTTGAGAGGACCATAGCCTAATTTTTTTTTTTTTTGGAGGTATTGAAACATTGGAAACAAAATTATTATTTTGCCAAGTAATTTTCAAAACGTCATCCGTAAAAGTCATTTCAAAAACTGACCATCAGTTTCATTAAAGAAGAATTTTTAAGAATTTCTTCATTTCTGTATAGTGCAAGTAGACCCCATTCACCAGATCCACGTTTCTTGATGGATCACAATTTCACGAACACTTTTTGAAATCGGTCATTCAAGTAACATCCCTGTGAAATTATTTTAAAATGTGGCCAGCGGTTTCAGAGAAGAAGAATCTTCAATAATTTCTTCATGTCTATATAGTGCTAGTAGCCCCCATTCACCAGAGCCATGTTTCTTGACATATCAAAATTTCGCGAACAATTTTTGAAAAGGGTCACCCAACGAACATTGCTGTGAAATTATTCTAAAATCTGACCAGCCGTTTCAGAGAAGAAGAATTTTCAAGAATGTCTCCATTTCCATATAGTGCGAGTAGCCCCATTCACCAGAGCCATGTTTCTCAATGGATCAAAATTTCACGAACAATTTTTGAAAAGGGTTACCCAAAGAACATCCCTGAGAATTTTTTTTGAAATCTGACCAGCCGTTTCAGAGAAGAAGAATTTTCAGGAATGTCTTCATTTTTGTATAGTGCTAGTAGCCCCCATTCATCAGAGCCATGTTTCTTGACATAGCAAAATTTCTCGAACACGTTTTGAAAAGGGTCACCAAAAGAACATCCCTGAGAAATTATTTCAAATTCCGACCAACGGTTTCAGAGAAGAAGAATTTTTAAGAATTTCTTTATTTCTGTATTGTGCGAGTAGCCCCCATTCACCAGAGCCATGTTTCTTAACGGATCAAAATTTCGCGAACATTTTTGAAAAGGGTCACCCAAGAAACATCCCTGTGAAATCATTTTAAAATCTGGCCAGCGGTTTCAGAAAAAAAAAAAAAAAAAAAAAGAAATTAAAGAATTTCTTTGAAAATTCCATTTGGTTGCCATGGCAACCAGAGTTTTTGACGAAATCAAATTCTGTGAACAATTTTTTTTAAAAGAGGACCTCCCAAGAAACAATCCAGCCAAGTTTGGTCCAAATTGGCCTATCGTTTTAGGAGGAGTTGATGTTTAAAGAATTGTTGGCGACGCACGACGGACGACGAAGGACGGACACCGGATGATCCTAAAAGCTCCCCTTGAGCACGTTGTGCTCAGGTGAGCTAAAAAAAATATTCTATTTATTTCATGATTTAAACTCTTTCTGGGAGGAGCTTTATCAAAATCTAGTACAGTTCTTTTCCTGGTTGTCAGGCACGCACAATTTACCTAGGCAACAAGAACGTGAGAATCGGTATTTTCATTGGTGGTACCAGTGTAAGATCGAAAAATATTTTCACCTCTATTTCTCGATATCCTACCAGAAAGCATGAAATAAAGTCTATTATTCAACGGTCAGTACAAGTATTAGACGCTGGCAGAAAAATTAATTTCAAGATTAGGTTAAAAGTTGCCATGCCACCATATCTTCTCTGTATTTTATGCCTGATTTTAAAATCATGTTTTTGCTACAGACTTATTCTTGAAACGACAGAGCTACAACAGATTGTCTTTTTCACATTTTCCCTACTTATTAAGAGTGTGATTTAAACATCTGCATTTTTTTTTGTCGCTATTAAGACTCTAAAAACACAGAGCGCATTTCCAAACAAGAGGGCCAAGATGGCCCTGGATCGCTCACCCGAATTTCTGAGAGAACAATGGCCATTTTTTTTCAAAATCTAATCAGCCATTTTAGACTTGAAGAATTTTCAAGAATTTCTTCATGTCTGAATATTGTAAATAGCCCACAGCCATCAGAGCCATGTTTCTTGATGGATCAAAATTCCTCGAGCAATTTTTGTTCAGAGAAAAAGAATTTTAAAGACCAAATAGTGCAAGTAGCACCCATTCACCAAATCCATGTTTCTAGACAAATCAACATTTTGCGAACAATTTTTGAAAAGGGTTACCAACGGAACATTTCTGTGAGATTATTTCAAAATCTGATCAGCCGTTTCAGAGAAGAAGAATTTTAAAGAATTTCTTCATAGCCATATAGTGCAAGAAGCCCCCATTCACCAGAGCCATGTTTCTTGATGGATCAAAATTTCGCAAACAAATTTTGAAAAGGATCATCCAAGGAACATTTCTGTGAAATTATTTCGAAATCTGCCCAACGGTTTCTGAGAAGAAGAATTTTTAAGAATTTCTTCATTTCCCTATAGTGCAAGTAGCCCCCATTCACCAGAGCTGTGTTTCTCGACGGATCAAAATTTCGCGAACAATTTTGGAAAGGGTCATCAAAGGAACATTTCTGTGAAATTATTTCAAATTCTGACCAAGTTTCAGAGGAGAAGAATTTTTAAGAATTTCTTTATTTGCGTATAGTGCAAGTAGCCCCCTTTCACCAGAGCTGTGTATCTTGACGAATCAAAATTTTGCGAACAGTTTTTGAAAAGGGTCACCCAAAGAACATCTCAGTGAAATTATTTTAATATCTGACCAGCGGTTTCAGAGGAGAAGAATTTTTAAGAATTCCCTCATTTCTGTATAATGCAAGTAGCCCCCATTCACCAGAGCCACATTTTTTGACGGATCAAAATTTCACGAACAAGTTTTGGAAAGGGTCACCCCAGGAACATATCTGTGAATTTTTTTCAGAATCCGACCAGCGGTTTCAGAGAAGAAGATTCTTAAAGAATTTGCTAAAAAATTCCATTTGGTTGCCATGGCAACCAGAGTTTTTGATGGAATCAAATTCTGTGAACAATTTCTGAAGAAAGAGGACTTCCCAAGGAACATTCCAGCCAAGTTTGGTCCAAATTGGCCCTGCGGTTTAGGAGGAGTTGATGTTTAAAGAATTGTTGACGACCCACGACGGACACCTGGTGATCCTAAAAGCTCCCCTTGAGCACGTTGTGCTCAGGTGAGCTAAAAAAACTCTATCGCTGAAAAGTGGAAAGCAGAAACTGCTAGATATGTAAATAAATGTATATGGATAAATAAAGCTTGTTTTTCACTCCAAATTATTAAAAGTGTAATATGGTTAATTTTTAACAGGAAAAATATTCTAAAGATAGGACCATTGTTCACTCGTCACAGCTCGGCCGATTCCGTATCTACGTCAAACGTCGTTCGTATCAAGGAGATTTCCATTTTGAAATGAGAATCACGTGATTCTACATATAGCTCGCCACTGACAGTTGTTTAGAAACGACATAAACAACCTCGATGAAGTTATTCACATCTGCTTGTTTGTTGGGGAAAACTCCAATCGGAATCGATAAACCACGTTAAAAAATGAACGTACGAACTGTTTGTCAACTGAAATACAGTTCGAAAGATTTTGATTGAAAATTGAAACTCAAGTTTTCTTTTGTAAGAATAGCCTTACAATTTTTAGAACGGTAAACCGGCTTATTTCCGGGCGATGAATGTACCGATCTTACACTTATCAATCCACCAGTTACAGCCGAGGGATATGATGGCTCCCATCACCCGAGGTATGCCGAAAGGACCATCGTTTACAGCAAATCTTTGCATGTATACATTATCTAAATATATTTTTAAAGAACACCGTC
The DNA here is from genome assembly GCA_943736015.1 of Tridacna crocea. Taxonomy (NCBI): domain Eukaryota; kingdom Metazoa; phylum Mollusca; class Bivalvia; order Cardiida; family Cardiidae; genus Tridacna; species Tridacna crocea. Next base: position 10,317,790 of record OX031060.1, on the reverse strand, counting down.
AGTATGGTTCCTCTGCTATATCACTTAGCTTAATATCTACCTACACGATTTTTTTCTTCGCCGGATATTCACCGCTTTACCTTTCTTAACCGTTTCCCAAACAAGCCCTTATTTTTACGTGTCTGCATTACAAGTATTTTAAAAACACTGTGGGAAAAGAAGAAATTGCTCGTAACGAGCAATTTCTCCTTTTCCCAAAGTGTTTTATGCCCATTCGAGTAATTTTCTGCCATTGTAATGAAAGTTAAAATTGTCGTCCACAAACTTTTTCATGTTGGAAGAATCTAAAATTTGTCGTTTGGGAAAAGGTTAAATGGTAATTACTTCAGGTCCCGTTTTACTGAAGTAGTTACGAACACACTCTGCGTAGTTGTCTGCGCATGTCATAACCGGCCGATTAGCTCAGTAGGTAGAGCATGGGACTCGTGAACACAATGTTTCGGCTAGCCAACTAAAAAAAAATATTAATAGTCTTTCGGATGAGACGTGAAACCGAGGTCCCGTGCGACGGTGCTATACATCGAGCATGTTAAAGAACCAGGTGGAATTCTAAGTAGTTTCGTCCTGTATCCTTGCACTATCCCCCTTAACTTACCGTCTTCTGGGGGCGTCGCTAAGATGGGCAACCGATAGCTACGATAAATAAACGAAAAAATAATCAGTCATATTCTTCGAAGATTCTGCCTGTCTTATATGACGCATCACTAGCCAGAAAAGCGGACAGGCTGTAATATTACGCTCTATAAAGTAGCAATGGAAAAAAATAGCTTTCATCAATACGTTTGCAGAGAAATGAGTCCTGCTTTAGCTCCAAATTTCTCTAAACTGCTGATAATAGCTGAATAAATTACACGAGGTAGCGTTTCATTGAGTAAACGTTTATTTTAGTGTGAAATTCAAAGTAACGGTTTTCGCATGGGAAAGTGGTTCGGTTCTGTACCCAGGATGCCCAGATTAGATAGATGAGTATTTATAGAATGCCATCTAGCGGAAGATAACTATGCACTTTGCGAAAGTTTTGCGTAGCTATAGTATGGTAGCATATTTCTGTCACGAGATAACTATCATGATTATTTGAGAAAACAGTTGCGATAAGTCGACGTTTCCTGGAATCTTTTTTTGTTTTGTTTTATGTAATGCAATTTTTCTTCGTAACTGCCTTAGTAAAACGGGACCAAGTGTTTTCACGGAACCTTTCTGAACACATTTTTGTTGACTAACAGTTTGTGTGTTTATTTTCTGACTTGGCCTATCAGTATTAAGCTTGGCATGTTTCAGCAACAGGCTTTTTATGACGTTAGCTGATATTTCCATTGCTAATCGATTAACATGGGCATCGCTTAGATTACGTGACTGGCTGTTTTTCAATATATAATACAGACCAGGTTAGATGTAGGTGCGGAATATGTCAGAATAACATTTTTGAGTTGTCTGCACATGTCATTTACTTCAAGGCCTGTCAAAATTGCACAGCGGAAGATATTGTCCAGGAAGCTCAAATTTGACAGGTCCGTAGTTGCAAAAATGCCATCCAGCGGAAGATAATGCAAGAAAAGTTTCTACAACATGATATTCCTTTTTTCATATACTTACAACTTTGAACAACAAAATGTTACAATTATTCACTTTTTTTCCTTAAAGGTGGGTATTCAGAAATTTTACATCTCACCAAATTAAAATATATATATATCACTGAAATTCTTATGAAAAAATAATAAAAATCATCAATAATTAAGATTCATAAAATTGCAAAAAAAGATTTTTCTGATGGTATTCCCTTAAAAGGCCACGTAGCCTCTTAAGGTATTTTTAGATTTCGCGCCAAAAATCAATAAAGCATTGTGGGAATTTCACGTGACTCATAACGCTCAAATTTCCTATCATAACAAACAGGTAATAGTTATTTTCCATAATGTCTTCTTCCGTCGCTATGTTTGAAGCTTCTTCTGTGTATTCCTGTATGTAAATGAACGAATTGATCATCTAAAAATAGAACGTGTCTCCCGTTGGTGTCAACCTGGGCCGTAGTAAATCTCTAATTTCTCGTGTTGTCGGACGGTTTTCGACTACTGGGGTTTTATGAATGAAAATTAAAAGGCTTTGGGAGTATAAGAGATGTACAAGCCGACACTGAATACGGATATTTGACAAGGAGTACGGAGTTTAGACAAGGGGTTCGTCTCAAAATCTACGAGACTATCGATAAAGGTAATTTGCTATTTAAAGGGCAAATCAACAAGTTTCTGATATGATTAATTTTCAAATCTACATTTATCAAATGGCAACCTGGTAATGTTGTAATTTGAAAAAAGAATTAGTAAAAATACTTTTTTTCAATTTATATTTTTGCTTATTGGTTTTTCTTGCATCGCTTACCTCCCTTACTTATTGTAGCGCACCTTGATCTGTGACGTCATAGGAGCGTTTGTTTCAATATGGACCTTGTTTAAGATAGTGAAACGAGCGATATTCGAGACGAAGAAATACACGATTCTAGGCCGGTAAGGCCGTACATGTACCACCATATTTTAAATGAAACTTAATAGTTTCTGATGATGAGGATAAAAGTAAAATTTCGCCCATTAATGTCGAAAATATCGATGTTATGCCAGACTTTTGAACAGCGTGTTGAGTATCACGCTTACATGTATTAGGCTAAGGAGAGAACGTCACTAACAGAAATATTCTATACATGACATTTCTCCAACACTTTAGTTTCATGTCAAATAACCTTTTTCTTGACTTTTACGATTGATAATCGTGAGATGTTAGTTCTAACTATTTGTTGATGGATCCTATATTTGTACCATGTAAAGAATTCTGTAAACATTGACAGGTACAAAATTTGTTCTCTCATGGGTGAAGGGTTACACGATCGCGATTTTCATGAGAATAAGAATAGTTTGAAATGCTGTTAACAAGCGTGAAATTTGATAAAAGAATATGTTCCGAGATTATTAAGACAATTCTCAAAATTATTTTATATTCTGGGTAACTATCAATTGATCCTTTATCCACAATATTTTCTATTTTTAACTCTTTACCATACGACAAAGTATTAAACAGGTCCAAACTGAAATCGCTTGCAGACGACAAAATAAAGTTATATATTTCAAAAATTGATTTTTTTTCCAGCAGAGTAAAACACTGTGTTAAAAGGAGAATAAATCATGCTGGTTACTAGGTTACTTTCTACTAGGTAGCTGGTTAAAATCCCACACATTTGGCACGAGTTCTGGTTACGTTCACAGGGACCAGTATCCGAAGAGATTAGTACGAGTTGTATGGACATGTTTCTCAAGTTTACATGTTTAACCCTTTCCCAAACAATCCTTGGTTTTTATTGGAAAGGAATTGAAGCCTTTTTGAAACATTGTGGGAAAAGGAGAAAATGTTGGTAACAAGCATTTTCTCCTTTTCCCTCAATGTTTTCTACTCTATCATATAGAAAAATCATCTTCTAAGCAACTGTTAATTTGTCATCGGCAAAATGCTTTGAATTTCGTCTGGTCCAAAATTTGCCGTCTGGGAAAGGATTAAATTATTACCAAACATCAAAGTTATTGACTCAACCGAATTGAAAGCAATTAGAGTCAACAAATCAAATTTAACTTGCATGTTTGGACTTGTTTTTGATGGGGTAAAAACATTGTAGAAAAAGGAGAAAATGCTGGTCAGCAGCATTTCTCTTTTACCTAGAATGTTTTCGAAAGTTTTTTCTATCTTCACAAAGGTCGTAAAAACAAAAGATTTCTCTCAGTAGCCTGTCTAGAAGACATAATATGGAGAGGAACAGGGAAATATCCACAAATCAGAAGTGTAAAGATACAATTCAAAATTTGTTCAAAATGATTGTTAGTTGTCAAATCATTTTTAAGAGTGAAATGTCGAAGAGGAGTAGTGTATGGGATAAAAGCTGTAACATGGGTTTACTGTCACAAACAAACATTACAGTGTAAAGGGGTGAGATATGCAAATGTTATGTAACCATGGCCGGTGATGGATTAACATTTATGACCATGACTAGGGGTAGCCAGATACTGACTTCACCCTTTACCATACAAACTCTAGGTCTAGTTTCCAGTACCCAAAGAAAGAGTATTTGAAAAACAGTGTGGGAAGAAAAAGATGTTTACTGTTTAAAGGGCAAATCCTAAAATATTTTGACCATACTGTTTTTTGCTCCAATCAGCTGCAAATGTTTTTGGTTCAAAATTCTTTTGTTGTCTGCAAATGCTTTCAATCTGAACCAGTCTAAAATTTTTGTGTTTGGTGAATGGTGAGTTGACCCTCTGTTTTTTACAACCCTGAGAAAGAAGCCTTTTGAAAACATTGTGGAAAAGGAAGAAAAAGCTGAAACACTTTAAAGTTAACATCATTTAAACGATCCAGACTTTGGTACTTGCAAAATCTGTTATGAATTTGGATGAGTGCGTTATGTTGTTGCCTTTGAAAACATTGTGAGGAAAAGAGAAAATGCTAAGATTTTCTCTTTTTCCCATAATGTTTTCCATCCTTTCCAAATCAAATTTCATTTCAATTTTTTGATTACCATTTTTATGTCATGTGCAAATTAACCCTTTACCAAACAAACCCTGGTTTTTACAACCCTGAGATGGAAGCCTTTTTAAAACATTGTGGGAAAAGGAGAAAATGCTGGTAACCAACATTTTCTTCTTATCCTACAATGTTTTCTATCCTGGTGGAAACAAATTTCAATTTTTCAGTTAGATTTACTTTGTTCCCCGCAAGTGCTTTTAATTTGGACCAGTCTAAAATTTTGTCTCTTGGTAAAGGGTTAAATGTTGAAAACATTTGGGAAAAAAAGGGAGAAAACGGCGCCAATTTCTCCTTTGTCCAGAATGTAGATATCTAGAAAAGGATAAAATGTTACGAAAAACAATTGAAGGAATTACTGACCTTATGTTTGTTTTTCTTTTTGGAGATTGCCATTGCGGAATGTCTGTCTTATGGCCGTTCTTATTTCGACTCGGAGTTTCGAACAATGTCGGCATAGCATCAGGTTTTAACCGCAACCTAATATTTCTATAACCAACTTCTTTTACGAGGTTTGGACTTATTAAGAACTGACTGTCCTCGAAGTGTTTCAGACACAATGTGGAATGAACTGATGGCACAAAATCCGCCGTTACTGTCCGGCCCCGGTTTAAACGTAGTTTCCTCCTTTTTAATTCCTTCGGAAATTTGAACATACTAATTCTATGTGTTCCGGATTCGACGTTGAAGCCATAGGCTGCACAATTTACCATTTTTTCGGCTGAATTCTTTGTTTATACTCAGATATCTGCGTATAATCATCAGCGTTCCTACTAATTTCTATTGACTGTAAACACAGGCTTACGCTCCTATGACGTCACACAGGTAGGGAAGATAAGCGAATCAGGGGAAGTAAGCCATGTACCATTTTTGGGGCCGTATATCAGTGTGACAATTCGAGCGTGATTTATGGCTTGTTACAGGGTGGTATTTATGAAAACTGATGGACACGTGTTTACTACCATGATTTGCAGCTGATTGGAGCAAAAAAACAGTATGGTCAAAAAATCTTTGGATTTGCCCTTTAAGAGATGCTCGCTGTCGATCGTCTGCTTTTGCAAGGTACTTTTAAATAGACCACGCTAAAATTTCACTTCTCAGAGAATAAAAACGATGTCTGTAATATTTCTATGAGAAATTGTAACATATGTAACACACTGAGTTACGTTTGGCCGTAACTCTTCTTTGGATCGTATTGTGGATTTTAGTTTACTACTCTTTGGTCTCTTGCAATACAAGTAAACTACCCAAAGTTTGAAACCACCCAAACATGAACTAAAAACATGAACCGGTTCCTTTGGTAAAACCGTTCACGGTTTCTTAACCCTTTCCCAAACAATCCCTGGTTTTTACGGGTCTGAAATAGTAGCCTTTTGAAAACATTGTGGGAAAAGGAGAAAATGCTGGTAACCAGCATTTTTTCCTTTTCCCACAACGTTTTCTACCCTATCATAGACAGAAATAATCTTTTCAGCAAGAGTTGAATTGTCGTCTGCAAATGCTTTCAATTTGGTCTAGTCCAAAAATTTGTCGTTTGGGAAAGGGTTAAGTCAATTGTTCCTCCATTCTAGATCTAATCACTTCAGTATGATGGTACCGCAACATTCTGTCCTGATCTTAACATTCTCTCAACAGATCTTAGCTAAATAAGTATTTACATAAAAAAACAAACAAACCCGATTGTGCATCGCACACCTCATTTTTAGGGTAATAAAACACCCCTAAAACCGGTATTCATACGGCGGTATAAGCGAAAGAGGCATCAATAGCAAAAAACTCGAAGAAAACTATATTCCAATAATGCATTTCTCAATAATAGAATTCTTGTATATTGAGTCTTCACTTAAAACGTTTTAAACTTCCCCCTTTTTACATTACGAGACTGATGCGTCTTTTTCAGCATACAGAAGCAGAGCATACTCTTACAGTCACACCGAGAAACTGTCGGGGTGATGCCAAACTGAACTCAAGCTTTTGTACCCCTTTACCTGAGCGATTGCATGTTCAACAGACACTTTATACCTCCTGTAGTATCTGTTGTACCTCTCACACATTACCCTTTCTTGACCCTGTATTCTGCGGAGATGTGCTATACGGCGTTATGATTGGGTATCCATTTGGGTAAATTTGGCCCGCAAGAAAAACACAATCGACAGGAAAAGGTAGATCTTGAGCATCTATTGACGCATAATTCTTTAAGTTGGTGCATCATTCTGATGGCCAAGAAAACCAGGCTCAATATATCTAATCATACCTTCATTGTCAACGATAATTTGAGTATGAAGGCAGTGATAATTTCTATGGCCAGAATAAAACTGTTGTTGGTTTTGAACTGGTCGGTATACATCTACATGTATTTCATGGCTTGTTCCATCTATCGCCCAAACAGCAGAATGTATTTCAAGCCAACTTTCCTTCAGTTCTCTCCTTTCTGCAATAGAGGACCATTGTATAGGCCTATACATCGACAAAGTGGAAGAAAAAGAGAAAATGTTGCAACTAGCTTTTTATCCCTTCCACATAATATTTTCTTTCCAATCAAAGGCAGGAAACATAAATTTAGTAACACTTAATTTGCTGTATTCAAGTGCTTTCGATTTAAGACCTGTCCAAAATTTTGTGGTGTGGTAAGGTTTTAAATGATGCTGTGTTTTCATTTGCTTTCGTTTTTTATCATGTCAATTGTACATGCTACTTTGATTAAAGTCATAAAAGTCTCTCAGAGGATCTCGCTACTTCATGATTTAAATTTATGATTTTTTGGCCCCAAACCAGTGCATAAAAATCGGTATTCACTTTACCATGGGTTTGTTATATTTTTTTTGACATAAATATAAAATTTGACATCTACATTAATTTGCGAGCAAAATAAATATTTGTTGAACGACTGTAAAATAAACATGTTAAAATGACTAATTTCTTTAAAAAATTGACAGAGGTTGGCCAGCGCACATGAAATCGTTTGATGTTGACTTTTTGTTTTTCCGCAAATGCGAGTAGATCCCTTTCATATATTCCACGGAAACAAAGGTACTCATGTTTTCCTGGCTTTCTCACACAACTCTCTTTGCATATATCGTTGCATGTAACTGACTACTTTTCTCGAGAAAAGCCGGAGAAAGGTTTGCTTCATCTAAGTATCCAACCCGCAATTTTCTGCAAAAAAAAAAGGGGGGGGGGTTAATGCATTACCGTTATCCATGGTCCCAAATAAGTCATCATATAGTTATGGGTACATGACATCTACCTTTTTTAACAACCTACTTAATAATGAGGTTGACTGGTCCTTTGACATACAAAACTGATCAATAGCCAAAATTTTCTGCCAAGGTCAGCGTGATGCTTTTCGCAGATGCACTAAGCCCCCTTTTCCCAGAACATCCCTGAATGATATTTTGGTTTCATATGCAGGAGCTTGCTCACTCTTGTCACATATGTGCCAGGAAAACGGCTTTCAGGGAGCCGCCGCATGAACATGGCCACATTTTGGAGCAATCGTAAATCACTCTTTATTTATTATACCAATATTAATGCCAAGAAGTAAATCAAAAGCCAGAGGGAAAATTGACAAAATTCTCCTAAACTATTCTTTTTCAATTTATGCGAAATTTAACGATATAAAATCTTATTTACCCACTACACGAGTCGTCGACGCCTGAGCAGTGAGATACATGCCAATGGTTTTACAATGATTAGATGGCATTTTAGCACTCAGAAAACCTACGACAGGCTTAAAGTTCCAACTCGGGTTACGCTATGCAGTCCAAAAAAGGATAATACGTATTGGTCGATACTTATCCCTCGGATGCTCGAAGGCATAGATTATGAATGGATTTTGAAAACATTGCGGGAAAAGGACTAAATGCTAGTGACAGTAAGATTTAATTGTAAAAAAAACCCTAGCCTGTGTTCCAGCCCGGTCATTTTTGTTTTCTCTTTTATATTCGGACTTTATTCTGTCTATAATACAGTGTCATTTTTTGATAAATTTACGTCCAAATGTAAAGATGGGAAAAATGATCGGACTGAAATCCTGGGCGAGTAAAAACTATACAGGTACGACAGAAAAACGGTAGATGCGGATAGAGTAAGTAGCGGATTACATTTATCGATAACCTCCTAGCTTCTGAGATGACCCCCGCTCAAATATCCGTACTCCGTGCTTTTATTCCTTACTCGGTGTCAGCTTGTACATCTCTAAGGATGACTTTTTTTGCACTTTTGTTAAATTTTCGTCTCAAAATCTGAAGGGCCACCTTTAAACGGCAAAAGAATTAAAACCAACACCGTTTAAATGGCTGGTGTCTTCCTTTTTCATAGATTGCGGATGAACATTATGAACTAACATTTTAACCAATCAAATCGCACGTACTAGTATTTCGCACGCGGGATACGTCACCGAACCATATCATCGGAAACGTATTTGAAACTATGTAGAAACGGATTTTTCCCGTTATTAGTGATTCCATCTACGTGCGATGCTTGCATCTGAGCCGGAAAAGTATAGCCATAAAACTTGTTTCACCAAACTAATTAGTCGCCGTGCAGATGAGCGCGACTATATTTTTAATAGTTTTTCAAGTTAGGACATGGACAATGGGAATTTCTTTTTTATAGGGATATTAAGTTAATAAGGAATCTTTCTACTTTGCCTTAAACTGGCTTTTTAATTCATTCTTAAACTACGAAGTATATACAATACGATACTATTTTTGTTCTGTTAACACTTGCAACATAAAAAAATCCGCCCAATTATTACTTTTATTTTCGCTATTCGTAAGAAATGGACGCATCCAAATAAATGCCTTGTTTCCATTGGTCAAGGCTGTACAGGTTTCCAGTCATTTCGTACCTAATTAATTTCATACCTAGGTCATTTCGTACGAATTTGGTTATTTCTGACCTACGTACACTTTCTATTTTGCTCATTTCGTATCCAGTTGGTCATTTTGTACCCACTTTGGTCATTTCTTACACAGGTTTAATTATCATTTTGATTATTTGGTACCTAGTTTTTCCTACTATTTGTGTGTTTTCTGTTGAATGACCACTGCTAAAATTGTACATAGCTGAAATTGTGTTAAATTCCGCCGAAGAACGAGTATGATGGTTATGATTGAATCTGACTATTATTGGTTACTTCTTTTCTAAGTTTAGTTTTTAAAACAAAGATTGTTTAGAACCCCTTTGTTTATTTCTCATCGAGTTCTGGGTAAATTTACTTTGTGGGAAAAAATCTGGAGAGTGGCCACTTTTTCGCTGTTGTTCATAAATCACAATGCAAAACCATGATTCTTTATTAACTCTGTAGTTTCAGACTTGTTAAATTGAAAGCATGCCTTGCAAACTTACGTCCTCTTGAATCATACTTTCCTCGGACAGCAACATTTAGTAACTTAGCCCTGTTTTTCAACACTTTCCCAAACAAACACGGGTTATCACATGGGTGCTGTCAAATTCTTTTGGAAAACATGTTGGATAAGGAGAAATTGCTCATTATAAGCAATTTCTCCTTTATCAAATCCTTTCCGCCACTACTAGCGAATTTTCCATCATTTTTGCCGCTTTTTAAATTGTCGTCTGCCAACTCTTTGAATTTTGACGAGTCTGATATTTGTCGTTTGGAAAAAAGTTTAGAGAGCGCTGTGCGAGGGTATTAGATACTATAATAGAAGACAAGATTTGATATACATTCAGTCCCATCAATTTCATAATGTGTTAAAAAATCTGCTGATGAAAACTGACATTTACTTAATTGCCCCGGCTTTCTCCAAACATTAAACAATTTTTTGCGGCGACTTTGATGCTTTGCATCAACTTTTTCTTGTTACTTACTTTGATAATCTTTTTCTTCTCTGCATTTCAGGCATTATGGCGCTTGCAGCTACCGGTAGGTTCGGGAGTCAAACCGTAAGTGCCCACAATGAACTGGGGCGATTCAGTCTCTTTTTGGTTCCTTATTCTATTATTATCACTGGGGTCGGAGGGATCCTGGCTGCAATCCTTTACGTCTTAGTGTTAATCGGAACTTGCAATATGAATAATCGAGAAGTACCGAACCAACAAGGTCAGACAGTTGCCATGGCTACTTATTCACAAGATGCCAGGCATTACACTGTGCCCTCACACATTTCTGGATACCCACAACACGCCGGTGCAACCAGACCCCACGTTGAACAAAATTCAAAATGGCAAGGAAATCTAGTTGTCAGCATAGGCTTTCCATCGGGGAATCATCTCGTGACAAAATTTCATCATTAACCTTGAGAATATCTCATCAACACTGGACTTATTCTTAGTACATCTTTCTCCTGCTTTAATCTAGAAAGATTACTAGAATACAAACATATAGCTAAGTCCAAATCGAAAGTACTGTAGATATTATTTGCATACAAAAACATGATTTAATTTCGTTGTTAAAATGGTGGAACTGCCTCTGAAGATGGTACAAATTATTGAGGGAAAAGGAGAAAAACGCTGTTACTGAATCTGTCTACTTTTGCACAATGTTTTCGATAGCCGTCACCCACAGTCTCTAACGTTCGTGAATTTGTTGGGAAAGGGTTTTCAACTTAAAACCCTACGTAGACGGTTCCTGTCCTGTAACAGATCATTTTTGTAAATATCGGGGCAAAATGAAAAACTGCTGGTCACGAGTTCCATCTTCGCCGTACCACAATGTTTCTGGATACATTCGTGAATATTAAGAATATATATATTATGTTATTCCGTTACCAAACAATGACGACTTTTAACAACCATGAGGTAGAAGCCTTTTGAAAACATTGTGGGAAAAGGAGAAAATGCTGGTAACCAGCATTTTCTCCTTTCCCCACAGTGTTTTCTACCCTTCCTAAATCAAATTTTCATTTTTCAGTCACATTTATTTTATCGTCTGCAAGTACTTTGAATTTGGACCAGTCTATCAGTTTGTTATTTGGTAAAGAGTTATAGTAACTTTTGGTGATTTTATTTGCTCCGAGCAGCGCGCGAAACACGAAATATTATGTTGTGGTAAATTTTTTGGTGCTTGTTTTAGCAGCACGAGAAAATCTGATATCAAGCGAGACTGAAGGTTTTGCGCGATGTCAAAATTTTCTTGCACAGCGATAAGTAAATACAAGCACAAGAAAAGTTACTATATACAACTTTCAGCGACAACTTTTTGCAGTTGAATAATAGTACACAAAATAAAACAATTAGGAACAGATTTAGTTGGAGGCATCTCCGTTTTTATATTACTGGCGGGTGAATATGAAAGAATAATATTACTGGCGAGAGAATATTAAAGAATAATATTTTGACCAGTCAGATTGCAAATCAATATTTTTAGGTAGTTTGAAACTCAAAGAGACCCTCTAAATTTTGGAGAGTCTTGAAAAATTCCGTATCAAATTTCATACTTTTCGAAATCTCAAAGAATGACCCTACCAAATGTCATAGTGAAAATTAGAATTTTTCGACAAGAAAAAAGTATTTTACTTATTCCAGTAATGTTATTTTTTTTGTTCTGAAACTTAAGTTTCTCCGACAATTTCGCACATTCTCCGAAAGTTTCGCACAGTGACTAAAACAGCAACCATAACTCGACAAGTACATGATTTCAGTACCTTATTTTAGTTAAATATGAGACCGTTAATTTTTCTTTTTTTTCACAGATGATATAATTTTAAACCATACCTCAGATATCGCTTTTGTCACTTTCATACTAGTTTTTGAAGTCAGAGTTGTCCATTGTTCTCTTCTGTAGTGTCAATTCTCAGATAGTTTGTCTCAATTGTATTTTAGGCAAAGCTTCAAGTTTCATACCATTTCCGTTGAGATATTTGTTCAGAATCAGCTGAAACTGAGACTCGAGGGTATTTCATTAGTCGCCGCGCAGAAGCGCGCGACTATATTTTTAATAGTTTTTCGAGTTAGGACATGGATAGTGGGAATTTCGTTGGTGTTAGGTTAACAAGGAATCTTTCTAACGTTACTTCGCCTTAAACTGGCTTTTTAATTCATTCTTAAACTACCAAATTGCAATACGATACTATTGTTGATCTATTAATACTTACAACATCAAAAAACCGCCTAATTTTTTCTTTTATTTTCGCTATTCGTGAGAAATGGACTCGTCCACATAAATGCCTTGTTTCCATTGGTCAAGGCTGTACAGCTTTCCAGTCATTTCGTACCTTGTTAATTTCGTACCTAGGTAATTTCGTACGATTTTGGTCATTTCGTACCTACTTATACTTTCAATTTTGGTCATTTCGTACCCAGTTGGTCGTTTCGTACAACCTTCGTACACAGGTTTAATAATCATTTTGATTATTTTGTAGATAGTTTTTCCTACTATTTGTGTGTTTTTTGTTGAATGACCACTGCTAAAATTGTGCACTGCTGAAATTGTGCTAAATTCCGCCGAAGAACGGGTATGATGGTTATGTGCTAGGGTATTAGATACTGTAACAGAAGACAAGTTTTGATATAGGTTACTATTCACATAATTTCATAATGTGTTAAAAAATCTGCTGATGAAAACTGACATTTACTTACTTGCCCTGGCTTTCTTGAAGCATTAAACATTTTTTTTTTGCGGCGACTTTGATGCTTTGCATCAACTTTTTCTTGTATTTTTCTTAACCCTTTCCCAAAGAAGTCCAGGTTTTTATGTGTCTGCAGTAAAAGTCTTTTGAAAACTATATGGGAAAACGAGAAATTGCTCGTAACGAGAAATTTCTCCTTTTCCCACAGTGTTTTTCTACCCTTTTTAAGAAATTTGTGCCATTTTGTCATAATCTAAAATTGTCGTCTGCTAACTCTTTCGGTTTGGAAGAGTCTAAAATTTGTCGTTTTGGGAAAGGGTTATACATGTATTTTTTTTTCGCTACGATTTTTTAAGTCAGCCCAGAATTAGGTTAACTGATGTTTGGTCACAGTCATAGGGCAGTAACCCTTAAGACTCTGTGTCTTTTTGACCGTAGAAATTAATCTACAACAATAAATCCAAATAAAAACAAGATAATGCCTCAACAGTTAAAGTTTTTGCTATTCAATTAACAGTTGCTGTACTTGCATGAGGATTGTTTTCGTAAATTGTTTGATGAATTGCCCCCGATATTGAATCATCGAAATAAAAAACAAACGAGACAGGGCAATCAAAAGCTTCAGCTTTTGCTGTTCAAATAAATTGCGACAAAAGTTATTGTACTTACATAAGAATGTAAAAGTGTCAAAACTTCTGAAAATTTCACCAGGAGTTGGTAAAGGTAATTACGAGCACAGCTCGTTTTGCTGTAAAACCGGTCTAGATTTTTTATCAAAGCGTCGAGAACACTGAAGTGGTATTTGTCAAGAAAGCCATTGTGTGGAATTAATAATTTGAAAGAAAAAGAGAAATATTATTCAAATACTTGCTTAAAAGTTAAAAGTAAATAAATACCTTTTTTTGTTGAAGGGAAAGAACCCGTGACACAGTTAAAATTATTTGTGTATTGGTGGTCTCCCTTAGGAGGAATAAGGAGTAACGTCTCTTCACAGTAGGATATATGATGGACAGAGAGAAGCCATGTGAAAATATCAAATAAAATTAAATTTGTACCGGAAAACTATGATTTTTTAAATATCTTTGGTTATTCACACGTGGTGGACTCGTAATAGAAAATAGCCATTTCTAATATCATAGTATGCTACAAAATTTGCTAAGATTGAAAATGAGTATTTTGTTTTACTTCTTTCACCACCTTTTCCTTTTTGTCCTTCCTAGAATTATCATTTATATATCTAAAACCACTATATTCTCATTATAAAGGGATTATGATAGTTACCTCCCTTTTCTGGAAGCTACCAAAAGTATCAACAATCAATTTCAAGATAGACATCAAAGGAATTTCTGGTCGGTTAAAAACGTGCAAAAGTATTTTATCTGTAGTAAAACTCTGTCTTTATCAACTGTCAAGAAATTTTATGCCATGCTGCACTAGAAGTATTACGGGTCCACTACCCTAATTCCCAACCTTACAATGAATTATTTCGATCTGTGAATATACGGGCGTTACCTAACTGTCCAAAACAACTCTGCAGATTTTCCCCCGTACCAGCCTAGTACGTGTATCGTCTGTGGAGAATAGTTGTGTAGACGGACTACGTAACGTCTGTGTATTGACATTCGTGTCTTTTGCCAAAATCCTAACAGTTTCGGCCAGCATGACGAGGCACGAAAAACCCATTGTTAGTGTATTTGTACTTATTTCATCTACATGTATTATTTGTCATGTTTTTTTTTTAATTTTTCAAAAGTTGATTCTATGCAGATATTGATTTTATCCGATATCAATAGAATGTTCTTTCAGTGAAGTGTATTTAAATTGGCCGTCGAAAGAGGTCGAATATATAGCACTTGGCGCCGAAAGAGTTAAATCCCCTCGCAGAGCATTGCAACGTCATGAATTTGACTAATTTGGCAGGAAAAGATACTTAATGCTTTTTGTTTTTTGAAAAATAAAATGAACATGTTTTTTTTTTGTATTCGTATTTGACTGAATTGACTGTTTTACTACCAACTACATAAATAGAGAAGAAGTACATTATGTCGAGTTGTTAAAACTATTTAACGATGTTGGGACAATTGATAATTTTCGAGCCTTGGAGAGATAATCTACGAAATAATTCCATTTTATTCGTACTTTTTTTCAGATTTGTCGTCTGCAGATGCTTTGAATTTAGAGAAGTCTAGAATTTGCTGCTTGAGAAAGATTTAATGATTTCGATGTGTTTTGTAAAATTCTTCCAGAGAAAACGTCATGCTTACCACCTTTGTAATTGAAATATATATGTCACCCTGTTTTTTGCAGCCTAATCTTTGATGCCACCATGCTTTTTTGCAGCCTTATCTTTGTTAACGGATTTATGATCTTGAGCGTTTTGAAATCTTTTATTTTTTTCTGGTCTTGAAATATGTTGGAAACAAATAATGATTTTGAATTTGAAATCCATGACATAATCAAGAAAAACTAGTGGAAGCTTGGGAGAGCATGAGTTAGGGAGCAGGAGGCAAGCAAGCGAGCTAGCGAGTTTGGGAACAGGAGGTGAGCGAGCAAGTTAGGGAATTAGGGAACAGAAGGCGAGCAAGCTAGCGCGGAAGTTAAAAAGCGGGCGGCGAGCAAGCTAGCGAGGCAGTTAAAGAGCGGGCGGCGAGCAAGCTGGCGAGGCTGTTAAGGAGCAAGAGGAGAGCAAGCGAGCGAGGAAGTTAAAGAGCGGGAGGAGAGCAAGCTAGCGTGGCAGTTAAGGAGCAAGAGGCGAGCAAGCGAGCGAGGAAGTTAAAGAGCGAGAGGCGAGCAAGGTGGCGAGGCTGTCAAGGAGCAAGAGGCAAGCAAGCGAGCGAGGAAGTTAAAGAGCGGGAGGCAAGCAAACTAGCGGGGCAGTTAAGGAGCAAGAGGCGAGCAAGCGAGCGAGGAAGTTAAAGAGCGGGAGGCGAGCAAGTTTGGGAATTAGGGAACAGAAGGCGAGCAAGCTAGCGAGGAAGTTGAAGAGCGGGCGGCGAGCAAGCTGGTGAGGCAGTTAAGGAGCAAGAGGCGGGCAAGCGAGCGAGGAAGTTAAAGAGCGGGAGGCGAGCAAGCTAGCAAGGCAGTAGGGAGCAGGAGGCGATCAAGCAAGCTAGCGAGTTTGGGAGTTGGAGGTGAGCGAGCAAAGTAGGACAGAAGGCGAGCAAGCTTGCGAGGAAATTAAAGAGCGCGAGGCGAGCGAGCTAGCGAGGGAGTTAGGGAGCAAGAGGCAAGCAAGCTAGGAAGGGATTCAGGGAGCAGAAGGCGATCAAGCAAGCGAGGAAGTTAGGGAGCAGGGAGCGAGCAAACGAGCGAGGGAGTTAGGGAGCAGGGGGGAGCCTCTGTTAAAACGTTCTATTTCAAGCCGTTTAATTTTATTTTTCGCATTTTATGTAATATACACAAATATATGCAAAATATACAGCCTTATTTCTTTGTTAGATATCAGAATGATTTCATACAAATATATTTTTTACTTAGTTCAATACCACACAATTCCATGTTTTAGCGACTTTTTTTTGAGAGTGAGGGAGACATCCCTCTCCACATCTTATGATCATTGACATTTTGACGTCATGTACAGTCAAATTTGTGCAAGCAGCCACACATGAACAGCAGACAATCTGAAAAGCAGCCAACACAGGTCCATCCGTGCATATTTCTGTTTTACTTACCTTGTGCATAGTAGCTATCTGTCTAATGCAGACAGAAGTCACTTAATGGGTATGACTTTATTGTTTCGACACCTACACAACAGCATCCTTTTTGACTGCAGCTGTTTATGTATTACTGCTTGCACAGAAGACTATTTTACTGTTCTTTTTTTAATAGAAATACCCTAAAAGTTCACTGAAATAAAAGAACTTTACCTATCGAAACCATCATATTCGCAACACTATAAAGTGCAAGTAGTCCATATCGTGGACAACAGCCAATCTGTAAACAACAGCCACTTTTAAAATTCCCCTTCGGTGGCTGCTGTACACAGATTTGACTACAAGTTTAGAAAAAAAAAACACTGTGATTTTTATATGCAATGGAGAAATAAAACATTCGGAATAAATGATGAAAAATAGATAAATAGATAAATAAATAACTTGTATTAGAAAAGAAATAATAAAAAAAAGTTAAAACCTTCGAAGAGCTTGAATACAAAAACAGCGAACAAATTAAGAATAATTGAAATATATTTACCATGTTATTAATAGCAAATTCCTAAAATTTCCATTTTTTTTTTCGAATTTCACTGTATTAAATCATTGATTAAAATCTTGTGTAATCGGTCATTCGCCTTGGTTATGATTTAAATAAATAAATAAATAAATAGCGTTTTAAGGCCCGTCGACAACTTTGGTCATATAGGGCGCACTTACTTAGTAAACAATAATGCGAGGTGAAAATAACATACATGTGCAACAACATAAGACAAACATGATAAATGAGGAATGGACGAAACACAAAATGATGCCCCTTTTGTCGCCTTTTACGACATGCATGCTGTCACTTTTGTTCCGCCGGATGAAATGGCAGATGTGACGATCGAGGGACTGCAGTGGTTGATTCTTATACTGGTTATGATTTACATCCCAAGATAATTCCTTTTGAGTTACTATACTTTCTTTTTCATTTTCCAAGTCCGGTAGTCGGGTCGGTAGCGGAGAGGACGTGAGATAAGGTAGTAAGGTCGGTAAAGTACAGGGCTTGAAACAAAGTAGTAAGGTCGGTAACGTACAGGACGTGAGACAAAGTAGTAAGGTCTGTAGCGGACAGGGCGTGAAATAAGGTAGTAAGGTCGGTGGCGTAAAAGACTTGAGACAAGGTAATAAGTTTGGTAACGTACAGGACATGAGACAAGTAGTACGGTCGGTAGCGTACAGGATTTAAGACGAGGTAGTAAGGTCGGTAGCGTACAGGACGCGAGACGAGGTAGCAAGGTCGGTAACGCACAGGACGCGAGACGAGGTACCAAGGTCGGTAACGTTCAGGACTTGAGACAGGGTAGTAAGGTCGGTGGCGTAAAGGATTTGAGACGAGGTAGTTAGGTCGGTAGCTATAGGTCGTGAGATGAGGTAATAAGGTTGGTAGTGTACAGGACGTGAGACAGGTAGTAAGGTCGGTAACGTGCAGGACGTGAGACAGGGCAGTAAAGTCGGTAGCGTACAGGACGCGAAACAAGGTTGTAAGGTCGGTAGCGCACAGGATGTGAGACAGGGTTGTAAGGTTGATGACGTACAGGACGTGAGACAGGGAAGTAAGGTCGGAAGCGTACAGGACTTGAGACAAGGTAATAAGGTCGGTGGCGTACAGGACTTGAGACAAGGTAGTATTGTCGGTAACGTACAGGACATGAGACAAGGTGTCGCTAGTCAGAATCCTCATGCATATTTCTTTCCAAGGAATAATGATAGTCATTGGAACAGGACTCATTACTTTATCTTTTCGCTGATCATTATTTCGACGATGGTAATGTGGGAATGCCCTGAAAAAACTGGCCGCCCGACAAAACTGAAATAATTCTGAAAACGGCATTAACCGATTACCACACAATCCCTATATTTTGAGGACCTTGAGAAATAAGGCTTTAGAAAACATTGTGGTTAAAGGAGAACTGGTAACCAGCATTTTCTCCTTTTCCCACAGCATTTTTTACCCTTCACAAAACAAATTTCCAAATTTCTGTCACTTTTTACTTTGTCGTCTGCAAATGCTTTCGATTTGGACAAGCCTAAAATATTGTCGTTTAGTAATGAATCGACCCATTACAACACAATCCCTACTTTTGATGACCCTGAGAAAGAAGCCCTTAGTAAACATTGTGGGAAAAGGACAAAATGCTGGTAACCAGCATTTTCTCCTTTTCCCACAATATTTTCTACCCTTCACAAAACAATTTTCAAATTTTCAGTCACTTTTGTGTTGTAGTGTACGACTGCTCTAGATTTGGGCAAATCTAAAACTTTTGTAGTTTAGTAATGATTTAAATTAAAACAAGAGGACCATGATGGTCCTATATCGCTCACCTGAGTACTAAGCTGTAAAATCAAACTTGTGACCCCTGGGGCGGGGCCACCTTTGACCCCAGGGGCATCCTAAGAAAAGACTTTGTAGAGGTCCACTAGGAGATGCTACTTACAAAATATCAAAGCTCTACACCTTCTAGTTTCAGTGAAGTAGAGTTTTCCTTCTTTGTTTCTATGTTTCGAACTTGTGACCCCTGGGGCAAGCCAAGTTTTGACCCCAGGGTCATCGTATACAGAAACTTTGTAGTAGTCCACTAAGAGATGCTACATACCAAATATCAAAGCTCTACGACTTCTAGTTTCAGAGAAGATTTTTAAAGTTTTCTTTCTTTGTTCCTATGTTTCGAAATTGGGACCCACAACGCAAGGAAAGTTTTGACCCTGGGACATCATATGAACAAACATTGTAGAAGTCCACCAGGAGATCCTACCTACCAAATATCGAAGCTCTACATCTTCTAGTTTCAGAGGAGAAGAATTTTCAAGTTTTCCTTCTTTGTTCCTATGTTTCGAACTTGTGACCCCAAGAGCAGGGCCAGTTTCGATCCCAGGTGATCATATGAATAATCTTGGTAGAGGTCCACTAGGAGATGCTACATACCAAATATCAAAGCTCTACACCTTCTACTTTCAGAGAAGAAGAATTTTAAAGTTTTCCTTTTTTGTTCCTATGTTTCGAACTTGTGACCCCCAAGGCGGGACCAGTTTTGACCCCAGGGGCATCATATAAACAATCTTGGTAGAGGTTTATTAGGAGATGCTACATACCAAATATCAAAGCTTTGCACCTCCTAGTTTCAGAGAAGAAGAATTTAAAAGCTTTCAATTTTATTTCTATGTTTTAAACTTGTGACCCCCAGGGCAGGGCCACTTTTCACCCCAGGGACATCACATGTCCACGTTGGTAGAGGTCCACTAGGAGATGCTGCATACCAAATATCAAAGCTCTGCACCTTCTAGTTTCAGAGAAGAAAAATTTGAAAGTTTTCATTCTTTGTTCCTATGTTTCGAACTTGTGACCCCTGGGGCAGGACCAGTTTTGACCCCAGGGACATCATATGAACAATCTTGGTAGAGGTCTACTAGGAAATGCTACATATCAAATATCAAAGCTCTGCACCTTCTAGTTTCAGAAAAGAAGAATTTTAAAGTTTTCGTTCTTTATTTCTAAGTTTTAAAATTGTGACCCCCGGGATGTGGCCAGTTTTAACCCCTGAGACATCGTATGAACAATCTTGGTAGAGGTCCACTAGGAGATGCTACATACCAAATATCAAAGCTCTGCACCTCCTAGTTTCAGAGAAGAAGAATTTAAAAGCTTTCATATTTATTTCTATGTTTTAAACTTGTATCCCCCGGGGTGTGGCCAGTTTTAACCCCTTGGACATCATATGAACAATCTTGGTAGAGGTCCACTAAGAGATGCTTCATACCAAATATCAAAGCTCTGCACCTTCTATTTTGAGAGAAGATTTTTAAAGTTTTCCTTCTTTGTTCCTATGTTTCAAACTTTTGACCCCCGGAACGGGGCCAGTTTTGACCCAAGGGGCATCAAATGAAAAATATTGGTAGAGGTTCACTGGGAGATGCTACATACCAAATATCAAAGCTCTGCACCTTCTAGTTTCAGAGAAGAAGAATTTTAAAGTTAAAAAAGCTTAAAAAAAAGATTTTGTCGAAGTTCACAACAGTTCCACTTTTTGTGAATAATATTATGTAACTCTTTCCATGCAGACTAAATAAATGAAGCTATTTTACATGTCTAAAATGGATTCCCATTGTATTTCAAGACTATTATGATCTTAGAGTAGCATCTGGAAGCAAACAATGATCGCAGAACAGACACTGTGACCTGTTTGGCCTGATCTTGCATGATTTACCCTGTCCGTTCAGGCTTTTCGGATTGCAATATTGGTAGTAAAAAAAAAGGGGAATTAGAGGTGTCCTAACCTCATGCCCTGACAACCGAAGCTCGAGTATTCATAAGCTCAGAATGGCAGCTCGCTACATTATTTTCATTAACTTTGCTTCTTTGATTGTAAATCTCTAAAATCTCTTGTTGTTTGATGGTTTTCTAATACTGGGGTTTTATGGATGAAAACTAAATGGCTTTGGGAGTAGTAGTATCATGTTTGTATTTTTGTCAAATTTTCTTCCCAAAACCTGAAGGGAAACCTTTAAATAAGACGCACATATATGTAGCTACATAACAAATACGCCCTTACACTGAACAAATACTGATGAAGTTTGTTTGATGATCAACAGAACAGTCATATCATGACAACAAGTACACCTGTCAATGTATCACGTGACTTTCTCTTACCATTATTCCTTTTACAACTTCCAAGTTGATTAGACACGGATTAGACAGGCTGATACGGGTCGATATTTTTGGCAGGTGCATACAGTCCTCTTTTCACAGAGTATGCCGTAAAACACTAAACAGAAAAACAAATAGTTGTATTTGGTCACACTTGAAGAGGTTTTACATACAAATGCACCCAAAAAACATGCGCATGTTTAGACATTTTCTATTTCCAGCACTATGCTTTTAATCGGATTGAACTATTCAGACAAAATTATCGTTTCAGTCATATTTAATTTATCGTCTGGAAATGTTTTCAATTTGGATGTCGTTTGGTATACACTTAAGACTATAGCATACAATCCCGAAATTAAACGATCTTGATTAAGAAGCCTTTCGAAAGCATTTAGGGAAAAGGAGAAAATTCTGTTAATCAGCATTTTCTCCTTCCCCATAATCTTTTCTATCCTTTCAAAATCAAATTCCAGTATTTGAGTCACATTTATTTTCTTGCCTGCAAATGCTTTCAATTTGGACCAGTCCAAAATTTTGCCTTTTGGTAAAGAGTTAAACCTAAACTAAACTGGAGTCGGAAATACTTGAAAGATTGACAGATTTTCAAGTTGGATCCTCTGGTCAAGAAATATATAGAGAATATTTGTTGTTTTTTTTTCGGTGGAAGATCGAAATTTCTTTCATCGAGTGAACACAATCGATAATATTTTCATGAGTGGCTTCTTTCATATTTCATCGATTAAATACCATCGGTAATATTTTCACGAGTGGCTGCGCCACTCGTGAAAATACTACCGATGGTGTTCACTCGATGAAATAAATTTCGAACTTTCACCAAAAACACTCGTCAAATATACTATTTATTTCATGCTTATTACCCTTTCTGGGAGGAGCTTTATCACAATCCAGTATTTTCTCCTTTTCCCTCAATGTTTTTCCGTTATTCACCGTGGCGTACCCCTCCCGCATAGCAACGCATTACAATATTACGTCAAGCGCGAGAAATGTAAGGTAAATGATGTCACATTTCCATCTGGTTGTGAGGCACGCCCAATTTACCTAGGCAACTAGAACATGAAAATCAGCATTTTCTCTGGTCGTACCGGTGTAATTTGAAAAAAATATTTTCACTGCTATTTCCCGATATCCTACCGGAAAGTAGAAGTAAAGCATTTTCACTATTTACAGTAAATCTTAGACTCGTCTATATTGAAAGGGTTTCCAGACGACAAATCAAGGGCGGCTAAAATGATGGAATTGTCTGATTTAATTATAAGGATTTTTTAGGGGGAAAGTGCTGGATTTCAGCATTTCTCATTTTTATGCCTTTTTAGCTCACCTGAGCACAAAGTGCTCATGGTGAGCTTTTGTGATCGCCCAATGTCCGGCGTCCGTCGTCCACAATTTCTTTAAACATCTCCTAAACCGCTAAGCCAATCTTGATGAAACTTTGCGGGGATGTTCCTTGGGTAAAACTATACCGAAGGTGTTCAAGATATTGAATTCCACCCATAACTCTGGTTGCCATGGCAACCAAAAGGAAAACAATAGCAAAATCTTTGAAAATCTTCTCTGAAACTAGAAGGTGCAGAGCTTTGAAAGTGGTATGTAGCATCTCCTAGTGGACCTCTACCAAGATTGTTCATATGATGTCCGTGGGGTCAAAACTGGCCCAGCCCCGGGCGTCACAAGTTTGAAACATAGGAACAAAGAAGTAAAACTTTAAAATTCTTCTTCTCTGAAACTAGTAGGTGCAGAGCTTTGATATTTGGTATGTAGCATCTAGTGAACCTCTACCGAGATTTTTCATATGATGTCGCTGGGGTCAAAATAGGGGCCGATTGATTCTGAATCGATGTAAAATAAATATGTTTAAACTAATTACTTATTAGTAAAGTATCAACTCCTCTTATTCTGTACAAATGAAACATATGATGTCTGCAAAGTCTGCAGAAAGGAAAGTCAGGTGATAGTTTAGGCCTTGACATATAACACAAAAAATATTACACAGTACATCAAATAACAGACTGCACTTTTCTTCTGTCTAATCTTCACGTTCTCTATGTGCAAAGGTACAATAGGGGCCTAACTAACGCTAAGCAGGTAAGTGTAAACTGAGCCTGTATCAAACAATCACAAGCCTTGATGACCCTGTGGAAAAAGACTTTTAACACTTTACCAAACGACAAAATTTTAGACTGGTCCAAATTGAAAGCATTTGCAGACGACAAAAATTTTAATAAAAGTGACTGAAAATTTGAAATTTGTATCGAAGAGGAGAGAAAACATTGTGAGAACATTTTCCCCTTATGTTTTCAAAAGGCTTCTTTCTCAGGGTCGTAAAAAGTCGAGATTGTGTGGTAAAGGGTTTAAAACCTTTTATGAAAAGGAGAAAACCTGGTACCCGGCATTTTCTCCTAAATGTTCTCTACGCTATCAACAACAAATTCCAAGGTTTTAGTCACAATGACTTTATCGTCTGCAAATGATTTCATTTTTGACTACCGAGAAGTGTTGTCACTGGGTAAAGTGTTAAAAGCGCATTACATGAAATATGCATTTAAAAAGATGTTCAACCAGGCATATCCTTCGGTTTCAAGATAGGTTTTCGTATACATGTGTTGCTTGTAGAAAACAGTTACAGTAGATAGATCTGGCTGATGAAATAGGAAATATATGGAATCTTAAAGTAAATAGGTGAAATTTACTATCGTAATAAATGATAAAATGTAAAGAGGATATTGAGATATTTGCTTTTATTTTCGGTGAAAGATCGAATATTATCGGTCACATTACGCTACGTGTTTATAGTATTACCGATGATGTTCACAAGATGAAATAAAATTCGATCTTTCACCAAAAAAAAAAACCCTCGATTTATTCCATGCTTCTATTTATTCCATGTCTGAGGAGGGGAGCATAATGTTCAGCGTGTTACCATATTACGTTGAGCGCGAGAAATTTGGGGTAAATTACGTCATATTTCCATCTGGTTGAAGGGTACGCGCTGTTTAACTAGGTAACTAGTGCATAGTGCATGGGAACTACTGTTTCCACCTTCAATTGAAAGTTTAGAAAATGAAATCGGTATATTTCACTGGTTGTAACCTTGAAAGATTGAATAACATCCAACCGTTATTTCTCGATTCGTACTAAAAAGCACGAAATAAATGTTTAGGAATCATCCAAAAATTGCTTTAGATTATTTCTTTAAGGAATAAAGTCACACATCAACAAACAAATACACAAACAAGTAATGAGAACAATTAAATATAATACATGTATTTACCAAACGACAACTGACATACCAACGATGTCAGACTTGAGGGGATTCAAGACCCGACGAAAAGCTGCGGTTGTCATAGGAGTCTTGGCCCTTATACTACAAATAGTTGGTTGTGTAACCCCCGGCAGGGCTGTCACCAGTTCAGTAACTTTAAACAGGAAGACACACATATCTGCAGGACTATGGTTTATGAGATCTTGCAGCAACGATGTTTGTGAGACGTTTCCTTTGTCAGGTAAGCTTTTCTCTTTTCTTTCTTGTTCGTTCGCTCGTTGGCATGCATGCTTGTCCTTTAGCAGTAACACACTTGTACATTTTGCTCAAATGAAATTCTATGTCAGCAGTTTGGTATCTTCTTAAAAAAATGTACAAGTTATTGCTACGGCCACAATTGTACAAGGGCACAATTCTTGTTACAAGCAATTTCCTTTTATCCCTCTATGTGTCCGAAAGTTGTTCAACGCAGGTAACACTTTTAATCAAACCATTTCATAGTTCACCAAGCTGTTGGCCGCTTTAATTATATAATATAGGGTTAATTCAGCTTTTGCAAGAGTTTACGAAAAATCCCCGAATATGTCACTTCATTTTCTCTGGTTGTAATCCATCTATCGTTGTCAAATAGATCCTCGATAACCGCCACATCAGACGATATTATGTTTCTGGACGGCTGCTAAGGTCAAACCAGACGTGTTTTCGTCCGTCTTCGAAGGGTTTGAACCGTTTGTTATTACTTGTTTACTGCCGATTTGCTTCCCTTCTACATTTACCAGGTATTGTTTCGTCTTGAAAATACATTTTGAACTCAAAACTTGTTTGCTGATTGTTATTCAAGGCTCATTATTGCATAAAACGTGCCTTTTCGGGCCGTTATAAGCATGTTTTAACAGGTAAAAACCGGGCGTTAACGGGATAAAAGTGTATTAATCAGTAAAATTCACGCGCCGTTAACGCCCGGCTTCGTACTATCAATATCCTCGATTCGGGCCTACCTTGTAAAGAACATTTGTTACACTGAGAGAATCAATACTGGCATACAGGACTATCGGCCCATCACTGCTCGTAACCAAAACTTCTCCGCAGACTTCCAGTTTTGAACCATTTACGTACAGTTCATTTGAAGTTCGCTTATTTGCATTTCTATGGCAATATATTTGCTATTGTTGCAATTTTTTGTTAAAATACTTTTACTTAATGCAATAATAGCATTGGTTCACGTTTTTTTTTTCGGTCGTTAACATTCGTAGAGGACCTCAAAATACTTTAACACCCTTGTGCTTCGCACTCCCGAGGGCGTTATAGCATTTGTCAGGCATCTGCGAATGTTAACGACGGAAAAAAACGTGAATTAACCCTATATTATTGCATAAAACGTGCTTTTTCGGGCTGTTATAAGCATGTATTAACGGATAAAAATCGGGCATTAACAGGATAAAACGTGTAATCAGTAAATTCACGCACCGTTAACGCCCAGCTTTGTACTATCAATATCCTCGATTCGGGCCTACCTTATAAACAACTTTTGTCCTTTTTCAGATTTTCCCTAGACTCCTACCATCAGACTGTAGGAATTTGTACCATATTGGATCCTTTTCACGGCTTGTCTTTGGTGATATTAGTACACCACGAACATAATTTCGAACAAGATCTCAGTTTGATCGAAATCTGAACAAAAATTCGCCCATGAAATGTACTCTCAGCCAGCTACATCCCACCCACTTTTTAACGTGATCGGTCCGCCTCTCTTGATGTAGATCGAACCCTCTGTCGTCTTTCAGTTACTGAAATTCATATCCACCTAGTTGTACATAATCCTCCAAGTTACGTGTCAAGGTTATTCCACACAAGTCCAGTTTGTATTAAAAATCAATAGAAGTGTATTTACACCGAGGGAATCAATTTTAACTGGCATACAGGACTAACGGCTCTTTACTATTCGTAACAAAAACTTCTTCGCCGACTGCCGGTTTTGACCCATTTACGTACACTACATGTGAAGTTCGCTTATTTGCATTTCTATGGAAATATATTTGCTATTATTGCAAGTTATTGTCAAAATACCTCTACTTTATTCAATAATAGCATTAATTCACGTTTTATTCGATCGTTAACATTCGCAGAGGCTCTTGAAATACTAAAACACCCTCGTGCTTCGCACTCGGGCGTTAAAGCATTTTTCGGGCCTCTGCGAATGTTAACGACCTCAAAAAAGTGAATTAACCCTATAGTAAACCACGCTTGTGAGTTATGAGGCGCAATGAGTAAACCGCTCGAGCTATTGTCCTCGTGAAATATTTATAATTGTGCATCATAACTTACAACTTAGATTTATTGAACGATAAACCACGATAGAAAGAAGATTATTTTATATTTAAGTACTTCTCTTTATTTCAGGCGTTTACACATTAGACGAATTCCGAGTTGAGACGATTATTGGAATAATATCAATGTTTGCCGCCATTGTTGCCTTTATGTTGCTACTCCGTGATAAAAATCCGACATACGGCTGCGGTAAGGCTTTGGTTTTAGCTTGTCTTGCATCAGTCCTTAGTTGTAAGTATGACTCTTCTTCAAGTCTTGAATAAATAAATAGATTAATAAATAAATAAATTACTCCTCAGCGGTCTCCTTTCTTTAAAACGGGATATAGAGTATGTCAAGCACCTTCCACAGTTTTTCACTCACTCCACAGTGTTAGTTGGTGTAATATTGTTGTGGGAAACATGGTTACATGCCAAGTGACTGTCAAAAGAAAGCACATGGTGATGCAATGCGTCTAGATTTAACTGATTGATTGGTTGGTGTTTAACGCCATTTTTCAGCATTTTTTTTTTGTTTTATCGCGGCGGCCAGTGCACCTATTTATGCTTTCCTGGAGTCTCCTTTACCAGTACTCCGCACAATATTCTGTCTAAGCTGCTTTCCCATATAATCATTGTGGAGACAATGGTCAACGATGGGAGAGGAATGAATACTATCGCAATGACTATCAGGAAACCTCGGAATGAGATTGGCCGAGCCAGGGATCGGACCCACGACCCCCTTTTCTCAATTCCTGCACGCTCAGTCTAAGCTACTGGTACTCAGCGCGTTTGAATTTCAATGGCAGCAATTAAAGTAAAGATACTGTTGTTAAGATGATAACCTATTATGGTAATGTCGGTCCAAGTGTCACTAGTTGTGGCTGGCAGGAAGGTAGATTTTACAGGAGATAAACAGTGAACGAAATACCAATCAAACCGCAAAGCAGTAAGTATTCCGCTCCTGGGACCATGTTTGAAACTTATTTGACAGTGTATTGATACAGGTTTTTCTTTGCGTGTTTAATTTCATCCGCGTGCGATGACTGTATCTTAGAAAAAAGCATAGGCATATAAGATAACATACTTCACCCAACATTTTACTTACTTAGCTTATTTTTTCTTCTACGTTTCAGGTGCTATGGCGCTTGCAGCTTCCGCTAAATTCGGGTATTTAGTTTTAACTGTCCATATATTTGAAGGGCCAAGAAGTCCTTTACTGGTTTCTTATTCTATTATAATCCTCGACTCGGAGGAATCCTGGCTGCACTCGTTCTAATCTTACTGTTATTCGAAACATGCGCCACTCGTAAAAATATTACCAATGGTGTTCACAAGATTTTTCAGTTACAAATATATTGTCGTCTGCAAATGCTTAGAATTCGGATCAGTCTATAATTTTGTCATTTGGTGAAAGGTTAAGGATTTTTTTCTTCCGAGCCTTTTAAACTCGGGATTGTGGTAGGCTCTCATCAGGTGATTTTTAACTTTTTGTTTCAGACAAACATCAGAGATCTTTACACACTACGAAAACACCATCTACAAAGAGCATGCAGCATTCAGGGGACCCCACAGCCGTTGACCTACAACTCAACCAAAATACAAGATACACTGCTAGTGGAGAGGAAACACTCAATTCTTTTCTGCAACATTCCGAAAGTGTCGTCATCTTTTTGGAAGCGAACATTAACAGTAATGAAGGGAGGAGGACAATTTTCGTCCCCGTTCGAAGTGACTCTGGCTCAGTCAGCACTGCCTTCTTTTCACAGTGTAAGAAGAAGGATGAATTCGTCCGAAATGGAACATTTCATGAACAAAGTCAGTTCCTTTATTTTTGTGCGCAATCCTTACCGCGGCGGGGAATCACGTGACACAACAACAACAAAAATGACCCGACATTTGAAAAAATTCCCCAACTTGAGGTAAGAAAATCTTCAATAATTCCGTTAATACGTGACCGATTGGAATTTGGTTTGAAGCAGAGAAGGCGGAAGGACTCCAGGGATTTGCTTGATGTGTTAGATTGTTTAAACAACACCCGATAAAAAAGTTATTGACGAGCAAACAATTTTTTTACCCTGGATAATTTGTTTGCTCGTCAATAACTTTTTTATCAGGCGTTGTCTAAAAAATCTAACACATCAAGCAAATCCCCGGAGTCCTTCCGCCTTCTCTGCTTCAAACCAAATTCCAATCGGTCACGTATTAACGGAATTATTGAAGATTTTCTTACCTGAAGTGGGGAATTTCTTCAAATGTCGGTCATTCTTTTTGTTGTTGTGTCACGTGATTCCCCGTCCTGCTTACGCAAGGTTATTTTCCGGATATGTGAATAAGATTTACTGTCCGAACGAGTAGTACTGGAAATCTATGGGTACAAAGATTGCCAAGGCAACGAGACGCATCCCGTCTGAAATGAGCTTAAAATACGGCCATGACATCAAATTTTCGGAGTTTATCAAATTTATTGTGAAATTCACGGAGAAAGGGTATAAATTAGACATGCATTTCGCACCAATGAGTTCAAAGTGCAATCCTTGTCGGATGCCATACGATTTTATCGGAAAATTAGAAAGTTTCCATAGAGACGCAGAATATATACTGCAAGACTGGCGACACAAATTTAATGACTCCAACATCAGTTTTAACGATTTCGAGAAGGAATCAGCACTTGACACAGCTGACTTACACATCAAGTTAATGTTTAAAACCTGGAACTTTATACAGGAAACCGGCTACCCGTTATATTACATGGCTTTACGGGTATGGTCCGACCTTCAAATCAGGGGATATTTATCCAAGACCATACCTTTTCCCCTTCCATCCGTCAGAGGCCGTGTATGTTACCAAGGAATCGTTTATGGTAGCTATACGGAATGCTCTAAATAAACCTGTCAATAAACTCAGGGTCAAGGAACAGCGTGAGGAGGCACTTATCCAAGCTTGTCGCACGGTTCCATTGCGGTATATGGAAAAATTACGGAAGTTTTTGCTGAAAGATTGTCAATTGTTTGGTTACGACGATCGGCCTGTCAAACTGTTTGATCGTAAAATGCCGTTTAAAGTAGAACATAAGTATTTAGCTGGTTTATAGCTGAGAAAATGAAATCTTTACTAGATGATAAACATGTCGACTCATCCAAAATGATAGCATTTGAAAATGTTTTGATGGGAGACATAAGACGGTTATTTCAGGGACAGAATCGTAAGGAATTCGATGATACATGTATATAGTTGTATGCATTATACATCAAATAATAATAATCGCAACAATTCTTAGTAAACTCTTTACCAAAGGATAAAATCTTAGACTGGTCTAGATTGAAAGCATTTGCGGACAACACAGTAAATGCGACTAAAAAATTCAAAAGAACCCAGTTGCAATTTGGTTACCTTGCTTTTTTTTTTTAAATCTAACAAGGGAGATAACTTGTATGTGAATTTTCCTCCCATTGATTGTGGCGTAACCCATTACCCTAAAATCCCTACTTTTGAACGACACTGAGAAAGAAGCCTTTAGAAAACATTGTAGGAAAGGAAAAAAAATGCTGCATTTTTTCCTTATCCCACAATGTTTTCTACCCTTCACAAACTAATTTCAAATTTCAGTCACATTTATTTTGTCGTCTGCAAATGCTTTCAATTTTGTCGTTTGGTAAAGAGTTAAAAAGATTACGGCCGATCGATTACGGAATACCCGAGTCTTAGCCGAATCCGTACGTTTCTTTGGCGATGAAAGGCGATTTTATACGAATAACATAAGGGTGACTTCGCCAACACACAACTTCGAGTGTCATCAACCCTGAAGACGAACGCTGGATAAAAAAATTGTGGAGAAAAGAGAAAATGTTGGTAGCAAGATTTTCCACTTTTACGAAATTGTTTTCTATCCTATCAAAGTCAGAAATTATCATTTGTCACCTGCAAATGCTTTCAATTTGGTCGAGTTCAACATTTTGTCGTTTGGTAAAAGTAGCTGAAAATTTGTAGACTATAATAAGAAGCCAAACGCTGCTATTTCATAGTTATGTCTTGGAGGGAAAATATCAACTTATCAGACAGTGTTGATTCAAGATCAGACTGCACGTTCTGTGCAGTCTGATCTTACTCTACACTAGGCGCAAAAGGTCATTGACTCGCGCTCAGTACCCTAGGGGTTAATTTTAGGTAAAAAAATCAGATTGGTTTTTTTAATTAATTGTGAGATCTGTCTTTGAAAGGTTGGACAACATTGAGGCAAAAGGAGAAAGTGCTCATAAGCTATGCTTTCTAACAATAGTAAAAGACTTGTATCGTGATTTAACCCTATACCACATAATCCCTAGTTTTAATCATCCCAAGAAAGAAGAAAAAAAACTTTTAAAAACATTGTGGGAAAAGGAGAAAATTCTGGTAACCAGCATTTTCTCCTTTTACCACAATAGTTTTACCCTATCAAAGAATAATGCCATCATAAGAGCCAAATCTAAATTAATGTCTGCAAAAACTTTCAATTTGGAAAAGTCTAAAATTTTTTCTTGTGTGGTATAGGGTGAAGCCACATTTAAATATGTGGTCTGCAAATACTTTAATCCCTTTCCATACAATCCTGACTTTTAATGACCTAGAAGAAGAGGGCTTTTGAAAACATTTTGGGAAACGGAGAAAATGCTGGTAACCAGCATTTTCTCCTTTTCCCAAAATGTTTTCTTCCCTTTCAGTAACAAACTCCATTATTTGAAACAAGTCTAGTTTTTTTTTTTCTATACAAATGCTTTCATTAAAAGCTAGTTAACATTTTTTTTCCATGTGGTAAAGGGTTAAAATGTGGACGAGGCTGTTATATAGTCGTTTTTGATTATTAGCCAAAAGTTTCCATGATATTCATGATATACTTTGTAAAGTTACATTAATTGACGCAATTTTTCTGCAATAATCATTAAAAAAAAAAAAACTACAACATGCATGTAATAGAGTATTTCAGAATTTCTTTTACCTTTTGTCATATATGATCGAGCCGTGCTCATTGACCGAGCCGAGAATGGGATCGAACCAATAACCACCCGCCTTCTCAAGTTCCGTATACTATCAACTTAGCTACCAGGGCTCCGAAGAATTGACGATGAAGCTGCCAAACTGTTTCTTATTTTTTCATCGTGCATTCGTAGGTATAGTTTATAACAAGGGAAATAACTTACCCCTCCTGTTCACTCTGTTAGAGTTTTTGTTCTTTAACCCTTTACCAAACATTCCCTTTGAATGTTTTTTTTTTTTTACGCCGCTTTCAACAGTATTTCAGTCATATCACGGCGACACTTCACATATTGATGTTTCCTGGGTTTCACCAGTACTAAGCTAGGCTCTGAAGTGTCTTGCCCAAGGACGCTCCTGTGAAAAAACCCAGCGGAGCCACCGTGGCTCCAACCTGGGACCTTCAGGTCACGAGTCCTACACTTTACCACTGAGCCACACAGGACCCCACCAAACATTATCTTGTGAACGATCTTGATGTAAAAGGTTTTTGAAAAGTTCGTGAAAAAAAAGGAAAAAAAAAAATGCTGGAAAATATTCTTTCCCAAAAATGTTTCTACATGTATTTTTAAAGACCATGGAAAATAGGACTTTTGAAAACACTGTAGGAAAAGGCGAAATTGATAGTCACCAACATTTTCTCTACTTTTCTCTCCTAGATAAATCCTAGAATTTTAGCCATGTTTATTCTGTCGTCTGAGACTACTTTGATTTTGGACGAGTTTAAAACTTTGTCATCTGATGAATAAGTTGAAAATGTCAAACTGATTAAAATGTTAAAAATGCAAAGACACCCAGGAAAATACATATAAACACCATATATAGAGTGCGAGGCGCTGCTCGCTGACCTTTCCGGGACAGAAAGTACAGTCTGATCTTGGATCTACACTGTCCAAGAAGGAGATATTATTTCCCAAAGTATAACTTTGAAATAGCAATGATTAGGTTTTTACTATCGAATCGATTTTCTTTAGCTATTTATAGGCATGATCAGCGCTTAACTATGGAAGACCATTAGGGCCATCGCCTATGAATTTGTTGAATTTAAACGCGATGCTCGATAGTACTTTGGTGATAACGCGAAATCACGATGACGATAAAACGGTGGTACGATGATGAGACACGATATCTTATCACTCTATGATCATCGTTCTTCCATATTGTCGCGTTTTCTGTCTGTTTTTCTGTCTGTCTCTTTATCATTCTCTCTGTCTCTATCTGTCGTTCTCTCTCTAACGCACTTTGTCTTTGTCTGTCTGTCTGTCTCTATGTCTCTCTTTCTTTCTCTCTCTCTTTTTCTCTCTGTCTGTCTGCCTGTCTGTTTCTCTGTCTGTTTGCCTGTCTGTCTCTTTATCATTCTCTCTGTCTGTCTCTCCCTCTCTCTCAGTCTGTCTCTCTCCTTATTTCTCTCTCGCTTTCTCTCTCTCTGTCTTATCTGCCTGTCTTTCTCTTTATTTATCTCCCCCTTTCTCTCTGCCTGTCTGTCTGTTTGCCTGTCTGTCTCTTTATCATTCTCTCTCTCTGTCTCTCCCTAATTCTCAGTCTTGTCTGTCTGTCTCTCTCCTTATTTCTCTCTCGCTTTCTCTCTCTCTCTCTGTCTTGTCTGTCTGTCTTACTTTGAGTATTTCATCAAAACGCTAGAGCCTGTATCGACATAATATTTAGTCTCGCCAACTCACACAGGTGGGTGCATTTTGATGCACGATAAACATCAAGCATGTTTTTTTCCACTTGTTTTTTTTCCTCGGGTTGAATGAAGAAAATCCCCCATTCTACTTCTAAATCGACCTCCAATTTTTCTTAATATCACATCCTTTTCAATACATAACAGACTACAAAATTTTAGACGCACACACACACAAACACACAAAAAACAATGTATTGATAGACGATAAATTCAAGAAGACCACGCTGGAATGAATTTTCGTAAAAAAAAAATACACAGTAATGCAGCAAAATGTTACTTACCAACACGTTCCTCTCTTCCCACAATGTTTCATCAACTGTGTTTCCCCGGCTTCTCCAAATTAAACGCGACTCACTGACTTTACGCATACATTGTAGATCAAAATCAGACTGCACACAATGTGCAGTCTGATCTTGGGTCTACACTGTCCGTTAAGAAGATATCTTTCTGCCAAAAATACCTATGCCATAGCAAAACTTGGGGTTTTATTGTCAGAGGCGTAGCTGTCTGTACGGAAAAATGCAGTCGAGTACACTTTTCAATAAAAGAATGAACCCTTTTTTGTGGTGGGGGAGGGGAGGCTAGCTACGCCCCTGACTATCGGCTAGACAGTTTCGTGTTAGTTACATTATCTCCCGCTAGATGGCTTTCTATAAATACTCATCTATCTAACTTGGGCACCCTGCATGGGTACAAAACCGAACCACTTGCTTACGCGACAACCGTTACTTTGAATTCAGAAATAAAATAAACCTTTACTCAATAAAACGCTACCTGGTGCGATTCACTCAGCTATGATCAGCAGTTTAGAGAAATCTGGAGCTAAAACAAGCCTGATTTTTCCTCAAACGTATAGATAAAAGCTATTTTCTCCATCGCTACTTTTTAGCGCGTAATACTACATTCTCCCCCGAAAGCGGGGAGAGTGATGCGTCAGATAAGACAGGTCGAATCTTCGAAGGATATTAAGAATATGACATGCGCAGACAACGATGTTAATTATCTAGCAGGATAAGGGTTAACGATGGTTGACATGGAAACGTGCTGGTGATGAAGGTAGTATGAGTTATGGTTTGATACGTAAAAAAAAATATTTAGGCGAAACAAGAGCAATGTTGTCTTTTGCAACAATTTTTAAAGAGATCTGTTGCTACGGCTGAAAAATAAAAGGTGCTTACTTAATCCTTTACCACACGGCACAAGTAACCCATTACCACACGGCACAATTAACCCATTACCACACGGCACAAGTAACCCATTACCACATAATCCCTACTTTTGACGCCCCTGAGAAAGAAGCCTTTAGAAAACATTGTGAGAAAAGGATAAAATGCTGGTAACCAGCATTTTCTCCTTTTCCCACAATGTTTTCCACCCTTCACAAAACAAATTTCAAATTTTCAGTCACTTTTATTTTGTCGTCTGCAATTGCTTTCAGTTTGGACAAGTCTAAAATTTTGTCGTCTGATAATCATACTAATGAGGTAATTAATTAAAGACCACTCCAAATTGAAAGCATTTCCAAAGGACAATTTCATAGTTGCTTAAATGATTCAATTTTTCTTTGATAGGATAGAAAACTTTGTTGGAAAAGAAGAAAATGCTGGTCGGGGAAAAACCCTAGCAATATTAAGTGACATGTCATAGTTTACACACCTTCAGTTGATGGATCGACCGTTTCAAGTACATATACCCAGTCCTTCAAGAGGGATTGTGCTGCAATATATACGTAAAGGAAAATATCTGGGACTGCATTATTTCATGCTTTCCGGAAGGATATCGAGAAATAGCAGTGAAAATATTTTTCGATCTTACACTGGTATCACCAGTGAAAATACCGATTTTCACGTTCTTGTCGCCTAGGTAAATTGCGCGTGCCTGACAACCAGATGGGAAATATGACATCATTTACCTTAGATTTCTCGCGCATGACGTAATATTGTAATGCGTTGCTATGCGGGAGGGGTACGCCACAGGGAATAACGGAAAAGAACTGTACTGGATTCTGATAAAACCCCTCCCAGAAAGGGTTAAAAGCATGAAATAAATAGAATATTTGTTTTTTTTTTCGGTGAAAGATCGAAATTTATTTCATCTCGTGAACACCATCGGTAATATTTTCACTCGTGACTACGCCACTCGTAAAAATATTACCGATGGTGTCCACGAGATGAAATAAATTTCGATCTTTCACCGAAAAAAACAAATATCCTCTATCTATCCCCCTTACTTACATCTGTACTAGTGAATTAGGTGTGTCCAAATTAAAACACTTGCTCACGATAAATCGAATATTGCTCAAATGGCAAGATTTGTCTGTACTATAATAGAAAAGGTTTTGCGAAAAGACGAAAATGCTGGTTAACAGCATTTTCTCCATTTCCCACATTGTTTTTAAAGCACTTTTCCCTATGATCGTTGAAGGCCATCATAGCTTTTGAAAGCGTTGTCTGCACATGTCATATTCTTCGAAGATTCGACCTGCCTTATATGACGCATCACCCATTCCCCGATACTTGGGGAAAGGGCTTATACCGAAGCCAAACCCAAGCCTGTAGGGACTGTTTTGATAAATGTTCGGTGCATAGATTACCTGCTAGGTGATCATAACTGAATAAATTGCACCAGGTAGCGTTTTACTAAGTAAACGTTTATTTTATTTTGAAATTCAAAGTAAGGGTTATCGTCTAGAAAAATTAGTCCGCTTATGTACCCAGAATGCCCATATTAGATAGATGTGCAATGGTAGAATGACATCTAGCGGGATGTGTATTGGTAGAATGCCATCTAGCGGGAGATAATGTTTTAACCCATTACCACACAATCCCTACTTTTGACGCCCCTGAAAAAGAAGCCTTTTGAAAACACTGTGGGAAAAGGAGAAAATGTTGGTAACCAGCATTTTCTCCTTTTCCCACAGTGTTTTCTACCTTCCCAAATCAAACTTCAATTTTTGATTCACATTTATTTTGTCGTATGCTAATACTTTCAATTTGGACAAGTCCAAAATATTGTCGTTTGGTAATGGGTTAAAAGGGCTTAACTAAAAGCTTTTTCGGGGCGTCTGAAGTAACTGATACTATACTTTGTCAAACCTGAAATATAACAAGAGCCGTCAGAGACGGGTTATGCTCCCAGAACAAGTGCTTGTCATAAAATATATAAAATTGACATAAATTCACTTCATTTATCCTAAAAGAACCTGTTCATGCCCTCCCCCCCCAAAAAAAAAAAAAAAAAAAAAAAATTGAGGTGAAAAGGCAATTACATGTACCATCTTAGAGATAGCCAACACAAACTTGTAGAAGACAATAAGCCCACTAAGCCCCCTTTAAGCCCCCATTTCCCATAAGACAATATTGGATCATTGAAATGGTTTGTGGCATTTTTGAATGATAATTCAAAATTCGAAATTTCATAAAATTTTGAGCAGTCATGCAGTAAATTTTACATCAAACAATTTTTTACATGAAGTCCCCTTTTTCCGAGACGCAGCCTGAAATTGAGAAACCGGAAGAGAGGTACCTGGACAACCTTCCAACAACTTTCAGATTTGAAATTTCACAAAGTTTTGAGCACCAATAAAATAGATACTAGTGAAAAACAATTTTTTCCATGAAGTCGCCTTTTTCTGTGATGCAGCCTCAATTTGAGAAACCAGGAAAGAGGTAATTTGCGCATTAATACTTCATAGATTGAAAAAAAAAAACAAAGGGCACATGCTGAAACTTGTAAAACAAGATATAACCATGAAATTTTGACCAAAACTGAATGAGATATTAGTAAAAATTGCAGTTTTGAATTAAGGCCCCTTTTTCCTTGTCATTTTACAAGATACCCCTTTTTTCCAAGACAGAGGGTCAAATTGAAAAACACATAGATAAAGAAACAAGAGCACATGGTGAAACTTTGCAAAAACAATATAACCATGAAGTTTAATGAAATTTTGACCAAAACTGAATGAAATATTAGTAAAAATTGGAATTTTGCAAGAAACCCCTTTTTTCCATGACAGAACGTCAACTTAAAAAACGCCCAGATTAAAAATAGCAAGGGCACATGCTAAAACTTTCCATAAACAATATTACCATGAGGTTTCATGATATTCTGACTAAAACTGAATGAGATATTGGTAAAAATTGCAATTTTGCATTAAGCCCCTTTTTTCCCTGACACAGGGTCAAATTGAAAATCCGGGAAAGAGACGTCGGCGCCTTACCCTAAGGAGTTCATATAAGAAGTTTTATCCAATTTGGTCCAGGGGTTGTGGAGAAATGGCTTCGGACGGACGGACGGACAGACGGACGGACGGACGGTCTTAGGACCTTGTGAGGTCGAATTGCTCTAACCCTAATACACACAAATAACCCCACAAAGTTAACCCCACAAGCTAACCCTAGCCCCACAAACCCTAACCCTACAACCCTAACCCCTAACCTACCAGATGGACGGAAGGAACCCCATAGAGACTAAATGGACAAATGAGCCCTAACCCCACAATGTCGGGCCCGTAAGACCGGACGGACGGACAGACGAAGCGGCGACTATATGCTCGCCCTTCGGGGAGCATAGAAAGTGCGTGCAGATCTATGGTGGCACATTTCTGCAACGAGATATATAGGATACTTTAACACTTTACTCCATAGATACTCACTTCTACGCATTGCTTGTAGGAGCCTTTTGAAAACATTGTGGCAAAAGGTGAAATTGCTCGTCACGAGCAATTTCACCTTTTGTCACAATGTTTTCTATGCTATCAAAAGGTGCCATATACACACAAGAAACGGCTCCATCCTTGCTATTATCTAGGGTCAGTTCGAGATACGTTAGAAATGCCTTATTGTAAAGGGTTAAGAAGACTGTTGCGATAAAAAAAAAAAACTTCCCTAAAGTATTACCTAGATCATAAAAAGTTTCACGATATAGAATGAATGAATGGTGTTTTAAGGCCCGTCGACAACTTAGGTCATATTGGGCGCACTTACTTAGTAAACAATAATGTGAGGTGAAAATAACATACATGTCGAACAACACAAGACAAACATGATAAATGAGGAATGGATGAAACACAAAATGATGCCCCTTTTGTCGCCTTTTACGACATGCATGCTGTCACTTTTGTTCCGCCAGATGAAATGGCAGATGTGACGATCGCGGGACTGCAGTGGTTTATTCTTATACCCCCGATTAAACCACACGGGGTCCCACAGGCCGATTGATTCCCATTCCAAACCCTATTTACATCGAGAAAAAAATATAGGATTTGGAATAAGAACTACCCAGCCTGCTGCAATCCTACGAATTACGAGGAAAGCAGCCGTTTGTCTCTAATTTTAGTCGCCTTCTACGACATGCCATAGAGAAAGGCCGAGGTCCTATTCTATACAGTAAAAACCCCCGGGACCCCACGGGGATTCACGATATAGATATCGCGATACCTTTTACTTTTATCGCAATTTTTGGGGACGTTGGTACTCACAACTGACATTCATGGTATCTAGAAAAAGATACAGCTTTGGAACATCTTCGTCTCCAACCCTATTCACAAAGTGCGATTAGATGTGTATGTAAATGAATTCTCCTATTCCCTGAATGTCATGGTAAACTTTATTATCTAGAAATTTTACATTGTTCAGTAAATAGCTTACGCAAAGTTTCTCATTTTCTCCGCTAAGCTGACATTCATGATAAAATTATTGCGAGTGCTCTACCCGTTTCTTGATATCTATATATAGAAAGTTCGCCTGAATGGTTTAAAATCCTTCGAAAGAGGCAATTTGAGTCGTTTTTATGTTTCACAAACTTCAGTTTACTTCATGTGTAGCCAAAATTTACCAAGCAACAATAATAAATAATTAGAATTTCGACTTACTGCCATCTCGTAAAGCCAAACAATACCGAATTCATAGAAATGGCGAACTTTCTATATAAAATATTTATGTACAATTTCTATGTTAAATATTTACTGAACAATGTAAATTTTCTAGATAATAAAGTTTACAACGACATGTTTTTTTCAAAACACTTTTCACTAATTAGATAAAATTGCCAGAAAACTCTGTTTTATAATTTTCTTAAATTATCCTAATAGTTATTTCGTATCTCGAGGCAGAAAAATGCCTCCATACGAATCATAAAAATAATTATTCAAGTTACAAAAAACAACTTAATTGCTTATTTTCGTCGAACGTGTAGGACTTGTAAATATTGTATTTCAAAATATAAAAACTTTTCCATTACCTTATCGGTATCGAACTATCCGTTTTACTGGCTTGTTTCTTTTTGTGTCGACTGGTGGAAAGTTTCACTGTGATGGACTACGCTTTCAATATAGGAAGTTTTTCCATACACCGCGTACACCGATATCAAATTGCACTCGGCTAAACACCTTAGTTCCTCAACAGCAACTCGCTCTTTCATTTCGAAATATTACTCAGTGGTGATGATAGTAGACGAGGACAGTTTCAGACCTAAAAAGAGGAAAAAATGAACCTTTCACGAAACGTCGAAATATTGAAATGATTGTCAAGCAGACCCGAGCCTTTGAAAAAACAGTGTGGGATGAGGGGAAAATGCTGGTCGCCAGCATTTCCCCTTACATCCCTCCACGTATTCCGCTCCTTAAATAATACGAGTTGTCTCCTTACTTCTTTCATTTCCCCATCTTTTTCGTGCCATAGGTGAAAGTATGAGCTTTTGGTCGGGCGGCATGGATCAAGATCAGACCGTACAAAATGTGTGTACAGTTTGGTTTTGAATCTATACCGTCCAAAGTCGGTTGTCATTTATTCTGCTTAGCTATGATGATAAAAAATTGTTTTGAATTCACATGGATTATATTTCAAAACCTTGCCTGAAAAAATGGTCTGCAGTACGCGAAAAGGGACATAGAGGATATTTGCTTTTTTTTCGGTGAACGATCGAAATTTATTTCATCGAGTGGACACCATCGCAGCCACTCGTGAAATTATTACCGATGGTGTCCACTCGATGAAATAAATTTCGATCTTTCACCGAAAAAAAAACAAATATTCTATTTATTTTATGCTTTTTACCCTTTCTGGGAGGAGCTTTATTAAAATTCAGTACATTTCTTTTCCCTTATTCCCCGTGGCGTACCCCTCCCGCATAGCAACGTTACGTCAAGCGCGAGAAATGTAAGGTATATGACGTCATATTTCCCATCTGGTTGTTAGGCACGCGCAATTTACCTAGGCGACAAGAACGTGAAAATCGATATTTTCACTGGTGATACCAGTGTAAGATCGAAAAATATTTTCACTGCTATTTCTCGATATCCTACCGGAAAGCATGAATTAAAGTCGTACATTTGCGTAAAGTCTCGTTTCGGATCAGCCTGCGCATTCCGCGCCGGCCTGCTAATCCGAAACGACACTTTACGACTGCATTGGATTTTGTCCTACAGTAGGCTTGCACAAAACATTAAATTAACTTGAAAACGAAAAGTTTCGGATAAGTCGGGGCGGAATGTGCTGGCTGGTCCGAAACGATACTATACGCAACTGTAGTGCCTCTTTTTTTTACGTATTGCAGGCCTTAACTCATTACCAAACGACACTTTTAGGTTTGTCCAAATCGAAAGCATTTGCAGACGACAAAATAAAAGTGACTAAAACTTCGAAATTTGTTTTGTGAAGGGAAGAAAACATTGTGGGAAAAGGAGAAAATGCTGGTTACCAGCATTTTCTTCTTGTCCCACAATGTTTTCAAAAGGCTTCTTTTTCAGGGGCGTCAAAAGTAGGGATTGTGTGGTAATGGGTTAAAGGAGTCGTGTTTCGGTAAAAAAGTACAAACCTCAGATCACCTAATAACCCAACAAACATGTTAGATGTAGCAATAAGACCCCAATTAATGCTGTTTGAAGGTCAGTCTTGACTACAATATCTCAGCAAAGCAGATTGTGTGAATCAAAGATCAGACTGCACGTTTTGTGCTCTCTGATCTTTATCCGCTCTGTTTGCAAAATCAGTATTTCTAACACATAACGGGGTAAGTGTTAAATGCGCATGAAATAAAGATGCATTTCGAAATTTTCAAATCTTTTAAAAGGTGCTGAAGCGTGAATATCTACTAATTTGCGGGTAAAACACCTTTTTTTTCCTAGCAGAAGTTGTGACAACGTCCAGATTATAACATAGGGAGTAAATGGAATGTCATTCAATTGAGTGAGATCCGAAATATATTTATATAATAACAACAGGTTTCGATAAAAATAAAAATAAACTATTCCTTACAAAATTACTGGAAAGTTGCTTTAGACATTTCTTTAGAAATAATATCATTGAAAAAAAGACTAAATAAACAAACAATTCAACATATAAAAAGATCAACTGAGTAAAACATTCAACGATTCAACTGACGCACCAATGATGCCAGTCGCGGAAGGATCCACAACCCAACGAAAAGTGCTGATAGCTGCGCTTGTCATCGAGGTCATGGCGCTTATACTTCAAATAGTCGGGTTTGCGACCCCTGGTTGGATGATCATGTATTATGAGAGTTTTAACGAAGATTCTAGCTCTGAGGCACGCCTAACTTTAGGACTTTGGTATGATCAAGTTAAGATTTGCTTGAACAATATTTGCCAGACGATGAGTATTGGTGCATTCTTGAAGAATTTAGGATTTCCAGGTAAGCGCTTCTTTCTTAGTTTATTGTTTAAGCCTATTGTTTCAGACGGATTGTGAAAGAACTTTTCACAACTTATCAATCAGTCTTTATTGATCGCTACCCCAAATCCGAAAGAGTAATAGATTCCTTCCTTCTTTCCTTCCTCCCTCCCTCCTCACCCCTTCCTTCCTGCCTCCCTCCCTCCTCACCCCTTCCTTCCTGCCTCCCTTCTCCTCACCCCTTCCTTCCTTCCTCCCTCCTCACCCCTTCCTTCCTGCCTCCCTCCCTCCTCACCCCTTCCTTCCTGCCTCCCTCCCTCCTCACCCCTTCCCTCCTTCGTCCCTCCCTCCTCACCCCATCCTTCCTTCCTCCCTCCCTCGTCACCCCTTCCTTCCTGCCTTACTTCCATAATTTTTTTGCTGACAAATACTACATTTTCAAAACTGTTTTCTGTCAGGATCGGTAGAATTAAGGATTGTGTGGATAATGTTTACACATTACGCTGTTTAGCGGGACTTACCTCATGCGGACAGCGTAGATCAAGATCAGACTGCACAGAACGTGCTGTTTGATACAGGATCTACACTATACAGGTCATATTGCAAAAAAAAAGAACCCATACATTTTAATCTTGGATTTAATTGTTTGTGACGTAATATTTAAATTCTGACCACTACAGTGTTGAACACAAACTTTTTATGTAATGATGCAACATCTAAGTTCTTTTTCTGTAAATGGGAAGAATTCAAGCTCCAAATGTTACTATTTTCACTGAATCAAAATTTGACTTTGCCATTTAGAACCGGATTAGTACATATAAAAATGTGTAGGCATACTGTCAGTTGTAGGGTGTGTCTTTATTCCAAATTAAATAGCCGCTCTAATCCACCTAACCAACCGTTATCTACAGTCATATATACATTGTACATGTATCATAATATTATATCCTAAGATAGAAAATCAACCAGCTACTGACAATGATATTAACCATAAATCCACCAGCTACTGACAATTATATTGCCATTTAGAACCGGATTAGTACATCTAAAAGTGTACTGTCAGTTGTAGGGTGTGTCTTTGATTCCAAATGAAATAGCCACTCTAATTCACCTAATCAACCGTTATCTACAGTCATATATACATTGTACATGTATCATACATATATCATTAGATAGAAAATCAACCAGCTACCGACAATGATATTAACAAGTTTGTTAACCCTTTCCCAAAGAAGCCCTGGTTTTTACGTGTCTACTGTAAACATCTTTTGAAAACACTGTGGGAAAAGGAGAAAATGCTTGTAACAAGCAATTTCTCCTTTTCCCACAATGTTTTCTACCATTTTTGAGAACTTTCTAGCATTTTCTTCAAATTTAAAATTGTCGTCTGCAAACTCTTCTGGTTTGGAAGAGTCCAAAATTTGTCATTTGGGAAAGGGTTAATTTAGCAGCACACTTGAGGTATAACATAGTCAGCAATCAACAATTCACCCCTAAACTTAAAATTGAAATTTTTCAGACTTACAACACTCTGCGGAATCAGACAGCGTGTAAATATTTCGAATGCACGAAATTCAGAGTAAACTGTTATCGGATATAATGTTCAGACGATAATGGCATGACCAAAACAAAAAGCTTTTTAGTTCTGTTATTCTAAGGTAAAAATGAATGTTTATGGGGTGTTTTATTCCATCTCAATGAAGTCCGAAACTTTGTTAAAGTGAGTATTTCGTTGTCCGTGGTACCCGAAATATGTATTTCATTTGCATATCCTTGTGTGTAAATTAGATGAATCCTCTATCTAAATCTATCTAATCTATCTAAATCTAAACCGAAAGTTCTCGAGCGGCAGACAAATATGATCGGAATATTTTTCTATTGTGTTATAGAGGGAAATAGTCACGGCAGCAATATTTAACCCTTTACCCCATAAGACATTTCTATGATATCTCTAATTGACCCTAAATAACAGCAAGGATGAAGCTGTTTTTTATGTGTATATGACACCTTTTGATAGCATAGAAAACATTGTGACAAAAGGTGAAATTGCTCGTTACGAGCAATTTCACCTTTTGCCACAATGTTTTCCAAAGACCCCTACAAGTAATGCGTAGAAATGAGTATCTATGGAGTATAGGGTTAAGTATGGTATCTGCTTTACATTAAATGTGTATACTATGTTTACTTGGGAGGACATGGCAACAGTAACCAAAGAAGTCGGTTTGTCATATCATCACGGGTCCATGTATTGAAGAGTCCAAAATAAAATTTTTAACTGGTCGTAACGATGAAATATCAAACAACATTTCACCGTAATTTCTCAATAAATTACTGAAAAACATGAAATACTCCTAGTAAATGTTTGGTTATTGTTTGTTGCTATCGTTTCTGGGAGCAGGTGGCTCTCACAGAGAAGTGCAGCAGCAGTTTCTGTTCTGATAATACCGCTCTTTATTTCAGCCGGCAGAGTAAGTGTGGACAT
This sequence comes from Tridacna crocea, assembly GCA_943736015.1. NCBI lineage: Eukaryota > Metazoa > Mollusca > Bivalvia > Cardiida > Cardiidae > Tridacna > Tridacna crocea. The sequence goes on along the minus strand of OX031060.1, from coordinate 10,272,967 downwards.
GACAGAATACAGAGTTGAGACGATTATTGGATTAATAGCAATTTCAGCCGGCAGAATAAGTGTGGACATGACAGAATACAGAGTTGAGACGATTATTGGATTAATAGCAATACTTGCAGCTATCGTTTCCGTTCAATTTCTTGTTTGCCATCCGATATCTGTCTTTAAGAGGGTTGTGTTAGGTATTGCCTGTCTTGCGTCAGCCTTAAGTTGTAAGTATAAAGTCTCTTTTAATCTACTGAACTCTTTACCAAACGCCAATTTTTTGGACTGGTTCAAACTGAAAGCGTTTGCAGACGACAATTTCTTTGGACTGGTCGAAACTGAAAGCGTTTCCAGACGACAATTTTAATTTAGCTCAAATGATGCAATTACCCAGTGATAGAGTAGAAAACATTCACACGGTGAGAAAAGGAGAAAATGCTGTTTGCATTTTCTCCTTTTCCCTCAATGTTTTCAAAAGGTTTCTTTCCCAGGGTCGTTAAAAGTCGGCATTGTGTGGCAAAGGATTAAAGATCTCAAAAAAGTTTCGATGCCAAATTCTGTCGGATATTTACATGAGCAGAAGATTTCGAAATCATTTCTGTCGGGGAAAATCTTACCGTATCGGACACTGTAAATCTAAGATCAGACTGCACGCTTGTGTAGTCTGATTTTAACTTACACCGTACGCAATTTTAAGCGTTTAGCAACATGAGCGTCAAATAATTATTTTTCTTCAGCAGTCATAGCGGTTTGATCCGGGATATTCATAAGAGTACACACTTTCAGCAGTATTTTATTCATGTCAGGGTGATAGGTTATCTAATCATGTGTTTCTTGAGGTTTACTCGCACCATGATCATATAATCTATATTGTCTTACCAACAGACACTGGCATATCAACGACCCAAATATATAGAGGATATTTGTTTTTTTCGGTGAAAGATTGAAATTTATTTCATCGAGTGAACACCATCGGTAATATTTTCACGAGTGGCAAAGTCACTCGTGAAAATATTACCGATGGTGTTCACGAGAAATATAAGGTATATGACGTCATGTTTCCTATCTGGTTGTGAGGCACGCGCAACCTAGGCAGCAAGAACGTGAAAATCGGTGTTTTCACTGGTGGTACCAGTGTAAGATATAGAGGATATTCGTTTTTTCCGGTGAAAGATCCAAATTTATTTCATCGAGTGAACACCATCGGCCACGCGTGAAAATATTACTGATGGTGTTCACGAGATGAAATAAATTTCGATCTTTCACCGAAACAAGAGGGCCAAGATGGCCCTGGATCGCTCACCTGAAATTTTGAGAGGACCATAGCCTAATTTTTTTTTTTTTTTGGAGGTATTGAAACATTGGAAACAAAATTATTATTTTGCCAAGTAATTTTCAAAACGTCATCCGTAAAAGTCATTTCAAAAACTGACCATCAGTTTCATTAAAGAAGAATTTTTAAGAATTTCTTCATTTCTGTATAGTGCAAGTAGACCCCATTCACCAGATCCACGTTTCTTGATGGATCACAATTTCACGAACACTTTTTGAAATCGGTCATTCAAGTAACATCCCTGTGAAATTATTTTAAAATGTGGCCAGCGGTTTCAGAGAAGAAGAATCTTCAATAATTTCTTCATGTCTATATAGTGCTAGTAGCCCCCATTCACCAGAGCCATGTTTCTTGACATATCAAAATTTCGCGAACAATTTTTGAAAAGGGTCACCCAACGAACATTGCTGTGAAATTATTCTAAAATCTGACCAGCCGTTTCAGAGAAGAAGAATTTTCAAGAATGTCTCCATTTCCATATAGTGCGAGTAGCCCCATTCACCAGAGCCATGTTTCTCAATGGATCAAAATTTCACGAACAATTTTTGAAAAGGGTTACCCAAAGAACATCCCTGAGAATTTTTTTTGAAATCTGACCAGCCGTTTCAGAGAAGAAGAATTTTCAGGAATGTCTTCATTTTTGTATAGTGCTAGTAGCCCCCATTCATCAGAGCCATGTTTCTTGACATAGCAAAATTTCTCGAACACGTTTTGAAAAGGGTCACCAAAAGAACATCCCTGAGAAATTATTTCAAATTCCGACCAACGGTTTCAGAGAAGAAGAATTTTTAAGAATTTCTTTATTTCTGTATTGTGCGAGTAGCCCCCATTCACCAGAGCCATGTTTCTTAACGGATCAAAATTTCGCGAACATTTTTGAAAAGGGTCACCCAAGAAACATCCCTGTGAAATCATTTTAAAATCTGGCCAGCGGTTTCAGAAAAAAAAAAAAAAAAAAAAAAAAATTAAAGAATTTCTTTGAAAATTCCATTTGGTTGCCATGGCAACCAGAGTTTTTGACGAAATCAAATTCTGTGAACATTTTTTTTTAAAAGAGGACCTCCCAAGAAACAATCCAGCCAAGTTTGGTCCAAATTGGCCTATCGTTTTAGGAGGAGTTGATGTTTAAAGAATTGTTGGCGACGCACGACGGACGACGAAGGACGGACACCGGATGATCCTAAAAGCTCCCCTTGAGCACGTTGTGCTCAGGTGAGCTAAAAAAAATATTCTATTTATTTCATGATTTAAACTCTTTCTGGGAGGAGCTTTATCAAAATCTAGTACAGTTCTTTTCCTGGTTGTCAGGCACGCACAATTTACCTAGGCAACAAGAACGTGAGAATCGGTATTTTCATTGGTGGTACCAGTGTAAGATCGAAAAATATTTTCACCTCTATTTCTCGATATCCTACCAGAAAGCATGAAATAAAGTCTATTATTCAACGGTCAGTACAAGTATTAGACGCTGGCAGAAAAATTAATTTCAAGATTAGGTTAAAAGTTGCCATGCCACCATATCTTCTCTGTATTTTATGCCTGATTTTAAAATCATGTTTTTGCTACAGACTTATTCTTGAAACGACAGAGCTACAACAGATTGTCTTTTTCACATTTTCCCTACTTATTAAGAGTGTGATTTAAACATCTGCATTTTTTTTTGTCGCTATTAAGACTCTAAAAACACAGAGCGCATTTCCAAACAAGAGGGCCAAGATGGCCCTGGATCGCTCACCCGAATTTCTGAGAGAACAATGGCCATTTTTTTTCAAAATCTAATCAGCCATTTTAGACTTGAAGAATTTTCAAGAATTTCTTCATGTCTGAATATTGTAAATAGCCCACAGCCATCAGAGCCATGTTTCTTGATGGATCAAAATTCCTCGAGCAATTTTTGTTCAGAGAAAAAGAATTTTAAAGACCAAATAGTGCAAGTAGCACCCATTCACCAAATCCATGTTTCTAGACAAATCAACATTTTGCGAACAATTTTTGAAAAGGGTTACCAACGGAACATTTCTGTGAGATTATTTCAAAATCTGATCAGCCGTTTCAGAGAAGAAGAATTTTAAAGAATTTCTTCATAGCCATATAGTGCAAGAAGCCCCCATTCACCAGAGCCATGTTTCTTGATGGATCAAAATTTCGCAAACAAATTTTGAAAAGGATCATCCAAGGAACATTTCTGTGAAATTATTTCGAAATCTGCCTAACGGTTTCTGAGAAGAAGAATTTTTAAGAATTTCTTCATTTCCCTATAGTGCAAGTAGCCCCCATTCACCAGAGCTGTGTTTCTCGACGGATCAAAATTTCGCGAACAATTTTGGAAAGGGTCATCAAAGGAACATTTCTGTGAAATTATTTCAAATTCTGACCAAGTTTCAGAGGAGAAGAATTTTTAAGAATTTCTTTATTTGCGTATAGTGCAAGTAGCCCCCTTTCACCAGAGCTGTGTATCTTGACGAATCAAAATTTTGCGAACAGTTTTTGAAAAGGGTCACCCAAAGAACATCTCAGTGAAATTATTTTAATATCTGACCAGCGGTTTCAGAGGAGAAGAATTTTTAAGAATTCCCTCATTTCTGTATAATGCAAGTAGCCCCCATTCACCAGAGCCACATTTTTTGACGGATCAAAATTTCACGAACAAGTTTTGGAAAGGGTCACCCCAGGAACATATCTGTGAATTTTTTTCAGAATCCGACCAGCGGTTTCAGAGAAGAAGATTCTTAAAGAATTTGCTAAAAAATTCCATTTGGTTGCCATGGCAACCAGAGTTTTTGATGGAATCAAATTCTGTGAACAATTTCTGAAGAAAGAGGACTTCCCAAGGAACATTCCAGCCAAGTTTGGTCCAAATTGGCCCTGCGGTTTAGGAGGAGTTGATGTTTAAAGAATTGTTGACGACCCACGACGGACACCTGGTGATCCTAAAAGCTCCCCTTGAGCACGTTGTGCTCAGGTGAGCTAAAAAAACTCTATCGCTGAAAAGTGGAAAGCAGAAACTGCTAGATATGTAAATAAATGTATATGGATAAATAAAGCTTGTTTTTCACTCCAAATTATTAAAAGTGTAATATGGTTAATTTTTAACAGGAAAAATATTCTAAAGATAGGACCATTGTTCACTCGTCACAGCTCGGCCGATTCCGTATCTACGTCAAACGTCGTTCGTATCAAGGAGATTTCCATTTTGAAATGAGAATCACGTGATTCTACATATAGCTCGCCACTGACAGTTGTTTAGAAACGACATAAACAACCTCGATGAAGTTATTCACATCTGCTTGTTTGTTGGGGAAAACTCCAATCGGAATCGATAAACCACGTTAAAAAATGAACGTACGAACTGTTTGTCAACTGAAATACAGTTCGAAAGATTTTGATTGAAAATTGAAACTCAAGTTTTCTTTTGTAAGAATAGCCTTACAATTTTTAGAACGGTAAACCGGCTTATTTCCGGGCGATGAATGTACCGATCTTACACTTATCAATCCACCAGTTACAGCCGAGGGATATGATGGCTCCCATCACCCGAGGTATGCCGAAAGGACCATCGTTTACAGCAAATCTTTGCATGTATACATTATCTAAATATATTTTTAAAGAACACCGTCAGTATGGTTCCTCTGCTATATCACTTAGCTTAATATCTACCTACACGATTTTTTTCTTCGCCGGATATTCACCGCTTTACCTTTCTTAACCGTTTCCCAAACAAGCCCTTATTTTTACGTGTCTGCATTACAAGTATTTTAAAAACACTGTGGGAAAAGAAGAAATTGCTCGTAACGAGCAATTTCTCCTTTTCCCAAAGTGTTTTATGCCCATTCGAGTAATTTTCTGCCATTGTAATGAAAGTTAAAATTGTCGTCTACAAACTTTTTCATGTTGGAAGAATCTAAAATTTGTCGTTTGGGAAAAGGTTAAATGGTAATTACTTCAGGTCCCGTTTTACTGAAGTAGTTACGAACACACTCTGCGTAGTTGTCTGCGCATGTCATAACCGGCCGATTAGCTCATTAGGTAGAGCATGGGACTCGTGAACACAATGTTTCGGCTAGTCTACTAAAAAAAAAAATTAATAGTCTTTCGGATGAGACGTGAAACCGAGGTCCCGTGCGACGGTGCTATACATCGAGCATGTTAAAGAACCAGGTGGAATTCTAAGTAGTTTCGTCCTGTATCCTTGCACTATCCCCCTTAACTTACCGTCTTCTGGGGGCGTTGCTAAGATGGGCAACCGATAGCTACGATAAATAAACGAAAAAATAATCAGTCATATTCTTCGAAGATTCTGCCTGTCTTATATGACGCATCACTAGCCAGAAAAGCGGACAGACTGTAATATTACGCTCTATAAAGTAGCAATGGAAAAAAATAGCTTTCATCAATACGTTTGCGGAGAAATGAGTCCTGCTTTAGCTCCAAATTTCTCTAAACTGCTGATAATAGCTGAATAAATTGCACGAGGTAGCGTTTCATTGAGTAAACGTTTATTTTAGTGTGAAATTCAAAGTAACGGTTTTCGCATGGGAAAGTGGTTCGGTTCTGTACCCAGGATGCCCAGATTAGATAGATGAGTATTTATAGAATGCCATCTAGCGGAAGATAACTATGCACTTTGCGAAAGTTTTACGTAGCTATAGTATGGTAGCATATTTCTGTCACGAGATAACTATCATGATTATTTGAGAAAACAGTTGCGATAAGTCGACGTTTCCTGGAATCTTTTTTTGTTTTGTTTTATGTAATGCAATTTTTCTTCGTAACTGCCGTAGTAAAACGGGACCCAGTGTTTTCACGGAACCTTTCTGAACACATTTTTGTTGACTAACAGTTTGTGTGTTTATTTTCTGACTTGGCCTATCAGTATTAAGCTTGGCATGTTTCAGCAACAGGCTTTTTATGACGTTGGCTGATATTTCCATTGCTAATCGATTAACATGGGCATCGCTTAGATTACGTGACTGGCTGTTTTTCAATATATAATACAGACCAGGTTAGATGTAGGTGCGGAATACGTCAGAATAACATTTTTGAGTTGTCTGCACATGTCATTTACTTCAAGGCCTGTCAAAATTGCACAGCGGAAGATATTGTCCAGGAAGCTCAAATTTGACAGGTCCGTAGTTGCAAAAATGCCATCCAGCGGAAGATAATGCAAGGACAGTTTCTACACCATGATATTCCTTTTTTCATATACTTACAACTTTGAACAACAAAATGTTACAATTATTCACTTTTTTTCCTTAAAGGTGGGTATTCAGAAATTTTACATCTCACCAAATTAAAATATATATATATATCACTGAAATTCTTATGAAAAAATAATAAAAATCATCAATAATTAAGATTCATAAAATTGCAAAAAAAATTTTTTCTGATGGTATTCCCTTAAAAGGCCACGTAGCCTGTTAAGGTATTTTTAGATTTCGCGCAAAAAATCAATAAAGCATTGTGGGAATTTCACGTGACTCATAACGCTCAAATTTCCTATCATAACAAACAGGTAATAGTTATTTTCCATAATGTCTTCTTCCGTCGCTATGTTTGAAGCTTCTTCTGTGTATTCCTGTATGTAAATGAACGAATTGATCATCTAAAAATAGAACGTGTCTCCCGTTGGTGTCAACCTGGGCCGTAGTAAATCTCTAATTTCTCGTGTTGTCGGACGGTTTTCGACTACTGGGGTTTTATGAATGAAAATTAAAAGGCTTTGGGAGTATAAGAGATGTACAAGCCGACACTGAATACGGATATTTGACAAGGAGTACGGAGTTTAGACTAGGGGTTCGTCTCAAAATCTACGAGACTATCGATAAAGGTAATTTGCTATTTAAGAGATGCTCGCTGTCGATCGTCTGCTTTTGCAAGGTACTTTTAAATAGACCAAGCTAAAATTTCACTTCTCAGAGAATAAAAACGATGTCTGTAATATTTCTATGAGAAATTGTAACATATGTAACACACTGAGTTACGTTTGGCCGTAACTCTTCTTTGGATCGTATTGTGGATTTTAGTTTACTACTCTTTGGTCTCTTGCAATACAAGTAAACTACCCAAAGTTTGAAACCACCCAAACATGAACTAAAAACATGAACCGGTTCCTTTGGTAAAACCGTTCACGGTTTCTTAACCCTTTCCCAAACAATCCCTGGTTTTTACGGGTCTGAAATAGTAGCCTTTTGAAAACATTGTGGGAAAAGGAGAAAATGCTAGTAACCAGCATTTTTTCCTTTTCCCACGTTTTCTACCCTATCATAGACAGAAATCATCTTATCAGCAAGAGTTGAATTGTCGTCTGCAAATGCTTTCAATTTGGTCTAGTCCAAAAATTTGTCGTTTGGGAAAGGGTTAAGTCAATTGTTCCTCCATTCTAGATCTAATCACTTCAGTATGATGGTACCGCAACATTCTGTCCTGATCTCAACATTCTCTCAACAGATCTTAGCTAAATAAGTATTTACATAAAAAAAAAACCCGATTGTGCATCGCACACCTCATTTTTAGGGTAATAAAACACCCCTAAAACCGGTATTCATACGGCGGTATAAGCGAAAGAGGCATCAATAGCAAAAAACTCGAAGAAAACTATATTCCAATAGTGCATTTCTCAATAATAGAATTCTTGTATATTGAGTCTTCACTTAAAACGTTTTAAACTTCCCCCTTTTTACATTACGAGACTGATGCGTCTTTTTCAGCATACCAAAGCAGAGCATACTCTTACAGTCACACCGAGAAACTGTCGGGGTGATGCCAAACTGAACTCAAGCTTTTGTACCCCTTTACCTGAGCGATTGCATGTTCAACAGACACTTTATACCTCCTGTAGTATCTGTTGTACCTCTCACACATTACCCTTTCTTGACCCTGTATTCTGCTGAGATGTGCTATACGGCGTTATGATTGGGTATCCATTTGGGTAAATTTGGCCCGCAAGAAAAACACAATCGACAGGAAAAGGTAGATCTTGAGCATCTATTGACGCATAATTCTTTAAGTTGGTGCATCATTCTGATGGCCAAGAAAACCAGGCTCAATATGTCTAATCATACCTTTATTGTCAACGATAATTTGAGTATGAAGGCAGTGATAATTTCTATGGCCAGAATAAAACTGTTGTTGGTTTTGAACTGGTCGGTATACATCTACATGTATTTCATGGCTTGTTCCATCTATCGCCCAAACAGCAGAATGTATTTCAAGCCAACTTTCCTTCAGTTCTCTCCTTTCTACAATAGAGGACCATTGTATAGGCCTATACATCGACAAAGTGGAAGAAAAAGAGAAAATGTTGCAACTAGCTTTTTATCCCTTCCACATAATATTTTCCTTCCAATCAAAGGCAGGAAACATAAATTTAGTAACACTTAATTTGCTGTATTCAAGTGCTTTCGATTTGTACCTGTCCAAAATTTTGTGGTGTGGTAAGGTTTTAAATGATGCTGTGTTTTCATTTGCTTTCGTTTTTTATCATGTCAATTGTACATGCTACTTTGATTAAAGTCATTAAAGTCTCTCAGAGGATCTCGCTACTTCATGATTTAAATTCATGATTTTTTGGCCCCAAACCAGTGCATAAAAATCGGTATTCACTTTACCATGGGTTTGTTATATTTTTTTTGACATAAATATAAAATTTGACATCTACATTAATTTGCGAGCAAAATAAATATTTGTTGAACGACTGTAAAATAAACATGTTAAAATGACTAATTTCTTTAAAAAATTGACAGAGGTTGGCCAGCGCACATGAAATCGTTTGATGTTGACTTTTTGTTTTTCCGCAAATGCGAGTAGATCCCTTTCATATATTCCACGGAATCAAAGGTACTCATGTTTTCCTGGCTTTCTCACACAACTCTCTTTGCATATATCGTTACATGTAACTGACTACTTTTCTCGAAAAAAGCCGGAGAAAGGTTTGCTTCATCTAAGTATCCAACCCGCAATTTTCTGCAAAAAAAAGGGGGGGGGGTTTAATGCATTACCGATATCCATAGTCCCAAATAAGTCATCATATAGTTATGGGTACATGACATCTACCTTTTTTAACAACCTACTTAATAATGAGGTTGACTGGTCCTTTGACATACAAAACTGATCAATAGCCAAAATTTTCTGCCAAGGTCAGCGTGATGCTTTTCGCAGATGCACTAAGCCCCCTTTTCCCAGAACATCCCTGAATGATATTTTGGTTTCATATGCAGGAGCTTGCTCACTCTTGTCACATATGTGCCAGGAAAACGGCTTTCAGGGAGCCGCCGCATGAACATGGCCACATTTTGGAGCAATCGTAAATCACTCTTTATTTATTATACCAATATTAATGCCAAGAAGTAAATCAAAAGCCAGAGGGAAAATTGACAAAATTCTCCTAAACTATTCTTTTTTAATTTATGCGAAATTTAACGATATAAAATCTTATTTACCCACTACACGAGTCGTCGACGCCTGAGCAGTGAGATACATGCCAATGGTTTTACAATGATTAGATGGCATTTTAGCACTCAGAAAACCTACGACAGGCTTAAAGTTTCAACTCGGGTTACGCTATGCAGTCCAAAAAAGGATAATACGTATTGGTCGATACTTATCCCTCGGATGCTCGAAGGCATAGATTATGAATGGATTTTGAAAACATTGCGGGAAAAGGACTAAATGCTAGTGACAAACATTTTTCACCTTTTCCCACAATGTTTTCTACATGTACCTAATCAAAGACAGAAACTTCCACTTAAGCTACATTTAATTAGTCGTCTGCAATTGCTTTTATTTGGTCTGGTAAAAAGGCAATTTAGTAAAGATTTAATTGTAAAAAAAACCCTAGCCTGTGTTCCAGCCCGGTCATTTTTGTTTTCTCTTTTATATTCGGACTTTACTCTGTCAATAATACAGTGTCATTTTTTGATAAATTTACGTCCAAATGTAAAGATGGGAAAAATGATCGGACTGAAATCCTGGGCGAGTAAAAACTATACAGGTACGACAGAAAAACGGTAGATGCGGATAGAGTAATTAGCGGATTACATTTATCGATAACCTCCTAGCTTCTGAGATGACCCCCGCTCAAATATCCGTACTCCGTGCTTTTATTCCTTACTCGGTGTCGGCTTGTACATCTCTAAGGATGACTTTTTTTGCACTTTTGTTAAATTTTCGTCTCAAAATCTGAAGGGCCACCTTTAAACGGCAAAAGAATTAAAACCAACACCGTTTAAATGGCTGGTGTCTTCCTTTTTCATAGATTGCGGATGAACATTATGAACTAACATTTTAACCAATCAAATCGCACGTATTTCGCACGCGGGATACGTCACCGAACCATATCATCGGAAACGTATTTGAAACTATGTAGAAACAGTTTTTTCCCGTTATTAGTGATTCCATCTACGTGCGATGCTTGCATCTGAGCCGGAAAAGTATAGCCATAAAACTTGTTTCACCAAACTAATTAGTCGCCGTGCAGATGAGCGCGACTATATTTTTAATAGTTTTTCAAGTTAGGACATGGACAATGGGAATTTCTTTTTTACAGGGATATTAAGTTAATAAGGAATCTTTCTACTTTGCCTTAAACTGGCTTTTTAATTCATTCTTAAACTACGAAGTATATACAATACGATACTATTTTTGTTCTGTTAACACTTGCAACATAAAAAAATCCGCCCAATTATTACTTTTATTTTCGCTATTCGTGAGAAATGGACACATCCAAATAAATGCCTTGTTTCCATTGGTCAAGGCTGTACAGGTTTCCAGTCATTTCGTACCTAATTAATTTCATACCTAGGTCATTTCGTACGAATTTGGTTATTTCTGACCTACTTATACTTTCTATTTTTCTCATTTCGTATCCAGTTGGTCATTTTGTACCCACTTTGGTCATTTCTTACACAGGTTTAATTATCATTTTGATTATTTGGTACCTAGTTTTTCCTACTATTTGTGTGTTTTCTGTTGAATGACCACTGCTAAAATTGTACATAGCTGAAATTGTGTTAAATTCCGCCGAAGAACGAGTATGATGGTTATGATTGTATCTGACTATTATTGGTTGTTACGGGAGACCACTCCTTCCTGCATGGCATACTCCCGATTTAAATACAATACCTGGCTACTGCGTCAGGGAGATATCTCTTTGGCTCAGTGGTTAGGGTATTGGCCTTGCGTCCGGGAGTTCGGGGTTCGAATCCCGCTCGGTACCTTATTTCTGCCATGCATTTATTCATTTGTTTCTTTGTTACGGACTTTGTTCGTAAGATGGGGGCTCGTCCGGGATTGGCCATTGAGCCATTAATCCCATTTGTTGTCCAAAATTGGACTTCCTGCCTAATAAGGCTTTGAGTCATGAATAAATGATGACTTTAAGAGGGGGTGTGTTACGGGAGACCACTCCTTCCTGCATGGCATACTCCCGATTTAAATACAATACCTGGCTACTGCGTCAGGGAGATATCTCTTTGGCTCAGTGGTTAGGGTATTGGCCTTGCGTCCGGGAGTTCGGGGTTCGAATCCCGCTCGGTACCTTATTTCTGCCATGCATTTATTCATTTGTTTCTTTGTTACGGACTTTGTTCGTAAGATGGTTACTTCTTTTCTAAGTTTAGTATTTAAAACAAAGATTGTTTAGAACCCCTTTGTTTATTTCTCATCGAGTTCTGGGTAAATTTACTTTGTGGGAAAAAATCTGGAGAGTGGCCACTTTTTCGCTGTTGTTCATAAATCACAATGCAAAACCATGATTCTTTATTAACTCTGTAGTTTTAGACTTGTTAAATTGAAAGCATGCCTTGCAAACTTACGTCCTCTTGAATCATACTTTCCTAGGACAGCATTATTTAGTAACTTAGCCCTGTTTTCAACACTTTCCCAAACAAACACGGGTTATCACATGGGTGCTGTCAAATTCTTTTGGAAAACATGTTGGATAAGGAGAAATTGCTCATTATAAGCAATTTCTCCTTTGTCAAATCCTTTCCGCCACTACTAGCGAATTTTCCATCATTTTTGCCGCTTTTTAAATTGTCGTCTGCCAACTCTTTGAATTTTGACGAGTCTGATATTTTTCCTTTGGAAAAAAGTTTAGAGAGCGCTGTGCGAGGGTATTAGATACTATAATAGAAGACAAGATTTGATATACATTCAGTCCCATCAATTTCATAATGTGTTAAAAAATCTGCTGATGAAAACTGACATTTACTTAATTGCCCCGGCTTTCTTCAAGCATTAAACAATTTTTTGCGGCGACTTTGATGCTTTGCATCAACTTTTTCTTGTTACTTACTTTGATAATCTTTTTCTTCTCTGCATTTCAGGCATTATGGCGCTTGCAGCTTCTGGTAGGTTCGGGAGTCAAACCGTAAGTGCCCACAATGAACTGGGGCGATTCAGTCTCTTTTTGGTTCCTTTTTCTATTATTATCACTGGGGTCGGAGGGATCCTGGCTGCAATCCTTTACGTCTTAGTGTTAATCGGAACTTGCAATATGAATAATCGAGAAGTACCGAACCAACAAGGTCAGACAGTTGCCATGGCTACTTATTCACAAGATGCCAGGCATTACGCTGTGCCCTCACAAATTTCTGGATACCCACAACACGCCGGTGCAACCAGACCCCACGTTGAACAAAAATTCAAAATGGCTAGGAAATCTAGTTGTCAGCAAGGGCTTTCCATCGGGGAATCATCTCGTGACAAAATTTCATCATTAAGCTTGAGAATATCTCATCAACACTGGACTTATTCTTAGTACATCTTTCTCCTGCTTTAATCTTTACTAGAATACAAACATATAGCTAAGTCCAAATCGAAAGTACTGTAGACATTATTTGCATATAAAAACATGATTAAATTTCGTTGTTAAAATGGTGGAACTGCCTCTGAAGATGGTACAAATTATTGAGGGAAAAGGAGAAAAACGCTGTTACTGAATTTGTCTACTTTTGCAATATGATTTCGATAGCCGTCACCCACAGTCTCCAACGTTCGTGAATTTGTTGGGAAAGGGTTTTCAACTTAAAACCCTACGTAGACAGGTCCTGTCCTGCAACCGATTGTTTTTGTAAATATCGGGGCAAAATGAAAAACTGCTGGTCACGAGTTCCATCTTCGCCGTACCACAATGTTTCTGGATACATTCGTGAATATTAAGAATATTATGTTATTCCGTTACCACGCAATGACGACTTTTAACAACCCTGAGGTAGAAGCCTTTTGAAAACATTGTGGGAAAAGGAGAAAATGCTGGTAACCAGCATTTTCTCCTTTTCCCACAGTGTTTTCTACCCTTCCTAAATCAATTTTGGAAGAGTCTAAAATTTGTCGTTTGGGAAAGGGTTATATTTTTTTTTCGCTACGATTTTTTAAGTCAGCCCAGAATTAGGTTAACTAATGTTTGGTCACAGTCATAGGGCAGTAGCCCTTAAGACTCTGTGTCTTTTTGACCGTAGAAATTAATCTACAACAATAAATCCAAATAAAAACAAGATAATGCCTCAACAGTTAAAGGTTTTGCTATTCAATTAACAGTTGCTGTACTTGCATGAGGATTGTTTTCGTAAATTTTTTGATGAATTGCCCCAGATATTGAATCATCGAAATAAAAAACAAACGATACAGGGCAATCAAAAGCTTCAGTTTTTTGCTGTTCAAATAAATTACGACCAAAGTTATTGTACTTGCATAAGAATGTAAAAGTGTCAAAACTTCTGAAAATTTCACCAGGAGTTGGTAAAGGTAATTACGAGCAGAGGTCGTTTTGCGGTAAAACCGGTCTAGATTTTTTATCAAAGCGTCGAGAACACTGAAGTGGTATTTGTCAAGGAAGCCATTGTGTGGAATTAATAATTTGAAAGAAAAAGAGAAATATTATTCAAATATTGGCTTAAAAGTTAAAAGTAAATATATACCTTTTTTGTTGAAGAGATAGAACCCGTGACACAGTTAAAATTATTTGTGTATTGGTGGTCTCCCTTAGGAGGAATAAGGAGTAACGTCTCTTCACAGTAGGATATATGATGGACAGAGAGAAGTCATGTGAAAATATCAAATAAAGTTAAATTTGTACCGGAAAACTATGATTTTTTAAATATCTTTGGTTGTTCACACTTAACGTGGTGGACCCGTAATAGAAAACAGCCATTTCTAATATCATAGTATCCTACAAAATTTGCTAAGATTGAAAATGAGTATTTTGTTTTACTTCTTTCACCACCTTTTCCTTTCTGTCCTTCCTAGAATTATCATTTATAAATCTAAAACCACTATATTCTCATTATAAAGGGATTATGATAGTTACCTCCCTTTTCTGGAAGCTACCAAAAGTATCAACAATCAATTTCAAGATAGACATAAAAGGAATTTCTGGTCGGTTAAAAACGTGCAAAAGTATTTCATCTCTAATAAAACTCTGTCTTTATCAACTGTCAAGAAATTTCATGCCATGCTGCACTAGAAGTATTACGGGTCCACTACCCTAATTCCTAACCTTACTATGAATTATTTCGATCTATGAATATAGGGCGTTACCTAATTGTCCAAAACAACTCTGCAGATTTTTCCCCGTACCAGCCTAGTACGAGTTTGGAAGGTGAATTAACTCCGAATCAACCTTTATCAATTAGGTCCCCTGATGATGAAAAACAAACCATAAAATCAGTTATAGTTCAGATTACACTAATAATAGAGTTAGACTTATAACCATACAAACATCAATATCTAAAATATAACTTTTTAAAAAAAAAGTTATATTTTTTTAAAAGAAGAAGATACAGAGTTATACACGTAAAGTAAAAGGTTAGGGTAGTATTGCACAATAAGTGTACTAAATTTAGCAACTTACATTATGCACATAAGATTTTTCCAATATTTCAAACATTCTTTAGCTAACTTACAGTCTGTAGTGTGTGTTATAATGCTGACAAGTATTTTATTTTATATTGTTAATTGTATAAAGTTGGATTTGTTTTAAAAATTAAGTAAGCCTTACTTTTTGGTATTCATAGTTTAATACACAACTTGAAAAAAATTAAACCAATATGTAGTTAAGGCTAGCACTAATGACAGGCTAAGACAATTTAATAAAGTTGACGGTCTATTCAGGTGCTATAAGTTGCCACCAATGACGGACCAAGGCAATCTAGAAAAGTTTGTCGGTCTTTTCAGGGGACAACATAAACATGAATACTACTTATACAATTACTAAACATTTGTGAGAATACTTGTTAGTATTGTAATATCGCAGTTTTATTTTTTCCCAAACAAGGAAGTAAATAAAATGAGTTGTATTATGGTTGTTTACATTTTTTTTTATAAACTTAATGTATGTAGGAGAGGGATATAATTGAATTATAGGTGGGTTCATCCTTACAAGGATGTTAGTCCCACATAGTTAGGTATATAATATACAGACCATAGATTTGAGGAGTATATTATATACAGTTTTATAGGGTTAATTGGTTAGTCAGTTAATCAATCAACTCACTAGCCATTTAGCCAAGTCACTCAGTCACTCATTCACTCACACACTCACTGGCGCATCAAATTGGTAAAGGGACTTGGGGGCGCAAAAGGGCGCAGTAAGCGCCCTAGTTTTTCATAAGCCCCCTGGTTTTTCATAAGCGCCCTAGTTTTTCATAAGCGCCCTAGTTTTTCATAAGCGATTAGGGGACGCATTATGCGCTGATGAAGCGATTGGCCCAATTTCAGCATTTTTCATACTACTATCGTCTGTGGAGAATAGTTGTGTAAACGGACTACGTAACGTCTGTGTATTGACGTTCGTGTCTTTTGCCAAAATCGTAACAGTTTCGGCCAGCATGACGAGGCACGAAAAACCCATTGTTAGTGTATTTGTACTTATTTCATCTACATGTATTATTTGTCATGTTTTTTTTTTTTAATTTTTCAAAAGTTGATTCTATGCAGATATTGATTTTATCCGATATCAATCGAGTGTTCTTTCAGTGAAGTGTATTTAAATTAGCCGTCGAAAGAGGTCGAATATATAGCACTTGGCGCCGAAACAGTTAAATCCCCTTGCAGAACATTGCAACGTCATGAATCTGACTAATTTGGCAGGAAAAGATACTTAATGTTTTTCTGTTTTTTGAAAACTAAAATGAACATGTTTGTTTTTTTTTGGTATTCGTATTTGACTGAATTGACTGTTTTACTAGTCTACTAACTACATAAATAGAGAAGAAGTACATTATGTCGAGTTGTTAAAACTATTTAACGATGTTGGGAGAATTGATAATTTTCGAGCCTTGGAGAGATAATCTACGAAATAATTCCATTTTATTCGTACTTTTTTTCAGATTTGTCATCTGCAGATGCTATAAATTTAGAAAAGGTCTAAAATTTGCTGCTTGAGAAAGATTTAATGACTTCGATGTGTTTTGTAAAATTCTTCCAGCGAAAAACGTCATGCTTACCACCTTTGTAATTGAAATATATATGTCACCCTGTTTTTGCAGCCTAATCTTTCATGCCATCATGTTTTTTTGCAGCCTTATCTTTGTTAACGGATTTATGATCTTGAGCGTTTTGAAATCTTT
Source organism: Tridacna crocea (assembly GCA_943736015.1). Lineage (NCBI taxonomy): Eukaryota > Metazoa > Mollusca > Bivalvia > Cardiida > Cardiidae > Tridacna > Tridacna crocea. Next base: position 10,256,083 of record OX031060.1, on the reverse strand, counting down.
TATTTTTTTCTGGTCTTGAAATATGTTGGAAACAAATAATGATTTTGAATTTGAAATCTATGACATAATCAAGAAAAACTAGTGGAAGCTTGGGAGAGCATGAGTTAGGGAGCAGGAGGCGAGCAAGCGAGCTAGCGAGTTTGGGAACAGGAGGTGAGCGAGCAAGTTAGGGAATTAGGGAACAGAAGGCGAGTAAGCTAGCGAGGAAGTTAAAAAGCGGGCAGCGAGCAAGCTAGCGAGGCAGTTAAAGAGCGGGCGGCGAGCAAGCTGTCGAGGCTGTTAAGGAGCAAGAGGCGAGCAAGCGAGCGAGGAAGTTAAAGAGCGGGAGGCGAGCAAGCTGGCGAGGCTGTCAAGGAGCAAGAGGCGAGCAAGCGAGCGAGGAAGTTGAAGAGCGGGAGGCGAGCAAGCTGGCGAGGCTGTCAAGGAGTAAGAGGCGAGCAAGCGAGCGAGGAAGTTGAAGAGCGGGAGGCGAGCAAGCTGGCGAGGCTGTCAAGGAACAAGAGGCGAGCAAGCGAGCGAGGAAGTTGAAGAGCGGGAGGCGAGCAAGTTTGGGAATTAGGGAACAGAAGGTGAGTAAGCTAGCGAGGAAGTTGAAGAGCTGGCGGCGACCAAGCTGGTGAGGCAGTTAAGGAGCAAGAGGCGGGCAAGCGAGCGAGGAAGGTAAAGAGCGGGAGGCGAGTAAGCTAGCGAGGCAGTAGGGAGCAGGAGGCGATCAAGCAAGCTAGCGAGTTTGGGAGTTGGAGGTGAGCGAGCAAAGTAGGACAGAAGGCGAGCAAGCTTGCGAGAAAGTTAAAGAGCGCGAGGCGAGCGAGCTAGCGAGGGAGTTAGGGAGCAAGAGGCAAGCAAGCTAGCAAGGGATTCAGGGAGTAGAAGGCGATCAAGCAAGCGAGGAAGTTAGGGTGCAGGGATCTAGCAAACGAGCGAGGAAGTTAGGGAGCAGGGGAGAGCCTCTGTTAAAACGTTCTATTTCAAGCCGTTTAATTTTATTTTTCGCTTTTTATGTAATATACACAAATACATGTATTAAAGTTTACCACGACATTTTTTTAAAAACTTTTCACTATATACTAAGTATATAGACAAAATTGCCAGAAAACTCTATTTTATAGTTTTCTTAAATTATCCTAATAGTTATTTCGTATCTCGAGGCAGAAAAATGTCTCCATACGAATCATAAAAATAATTATTCAAGTTACAAAAATAACTTAATTGCTTATTTTCGTCGAACGTGTAGGACTTGAAAATATTGTATTTCAAAATATGAAAACTTTTCCATTACCTAATCGGTATCGAACTATCCGTTTTACTGGCTTCTTTCTTTTTGTGTCAACTGGTGGAAAGTTTCACTGTGATGGACTAGTGACTACCCTTTCAATGTAGGATGTTTTTGGAAGGCGAGATTTTCATTCTCGCCTTCATATGTCAACGCTCGGCAGTTTGCTGAAAATGCCTCTGAACAGCATTATCAAAACGCCTTTCAAATAGTTCGATACTTCTCGAATACATTAGAACAAAATAGTGTCGAGACCATTGTAAATTTAATCAGAACAGCAAGAAGAAACTTCAAGTTTCTATAGAAGGAATGAAATCGAATTCGTAAAAAGCATCGTTTTTGACAAATGCAAAATACTTTGGATCAGTTCATTGATATCATCACGTTGCTACATCAACAGATAAACCATAGCTATTATACCAGTGTAAGATCGAAAAATATTTTCACTTCTATTTCTCGATATATTACCGAAAAGCATGAATAAAGTAACTTTTCTTGTGCTTGTATTTACTTATCTCTGTGTAAGAAAATTTTGACATCGCGCTCAACCTTCAGTCTCGTTTGATATCAGAATTTCTTCTGCTGCTAAAACAAACACCAAGAAAGTTACCACAGCTTAGTATTCCGTGTTTCGCGCGCTGCCCGGAGCAAATACAATTACCAAAAGTTACTATAACTCTTTACCAAACAATAAACTAAAAGACTTGTCCAAATTCAAAGCACTTGCAGACGATAAATTAAATGTGACAGAAAAATGAAAATTTGATTTAGGAAGGGTAGAAAACACTGTGGGAAAAGGAGAAAATGCTGGTTACCAGCATTTTCTCCTTTTCCCACAATGTTTTCAAAAGGCTTCTACCTCAGGGTTGTTAAAAGTCGTCATTGTGTGGTAACGGGATAACATAATATTCTGTATATTCACAAATGTGTGCAGAAAGATTGTGGTATGGCGAAGAAGGAACTCGTGACCAGCAGTTTTTCATTTTGCCCCAATATTTACAAAAAAATAATCTGTTGCAGGACAGGACCTGTCTACGTAGGGTTTTAAGTTGAAAACCCTTTCCCAACAAATTCGTTAGAGACTGTTGGTGACGGCTATCGAAAACATTGTGCAAAAGTAGACAAATTCAGTAACAGCGTTTTTCTCCTTTTCCCTCAATTATTTGTACCATCTTCAAAGGCAGTTCCACCATTTTAACAACGAAATTCAATCATGTTTTTGTATGCAAATAATATCTACTTTCGATTTGGACCTAGCTATATATTTGTATTCTAGTAAAGATTAAAGCAGGAGAAAGATGTACTAAAAATAATTCCAATGTTGATGAGATATTCTCAAGGTTAATGATGAAATTTTGTCACGAGATGATTCCCCGATGGAAGGCTGTTGCTGACAACTAGATTTCCTTGCCATTTTGAATTATGTTCAGCGTAGGGGCTGGTTGCACCGGCGTGTTGTGGGTATCCAGACATTTGTGAGGGCACAGCGTAATGCCTGGCATCTTGTGAATAAGTAGCCATGGCAACTGTCTGACCTTGTTGGTTCGGTACTTCTCGATTATTCATATTGCAAGTTTCGATTACCAGTAAGACGAGAAGGATTGCAGCCAGGATCCCTCCGACCCCGGTGATAATAATAGAATAAGGAACCAAAAAGGGACTGAATAGCCCCAGTCCATTGTAGGCACTTATGGTTTTACTCCCGAACCTATCGGAAGCTGTAAGCGCCATAATGCCTGAAATGCAGAGAAAAAAGGATGATCAAAGTAAGTAACAAGAAAAAATTGATGCAAAGCATCAAAGTCGCCGCAAAAAAAAATGTTTAATGCTTGGAGAAAGCCGGGGCAATTAAGTAAATGTCAGTTTTCATCAGCAGATTTTTTAACACATTATGAAATTGATGGGACTGAATGTACATCGAAAGTTGTCTTCTATTATAGTATCTTATACCCTCGCACAGCGCTCTCTAAACTTTTTTCCAAAGGAAAAATATCAGACTCGTCAAAATTCAAAGAGTTGGTGGACGACAATTTAAAAAGCGGCAAAAATGATGGAAAATTCGCTAGTAGTGGGGGAAAGGATTTGATAAAGGCGAAATTGCTTATAATGAGCAATTTCTCCTTATCCAACATGTTTTTCCAAAAGAATTTGACAGCACCCATGTGATAACCCGTGTTTGTTCGGGAAAGTGTTGAAAACGGCTATTTACTAAAATGTTGCTGTCCGAGGAAAGTATGATTCAAGAGGACGTAAGTTTGCAGGGCATGCTTTCAAATTAAACAAGTCTAAAACTATACTGTTTAAACAGAGTTAATAAAGAATAATGGTTTTGCATTGTGATTTATGAACAACAGCGAAAAAGTGGCCACTCTCCAGATTTTTTCCCACAAAGTAAATTTATCCAGAACTTGGGGAGAAATAAGCAAAGGGGTTCTAAACAATCTTTGTTATAAAAACTAAACTTAGAAAAGAAGTAACCAATAATGGTCAGATACAATCATAACGATCATACACGTTCTTCAACGGAATTTAACACAATTTCAGCTATGTACAATGTATTTTAGCAGTGGTCATTCAACAAAAAACACACAAATAGTAGGAAAAACTAGGTACTAAATTATCAAAATGATAATTAAACCTGTGTACGAAATGACCAAAGTGAGTACGAAATTACCAACTGGATACGAAATGAGCAAAATAGGAAGTATTAGTAGGTCAGAAATAACCAAATTCGTACGAAAAGACCTAGGTATGAAATTAACTAGGTACAAAATGACTGGAAACCTGTACAGTCTTGACCAATGGAAACAAGGCATTTTAGATGCGTCCATTTCTCACGAATAGCGAAAATAAAAGTAATAATTGGGCGGATTTTTTTATGTTGCAAGTGTTAACAGAACAAAAATAGTATCGTATTGTATATACTTCGTAGTTTAAGAATGAATTAAAAAGCTAGTTTAAGGCAAAGTAGAAAGATTCCTTGTTAATTTAACATCCCTTTAAAAAAGAAATTCCCATTGTCCATGTCCTAACTCGAAAAACTATTAAAAATATAGTCGGGCTCACTCTGCACGGCGACTAATTAGTTTGGTGAAACAAGTTTTATGGCTATACTTTTCCGGCTCAGATGCAAGCATCGCACGTAGATGTAATCACTAATAACGGGAAAAATCCGTTTCTACATAGTTTCAAATACGTTTCCAATGATATGGTTCGGTGACGTATCCCGCGTGCGAAATACTAGTACGTGCGATTTGATTGGTCAAAATGTTAGTTCATAATGTTCATCCGCAATCTATGAAAAAAGAAGACACCAACCATTTAAACGGTGTTGGTTTTAATTCTTTTGCCCTTTAAGGAAAAAAGTGAATAATTGTAAGATTTTGTTGTTCAAAGTTGTGAGAATATGATTAAAGGAATATCATGTTGTAGAAACTTTTCTTGCATTATCTTCCGCTGGATGGCATTATTGCAACTACGGGCCTGTCAAATTTGAGCTTCCTGGACAATATCTTTTGCTCAATTTTGACAGGCCTTGAAGTAATTAATGACATGTGCAGACAACTCAAAAATGTTATTCTGACGTATTCCGCACCTACATCTAACCTGGTCTGCATTATATATTGAAAAACAGCCAGTCACGTGATCTCAGCGATGCCCATGTAAATCGATTGGCAATGGAAATATCAGCCAACGTCATAAAAAGCCTGTTGCTGAATCATGCCAAGCTCAATACTGATAGACCAAGTCAGAAAATAAACACACAAACTGTTAGCCAAAAAAATGTGTTCAGAAAGGTTTCGTGAAAAAACTGGGTCCCGTTTTACTAAGGCAGTTACGAAGAAAAATTGCATTACATAAAACCAAAAAAAAAAGATTCCAGGAAACGTCGACTTATTGCAACTGTTTTCTCAAATAATCATGATAGTAACTGTTATCTCGTGACAGAAACATGCTACCACACTACAGATACGTAAAACTTTCGCAAAGTGCATTATCTTCCGCTAGATGGCATTCTATAAATACTCATCTATCTAATCTGGGCATCCTGGGTACAGAACCGAACCACTTTCCTATGCGAAAACCGTTACTTTGAATTTCACACTAAAATAAACGTTTACTCAATAAAACGCTACCTCGTGCAATTTACTCAGCTATTATCAGCAGTTTAGAGAAAGGATGTGGGTAAACTTATGAAGAAAAAAGACCCCTCGAGAACACACATGAAATTTATATGAAAGAATGCTACACATGTCTACTTTATCCATCCGAAATATTTAAGAAATTAACAGAGTCCAAAGGGGCGTTTCAGAGCTCTAAAGTATGGAGGGCTGGATGGGTCATAATTGCATAAATGATTTTGCTCTATCAATTGGATCCGATTTCTTTGTGAATTCTACGAGAAAATGTTTGAATATCCCAGAAACAATTACAATGAATCATTCTGAAGTGAAAAAATATTAACATATTGCGACAAACATTGTTAAAATCTTCTCTGTTTTAGCTGTAAAAAGACCCAAGTCTTTCGAACATTCATTTACAATTTTGAGACAAAGAATTCCAACAAAATGAACAGATTAATATTTTTTTTTTTTGAAAATTAGGTCTGCTACATCATTTTGATATCATATAAAATGTTAAAAGGATGTAATGGTGTATTGCTTGGAGAATAATTTAATTTTAGATTGACTGTGATTCATGATTATGAATATTTTTAAAAGGACTATCTTTATTCCTTTTCACCGTCATTTTCAAGTTCAGAATCAGTCCAACGGTCTATCTGCACTTCGTCATCAACATGATTGAAAAATTCCTTTGATATTATGGGCTTTTGAGATTGATGTCAGTAATATGAGCACAACATCCGACAACTCTTGCCCCAGCTTTACATGACCAATATCAATGAAATATTGGCGTACTTCCAACAATATACTCTGTGAACTAGAATCTTATAATCACCCTCATCATCTAAGTGTTCTGTCGTGTACGATTGAGCTTGTTTTATTTGGTATACTTCAACAGTTAAATCTTGCAATTCAGTAGTATTAAGCTTTGGGAAATCTTCTAGTTCACTTTCATCAATATCTTTCCAAACGACTCTCCTTTTGTCCAGTTTTTCGGACTGTACTCTTTGCTGCCAAGGATTTTCTTTGCTGCAAAGAGTCAACATTCTTTCAGCAACTACTTGATCAGTGTTTGAGCTAGAAGCCAATGGTGGGCGGAAAGCATTGCACAGGGCGCAGACAGTACAAACAAAATCTCTGACACTGGGAATGAGTACATTTTGCAACCTGTTACTGAAAGCTTTCCACTGTTTTATTCTCCCATTTGCACTTTCAATCACCCACCTTTCCTTCGTGACATACCTTGATTCATTCCCTTGTGTTGCTTCTGGCCTTTTGGCAGAAAGTGAGGCATTTCGGTTTTAATTCCAGGTTCTGCTAAAAACTCTAGACAATCACGATATCCCCTGTCAACTACCATGACATTTGTCATCTTGAAACCAATTCTTTATGTTTTCAACATTGTTTCCAAAAGCATGTTTTGTAATCTGAGCATTATTGTTTTTTCCATATGCTAAATAGAGACCGATAACTGTTATGATATAACCATCAGATGCAACAACAAGCATTGGTTTTAAAAGTGAGATTTATGTGTAGAATATGATCGCCTTTGAAATGAATAGTTTGAACTTTTCTCAATGTAAATGTATGTTCCATCTGCTATTGAAATGGCAACATCTTGATCGCCACCAAATAAAGTTTTGGCAAAGACTGTCGTGTGCTTGTCTATTATTTCTTGTCTAGTAATATGATTAAAGCCAAGGAAAGCTCTACTGAGATCTCTGCGTACAGAAGCAATAATGGTGTTGATAGTTCTCTTTCGAATTGCAAATAGCGTAGAAAGGATGGAAGAAGGCAGTGCAGTGCGGAGTTTGACAAGAAGAATTGCTAGAGCAGTCTAAACACTACGTATCCCAGAATGATTTAAAGAACTCAAGTAGCGAAGAACAATGTCAAACAGTGACTTAGTTATGCCAGTTAATCATTGATAGTCCTGGTCTGTTAGACTGTTTGGATCATCAAAGTCCAGACAGCCCCTTTTTCTTGTCGCATCACGCAGTACAAGGAGAAATTCCTGAACTTCTGATGCCAACAAGTATGTACAGCCATTTTGAGGTTTCAGTTCATCAACAACATCAGATTTCAAAACGTTGTCTTGAAGGTGTTTTGAACAACTAGCAACATTGGAAGAAACCTGTCTATGTTTCAATAGAGATAATATGGGGCTGAAAACTGATAAAATCAAATGTCTGAAGATTTGAAGGCGGGTCAGAGAAGACCAGTTCAATCATCAGATGACATTAAATATCTTGTTTGATGTTTTAAAATAAGAGGAGTTACAGGTATACCCTGATAAACAGTCAATCAAAAATTGAATTATTCTTTAAACAATACACAATACATCCTTTTAACATTCTATATGATATCAAAATGATGTAGCAGACCTAATTTTTACAACAAAATATTAATTTGTTCATTTTGTTAGAATTCTTTGTCTCAAAATCGTAAATGAATGTTAGAAAGACTTGGGTCTTTTTACAGTTCAAACAGAGAAGATTTTAACAATGTTTGTCGCAATATGTTAATATTTTTTCACTTCAAAATGATTCATGTAATTGTTTCTGGGATATTCAAACATTTTCTCGTAGAATTCACAAAGAAATCGGATCCAACTGATAGAGCAAAATCATTTATGCAATTACGACCCATCCAGCCCTCCATACTTTAGAGCTCTGAAACGCCCCTTTGGACTCTGTTAATTTCTTAAATATTTCGGATGGATAAAGTAGACATGTGTAGCATTCTTTCATATAAATTTCATGTGTGTTCTCGAGGGGTCTTTTTTCTTCATAAGTTTACCCACATCCTTTGGAGCTAAAGGAGGACTCATTTCTCCTCAAACATATTGATGAAAGCTATTTTTTCCATTGCTACTTTATAGAGCGTAATATTACAGTCTGTCCGCTTTTGGGGCTAGTGATGCGTCATATAAGAGTGGTAGAATCTTCAAAGAATATGACATGCGCAGACAACGTCGCAGAGTGTGGTCGTAACTACTTCAGGAAAAAAGGACCTGAAGTAATTACCATTTAACCCTTTCCCAAACGACAAATTTTAGATTCTTCCAAACTGAAAGAGTTTGCAGACGACAATTTTAACTTTCATTACAATGGCAGAAAATTACTCGAATGGGCAGAAAACACTTTGGAAAAAATGAGAAATTGCTCGTTACGAGTAATTTCTCCTTTTCCCACAGTGTTTTTAAAATACTTGTACTGCAGACACGTAAAAACAAGGGCTTGTTTGGGAAACGGTTAAGAAAGGTGAAAGCGGTGAATTTCCGACGAAGAAAAAAATCGGGTAGGTAGATATTAAGCTAAGTGATATAGCAGAGGAATCATACCGACGGTGTTCTTTAAAAATATATACTAGGCAAAAAAAGAAACGCAACTATTTTTTCAATCGCTCTTCATTCAAAAACAATATTTTGGATTAAAATAAATTTCACTGTATTAAAAACCAAATTAATTTACCTTGTAGTTGTCATAATAGTCGATCAAGTGTTTATTCCATTAGCCACAAAATAATCCTTTTTACAGAGAGTGGCGACATAATTTTTACAGTATAATCAGTATCTGGTATGACCCCCATTTACTGCAATAGCACCACGAATCCTACGTGTCATAGAACCTACAAGATTGTTAATTGTTTGAATTGGAATCGCCTGCCACTCATCCTGTAAGGCCTGTCTAAGCTCGGGGATCGATGCAGGATTTGGATTACGTCGTCTCACACGTCGGTCAAGTACGTCCCATAAATGTTCAATTGGAGATAAATCTGGGCTGCATGGGGGCCTTTCAAGAACATGGATGTTGTTTGCTGCTAGGTAGTCACGATAAGCCCTTGCCACATGGGCCCTTGCGTTATCCTGTTGAAAAATGAGATTGTTCTGTTGCACAATGGGGACGCCAACAGGACTCAAAATAGTATCGCGATAACGTTTGGCCATCAGACTGCCATCAGTAAACACAAGGGGTGCTTTACGTCCATGGCATATACTGCCCCACACCATGACACCTCCTCCGCCGAATCGATATACCTCTGAGACGCAAAAATCAGTAAAACGTTCATTACGGCGTCTATAAACGCTACGTCTACCGTCAGACCTGTAGAGCAGATACCTCGATTCATCCGAGAACAGAACTTGCCTCCAAGAACCTAAAGGAAAGATGTGAGGTCGATGAGCAGTCAACCATTGCAGCCTTACTCTTCTACGCTCATCATTTAAGGGTAAACCGACATAAGGACGTCGAGCCCGGAGTCCTACGTCTCGAAGCCTGTTCCGTACAGTTTGATCAGATATTCGATTGTTGTGAAGGCCAAGCGTTTGGTCAGCTGTCTCTGTTGCGGTCCTGAACCGATCACATAGGTGAGATAGTCTGATGAAGCGGTCCTGTCTTGGAGTCGTTACTCTTGGACGGCCACTCCGTGGTCGATCATTTGTGGTTCCGGTGAGCCTGAGATGTCTGTACAAATGAGATACTGTACTTTTATGTACTCCAAAATGTCTAGCCACATCACTTTGAGTCTGTCCACCAAGCAGCATTCGTACAGCGGCCTGGGGTTGATTTTCTTACTTGTCAATGTTTTAGCTTCTGTTTGAAGAGAGATTGTTTTGATATTGGACATTTGGAAAACGTGTGCAAATGATAATTGGAATCGTACATTTTCCTATGTATCACGTGACCAAAGACGGCAACAGAAAAAAATGATATGGTATTCATTAAGGATGAATAATGGTGCCATAAATATCTTAATGGTAACAAACAAAGACTTAAAACAAAAAAAAATCTCATAAAAAAATTGTGTTGCGTATCTTTTTTGTCCTAGTATATTTAGATAATTAGTCTAAGACCTGGCAAGTTGAATTCAATTTTTTTTCAATCCGTCTAGTAGAAAAATTTGATAGGTACCAGGTGATAGTACAGCTATATAGAAGTCAAATTAGGGTGGATGCCAGAAACAAAAGTGGTGCAGATTTTTTTCAGACGACATTTTGTTACCCACTGAAAATGCATTGAATTGAGCTTATGTGTATAAACAACAAAATTTCAATATCTTCCGGAGTATATTGATTGTAAATACGTCTAATTGATAGTTAAGCACATAAGCAATGGTAAAATTCAGTTACAGGAGAAGATAAAATACATTGGGTGTCCTGGTGTTACCCCACACACCAAATTTGCATACATTTTTTGAAAATCATGAGCAACTTGATATCATTTAAGACTTTTGTGAAAGGGTTTGATGAGAACTAAATGCTTACCATTGTACTAAATTGCTGCATAGTATATTTGTTACGGTCTTGCTTATCTTTTACCCCACCCACTAATGTATATTCACGGCCATCTATGAGCTATCATATAATTATGACAGATTTTAGGAGACACGATTTTTGAAAATTAAGTTGGATTTTTTGTTTGATAAGGTTCCTTATATCCACACTTGAATATTGTCTACTGTGATGCAATGCCAGTCATAACACATCGACATGTCCTTCATGTAACAAAATTGTAAAGTAAAAGAAATTCCATTCTAATTTAGAAAAATAAATATTTTCTGGTTCAGATTATATTATTTCACTCCGAATTATCTGTATAACACATATTTGTTTTATATTAGTTGAGCATTTTGGAACAAAATTTTGGCACGTTATTTGTCAGAGAAGATCAGTGTTTTGCAACTATTTTAATTTCTTGAAAAAGTTATATAGATCTAGTAAATGATTAGATTTACTGTTTGTACTAAAATGTAACTGTATTTTCCGTTTTGTTCCGAAAATGTGTTTTTATTGAATTAAACGTCGCGGCTTCTTTTCATGAGCATTTTTTATCATTGTTATATAAAGGAGCCGTGTTTTACAGCATTGACACAAAATGGATTTTTATGAGCATCTTAAATTCAAAAGATTTGTCAAAAAGATTGCATTGTTTTATTATTTTTTTTTTTTCATTATTGTGAACATGGGAAAAGTCTAATTTTTGTTATAGGCAAATTTGGGGTAGGCGCGTTTATTAGCATATAAAAAAAAAATCTGCACCACTTTCAGATCTGGCATCTATGCTTAAAGTGACTCTAATAGGCTATCCTAACTCACTGTACCATTTGAATTTTTCTACCAAATGGATTGAAAAAAAATTAAAATTAGGGCCCTTTTTTGATCTGGGCCTTAGCCTAAATGTATACATGCAAAGATTTGCTGTAAACGATGGTCCTTTCGGCATACCTCGGGTGATGGGAGCCATCATATCCCTCGGCTGTAACTGTTGGATTGATATGTGTAAGATCGGTACATTCATCGCCCGGAAATACGCCGGTTTACCGTTCTGAAAATTGTAAGGCTATTCTTACAAAAGAAAACTTGAGTTTCAATTTTCAATCAAAATCTTTCTAACTGTATATAAGTTGACAAACAGTTCGTACATTAATTTTTTAACGTGGTTTATCGATTCCGATTGGAGTTTTCACCGACAAATAGACAGATGTGAATAACTTCATTGAGGTCGTAACTAAACAACTGTAAGTGGCGAGCTATATATAGAATCACGTGATTCTCAGTTCAAAATGGAAATCTTTGATACGGACAAGGTTTGACGTAGGTACGGAATTGCCCGAGCTGAGACAAGTGAACAATGGTCCTTTCTTTAGAATATTTTTCCTGTTTGAAATTAACCATATAACATTTTTATTTATTTGGAGTGAAAAACCAGGTTGATTTTTCCATATACATGTATTTACATATCTAGCGATTTCTACTTTATAATTTCCAGCCGGATAGAGTTTTTTTTGGAAATGCGCTTTGTGTTCTGAGAGTCCAATAGAGACAAAAAAAATGCAGGTGTTTATATGATATGCATTTAGAATTTAAATAACACCCTTAAAAAGTTAGGAAAATATTGTGAACAAGACAATCTGTTGTAGCATTGTCGTATCAAGAATAAGTCTCTAGCAAAAACAGGATTTTAAAATCAGGCATAAAATAAAGAGAAGATATGGTGACATGGCAACTTTTAACCTAATCTTCAGATTAATTTTTCTGCCAGCGTCTAATATTTGTACTGACCGCTGAATAATAGACTTTATTTAATGCTTCCGGTAGGATATCGAGAAATAAGGGTGAAAATATTTTTCGATCTTACACTGGTACCACCAGTGAAAATACCGATTTTCACGTTCTTGTTGCCTAGGTAAATTGCGCATGCCTAACAACCAGATGGGAAATATGACGTCATATACCTTACATTTCTTGCGCTGGACGTAACGTTGCTATACGGGAGGGGTACGCCACGGGAAAAAAGGGAAAATAACTGTACTGAATTTTGATAAAGCTCCTCCCAGAAAGGGTTAAAAGTATGAAATAAATAGAATATATGTTTTTCTTTTTGGTGAAAGATCGAAATTTATTTCATCTCATGAACACCATCGGTTTGCCACTCGTGAAAATATTACCGATCATGTTCACGAGATGAAATAAATTTCAATCTTCCACCAAAAAAAAACCAAACAAATATCCTCTATTTATGTCTCTAGCAAAAACAGGATTTTAAAATCAGGCATAAAATAAAGAGAAGATATGGTGACATGGCAACTTTTAACCTAATTTTCAAATTAATTTTTCTGCCAGCGTCTAATACTTGTACTGACCGTTGTATAATAGACTTTATTTAATGTTTTCCGTTAGGATATCGAGAAATAGCAGTGAAAATATTTTTCGATCTTACACTGGTACCACCAATCAAAATACCGATTTTCATGTTCTTGTTGCCTAGGTAAATTGCGCGTGCCTGACAACCAGATGGGAAATATGACGTCATTTACCATACAATTCTCGCACTTGACGTAATATGGTAGTGCGTTGCTATGCGGGAGGAGTACACCACGGGGAATAACGGAAAAGAACTGTATTAGATTTTGATAAAGCTCCTCAGAGAAAGAGTTAAAAGCATGAAATAAATAGAATATTTTTTTTTTCGGTGAAAGATCGAAATTTATTTTATCTCGTGAACACCATCAGTAATATTTTCACGAGTGGCTGCGCCACGCGTGAAAATATTACCGATGGTGTTCACTCGATGAAATAAATTCCGATCTTTCACCAGAAATAACAAATATCCTCTATGTCATCTTCACAATAATTTCCATACTGTTTAATTACATGATTTAATTTTAGATGCATTTCAACGTCCGCTTTGGTAACAATTGTTACTCTTACAATTTATTTTGTTCGAGGAAGTGATGACACGAAGCAGAAAGGTCAATTTTCGAATAATGGGACATGCTCAGACAACGACTTTCCTAGTGGTTGTTTTGACTTAACGCTGCGTGAGAAAATTTCTCACGTTTCTGGAATTGATTTATTGATTGAAAAGTGTTTTACGTCGCTTTCAACATTATTTCAGTCATATTACGCATATTTATGTATGTCCTTAGCTTCACCAGTGTTATGCTGGGGCTTTGATGTGTCTTGCCTAAGGACAATCCCATGAACAGTCTTGTGAGGCTCTAGTCCTACACCCTTTCACTGAGCTATGTAGGAACCCACAAGCTACAAATATAAGCTCCACGAAAGTTTCTACATCATTATGTTACTTGTAGATTAAAAAAGAAACACACACACACACACACCCACACACACACCCCCCACACACACACAATTGCGTTTTACGGAACTATTTCCCGCACGTCTCTGCAAGGTTTGTGTCATTCAGTGGTGATTTGTAACCAGGGAACACAGATACGATTCTTATATTTGGGTCGTTGATATGCCGGTGTAATGCAGAGAAATGACCCCTATTACAAAATGACCTACGGTCATTTCTCTACGTAGAATGATGACCCATGGGTCATTTCTCGACGTAGAATAATGACCCATGGTTCATTTTTCTACGTCGAAAAATGACCCATGGGTCATTCCTCTACGTCGAAAAATGACCCGGGGGTCATTTTGTAATGGGGTCATTTTTCTGCATTACACCGGCTTCTGTTGGCAACACAATATAGATTATATGATCATGGTGCGTGTAAACCTCAGGAAAAACATGATTAGATAACCTATTGCCCTGACATGAATAAAATACTGTTGAAATAGTGTACTCTTATGAATATCCCGGATCAAACCACTATGATTGCTGAAGAAAAATAATTATTTGACGCTCATGTTGCTAAACGCTTTTGCGTACGGTGTAAGTTAAAATCAGACTACACAAGCGTGCAGTCTGATCTTAGATTTACAGTGTCCGATACGGTAAGATTTTCCCCGACAGAAATGATTTCGAAATCTTCTGTTCATGTAAATATCCGACAGAATTTGGCATCGAAAACTTTGTTGAGATCTTTAACCCTTTGCCACACAATGCCGACTTTTAACGACCCTGGGAAAGAAACCTTTTGAAAACATTGAGGGAAAAGGAGTAAATGCTGGTAAACAGCATTTTCTCCTTTTCCCACAGTTTTCTACTCTATCAGAGTGTAATTGCATCATTTGAGCTAAATTAAAATTGTCGTCTGCAAACGCTTTCAGTTTGGACCAGTCCAAAAAATTGGCGTTTGGTAAAGAGTTAAGTAGATTAAAATGTAAAGAGACTTTATACTTACAACTAAAGGCTGACGCAAGACAGGCAAAACCTAACACAACCCTCTTAAAGACAGATATCGGACGGCAAACGAGAAATTGAACGGAAATGATAGCTGCAAGTATTGTTATTAATCCAATAATCGTCTCAACTCTGTATTCTGTCATGTCTACACTTATGCTGGGATCTGAAATAAAGAGCGGTATTATCAGAACAGAAACTGCTGCTGCACTTTTCTGTGAGAGCAACCTGCTCCCAGAAACGATAGCAACAAACAATAACCAAACATTTACTATGAGTATTTCATATTTTTCAGTGATTTATTGAGAAATTACGGTGGAATATTGTTTGATATTTCATCGTTACGACCAGTTAAAAATTTTATTTTGGACTCTTCAATACATGGACCCGTGATGATATGAAAAAGCCGACTTCTTTGGTTACTTCAATCAATCAATCAAGTTTATTGTTCAAATCATACACACATGATACACGAACAAAGAGTACTGTTGCCATATCCTCCCAAATAAACATATGCATATATATATAGTATACACATTTAAGGTAACACCTGTGTAATACACTTCCGGTGAACATTTGGAAAAATTCTAATTGGTTGTTAAATAAGGATAAATAAGGATTCCTGCAGAAATAATATTTTTACACATTTCTAACGGATCAGAAATTCCTTTTATGTCTACCTTGAAACAATTTTTTGATACTTTTGTTTGTTTTCTAAAAAGGGAGGTAATTATTATCTCTTTTTCAATTGAGAATATAGCGGTTTTAGATTTATAAATGATAATTCTAAGAAGGAAAAAATGGAAAAAATGAAAAGGTGAAAGTAGTTCAATAATACTCATTTTTAATTATAGCTAATTTTACATGATGATATTTCAGTGGAGATAGCTGTTTTCCATTACACAGGTCTTACCTTAAAGTAAAGCAGATGTACTAATCCGGTTCTAAATGGCAAAGTCAAATTTTGATTCAGTGAAAATAGTTATATTTGAAGCCGAAATTCTTTCCAATTACAGAAAAGAACTTAGATGTTGCATAATTACATAAAAAGTTTGTGTTCAACACTGTAGTGGTCAGAATTTAAATATTAAGTCACAAACAAGTTAAATCCAAGATTAAAATATATGTTTTTTTGCAATATGACCTGTATCTACATATTCAGCATATTCTTCTCTCACAAAGAGTAAAATTTTATGTGGAAAAGAAACTGGTGACAAGGTTAGATGTTTGGGTGAACATACTCTACTGATTATTACTATTTCATACTTTTTTTACCTTTTTTTCCTACTGTAATGTAAAACATTTTACCTGCCTTTCTCAGCAAAACTTAACCATGATTAATCAATGACGTAATGTAGCTCTATCAATACTCTTTTCACAGGTCCTATAAACTTTCAGACCTGCATTATATATCGCGTCAGCGTCTCAGCGGTATACCTTACCTTTTCACATTTAAACCCATTTTTTTTTTTTTTTTTAAATCTAGAAACGTTTCGAGCACAAAATAAATAGAAACTGTTGCACCTCCCCTACGTAAATGGTCTCAAAGTTGGGAGCCGAAATGGTGGAAAGCAAAAGTGCTGATCGGGCTGAATAAATGCAATAATCTGATTGGTTCCATTCAGCCAGATGAAAATATGACGTTATTTAGCCAACATTTCACGCGCTTTACGTAATATTGTAATTAGCATTCTCCCTAAGAATCATGCAGATGGTGATAAGTGACTAGTCACAGAATTCATTGGTTTAACCCTCATTCCATCAGACTTGTTGAAAAACTTTCCCAAAACAAAGCATTCCCATTTTCTGACAGTGGTTACCATGGAAACTAAAAATCAAAATTTCACGGAAATTGGTCGAAAGTTGTCAGTCAAAAAATTGAAAAATGACACTTTTTAGGGTGGTTTTTGACAAATCATTATTATTTAGATTATCTAAACTACTTCTTACATTACAAAAAGGACATGAGTAGTACTCAAAATTACTTTGTAAAATGGAAAATGTTACTTGCATTGTGTTGCATAGCAACATAAGTTTAGCCATAGAAACCAGTTTTTCAAACTTCCAATTTTGAACATTTTCAAACCAAATTATCTCCTAACAGCAAAAGTGCATATGAAAAATACATATAGGGCCTAAATGAGCAACATCTGATTTTTCACGGCCAACAATAAAAAAACTCAAAATGTTTATAATTTTTGTTACCATGGCAACAAAAGTATTGACCCGTCAGTGATTTTGCTAAAAAGTGTCAATTTCAAAGCAAATTATCTCCCTTCTGCAAAGAGAAATATTAACAGTGTATTTACATATTAAATGATCCACATCTGTTCAACCAATAAAGAAAAAAAAAGCTCTGCAACAATCCAAACATTAGTTACCATGGCAACCAAACTATCCAACAGTTTGCGACTTTAACAAAAATCAGCACATTCAAAGTAAACTACTGCCCATTTAGATAATCTATACTACTACTTAAAAAATATGTTAAAAGGAGGACATGAGTAGTACTCGAAATTACATAGAAAAATAAAAAACATCACTTGCATTGTGTTGCATAGCAACATAAGTTTAGCCATAGAAACCAGTTTTTCAAACTTCCAATTTTGAACATTTTCAAACCAAATTATCTTCTAACAGCAAAGGTGCATATGAAAAATACATATAGTACCCAAACGAGCAACATCTGATTTTTCAAAGCCAACAATAAAAAAACTCAAAATATCTATAATTTTTGTAACCATAGCAACAAAACTATTGACCCGTCAGTGATTTTGCAAAAAAGTGGCAATTTCAATGCAAATTAATTCCCTTCTGCAAAGAGAAATATTTACAGTGTATTTATGTATTAAATGATCTACAACTGTTCAACCAATAAAGACAAAATTAAGTTCTGCAACAATCCAAATATTAGTTACCATGGCAACCAAACTAACCAACAGTTCGCGATTTTAGCAAAAATCAGCACATTCAAAGAAAACTACTGCCCTTTTAGATTATCTATACTACTTCTTAATATGTCAAAAGAACGGCATGAGTAGTACTCGAAATTACATGGGAAAATATAGAAAAATATAAAATGTCACTTGCATTGTGTTGCATAGCAACAAAAGTTTAGCCATAGAAACCAATTTTTCAAACTTCAAATTTTGAAGATTTTCAAGCCGAATTATCTTCTGACAGCAAAGGTGCATATGAAAAATATATATAGTGCCTAAACGAGCAACATCTGATTTTTCACAGCCAACAATTAAAAAACTCAAGATGTTAATAATTGTTGTAACCGAGGCAACAAAACTATTGATCCGTCAGTGTTTCTTCAAAAAAGTTGCAATTTTAGAGCAAATTATCTCCCTTCTGCTAGGAAAAATATTTACAGTGTATTTACGTATTGAATGGATCCACATCTGTTCAACCAATACAGAAAAATCTAAGTTCTGCAACAATCCAAATATTAGTTTCCATGGCAACCAAACTAACCAACATTTTGTGATTTTAACAAAAATCAGCACATTGAAAGTAAACTACCGCCCATTAGCGAAGGATTACATTGATAAGTAATACTTACTTAAATTACCCACATCTGTTTGTCAATATTAAAATGTAAAAGAAAAAAATAATGGCCCAGTTATGTTACCATGGCAACCAAATCATTGAATCATAACAAATAACAGCTTGTTCAAAGCAAATTAACCCTTTCCAGCTAAGAAGCATCTGAATAAATTAAACCTACTTTAAATGACTAATATATGTTATGCACATACAAAAGATAAAAAGTATTCAACACGGCAGAAAAAAAATGTTACCATGGCAACAGAACAGTAAACTCATCCCCATAAAAGTATGGAAAATAACAAGATATCAAAGGGTAATAATTCTTGAATTATGCAATCAAGAGTTATGGTTCTTATGCACCACACTTCTCTTTGATGAGATCTATCCATCTGTGAAGTTTCATGTTTATCCCTCAAATAGTTTTTGTGTTCTGCTAGACAAAATTTAAGTGAGAAAATAAAGGGCAATAACCCTTAAAACATGCAATCAAGAGTTATGGTTCTTATGCACTGCACTTCTCTTTTATGAGATCTATCCATCTGTATAGTTTCATTTTTACATCTCAAATAGTTTTTGAGTTGTGCTCCATACAAGAAATTGGGATGCGAAGAGGGATAGACAGAATGGAGGAAGAATGGATAGACAGACAGAAAGACAGACAGACAGACAGACGGATGGCTACTATTATAATATATATAGCCGCCTTTTTGGCGGGAGATAATTAGCATGTATGCTACTTTATGAATGAAAACTAACATGCCAGGAACTATGTATAGAGGGATATGAACATTTTTAATTGTTGGTCATTCTATTTGATAGATAATTGTATTTTCTCAATTTTACCGATATGTTGCCACTTTGGCTGCCATTGTAACCTGGAGTATGATATGATATGCTCATTGTTATTTTCTCATGGACAACACATTAGATTAATAGCTATTTCTAAAACCAAAGTTATTCAGTTTATTTACTCTTGTCTCTACAATTATTCCTTGAAAATAAGCAAACATTGGAGTTTTTTGCCAGTATCGAGATTCAGGTTGCCATAGAAACCAGGGTTTTTTAAGGAATAAAATTCTTTCTAAAAAATTCTGAAGAGGATCATGGCAGGATCATTTCTGTGAAATTTCATCAAATTTGGATTGGTGGTTTCAGAGAAGAAGATGTTTGAAATAAAATTTAACGTATGCACACACGTACCACGCACGTGTACGCACACACGGACAGACACACAGACGCAAGACAGATATCTGGCCATGACATAAGCCTGCTGGCCTTCTGCCAGTGGAGCTAATGAAACTGACATGCCATGAACCATATATAGAGGGGTATGAAGATTCTAAATTGTTGTTCATTATATTCGACAGATAATGGTATTTTCTCAATTTTACCGATACATTCCCACTTTGGCTGCCATGGTTACCTAGAGTATGATATGATATGCCCATTCTTATTTTTTCATCGACAACATATTAGATCAATAGCTATTTCTAAAACCAAAGTTATTCAATTTATTTACTCTAGTCTCTACAATTTTGCCTTGAAAATAAGCAAAAAATGCAATTTTATGCCATTGTCGAGATTCAGGTTGCCACGGAAACCAAATTTAGACACAAAACCAAAATATCTTCTTTGCAGCTTTTCAGATTTGTACTAATACTTCATATGTCATATAAACTGACGTTCAAGTATTTGTGTTTAGTGGTCATTTTTTTGCATAAAATACAGCATTTTCCAAATTTTACGAATCTGTTGTCACTTTGGTTGCCATGGTAACCTGACCTAAAAACATTTTGACCTTTTTTATTTTTTTATTTGTGACCCAATACATTAGTCTTTATGCCCAATATTGAAACCTTAAATCCTAGCTTTGCTGTTAGGAGATAATTGAGATAGAAATTTGTCAATTTAAGCCACCAGCAGAAATGCGAAATACAGTCTTTGTTCGTTGCCATAGAAACACATTCTGCAAGCTTATTTTTGCTATTGAATTCTTGATATTGCAAGCCAATACATGGGTGATTATGTTATAAAAACACAACTGACTGGACTTTTCGTGATAAATATGTTGTATTAACTTCAAAGTGCTTAATTTTCGAAGTTTTAAAAAGCAAAAAATATGCCTCTGGGGGCAAAAACTTTCTGTGGCTGTTGCCATGGTAACAGCATGACAATAAAAGTTTCCCTTTGGCTTTTGAACTTTTGTGACTAAAGGAATCAATTGCACTAACTTTTTTTGGTATTCTGAAAAAGTCACTTATCACCATTTCTACAGGGCCTGCATGATTCTTAGGGAGAATGCTAAGTAATACGTTGTTAAGTGGCGGTGGTACGCCACGGAGAATAAACGAAAAGAACTGACGTGAATTTTGACGTAAGTCCCCCTCAAACAAAGGTTAGAAGCATGAAAGGCATGGAACGTTTGGGTTTTTTTTTTGTGTCAAAGATCGAAAGTTGTTTCATCAAGTCAAAATCATCATTTCAATCTTTCACACACACAAAAAAAGATCTTTTTATTTGATATATAGCACGACTTTTGATCTAACCTTTTCAGTGCCACAAGTTAACCCTTTACCTGATATGCCAATTTGAGGCTCTTCTTTTTCAGCAGCAAATAAAGATATGATGTCAAAAATATGAACAAATGAGGATACAAATATCTGATTGAGTGGAAAACATTGTGTGAAAAGGAGAAATTGCTCGTAACGAGCAATTTCTCATTTTCCCACAATGTTTTCAAAAGCTGTCTGTTGTTGATACGTCAAAATGAGTATCTATGGAGTCAAGAGTTAAATTAGGGGCTATGCTGTCAACAAGATCAATATTTAACTGTACAGAGCATGCAATTTTATGTTGAATCTACGAGAGGCGAACAAATAGTTGACCGAAAAGTTTTCTCGCCTGTTTATTTTAAATAGAAAAAGGTTTTTCATTAGCGTTTTTGAATAATCATTTTTAACAAAAAAAGTGTTGACTAGATAGAGGATAATGAACTGGTTATTTTTGATATGAAAAATATCTCACGCGGATGCGTTGTTAGGCGTTGAAAAAACGAGTGCGCAGCACGAGTCTTTTTTAACGCCTTACGACGCATCCGAGTGAGATATTTTTCATATCAAAAATAACCAGTTGATTATTCTATTTATTATATACCTTAACAACATTATTATTTTTATCTTTCCTTTGAAAGTCGAAATCAATACTTTGGATAGAGAGAAGAAATCAGAGACATTACTGAAAAGAACAAAACGAGGCTTCACAAAACTTACTATTA
Source organism: Tridacna crocea (assembly GCA_943736015.1). Taxonomy (NCBI): domain Eukaryota; kingdom Metazoa; phylum Mollusca; class Bivalvia; order Cardiida; family Cardiidae; genus Tridacna; species Tridacna crocea. Next base: position 10,234,264 of record OX031060.1, on the reverse strand, counting down.
ACACTCTCTAAAAACACTATCTGAAATAGTAGTTCCTAAATTACGGCAGGATGTGAAAGTGAAAGTTGATATCGTCACTAGTGATGATATCAAAATTTATTACACTTGGAAATTCCAGGATTTCACTGCCAGGTATATAATAAAATTATATGACACGAGTCTTGGCCAGTGTTCTACTCATTTTAGTTAACGGGTTTGATAAAAATGACAATACATAAAGAACCCTGACCGATTACGAGAAAAAGGAGGGACGACAGACAGAACCCTTTGATACGTTCTGGACAGTAAAACTGTTAACTTGAGGGGAAAACCCCAAGTTTGTAAACTCAAAGGTATTTTTGAAGGAAAGATACGTCCTTATCAGATGGTGTAGATCCTGTATTAAACTGCACGTTCTTTGCAGTCTGATCTTGATCTACGCTGTCCGCATGAGGTAAGTGAGTCGCGCTAAACAGCGTAATGTGTAAACATTATCCACACAATCCTTAATTCTATCGATCCTGACAGAAAACAGTTTTGTGAAAATGTAGTGTTTATCAGCAAAAAAATGATGGAAGTAAGGCAGGAAGGAAGGGGTGAGGAGGGAGGGAGGAAGGAAAGAAGGAAGGAATCTATCACTCTTTCGGATATGGGGCAGCGATAAATAAAGACTAATTGATAAGTTGTGAAAAGTTCTTTCACAATCAGTCTGAAACAATAGGCTTAAACAATAAACTAAAAGCCGTGTCACACTCTAGCGTATAGAGCCAGCGTATGAGGACCGTATCAAATATTTTGAAAAATTGTTTATACGCGCAACTTTTCAGCGTATGAGGTCAACTGCCAACTGTAACAAATCTTGGTGATGTTGCAGCACAGCAACCTCCATCTCTGAACTGCTGGTACAAACTAATACAGGTTTGGAAATGTGAGACTTTATATACCCCCCCACCCCCCAATACGCTGGAAATACGCATGTAATACGCATGGGATAAGTTTGATGTACGCTCAGAACACGTTAGGCATAACATGAGTACGTTAGACTGTCGTTAAAACTACCATTATAACGTTAGCCATTCGTTAGACACACGTCAGACACACGTTCATTATCGCCCCTCTAACGCTAGGTTTCCTGACCCATTAAATTTCACCCCCCAGCCGGGTAGGGGGAATAGAAAAAATCCCGGTTGTAGTCCTGCAGAGTGGTAAAACCCCACCGAAAAGGACCTGCCTGTTTGCCGTGGGCTGCGACCCGTGTCGCCTGATGACGGGATCCTGGTGGTTGAGTAAAATCAGGGATTGGCTAGGCCCTGTACTTGCAACACACCACTTTGGCCCTAAGTTGGACTAAACGGGAGGTCAGGAAGACCCGACCTGATCAATCGGCTGGTCATGTCATGCCCTAGGCACTTTTCCTTCAACATTTGTCCACAAATATTCCCTTAACCATCTTTTTATATTGAACACATCTTCCTCTATTTTTGCCTTAGAAGGCGGTGGCTCATGGGCCAATCGGATGAAAGCCTTTAGGTGTTTGACTGACATTTGTAACATCTCAAAGAATGTCCAAGCTTGGTACGACTCTCCGCGAGAATACATCTGTCCAGTCTAGCCCTTTCATGCCGAGTATACCACCAGTGTATCTCTGTCATGGTCTGCGAATAGGATTCCCCAGACCATGTCCCCTTGTTGGGCTCCATGGTGGGTGGAGAGCATTGGTGATGAATTCTCAAAACTAGCATGGCAACACAAAAAAAAGCCAAGTTGAATGACAAAAAACGTCCTTATTCAGATGATTCTGAAACTGAATTATCATCGTCCCCATCCTCCTTCAACTTCTCTGACACATCTATCAATTATGAACGTTTCATTGTCATAGAATCTAAAGATCCTTCCAAACCCATCACGCAATTATCTCCATTTACTATTGAGAAGACCATTAAAAGCATTTTAGGCACTCCTAAATCAGTAAAAAAATTAAAAGACAAAACTCTCCTCGTCGAATGCTTCTCCAAACAACAAGCTTTAAATCTCCTTAGTCATGAGAAATTCTTTGGTGTAGATGTTAAAACTTCTCCTCATTCCTCCCTCAATATCTGTAAAGGAGTAATTCGTTGTAAAGAGCTGGATTACTGTGAATCCCTGACAGAAATCCTAGAAAACCTCGAGCCCCAAGGTGTTTCGGAGGTTAAAAGAATCTACATTCATAAAAACAAGAAAGAAATTCCCACCAACACCTACATACTTACCTTTAAATCACCTTCTCTTCCTCCTTCAATTAAAGTTGGGTATCAAATTGTTAAAGTGGACGTGTATGTACCGAACCCCTTACGCTCTTTTAAGTGTCAGCAGTTCGGTCATCACATTTCAAAATGTCCTAATTCTGAGGTTTGTCCTAAATGTTGCCATGAGGGACCAGACCATGATTCTGATAAATGCAACAATCCTTTTCTCTGTGCTAATTGCAAATCTCCACACCCATCCTTTTCCAAGGAATGCCAAAAGTGGAAGGATGAAAAGGAAGTACTTTCAATAAAGTACCACAACAATATCAGTTTCGTTGAAGCTAGGAAAATCCTGGAACAACGCAAGAAAACTGCAACACAGACTAGTCATTCGGGTGCTGTTGGTGCCTTCCCTAAAGAGGACGAGTGCAGCACTTGCAAAATTCTTGCCAAAATCTTACTCCAGAAATTTCCTGATGTTGAGAAAGAGCTTAAAACAATTCTGCCTCCCTCTACTTTTTCTAAGCTTATACCCAATTCTGCAACAACTCCCAAAGTTACTAAACTTCCTCCTCAGTCTGATCTACCTAACCCTCAAACAACGCCATCCATACAACCTAGACCAACCGAATCTATTCCACAGGCGCCTGGGGAATCTTCCTTGCCCTCTCCGGCACCACGGTCTCTAAATAAAACTCCTCAACCTGCATCTACACCAAAATCTCCAAAGAAAACTCATTCTAGTCACTCTTTATCATCCCAATCTTCAACTAACAAGAATGCTTAAGAGGCAAACCTAAAAATAGTTCCAAACCATCCAAACAATCCAATCCTACACCTCAAGCAAAGGATTTTCCAAGGACTTGCGAAGTCAATGTCCTGGTCAGTGCTCCCATCTCTACCTCCAACAAATTTGAGGAGCTAGAGAATGAGGATACTATGGAATTGGAAGGTGATGCATCCGATTCGGAGGCCAATATCTGGTCTTCACAACCCCTGGATGACTGGAACAAAGACACGAATAACCGGTCTGCATACAATATTACAAACCGTTAACTCTTCAGTCCAAAATGCATCGGTCAAAAATCTCCTTTTACTATCTTTTAACTTTAATAATTTTAAGTACAATGGATACAATAGTCCAGTGGAATTGTCGAGGTCTTAAAACTAATTTTGATGAACTTTCACTCTTAATTAATGAACACAGACCAGTTGCTGTATGCCTCCAAGAGACTTTCCTTAAACAAGAAGATGACATTACCATTAAATGTCACTCTGTTTACAATAAAATATTTGCTGATGGTGAAAAGGCTCGTGGTGGAGTTTCTGTTATTGTTAAAGATAACATTCCTCACAAGCTCATTCCCCTGAATACAAACCTTCAAGCTGTCGCAGTTAGAATTTCATTACACAGTTCAATTACTCTCTGCTCTGTCTATCTCCCTCATAGCAGACCAATTGATGAGAGCCAACTAACCAACCTCATTTCTCAACTGCCTGCACCTTATATTCTTGCTGGAGACTTCAATGGCCACAATATGATGTGGGGTTGCGATGACAATAACCAGAGAGGTCTACAATTAGAAGCCTTTATAGGGAACAATCTTTTATCATTTATGAATGACAATAAATCCAAGACATACTTGCACCCAGCAACTGGTTACTATTCTTCCCTTGACCTAACTTTATGTTCTCCGGTCTTACTCCCCTATTTCACTTGGAAAGTGACCGATGACTTGTGTGGCAGTGACCACTTTCCTATCATTTTCTCTTCCACACAACCTCCCAATACAGAGCGGCCACGTAAATGGAAGCTATCTAAGGCCAACTGGAACAAGTTTGATACTCTCTGCCAACAGACCATTACACATAATAAATTTGAGAATTGCAATGATCCTGTCAAACTTTTTACTTCTTTATTGCTTGATGCAGCTAAAGCATCTGTTCCTCAGACCTCGACAAATCCTAAACGCCCTGACAAGCCTTGGTACAATGATGAGTGTAAAAAGGCTGTCAAGGACAGAAAAGATGCCCTTAGACGATTTAACTTAAGACCTACATCCGAAAACCATAATCAATTCCGTATTTTCAGGGCAAAGGCACGAAGAATAATCAAAGAAAGTAAGCGCAAGTCATGGAGACAATATGTTTCAAAGTTAAATAGTAGGACCACTACAAAAAAGACATGGGATATGATTAGAAAGATAAATGGCAAAAGCTGTGATTCCATTCACCATCTTAAAAATGGGAATTCTTTCTCAGAATCACCACAAGAGATTGCAGACACTCTTGCTGCTTCTTTTGCCAAAAAATCTTCTCCTGAAAACTATTCAGAAAAGTTCCAAAGATTTAAAACCTCGGAAGAAAAGAAGAAGTTGAATTTCAATTCAACTAATTCAGAGCACTACAATAAACTTTTCACTCTTAAAGAACTCAAGTCAGCTCTGAATAAATCCCATGATTCTTCACCTGGCCCAGATAAGATTCATTATCAATTTTTAAAGCATTTACCTTTTACTTCTTTATCTGTTTTACTTGACCTTTTTAACGATATCTGGCAGTCAGGGGAATTTCCCATGTCATGGCGAGAAGCTCTTGTCATTCCTATTCCCAAACCAGGAAAGGATGCCAGTGAACCATCTAATTATCGTCCAATTGCTCTAACAAGCTGTCTTTGTAAGACTCTTGAACGAATGGTCAATGACCGCCTTGTTTGGTTCCTGGAGAAAAACAACCTTATCGTAGATGTCCAGAGCGGATTTCGTCGTCAACGTAGTACCATTGATCATCTTGTTCGCTTAGAAACCTTCATTAGGGAAGCTTTCATTATTAAGCAACATGTAGTATCTGTCTTCTTCGATCTTGAAAGCGCTTACGATACAACCTGGAAATTTGGAATTCTTAAAGATCTACATGATTTTGGTCTTCGAGGCCGCCTCCCTCTTTTTATTTCAGCGTTTTTAGATAAACGTTGTTTCCGTGTACGAGTCAGAAATACCCTTTCAGGAGCCCATAGACAAGAGATGGGAGTTCCTCAGGGTTGCATTCTTTCTGTCACCCTGTTTAGTGTAAAAATTAATAGCATTGTAAAAGCCATATGTCCCGGTGTGGACTGTTCCCTTTATGTCGATGACTTTGTTATTTGTTTTAGATCTCGAAACATGGACATCATTGAGAGACAGCTCCAACAGTGTCTGAAAAAACTTCAAAAATGGTCTGATGAAAATGGTTTCAAATTTTCAAAATCAAAAACCAAATGTATGCACTTTTGCAACCTTCGTAGTGTACACCCAGACCCCGAACTTTTTCTAGACAAAACAAAGATAGAAGTTGTCCCAGAGTTCAAGTTACTTGGCATCATTTTTGATAAGAAACTTTCCTTTCTTTCTCATATCACTTCACTAAAAAAGAAGTGCAAGAAAGCTCTGAATCTCCTGAAGGTCGTGGCACATTCTGACTGGGGTGCAGATCGAAAAGTCCTCTTGAGGCTTTATCGATCTCTCATCCGCTCTAAGTTGGATTATGGATCTATTGATTATGGATCAGCCCGAAAATATGTCCTTCGAATCCTTGATTCTATCCACCACGAAGGTCTTCGTCTTGCACTTGGAGCTTTTAGAACTTCTCCTGTAAACAGTCTCTATGCTGAGGCTAATGAACCTTCTCTGTCATGCCGGAGAGAAAAGCTTTCCCTTCAATATCTTTTAAAACTCAAGTCTAATCCTTTTAACCCAGCTCATAAAGTTGTTTTTAAACCTCAATACAAAGCCCTCTTTCAACGAAAGCCTAACACAATTCCTCCTTTTGGAATTCGCATGGAAACCCATGTTGAGAACCTTAACATTAACACAGAGGCAATTGCTGGTTTTAAAATCCCCGACACCCCGCTATGGACACAGAATTGTGCAGATTTTCGATTTGACCTTGCTACTAACAAAAAATCTGACACGGATCGCACGACCTTCCACTCTAAATATGGAGATTTGAAAGAACACTATTACTCTTTCAAACCGATCTATACCGACGGCTCAAAAGATGGTGATGCTGTGGGCTCTGCAGCTGTTTATGGAGACAAAGTATTAAAATGTCGCCTTCCAGACAAATCCTCTATTTTCTCAGCTGAAATAAAAGCTATTGATCTTGCTCTAAATTTAGTGGAGCAATCAAGGTCCAATCGTTTTATCATTTTCTCAGACTCCTTGTCAGTTTTACAAGCACTCTGTAATCAAAAATTTGAGAATCCTTTAATCTGCGACCTTCTTGAACGCATTTCTCAAAATTTAGCCTCAAATAGTCTGATGTTCTGCTGGCTTCCAAGCCACGTAGGCATCAGAGGCAACGAGCTTGCTGACAAGTCTGCCAAATCTGCACTTACTCTTTCCATTTCTGATTTTAAAGTTCCACACACAGATTTTAAATCTTCTATTTTGACACACATCCAATCTTCTTGGCAGTCCCAGTGGGATACAGACATCTATAACAAACTTCATTCAGTCAAGCCTTGCCTCGGTGAATGGTACCCCGCTTACAGGTCTGTTCGCCGAGAAGAAGTAATAATTGCACGTCTCCGAATTGGTCACTCACCCTTTACTCATTCCTGGCTCCTTGCCAGAGATAATCCCCCTGAATGTGTCCCTTGCAGCGCTGAATTTTCTATCAAACATATTTTAATTGACTGCATAGACTTCCAGCCAATTCGTTCTAAATACTTCAATTCCAACAGTGTCAAGGATCTCTGTGATACTGTCCATATTGAATCAAGTATTGCTTACCTGAAAGAGATTGGCCTTTATAATCGTCTGTGACATACATTTTATTTGAAATTCTTAGTATCCTTTTCACCTTCATTATTTCTATTTTAACTTGTCATTACAAATCCATCATTTATTCACACGATTCTTATTAAAAAAAAAAAGAAAACCCTTCTTTGAGTTTTCCGGTGGGGGGACTCGTTCATGGGTGTCTCCTGATCTGGGGAGACTCCATGTGCCTTCGTGCTCACATCGGAACATTCAAACCTCCACAGCTCCATTCTTTTACCACAATTTTAATTTTTTTTTTTGACTGAAGTTTACCGATAATTCACTTTATGCATACTTCCTAATTCAATTACTTTATTGTCATGAACATATTCAAACTTTATTCAGTTTAAACAACTCTTCCTTTATTATCTTTTAACGTAGATATGCGCGCTAAATGACCAAAGCTGTCGATGCGCCATAAAACAACATTCATTCATTCCATTAAATTTCAACGTATGAGAAGCGTACTCAACTTATGAGTAACGTACCTTCAGCGTACCTCTAGCGTGTTCAGCGTATGAGGGACGTATGATGAGCGTGAAATTCATACGTCGGCATACGCTGAAAATTTTTGTGCATGTTCAAAAAAATTTTTGGCCGTCAACGTACATCAGCGTACACCGACGTGCCCCGGCGTACTTGAAACGTATTCCAGCGTACCCATAGCGTGTTTCAGCGTATGTCAGCGTATGCCCAAAAAGTCCATACGGTCCTCATACGCTGGCTCTATACGCTAGAGTGTGACAGCGCCTTAAGAAAGAAGCGCTTACCTGGGAATCCAGAATCCCTTAAGAATGCATCAATACTCATCGTCTGGCAAATAGTGTTGAAGCAAATCTTAACTTTATCATACCAAAGTCCTAAAGTTAGGCGTGCCTCAAAGCTAGAAACACTGTTAAAACTCACATAATACAAGATCATCCAACCAGGGGTCGCAAACCCGACTATTTGAAGTATAAGCGCCATGACCCCGATGACAAGCGCAGCTATCAGCACTTTTCGTCGGGTTGTGAATCATTCCGCGACTGGCTTCATTGGTACGTCAGTTGAATCGTTGAATGTTTTACTCAGTTGATCTTTTTATATGTTTAATTTTTTGTTATCTAGTCTATTTTTGAATGATCTTATTTCTAAAGAAATATCTAAAGCAACTTTCCAGTAATTTTGTAAGGAATAGTTTATTTTTATTTTTATCGAAATCTGTTGTTATTATATAAATATATTTCGGATCTCACTCAATTGAATGACATTCCATTTACTCCCTATGTTATAATCTGGACGCTGTCACAACTTCTGCAAGGAAAAACAATGTGTTTTACCCGCAAATTAGTAGATATTCACGCTTCAGCACCTTTTAAAAGATTTGAAAATTTCGAAATGCATCTTTATTTATGCGCATTTAACACTTACCCCGTTATGTGTTAGAAATACTGAATTTGCAAACAGAGTGGATCAAGATCAGAGTGCACAAAACGTGCAGTCTGATCTTTGATTCACACAATCTGCTTTGCTGAGATATTGTAGTCAAGACTGACCTTCAAACAGCATCAATTGGGGTATTATTGCTACATCTAACATGTTTGTTGGGTTATTAGGTGTTCTGAGGGTTGTACCCATTTTTACCGGAACACGACTCCTTTAACCCATTACCACACAATCCCTACTTTTGACGCCCCTGAAAAAGAAGACCTTTGAAAACAGGTTTTCTTCCCTTCACAAAACAAATTTCGAAGTTTTAGTCACTTTTATTTTGTCGTCTGCAAATGCTTTCGATTTGGACAAACCTAAAAGTGTTGTTTGGTAATGAATTAAACCTTTACTCCATAGATACTCACTTCTACGCATTGCTTGTAGGAGCCTTTGGAAAACATTGTGGCAAAAGGTGAAATTGCTCGTGACGAGCAATTTCACCTTTTGCCACAATGTTTTCTATGCTATCAAAAGGTGTCATATACACATAAGAAAAGGCTTCATTCTTGCTGTTATTTAGGATCAATTAGAAAATGCCTTATGGGGTAAAGGGTTAAGGCCTGCAATACGTAAAAAAAAGAGGCACTACAGTTGCGTAAAGTATCGTTTGGAACCAGCCAGCACATTCCGCCCCGACTTATCCGAAACTTTTCGTTTTCAAGTTAATTTAATGTTTTGTGCAAGCCTACTGTAGGACAAAATCCAATGCAGTCGTAAAGTGTCGTTTCGGATTAGCAGGCCGGCGCGGAATGCGCAGGCTGATCCGAAACGACACTTTACGCACATGTGCGACTGTCCCTTTTCGCGTGCTGCAGACCATTTTTTCAGGCAAGGTTTTAAAATATAATCCATGTGAATTCAAAACGAATTTTTAGCATCATAGCAAAGCAGAATAAATGACAATTGACTTTGGACGGTATAGATTCAAAACCAAGCTGTACACACATTTTGTACAGTCTGATCTTGATCCATGCCGCCCGACCAAAACCTTATACTTTCAACTATGGCACGAAAAAGATGGGAAAATGAAAGAAGTAAGGGGAAGGGAGAAAAATCGTATTATTTAAGGAGCGGAATACGTGGAGGGATGTAAAGGGAAATGCTGGCGACCAGCAATTACACCTCATCCCACACCGTTTTTTCAAAGGCTCGGGGCTGCTTGACGATCGTTTCAATATTTTGACGTTTCGTGAAAGGTTCATTTTTTCCTTTTTTTAGGCCTGAAAGTGTCCTCGTCTACTATCACGACCACTGAGTAATATTTCGAAATGAAAGAGCGAGTTACTGTTGAGTGTTATGTACATACCCAGTTATTCCTAGCTTTGTTCATGTGTGTATCTATTTTTGAATGGTTTTCCCCTGTTGCTATTTTTAGAACTGAACTCTCTCTTGTAGAATATTGTGCTGGAAGTTTCCAGGCCTTTATACAATCTGATTACTAAGAATTATGCAACTGATTTTAACATGAATTTTCTGGAAGTTTCCCTGTTATTATAAAAGGAAAAGCTTTTTACATCTCAGTGTTCACTAGTTAATACATGATTGCCAGACTACAGTGGGGATTATCTTGTGTTTGTGTCATAAGTGCTTGGATTATATTCAGTTTGGATTCGGATCAGACTAGACTAAAGTGAGGATTACTTCGTGTGTTTGGATTACATTCAGTTTGGATCAGGATCAGACTGGAATTAAGACTGGAATAATTTGTCTTTTGGATTTAACATTTAAGGTATTGTTTTGTACTATTGTAATATTGTCACTGTTTATTTGATATTTTTGTTAATAAATTCTGTTAATTGTTATCGTTTGTTGCTGGCTTCTTCTTTCTAGTTACGCCTGACTCGTAACAGAAATTGGGGGCTCGTCCGGGATTGGAAACTAGACTAACGCATTCGTTTTCCTTTTGGGATTAACCATCGATTGGAAAATAAGACTAACGCATTCGTTTACTAATCAGTAATTATAATACAATTTTGTACTTGAATCCAGCAACAAACAAACATGTCTTTTGACTTAGATAAATTTACGGCTGAACCGTCTGTGGAGTTATTGAATTTGGGTAAAAAGACTGATTTGCTTAATCTTGCGAAGCACTATAAATTGTCTGAAATAAAATCTTCAATGCGTAAACATGAAATTAAGAATATTTTGGTACAATATTTTGTTGATGAGGAGATTTTCAATGAAAATGCTCTTTCCCTGATAGTTGACGTTCAGTCAGTTTCAAGTTCGAAAGAACTTCAGATCAGACAGTTAGAAATAGAAAGAGAAAGGGAAAGAGAAGAAAGAGAAAGGGAAAGACAGAGAGAAGAAAGAGTAGAGAGAGAGAAAGAAAGAGAAAGAGAAAGGGAGAGAGAAGAAAGAGAAAGGGAAAGAGAAAGGGAGAGAGAAGAAAGGGAAAGGGAAGAGAGAGAGAAGGAGAGAGAATTTCAATTAAGAATGAGGGAAATAGAAATGCAAGAAAGAGCAAATCAGCCCAAGCAAAAGATTGAATACAATTTCGATGTTACAAAACATATTAGGCTTGTTCCTCCATTTCAAGAAAAAGAAGTTGATAAATACTTCCTACACTTTGAAAAAGTTGCAGAAAACTTAAATTGGCCAAGAGAGCACTGGACTTTGCTTCTGCAAAGTGTTTTGATAGGCAAAGCTCGTGAAATTTATACACAACTAGGTGTTGAACAATGTCATCATTATGAGACTGTTAAAGAACTTATTCTCAAAGGTTATGAGCTGGTCCCAGAAGCATATAGACAAAAATTTAGAAATTGTAAAAAAGATTCTAACCAGACTCATGTTGAATTTGCTAGAAACAAAGAACAGTTATTTGATAGATGGTGCTGTTCTAAGAAAATAGACCAAAATTTTGATAAACTCAGACAACTTATGTTAGTTGAAGAATTCAAACGTTGTATTCAATTTGATGTTAAGACATTCTTAGACGAAAAACAAGTTGAAACTTTAGAAGAAGCAGCTCGTCTGGCTGATAATTACTATCTTACACATAAAGTTTCTTTTATTGCTAAAGCAAAACCTACTTCCTCACATCCCCAAAATAAATTTACGTCTGGTAATTCATCTGGCGTGCCCAGTCAATCCAGTACACCCAAACCCAATTCTACTAGTGAAACCAAAAGTCAATATCCCCTATCTCGACCCACTTGTAACTATTGTAAGAAACCTGGTCACCTTGTTTCTGAATGTTTGAAATTAAAAAGGAAGTTAGAAAGTGATGAAGCCAAACCAACAGGGCTCACCACTCTTAGGCCAAGGCCACAGTCTTCTATCAAAACCAATACAATTGACATAGTCACAAAACCCAAGTCTGATTCTACTATGGAGATTTTTGAACCATTTATGTTGAATGGTTTTGTATCACTTTCAGGTGATAATTGCCCACCTACCCCTATTAAAATTTTAAGAGACACAGGAGCTTCTCAATCTCTTATTTTAGCAGATATACTGCCTTTTTCTGAGAAGACTTCTTCCGGTACTAGTGTCCTTATTCAGGGTGTAGAGTGTGGAACTGTTAATATCCCTCTCCATCATGTTAATTTGTCATCAGATTTGGTTACTGGGCTTGTGGTTATTGGTATTAAACCTTCCTTACCATTTAAAGGTGTCCATTTACTGCTAGGCAATGACTTAGCTGGAGATAAGGTTGTGGTTAATCCACTTGTTACTGACACACCAAATATAGGTCAAACAGATGACCCTATCGAGCAGGAAATTCCTGACTTGTATCTTTCTTGTGCAGTTACCCGAGCTATGGCTAAAAAGGCCATTTTGAAAAACTCAAACTCTGACATTGACTTGACGGATACTTTTATCGGTCAATATTTTAATAATGAGATTAAAAAGTCTCTTGATCCCAGTTTGTCCGATACTCAGACAGACTCGTCAATGTCTTGTCATTTACCACCACGGTCTATTGACCAAGGTCATGACACGCTGTCAAAGTCACAGCTTATCCAGGAACAGCAAACTGATCCTGAGATTTCAAAATTAATTTTTAGGGCTTTACCTGAAGATGAAATTTCACAGGTCCCAATGTGTTACTATATAAAGCATGGGATTCTTATGAGAAAATGGCGACCATTTGATGTCCCAGCTGATGATGAATGGGCTGTTTACCACCAAATTGTGGTTCCAAAGTCATATCGTCATGAAATACTAAGTATAGCCCATGAAAGTCCTATGTCAGGTCATCTAGGTATAAACAAGACCTATCACAAAATTATTACTCATTTTTATTGGCCTGGTCTCAAATCAGATGTCTCTAAATATTGTAAAACTTGCCATACATGTCAAATGGTAGGTAAACCCAACCAAACCATTCCCAAAGCTCAATTACAACCTATTCCTGCTTTTGATGAACCTTTCAGTAGGATACTTATAGATTGTGTTGGTCCTTTATCTCGAACCAAGTCAGGAAATGAGTATCTCTTAACAATTATGTGTACTTCTACACGTTTTCCTGAAGCTATTCCTTTAAGAAACATCAAAACAAAGTCAATAGTCAAAGCTCTTATAAAATTTTTCACATTTGTTGGTCTTCCAAAATCAGTTCAGTCTGATCAAGGGTCAAATTTTATGTCTGGTATATTCCAACAGGTTATGCATGAATTAGGGATCGAGCAATACAGGTCATCCGCCTATCACCCTGAAAGTCAAGGTGCTTTAGAAAGATTTCACCAGACATTAAAAAATATGATAAGGTCATATTGCTTTGACACTGAAAAAGATTGGGATGAGGGTATCCATATGTTACTATTTGCAGTCAGAGAATCTGTACAAGAATCTCTTGGTTTCAGTCCTTTTGAATTAGTTTTTGGCCATTCTGTTCGTGGACCTTTAAAACTTTTGAAAGAGAAATTTCTCTCAAATGATGAAACACCTTTAAATTTACTGCAGTATGTTTCTGACTTCAGAAATAGACTGTCTAGGGCATGTGAGGTTGCTAGGTCTAATCTTAAAACGTCTCAGGGCAAAATGAAAGCAAGATATGACAACCATGTTATTGATAGAAAATTTAAACCAGGTGACAAAGTCCTTGCTCTTTTGCCAATACCTGGCAGACCTCTACAGGCAAGATATTTTGGACCCTACACTATTGACAAGAAAACAAGTGATTTAAACTATATAATTAATACTCCAGGAAGGCGTAAAAACAAACAAATGTGTCATATAAATATGTTAAAGGAATACTTTGACAGAGATAGCTCTATTTCAAAACCAATTACAGTTGTAAACACTGTCCCACAAGAATCAAATGTATCTGATCTTGAAGTAAATTCGGACTTTATTGATAAATCTGATCCTGGTCCATCTAAACTTGAGAATTCTGATATTTTGAGAAACCTCGACAACAAACTTTCTCACTTGGAACCATCGCAGCAGGAAGAGCTGAAACAGTTGATACATGAATATGAACATTTATTTCCCGATATCCCCACAAGAACAGATAAAATCTATCATGATGTCATTGTGGAAGATTCTAAACCAATAAAGCAACATCCATATAGGATGAATCCTTTGAAACAGAAATACCTCCAAGATGAAGTAAAATACTTACTGGAAAATGACTTTATTGAACCTAGCCAGAGTAATTACAGTTCACCATGTATATTAGTACCCAAATCAAATGGAACTTATAGAATGTGTACTGACTATCGTAAGGTGAACTCTGTGACAAAAACAGACTCTTTTCCAATACCAAGAATTGATGACTGTATTGACAAAGTTGGAAATTCTAAATATGTCACCAAATTCGACCTGCTAAAAGGATTCTGGCAAGTTCCACTGACTGATAGAGCAAAAGAAGTATCAGCCTTTGCTACTCCAAACGGTCTGTACCAGTACAAAGTTATGCCGTTTGGGATGAAAAATTCTCCTGCAACGTTTCAGCGACTTGTAAACAACGTTATATGCGGATTAGATGGCTGTGATGCATATATTGACGACGTCATCATCTACTCAGACAGTTGGAGTGACCACCTTCAAAGAATCAGGAAGTTCTTCGACAGACTCAGTAAAGCGAAACTGACTGTGAATCTTGCAAAAACTGAATTTTGTCATGCTACTGTAACATTTCTAGGACATCTTGTGGGACAGGGTCAAGTTAAACCTTTAGAAGCTAAAGTCAATGCTATCTCTGAGTTTCCTGTGCCTAAATGTAAAAGACAGCTGATGCGATTTCTTGGTATGGCTGGCTACTACAGGAAATTCTGTAAAAATTTCTCGGGTATTGCTGAACCTTTAACAAATTTACTTAAGAAAAGCACAAAGTTCAAATGGAATGACAAATGTCAAGATGCATTTGATCGTCTGAAAGCCATACTAAAGAGCGCACCAGTTCTCTTGGCACCTGATTTTGACAAATGTTTCAAATTAGCTGTTGATGCAAGTGATGTTGGTATTGGTGCTGTTCTTTTACAAGAAGATAATAATGGTATTGATCACCCAGTTTGTTACTTTTCTAAGAAATTTAACAAACATCAGAAAAATTACTCTACCATAGAAAAAGAGTGTCTTGCCTTAATTCTGGCAATCCAGCAGTTTGAAGTTTATTTAACCTCTTCAACTTCACCAATTGTTGTATTCAGTGATCATAACCCTTTAAGTTTTCTGCACAAACTTAAGAATAAGAATCAAAGGTTACTGAGGTGGAGTTTATTGCTTCAAGAGTTTAATCTTGACATAAGACACATAAAAGGGAAAGATAACATTATACCAGATGCTCTTTCAAGAGTTTGAAATTTCAATAGTCATTTTTCCCTAAATCAAGTTTAAACTGTTTTTTTCTTTTAAATTGTACTTTCATTACCTTGACTATTTTCATTAGTCTAAAATAATTAATATTTGAGTTTGTTATTTCCTATGTATACTTCAGATAAAGTATCATATACATGTATATAAATAATATTGCAAAAAAAGAACGATTTATTTCATAAACCTTTCTTTTTCTTTTCAAGGGGGGAAGTGTTATGTACATACCCAGTTATTCCTAGCTTTGTTCATGTGTGTATCTATTTTTGAATGGTTTTCCCCTGTTGCTATTTTTAGAACTGAACTCTCTCTTGTAGAATATTGTGCTGGAAGTTTCCAGGCCTTTATACAATCTGATTACTAAGAATTATGCAACTGATTTTAACATGAATTTTCTGGAAGTTTCCCTGTTATTATAAAAGGAAAAGCTTTTTACATCTCAGTGTTCACTAGTTAATACATGATTGCCAGACTACAGTGGGGATTATCTTGTGTTTGTGTCATAAGTGCTTGGATTATATTCAGTTTGGATTCGGATCAGACTAGACTAAAGTGAGGATTACTTCGTGTGTTTGGATTACATTCAGTTTGGATCAGGATCAGACTGGAATTAAGACTGGAATATTTTGTCTTTTGGATTTAACATTTAAGGTATTGTTTTGTACTATTGTAATATTGTCACTGTTTATTTGATATTTTTGTTAATAAATTCTGTTAATTGTTATCGTTTGTTGCTGGCTTCTTCTTTCTAGTTACGCCTGACTCGTAACATGAGGAACTAAGATCAGATGGTTAGCCGAGTGTAATTTGATATCGGTGTATGGAAAATCAAAGTACTGAAAGTACTGTTGGAAGGCGAGTTTAGAATATAGGCATAACATATTGAAATACATTTTCCTGTACTTAAATCGCCTCTCCTAATACAGCAAAGTCTATAGAGTTGGCAATGTTCCTGTGCAATGAAGACCAGTTTACCATCCTGAGTTTAAACAAACTTTAAGAAGGCTTGTGAAAATATGTTGAAAAAAATTAAAACGAATGGACTTTTCTGAAACTCCTTTCCATTTCATTTGAAGGAAAAGTTTTATGTGATGGCAAAGAGTTTTAATTTGCTGTTACCCGTATATGTTTTTACGTTGTATAGAAACGTAGATCTAACCCTCTATTACCCCAATAATGAATTTAAAAGTTCTAGGAAGAAGACTTGAGAACTTTTGGTCTGAAAAGGAGAATACGGTGCTAATTGACATTTTTTCCTTTTCCTAAAATGTCTTCCATCCTATTTCATACAGGTTCCATCAATGGTGCCAGATCAAAAACTTGCTACCTGAAAATGCGTTCAATTTTGGAAAGTCTGAATTTTTTTCTTCGTGTAAAGAGTCAAGAAAGTTTCTCATTTTCAAAAATAAGTTTTTAAATGGCCTCTTTCTCAGAGTTGTTAAAACTGTACTTGATGGGGTATGGTAAAGGATTAAAGAATAGTTTTTGCTTGAAGATGCAATCAATTTTGATAGGTCTTAAACTGTAATTCTGCAATGAGATGATTAATTTCTTGAAAGTCTTTACCATTTTATTCCATAGATAATTTTATTGAGAGAGCAAAGAGTTTTTAGAAAGGTACATTTTAGAGTATAGAAACTGAGATTCAGCCTTTTAGATCACAATACTGACTTTCAACAATGTTGAAGAAGAGGCTTTTCAAAGCATTGTAGGAAAAGTAGCAAATAATGATAATCAACCTTTTGTTTGACTTTCCTACAATGTTTTCCATCTAAGTAACCCTTTACAAAACCCTTCAGAAAATAACAAAAAATTAGGACCGTCTACATTAAAGCATTTAAAGCAGATAATAAGTTAAGAGCACCTGAAAATGTGCCGTTTGGCTGGGAAAAAGTACAAAACATAGTGGTAAAAAGAGAAAATACTGGTGACTAGCGTTTTTTTCCTTTTCCAAAAGTATTTTGAAACTTTTTTTCCCTTGAGGTAGTCAAAATTTCAGTATCGTTCAGTTAAAAGGCTTTTTTTTAAATTTTTACCATTTTATTTGAAATATACTTTATCAAGACTGAAAAAGACTTTCAAAACAAACGACTTTCAATGTTCAAAACGGAGATTCAACATTTAGATTACAATACATGTGCTGGGTTTTAATGACCTTAAAGAATGGGGCTTTTTAGAAAGGGTATTTTGAAAGCATGCAGGAACATGAGAAAATACTGGCAACGAACATTTTCTCCGTTTTGCGCAATGTTTACCATCCTATCAAGAATAACCAACCAACATCATTTGACGGTTGACTTCTTAGGTCCTATAAGGAACGTCAGAAGGTGTTCTTCGTATATACGATTCTTGTAATCTATGACTCTGTTAACTCTTATACTAGAGTGCTGGATTGATGAAAATGCCATTTTACATCTCGGGAAAAATGCTTAATTATTGCAACCTCACCCTGGGCTGTTTTGGTCGGGTTATTACAATATAGCTAATCCGACATAAGTTTGCATATTCTATGCAGAGTATAGAATCGTCTGCCTGGTCTTCAAAAGAGACAGGTGTAATAAACGATTTAAGAGTTCATTGACATTAACGCTTGTCTTTCATTAATCCCGCGTAACCGGAATTTACGTTCAGCTTGTCGGCAAACATGAAAGCAAAATGATTGCCAACTCGTCAATATTGAGATACACCCTATTCCTTTGTTCGACAAAAATATACACAGATACAGGCCCTTGGTCCGTGTTCTTAGAAAATCATGAACACGTCCGATGCACTCTAGGACAGTGGGATTCTCCCTGTCAAGTTAATTTTATCATTGTGTTATTCAGTTTTGGAAAAAAAGTGTATAGTTGAAGGAAATTATTTCGAAGAAAATAAATGGGGATATATAAGGTAAAGATTTCAGTTCTAATAATGACGGAGGTAAGTGATTATGATAAATCATTGCGATAAGCGTTTATTCTTTACCTGACAAAGAAATTTCAGAATAAGTTGAATTTGAAAGCACTGATTCATACAGATGACAAATTCAGGGTGGCCCAAATTAGCGACAAAATTTGTTCTTGATAGGGTAGAAACATTGTGGTAAAATGAAAAAAAAAAAAATCCGATTTCCGATTGTAATTTCCCCTCTCCTCTCGATGTTTTTGAAAGCTTGATTTTCAGAGTCGTTTCAAGGTAAAGGGTTAAATATTTATGAATAATTGCTGAACGTTAAGCAACGTGACGACCAAAAGAAAAGGTTAAAATTCTTTGCATGTTAACTCATTACCAAACGACAAATTTGTAGACTGGTCCAAATTGAAAGCATTTGCAGACCACAAAATAAAAGTGACTGAAAAATCGAAATTTGACTTGGAAAGGGTTGAAAACATTGTGGAAAAAGGAGAAAATGCTGGTTACCAGCATTTTCTCCTTTTCCCACAGTGTTTTCTAAAGGCTTCTTTCTCAAGGGCGTCAAAAGTAGGGATTGTGTGGTAATGGGTTAAAACGGTTACAGATCATGTTATTGTCATTTTTGACGTAGTAAAATCCGATCATACTCGTATATAAGGAAAGAGGTGATCAGCCTGTAAGCCAGGCTATACATCGGTACATCATACTGACCAGAACTACTTTGGAATGACACATCTATTGTGATTTAAACTGATTTACCTTTTTCTTTTCACGGGTCTCCGTAATCAAAATTCGGCCACGCCGATGCGTAACAATAACCTAGTCATTAATCATAAAGTCAAGCACAACTTTGATAAAAGAAAAATATTTCTTTGAAAGAGAAAATTTTGTTTAAACGCTTGATTCAAAGGAATTTATTTCAATTTTACTTCTCACAAAGACAGAATAAGGTTGCCAACAGAGGAAAGGGGTCTATCAGCGGTACGTCATTCAAAGAAGCTATCCGATTGGTTAGTTCTGGGATAGTAAATTTACATGTACGATCCCACTGGTTAGTTGTTTATGCGTTGTGAAGTGGAAGTAGGTCCAAATGACGTCATGTTAGTAGCTTTCGATTGGCTTATAATAGCTATGGTTTATCTGTTGCTGTAGTGAAAATACCGATTTTCACGTTCTTGTTGCCTAGGTAAATTGCTCGCGCCTGGCAACCAGATGGGAAAATATGACGTCATTTACCTTAGATTTCTCGCCCATGACGTATTATTGCAATGCGTTGCTATGCGGGAGGGTTACGCCAAAGGGAATAACGGAAAAGAACTGTACTAGATTTTGATAAAACTCCTCCCAGAAAGGGTTAAAAGCATGAAATAAACAGATTTCTTTTTTTTCGGTGAAAGATCGAAATTTATTTCATCTCGTGAACACCATCGGTAATATTTTCACGAGTGGCGCAGCCACCAGTGAAAATATTACCGATGGTATCCACTCGATGAAATAAATTTCGATCTTTCACCGAAAAAAACAAATATCCTCTATATATATAACTTTCAGCGACAACTTTTTGCAGTTGAATAATAGTACACAAAATAAAACAATTAGGAACAGATTTAGTTGGAGGCATCTCCGTTTTTATGACTGGCGGGTGAATATGAAAAAATAATATTAACTGGCGGGAGAATATTAAAGAATAATATTTTGACCAGTCAAATTGCAAATCGATATTTTTAGGTAGTTTGAAACTCAAAGGGACCCTCTACATTTTGGAGTCTTGAAAAATTCCGTATCGAATTTCATACTTTTCGAAATCTCAAAGAATGACCATTACCAAATGTCACATTGAAAATTAGAATTTTTCTTCGACAAGAAAAGGTATTTTTACCTATAATTCCAGTAATGTTATTTTTTTGTTCTGAAACTCAACTTTCTCCGACAGTTTCGCACAGTGACTAGAACAGGAACCATAACTCGACAAGTACATGATTTCAGTACCTTATTTTAGTTAAATATGAGGCCGTTAATTTCTCTTTTTTTTTTACAAATGATATAATGAATGAATGAATATCTTTATTGACTTATACATATTGTACATAGTCAGTTACAACCAAATTAATTTCAAAATGCCCCACGTGATACAATTCTCTCTCTTTCTCTCTCTCTCTCTTTCTCTCTCATTCTCATTTTCTGTCACTGTTCTTTCGCTCTCAAAAAATACTTTTAAACCATACCTTAGATATCGCTTTTGTCACTTTTATACTAGTTTTTGATGTCAGAGTTGTCCATTGTTCTCTTCTGTAGTGTCAATTCTCGGATAGTTTGTCTCACTTATATTTTAGGCAAAGCTTAAAGTTTTATACCATTTCTGATGAGATATTCGTTCAGAATCAGCTGAAACTGAGACTCCAGGGTAGAGCTCTATTTTCTTAAATGTTTTTTTTTTTCGCTACCATTTTCTAAGTCAGCCCAGAATAAGGTTAACCCTTTCCCAAACAATCCCTGGTTTTTACGACACAGAGATAGAAGGTTTTTGAAAACATTGTGGGAAAAAGAGAAAATGCTGGTAACCAGCATTTTCTCCTTTTCCCACAGTGTTTTCTACCCTACTCGAAACAAATTTCAATGTTTTAGTTAACTTTATTTTGTTGTCTGCAAGTGCTTCAATTTGGACAAGGCTAAAATTTTGTAATTTGGTAATGGGTTAACTGATGTTTGGTCAGTCATTGGGCAGTAAGCCTTAACTCATTACCAAACGACAAAATTTTAGGTTTGTCCAAATCGAAAGCATTTGCAGACGACAAAGTAAAAGTGTCTGAAAATTTGAAATTTGTTTTGTGAAGAGTAAAAAACATTGTGGTAAAAGGAAAAAATGCTTGTTACTAACATTTTCTCCTTTTCCCACAATGTTTTCTATGGGCTTCTTTCTCAGGGGCATCAAAAGTAGGGATTGTGTAGTGATGGGTTAAGACTCTGTGCCTTTTTGACCGTAGAAGTTAATCTATTACAATAAATCCAAATAAAAACAAGATGGTGCATCGATAGTTGAAATTTTTGCTATTCAAATAACAGTTACTGCACTTGCATGGGGATTGTTTTCGTAAATTGTTTGATGAAGTGTCCCAGATATTGAATCATCGAAATAAAAAAAAAACAAAACAGACAGGGCAATCAAAAGCTACAGTTTTTGCTGTTCATATAAATTACGACCAAAGTTATTGTACTTGCAAAAGAATCTGTTTTAATAAATAGCAAATCTCTTCCTCGAAATAGCCCTAAACTTTCCACCTTTTTTAAGCTGTTTTCTTTTTTTCCATATATTTCAACACTGCATTGAATGTAAAGAAGTCAAAACTTCTTAAAATTTCACCTCGTTTTGCGGTAAAACCGTTCTAGATTTTAAATCAAAGCGTTGAGAACAATGAAGTGGTGTTTGTCAAGGAAGCCATTGTGTGAAATTAACAATTTGAAAGAAAGAGAGAAATATTATTCAAATATTGGCTTAAAAGTCAACCTATTAACTAAATAAATACCTTTTTCTATTGAAGGGATAGAACCCGTAACACAGTTTAGGTTATTTGTGTATTGGTGGTCTCCCTTTGATAATTAGGAGTAAGGAGTAACGTCTCTTGACAGTAGGATATATGATGGACAGAGAGAAGCCATGTGAAAGTATCAAATAAAGGTAAATTTGTATCGGAAAACTATGATTTTTTAAAATATCCTTGGCGGTTCACACTTAACGTGGTGGACCCGTAATAGAAAACAGCCATTTCTAATATAATAGTATCCTACAAAATTTGCTAAGATTGAAAATGAGTATTTTCTTTTTACTTCTTTCACCACCCTTTCCTTTTTGTCCTTCCTAGAATTATCATTTATATATCTAGAACCACTATATTCTCATTACAAAGGGATTATGATATTTACCTCCCTTTTCTGGAAGCTAACAAAAGTATCAACAATTAATTTCAAGGTAGACATCAAAGGAATTTCCGGTCGGTTAAAAACGTGAAAAGTATTATATCTGTAGTATAACTGTCTTTATCAACTGTCAAGAAATTTTATTCCATGCTGCACTAGAAGTATTGCGGGTCCACTACCCTAATTCCCAACCTTACAATAAATTATTTCGATCTATAAATATTTCATGCCCAATCAAATGGAGAAGTGGGCAATTATGGGAAGAACAAGCCATGCGATGAACTGGTTTTTGAGCAAAAAAGCCCAGAACATAGAGATCGGTACATAAATATTGTATCATTGTGCCATGAGTACGCTATTAGCGGGTGAAGCAAATTTCAACAAAAAATTAGCACTTCCCTGATAGATGGCCTCACCCAGTGTATTTTAAAATGCCATGCCCAATTACATATGTATGAGTGCTACCGAAAAATTTATTTGCCCGAGAAAAATTGGGTTCTATGGGGTTTATTTCCTACGGCTTTGCACAAAATACGATACTTGGTCTTCAAAATTCATTAGTGGTAATTGTTTTCGACATATACCACAAAAATGAAATTCCGACTTCAATCTGGGTTTAAGTCTAAATCTAGAAGGGGATGGTTATAAAACGTGTGTCTTCCGGTTGGTCGCAAAGCGTCACACGCATCACGTCTTTCTCACATTGACCTGATTGGTCAAAATGACGAAAATTATCTACTGATTTGAGTTTTACCTAAAGATCAGCGTAAGTTTAATTAGTACAGTTTCTTTAAGTTCCTACTTACTTCAGTGTATTCGTCTGTTTTTGTAAAAAAATATATTTATAATATATCTATCTATGATCCGAGTAAAATACGGGCGTTACCTAACTGTCCAATACAACTCTACAGATTTTTTCCGTATCAGCCTAGTACGAGTACCGTGTGTGGAGAATAGTTGTTTGCCAAAATCTTAACAGTTTCGGCCAGCATGACGAGGCACGAAAAAGCCATTGTTAGTGTATTTGTACTTATTTCATCCACTATTTGTCATGTTTTTTTAAATTTTTTTTCAAAAGTTGATTCTATGCAGATACTGATTTTATCCAATATCAATCGAATATTAACGACCGAAAAAAACGTGAATTAATGCTATTATTGCATATGGTAAAGGTATTTTAACAATACTTTACAAAGATAACAAAAATATTTCCATAGAAATGCAAACAAGAGAACTTCAAAAGTGTTGTACCTAAATGGGTCAAAACCTGAAGTCAGTGAAAAAAAATTTGTTACGAGCAGTGAAGGTCCGTTAGTCCTTTATGCCAGTTTTGAGTCTTTCTTGGTATATAATAAAAGGCATATACAACAGTCTGCATTTCTACCCTTCCCAAACCAAATTTTAATTTTTGACGGCCGTTTTAATTTTGTCGTTTGCTAACTGTTTTCAATTTGAAACAGTCTAAAATTTTGTCGTTTAGTAAAGTGTTAAACGTCATTCAGTGAAGTGTATTTAAATTAGCCGTCGAAAGAGGTCGAACATATAGCACTTGGCGCAGAAAGAGTTAAACCCCCTCTCAGAGCATTGCAACGTCATGAATTAATTTGGCAGGAAAAGATACGTAATGTTTTTTATTTTTTGGAAAATTAAATGAACATGTTTTTTTAGTTGTATTCGTATTTGACTGACTTGACTGTTTCACTACCAACTACATAAATAGAGAAGAGTACATTATGTCGATTTGTTAAAACTATTTAACGATGTTGGGAGAATTTTCAAGCCTCGGAGAGATTATCTACGAAATAATTCCATTTTATTCGTACATTATTTTAGATTTGTCGTCTGCAGATGCTTTGAATTTAGAAAAGTCTAAAATTTGCTGCTTGAGAAAAATATATGATTTCGATGTGTTTGATAAAATTCCTCTAGAGAAAAACGTCATGCTTACCACCTTTGTAATTGAAATATATATGCCACCCTGTTTTTTGCAGCCTAATCTTTGTTAACGATCTATGATCTTGAGTGTTTTGAGATCTTTTATTTTTTTCTGGTCTTGGAATATGTTGGAAACAAATAATGATTTTGTATTTGAAATCTAGTGGAAGCTTGGGAGAGCATGCAAGCGGCATCAGGAGGCGAGCGAGCGAGACAATTTGGGAGAAGGAGGGAAGCGAGCGAGGGAGTTAGGGAGCAGGAGGCGAGCGAGCGAGTTTGGGATCAGGAGATGAGCGAGCAAGTTAGGGAATTAGGGAACAGATGGCGAGCAAGCTTTTCAGGAAGTTAAAGAGCGGGCGGCGAGCAAGCTAGCGAGGCAGTTAAGGAGCAAGAGGCGAGCAAGCGAGCGAGGAAGTTAAAGAGCGGAAGGCGAGCAAGCTAGCGAGGCAGTAAGGGAGCAGGAGGCGATCAAGCAAGCTAGCGAGTTTGGGAGCAGGAGGTTAGCGAGCAAAGTAGGGCAGAAGGCGGGCAAGCTTGCGAGAAAGTTAAAGAGCGCGAGGCGAGCGAGCTTGCGAGGGAGTTAGGGAGCAGGAGGCGATCAAGCAAGCGAGGATGTTAGGGAGCAGGGAGCTAGCGAGGGAGTTAGGGAGCAGTAGAGAGCCTCTGTTACACCGTTTGAATACGTCTTTTATTCCAAGCCGTTTAATTTTATTTTTCGCTTTTTATGTAACATAAACAAATATATGCAAAATATACAGCCTTATTTCTTTTTTAGATATCAGAATGAATGATTTCATACAAATACATTTTTTTACTTATTTCAGTACCACACAATTCCATGTTTTGGCGACTTTTTTTCTGGTTCGGTAAATCATAGGATTGTTTGGTAAACGGTTTAATCTCCGTACATCCTTATTTGAATTTTTGTTCACCCTCCCCCATCTTCATGTGTTGACATGTGAGAGTCGGGGAGATATCCCTCTCCACAACTTACGCATTTTGACGTCATGTAGGGTCAAATTTGTGCAAGCAGCCACACATGAGCAGCAGACAATCTGAAAAGCAGCCAACACGGGTCCATCCGTGCATATTTCTGTTTTACTTACCTTGTGCATAGTAGTTAACTGTCTAATGCAGGCAGATGTCACTTGATGGATATGATTTTACTGTTGTGACACCTACACAACAGCATCCTTTGTCACAAGCGACCATCTATCACATCGTGTTTACTTGAAACAAATTGGTAATTACGAGCAGAATTCTCCGTCGCTCACAGATTGACTGCAGCTGTTTATGTATCACTGCTTGCACAGAAGACTGTATTTTTCTGTTGTTGTTGTTGTTTTTTTTTTTTAATAGAAATAAACTAAAAGTTTACTGAAATAAAAGAACTTTACCTATCGAAACCATCATATTAGAAACACTATAAACTACAAGTAGTCCATATCGTGGACAACAGGCAATCTGTAAACAACAGCCACTTTTAAAATTCTCCTTCAGTGGCTGCTGTACAGATCTGACTGTACATGTAATAAAAGTTTAGAAAAAAAAAGCTATGATTTTTATTTTGCAAAGGAGAAAAAAGATTCAGAATAAACAATGAAAAATAGATAAATAGATAAATAAACTGTATAGAAAAGAAATAATAAAGTTCAAACCTTCCAAGAGCTTGAATACGAAAACAACGAACAAGTTAAAAGTAATTGAAATATATTTACCATGTTATTAATAGCAAATCCCTAAAATTTCCCAGTTTTTGTCGAATTTCACTGTATTGAATCATTGATTAAAATCTTGTGTAATCGGTCATTTGCCTTGGTTATGATTTACATCCAAAGATAATTCCTTTTGAGTTACTATACTTTCTTTTTCTTTTTCAAAGCCCGGTAGTAAGGTCAGTAGTGGAAAGGACGTGAAACAAGGTAGTAAGGTTGGTAACGTACAGGGCTTGAGACAAAGTAGTAAGGTCGGTAACGCACAGGACGTGAGACAAAGTATTAAGGTCGGTAGCAGACAGGGCGTGAAATAAGGTTGTAAGGTCCGTACCTTACAAGACTCGAGACAAGGTAGTAACTTCGGTAACGTATAGGACGTGAGACAAGGTAGTAAGGTCAGTAACGTACAGGACTTTCGACGAGGTAGTTAGGTCGGTAGCGTACAGAACGTGAGACGAGGTAGTAAGGTCGGTAGCGTACATGACGTGAGACAGGATAGTAAGGTCGGTAGCATACAGGACTTGACACAAAGTAGAAAGGTCGGTAGCGTATAGGACATAGGACGAGGTAGTAAGGTCAATAGCGTGAGTGTAGGACAAAACCCCCCTGGACAAAACCCCCCTAGGACAAAACCCCCCTAGGATAAACCCCCCCTAGGACAAAACCCCCATCATATATAAAGAGCATATAAAGAGCTCATATTTTTTCATGCTTTCCATATTTTTTGCCTTTTTACTTATTTCTTAAACAGGTTTAGACAAAATGGAATAAAATTTCATTGTACTTGCAATAGGAAAACTGAACTTTTAACTTGGTATTTGGGTGGTCAGAGGACAAAATTTTGTAAAAGTAATTTTGAAAAAGTACATAGTGTTGGATAGAAATCAGTGTGGGAAAAGAAGAAATGACAAGCATTTTTTTTCTTTTCTCATACCACTTTCTAAAAGGGGGGTCAACAATATGCACGGCTAGTGACGTGAAAAGAAAACACACCGAATTGGTCTAATTCAAAACTTTTATAATACGCAAATGAAGCTCATCAAACAACACCATGAATTTCAGTAGTAAAATACCATGTAACCATATAATGTATTAGAGCCTGTGCGTGGCGTTTCCAATTGTTATACATAGCATAAAAGTGAAGACTCAGATCAAAATATTCTAAATGCAGTCATAAAGAAAAAAAAATTAAAGAAAAAAAAATTTTTTTTTAAACACATTTCTGCTCATAAAGAAAAAAAAAAAAAACATTTTTAAAAGCACATTTTTGGTCATAAACACAATTTTAAGAAAAAAAAAAACTTAAAAAATCAATTAAT
The DNA here is from genome assembly GCA_943736015.1 of Tridacna crocea. NCBI lineage: Eukaryota > Metazoa > Mollusca > Bivalvia > Cardiida > Cardiidae > Tridacna > Tridacna crocea. The sequence continues at coordinate 10,207,244 of OX031060.1, read as the reverse complement.
TATTTTTTACAACCAGGGGGAGTTTGTCCACTTTTCACTTAAGGGTGTGGGCGTTTTGTCCATGGGGGTTTTGTCCAGGGGGGTTTTGTCCTAGGGGGGTTTTGTCCAAGGGGGGTTTTGTCTGTACCCCCAATAGCGTACAGGATGTGAGACGAAGTAGTAAGGTCAGTAGCGTACAGGACGTGAGGCAGGGTAGTAAGGTCGGTAACATGCAGGACTTGACACAACTTAGTAAGGTCAGTAACGTACAGGACTTGAGACATAGTAGAAAAGTCGGTAGCGTACAGGACGCGAGAAAAGGTTGCAAGGTCGGTAACGCACAGGACATGAGACAGGATGGTAAGGTCACGACAAGGAAGTAAGGTTGGTAGCGTACAGGACGAGGGACGTTAGTAAGGTCGTTAGCATACAGGACGCAAGACAGGGTAGTAAGGTCAGTGGCGTACATGACTTGGGACAAGGTAGTAAGGTCGGTAGCGTAAAGGACGTGAAACAGGGTAGTAAGGTCGGTAACGTAGTGGACGTGAGACAGAGTAGTAAGGTCGGTAGCGCAGTGGACGTGAGATAGAGTAGTAAGGTCGGTGGCGTACTTGACTTGAGACAAAGAAGTAAGGTCGGTGGCGTATGGGACTTAAGGCAAAGTAGTAAGGTCGGTAGCGTACGGGACCTGAGACGGGGTAGTAAGGTCAGTAGTGTATGGGACGCGAGACAAGGTAGTAAGGTCGGTAGCGTAAGCGACGCGAGACAGGGTAGTAAGGTCAATAACATACAGGACGCGAGACAGGGTAGTTAGGTTGGTAACGTACAGGAAGCCAGACAGGGTAGCAAGGTCGGTACCGTACAGGACTTGAGACAAGGTAGTAAGTTCAGTAACGTACAGGACTTAAGACAAGTAGTAAGATCGGTAACGTACAGGACTTTAGACAAGGTAGTAAGGTCGGTAGCGTACAGGACATGAGACGAAGTAGTAAGGTCGGTAACATACAGGACGTGAGAAAGGGTAGAAAGGTCTGTAGCGTACAGGATTTGACACAAAGTAGTAAGGTCGGTGGCGTACAGGACGTGAGACAAGGTAGCAAGGTCTGTAGCACACAGGACATGACACGGGGTAGTAAGGTCGATGATGTGCTGGATGTGAGACAGGGAAATAAGGTCGGTAGCGTACAGGACGCGAGACAGGGTAGTAAGGTCAGTGGCGTACAGGACTTGGGACAAGGAGGTAGTAAGGTCGGTAGTGTGCAGGACGTGAGACAGGGTAGTAAGGTCGGTAACGTAGTGGACGTAAGACAGGGTAGTAAGGTCGGTAACGTGCAGAACTTGACTCAAAGAAGTAAGGTCGGTAACGTAAGGACTTGATACAAAGTAGTAAAGTCGGTAGCGTACAAGACGCGAGACAAGGTTGCAAGGTCGGTAGCGTTTAGGATGTGAGACAGGGTAGTTAGGTCGCTAACGTACAGGAAGCCGGACAGGGTAGCAAGGTCGGTACCATACAGGACTTGAGACAAGGTAGTAAGTTCGGTAACGTACAGGACGTAAGACAAGTAGTAAGATCGGTAACGTACAGGATTTTAGACAAGGTAGTAAGGTCGGTAGAGTACAGTACGTGAGATGAAGTAGTAAGGTCGGTAACATACAGGGCGTGAGAAGGGGTAGAAAGGTCGGTAGCGTACAGGATTTGACACAAAGTAGTAAGGTCGGTAGCGTACAGGACGTGAGACAAGGTAGCAAGGTCGGTAGCGCACAGGACGTGAGACAGGGTTGTAAGGTCGATGACGTACTGGACGTGAGACAGGGACGTTAGGTCGGTAGCGTACAGGACGCGAGACAGGGTAGTGAGGTCAGTGGCGTACAGGCCTTGGGACAAGGAGGTAGTAAGGTCGGTAGTGTGCAGGACGTGAGACAGGGTAGTAAGGTCGGTAACATAGTGGACGTAAGACAGGGTAGTAAGGTCGGTAACGTGCAGATCTTGACTCAAAGAAGTAAGGTCGGTAACGTAAGGATTTGACACAAAATAGTAAAGTCGGTAGCGTACAAGACGCGAGACAAGGTTGCAAGGTCGGTAGCGCACAGGACGTGAGACAGGGTAGTAAGGTCGATGACGTACAGGGCGTGAGACAGGGAAGTAAGGTCGGTAGCATACAGGACGCGAGACAGGGTAGTAACGTCAGTGGCGTAAAGGACTTGGGACAAGGAGGTAGTAAGGTCGGTAGCGTACTGGACGTGAGAAAAGGTAACAAGGTCGGTAACGTACAGGACGCGAGACAGGGTAGTAAAGTCGGTAGCGTACGGAACTTGAGAAAAAGTAGTAAGGTCGGTTCTGTATGGGACCTGAGACAGGGTAGTAAGGTCGGTAGCGTATGGGGCGCGAGACAAGGTCATAAGGTCTGTAGCGTAAGGGACGCGAGACAGGATAGTTAAGTTGGTAACGTACAGGACGAGAGACAGGGTAGTAAGGTCGGTAGCGTAATGGACGTGAAACAGGGTAGTCAGGTCGGTAACGTACAGGACGCGAGACAGGGTAGTAAGGTCGGTAACGTACAGGACGTGAGACAGGGTTGTAAGGTCGGTAACATAGTGGACGTGAGACAGGGTAGTATGGTAGGTTGCGTACAGGACTTGAGACATAGCTGAGCATTATTTCGACGATGGTTATGTGGAAAGGCAGCAAATGACTTGGGAACAATATTGTATGAAATCGCGCTGAAACAACTGGCCGCCCGACAAAACTGAAATAATTCTGGAAACGGCATTAACCCACAATCCCTATATTTTGAGGACCTTGAGAAAGAAGCCTTTAGAAAACATTGTGGGTAAAGGAGAAAATGCTGGTAACCAGCATATTCTCCTTTTCCCACAACGTTTTTTACCCTTCACGAAACAAATTTCAAAATTTCTGTCACTTTTTACTTTGTCTTCTGCAAATGCTTTCGATTTGGACAAGCCTAAAATATTATCGTTTAGTAATGAGTCGACCCATTATCACACAATCCCTACTTTTGATGACCCTGAGAAAGAAGTCCTTAGTAAACCTTGTTGGAAAAAGAGAAACTGCTGGTAACCTGAATTTTCTCCTTTTCTCCCAATGTTTTCTACCAAATTTCAAAATTTTCAGTCACTTTTGTGTGGTCGTCTACAACTTCTCTATATATGGACAAATCTAAAATTTTGCAGTTTAGTAATGATTTAAATTAAAAAAAAAAGTTTTGTCGTAGTCCACAATTCCACTTTTTGTGCATAATATTATGTAACTCTTTCCATGCAGACTGAATAAATGAAGCTATCTTACAGGTCTAAAAATAGTTTCCCACCTATTTCAAGACTATTATGATCTTAGAGTAGCATCTGGAAGCAAACAATGTAGATCGCAGAACAGACACTGTGACCTGTTTGGCCTGATCTTGCATGATTTATCCTGTCTGTTCCAGCTTTTTGGATTGCAATATTGGTAAAAACTAGAATAACTATCACTAAAGGTGATCAATACCCCCGCCCCTATATTTCATATCACAGGGGCAATAACTCATTAATTCTTCATAAAATTTTCACGAAATTTGCGTCTTGCACATCTACAAGTCCCAATGAATACTTCTGCCAAGTTTAAAATGAATAAGACAGAAACTGTATGAGGAGTTGTCCAGACAAGCATTTTTAAGTCAAATCAGGGGCCATAACTCAGTAATTCTTAATGGAATTTTCACAAAATTTGCGTCTTGCACATGTACAACTTCAAATGGACACTTCTGCCAAGTATAAAGCGAATCGGACTGAAATTGTAGGAGTTGTCCGGACAAGCATTTCAAATGTGAATCAGGGGAAATAACTCATTAATTCTTCATAAAATTTTCACGAAATTTGCGTCTTGCACATCTACAACTCCTAATGAACACTTCTGCCAAGTTTAAAGTGAATCAGACAGAAACTGTAAGAGGAGTTATCCAGACAAGCATTTTTAAGTCAAATCAGGAGCAGTAACTCAGTAATTCTTGATGGAATTTTCACAAACTTTGCTTCTTACACATCTACAACTTCAAATGGACACTTCTACCAAGTATAAAGCGAATCGGACTGAAATTGTAGGAGTTGTCCGGACAAGCATTTCAAATGTGAATCAGGGGAAATAACTCATTAATTCTTCATAGAATTTTGACGAAAGTTGCACCTTGCACATCTACAACTCCTATTGAACACTTCTGCCAGGTTTAAAGTGAATCAGACAGAAACTGTAGGAAGAGTTGTCCGGACATGTATTTTTAAGTCAAATCAGGGGCAATAACTCAGTAATTCTTGATGGAATTTTCACAAAAATGTGCGTCTTACACATCTACAGATCCTAATGAACACTTCTGCCAAGTATCAAGCGAATTGGATTGAAACTGTAGCAGTTGTCCGGACAAGATTTTGCGGGCAGACCGACCGCCCAACCGCCTGACCTCCAGACCGACGGACAGGCTGATTCCAGTATACCCCGCACAAACTTCGTTTGAAGGGGTATAAAAAAAGGAAGACAAGACATTTTGTTAGTGGTGTCCTTACCTCATGCCCTGACAACCGTAGCTCGAGTTTTCACAAGCTCAGAATGGCAGTTCACTACATTATTTTCATTAACTTTGCTTCTTTGATTTTAAATCTCTAATTTCCCTTATCGTTTAGTGGTTTTCTAAGACTGGGATGAAAACTAAATGGCTTTGGGAGTATTAGGTTCATGTTTGTATTTAAGACAAAATTTCTTCCCAAATCTGAAGGGACACCTTTAAATAAGACGCATATATATATATATGTAGCTACATAACAAATACGCCCTTACACTGAACAAATACTGATGAAGTTTGTTTGATGATCAACAGAACAGTCATATCATGACAACAAGTACACCTGTTAATGTATTACGTGACTTTCTCTTACCATTATTCCTTTTACAACTTCCAAGTTGATCAGACACGGATTAGACAGGCTGATACGGGTCGATATTTTTGGCAGGTACATACAGTCCTCTTTTCACAGAGGATGCCGTAAAACACTAAACAGAAAAACAAACAGTAGTATTTGGTCACACTTGAAGAGGTTTTACATACAAATGCATCCTATAAACATGCGCATGTTTAGACATTTTCTATTTTTAGCACTATGCTTTCAATCGGATTGAACTATTCAGATAAAATTTATCGTTTTAATCGTATTTAATTTATCGTCTGAAAATGCTTTCAATTTGGATGTCGTTTGGTATACACTTAACACTTTGCCATACAATCCCGAAATTAAACGATCTTGATTAACCCATTACCAAACAACAATATTTTAGACTGGTCCAAATTGAAAGCATTTGCAGACGACAAAATAAAAGTGACTGAAAATTTGAAATTTGTTTTGTGAAGGGTAGAAAACATTGTGGGAAAAGGAGAAAATGCTGGTTACCAGCATTTTCTCCTTTTCCCATAATGTTTTCTAAAGTCTTCTTTCTTAGGGGCGTCAAAAGTAGGGATTGTGTGGTAATGGGTTAAAGAATGAATGAATGAATAGCGTTTTAAGGCCCGTCGACAACTTAGGTCATATTGGGCGCACTTACTTAGTAAACAATAATGCGAGGTGAAAATAACATGTATACATGTACAACAACATAAGACAAACATGATAAATGAGGAATGGACAAAACACAAAATGATGCCCCTTTTGTCGCCTTTTACGACATACATGCTGTCACGTTTGTTCCGCCAGATGAAATAGCAGATGTGACGATCGCGGGACTGCATGGTTTATTCTTATACCCCCGATTAAACGATCTTGATTAAGAACTTAGAAGCCTTTCGAAAGCATTGAGGGAAAAGGAGAAAATTCTGTTAATCAGCATTTTCTCCTTCCCCATAATGTTTTCTATCCTTTCAAAATCAAATTTCAGTATCTGAGTCACATTTATTTTGTTGCCGGAAAATGCTTTCAATTTGGACCAGTCCAAAATTTTGCCGTTTGGTAAACAGTTCAACCTAAACTAAACTGGAGTCGGAAATACTGGCAAGATTGATAGATTTTCAAGTTGAGTCCTCTGGTAAAGAAATATATAGAGAATATTTGTTGTTGTTTTTTTCGGTGGAAGATCGAAATTTATTTCATCGAGTGAACACCATCGATAATATTTTCATGAGTGGCTTCTTTCATATTTCATCGATAAAATACCATCGGTAATATTTTCATGAATAGCTGCGCAACTCGTGAAAATATTACCGATGGTGTTCACTCGACAAAATAAATTTCGAACTTTCACAAAAAAAAAATCCCATCAAATATACTATTTATTTCATGCTTATTACCCTTTCTGGGAGGAGCTTTATCACAATCCAGTATTTTCTCCTTTTCCCTCAATGCTTTTCCGTTATTCACCGTGGCGTACCCCTCCCGCATAGCAACGCATTACAATATTACGTCAAGCGCAAGAAATGTAAGGTAAATGACGTCATATTTCCATCTGGTTGTGAGGCACGCCCAATTTACCTAGGCAACAAGAACATGAAAATCAGCATTTTCACTGGTCGTACCGGTGTAATTTAAAAAAAATATTTTCACTGCTATTTCTCGATATCCTACCGGAAAGTAGAAATAAAGCATTTTCACTATTTACAGTAAATTTTAGACTCGTCTATATTGAAAGGGTTTCCAGACGACAAATCAAGGGCGGCTAAAATGATGGAATTGTCTGATTGAATTATAAGGATTTTTTAGGGGGAAAGTGCTGGATTTCAGCATTTCTCATTTTTATGCCTTTTTAGCTCACCTGAGCACAAAGTGCTCATGTTGAGCTTTTGTGATCGCCCAATGTCCGGCGTCCGTCGTCCACAATTTCTTTAAACATCTTCTCCTAAACCGCTAAGCCAATCTTGATGAAACTTTGCAGGGATGTTCCTTGGGTAAAACTATACCAAAGGTGCTCAAGAAATTGAATTCCACCCATAACTCTGGTTGCCATGGCAACCAAAAGGAAAACAATAGCAAAATCTTTGAAAATCTTCTCTGAAACTTGAAGGTGCAGAGCTTTGAAAGTGGTATGTAGCATCTCCTAGTGGACCTCTACCAAGATTGTTCATATGATGTCCCTGGGGTCAAAACTGGCCCAGCCCCGGAGATCACAAGTTTGAAACATAGGAACAAAGAAGTAAAACTTTAAAATTCTTCTTCTCTGAAACTAGAAGGTGCAGAGCTTTGATATTTGGTATGTAGCATCTCCTAGTGGACCTCTACCTAGATTTTTCATATGATGTCGCTGGGGTCAAAATAGGGGGCGACTGTTTCTCAATCGATGTAAAATAAATATGTTAAAACTAATTAGTAAAGGATCAACTCCTCTTATTCTGTACAAATGAAACATATAATGTCTGCAAAGTCTGCAGAAAGGAAAGTCAGGTGATAGTTTAGGCCTTGACACAAAAAATGTTACAGAGTACATCAAACAACAGACTGCACTTTTTTTGTCTAATCTTGACGTTCTCTATGTGCAAATGTACAATAGGGGCCTATCTAACGCTAAGCAGGTAAGTGTAAACTGAGCCTGTATCAAACAATCACAAGCCTTGATGACCCTGTGGAAAAAGACTTTTAACACTTTACCAAATGACAAAATTTTAGACTGATCCAAATTTAAAGCATTTGCAGACGACAAAAATTTTAATAAAAGTGACTGAAAATTTGAAATTTGTATCGAAGAGGAGAGAAAACATTGTGAGAACATTTTCCCCTTATGTTTTCAAAAGGCTTCTTTCTCAGGGTCGTAAAAAGTCGAGATTGTGTGGTAAAGGGTTTAAAACCTTTTATGAAAAGGAGAAAACCTGGTACCCGGCATTTTCTCCTAAATGTTCTCTACGCTATCAACAACAAATTCCAAGGTTTTAGTCACAATGACTTTATCGTCTGCAAATGATTTCATTTTGGACTACCGAGAAGTGTTGTTACTGGGTAAAGTGTTAAATGCGCATTACATGAAATATGCATTTAAAAAGATGTTCAACCAGGCATATCCTTCGGCTTCAAGCTAGGTTTTCATATAGATGTGTTGCTTGTAGAAAAAAGTTACAGTAGATAGATCTGGCTGATGAAATAGGAAATATATAGAATCTTAAAGTAAATAGGTGAAATTTACTATTGTAATAAATGATAAAATGTAAAGAGGATATTGAGATATTTGCTTTTATTTTCGGTGAAAGATCGAATATTATCGGTCACATTACGCTACGTGTTAAAGTATTACCGATGATGTTCACAAGATGTAATAAAATTCGATCTTTCACAAAAAAAAAAAGAACCCTCGATTTATTCCATGCTTCTATTTATTCCATGTTTGAGGAGGGGAGCATAATATTCAGCGCGTTACCATATTACGTTGAGCGCGAGAAATTTGGGGTAAATTACGTCATATTTCCATCTGGTTGAAGGGCACGCGCTGTTTAACTAGGTAACTAGTGCAATGGGAACTACTGTTTCCACCTTCAATTGAAGGTTTAGAAAATAAAATCGGTATATTTCACTGGTTGTATCCTTGAACGATTGAATAACATCCAACCGTTATTTCTCGATTCGTACTAAAAAGCACGATATAAATGTTTAGGAATCACCCCAAAACTGCTTTAGATTATTTCTTTAAGGAATAAAGTCACACATCAACAAACAAATACACAAACAAGTAATGAGAACAACTAAATATAATATTTACCAAACGACAACTGACATACCAACGATGTCAGACTTGCGGGGATTCAATACCCGACGAAAAGCTGCGGTTGCCATAGGAGTCTTGGCCCTTATACTACAAATAGTTGGTTGTGTAACCCCCGGGTGGGCTGCCACCAGTTCAGTGACTTTAAACAGGAAGACACACATATCTGTAGGACTGTGGGTTATGAAATCTTGCAGGAATGATGATTGTGAGACGTTTCCTTTGTCAGGTAAGCTTTTCTCTTTTCTTTCTTGTTCGTTCGCTCGTTGGCATGCATGCTTGTCCTTTACCAGTAAAACACATGTACATTTTGCTCAAATGAAATTCTATGTCAGCAGTTTGGTATCTTCTTAAAAAAATGTATAAGTTATTGCTACGGCCACAATTGTACAAGGGCACAATTCTTGTTACAAGCAATTTCCTTTTATCCCTCTATGTGTAGAAAGTTGTTCAACGCAGGTAACACTTTCAATGAAACCATTTCATAGTTCACCAAGCTGTTGGCCACCTTTATTATATAATATAGGGTTAAAGGTGGGTATTTAGAATTTTCACATCACACCAAATTAAAAAATATATACAATGTATGTCACTGAAATTTATATGAAAAAACAATACAAATCATCAGTAATTAAGAATCATAAAATTACCCCCCAAAAAAAATTTTGGTGGTATTCCCTTAAAAGGCTACGTAGCCTCTTAAGCTATTATTAGATTTCCCGCCAAAATCAGAAGAGCATTGTGGGAATGTTAAGTGACTTGCACGTGACAAATGACTATTAAATTTCATAACATGACAAACATGTAATTATTTTCCATGATGTCTAGAACTTCGGATGCTATGTTCGAAGCTTCGTCTGTATGTTTCCGATATGTAAATGAGCGAGCTGCTGATTTAAAAATAGACAGTGTTTCCCTTCAGTGTTGACCTGGGCTGTGGTAAATATCTAATTTATCCAGTTGTCGGATGGTTTTCGACTACCGGGGTTTAATGAATGAAAATTATAAGGCTTTGGGATTATAAGAATGATTTTTTTGTATTTTTGTAAGATTTTCGTCCCAAAATCTGAAGGGCCACCTTTAATTCACGTTTTACGATTTGAAAATATGACCAAGGAAATTATAATGAGCTCAGAACCAGTCTTTCAAATTTTAATTGGGACTCTATATATGATAGTGACATTAACACATATGCTGAAAGAATTGCAGGTGTCATTACTGATAACGCAAGCAAGTTTATCCCTAGTAAGACAATTATCGTTAATCCACAAGAACCACCCTGGATGAATTGCTCGATCAAAAAAAAAAAAAATTCGCCGTCGTAAAAGACTTTATAAAAAAGCAAAACTATCAAACAAAGTTAATCACTGGTCAAAATTCAAATCTGTCAGAAACAACGTGATCTCTTTAATTCGTCAGAGCAAATTAAACTATTATGAACGACTGTCTTTGAGGTTAAAATCTGGTTCTCTGTCTCCTCGTGATTGGTGGAAAACCCTCAAGTCAATGATGTCTACACAGTCTTCATCATCCATCCCTCCTCTCTTTGACATTTCTAGAGATTCTTTGATCATTGACGAATATGAGAAAGCAAATACATTGAATAATTATTTTGCTAATCAGTCTTATATAGATGATTCGTTCAATGAAGTACCCGATGAACGTTTCTACGTCATAAATGATTCTTTAGATTCAATCAATGTCATGCCATCTGAAGTACTGGATGTTCTGAAAACACTTAAAACGGGCAAAGCCTCTGGCCTTGAGGGCATAAATAATAAAATTCTTATTGAAGCAGCTGGTCAGCTGGCACCACATTTATGCGATCTATTTAATTACTCATTGAATACCAGTACTGTCCCATCTTCGTGGAAAATATCCAATGTATGTCCCATATTTAAGTCGGGTGACCCCTCTCTGCCTTCCAACTACAGACCAGTTTCATTACTAAATAACATAGAAAAAGTCTTAGAACGAATCATATTCAAGCATGTCTATAATTATCTAAAGGATACAGATTTTTTTACTCCATATCAGTCTGGTTTTATGCCAGGTGATTCTACTGTTAATCAGGTAACTTGTCTTTATAACACCATATGCAAAGCTTTAGATGATGGATTGGAATTCAGAGCAGTATTCTTTGACATAAGCAAAGCATTTGATAAAGTCTGGCATAAGGGCTTGTTATTCAAGATGCGAAGAGCCGGTATTAGAGGTAAATTATTGTCCTGGTTTTCTGATTATCTTTTAAATCGTTTTCAACGAGTTCTTATACCAGGTGGTATCTCTGACTTACGCCACGTGCAGGCAGGTGTGCCCCAAGTATCTATTTTAGGACCTCTTTTGTTCTTAATATATATTAATGATATTGTTGATGATATTCGGGCAAACATTAATCTCTTTGCAGATGATACCAGTCTATCGATGGTTGTATCTGACCCAGCTGCCGCTGGAACTATATTACAAACTGATATCGATACAATTACTCGTTGGGCGCAGAAGTGGTTGGTCAAGTTCAATCCAGCAAAATCAGAATCCTTAGTTATATCTCGAAAACGTTTTAAGACTAACCACCCTGGTCTGTTTATGTCGAATACCGAAATTCCACCTGTCACTAGTCATAAACATTTAGGCATATTTCTTTCTAGCGACGGGTCTTGGGACTCTCATATTAGTAATTCTATCAAAAAGGCATGGAAAAGAATTGGAGTCATGCGTCATCTAAAAACCCGCCTTGATCGACTTTCACTCCAAATCATGTACTTTTCTTTTATTCGACCTATTCTTGAATATGGTGATGTCATATGGGATAATGTTTCTCAAGGGTTGAAAGATCAACTGGATAAAGTACAAAATGAGGCTGCACGGATCGTTACCGGCTGTACTAAATTAGTTTCTATCATTTCATTGATCTATACCAAGAGTCTGGTTGGGAAACATTAAGCCATCGACGGCGGAAGCACAAACTCAACCTTTTCTATAAAATGGTCAACGGACTTACCCCAAATTATCTTAATACTCTTGTTCCGTCTACGGTTGGCAATTCTTGCAGTTACAATCTTCGTAGGCCCAACAATTTGAGAAACATTACTTGTAGAACGAGCTTGTACAGCGCTTCATTTTTGCCGTCTGTGATTAATGATTGGAATTCACTTTCAGATGATACTAAGAATGCAGAATCATTGTCAGCTTTTAAATATCGTTTAAACGTGGATAAACCTTGTCCATGGAGGCTTTATTTTTTTGGCGAAAGGAAAATTCAAGTTATACATGCCAGATTACGCAACAGATGCAGCAGTCTCAATGAACATCTGTACTTAAAAAAACTAGTGGAATCCCCGCTCTGTAGATGTGGTGCGGTTGAATCGACTAAGCACTTCTTTTTAGAATGTCCATTTTATAATAGCCAAAGAATTAGTCTTAGTTTCAGTGTAAACGCTACAACAAACTTAACACTCCAAACCATTTTATATGGGGATGAAAATCTTAACTTGTTTGATAACCAAAGATTATTTGCCGCCGTGCACATCTATATCCGTGATAGTAAAAGATTTACCAAGTGATATGTAATTCTTACGTTTCCTATGTATTAGTTGATTTTATACCCGATCTGTTGTATAAATTCAAATCATTTCATTACCTTTTCTTTTAAACTTAAATATTGGTTTGGACCACTTGAGTACGATTTGCTAACATCCTTATACGATTTTGGTTCCCTTAGTTTAAAGCAATCACTAGTTCTGTCATTTGTTTGGTCAAGCTGGAGGTTCCTACAGCTAGTAAGTAGGTGTCTTCAATTAAAATCTTCACCAATACCACTCCACACCCTTTGGATATTCACTATGTTTTACAACTTTTTCTTTCAATTGCGTTCTTTGTCAGTGATTAGTAAGGATATGTTAATATGATAACCTTAAGCCGGATCTTGGAGAAGAACTTTATAAGCTTAGCTTCCGTTCTTATCCTTTTCCTCAGTATATTTATCATATATTCGTGTTTCTTTTTGTTTTGTAAAATTTGTATCTAATACTGATGAATAAAATATGTTTAAACTAATTCACGTTTTTGAGGTCGTTAACATTCGCAGAGGTCCGACAAATGCTTCAACGCCCAAGTGCCAAGCACGAGGGTGTTAAAGTAACATTCTAATAGTATTGAAAGTAGAATCCCTATCAGAATGTTTAAAGAACCTTAAGCCTTTCCTATCTTCAGTGTCAGTAAACATGTGAATCAAAATACCATCTGCAGTGAAGGCAGCCCTTGAGAAAATTGCCTTATTGTAATTTTTTTTTCAGTATGAAAACCCGATTTCTCTGTTGCTCTAAACCTATTGTCTGCTTGTAAACCTTGATACTCCCATGATATCTTTAAAAAGACGGTAGACGATATTTGAACTCCTAGAATAGTAGTTATGTGGGACTAGCCTGCTGTTAAATTGACTGGTCCGAAAAGGTCCAGTACATACATCATAAATGCTTAGGTATTGTCTTTTGCATATTATATAAAACTGCGTTGTCTCTGAAAAATGTACTTGGGTGGTAGTTTTTATCAGTAAAAACATATGCGTGAACAATATAAGTGTCTAGTATAAGGATGGATCTTATGAAACACAATATATTTCTATACATTTTTAGAATCACACTGGGCAAGCGGACGGCATAAGTGAGATGATCAAAAATCGCAGAAAAGTTCTCTCATTTCCGCATTGAATTTTTTAGATCTATTTAATACAAATGTAATTTCCAGTCCTCATTTATTTCACACATAAAAGTTACTATGTAGTTTCGTAGTGATAAGCAATGCAATCCAAGATGTTTCGATGTCAATAACAATAAAATATGTCATGGTGACCAAGATAACGGTAGCTTTTGCAAGAGTTTATGAAAAATCCCCGAATATGTCACTTCATTTTCTCTGGTTGTAATCCATCTATCGTTGTCAAGTAGATCCTCGATAACCACCACATCAGACGATATTATGTTACTGGACGGCTGCTAAGGTCAAAACCAGACAGGTGTTCTCGTCCCTCTTCGAAGGATTTGAACCGTTTGTTATTACTTGTTTACTGTCGATTTGCTTCCCTTCTACATTTACCAGGTATTGTTTCGTCTTGAAAATACATTTTGAACTCAAAACTTGTTTGCTGATTGTTATTCAAGGCTCATTATTGCATAAAACGTGCCTTTTCGGGCCGTTATAAGCATGTTTTAACGGGTAAAAACCGGGCGTTAACGGGATAAAAGTGTATTAATCAGTAAAATTCACGCGCCGTTAACGCCCGGCTTCGTACTATCAATATACTCGATTTGGGCCTACCTTGTAAAGAACATTTGTTCTTGTCAGATTTTCCCCAGACTTCGACCATCAAACTGTAGGAATTTGTACCATATTAGATCACTTTCATGGCATGTCTATGATGATATTGGTAAACCACAAACAATATTTTGCACAGGATCTCAGTTTAATAGAGATCTGAACAAAAAAATCACACGTGAAATGTAATCTCAACCAGCTACATCCTACCCACTTTTTAACGTGATCGGTAATTCCTTACCTTGATGTAGATAGAACTCTCTGACGTCTTTCAGTTACAGAAATTCATATCCATTCATTCATCCTGGTTGTAATCGTCCAAACGTGTGCAAGTTTATTCCACATGTCTACTTTGCAGGAAAAATCAGAAGTGAATTTACACTGAGAGCATCAATACTGGCATACAGGACTATCGGCCCATCACTGCTCGTAACCAAAACTTCTCCAACTTCTAGTTTTGAACCATTTACGTGGCCTCAAAATACTTTAACACCCTTGTGCTTCGCACTCCCGCGGGCGTTAAAGCATTTGTCAGGCATCTGCGAATGTTAACAACCGAAAAAAAAAAACGTGAATTAACCCTATATTATTGCATAAAACGTGCTTTTTCGGGCCGTTATAAGCATGTACTAACGGATAAAAATCGGGCGCTAACGGGATAAAACGTGTATTAATCTGGCACCGTTAACGCCCAGCTTTGTACTATCAATATCCTCGATTCGGGCCTACCTTGTAAACAACTTTTGTCCTTTTTCAGTTTTTCCCTAGACTCCTACCATCAGACTGTAGGAATTTGTACCATATTGGATCCTTTTCACGGCTTGTCTTTGGTGATATTAGTACACCACGAAAACATAATTTCGCACAAGATCTCAGTTTGATCGAAATCTGAACAAAAATTCGCCCATGAAATGTACTCTCAGCCAGCTACATCCCACCCACTTTTTAACGTGATCGGTCCGCCTCTCTTGATGTAGATCGAACCCTCTGTCGTCTTTCAGTTACAGAAATTCATATCCACTTATTCATCTTAGTTGTAATCCTCCAAGTTACGTCTCAAGGTTATTCCACACAAGTCCAGTTTGTATTAAAAATCAATAGAAGTGTATTTACACCGAGGGAATCAATTTTAACTCGTATACAGGACTAACGGCTCTTTACTACTCGTAACAAAAACTTCTTCGCCGACTTCCGGTTTTGACCCATTTACGTACACTACATGTGAAGTTCGCTTAATTTCATTTCGATGGAAATATATTTGCTATTTTTGCAAGTTATTGTCAAAATACCTCTACTTTATTCAATAATAGCATTAATTCACGTTTTTTTTTTCGGTCGTTAACATTCGCAGAGGCTCTCGAAATACTAAAACACCCCCGTGCTTCGCACTCGGGCGTTAAGGCATTTTTCGGACCTCTGCGAATGTTAACGACCTCAAAAAAGTGAATTAACCCTATAATAAACCACGCTTGTGAGTTATGAGGCGCAATGAATAAACCGCTCGAGCTATTGTCCTCGTGAAATATGTCTAATTGTGCCTCATAACTTACAACTTAGATTTACTGAACGATAAACCACGATAGGAAGAAGATTATTTTATATTTAAGTACTTCTCTTTATTTCAGGCGTTTACACATTAGACGAATTCCGAGTTGAGACGATTATTGGAATAATATCAATGTTTGCCGCCATTGTTGCCATTATGTTGCTACTCCGTGATAAAAATCCGACATACGGCTGCGGTAAGGCTTTGGTTTTAGCCTGTCTTGCATCAGTCCTTAGTTGTAAGTATGAATCTTCTTCAAGTCTTGAATAAATAAATAGATTAATAAATAAATAAATTACTCCTCAGCGGTCTCCTTCCTTTAAAACGGGATAAAGAGTATGTCCAGCACCTTCCACAGTTTTTCACTCACTCCACAGTGTTAGCTAGTGTAATATTGTTGTAAGAAAACATGGTTACATGCCAAGTGACTGTCAAAAGAAAGCACATTGGTAATGCAATGCGTCTAGATTTAACTGATTGATTGGTTGGTGTTTAACGCCATTTTTCAGCATTTTTTGTTTTATCGCGGGGGCCAGTGCACCTATTTATGCTTCCCTGGAGTTTCCTTTACAAGTACTCCGCACAATATTCTGTCCAAGCTGCTTTCCCATATAATCATTGTCGAGACAATGGTCAACGATGGGAGAGGAATGAATACTATCGCAATGACTATCAGGAAACCTCAGAATGAGATTGGCCGAGCCAGGGATCGGACCCACGACCCCCTTTTCTCAATTCCTGCACGCCCAGTCTAAGCTACTGGTGCTCAGCGCGTTTGAATTTCAATCGCAGCAATTAAAGTAAAGCTATTGTTGTTAAGATGACAACCTGTTATGGTAATGTCGGTCCAAGTGTCACTAGTTGTGGCTGGCAGGAAGGTAGATTTTACAGGAGATAAACAGTGAACGAAATACCAATCAAACCGCAAAGCAGTAAGTATTCCGCTCCTGGGACCATGTTTGAAACTTATTTGACAGTGTATTGATACAGGTTTTTCTTTGCGTGTTTAATTTCATCCGCGTGCGATGACTGTATCTTAGAAAAAAGCATAGGCATATAAGATAACATACTTCACCCAACATTTTACCTACTAAGGTTATTTTTTCTTCTGCGTTTCAGGTGCTATGGCGCTTGCAGCTTCCGCTAAATTCGGGTATTTAGTTTTAACTGTCCATATATTTGAAGAGCCAAGAAGTCCTTTAATGGTTTCTTATTCAATTATAATCCTCGGACTCGGAGGAATCCTGGCTGCACTCGTTCTAATCTTACTGTTATTCGAAACATGCTTTGTAAACAGCCGAGAAGTAACGAACCACCAATGTCAGAATGTTGCCATAGCTACTTCTTCACAAAGTTTCTGCGTTTACGCTGTGCAAGCACAAAATTCTATGAACCAACAACCCGCAGGTGCCACCAGCCTCTACACTCAACGAGACACCGAACATCTCGCTGTCAGCAAGAGCCCTTCAGTAGAGAACGATCCCGTGACAAGATTATAACCTTGACCTAGAGGATAGAATATAGCACACGAAACACTTTTTATCGATCTTAATCCAGCTTAACTCTCCAACAGAAGACATAAGTTTTGGCGGGTTCAAATTATAGCTGACACATAAAATTGCAAAAAAAAAATCGTACTTTTTTAAAGCACTCTCATATTTTAACCCTTTACTCCATAGATACTCATTTCTACGCATTGCTTGTTTGAGCCTTTGGAAAACAATGTGGCAACAGGTGAAATTGCTCGTCATGAGCAATTTCACCATTTGCCACAATGTTTTCTATGCTATCAGAAGGTGTCATATATACATAAGAAACAGCTTCATCCTTGCTGTTATTTAGGGTCAATTAGAGATACCATAGAAATGCCTTATGGGGTAAAAGGTTAAGATACATATACCTAGAAAAATATATAATTTTCGATTATATATTTAAAACTTTAATGAGCCTGTCATACTTTTCCTTTGGAACACAAAAACATTCTTGTTTTAGATACTGTACAAAAGTACATAGCTGCAAAAAAGTGCACATTTTATAGCCTTGTTTCTTTTTTTTTAAGATCAATGTGAATGATTTCATATACATGTATTCGTATAATTAAACCAGTGCCACACAATCCAGTGTTTGTGTTGGTTGGTTGTATTGGGGTTTAACGCCACTTTAACAGCTAAGGTCATATCATGGCAGTCGGTAACGCACATGTGTTTCCTGGCTTTCGCACACCGGTACTAACACAACTTTCTTTCCAAAGCCACCAAATACTTTTCTCACATGCTTCAGCAGAGGTGAAAGGCGAAAATACGCCGGAAAGAAAGTTAGTCTCAACTGGGTATCGAACTCACAACCACCAGGTCATGAGTCCAACACGCTCACCACTTAGCCACCCGGGCAGGCCCAGTGTCTGTGTACACACGACTCTAATGCTGCTAGTGCAAGAAGAAACAAGAGAAAAAGAAGACGCAAGGGCGTCAAGGTCGCCCGAAAATTAATTGCTTTTCTATTATTAAACACACAAATATGTAAACAACAGAATTGATCTGACTCCAATTTTTTTCAGTTATTTTTCAATTGTGAACAATTAGATATTGTTTTCCAATTAAATTAACATGACAATAGTGACCTAAAATATCACGAATTTGCCATATGACCAACTGTCACAATAAAGTATGGGCTTTCAAACTGCAAAACGTTCAATTGTCGGATTTACATTTATATTCGTAAAAAAACAAGGGGAAAATAAGTTTAATTTAAATCAAGTTATTATCCATTTTAAAACTCAATCTGGACTTTAAGACCTGTTGTGGGTACATTATATTGTACTTCTGATCTTGGTAAATTTTTCATCTGGCCTCATGAGATTACGTCCTTAAAGAAGGAAATATTACTATACTGACGAGATAAAGAAACGCCTCAACGAAATTTGGCGTTAACTTTGTTCCAAAGTTTAAAATGAAATTGAAATGTCCGAAATGTACATGTACTGTGACCAATAAATTCAAACATGATTTTATCGCGCGAGGTTTTTTAGCACATTTTGAAACCTGGCTCCATGTTCATGATTTGCTCGGAAAGCCTGCACGTGACAACCACGTGGTATAGTCAGGTGAATTTCACTTTGTTTCATGTGTCAGTCGATACACAAGCATATTTTCACAAAGTTCTTTAACAAATATTCAATTCTTGCTAATACCAAAGCTACTTCCTGAAGAAAGAGCACGGGCGTTGGCCATGTTGGAGTACGGTCAAACAGAATAGCAGGTCGCTAGACGTTCTCACATCTCAAGTTTGACCGTAACTCGACTTATCAGGCGTGTTAGAGTCACCGGAACGTTTGCCGATAGGCCACGTTCCGGTAGACCTCATATCACTACAGCATGTCAGGAAAATTACTTCCGACAACGTCATCTCCGTGACAGATTTTTGACAACGGGATCCACATCCCATTCGTGGTAGGCAATACAGGCCGGCCTATTAGTCGATTTACAGTCCGAAATAGGCTGAGAGAACGAGGAATTTTGTGCCGTAGGCCGTACCATGGCGTAGTTCTTTCACGTCGCCATCGTCAACTACGAGCTAAATGGGCACGTAACCACCGCGGTCAGCGTTGGCAGACCGTAGTATTTAGCGACGAGTCGCGTTTCAACTTGTGGAACGCTGACGGACGCACACGTGTGCACAGACGACGTAATGAACGTAACGCAAGGAATTGTTCTGTGCAGCACAATCGTTGCGGTGGAGGCGGTGTTATGGTCTGGGCAGCCATAAACTACAGGTTTAAGTCCGAATTCGCCGTGTGCCAAGGTAATCTCACTGCCAGGCGTTATATCGATCACATTTTGCGCCCAGTTGTAGTCCCTCTGTTCCGCCAACGTCAAGGCCTGGTTTTCCAGCACGACATTGCTCGGCCCAACGTTGCTCGCGTTACTTGGGACTTTTTACAGGCCAACAACATTGACGTCCTGCCTTGGCCGGCGTGTTCACCGGACTGTAATCCCATTGAACATGCAGGGATTAACTAGCACGTCGGTTACTTAGACGTCATCCGCAGCCTGCCAACTTCCGAGAATTGACAGCATAGCTTCACGATGAGTGGGCCAGGGTATCATGGTACCTGCTACGCAACTGGTGTTGGTCTATGAGGCGACGCCTGGCTGCTGTGGTTGAAAGAGAAGGTGGCCACACGCGTTATTAATTTTTTCAAAAAAAAATCTCGAACCAGTAAATTGCAATCAATGTTTTGAAGCATAGTCTGGCCTTAGAAAGCAATCACAAGCAAATTAAGTAGTCATAAATGATCAATGCTTCAAATGAAATTTTTCTTTTCTAATTTTTCATTAATGTTAACAAAATATTTACCAATCAACTACAATGAGGCGTTTCTATATCTCGTCAGCATACTTGTAAGCATAAACGCCATAAAGAAATACCATTCATTTCCTTCAATTACAACCCATAAGAAAATGCATTAAAAACCTGTAACATTTTGGGTACAATATATTGTGTAAGTTTTAATTTGAAAAATTTTCCATTTCGCCATCTCGGAATACCTACATAAAGGACAAATATCACCACAAGTACACTTTTTTTTCCAGCGGTATAAAAAACATATTTTTTTGTTTTTACTTGTATATGAACCTTTGTCGGGTTAATAAAAAACGTCTCAAATCATAACACAGACATTATATATATTTCCATTGCATACTTTCTTTTCTTTTGCGTACTTTCTTTTCCATTGCGCCCATTGCCCAGTAACATTCCATTGCGTACTTTAGGCCTACCGGTAAAGAGTTTGGGCAGTTTTGCAATTCCATTGGTTCATAAGATCATGTGACTGGACGAGTACATTGGCGTCAAAAATAGATGCATTCTGCACCAGAGCATCAATTGTTTCACCAAGAGGAAGTATTTACTCTCTCCATCAACATCTCTTCTCGGCTTCTGCCGGGCGACCAATAAAATTTCTTGTTTGTAGATAAATGAGGATTTATAATTTCGTACTTCTGTAACCGACCGAAAATTCCTTTGATGTCCTAACTTAAAATTGTTGATAGTGTTGTCAATTTCCTGAAAAGGGAGGTAATAATTACCTCCCCTTTTATGAGAATACAGCGTTTTTAGATTTATAAATGATAATTCTAACAAAAAGAAAAAAGTGGCTCGGTTAACTCTTAGACCACACAATCACAAGTTTTAACGACCATGAAAGAGAAGGCTTTTGAAAACATTGTGGAAAAAGGAGAAAATGCTGGTACCAGCGTTTTCTCCTTTTCCCTCAATGTTTTCTAACCTTTCCATGTCACATTGTTTTTTTTTTTTGTTTTTTTTTCATCTGCAAATGCTTTCAGTTTGGACTAATCTAAAATTTTGTCGTTTAATAAAGAGTTAAAAGTAGTACAATAAAACTCGTTTTGAATCATAGCAAATTTGGTATAATTTTATAGTGGAAATAGTGGTTTTCCATTATGGGGTGTACTACTATTGCGACTTTTTCGGGGTTAAAGCACCGCATTGGTTGATGAAGGAGTCATTTTACTTGTATGAGGATTGGTATTCACCGACCATTCCTACTTGTATTTAACCCATTTAAAAAAGCGCCTTTAAAAAATGGTTCCCTTTGCGGCCAATATGGATTGAGACCCGACTGCACAAAACGCAGTCTGATCTTTGATATACACTGACCATTTAATTACATGTAGTTTAATATACAATTTTTTTCATTATTTAAGAAATATTTCTATCTTATACCAATCTCTCGATTCTGCTTCCTGGGAACTACACAAGTACTCGCGCCGAATGTGTGGGTCAATGAAAAACCCGAATTTGACACCCGCTCCCAGGTATCGAACTCGGGAACTTCCGGTTATGAGGCCGACGCTCCATCTGACATTTGTTGATAAATAAGATATTAAAGATGCCTGTCTACAGCCGGTGAGGAGAAAAGCTGTTAAATTTCAAAAAGAAAAATAGAACGGTACAGAAATCTGTCCTTTGTGTACACGAGGATAAATTACTGATATATATCGTGTAAATGAACAAAGAAACACAGATGTTTGTGTAAAAAACCGAAATTTGGCCAGAAGAAAACTGGCTGACGATCGAAGCTGTAAACAATGGCGGTGACTCACGGAAATTTATCGTTGGTTTCCACCTAGAGTCGGATACGGTGTTACTTACATATAGGCCTCGACCTCCGTCTAAAAATAGAGGCTGCAATAGAGAAGCATCCATTTTCCTTTATTTACCGCATCAAGGCCAAGGTCAAATATAGTCACGTTATAGAATGCATGATCATCATACGAATCTACCCGAGTGTATAACGGATATCGAAAATCTTCGATTCAAAATCCGGAAACGACCAGTCTGTTTACATTGAAGGCCGCAAGTCCGCGAAATGCATTTTCTATCAGGCGTAATCTAAGCAACCTTGCAACCGTCAGGCGCAATATTTGGCATAAATATATAAGAATGACTATATTTTGATAAAATAAAAACAAAATGAGTTAAAACTGGCTTAAAATGAGTATTATTGCCTCTTTAAGAAAAATTATTACACTCATCCATCAAGATTTTGTCAAGCTCGCCAAAGGCTCGCTTAAAAACAGTTTTCCTGGTATCAGGACTTTTGCCCCCTGGACATCAGTCATCTGCCCCCAGACTTTTGCCCCCGTAGGATGTCTGCCCCTTGGGCATCTACCCCTTAGGACATCTGCCCCCTGGACATCTGCCACCCGGACATTCGCCCCCGTAGGACATTTGCCCCCTGGACATTCGCCCCCTTAGGACATCCCCTCCCTCCCGGACATTTGTTCTGGTAGGACATCTGCCACTGGATATTTGCCTTCTGCAGGGCAACTGCCTCCTGGGAAACGATAAGCCTCTTCTAAATGATGTTGAAGAAGTAATAACATCCTGAATTTTGCTTTATTTTTCTCAAAATGCAAAAAATGAATTTTTTATCGGGGTTTACAGCAGGCGTGCCAGATGAGTAGCTTACTATATAGTTATCATACTGGAAGTTTGATATTAAAACTGAAATCAATCAGCCGAAGATTTGCAACAAAATGGCACTTAACGATACAACAGCTGAGAGATCTTTTTCATAGAGCCGGTCAAAATTACCATGTATACGTGTATATCTCAAAAGTTGCGTTTTTGAGATTGTCCTTTAATGGAACTAGACGTCCAAGTTGTAAACAAACTGAGGGGGCAGATGTCTAGGGGGTAGATGTCCTAAGGGGGCACATGTCCGGGGGCACATGTCTGGGGGCACATGTCCTAGGGGGCACATGTCCTAAGGGGGCAGATGTCTAGGGGTAGATGTCCTAGGTTGGCAAATGTCCGGGGGGGCAAACGTCCATGTGGCAAGTGTCCTAAGGGGGCAAAAGTCCGGGGGCACAAGTCCGGGGGGCAAATGTCCAAGACTCGTTTAATAACATTTTATCTCATCAATCATGTCAGATCCTAAATATTTAACATAATATCCCTTATTTTCAGTGGTTAATACATATATCGAATTTTCTTATCTTATACACGTTTGATATCACAATCATTTGACGTCATTTTTGACCTCGTTTGGTAGGTATTTCACGGTAGTGAATGGGTGGTATGGATAGTTGTTACTGCGGTTGTATCTATAGGTGGTTTTGCACCTTCCGCTTAGTAATTTGTGACCTTATATGAGAAAACGATTTTGACATTGGCTGGTGAAATGCAGAGAAATGACCCCCATTACAAAATGACCCACGGTCATTTCTCGACGTAGAATTATGACCGAGGTCATTTTTCTATGTAGAGAAATGATCTATGTGTCATTCCTCTACGTCGAGAAATGACCGTGGGTCATTTTGTAATGGGGGTCATTTCTCTGCATTACACCGGCGTTTGAGATAAAATTCTACGAAACCTGTCACGAAAAAAATATTACTAAGCTGGCCAAAGGGTCGCTTAATAGCAACATATTTCCTTAAATCGTTAAATAAAATCTTTTCTCAAACGCCGACTCATGCCAGACCCTGTACATATCAATATTTAACATTTAAGGAATGAAGAGAATTTTATTTTTTTCATGGAGGTATGAAAAAAAAAAAAACAAAAAAAAACCCTAATCACACTTTTGTATGAAACCGCTTTAAAATTTTATTTTTTCATGGAGGTATAAACTAATCACACTTTTGTATGAAACCGCAGCGGTTTCATACAAAAGTGTGATTAGGTTTTCTTTTTCATACCTCCATGAAAAAAAATAAAATTCTCTTCATTCCTTATAATTTGATATTACAGACAACATCCCCCTGCAGAAATAACTCAAACTGCATTCATTTTCTTTAATTCCAAATCTAATGTCGGCGTTTTTAAAGTTCCTTCCATCATATTTGTATGGCACAAGAATGTAACAAGGAAGCAGTTTTCAGATCCCCAATACTGAAAGTTAACCAATAGAATGAAAGTAAAGGAGCAAAGCAGTGTGTAGAACCGGCAAAGTAAAAGTAGTTCCGGCTCTGCTAAAAAATGTTTTTCATGGAGCTATGAAAGAAATTTTTCAGCCAATCAGAACTCGCCAATTTGCATGAAAACAACTGATATTAAATTATTAAAGGATAATTATTATGTGATAATATTTTGTAGTAGCTGTTATATATTTCCAAATCTTTGTTGTTCATTATAACGATTGCATTTGAAATATTGTATTGTTGACTGTTAGCCTTCATTTACAAAGAAACAGACTCTAACTGATGGTCTACTAAACTATGATCTTTGACGGAGTGGAAAATATACTGGGAAAGAGACCAGCATTTTCTCTTTTTTCTACAATGTTTTCAAAAGCCTTCTCATTTACAGTTGTTAAAACTTTGAATGAGTGGTAAAGGGTAGACGACGACACACTAATAAGTTTTTCGTGTTTACATGTACTGAACTATTCTAACCCTTGATGTTTTTTTACTTTTCTTTACACATTCAACACTCGCTACGCCTAGCACTCGCAACGTCCAAGTCTCGCCACATCAAACACTTGCCACGTCTAAGTACATCGGGTTCAGCAACAGCCACGTGTAAAACCTCGCCACGTCAAACACTCGTCACGTTCAAGTATCATCGGGTTCAGTAACATCCACGTGCAAAACCTCGCCACGTCAAACACTGGTCACGTCCGAGTATCACCGGGTTCAGCTACAGCCAACAGCAAACCTTGCCACGTCAAACACATGTCACGTCAAAGTATTACCGGGTTCAGCAATAGCAAAGTATAAAACCTTGCTGTGTCCAAGTCTCTCCAAGTCTAACATCACCACGTCAAAGTCTCACCAGGTTCAGCAATTGTCACGTCCAAAGCCAGCTACATGCAACACTCGCCACGTCCAAGTCTCGCCAAGTCTACCACTCGCCAATTCCTAGAGTCACAACGTCCAGCACTTGCTACGTCCAAGTCTTGCCAAGTCTAACACTCACCACGTCTTAGTGTTACAACTTCCAGCGCTAGCCACATTAAAACTTTTCACGTTCTAGTCTCGATAGTCGATACGTTTAACATTCTACACGTCCTAGTCTTGCCAGGTTCAGCAATCGCTTCGTCCAACACTCACCATGTGCTAGTCTCACCAAACGTTAGTCTCGCCGCGTTCAACACTCGCCACGTGTAAGTTTCGCCCTGTCTAACATTCGTCCAATTCCTAGTCGCTATAGGTTCAGCAATCGCCACGTTCAACACTAGCCACGTCTAACACTCGCTAAGTGCTAGTCCCACCACGTCTAACACTCGTCTCCTAGTCTCTCTAGGTTCAGCAATCACCACGTTCAACACTCGCCACGTTAACGCAAGTTTGCCAAGTTCAGCTCTCGCCAGGTAGAGCCATTGCAGCCCCAACTCTAGCAGCGTGTTTCTGAAGATAAGTTTCGATGTTGAATGGTAGTTAACCCTTTCCCAAACGACAAATTTTGGACTCTTCCAAACTCAAAGAGTTTGCAGACGACAATTTCAAATTTGATAAAAATGACAGAAAGTTCTCCAAATGGGTAAAAAACACTGTGGGAAAAGGAGAAATTGCTCGTAACGAGCAATTTCTCCTTTTCCCACAATGTTTTCAAAAGACTTGTACTGCAGACAAGTAAAAACAAGGGCTTATTGTGGAAAGGGTTAAGGGATATTCCGCAATGTTCAGATAAATAGGATCTCTAAATAAGTGTAAATAACTCTGGATACATTTATGGATTGTCACGAGAAGATACACCCATAAAGTAAAGTTCCTGTGCTGATTTTAAATGACTTTTATAATGATGGCGATTTATAAATTTTTAAAAAAGGTAGCGTTTGCCTCCATGTTTCTCATCCTGATTTTCAGTTTGCTACAGTACTATTGGATGAGTACAAGAACGTCCAGAATAAAATCATGGTGTAGTATAAAGTACGGCATGGCAGCAAACAAAACCCCTTTTGAAGACTTCCAATTTGTCAACATATCCTTTGCCAAACTTTCAAAAGACGTAGACCGTCTATGGGTGAGACATAATTTGTCTGACTTCACTTTTCGGTGCCCCTCATTTCCAGACGAACACAGTCTAACCTTATGGAACAAAAACGACGAAAACAAGGAATTTATGGAAGCTCAGCCGATGAAGGATTATTTCACGGAAGTTCTATTTCTGCGCAATGGTACCTATGGCACAGATAAATTTTGTGGCTATAAAGGAGCTGAAGATTGGATTACTCAAGCAAAGACGGAAAAGATAAAGAACTGGTACCCGGTTTTAGTTCCACTACTGAGTCGTGACGGATTTTCAGTTCAGCATTTCACTGATGGTACCCTGCACCAAATTGTACAGATACTGCCTCTCATACAAAATAAAACCGTTAAATTGTTAATGGAAAGGCCACGTGACTCAATTCTATACGATTATCTGAAAAGATTAGGTATATCAAGGGATCAGTTAATATTTTGGCATCGGAAAGAGCAATATGGGGCAGATTTGATGATACACTCGTGTATCAGAGATAGACTTCACCCAACATTGTGGCGAGAAGCCCGTCGTCTTTTAGGTGTCCCAAACTTGCTCAGCGTTCGATACAAACACGCTTATGTTGTTATAGTAACACGAGATGGATGCTTCAAATGTGGAAGACACATTTTGAACTGGAAGGAAGTTATTACAATGTTAGAAAAACGCTACGAAAATGACGTCATAAAAGTTTTCAAGGGTCCCTATACGCTTGATGCAAGCTTAGAAATATTCGGAAACTCTCGGATTATTCTAGGTCCTCATGGCGGCGGTTTGTATAATATGAATTTCGCGCCACAGGGAACAACTGTGATAGAATTCATGCCAACCAAAGAGGATGGTAATACTGATATACCAAGTCACCAGATATTCTGGAAAATTGCCAACGTTTTGTATCATGACTACTGGAGGGTGTGCTTACCGCCTGGTGAACAGAAGGATATGACAGTGGATATAAAGATTTTATCTGTTTTACTTGATACAGTAGATGGAAAAAGGAAGCTGGAACTCTTTCAGCGCAAAATGTATCTACTCGACTTTTTTGGACGGACCCTGATAGATTTCTATTGCTCAGCACATACAGTAAGATTAATCACAGAGATTTTTGGATCGAAGACGAATCTTACTGCCTGTACAGTGTATATCCCTACTCTCGAAATCGTTGTTGGAAAACTACAGAATGCTGGTAACCAGCATTTTTTCTTATTCAACATTATTTTCCCTACAAATATAAAATGCATTCTTTTTTTATTTTCTCTGAAAAAAGTCACACTTGACCCTGCATTACGCACCTGTTACTGTTATGTTGTATATTCCATAGACTAGCATAGCTATCTTTTTGTGGTTAGTATATGAATCTTAACGAAATTCGTAGTTATTTTTCTTGTTACTTTTTTCGACCTGGGCCAAAACTTTTTGCTACTGGTCAATTTCATACATGTCGAAGGACCTGTCTACCGCGTGATTCCCTTACTTGTGAGACAAAATTGCTTTTATGGATCCATGATTATGTGATGATGCATAATTATCTTTCAGCTTGGTACAATGCATTACTTGACGGCTAAAAAATTCATTTAAATCATGCTCTTTTACCCATTACAAACAATCCCTATTTTTGACAACCCTGAGAAAGAAGCCATTAGAAAACAACGTGGGGAAAGGAGAAAATGCTGGTAACCAGCATTTTCTCCTTTTCCCACATTGTTTTCTACTACCCTTAACAAAACAATTTTCAAATTTTCTGTCTCTTTTATTTTGTCGTCTGCAAATGCTGTCGATTTGGACAAACCTGAAATTTTGTCGTTTGGTAATGTGTTAAGAGGCTTAGTTCACCTGCAAAAGGTTTTGGCCCAGGTCAGCCTGTTGAGGCTGACCTTGGACGAAACTCGTTGCTACTGGTAAAGGTCAATTTCAATCATGTCCAAGTACCAGTCAGTCTCATGATTTTGTTGATTGTTAGACAAAATAGATTTTATAGGTCTATGGTTATGTAATAACTTGCTTGGTAAATTGCATCTTGGAGATGTATCAAGCCCTGTTTTGCCAGAGTATTTTTGACAAATCACGCATGTCTATCTATTCATTCGGATATTATGCGAAAAAGTAAGTCAAAAGCCAGAAAGTTCATCTACGCCGAAAACAGGAAAGACGAATAGACCAAAAATATATTTTCAGATTAGAAATAAACCCATAATATATTTTCAATATAGAAATAAACCCGAAATATATTTTCGGCATAAAAATAAACCCAATATATTTTCAATATAGAAATAAACCCAGAATATATTTTCAAGATAGAAATAAACCCAAAATATATTTTCAGCATGGAAATAAAACACAAGATATATTTTCAGTACAGAGATAAGACCCAAAATAACCACCTCAAGGTTGCTCTAGTGCAAAGTGTTTTAGCGAAGCGGACAGTGTAGATCAAAGATCAGGCTGCAAGTTTTGTGCAGCCTGATCTTGATCTAAATTGGCCGAAAAAGCAACTGTAGTTGTAAAAGACGTTTTAAGGGTCAGAAAAAACTTTTCACATGAAGGTGCAAGTGCTCCTACCGGTGACTTTTTGCTGGAAGCAGTCATCGACAGTGATTAATATAACTTCGGTGTACTTCAAAAACCTCGTAACTACAGCTTGAAACAAGCTGTAGTTACGAGGTTTTTTTTAGGTAAACCGACGATAAGTCGTAGAACATGTTTCGATAACGCTGTGAAATAAATGGTGGATATTCAACTGGTTCTGTATGATATTAGAAACCTGTCACCAGCATGGGGTGTGATGCTGTTAATAAAAAAACCTTAAGGCTATTTATTATAATTCCTACTCGCAAGGCTATTTATTATAATTCCTACTCGCAATTTACCTTTTCTATTCTAATAATTATCGAAAAAGTACTTCCGTCAAGCATTCTAAAAATATATCATTACTTGTGATGACTCCATACCTATCATCACTAGTGATATTATCAGAACTCCAGATAAGAGGGAGTAATGCTATTCTAAAGTCATTATTTCTATTCAAAACCCAATGTTGTGGGTACTCATTAGAATCGTCTCGATGAGACGATTCTAATGAGTACCCACAACATAAGGTTTAGCGGAGAAAAATTTATATTTTAAATCTATCTTGAGCTCTGTGTTATTCACTGTGAAATTCCAGTGATTCACTGATAAGGATATGATAAACAGATTTAATCCCCTACCATGCAATTTCGATTTTTAACAACCATAAGGAGAAAAGTGGTGGAACGAATGTTGTTGAAAATAGAGAGAATGCTGGCAACCAGCATTTTCTACTTTCCCCACAACGGTGAGCACCCAACAGAATTGATCCTGCCACACTTGTCAATGTCTGCAGAATTGATAAATCAAGACTTAAAACGGGTCGTTTAATATCATCAGAATGAAGAAAAATGTATTTGAATCAAGCCAATTAATTACATGAATTATATGCGACACAAAAATCGAAAATTACGCTTTCACAAGATCGGACTGAAAATCAAAGTGAATCACCTTTATTCATGTACATCACCTAACAACGGAATTATGGACAAAAAGTCATGCTATATTACAAGCGCTCTATCTGGCAGGCGTATCGTTGAGCTAAAGCATTCTTTCAGATGCAGATGCTTTCAGATTGGTCTAGTCCAAAATTATGTCCCGTGGTATCATAAAGACATGCAAAAACGTGGGGCTCTACATAACTCTTTCTTCTTTACCAGGTTATCCCCTAGCATGATGCGTATGCAGTGGACAACATCGATGTGAAAAGGATAAATTGCTGCCAACCATCAATTTCTCTTTTCCGCATAGTGATTTCTGACACATCAAAGAACTCTGATACATGAATATCAGGTTTTGGTTTAACGTTTGCAAACGCATCAAATATAGAAGAGCCTAAAATTTTAGTCGTTTGGAAATGGGTTTAATGCAAACATCAGTATTACATTTATACTCAGTTCCATAAATAAGTGAGCACTCCATTTTCTTTTATCTCTCGTAGCATGTTTTACTGGAGACCAACAAATTTGGCATCATACTTTAGTTCAGAGTCTGTAGAATATGCCAGGTTAATCAGATTTTGACTACCAGCAAGGTAGTTGTGGTTCGTTTATTGTTTCAACGATGGTTATCTCGGAAAGAAAGCCGCCAGTAGCTTGGAAGGAATATTATAGTGAAGTAATGGTGAAAAAATTCTAGGAAAGCATTGATAAGTGCACTGGATGCCGCGTTATACACTATTTAAACAAGGAAGTTTGAAAAAAAAAAAAACAGCATTTAGTAACTTGCTGTGTTTTACATACCTTCACAGTTGACGAATCAACCGTTTAAAATACATGTACATCGTATCCTAACCTGAAGCAGTAATTTAGGTGTAGAAATGCATTTTGTAAAGTAACTTGAACTACCAGCCCCAATAGCTCAAGTGGTATCTAGAGCCAAGGTCTTGTAAACGTCAAGTCTTGGGGCACTTGAGGGTAACGGTCCGAGTCCTTCGGCTGGTCAACTAAAATTACTAGTAGTCTTTCGGATTAGCCGTTATAACCGATGAACCAAGGTCCCGTGTGACGATGCCATAGACCGAGCACGTTTAACCCTTTCCCAAACAATCCCTGGTTTTTACGAGTCAGGAATAGAAGCCTTTTGAAAACTGTGTGGGAAAAGGAGAAAATGCTGGTAACCAGCATTTCCTCCTTTTCCCACAATGTTTTCTACCCTATCATATATAAAAAATAATCATCTCTTTAGCAACTGTTAATTTGTCATCGGCAAAATGCTTTCAATTTGGTCTGGTCCAAAATTTGCCATTTGGGAAAGGGTTAACCGATGTTCCGATCATGTTAAGGAACCAGCCGTGACTTGGGATGGGTTTCATCCTGTGTCTTCCACTACCCTTCGTAACATAATTAACGGCCTTCAGATGGTGTTGTGCACATGGGCACCGATGGCAACGATAAGTAAACGGAAAATCAGTCAATCTTGCGCTTTTCCCGTAACATTACTTTGTGTAGTGTCCATGGTATTGCATCTTCGCAAGCCAAGGCTAACCTTTGCGGATCAAGCTTGATTTTTACATCCCCCGATACGCCTTTTCATTGGATGAAGCCAGCTCTAACTGCAACGAATAAAATCGCTCGTAGCATTTCATCTTTGATAAAAATTGAACAAGGTCGCTACCTTTCGAATAGAAGGTAAACATGGAAACCCGCGCGGATTTCTGCTTATCGCTTCATGTGTATTCGTATGCGATTTGTAAAACGATATTTCATTGGCTTTTAGAAATATGATGTAAAGGGGGGTAATAACCAGTATCCAATAGAGGGCGCATCGTAGGAAGCTCGAAATCGGGCTCAATCAGCTAAGTAAAGATCCACGTAGTGATCGTAACCTGGGCTCGCGAAGATGGTGATACTGAGGTAGAGCGTAGGCCAAAAACTATTTTTTACCCTTTCAATAGTTACGAATATCAACGTTGGAGCCTTATTTGATCTATCGAATGCAGTTGCTTCCAACTTGGACAGTCCACCTTCAACATTATTCCACTCCTATTATGGCGACAGCTCACGTATTCGTATCTGTCTTTGATTTCACCATTACTAGGCTAAGGCTCTGAAATGCTTAGACCAAGGACACTCCGACGAAAAATTCAGAGGTAAAGAGTATAAAGCGTCAATGTAATTTTGCACATATGCATTTTGAAATAATCCAACACTATAAAGGGTATTCACGCATGCAAACCCTTAATTCACTACGAAACGACATTGTTTTAGGCCTGTCCAAATTGAAAGCATTTTCAGACCACAAAATAAATGTGACTGAAACTTTGTAATTCATTTTGTGAAGAGTAGAAAAGATTGTGGGAAAAGGAGAAAATGTTGGTTACCAGCATTTTCTCCTTTTCGCACAATGTTTTCTAAAGGCTTCTTTCTCAGGGTCGTCAAAAGTAGGGATTGTGTGGTAAAGGGCTGAGTTTGAGGAGCTACACTATCGTGGTTTTTTGCTTGTAAGAAAAAAATGCTATATTTAAATCTGTGATAAACTGGAATATAGCTACAAGAATGAATGACTATGTATTCGTTACACAATCACTCAATAGTTGCAAAAAGATAAATCGTTTGCAAGAAAGTGACAGATGAATACACATGCAAAGTATAACCAAACAAATATACTACTCAAACTTTGATAGGGATCACTTACATATTTCTGTATGGGTTTATAAGTTACAACAGTTCTGCATAAACTTTTTACCATACTGTAAAACTCTAGATTTGTCCAAGTTGAAAGCATTTGCTGACCAAAAACTAAATGCAATGTGCACTAAACTGTCTGTAATAGGGTAGAAAACATTGTTGAAAAAGGAGAAAATGCTGGTATCCAGCATTTTCTCCTTTTCCAACAATGTTTTCCAAAGGCTTCTTTCTCAGTGTCTTTAACAGTCGGCATTGTGAGGTAAAGGCTTAAAGATCCATTTCCACCTGTCATTTTATTGCTCAGTGTGGCAATGTAACTTGTTGTAAAACCATACATGATGCATGCCACATATATATTTAGAGTTATTGTTTTAGGGTGATCCATAGCAAATTTTGACTAGTATACTATGAATAGTAGAAAACATCTAACCAGTCATCAAACGCTAACTGACGTATCAACCATGCCAGAGGCCGATCGTGAATCTGGAGGAATTACAACCCGAATGTTGATACCTGCGACTGTCATAGGGATCTTAGCCTTTATATTTCAAATAGTTGGATGTGTGACCCCTGGTTGGATGGTCGGGATCGTTGGGATCAAGATTCATGTACACAGATCTGTGGGGCTGTGGTGGGTGAAATCTTGCATCAACGATGTTTGTAAAACGCTTTCTGTCGAAGAATTTTTTGGGCCGACAGGTAGGGTCTTCCATTTTTTCTTTCTGTCTTTTTTCCCTTCCTTTTTCTCTTTCCTTTTTCTCCTTCCCTCCCTTCATCCTTCCCGCCACAATCCCTTCTTTCCCTCCTACCTCCATACTTTCCTTGCTCTCTAGCTTGCAACCTTCGTTCCTCCCTCTCTCCCACCGTCCGTCTCTCTTTCTTTTCTTTCTTTCTTTCTTCGTCCTTGCCTTTTTTCTCTTGCTCGTCTCCCCGTTTATTTGGTTTTTTTTTTTGCTCGTGATGTTCCAGAATATGAATCGAACGGATTGATTGATAAAAGTCTGTGCGA
This sequence comes from Tridacna crocea, assembly GCA_943736015.1. Taxonomy (NCBI): domain Eukaryota; kingdom Metazoa; phylum Mollusca; class Bivalvia; order Cardiida; family Cardiidae; genus Tridacna; species Tridacna crocea. Next base: position 10,173,996 of record OX031060.1, on the reverse strand, counting down.
AAACTTAGGTTTTATAAACAATCATGATATTACTGTAAACAACATACTAAAGGGACCTGGCTTTTTTTTTATCGTAACAACAATAACAACAACAAATACAATGTTATCTCAGTTGGAAATTAAGTGCTCTGTGACAGATTTTTCTGATCTCATCTCTGTGTAAAAAAGGGGAATGGGAGAAGTTTTCAGCGAGCTATTAAATTTTGATTACCTCTTGAGGATCCGTCTGTAAGCAATCGGTCGATTGAATGGTGTTTAAAGCCGCTTTCATCATTATTTCTGATAGTTGGTTGGTTGTATTGGGGTTTAACGCCACTTTAACAGCTAAGGTCATATCATGGCGGTCGGTGACGCACATGTGTCTCCTTGCTTACTCAAACCGGTACTAACACAACTTTCTTTCCAAAGCCACCGACTACTTTTCTCACATGTTTCAGCAGGGATGAGAGGCGAAAATACGCCGGCAAGAAAGTTCGCCTCAACCGGGTATCGAACTCACAACCACCAGGTCATGAGTCCAACAAGCTCACCACTGAGCCACCCGGGCGGGCTTATTTCTGTTAGACCACAGTGATTGCTCACATACACATGTGACCCATCAACCAAAAGGGGATATTCTTGGAACTGCGAAAAGTGTCAAACCTGGTTAGACTGCGCGAATTGCGCAGGCTGACCAGGGTTCACATTTTTCGCTTTAATGAAATTTTCTGTATGAAGAGTTGTCATTGTACCTTGTTGTACAATCATTTTCGAATCAGCAACTTAAACTGACTTGCCCTATCGTTGATCTGTTTTCACCTAATTGATGTACAGAATTCCCAGATGGTCAGTTTTTGCGTGATAGGTCACAACAATATTGTGTATATCCCGGATTTCACTACTACTTGACTAGGGTTTAAAGTCCTTTGCCCACAGACACTCCTACGGGTCAAGTGCGTCGTCATCTGAGGCTAGAAACCAGGGCCCCGTTTCACCGAGGCAGTTACGAACAAAATGTGCATAAGTCTCACGTAACTATAGTATAGTAGCATTAATCTGCTACGAGATACATGAAAACTATCATGATGGATTGTGTCTCGTTGCAGATTAATGTCATTATACTATAGTTACGTAAAACTTGATACTTTTTATGTATCTCGTCGCAGAATGATACCATTTTACTTTAGTTACGTAAAACTTGAAAGTTTTCATGTATCTGGTGGCAGATTGATGCCAAGTGCTATATACTATAGACTTTACGTAAAACTTGCTCAAATTTTGTTCGTGAATAACCTACATTTTACAACTGTGTAATGAAAGGTCCCCGTGCCGTCCCCAAAAGTCTGCGTTTTTGCGCAGGTTGCAGGTGAAAACTTCTCGTTAACTCGCGCTAGATGGCATTGTACAAATGCAGATCTATCTAATTTGGGGATGCTGGGTACAGAACCGGACTACTTTTGTACGCGACAACCACTATTTTGATTTTCAAACTAAAATAAACGTTTACTCAATAAAACGCTACCTGGGGCGATTCATTCAGCCAAGATCAGCAGTTTAGGGAAATCTGGAGCTAAAACAGGCATGATTTTGCCTCAAACGTATTAATAAAAGCCATTTTCTCCATTGCCACTTTATAGCACGTATTACTACAATCCCCCCCCCCCCCCCACAAATTGGGGGGAGTGACGCGTCATATAAGACAGGTCGAATCTTCGGAGAATATGACATGCGCTTACAACGGAACACTTCACTTGATACCGGGATTTTGTTCTTTGATATTCGTTGTCTCTGTTTTCGGGAGCTGGTAAACTTCAGAGAGCAGCGTAGCAGCAGTTCGAACGACTCAGCTTTTCATATTAGTGTCCTTAAGCAAGACAATCCAGGGCAGCAGCCCAGAACTGGTAATTATACTTCTTTCTTTTTTTTCCAGTTAGTCTAACAATGAGCGAATACAGAGCTGAGATGATTATAGGAATAATATCAATGTTTCTAGCCATCGTTTTCATTCTGATGCTGGTTTGTCATAAAAATCCTACAAATAGCAGCCGGAAGTCTGTTTTAGTTTTAGCCAATTTTAGTACATTCCTTAGTTGTAAGTATAGAATTCTTTATATCTTGACAAACTAAGAACTTTTAACAAAGGACGTCGATATCATGTGCATTCTAAATGCATGTACATGACAGAAGATTTTAGAATTACATGTATCTTTGTTAAAAATAATCTTACCTAATCGAAAAGTGTTTCCAAGTTCAGACTGCTATTTTTGAAAGTTTGGTATTGATCTACACCTTCCGTAAAAGTGCTAAGCAATCTGAACGTTAATTAAAGTTGGTTCAGCGGCCGTGTTTCTTTGAACTGGGAGGTACATGTATCAGTATGCCACGTTCAATAGCACTTTTATGGGTACCACACAATTGATGGACAACTTAATTAAAGGCAAGAAGACGGACAAAGGTTACACAATCTGGTTGTTAAATTGAATTTAGATTTAAATCGCGCCATTTAACTGCCATTTCTGCTGGCAGGAAAATTCATTTCAAACAAAAAGTAAATAAACGATAGACCGACTTGGCAAATTTTTGTTAAGCTTTAATTTTTTTTAGTTTTACCAGCGACTAATACTTTGACCGACCGTTCAATAACAAATTGTCATCTTCCACAAAAATTGCAATTCCCAATGAAAACATTTAAATTCAAGTGCATATGAACACTCGCATTGTTTACCTTTGACCGTCTTCGGGCTTTTAGTTATGGTTTCCTTAGCATCAGTCTCACTGACGTGGAATACGATTTCACCCAAGGGTATTCACATACCACCGGCGCCAACAGAAGGGATCAAATCAAGATTATGTAATTACAAATCACCAATGAATCCCAGGAAGACTGCAGTCGCAGCAGCGGGGAAGATAGTTCTGTATCACAAGGTTTTTTACACGCATAGCCAATGTACCGTTATGTCGCAGTTACATTCTTGGTGCTTGTATATGCTGCAAGCAGCGTGAGAAAATTTGAAGTCGCGCCAGACCGAAAGCCGGGTGTGATGTCAAAACACTCTCACGCAGTAAGAAGCAAGGATAGTTTACTTAAATGCAATATTCCTTTTTATATCATTCTTAGAACTTTCGTCCACAAAATATTGCAATTATTTACATACTGGAAAATGATAATAGAAATAAACACTGGTTGAATCGGCAGTAACATGCTTCGTTTTTAGAAGTAGCATGAGGTACTGACCAATCCAATCACAAACCATTACATATTCTGCTCGAAGGATACCGGATCTTACCATATTTAGAACAATATTTCGTCGGTTTACTTAAAAAAAAACCTCGTAACTACAGCTTTTTACAAGCTATAGTTACGAGGTTTTCGTTAGTTTACTTCAAAAACCTCGTAACTACAGCTTGTTACAAGCTATAGTTACGAGGTTTTTGAAGTAAACCGACGATTCGATATTTTATTTCCGTATGAAGCTTATACTTGAGTAGAAGGAAGTATAGAAATTGTTGTATAGGCAAATACTAAAACTTATTTCAGCCAACATACATCCGTAACTTTCTTTAGTGATTTTTTCTTTTGCATTTCAGGCGTAATGGCGCGTGTAGCTTCCGGTAAGTTCGGCAATTATGTTTTAACTGCACATACGACTCTAGGGGCAAGGAGTCCCTTTTTGTTGCCTTATTCTTTGATCCTCACAGGGGTCGGAGGGATCCTGGCTGCAATCGTTCTCGTCTTACTGGTTATCGAAACTTGCAATACATATAACTGAGAAGTACTGAACCACCCAGGTCAGAATGTTGCCAAAGCTACTTATACACACGATGTTCTCTATCACACCGTGCCTGGAAAAAAATTTTGGGTTCCCACAATCCTCAAGTTTAACCAGCCTCAACGCTAGATGAGATATCCAGCAGGAAGACCATCAGGATGCCAGCAAGAGCCCTTCAACGGGGTATTTTCTCCACTCGTCACAACTCGGCCGATTCCGTACCTACATCTAAAGGATATGGTGCGTTGTCTGCGCATGTCATATTCTTCGAAGATTCGACTGTCTTATATGACGCATCACTAGCCCCAAAAGCGGGCTGACTGTAATATTACGCTCTATAAAGTAACAATGTAGAAAATAGCTTTTATCAATACGTTTGAGGAGAAATGAGACCTGCTTTAGTTCCGGATTCCTCTATACTGCTGATCATAGCTGATTGAATTGCACGAGGTAGCGTTTTATTGAGTAAATGTTTATTTTAGTTTGAAATTCAAAGTAATGGTTGTCGCGTAGGAAAGTGGTTCGGTTCTGTACCCAGGATGCCCAAATTAGATAGATGAGTATTTATAGAATGCCATCTAGCGGGAGATAATGGGATATGGTGGCTCCTATCACCCGAGGTATGCCGAATGGAATTTTCTCGTGATAAAATATTAACCCTTATCCTACTGAATAATAACTAAAATAAGATTTTCAATTTGGGAGTAGAAATATTGCTATTTCAATGTTATGTTTTTGGTTTTAATATCTCCTTAACGGACAGCTTAGAACCAAATTCCTGTTATTTTCGACCAAAAGGAAGAAGCCTTCTGAAAACCTTGTGGGAAAAGGAGAAAATGCTTACCAGCATTTTCTCCTTTTCCCACAAGGTTTTCCACCCCTTAAAAGTCAAATTTCAAATTTTGATTCAGGTTTATTTTGTCGTTTGCAAATGCTTTCAATTTGGACAAGTCGAAAATTTTGCCGTTTGGTAAAGAGTTTACATTCCACTATTAAACGTCATACAATCAGTTGCTCGCCGTTTTCAACATTATTTACCTTATTTATAGCAGAGGCCAGTGCACCTATCAATGCGTTCCGGTACTTCGCACAATATTGCTGCAAGCAACTAGCTTCTTCCCACATAACCATCATTAAAACAATGACCAGCTGTGAGAGACAAATGAATCTTGTCGCAACGACTATCATCAATCCTTGCACAGAAACCAGCCGAGCTTGGCTCCAGCCCTGTATGTTACTATCTGTGCTAACAAGACTCGGTCCATCCATATTGAAAAGATTTGCAGACTACAAATCAAGATCAGTTCGGCCTAGAATTGTCCAAAAGCTGACAAATACCCCCACAAATACACATCTATCTAATTTGGGCATTCTGGGTGCAGTACCGGATTACTTTCCTACCCGACAACCGTTACTTTGAATTTCAAACTAAAATAAACACTTACTCAATAAAACGCTACCTGGTGTGATTCAATGAGCTATGATCAGCTATCATGTAACTTATGCACCAGTAATTTATTAAAACAACCCCTAGAGGCTTGGTTAATAGCTTCAGTGGAAGCCCTACTTTTCCCTAGCATATGGTATCGGTGATGCGTCATAGGAGACTGGTCTAATCTTTGAAGAATATGACATGCGCAGACAACGACCAGCACCTCGTCACTGAAGTAGTACAATCAGAGAACGGAAAGAATTTTGAAAACAAACTACACCTATTACCTTAGCCATTTTTTCCATGACACACAAAATAATAAGACACATTCTTGGATCATGGGCAACACTTGAATAGAAAACAGCTATTTCCACTGTAATATTATCCTACAAAATTTGCTAAGGTTGAAAATGAGTATTATTGTACTACTTTCACCAAAAGTCTGAGCCACTTTTTAGGCCAGGGAATCCCTCTCAAGGGATTCCTTTGCCTATAGGGATCGTAAGCTGCCTATTCAGACAAAAATGTTGGACGGTGTGTCCACTCTATATCGCTGAGTCCGCCAAAACAACTAGTTTCCCAAGTATATACAGAGATTGGTTATCACACGGTGTGAATGCTTTCCTTTCCTCAAAGCTTTCATCTGCAAAATGCCATGGAATTGCAAGGGTATTACAATCCTTTAATAACTGACGACTGTGTGTTTTTTATCCCGTTTTTGTCATTAACACTAACCTAATAAAGGCGTAACCTCATGAACTTGGCTTTATCCGGCAGTTGTGTATTCTTACGCGCTATATACGGTTAATATCTATAACGCTCTCTCTTGCACTCCGGATCATTCACACATTCAGGTATGGTGAGATTAACGAACGACGACTCTGCTCGGAGTTTGTCTATAACGTTGTGTTGACATTTGGACATGTGTGTCACAAAACACGTCTCCGCTAAAATGCGATTGTAAATAAAGCAAACTACATATAGAATATTGGCCTGTGTTATGTTTATCACTTTTTCTTATGTATATCGACTAAATCTAGGGTACTTCAGCGGAATGCTGGAGAAATCGGCCCCTGGAGAAATCGTCCCCAAACTGCTTGGCCCGTGTTATGTTTATCACTCCGGAGAAATCGTCCCCCGGAGACGATTTCTTCGGTGAAATCGCCCCTAAATTGAATTTTAGAAAAATCGACCCCAACATCAAATTTCCTTCATATCGTTAATCAAGTTGTCTATGAAAATATTTTTGAAATTTCGTTGTCTTTAGTATGTACATTATGTGTATTATTTACCTTTATCCAAGAGTTATTTGGTAGTTTTGTCATTGTTTATACAGCCTATTTCACACTGATAGGATGTATTTCACACCTTTTACACCTGTCACAAATAGATTACACCTGTGTGATTCTTAAAAATGTCTTTGATTGACTTTGATTTGAAACCAAATAAATGCTTATAATTTTTTTCTGCAGTCGTTCGCTTGTCATTTAATGTATTTTTTTCATCTCTCTCTCTCTCTCTACTAGTGTCATATGACATACCTGTGACTAATACTTGTGTGCATCCGAATATTTCCGGTCCATAACTTCTACAGTTGTGGATGGATTTCAAAATAATTTGGCACAATTGACCTCCATCACGGTTAGATGTGGCATTTGAAACATCTGTTCAAGTAACTTCAAGATTAAGGCCACATTGAAGGCCAATTTTTCGTCCGAACCATAACTCTTACATTTTTGGATAGATTCCGATATAAATTAGCATAATGCATTGTTCTCCATCATGAGCAGAAGTTCCCTTTGAAACATTTATTCAGGTCCAGGGTCTAGCTCAAGCTTGAGAGTCAAGTGTTCGCGGGCTTGACACAAGTTGTCTTTGGACAACGATTATGAATTAGGATTAACGTCTTTTTATATTATGTAGATATAAGTATCGAAGCTCAAGTCACTGTGACTTGTCCGTAAAATAGGCAAGTAAAATAGGAAAACCGAGCCTAATCGTTTTCCTAAAACAATCCAACCTTTTCACAGTATTTTATTGAGAAAATATTTTGGCTAAAAGAGAATTTGCTTGTAACAAGCAATTCCTCCCAATTTCCCCAAAATCTTACTTTTCAATATACACGAAGAACTACTTTGGATTTTCATCTACAACTTCCTTCAAATATGAACAGTTCAAAATTTCATCGACTTGTGGAAGGTAGAGACAACATGACCAACTGCCATATCACTCCAATCTTTATTATTCATTACATTTTACCTTGATATCTATCTTACATGTATTTCATTGAAATCAATGAAAATAAATATGTTTTTGCGTCATAAATGTAAAAAATAAAGTCATTCAGGTCTACAACACATCACATGTCTCAAAAAATTTAGATAACAAAAGTTGGTATTGCGCCGATTGAATACGGTTCAATTTTGACTTGGGATTGTTTACAAGCACGACAAATTACTAAGTATTCTAAGCCATTATCAAGCACCCCATAACTGTGAGCACATGCCTAGCTCTGGCTTTCTAGTATCAGTTCAAAATTTCCTGATAAAACCAAGAATTCCAGGGGCTTAGTGGAATCCGCTTGTATCCCTGTCCGTCTACCTGTTTGTAAATTGACTTCATGTGTTGTTTCGTATCCTCAATTTCCTGGCCTTCAGTACTATCAGTACTTTGATTATTTTTGCCTTTCTTAGAATTATCATCTGTAAATCTAAAACCACTATATTCTCATTACAAGAGGATATAATATCTAATTACCTCCCTTTTCTGGAAACTTACAAAAGCATCAACAAATAATTTCAAGACAGACATCAAAGGAATTCCTGGTCCGAGATGTGAGATTGACGAAATGACAAAGAGACATATGTCATTTGGTAAAGAGTCCAATTTATCATCCGTTTCAGACGCATATTGTGCATCTTGCAACAAACCATTTTCAAAAACATTGGAGCAAAAGGAAAAAAAATGATGGTCACAAACACTTTCTCCTTTAAACCCAACTATCTACAGTATATTAAAGGTCATGCTTTGGCAAAGGGGAGCACCTCTGTGACCCATAACAATACACCGAAGAGGTCATGGCATGAATACATCTATACAGTCAATTAAAGGTGGCCCTTCAGAATTTGGGACGAAAATTGTACAAAAGTGCAAAACAATCATCCTTATAAATACTCCCAAAGTCTTTTAATTTTATTCATAAAACCCCAGTAGTCGAACACCGTCCGGCAACACGAGAAATTAGAGCATTATCTCCCGCTAGATGGCATTCTATAAATACTCGAATCTTCGAAGAATATGACATGCGCGAATATGACATGCGCAGACAAGGGAAATTAGAGATTTGCTACAGCCCAGGTCGACACCGGCTGGAGACACATTCTATTTTTAGATGATCAATTTGCTCATTTACATACAGGAAAACACAGATAAGGATTCAAACGTAACATCCGAGGAAGACATTATTGAAAATAATTATTACATGTTTGTTATGTAATGGAATTTAAGTATAAATAAAAGTGACTGAAGATTTGAAATTTGTTTTGTGAAGGGGAGAAAACATTGTGGGAAAAGGAAAAAAATGTTAGTTACCAGCATATTCTCCTTTTCCCACAATGTTTTCTAAAAGCTTCTTTCTCATGGTCCTCAAAAGTAGGGATTGTGAGGTAATAGGTTAACTAGTTCTTCTTACATCTATCGACTATGCTCCATCTGAACAAGGTCAGTGCCAAAGTCATCACTTACCAATGAAAATCCCGAAATTCAGCCTTTGTAATGCCATATCATTTGATCAATCAAAGAGTTTGTTTCCCAGAAATGCCTGTCTCGGTTCAATTACCTAGGTAGACAGACAAAACGGGAATAATTGTGGGAGGGGGAGCTTTCATTTTAAACTCGTCAAAAATTTTGCCATGCGCAGACATGACAATATTTTAGTCTGGTCCAAATTCAAAGCATTTTTCAACAAATTGAATGTGGCTTATAAACTGAAATTTGTAAAAGTAGATTTAAAAGTAAATTTAAATATAAATTTGGGAAAGTAGAAAGCATTGTGGGAAAAGGAGAAAATACTAGTTGCCTTCATTTTCTCCTTTTTCCGTAATGTTTTCAAAGGTGAACTCAGTGTCATGAAAACTCGGGCCTGTGCGATAGAGAGTTAATTCACACATACCATATGAAATATTTCTGTGACCATTCCAGACATATGCCATAGGCATTCCTGTGCGATGCAGATAGTAAAAAAAATGTTTTTGACTCATGTAGATGATGTTGACCTGGATCAGGTTGAATGATTGGTGTTTTACGCTACTTTCAACATTATTTCAGTCTTATCACGATGACAGCTCACATCTGCACTTATTTCCTGGGTTTTACATAATACTGGGATGGGGCTCTGATGTGGCTTGCCCAAAGACAATCCCATCAAAAACCCAGAGGTTCCAGGGAGGCTCGAACATGTGGCCTCCAGAGTGTGAGTCCTACACTTTATCACCGAGCAAAGCAGGACCCCCAGGTTGAATGGAGTAGGTAAATTGATTGGTTTGTGTTTGGGTTTAACCCATTACCACACAATCCCTACTTTTGATGACCCTCAGAAAGACGCCTATAGAAAACATTGTGGGAAAAGGAGAAAATGCTGGTAACCAGCATTTCCTCCTTTTCCCACAATGTTTTCTACCCTTAACAAAACAAATTTCAAATTTTCAGTCACACTGATTTTGTTATCTGCAAATGCTTTCAATTTGGACAAACCTAAAATTTTGTCATTTGGTAAAGAGTTAAACAGATTTCACATGAAGAATTATTACAATTCAAACACAGCTTTCAATTTGGACAAACCTAAAATTTTGTCATTTGGTAATGAGTTTGTGCCATTTTAACAGCTTAGCTCATGGCCATAGGTAACACACCTTTTTGTTTCCTGATTTTCTCATACAAGTACTGATAAAACTTTCTTTACAGAGCCACTGACTACTTTTCTCACATGCATCAGATGTCAGCGGTTAAAAATCATGTGGAAAAAAAGTTTGCAGCAACCAGGTATTGAACCTGCAACCTGTAGGTCACAAGTCAGATATGCTAACCACCGTGCCACCTGGCAAGCACGTTAATCCTTTCCCACAAATGATGACTTTAAACGCCCCTGAGGAAGAAGCCTTTTGAAAACATTGTGGGAAAAGGAGAAAATGCTGGTAAACAGCATTTTCTCCTTTTCCCACAGAGTCTTCTACCCTATCAAAGTAAAATTGCACCACCTGAGTCACTTTGAAATTGTTGTCTGAAAATGCCTTCAATTTGGATAGATCTAAAATTTTGCTGTGTGGTAATGGGTTAATCCATTACTACACAGTCCCTACATTTAATGAGCCTGAGAAAGAAGTGTATTAAAAACATTGTGGGAAAAATTGACCAGCATTTTCTCCATTTCCAACAATGTTTTCTTCCCTTCCTAAAACAAATTTCAATTCTTTGCTCACATTCATTTTGTCGTCTGCAAATTCTTTCAATTTGGACCAGTCTAAAATGTCGTTTTGTAAAGAGTTAAATGAAGTGGGTAATATATTCTGCAGACTCTTTTACCATTTATCACACAATCCAGACTTTTAATGACCCTTGAAGAAATTTGTTATCAAAAGGACAGAAAACTTTAGGGGAAAAGGAGAAAATGCTGGGTACCAGCATTTTCTCCTTTTCCCAAAATGTTTTCAAAAGCTTCCTTCCTCAAAGTTGGTAACCAGCATTTTTCTCCTTTTCCCACAAGTTTTGCTTCCATCCCAGAACAAATTTCAATTTTTGGGTCACGTTAGTTTTGTCGTCTGCAAATGCTTTCATTTTGGACAACTCCAAAATTTTGTCATTTGGTAAAGAGTTAAAAAAAATTACAGCAAAGGACTGAATAAACAACATTCTGTACCCCTTTACTGCTAAATATATGGAAAGATACTTTCAAGCTGCCAGTTACCCTACAAACTTTGCTTTTTTTTTAGGAAAGATATCCTCTTATCGAACAGTGTAGATCCAAGATCAGACTGCATGTTCTGTGCAGTCTGATCTTGATCTACATTGTTCGCAAAAGGTCCTTGAGTAGCGCTTAGCAGCCTTGGGGTTAAAGACCTCAAAAAATCAAATTATTCATGTGCTATGAAATTAAGACTACTACTTACAGTCTGCTGGTCACTTGGATCCCTGCATACACAAAATTAGAAATAAAATAATCCAATTCAGTTCACTTTAAGTTGACATACAGAAAATGTCCACATAACCACAGTGTTCTTGTTCTTGTTGCCATTACGTCTTTTCTTCACAATGTTTTTTTCCACGGTGGAACCCAAATGTAACCGGACGAAATAAAGCCAGCAAGCTTTGGATTCCTCAATCTCTTTCGTTACAAATTTTATAGCCCAGTTGACGATCAAGCTAATTAAACTCTCAGTCACTCTCTTGTTTCAATTTCTTTCCAAACAGTGTAGATACTGAGTTATTCCTTCAAATTAAACTAATCCAAAGCCAAAACTCGTGAATTTTCCAGCCTGCTAAGCCAGACACTCAAATGAAGACGCTTTGAAGTGAACTTCTTTGGTGAAAACTGTCTCACATGAAAAGCTCGTGCACAAATGAAATTATGGCGGGAAACTAAATGCGTCATTGATTTCAACTTACTGATAGGTACATGTATATGAAATAAATCAAGGGATATAACACCGTAAAGCAAATGATGATATGGTTTTGCAATGGTTATTCCTCTTTAAATCCCCCTTACCACACAATCCCTACTTTTGACGACCCTGAGAAAGAAGCCTTTAGAAAACATTGTGGGGAAAGGAGAAAATGTTGATAACCAGCATTTTCTCCTTTTCCAACAATGTTTTCTACCCTTTTCAAAACAAATTTAAAGTTTTCAGTCACTTTTATTTTGTCATCTGCATACGCTTTCGATTTAGACAAGCCTAAAATATTGTCCTTTGGTAAGGAGTTAAAAAAATACCAATATGGTTACACGTAGTCCCCACTTAGGCACCTGTAAATATTTTGTTTCGAACTGGCCATGTGGAATTTAGAAATAATTGAGAAAAGTAGGTTTTTCAGTTCAGTTTTGATAAGAAGAAGAGTTATTATTACCATGAATTGTGTTAGATTAAGGAAAAGAGGCATTTAGTTTGTTTATGAAACAGGAAATCATGAATGAACCTTCTTTCTTTTTTTTTTTTCTATAGGTTTGACCCCCACCCATGCGAATCTAATTCTAGGACAACCCCCCACTATTGCCCCCCTGAGGACAATTCCCCCCCCCCCTCCGGACAATCTCCTCGGGGTATTGCCCACCGAGGACATTTCCCCCCGGACTATTGCCCCCCCCCCAGGACAATTCCTTGTCCTCGGGGGCAATGGTCCGGGGGGAATTGTTCTCAGGGGGGCAATAGTCCTGGGGGATTGTTCTCGGGGTCAATGGTCCGGGAGGGAATTGTCCTCAGGGGGGAAATTGTCAGGGGGGCAATTGTCCGTGGGGCAATAGTCCTGATAGGGCGAATCTGAGGGGACATGGGTCTAACATCTGTTTTTAGCGGCAAAAATAAAGGTAAGGTAAGGCCATAAAAGATTGCGGCAAAAAATGCATGGTAAGGCGTTATTTTTGACTTTATCCCTAGATATGTCTGTCTAATGGTTGGTTCAGAGCAGAGCCGCTGCTAGGGTTTAGTTGTAAAATAATTAAAGGGCCTATACAATGCAGCGGCATATTGTCCGGAAAGTAGGGTAGACTGGGACTCAATCATGCAACATTCATGTAGACTTGGACATGGCCGAAGTTATCATCTCTGTATCAGTATTAGAAGAAGTATGGGTCAGTGGTTAACCCTTTACCAAACAAGCCCTGGTTTTAACGACCCGGAGATAGAAGCCTTTTGAAACATTGTGTGAAAAGGAGAAAATGCTGGTACCCAGCATTTTCTCCTTTTCCCACAATGCTTTCTTCTCTGCTAGAAACAAATATCAATTTTTGACGGTTAAATTTATTTTGTCGACTGTTAGTGCTTTCAATTTGGATTAGTCTAATTTTTTGTTGTTTGGTAGAGAGTTAAAGGTGTAGGTGGACTGAACTCTGATGAAGTTATAGTATGACTGAAATACTGTTGAACGTGGGGTAGACTGGGACTCAATCATGCAACATACCTGCAGACTTGGACATTACCGAAATTATCATCTCTGTATCAGTGGTAGTAAAAGTCGAAATATGGCTCTGTGGTTAAAGGTGTAGTTGGACCGAATTATTGTTGAATGTGGAGTAGACTGGGACTCAATCAAGCAACAAAATGAAAAAGACTGTCAAACTTTAATTTACCCCAAACACAACTGAAAGAGTACAGAATGTCAGCTTTCAAATGTTTTTTTTTTTTATTAGTTGCAGTACTTATCAAAGAGGGGAGAGTGGGATCAGACTTTGCACCCAATGGGTCTGATCTCGGGTTTGTTTGCATAATCTTATTTTTCTCCAAGAACCCCAATCGATAAAAAACTTCCTCCCCCCACCACACATTTTCTTGTCTCGTTTTGACGATTGTCCCACCCTCGCCCATCTCCCCACCAACCACACATTCTACTGTCTTTTTTTGACCCGTCTCCCACCATTGCCTAGCCCCCCTTTCAACCCCCCCCCCCCCTCAATCCACCACATATTTTAATGTCTTGTGTTGACATGTCAAAGTCCCTCCCTACCCCATAATACACTTTTTTTGATAGCCTAACCCTGCCCCCACCACACATTTTAGTGTCTTGTTTTGACATGTCAAAGTCCCTCCCTACCCTGTACCACACACACACATTTCTTGTCTCGTTTTGACAAATGTTCCAACATAGTCTAACCCTAACCCCCCACCATATTTTATTGCCTTGTTTTTTACATGTCAAAGTCCCTTCCTACCCCATAACACATTTCTTAGTCTTGTTTTGACTTGCAAATATTCAATAATGTTTCCAATTTTGTCAACAATTTGTTTCGGTGTCAGGTTGTCGTATCTTGTCGGATTTCTGTTGATATATAATTATAGTCTTACGGTCCGTAATGTCGGTGGATGTCGGGATTCTATATGGCTTGCAACACGCGAAGAGGGACATTCGGACATTTGGTAAAGTGTCGTCTCGGATCAGCCTGAGCAGTCCGCGAAGGCTTATCCGAGACGGCACTTTACGACTGCATTACTTTTTGTGTTACCGTAGATTTGCGCAAAATAGAAAATTACATAAAAACGGAAAGTATTGTTTAGGATTAGCCTGCGCGGACTGCGCAGGCTGATCCGAAACGAAACTTTACGCAAATGTCCGAATGCCCTTTTTCGCGTGTTGTAGGCCATATATGCATTAAAGTCGGTCTTGATAATTATGCCGGTCAATTTTTTGGTCATAAACTATCTACCCGGTCTACCCGGTCTCATCTGGTGAAGTGATTGCCTCATTCCCATCTTCGACCCTGCCGCTTATCTCCTTTTCTCGGCCAACTGATTCATTTCTTCTCCAAACCTAACCTGTTCTTGTGTCGGGCCGGGACCGTGGATCCGAACGAGGTTATCTACCGACGGGACCGGGCTTGTCAGTGAGAGTCTTTTGTCCGTCATGTATGCCCCAAACTCATTAGCGAGCAGGGGCTGTCGGTATCGTCAGTAGCGTCATGTCTTTGCAAGTTATGTCCGTGATTGTCGATACTAGTCCCAGTAGATTGATATCATACTTCTTTTCAAGGGCAAATCGTAGTGATTCCGTCAGGTACAGTGCTTACATTTTCATTCTTTGTGTTTTTACTGTCTTGTCGTCATCAAATTGTTTTGTTTTCGTTCTAAGTTTTGTCATGTCGAGATCGGTCACTAGTTTCAGAAATACTGTCTTAAAGTCGGTAGGTACGTCCAGTAGATTTAGTCTGGAACGCAAGGCTTCGCACAGCCCGGCCTCTTCCAATTCTCCCTTTCTGATGAGAGAGAATAGGGAGACTCCGGAGTAGTATGTCCGCCGGTTTGGAGGCAAACATAGATGACGTAATATTGGATGACCTAGTTACCATAACTAGTAACTCATTTGCATATAAGGATGTTACTATATTTATACCAGCGGAAATTTTGGATGACGTATTGTTTATCTTTAGATAAGCTGTTATTTTGAATGATTTTAATTTATAGACCAGCAGCCATATGGATGAATTAATTTTGGTACTCATTTTAGAAGACGATTTTTTTTTTATTTTAAGACGATCCCTTTTTCTTGCCACTAATATTGATTTTTCTTTTGGTTATAAATTTTGAGGGAAATAGCTTGAAAAAGGAGTCATAAAAGTGAGTACCCTATCTGTATACAGAGCTGACCTATATACTCTATCTAGTAGTATTAGCGGGCATTATGGGCCAGATCCTTTTACAAAACGGGGATTTTCCAGCTTAGACTAACATTTAACGCCGCACCAAGTCAAAGAGCCGATCATCTTTGTTTGCCTCCAAATCGGCGGAAATACTTCTCTCCGAGATGCTAGGTTAGGTGAAGAAGTCGGAGGTCGAGGTAATCGGGATCGGATTAATCGGTGTCGAAATCTGTGGATTGGTCGATGTTTTGGTCGTGTCGGTCTATGTTAGAGTTGTCTTGACCAATTGATATTTCCTTATTTTTTTTTTACTGTCCGTACAGAAGTCGTCATTTTTTCAGTCAGTCTGTAGGTCCACTGTCGTAGGCTACGTCTGTGGCACAAATGTTCGGCCAAGTCGTTCGCAGTCTGGGGTTTTTTTTACGCATTTCGGTGGTAAGACTTTTCCTGTTTTTTGGGCAAAAGATCTGTGCATGGGCAGAGCATCTACTAGCAGCCCATGCCTGCTGAATACAGCGGTTCACGTATGAGCTACTAGCAGTTGCTTCCCCCTTGTTTGTAAACAGTTGGGATGCATCTTGATACAATATCTGTAGTAATTTGGCCAATGTGTTCGATTGTCGGTACAAGGCCTCAGTCATCGAGACAATGGCCTCGCCCGCGGTGGCTGAGGTCTTGTGCGTCGGGACCAGAATGGGGTACAAGGTGCTTCCGTCACCTTCGGTGTCCTTGGCCACGTTCAGAGTGTTAACAGTCAGGTTGGTAAGGACACTTGGTCTGCAGCCATTTGTCGGTACCTCCAATATCAGGCGTCCATAAGTCGAATGAGATGTTCATGTCTGTCGGTCTCTCTTATGGTCATCTAGTCGAGTGTAGACACGTCCTTGTAGTAATCCGAGTTAAAAGATTACTACCGCGTTTTGACAGACGAAAGTGCTGACAAATCTCATGCCGCGATACTCTTGCCCGTCGAATTGCAGATTTCTTTCTGAGAGACCTGTAAAACGATTGGATGGTGATCGGCAGCTGATCCCACCTCCCCTCAATCCCCAACACTTGCAAAAAGTCTAAGAATTTTAAATCGGAGTTATGCAGGACTTTAGTGTCCCTACCACTGTAGTTTCTCTCTGGCGCCACAACCTGTCATGAACATGGAATGGAATACTGTTTATTCTACTCTCCGCCTAGAACCGTCTGACTTGTATGTGTTTTCTCGCAGATGTTACCGACATTCCCGGGCCTCCTAGTGACGTAAGCCACTGACGAAATTGTTCAAGATACTCTCCTGAGGACAAAAGAATGGGCGTTAGACTTTAAAGCTCTAAGGCCATAGCTGAAATTCTGTTGATAATGGCAAGTCTGAAAGCAGCCAGTGGCTTAGAAAAAATGTTGTGGGTAGTGCTGGTAAAAGGATTTTCCAGGAAAGCGGCCTTAACTCTGTATCAAACCACAAAATTTTAGACTGGTCCAAATCGAAAGCATTTGCAGACGACAAAATAACAGTGACTGAAAATTTGAATTTTGTTTTGTGAAGAGTAGAAAACGTTATGGGAAAAGGAGAAAATGCTGGTAACCAGCATTTTCTCCTTTTAAATGTTTTCAAAAGGCCTCATTCTCGGGGGCGTTGAAAGTTGCCAATGTGTGGTAAAGGGTTAAAAAAATAATGTGTGTAATATTGGTAGAGGACATACAAGGAGACGAACTGATCGCCGCGACATAACTGAAATCTTGTTTACAACAGCAAACTTGAGAGCAGACAGTGGCCTGGAAATAATTTTGCAGGGAGTACTGGTAAAAAGATTTTCCAGGAAAGCGGCTTTGAAAGAATAATGCGTGTAGTACTCATAGAGGACATACCAGAAGACGCACAGATCGCCGTGACATAACTGAAACCCTGTTTACAGCGGCAAACTTGAAAGTAGCCAGTGGCTAGGAAAGAATTTGTGGGGAGTTCTGATAAAAAGATTCTCATAGTGGAAATTTGAGGAGCCGCACTGGCTCATATAGACAACAGCGATTCTGACAGCAGCCAGTGGCTTCGAAAGAATTTCATGAGAAGTACTGGAAAAAAGAATATCCAGAAAAGAATTGAGAAAATGCTAGTTACGAGCATTTTCTCCTTTTCTCATAATGCTATCAAAAGTCCTTTTTCCCAGGGTCGTTAAAACTCGAGATTGTGTGGTTTAGAATGAACTTGTCACATACACAGGCTTTCTTTTTGGACAAGTCTAAAATGCTGTTGTCCGGTAAAGGATTTAGCAGGACGTGCACCATGTGTACGCACGCCCGCCTGTTTAGCTCGAGGGTAAGCGCCATTCGTCACAACTCGATCGATACCGTATCGATATCTAACCTGGTGTCTTCCCAGTTCGCCCAATTCCATTTCGCCTATTCCCATTTCGCCAAACTTTTCTTTCCCTTTCGCTCTTTGCCGTCTTGTCCCCTACCCATTGCCATCTCGCCCAACCATCTTTTCGCCCAATTACCGTTTCGCCCTTTAGCCAATTCACCCTTTGCCGATTCGCCCAATGCCATCTCGCACCTTTATCATTTCGCCCCTTCACCACTTCGCCCAATACCATTTTGCCCAGTTATCAGCTCGCCCCATTGATGTTCTAGGCATACTTCAATGTCATCTTTGACACCGCGGATTTCATCCCCCCCTCCCCGTGATCCAAACTGATAAAGGAAACACTGTGTAACCAATATGTCCTCCTCACCTGTGATTTGTGCAAGCCATAATAACCCTCAAAATAAGGTCATTAAATAGAGAAGTTAACTTATTAGAGAACTTTTCCTTAGTTTTGGCCCCAGATATCAGAAAAATGGCGTTTGGGCGAGAATGGGAAGGGGACTTGTGGGAAAAGGGCGAAATGGTCTTTTGGCGAAATGGGAAAGTTGGGCGAGATGGCTTCTGGGCGAAATGAAAAGTGTGCGAAAATGAATTTGGGCAAAACGGGTAAAGGGCAGGACAGATATTTGGCGAATTGAGAACAGTGCGAAGTTGGAAAGGGCAAAAAAAGAATGGGCGAAACGGGAAAATTCTGGCGAAATGGGAATGGGCGAAATGGGATTGGGCGAACTGGGAATAAACATCTAACCCCGTCCGTATAAGGGTCGCTTCCATTTGAACTGCGAATCACGTGGTCTTTATACATACCGATCTGGTTCATATCAATCCACCAGATACAGCTGAGGGATTTGATGGCTCCCATCACCCGAGGTATGCCGAATTGGGTCAGCACATCGAACTCGTAACCTGGTGGTTTAGTACAGATAACTGTCCCCAAAGGCGATGTAACTTTTTCACTGTATGGAAACTCTGTACGGGGAATTTCTTCGGTGAATTCAAGATGGCGGACACGTGTTATTGACAAAGTAAGTGTCGTTTAATTTTGGGCCCGAAACTTGTTTTAAATTGCATCCCCTACAACAAGTAAGGTACCAATCTAAAGAGCTTCGATTGAATAATCAAGCGATAGTAGCTTATGAGAAAATGGGAGTGCCTCTTGTCCGTAATCCAGCGCTGAACATGATGTTTTGATGAAGTTGAAAAACTAAGCGGGAGACCGGAAGAAAACTGGCTTTATTTCATCGAATAGACAGCTAATGATAAAAGATTGTGCCTCGATCGAAGGGAAAATGTCACATTCTTACAACTGTACCAAAATACGTTGCTTATATTTACTGATTTAGTTGTTATAAAGTTTTGAAATTTTGCATGGTGTACTCTTCGGTGCAAACCGAAACTAAACTACTGTACGGTTGGGTGATCGGAATTTCTGTACGCTTTGGTAACAAATATGAAGTCAAAAATCTGTACGCTTCGGTGAAAATCATTAAAGGAGAAAAACGCTAGAGCAGTCTACTAGTATTTCCCGCACATCGAGAATTCCTTATACAAATACATGAAACCAATTTGTGTCTATATCTTGTTTATTATGTTAAAACCCTATAATGCCTCAAAAATGAGTCACGCCAGGGTTTCCTAGCTTTGTAAAGATTTGATAGAGAATTCTTTGTTATTCCTATTTTCTAAAGGAAAAGTACGAGACACTTTAAAATAGTGTTTAAAATTAGTGTGAATTTAAAAAAAACAACAACAACAACTTATCCCCAGATAAAACTACAATGTATCACCGTATTCAGGTGACCTTGATCAAGACCTTTTATTCGGGTATACTAAATACCGGAGTGTAACAAAATAAAAATATGTTATTAAGAGAATGTAACAAAAAAAAGTTTAAGTTCCATGTATATAATCTTATAGTAGAACACCGAAAGCAGAAAAAAAATCACTAAAGTAGTTCCTTATCTGCGTAACTGAAACATATAAGTGGGAGTTTATGAAAGCTTTAAAGTGAAAGCTACGGAATAAGGACAATGTCCCTTGGAAATGCTTACAAAAGGATGATATAAGGGGGTTCTAACCCAGAAAACGATGTAATGAAGACAGAGTTGCCTGAATGTGTTGTATAATCATCCAGAGTTTCTAGTTAAAGGATTTGATACGTTGAAAATTAAGATCGAGATTAGTGTTGTTTTTTCCCATAAATGAAAAGAGAGCTAGGTTCTTCTGGGCTGAATTTCTCAGTTCTATCAATGTATGAAAATTGACGGTTTCAATTAATGAAAAAACGCATAATTTATGCTAAAGCAAAACCCTTAAATATGAATTTAACAACAGGCAAACAATTATCTTTTTCAAAAGGTCTCTTAAGGTATCAAGAATAACAAATGATCATTTAGGCGATATCAATGTAAATTAAAAATGAGCTATAGCTACAAGGCATTGCACAAAGGAGTTTTGTATTGCATTTTTCATTGCCGGTTCTTAGTGTTTGAAAAGTCAAGCCACAGTTCAGATATGTGCCAATGTTTGATTCGGGCTTTATATGGCTTTCCAACTGGTTCTGGTCCGATCAACACAAAATTTGCTCTGAAAGTGCTTCATGTGTTCACCAACACTGGGCTTGGGCTCTAAACAGATATACAAACATAACCAGTGTCCTTTGTGGAATTCTAACCAACACCATCCACAAAAAGTTACTAAAAATCTACATTACCCACTGCGCCACGGAGGACCCCTGATCAATAAATGATGAGAGAGGAGGTACGGTTCTATATTTTGCTTTTCACATTTAATATAATTCGTCTTTGAAGTTTATACTATGGATGGCTTCTACATTTTTGGTGTTAGACCAAGACAAAAACCTTAAGTTTACTATTTTTATGTGAAATGCCCATATATATATACATGTATACAGGATGCTTCTGTTCATGTTGCTCACCACTTCTCAATAACGAGCCATCTTAGAGTACGAAGTCGCGGATTTATACATCACGTTTCTTTGAGTTCAACATAAAAACATCAAGTAAATGACCCATGTAGATTGTTCGTACATTTCCTTTTTTCCTCCCTGAATCGTTTCACCGAAGCGTACAGATTTTTGACTTCATATTTGTTACCGAAGCGTACAGAAATTCCGATCACCCAACCGTATAGTAGTTTAGTTTCGGTTTGCACCGAAGAGTACACCATGCAAAATTTCAAAACTTTATAACAGCTAAATCAGTAAATATAAGCAACGTATTTTGGTACAGTTGTAAGAATATGACATTTTCCCTTCGATCGAGGCACATTCTTTTATCATTAGCTATCTATTCGATGAAATAAAGCCAGTTTTCTTCCGGTCTCCCGCTTAGTTTTTCAACTTCATCAAAACATCATGTTCAGCGCGGGATTACGGACAAGAGGCACTCCCATTTTCTCATAAGCTACTATCGCTTGATTATTCAATCAAAGCTCTATAGATTGGTACCTTACTTGTTGTAGGGGATGCAATTTGAAACAAGTTTCGGGCCCAAAATTAAACGACACTTACTTTGTCAATAACACGTGTCCGCCATCTTGAATTCACCGAAGAAATTTCCCGTACAGAGTTTCCATACAGTGTTTTTGACTGATCGCCACAGTGTACAGTAAATGTCCAAATATGAAAAGATCACCGGAGCGTCTCATTATTGAGACTACCTGGTGGTTGTGAGTTCATACACGGTTGAGGTCAACTGTCTTTCCGACGACGTTTTCGAGTCTCACCGCTGATGCATGGGAAAAACTAATCAGTGTTGGTGACTTTGAAAGGAAGTTGTGTAAGTACTTGTATGAGAAAGCCAGGAAACACAAGCGTCGGTGCACAGGCCGCTGTGAGATGTCCTACGCTGTTAAAACGGCATTAAACTCCGATCAGTCTCTTTCAGTAATGCTTGACATGTACATTAATTTCCTGCACATATTGGTTTAACCCATTACCAGACGACAATATTTTAGACTGGTCCAAATTGAAAGCATTTGCAGACGACAAAATAAAAGTGGCTGAAAATTTGAAATTTGTATAGAGAAGGGTAGAAAACATTGTGGGAAAAGGAGAAAATGCTGGTTACCAGCATTTTCTCCTTTTCCCACAATGTTTTCAGAAAGATTCTTTCTCAGGGGCGTCAAAAGTAGGGATTGTGTGGTAATGGGTTAATTCGAAATTTCCTCCGTGGACAGGCCCTTTTCTCTGTTTGGGCGTTTAAAATATAGGCCTACTTAATTTTTCCGGCTGGGGTAGGATGGGGGTGGTAAAAGATTCTGGTGGGTGTATGTAAGGGGGAGTGAACAAAATAGAAACGGTACAATAGAAATATTTTTAAAATGAGAAGATAAGAAAAAAGGAAACGACTCCGTAATTGATATCCAAGCTATTTAGCTCCTTACCAAACAAAGACTTGCTTTAACCGCACTGAAATTAAAAAAAAAATGTTAAAAAAGGAAAAGATGCTGGAAACGATATCGTCGGTTTACTTCAAAAACCTCGTAACTACAGCTTGTTTCAAGCTGTAGTTACGAGGTTTTTGAAGTTAACCGACGATATCTTCTCTTTCCTGTGATTTTTTTGGAAGCAGGTTCACTCATTGTTGTGAAAACTAGGATCGTCGGCAAAGGGGTTAAAAGGAACACTAGATTTTAAAAGAAAAAGATAGTTTTTCGGCAATAAAACAAAACCTAAAGAATTTCCTATTTTCCGGCCAGAGTTAATATGCTGTAGCTTCGATCACTAATCGGAAGCTATGAATCCGGCAAGATCAGACCCCCCCCCCCCCGTTCTAGTGTGCAGTCTGATTTCGATCTATGACGTCCGCAAAAATTCCTATTTCGCATATCGTCGTTTTACTTCAAGAACCTCGTAACTACAGCTTGAAACAAGCTGTAGTTACGAGGTTTTTGAAGTAAGCCGACGATTTGTTACAAGGCTTTTGAAAAAAGTTCAGCTGCCATTTAGACCGTTGTTTCTTAAAACCCATTACCACACAATCCCTACTTTTGACGACCCTGAGAAAAAAGCCTTTAGAAAACATTGTGTGAAAAAGGGAAAATGCTGGTAACCAGCATTTTCTCCTTTTCCCACAATGTTTTCTACCCTTCACAAAAACAAATTTCAAATTTTTAGTCACTTTTATTTTGTCGTCTGCAAATGCTTTCATTTTGCACCAGTCTGAAATCTTGTCGTTTGGTAATGAATTAAACATGTAATTGGAGGAGAGGAATGGCCGAATCTAAGTTGTGAGAACTTGTGGCCAGACCACTTTGCCAATGTACCATTGTGTCACTGCGTGTACTAGAAATTGTGTTTATGTTTTGCTCTTGTTGACCTGTACATATCTACATGTATGGCAATAAAATATGTTTAAACTAATTAAACTAAGGTTTTTTAAGTAAACCGACGATATGTTTAGCAATGAATCAATGGCTAATTAAGTAGCTTTGTGACTTTTTCTGCATTGTTTCTTTTTTTTCCAAGATGCCAAAACCTGAGTATGTTGTAAATTATTTCCTCGTGGTTTACGGTTGTCTATATTTAGACTTTGCGGAAGTTTCTTTTCCAGGTTCATAACCTACATCTACATATATCACCCTTTATTTGTATTTTTGTTGGTGTTTAGTCATAACGCCTCCTTAACAGCTTAGGCCATATCACGACGGCAAGTACACCTTCGCATATATTTCCGGATTTCTCATGCCAGTACCAACACTACTTATTATTTCCAAATCATTGACTACTTTTCTCAATAGTGCATCGGAATGAATGTTTGCCTCGACCGGGTATCGAACTCGTAATCACCAGATCACAAGACATATATGCCGTCCACTGAGCTACCCGGGCGGGCTATCACTCCCATCAGAACAGAACAGAACATAAT
Source organism: Tridacna crocea (assembly GCA_943736015.1). Lineage (NCBI taxonomy): Eukaryota > Metazoa > Mollusca > Bivalvia > Cardiida > Cardiidae > Tridacna > Tridacna crocea. The sequence continues at coordinate 10,150,232 of OX031060.1, read as the reverse complement.
CTTATTTCGATCTGTATAAGTTACAGATATTGTCCTAGCTAAATACATGTGAACCATGGTCCATGAACAGAGGGCTTAACCCTTTCCCAAACAATCTCTGGGTTTTAGGGGTCATATATACTGCCACGTTTATCAACAAATACATTTGGGCCAAAAGATAAAAGCTTTGCTTCGTTATCTCCCGCTAGATGGCATTTCTACAAACATGCATCTATCTAATTTGGGCATTCTAGCTACTGAAGCGGAGTAATTTTTTATAAAGCAACCGTTACTTTGAATTTCAAATGAAATAAACTTTTACTCGACAAAACTCAACCTGGTGCCATTTATTCAGCTTTAATCGGCTTGAATGTAATCTATGCACCGATCATTTATTAACTCTTTACTCCATGAGGCATTTCTATGGTATCTCTAATTGATGCTAAATAACAGCAAGGATGAAGCTGTTTCTTATTATATGTATATGACACCTTTTGATAGCATAGAAAACATTGTGACAAAAGGTGAAATTGCTCGTCACGAGCAATTTCACCTTTTGCCACAATGTTTTCCATAGGCTCCTACAAGCAATGTGTAGAAATAAGTATCTATGGAGTAAAGGGTTAAAACATGTTCGGGTAATAGGCTAATAGTTTCGATAAAAGCCTTGCTTTTCCCAGGTATGTAGTGGATGGGTGATGCGTCGTAGCAGACAGGACGAATCTTCGAAGAGTATGACATGACGAAGAATGTGACATGACGAAGAATATGACATGCGCAGATAACGAGTAGATTCAAAGGATCTGTAATTGTATAATTACCTTGCTCGGTACAATGTATCACTGAGTTATGAATTATTGGTATTATGCAATACAGATTTATGAATTCTTGGTATTTCGCATCACAGAGTTACGAATTCTTAGACATAGCCAACTTTCGCGGACATGGAAAAATCGATATCGGCCAATCTTACCTGTATTTTTTTATATAGAATTATGAAGGGCCTTGGTAAATAAACGCTTATAACTTCATTAATTTTAAGAATTGAAAATTATCTCAAGTGGGGTAAGAAAATTCAATTTATTCTCTTTCAAATGAACTAAGTTTTGAAAATTTCGTAAAAGAAACTTTTGGTCCTTTTTTAACTTGAAAATTGTAGGTATGGTTTATATAGAGTAAAGAGGAAAAATGCATTTTCCGAAGTAAAAAACTGTAATATTTGTTTAATTTACCTTCTTTCTCTTGGAAAGTCAAAATTATCTCAAGTGGAGTCATTAAGTTTATTCATTTCTCTTTCAAATGGCATAAGTTTTAGCCATTTAGAAAAATAAACTTTTGGTCCTTTTTACAGTTTTTTAATGCCACTATCCTATTTTTTTCTTTTTCCGTAAACGTTCGGATTATGTCGGAATTTGCCGAGTCTTACTGTTAGATAAGCCAGCCGGGTATCTTTACTGGGTTACGTAATGTTACATTGGCAAACGGACCCCCTGCTATGTTTATGATATACATGTATCCACATGATTATAAACTGGAATTTATACCCGGTTTGTTTGATCAAGACAGTATCCTTAAGATATTTTATTATGTATCTTATTTATCTAATAAAAGACCAGTGTTTGATAGTAATAAGATTTTTTCCATGGCATGGTTTTGAAATTGCTCTGTGGGGAAAGGTAATATTAAACCTTGTACCACAAAGTCCCGAGATTTAACGATCCTGAGGTAGAGGGCTTTTGAAAACATTGTAAGAAAAGGTGAAAATGCTGGTAACCTGTATTTAAACCTTTTTCTCGCAATTGATCCTTTTAGAGATAAATTTCGGCGTTTTAGTCACGAAAGAAAAAATCTAAATTTGGACAAGTCTAAAACTTTGTCGTTTGATAAAGGGTTCAGTAGAACAAATTTAATATATTCTTGTACAAATACGGCTTCTGACGACCATACAGTTGGTCTCAACTTTTCCAAAGAACTCTTTTTTTTTTACATCAATCGAAACAGTTTCTCCCTTATTTTAAAAGTACTCCCTTTAACATCTTTGATATTTTAATTGTTCATTGAAAGAATTAGCCTAAACAATGAGGGACTCCCTGTTGATTCTTCCATTTTTAAAAAGACGCAACCTGCAGAAAGCATAAACGCTAAAAGAGTGAATAAAAGATAAAGATGGCAAAAACTATGCATGTAGACGGAAAAGGGAATAATACAAGCTACTTCTTGTTTACCAATGACTTAGAAAGTTAGCTGCTGCATAGTTATTATTTATCAATTTCAAGAGATAGTGTTTAATCAACCTGGTATTACGAGTGATATATCTTGGTTTGAAATCGGTTACAACATAACTTGCTGGTGAAATCTATGGATGATTAGCTGAAATGACACTGTCTGCGTCATACATAATTTTTCTACAGGAAAAAATACCTTTTTTATCCTTATAATGCCTTTAAGCGGCGCTAGAGTGTTGCATCGGATCAGTTCACGAGTGCTGATCTGTTATATTTTTAGCATGAACTTTTTCATAACTTTCTGACCTAAGTAATTCCAAACAACGAAGTATGCAGCTTTTAGACTCACTCAAAATGGAAACGTTTTAATAGAACTATATATCAATAGTGGTAGACATTGTAAGAAAAGGCAACATCACTCATGATGTACAGGCAAAAGCGTTACCAAATACAAATCGGTTCCACACAGTTCATGGAGTATTCGGAACGAACCAGTTTCTCCTATTTGTTCGATGAAAACCCACTTTGAATGGATGCTTTTTCATTAGACGAATTTGTAACTTTTCTTGCGCATAAAACCATGTACATTTACTCTAATGATTCTGAAAAGTCGTTGAAATTATTTTATTTGCTATAACAGTTTTATTCCTCCGCCTTCCCAACTATTTAAATATCGCAGGAAGTGAAAATTATACAAATCAAAACCATCGAACCACACACACAAAAGACAATATTGCTCAATCAAGATATAACCATTAGCTATTTACTAAACGACAAAATATATTAGGATTTTTTTTTCAAGTTGAAAGCACTTGCAGACGACAAAAGCGACACATAATAAAACTTGTTTCTGAAAGGGTAGAAAACATTGTGGGAAAATAGGGATCGCAGATAACATGTAATATACAATCCTTTGGCAAAATGACAAATTGCCCATCGCAAGTATTTTCTCTTTTACGTGTGTTTCCGAAAGCTTTCTTTCACAGGGTCGTAAAACCATAGGACTATAGTTATGTAAATGCCAAATAAAGCAAATTTTCTTGTCAATATACTTAAACACGTTACCAGTTGACGAAATCTTTGAAATCACCAAATTAACAACAAATTAAATGCAACTCAAGTGATAATGTCTGTCTTTGAAAACATTGTAGGAAAAAATTTAACTACTCCTTTTCCAACAAAGTTTTCAAAATCCTTTTCTTTCAGGTCCGTCAGATTCGAGACTATGATTGCTTTAGTGTTAAATTGCTACTCTTAAAACAAACGCCGAATGAATATCCATGATTTTCTTTTAACCCAAATAATTTTCGACTTATAGAATCTATTAGGTCCAAGATCGGACAGCTTGTCTTGTGCAGCCTGTTTTAAGTTTACAATGTTAGCAAAAGTGCATTTGTGCGGTTTAGATTTCAAGATCAGACCACAAAAAAGTGCAGTTGTCTAGAGCAGTTCAACTCTCTACCAGACAATCCCGAATTTTGACAACCCTGAAAAAGGCCTTTTGAAAACATTATGGGTATAGGGGAAAATGCTGGAAACCAACATTGTTCTACTTTTTGCCACAGTGTTTCCTACCCATTTAAAAAAAATCAATTTTTGAGTTAACTTTTTGTCCTCTTTAACTGTTTTTCAATATGCTCAGGTCTATATTTTTGTCATGTGAAAAGAGTTGAGGCCCAAACAACAGGGATCAGTTAATGTCTCAGAGAATCAAAACTGAACCCTTAATCCGAGGATAAATGAATTACAAATCGACTAATAGGGCTGAAATATAACAATTTCAATGTTTTTTTCTCAAAAAGAATCTCGCGTTATCTGGCGGTGTAAATCCAATAAGCTGTCAAATCTAATGAGAGTGCGCATTATATACAGTCTGATACTGGTCTTCAAGGGCCACACTATGCTGAAGCAGACAAAGGGTTTAGGGTCAAATCTGAAAAAAAAAAAAATAAACAGCAGGGCAGATACAAATTCTAGGCAAGGACTGTAAATTTGAAGCAGGCTACTGTTACGTAATATTACGTTTCTCTTATCTTTTATCGCTGCAGGCTATCGAATAGATCGATTACAAGTATACACGCTTTAAATTCGCCAAAATCCGGAAACTCCCGAACCTGTACGTATGATATCGATTATTTTCATCGATTCGTTGATATGCGAGACTGCTGATAAGGCATGTCCGTGAAAGTTGGCTATGATTACGTCGCACCACAGGGTTATGAATTCTTGGTATTATGCACCACAGGATTATGCATTCTTGGTATTGCGCACTACAGGGTTATAAATTCTTGGTATTATGCACCACAGGCCTTGCATTCTTGGTATTACGCACCACAGGGTTATAAATTCTTGGTATTGCGCACTACAGGGTTATGAATTCTTGGTATTATGCACCACAGGCCTTGCATTCTTGGTATTACGCACTACAGGGTTATAAATTCTTGGTATTGCGCATTACAGGATTGTGAATTCTTGGTATTATGCACCACAGACTCATGCATTCTTGGTATTACTCACCACAGGGTTACGAATTCTTGGTATTACGCTCTACAGTGTTATGATATTCTTGGTATGACGCACTACAGGGTTATATATTCTTGGTATTACGCAACACAGGGTTATGAATTCTTGGTATTACGCACGACAGAGTTATGAATTCTTGATATTATGCACCATAGGGTCTTATGCACTAAAGTGTCATGAATTCTTGGTATTATAACAGATTTGAGTTATGAATTAATGATATTATGTAGCCAAGAGATAAGAATATAAACAACCCCAACAACAACGATTGCAATTAAGTCTCTCGGTTGCATCTTTAAACCTTAACCAGATACGCGTCTTTTTAGGACCTTTTGAAAGAAAGCTTATGAAAACAATGTCGGAAAAGGAGACACTGCTGGTCACCAACACATTTTCCTTTCCCCAAAATGTTTTCTACCTTTCTCAAGCAAATTTCCATTTTTTTAAGTCCGATAATTATATTTTGTTATCTGCAAATGGGTTCAATTTCAACCCTTAGGCTGATAAGGGCGACTCACTGACCTTTTGCTTACAGTGTAGATTAAGATCAGACTGCACAGAACGTGTAGTCTGATCTTGGATCTACACTGTACGATAATGAGATATTTTTCTCTAAAAAAAAAGGCTTGAAATAGCATCCTTCGGTTTTTACTGTCGGCATGGAAGCTTCATTTCATTTATTTAGCGGGATAAGGGTTAACTTTTTACCAAAGGACAAAATCTTGGACTTGTCCAAATTGAAGGCATTTGCAGACGGTAACATAAAATTGATTCAAAAATTAAAACTTGGCTTTTGAAGAGTAGAAAACATTATGGGAAAAGGAGAAAGTGCTGGTGACAACGATAAGTGTTTTCAGCAGGCTTCCTTCTCGGAATCGTTAAAACCAGATTTTATTAGGTAAAGGGTTAACAAGTCTTAAGAGTATGTCGTATGGTGAAAAGTGAAAAGATAAGGATATTTATAAAGGAAGACACCATTTATAAAGCCAAGGTTAAAAAATACCATAAGACGGAAATAAATTACATCTAAACTGAAGGAAGTAGAAATTCCTTCTTCGTAATCATGTGGGTGTGTAACGATTGGCTAACTTTATAAGAGTACATTCGGTTACGTGATTCCTCGACGGGTGTTTCCTACGTTATCTATTTCGGTTACAAGATCTTGTGCAAAATTCGACTGTTGAGGAACTTACAGGACAGGCGTATCTCGGATGTGCGATGATGAAATGCTGTTGGGTATTCCCCAAGGTTAGGGCGCCGAGAACAACTCGAATATACAAATAAGCTTATATTCTAGCCGCTTTAAGGTCCGGTGTGACTCAGTGGTAAATGATAAGTCTTGTAACTTGGAAGCCCCGGGTTTGAGCCTCCCTTGAAGGGCTAGCTTTTTCGTGGAAGTATCCACTGACAACACACTTCAGACATTATCTCCCGCTAGATGGCATTCTATGAATATGAATGAATGAATGAATAGTGTTTTATGGCCCGTCGACAACTTAGGTCATATTGGGCGCACTTACTTAGTAAACAATAATGCGAGGTGAAAATAACATACATGTGCAACAACATAAGACAAACATGATAAATGAGGAATGGATGAAACACAAAATGATGCCCCTTTTGTCGCCTTTTACGACATGCATGCTGTCACTTTTGTTCCGCCAGATGAAATGGCAGATGTGACGATCGCGGGACTGCAGTGGTTTATTCTTATACCCCCGATTAAACCACACGGGGTCCCACAGGCCAACTGATTCCCACTCCAAACCCTATTTACATCAAGAAAAAAAAATATAGGATTTGGAATACGAACTACCCAGCCTGCTGCAATCCTACGAATTACGAGGAAAGCAGCCGTTTGTCTCTAATTTTAGTCGCCTTCTACGACATGCCATAGAGAAAGGCCGAGGTCCTATTCTATAAAGTAAAAAACCCCCGGGACCCCACGGGGATCTATGAATATACGTGACATGTGCAGACAACGCACTTTAACCAGCAGATATACAGTAGCTCAGTAGGTAGAGCGTAGGACTCGTGAACACAATGTTTCGGGTCACTACAGGCTGTGGGTTCGAATCCCTGGCTGGCCAACTAAATATACTAGTGGTCTTTCGGATGAGACATTGAACCGAGGTCCCGTGTAACGGCGCTATACGCCGAGCACGTTAAAGAACCAGGCGTAGCTCTCAGTAGTTTCGACCTGTATCCTTGCACTATCCCCTGTAACAACTAACCGTCTTCTTGGGGCGTCGCTCAGATGGGCAACCGGTAGTGACGATAAATAAACGGAAATAACAAACAAACGCACTTCAGACATTTTCTCCTGCTAGATGGCACTCTACAAATATACATGACATGCGCAGACAACGAACTTCAGAACCATAGCCTAATATTGATGTAACCCAAGACATACAGTAAATGTACATGACTATGTGAGCTATCGCCTTAATTTAACTGAAATTATGTTGAAAGCGACGTAAAACACTAAACAAATAGTCAGTGTAATAGTTTACCGAAAGAAAGCTTTTTTGTTTTATGTCTTTGGGATCCCACGAGGGAAAATGGATTTTTGTCTGTCTTGTCCTGTAGGTTATCTTGTGCTGTCCTCTGTTACAAACTAACAGTCTTCTGGGGCGTTGCAAATATCGGCAACCACTGATAACGATCAGCAAACGAAAACAACGACAACAACTCCTTCGGCAAATATGAACATCACTTCAACCTCTTTTTATCTTTTAAAAAAGATACTGTTATTTGTTTTTTGCCCCCCCCCCCCTTCTGTCCCCCTCCTAATAACATCCTAACTATGAAGGCAGGGTGGCAAATGTAGCAGCGACAGAAGGAGCGATAGAGTCTACATGACGCCACCGAACCGATTTCGAACCTGGAATCTCTCAAACACCGTCCATGATAATCTCCACTAAACGAACCATTGGGCCAGCCACGTGATCCACATTCCCCTCCTTCTCTACCTTCATGTTGTGTGTGAGTTCTTTGGCCGTATTAACCTTCAATTATAATTTTGTCTTTATATTTTCTAATAATTAAAGGTCTAATACTGGTCGACCGATTAGCTGATTCAAAATATCTGAGCCAGTCAGACGCATAGCGACAAATCTTGGAGTCATCAATTAGAACTTGAAATAAAAATTGCGATCTACAGGCGAGTTCGTCCCCGTGACCTTGATACAAACAAATCATATCTATGTATAGACAAAATTAGTCGCCCGCATGATAAGGTGATGACTAATTCAATGTTGTGCATTTATTGGCTCGGTGCCAAAATGACCACGTGATTGTACAACCCGGAAGAAAGAAAACGTTTTTGCGAAAAGGAGTTTTTTCTCTTTTTCCCACCATGTTTCCTATTCTAAATGATTTTACAATAGGAAAGATAAAAAAAAGTTTAAACGTTGTGGGAAAAGGAGAAAATGCTGGTTTCCAGTATTTTCCCCTTATCCCACGATATTTCTACTCAGGCTAATCACATGCATTGTCTGCGCCTGTCATATTCTTCGAAGATTCGTATTTGTATTAGTAGCCACTGAATGTCATCTAGCGGGAGATAATGAATCATGAGTTGAACAAATCGGATGAGCCACATTTACTCTGCAAATTATTATGGAAGAGTCGAATTTTGTCGTCTGGTTAAAAGTCGCTTATATGATAATGAATCAATATTTTCTCCGTTTCACAAGATGTTTTGTATTTTTCCAAACACAGAATACAAATGATATCAGAAGAGCCTGATTCAACCTGTCGTCTGCAAATGCAGGTGCGTATACCGAAATGAACCGTATTGTACCGACAGATCTCATAATATTCGGTGGGTAAGTGCAAGACTATTATAAGTGCATATACACTGTATATGCACTTACAAAGGTCCTGCAATTACCCCTTGATATATCAACCTTAAAATTACAACCAGTCTTGTACTTCACAACCAGGAAGAAAGGAACAAGTTTTGATATTATTGTTGGGAAAAAAATAACACAGTGCTTGTTGCCAGCCTTTAGTCCTTTTCCCAGAATGTTTCCAACCCTTTCGCAGACAAAACCCAATATTTTTTCGACAGTCTCTTTGTCTTCTGCAAATGCTTTGAATTTATACAAGAACCATAAAAAGGTTTATGTCCTCTAGTCAAAAGAACCTAAGTTTCGTTACTACCAAAGTTGAGAACGTTAGTTTCGTTACTACCAAAGTTAAGAACGTTAGTTTCGTTACTACCAATGTTGACAACCTAAGTTACATCACAACCAAAGTTAAAAATAATGTCGTCTGGTAATGAGTTAAGGTTTGTCACTACCAAAGTTAAGAATGTTACGTACGCTACTACCAAAGTTAAGAACGTAAAATTCGTTACTACCAAGGTAAAGAACGCAAGTTTCGTCACTACCAAAGTTAAGAACGTTATGTATGTTACTACCAAAGTTAAGAACGTAATTTTCCTCACTACCAAAGTTAAGAACGTTACAAATGTTACTACCAAAGTTAAAAACGTTACAAATGTTACTAGGCTACCAAAGTTAAGAACGTAAGTTTCCTCACTACCAAAGTTAAGAACTTATGTTACATCCAAAGTTGGCTAATTGTAAGATTCTCTCAATATGAAAGACTTGGCAGACGAGAAATAAGATATAGCTAAAATAATTATGTAAAGTGGTCTTCGAAAGAGGGAAAAACACTTTGGGACCAAAGTTTAGAACATTACTTTCGTTTACTAACTTGACCAAAGTTGACATGGTGTAAGATTCTGTCAATATGAAAGACTGCTGACGAGAAAAAACAATGTAGCTCAAATGATGATTTTTGAGGATATTTGTTTTATTTCTGTGAAAGATCGAAATTTATTTCATCGAGTGAACAGCATCGGTAATATTTTCACGAGTGGCGCAGCCAGGAGTGAAATTTCTACCGATAGTGTTCACAAGATGATATAAATTTCGATCTTTCACCCCCCAAAAAAATGTTCTATTCATTTCATGCTTTTAACCCTTTCTAGGAGGAGCTTTTTCAAAATCCAGTACAGTTCTTTTCCGTTATTCCCCGTGGCGTACCCCTCCCACATAGCAACGCATTACAATATTACGTCAAGCGCGAGAAATGTAAGGTATATGACGTCATATTTCCCATCCGGTTGTGAGGCATACGCAATTTACCTAGGCAACAAGAACATGAAAATTGGTATTTTTACTGGTGGTACAAGTGTAAGATCGAAAAATATTTTCACTGCTATTTCTCGATATCCTACCGGAAAGCATGAAATAAATAGAGGATATTTGTCTTTTTCGGTGAAAGATCGAAATTTATTTCATCGAGTGGATACCATCGGCAATATTTTCACGAGTGGCGCAGCCACGCGTGAAAATATTACCGATGGTGTTCACGAGAAGAAATAAATTTCGATCTTTCACCGAAAAAAGCAAATATACTATTTATTTCATGCTTTTAATCCTTTCTTGGAGAAGCTTTATCAAAATCCAGTACAGTTCTTTTCCGTTATTCCCCGTGTCGTACCCCTCCCACATAGCAACGCATTACAATATTACATCAAGCGCGAGAAATGTAAGGTACTAATGACGTCATATTTCCCATCTGGTTGTTAGGAACGCGCAATTTACCTAGGCAACAAGAATGTGAAAAATCGGTATTTTCACTGGTTGTACTAGTGTAAGATCGAAAAATATTTTCACTGCTATTTCTCGATATCCTACAGGAAAACATGAAATAAAGACTTGTCTTCGAAAGGAGAAAAACGCCTTGAAGGAAATGCTGGTTACTAGCATTCTCACAATCTTTAGAAAAAACCGTTCTTCCCTTGAGTAGTTAACCCTCTATCAAATAATCAAGGGTTTTTACGGCCATGAGAAGAAAGCAATCTGAAAACATTGTGAGAGAAAAGAGAAAATGCTGGTAACCAGAATTTTCTCTTTTTTTTCACGATGTTTTCTACCCTTGTAGATGCTAATCCTATGAGTTGAGCCGCACTTTAACTTGTCGCCTGTAACAGCTTTGAGTTTGGACAAGTCGAAAATTTTGTCGTTTGGTCACATGATAGAGTTAAAACACAGTATTGTTTAGTACAATGTAGAACCATTTCCTGCAACGTCATACTTACCTAGTTTTCTAAGAACAGATTAATGGTTTACCGTGAATGTACCCAAACGAACCTTTCCGTTAAAAAAAAAGGTATTTAGGGTTTTTTTTGTTAGATTTCTAATACATTTTAGGAAGTGTCTATCGGCACGACCGTCGTGCCGATAAGGTCCCTTATTCGCACGACGGTCGTGCCGATAAGGAATGTCTATCGGCACGAGAGTCGTGCCGATAAGGTCCGGTATTCGCACGACGGTCGTTGGCCTTCATCAAGACCGTGTAAATCATAGCCCTAGGGTCCAAATTATTGCCAAGGGTTTATATAGTGAAATTTTCTTGTTACTATTCATTTTAGCCTTATCTTAGGCCTAAGGGGTCTTATGTTTTAAACCATTCCCAAGCATTGTAATGTTTGGTGTGAAGGGATCTTACGTAGGCCTATCAGCCAGTGGAGCGATATGTACAGGAGTGTTGTGGAACAAATTCAGTAAAGGAAGAAACATTTGAGTTTGAGTTTCATTGGAGAGGAGGAGGAGGAACTTGGAAAAAAAAAGATCCCAGCCCCAGTCAAAGTAGGGGGAAAATTAGCCGGATCACCTACCCACAATGGTCACAACTATCCGCACAATCGGTGATATCTTTAGAATTTTGAGAAAAAAAGTAACTGGATCGAAGGGCCGCCGAAAATGAAAAAAAGACGGCTTTGTAATATGGCAAACAAAATTTCCGGTACCTGAACCCTATCCCCCCTTTAAAAAAAGTGAATATTTTTTTCCCAAACGCGATAGTTAAAGTACTGTCAGTAGTCCATTTTCTGGTATGCGGACAGTGATGCTTAATAGCACGACTGTCGTGCGAATAAGAATGGTTATTGGCACGACCGTCGTGCCGATAACCTCCATTATAGGCGCGACCGTCGTGCGGATAGCCTCGGCCTACATTTTATCAAACCTGACTTTTTAAGACAACGTTGTAAACAACTGTTAAAAACTTTATATTGGAAGTTCTAACATGACACGTGAATTCGGAACTATAAACGAACTAGACGGGTGGTAAAATCTACGTTATTTTATATGCGTAGAGTGTCGTCATTGGAGTGTCGTCATTTTTATAAATGACGAATTTCAGAAAAGATTTAATTTAGTAATTTGCCTTGGCTGCAAATAACCCCTCTAATAATTGTAGTTTTCTTTATTAGGCAAATATTCCAAGCAGAAGAAAAAATAAGAAGAATTTTGTTAAAAAAGAGAAAGAAGACTGGTGGACAAGAACAGGCAACTTGAAAACGCGTCAAGAAGGTCAAATTACTGCCATGTAAGCATATGAGGTTTCTACGCGGCGTCTATTTTACTTGTTTGTTTACATGTACCAAAATATATTGAAATTGTAAGCCAATAAACTACTTAAAAACATTTATGCTGACCTCTTCTGGTTTCTTTTTTAAAAAATCGAACTTGTTCCGTCTAAAGCAAGGAAGTAAGTAGGTAAATGAGTTATTCAATGAAATATACACGTAGTCCTCATCCGCGTTTTCACTCTTAGTATGATCTTGTTTTCTTTTCATCAAGAGTTGGTCATGTTAACTACAATCGAAATAACCTTCTTCCTATCGCGGTTTAGCACTCAATAAACCACGTTGTAAATTATGAGGCGCAATGAACAAACCACTCGGGCTATCACCCTCGTGGATTATTTGTTGTGCCTCATAACTCACAGCTGTGGTTTATCGAAAGATAAACCACTATAGAAAGATGATTATTTCTTGAATGAAGGCTGATAACCAGCATTTTCTCCTTTAACCGCAATTTTTGTTCTATCCCTTGAAAGTAAAATTCGATCTTTTAAGCCTTACTTAATTTGTTGTCTGCAAATACTACCTCTTTTGAAAAAGTCGAAAATTATGTAATACGTAAATAGTGGTTCTATTCCAAATATTTTATACTCTACTAAAGACAGATCTACATGTATATTATACATACGTACTTGTATTAATCATTCCTTTATTATACTCTTTGCAGATTAACTCGTTACCAAACGTCAATTATTTTAGGCTTGTCCAAATCAAAAGCATTTGCAGACAACATAATAAAAGTGATTGAAAATTTGAAATTTGTTTTGTGAAGGATAGAAAACATTGTGGGAAAAGGAGAAAATGCTGGTTACCAGCATATTCTCCTTTTCGCACAATGTTTACTACTCTTCTAAGGTCAAGTTTCAATTTTGGAGCAACCTTTATTTTGTCGTCTACAAATGCTTTCAATTTGGACTAGTCTAAATTTTTGTCGTTTGGTAAAGAGTTAAACAGCCGACTAAGTCATGAGCTAGACTGGTCCTTAGACATACAGAAAATTGACCAGCTGCGAAAAGTTTCGGCTCAGGTCAGCCTGCACAGATTGCACAAGCTGACCCGAGTCGATGCTTTTCGCAAATATATTAGCCTATATCCTGCTGAATAACTAAATTGAAATTTTCAATTCGATAGTAAAAGCCCAAATATTGTAATTTTAAAGTTGTGTTTTTGGGGAATAATTTCTTCTTATCGGACAGTGTAGATCCATGATCAGACTGCACATTCTGTGCAGTCTGATCATGATCTACACTATCCGCAAAAGGTCAGCGGGTCACCATTAGCAGCCTAAGTGTTTTAAGCCTCGTTTTAACAGAGCAGGGCTCATATCTGATAAGTCACGTTTACCTATCGTCTGCAAATGAATGCAAAAGTCGAGTCGAAATTTTGTAGGCCATTAAGGTAAGACCTGTGTAATGCACTTCCGGTGAAAATTCTAATTGGTTGATAATTAAGGATAAATATGGATTTATGCAGAAATAATATTTTTGCGCATTTCTAACGGATCAGAAATTCCGTTTATGTCTATCTTGAAATTATTTTTTGATACTTTTGTTAGTTTTCTGAAAAGGGAGGTAATTATTATTTCTTTTTGCATTGAGAATATAGTGGTTTTAAATTTATAAATGATAATTTAAAGAAGGAAAAAATAGTAAAAATGAAACGGTAAAAGTAGTTCAATAATACTCATTTGTAATTATAGCTAATTTTGCAAGATGATATTTTAGTAAAAAATAGCTGTTTTCCATTAAACAGGTTTTACCTTAAAGGGTTAGCAGGTACGTATCCATGTACCGAAATGACAGATAAATTTAAACCCTTTTATACACAATCCAGTGTTGAACGATCCAGGACAAGATATTGGAGTATGAAAATTGAAACTCTCTTGCGACTCAATATGAAGTGAAACATTGAAAAGTAGCCTCGCGAGCAGTTCCCTCTTGTTCCTCACCGTTTTTGATTTTGTTGCAAAGTAGTATTGGGTCACTAATGACGCTTATGAAAGTATTAATTGTTCAAATGAAACAAGAAATGAATTAACCCTTTACCAAACAATCCCTGGTTTTTACGACCCTGAGATAGAAGCCTTTTAAAAAACAGTGTGGGAAAAGGAGAAAATGCTGGTAATCAGCATTTTCTCCTTTTCCCACAATGTTTCCTACCCTGGTAGAAAAAAAAATCATTTTTTGAGTTACGTTTATTTTGTCGTCTGCAAGTGCTTTCAATTTGAACCAGTCTAATATTTTGTCGTTTGGTAAAGGGTCATTCTCTATGACATATCCGCTGTGGTATGAACTGAGGCACCTCGGTATTGAATAGTCGTACTTATGTTTGTAAATAATGGTTTCATAACTATAGTCTATCAGATTTAGCAGCAAGGGTCCGCCCAATAAACTTGTGCATATTTTTTACCTATCACAAATTAACATCTATTCATTCTTTATTAACAGTAAGAAGTAGGCCATGAGTCAGCGCGTTAAAGCCTTTAAAAGCATTGTTCGAAAATAGACAAAATGTCGGCGATTAACTACAGATTTTTGTTTACTCTTTCGAAGACAAACAGCATCATTTTGCTAAATTTAACTTTTAGTTTGTCGTCAACGGATGTTTTCAATTTTGATACGCCTAAAATACCGTTGCCTGGAAAGACCTGGCGTCCACTAGGGTCAGGACAATACGCGGATAGCATGCGGACAACGAATTTAATATTCGGCGAAGCTTCCGCATGTTCCTGATGGCTTCTTATTGTTGTCCTAGATGCTTCAGCCCGATTCGGAGCCTTCCGGATCGGCAATTTTGATCGAGAGCAAAATTTGGACGTGGAAATGAATTTCCTTACACCTTCGGCATCTTGTCCGCGTTGTCGTCATGACTTCGTCAGGACATCGTCAGGACATCCTGAGTCTTCCGCATATATTCCAGAAAGTTTCAGCAACGCGGACAGCTTGCGGACACTAGGAGGAATAGATACAGAAGATTCGCGGAACCTTTCCTGAACGTTCAGAGCGGTCGCGGTATGCTCTCTGAACAATGAATGGAAAATGTCGCATGACTTTCGTATCTAGGCAACCTACTCCCTTAACATATCAAAATCAGTGCTCTGTCACTTGCAGTTTGACTTTCACCAGGGTGGACATGTTTTTAATCTCTTGGGATTTGCTTGATGTGTTAGATTTTTTAAACAACACCTGATAAAAAAGTTATTGACGAGCAAACATTTTTTTTACCCTGGATAATTTGTTTGCTCGTCAATAACTTTTTTATCGGGTTCTGTTTAAAAAATCTAACACATCAAGCAAATCCCTCGAGTCCTTCCGCCTTCTCTGCTTCAAACCAAATTCCAATCGGTCATGTATTAACGGAATTATTGAAGATTTACTTACCTGAAGTCGGGGAATTTTTTCAAATATCGGTCATTGTTGTTGTTGTTGTGTCACGTGATTCCCCGCCGTGGGTGACTCAACTGATAATTCCTGGTGGATTGTTTTAAGTATTGTCAACTGTTGGTTGACGCATTTTCTCCACTTTAGACCATGTTTCTTAACCCTTTACCACACCATGACTACTTCTGACGACCCTGAAGTAGAAGCCTTTTGAAAACATAATGGGAAAAGGAGAAAATGCGGGTAAACTGCCAACTGATCGGTAAATCTCGTGTAGCAGCGACGTTTTCGTAAAAGTTATTCGGCCTATCTCGGCAGCTTCCGACTATATGAAATGGCTAAATATTTCACCATTTTCGTGAAATACCCCATTCACCAAGCCTAAATCATTTTGTGAGATGACTCAGTATTTCAGCCTTTTTCCCTGAAATGACTGAAACAAAGCTGCACTTTCATGTCATCTATTAACCCCCGGATCTATACTTTTCTTTTAAATGGTAGAAAACAATGTGGGAAAAGGAGCAAATGCTGGTTACCAGCATTCTCTCCTTTCCCCACAAAGTTTTCTAAAGGCATTTTTTCTCACGGTCGTTAAATCCAGGGATCATGTGTATATTTAAGATCCTGAAAAAATTATTGCATCATCTAATCTATTAACTCTTTACCAAATAACAAAATTTTAGGCTTGTCCAAATTGAAAGCATTTGCAGAAGACAAAAAAAAAAACCAACTTTACTCAAAAGTTGAAACTTGACTTTAGAAGTGTATAAAACAATGTGGGGAAAAGGAGAACATTTCTATTTTTCCCACAATGTTTTCAGAAGGCTTCCTCCTCTGGGTCGTAAAAACCAGGAATTGTATTGGTAAAGGGTTAACCTCTAGGTCTACAATTTCTTGGAAATGGTAGAAAACAATGTGGAAAGAGGAGAAAATGCTAGTTACCAGCATTTTCTCCTTTTCCCACAAAGTTTTTTTTTTCAAAAGGCTTCTGCCTCAGGGTCTTTTAAACTCAGAATTGTGCGATAAAGATTTTTATACGTGTTGCATCATTAAGTACATGTAAATGATCTAGATTATATGGTAGAAAATAATGTGGGAAAAGGAGAAAATGCTGGTTACCAGAATTCTCTCCTTTCTCCTCAAAGTTTTCAATATACCTTTTCCCCACGGTCGTTAAATCCAGGGATCGTATGTATATTTAACCCATTACCATTACCATTTAATCCCTCCTTTTGACGCCCCTGAGAAAGAATCCTTTAGAAAACCTTGTGGGAAAAGGAGAAAATGCTGGTAACCAGCATTTTCTCCTTTTCCCACAATGTTTTCTAACCTTCACAAAACAAGTTTCAAATTTTCAGTCACTTTTATTTTGTCGTCTGCAAATGCTCTCAATTTGGACAAGCCTAAGATATTGTCGTTTGTTAATGGCTTAAGATCCTGAAAAAGTTATTGCATCATCTGATCTATTAAACATCTATATGTACAAGTTTCTTTGAAATGGTAGAAAACAATTTGGAAAGAGGAGAAAATGCTAGTTACCAGCATTTTCTCCTTTTCCAACAAAGTTTTTTTTTCAAAAGGCTTCTGCCTCAGGGTCTTTTAAACTCAGAATTGTGCGATAAAGATTTTTATACGTGTTGCATCATTAAGTACATGTAAATGATCTAGATTAAATGGTAGAAAACAATGTGGGAAAAGGAGAAAATGCTGGTTACCAGAATTCTCTCCTTTCCCCTCAAAGTTTTCAATATACCTTTTCCCCACGGTCGTTAAATCCAGGGATCGTATGTATATTTAACCCATTACCATTACTATTTAATCCCTCCTTTTGACGCCCCTGAGAAAGAATCCTTTAGAAAACCTTGTGGGAAAAGGAGAAAATGCTGGTAACCAGCATTTTCTCCTTTTCCCACAATGTTTTCTAACCTTCACAAAACAAGTTTCAAATTTTCAGTCACTTTTATTTTGTCGTCTGCAAATGCTCTCAATTTGGACAAGCCTAAGATATTGTCGGTTGTTAATGGCTTAAGATCCTGAAAAAGTTATTGCATCATCTGATCTATTAAACATCTATATACATGTACAAGTTTCTTTGAAATGGTAGAAAACAATTTGGAAAGAGGAGAAAATGCTAGTTACCAGCATTTTCTCCTTTTCCAACAAAGTTTTTTTTTTCAAAATGTTTCTGCCTCGGGGTCTTTTAAACTCAGAATTGTGTTGTAAAGATTTTTGAAATATGTGTTGCATCATGACATAAATTATCACTCTCTTGCACTCCGGATCATTACATTTACCTCTGTAGTGGGCTCAGAAAGTAGCCCGTCATTACGACATATTTTTGTCACATGACCATAACTCAAAATGGCTACACAAACGCCGGTAAAAGAAAGACCAATATCGATTTTTTCGTGTGCTGTTCAAACAGCATGGGACCAATCAGACTTAGTGATAGGAAATGAACAAAAGAGGGATTTTCTGAAAAGCCTAAATATCTTTCAAGGACGATAACTTGATTTTTAATCGTACAAACTTAGATCCAGCGGTGTGTCAAATCAGTTGTCATCATTCATGGGCGCAGCCATTTTTGTTAAAATCGGCGTAAGATTCTTAAAAGTGAAGAGGCTCGAAAAAATTAGTTCTATTTTATACAGGTAAATTCATCAGTTTGAACGCACCTATAATGTATCCAGAATCATATTTCCTTTGTCTAACTTACAGTTTTACATATGAAACAGCTAAACAGTAACAAAACATCTTTTCCTCGGTTTGACAAGATTCTTGTCATTTAGCCCATCGCAGAGATGTATGTGAGGTAACGAACGACAACTCTGCTCGGAGATTGATAAATTATATGATCTTGATTAACCCCTACATCTATGCAGGGATTCTATATAACATATATGTTGTGTATGATCCCTGATCTATGTACATTATTTAAGTGAATAGGACCATAGTAACGTTTAAATACCTATATAGATTAGAATGGTGGACCTTAAAAATAATCAGAAATCCAGAAACCGTGGGCCCTCTATTTAGAAATTTCCGGTAACACCAACCGAAGTTGTTTACTACAGTGAAAACGAAACTTTGGGGATTTCCCAAATCTAAAATTAGATCTATTATTTAAATCATGGGACTGGGAGACTATTTGGATTGTCTGTTTGACTGCAATTCAACAACTGAAGTGGCAGCCTTCGATATTTCAGTGTTTAATTAAAATTTTCAGGTAAGTACAAAAGTAACGTTTAATCTTTGCTGATTGTGCTGGAAAAAATGAAAACACTGGTAGTTAATTTTGTATGCTATCGGCCCCTGGGTCATTCGTAATCAGACGTTCGTATCACCTTGTTGTTTATTATTTTACCGCTTTTAACCAAAATTTCATATGGCATCCTACCCGTAGACTGGGATCCTTGATTCACTTGAAAATAATAATCACATCAAATAGCTTAAGGTTAAGATTTACAGATAGACGATCAAGTTTTCTTTTTTTAAAGCAGCTCTTTATATCTTGTACCAGAAACTGTTTGAAGATTGAACTGCTCTGAGGTGTCAAAGAAAAGATGGTAACATAGTTGTTCAGTTTACTACAGCTTTAATTCATTTTCCTTAGCTTGTATTTTTCCAACATGACTTTTCATTTTTTTATTTTGAAGTTATTTTTAACATTGATAAAGCTGTCAGTTTTTATTGTGTGAAAACGGTTATTAGACCAAATGAAAGTCATTTGAAGATGTATTAACCCATTACAAGAAGAAAAATGTTTAGCCTTGTCCAAATTGAAAGCAATTACAGATGACAATTATAGTGCGACTCAAATGGTGCAATTTTTCCTTGATAGGTTAGAAAACATTTTGGAAAAAGGAGAAAATGCTGCTAATTGGTTAACAGCATTTTCTCCTTTTTTCAGAGTGTTTTCAAAAGGCTTCTTCCCCAAAGACATTAAAAGTTCTCGCTGTGTGATAAGAGGTTAAACAACATACTGCTTGAACTCTACTTAGTTACCATTTGACAGAAATTACTCTTTTCCATATTTTTTATTTTCTAATTTACTGAACCCTCAGTCAACTTAAATTCAAACAAACCCCTTAACCCATTACCCAGAGCTCCAGATAGAAGGAGTGATTTTGATTTCAGAATGTAAAATGAATTATTCTTAACTAAACCCTATGCTGTGGGTACACATTAAAATTGTTTCATGGAGACGATTCTGATGAGTACCCAAGACATAGGGTTTCGAAGAGAAATAATGACTTTAGAATACCATCACACCCTCTTATCTGGAGCTCTGCTTTACAAAACAATTGTTGGTTCTAACATCTGCTGGAAGAAAGTCTTTTGAAAATATTGTGGAAAAAAAAAAGGAGAAAGTGCTGATTACCAGCATTTTCTACTTTTTCCCACAATGTTTTCTTTTCTATCAAGGACAAATTCCAGCTTTTTAGCCATCTTTAATTTGTTGTCTTCAAATGATTTTGATTTGGACCAGTCCTTTAATTATATAATTTTGTTGTACACATGGTAAAGATTTGTGATAATATTTTATGATGTTGGCTGGACTCACAGCCAGATGCTTAGCTAGCTCAGATGGTAGAGCTGTGGTACTAGCTTTCTGGGGGTCGTGGGTTCGAGTTCCACGTCCAGCCCTTGATTTACTACATTGGTGACGAGGTCAATTTGTGAACATGGGAAGTGGCACTGGCAGTCCATGGGGACTAAAGGACGAGTTGGTTACTCCCAAAAAATCGGGTGGGGGAGGGGTGTTGAGGTTATATGACGTTGGGTGGACTCAAAACCAGATGCCAGATGCTAGCTCAGTTGCTAGGGCTATTGTACTGACGCTCTAGGGGTCGTGGGTTTGAGTCCCATGTCGAGCGTACTTTTCTCCCTTGATTTACTTCAGACTAAAGTTTTAACTCATTGAGACACTTGGTCAAACAGGAATTTAAAGAACACATTACATGTTACAGATGTGCCAGGGATTTTTTAACCCTCTACTCCATAGATACTCGTTTCTACGCATTGCTTGTAGGAGCCTTTGGAAAACATTGTTGCAAAAGGTGAAATTGCTTGTGACGAGCAATTTCACCTTTTGTCACAATGTTTTTTATGCTATCAAAAGGTGTCCTATACACATAAAAAAACGGCTTCATCCTTGCTGTTATTTAGGATCAGTTAGAGATACCATAGAAATACCATATGGGGGTAAAGGGTTAATCATGCTGATTTTGTAATCAGCTGACCTAAATAAACGCCATGGACATTGTCATTCTAAAATAAGTCCCAGGTGATAGCAATTTAATGGGTGCCTTTTGTCTGTTATGTTTAAACAAGGCAGACAGTCTAGATCAAAGATCAGACTGCACATTTTGTGCAGTCTGATCTTGATCTAGTCTGGCTACAAAAGCAACTATAGTTGTGAAAGGTTCTTTAACTCTTTACCAAAGAACAGAAATTTAGGCTGGTCCAAAGTCAAAGCATTTGCAGACGACAATAAATATTGCCCCAAAAATGACATTTGTTTTGGGAAAGGTAGTAAATGTTGTGGGAAAAGGAGAAAATGCTGGTAGCCAGCATTTTCTCCTTTTCCCACAATATTTTCTGCCCTTCCTGTAAACAAGCAATTTCTCCTTTTCTCACAATGTTTTCAAAAGATTTTTTTTTTCTTTAACCCATTACCAAACGACAAAATTTTAGACTGGTTCAAATTGAAGGCATTTGCAGATGACAAAATAAAGGTAACTGAAAAGTTGAAATTTGTTCTGGGAAGGGTAGAAAACACTGTGGGAAAAGGAGAAAATGCTGGCTACCAGCATTTTCTCCTTTTCCTACAGTGTTTTCTAAAGGCTTCTTTCTCAGGGGCGTCAAAAGTAGGGATTGTGTGGTAATGGGTTAAAGGCGTCAAAGCTCGGGATTGTGTGGTAAAGAGTTAACCAATTACCCATGTTTAATCCCTACTTTTGAGGACCCTGAGAAAGAAGCCTCTTGAAAACATATAGAAAAAGGAGAAAATGCTGGTATTGAGCATTTTCTCCTTTTTACCACAATTTTTTCTTCCCTTCCATGAACAAATTTCAAAATTTTTACTCACATTTATTTTGTCAACTGCAAATGCTCTCAATTTGGACCAGTCTCAAATTTTGTTCTTTGGTAAAGAGTTCAGTGATAACAGCTACACATTGTTCCAGTAGTAAAATTAAGAGATAATATTTATTATTTAAATTCAAATGTTTCGGAATCAAAACTTGTAAGATTAATTTTTATCTGCTGGATCTTTCATATCTTTCGAACATGAAAGTTCGCAACAAATGTATAGCTATTTATAGATACTGCACCTGGCAGGGTTCAAACCTGTGCAGACAAGACCCTGGTCGTATCCAGGTTTAACTCTTTACCACACAATACCGACTTTTAATGACCTTGAGAAAGAAAGCTTTTGAAAACATTGTGGGAAAAAGAGAAAATGCTGGTAACCAGCATTTTCTCCCTTTCTCACTGTTTTTTAACCCTTCCCAAATCGAATTTCAATTTTTGATTGACATTTAGTTTGTTGTCTGCAAATGTTTTCAATTTGGACATGTCTTAAATTTTGCAGTATGGTAAAGAGTTAACTCTTTACCACACAAGAAAATTTTAGACTGGTCCAAATTGAAAGCATTTGCAGACGACAAAATAAAGGTGACTAAAAAATTGAAATTTATTCTGGGAAGGGTAGAAAACACTTAGGGAAAAGGAGATAATGCTGGTTACCAGCATTTTCTCCTTTTCCCACAGTGTTTTCAAGAGGCTTCTCTCTCAGGGGCGTCAAAAGTAGGGATTGTGTGGTAATTAATTAATGGGTTAAAAGACCAACACCATAACTACTGAGCTAAAGAGAATTCTCTCCAATACAGTTGTTAACCCTTGTCTGCGCTTGTCATATTCTTTGAAGATTCGGCCTGACTGATATATGACGCATCACTCACCTTAAAATTGGTGGATTGTAGTAATATGTGGTATAAAGTAGCAAAGTGGAGAAAATGGCATTTATCAATATGTTAGAGGAGAATTCAGGCCTGTTTCAGCTCCAGATTTCTCTAAACTGCTGATCATAGTTGAACGAAATCACACCAGGTAGCATTTTATTAGGAAAACATTTACATGTATTAAATTTGGAAATTCAAAGTAACGGTTGTTGGGTAGAAAATTAATCCAGTTCTGTACCCAGAATGCCTAAATTAGATAGGTATGTTAGTGGAATGCCATCTAGTGGGAGTCAATGATTTGTTATCCTGAGGTGTTGATTTTTTCTAAAGGAGGAAGGTATGCTGTAAGGATTTCAGGAAGTGATTACCCACATTAACACATGTCAAACATGAGATAAGTAACCTTATTCTCGTGTTAACCCTTTGCCTGACAAACCCTATGTATCAATGACTCAGAATAAAAATAAATTTGAAGACAAAGAGCATATTTGTTCTTTTCAGTGAAAAATCGAAATTTATTTCATCGAGTGGACACCATTAGTAATACATGTGTATTTTCATGAGTAGCGCAGCCACAAGTGAAAATATTATCGATGGTGGTCACGAGATGAAATAAATTTTGATCTTTCACCGAAAAAAAAAAAAATTCTATTTATTTCATGCTTTTAACCCTTTCTTGGAGGAGCTTTATCAAAATCCAGTACAGTTCTTTTCCATTATTCCCCGTGGCGTACCCCTCCCGCAAGGCAACACATTACAGTATTACGTCAAGCGCGAGAAATGTAAG
Source organism: Tridacna crocea (assembly GCA_943736015.1). NCBI lineage: Eukaryota > Metazoa > Mollusca > Bivalvia > Cardiida > Cardiidae > Tridacna > Tridacna crocea. The sequence goes on along the minus strand of OX031060.1, from coordinate 10,126,926 downwards.
GTATATGATGTCATATTTCCCATCTGGTTGTCACACGGTGGGTACACGTACACCGGATATAGCCCTCAAATTGAGTAAAAATAACTGTGTGTTGTATGACTGCAGGTAAGAGATTTCCAACTATTTCTTAACAACAGCTTTTAATATACTATTGCCTTGTCAACCCAGATTCTACGATGTTTAGAGTTTGTAAGGTCTACAACGAATGCTGCTTTTAGCTATGGAAAGTCTGAAAAAATTGTCAGAGAAGTCGACTGCTCACGACGGATTTCGGAGATTTCTAGAAACAATTCATCTGCAAAGCTGGTTCTTTTCACAATATAAAAATCTGAGTCGACAAATTTCTTGATTTTTTAGTCTAATTTCTTTGTATGATTGCAATTTTGCTGTATCGGGTGAAAATTGCCAGAAAACACAAGTTATTTGTCAACAATGGTGTACCGAGGATAGCTATTGTTTTGAAAGAACTGTACGGAGGATAGTATTTTACTGTACCGGGGATAGTAGATAGTGTACCGGGGATAGTAATATTCCATTCTATAGTGTCATGTGAACCCTATATTGATAAACCACTGAATGTATTTATGTATGCAACACTTAGATTGGTGTCTAAATTTCCTATCCTCATGTTGTAGGTTTTAGGAGGACATTACAAAAAAATTGTCTTTTCGAAGACACACATCTATTTGTTCTTCTAATCCAGATGCATTTAAAGAGACTAGCCAAGAGCTAACCTGCTTGCGTAAATTGCAGACTAACATTATCAAGTAAAGATGCGCTAGCATATTGTACAAAGGGAATGCATGAGGCCGCTCCTTGCATATGTGACAGTTGCAGGAAAGCATATTCATGGCGGTAACTTAATAGAGGCCATAAATCCTATTGTAAAGAGATAAGCTAAGTAATACTAGCTGTACTTATACAATCCAATTCAAAGGTTTTCTCTAGGTCGATTTATGGTTACTTTTGAAGACAGTCTCCTTGTTACTTAGACCAAGTTACCGGTATTCACTCGATTCGACCTGTTTGCTATGACGCCGCACTAGATCGTGCACAGGATAAATATGAATAACCTGATTTAAATAAAAAAGTAGCAAGGGAGAAAATGGCTATCAAAAATACATCTATGGAAAATATGTAGCCTGTTTTTCGCTCAAAATATCTTAAAAATCAAATTATTTCAAAAAGGAAGAAATGGTTTCCCAAATACTCTTGTTTTATAGCACATCCTTGAATACACATTCTAAATAAAGACTTCAGGGAAATCAGGATTCGTGCAGGCTTTTTCAACAAACTAATCAAAAAGTGTCTCAGCTTATACCGAAGCTATTACCAAAGCCTGTAGGGGCTGGTTTTATAAATGGTGGGTGCATAGGTTACAAGCCAGCTTACCATAGCTGAATGAATCGTACCAAGTAGCGTTTTATTGAGTAAACGTTTAATTTGAAACTCAAACTAACTGTCGTCGTTTTGAAAAGTAATCCGGCTCTGTACCCAGAATGCCCAAATCAGATAGGTGTGCATTTGATGGATGCCCCCCAGCGGAAGATAGCGCCTGTGAATACATGTACTATGAAGTATGTACTTTGAGACCGTTTGTTGCTTCGCCGGTATGAAAGTACTGTCGGTGGCCGCTCCTCGTTAAAGCTTAATTGGAAGATTTTTCGCATTGTCTTCTAAAACTTTGGCATAACTGTACCATATTTTGTATGTGCTGCAGGAACCTAAGGATATGTACTTGTACTTAGTCTGGAGTGTATGTACATGTAGTCTCCGCTGTGGTTTTTATGCCTCAAGAATAAACATACTCTTTGGACATTTTCTGGAGATGAGCAAAATTTACGCGCAAATCCACTTTCCGATGGTGTTTTAAGCAAGCTTCTCTCACAATGTTTGAACCATTGTTTAATTATGTGTGGTTAAAAGTTACACACATAGGTGCTTTAACCTTTATGTTAATGCAAATGGCCTTAAACCCGTCTACAACTGATGACTTGGAAAACGTTGCAAAAAATGAGGAATCCACGTAACGAGCATTTTTTTTCAATTTACATTTTTTTCTGCTATGTCCTAATATTATGCTTTAATTACCCGTCTGTAGACGTCTATTATTCCCTTATATAAACGCTTTTAGTTGGGATAACCCAAAATTAACAAAACAGGGTCAGGATTAAGGTTCGGAGAGTCCGCGGTATGCCAATCATGGAAATACTACAGATTTTATTAAAATACCGGTAAAGGCTTTATGACATGTTGAAAGTGTGACGTTTGAAGTCTGAAGTTATTCCTTTATTATAAGTTCCTAGTTTGAAATTCAGAATTCACACGTCGTACTGTTTGAACGGCTCGGACTCCAAACTACAGTTTTCGGACAAATTATCCACGAAGTGTGAAGTCTAGAAGTCACGACGGATCTTTAATGATAACATTTCATTTAGCACAGTGAGTTTAATAGAGCTGTTTTACAAGATACACTATTTTCAGTTACCGCTAGGACCTATGTTTATCTTTAATTTTGTTCATGTCTCTAATCCAATACAAAAGGCACTCATTATATCACTGTATTTTTTAAGTTTCGGGAAAACATGAATAAATCTGTTATATTAATCTTATCTTAGATTTTACCAAGATATTTTTTTTCTATATAATTGATATTTTCAGAGAAACAAAGCTTTATGTGTGTTTAACTATTCTTTAGCCCTGACCTACTCTTGTGGCCTCATACATGCTATGCGATCTCGGTCTACATGTTTACAAAGTTAAAGTGAATTGCTGGTGGTCTAAGTACCTTGCCTACGTTCATTACAAGCGACAATGAGTCGACATAGACATAGTTTACAGGTATTCCAATATCGTTCAAGAATGGCTGTTTAGGCACGTTTGTACATGAACTCAATAATACGTTACATGAAAAATATGGGGTAAGGTCCGAATAAGCAATTGTAACATCTTGACACAGTCCATAACACTCATTACCCAAAACTACGTTAAAGCATATTTACACACATAAATGATAAACTTATATCCATAGCATGTTCGATGAAGTAATAAAATCAGATCAAAAGACACATTTTATTGTCTGATCACAACAATATCTTTCAACACTTCAAAGTGTGGTGCATATCTATAAATCAGTTAAATAACAAAGAATATAAAGGTTAGGTTGTCTTCTACTTATAAGCCACTATCTTAATAAACTTCAAAACGATGAAAAATATTACTTTGAATCTGATCTGGATGAATTATGAGAACTGGGATCGGAACACATGCACATGTATCTTTTGATTGCAGCCTATATTGTCAAGAACAGAAAAATATTGTCAGCTGTGAACATCCAATAGTAGAATTTCCTTATTTCTTCACATTTATTGTTATTTCGGAATATCTGACATATTTGGCTTTCTGAGCGGCATATATCATCAAATAACTAGTAGTGAGCAAGAAATTACAATTCGCTTTGTAGCATCTTATACTACTATCCTCAGTACACAAATTTCTAAAATACAGCTATCCTCGGTACAGCAAGGAACTATCCTCGGTACACCGATGGTAATCTTCTGTGACGTATAACTACATGATAAGTAATTCTTGGAACTAAATTTTTGATGTACATTATACTTAATGTATTACACAAAAATGGCACGCTTCAGAATTTCAATCAAATTCCCTGTTCTGATAATATTCTATCATTTTGGCCTGTCAGGTCAAAAATATGCGTGAGCATGACTTTCGGACGACAAATTTACGTTGTAACAAAACTAGTTTTGGTAATTCATCAATAGTACAGGACTGATTAACCATTTAGCTTATCAAATCATTACTATATGACACACGAATGTTACAAACACTGGTATAATATATGAATTCTTACCTGTGGTGCGAGCAATATTTCTTCCATTTGTAAACATTTACTCAATTACTCTACTATATCCGGTGTACGTGTACCCACCGTGTGTCAGGCATGCGCAATTAATCTTGGCAACAAGAACGTGAAAATAGGTATTTTCACTGGTGAGACCAGTGTAAGATCGAAAAATATTTTCACTGCTATTTCTCGATATCCTATCGGAAAGCATGAAAAAATTGTGAGAAAAGGACAAAATGCAAGTTACCATTATTTTCTCCATTCCTTTAAAGACTTCCATGCTTTCTAGTTTTTCAAAGACAAATTCTATCATTTAAGCCATATTTTATCCTTCATCATAGGATAAAATTTTAGTCTTGTCCAAGTTCTATGAATAATTAACCCTTTCCCGAACAATCCCTGGTTTTCACGTCCCTGAGAAAAGAGGCCTTTTGAAAACATTGTAGGAAAAGGAGAAAATGCTGGTAACCAGCATTTTCTCCTTTCCCCACAAGGTTTTCTACCCTTTCCAAAACAAACTTCAATTTTTGAGTCACTTTAATTTTGTCGTCTTGAAATGCTTACAAATTGGACCAGTCTAAAATTGTGCTGTTTGGTAAAGGGTTAAAGGTTGCTTGAATGATGAAATCTGCCTTTAACTGAGTAGGTAAAAATATGGGAAAAGGAGGAATTATTCTTTATAATAGCACATAGTTATTTTTCCAACAAAATGGGGTAAAGTTTTCATTTGCAGATAGTGTTGTAAAGGGTTAATTTGTTATTTGCAAATGCTTTAAATTAAGACATGCCTTGGTTTTATTACAAAAGAGTTACCGTGGCCTGTTTACATTTTGTGCTGAGAGCGAAACTGTGAAAAGGTTCCATTTTAGTGTTTAATCCAAAATTACAACACAGTTCTGACTTTAAAAGATGCCAAGGAAAATGCTTAACTCTTTACCAAACAACAAAAGTTTTGACTGGTCCAAATTGAAAGCATTTGCAGATTACAAAATTAACGTGACTCAAAAATTGAAACTTATTCTTTGAGGGTAGAAAAAATTACCAGCATCTTCTCCTTTTTAGGCAATATTTTCAAGTCTTTTTTCTTAGAGTCATGAAAACCCAGAATTGTTTGGTAAAGTGTTAACTCTTTACCACACAACAAAATAATAGACTGGTCCTAATTGAAAGCATTTGCAGACAACAATTTCAACGTGGTTAAAATTGCAAAATTTGTCCTTGATAGATTAGAAAACTTTGTGGGAAAAGGAGAAAATGCTGTTTGCCAGCATTTTCTCCTTTTCCCACAATGTTTTCAAAAGGCTCTTTCTCAGGCTCGTTAAAAGTCGGGATTATGCAGTAAAGAGTTAAAACAATGAGGGAAAAGGAGAAAATAAATGCCTTTTCCACAATGTTTTCTTCTCTAGGATAGACCAAAGACAAGTTCCATGTTTTGAAAAACATATGAATTTAATGCTTTGAATTTCGGCTAGTCTAAAATTTTGTCATCAGCAATCTGTATGAAATGCTGGTGAAAGAAACTCCAGGAAAGTTTGGATAAGTGCACTGACTACTGTAATAATGTTAAAAATGGTGCTTAACATTGCACAAGATTTAGCCCATTACCAAACAACAATATTTTAGACTGGTCCAAATTGAAAGCATTTGAAGACGACAACATAAAAATGACTGAAAATTTGAAATTTGTTTTGTGAGGGGTAGAAAACATTGTGGGAAAAGGAGAAAATGCTGGTTACCAGCATTTTCTCCTTTTCCCACAATGTTTTCTAAAGGCTTCTTTCTTGGGGGCGTCAAAAGTAGGGATTGTATGGTAATGGGTTGATGAACAAAGCTGGCAAAGCCTGAATACTTTGGTCATATTTAATGGTTAATGGTTAGTTGGTTGACTCTTTACCAAATGACAAAATTTTAGACTTGTCCAAATTGAAAGCATTTGCAGACAAGAAAATTTATGTAATTCAAAAATTGATATTTGTTTCCAGCAGGGTGGAAAACATTGTTGGAAAAAAAGAAAATGCTGGTATCAGCATTTTCTCCTTTTCCTACAATGTTTTAAAAAGCCTTCTTCTTCTGGGTCATTAAAACTTAGGGTTGAGTTGTAAAGGGTTAACTCTTTACCACATGAGAAAATTGTGTGGTAATGGGTTAAATGGCAGCAGTGTATCACAATGCAAGGTTTGACGCATGCATTATACGGGTAGATATTGGCTAGAAACAAAATATTGCAGTTTCGGTACAAAGGGTTTGGAACTGAGTGCTCTAATAAAGAACTTGATTACCTTGGTCATGTGACAATGATTATTCATGCACTTTTAACAAAGACAATGTCACCAAACTTCAAATAACAAGAAGGCAATATGCCAGTTCAGTTTATCTCATTGCAGAGTTTGAATGCATTATGCACTTACAAATTGATAGTCTCTTTTTAAGTTTTGGTATTGATATTCCAATACATCAAATGTTATTTCTGTAATTAAAACCCTATCGTGGTTACTTGTTAGATTATCATCTTAACTTTCACAGGCAAATCCCATAACTTGTGCCACATCTATTATGTCCATTGGAAATGCTTCCAATTTCGATTTTTCTAAGATTTTCACATTGTGGTAAAGAGTTAACCCATTACCACACATTCTCTTTTTTTGATGACCCTGAGAAAGAAGCCTTTGGAAAACATTGTTGGAAAAGAAGAAAATGCTTCACAAAATAAATTTCATAATTTCAGTCACTTTCATTTTGTCGTCTGCAGATGTTTTCGATTTGGACGAACCTAATTTTTTTTAAAATTTGGTAATGAGTTAAGCAAGAGACTTCAATACTGTATGTATCAGGGCCCGTATTTTCACCAACCATTCTTAAGAACGTTCTAACTCCAGTATTCGCCAGAATTTTCTACACTTGTAAGTAACACAACCTTTGATTGGCTAAACCATTCAGTTTTGCCAATCAGATGTTGTGTTACTTACAAATTTAGAAAACCTTTGAGAGTAAGACTAAGAATATTCTCAAGAATGGTTGGTGAATACGGACCCAGGTCTTATATTATACCGGTAACTGTCTTGCTTGTTGACAATAGAGCAAAAACTAACTTTGACTACCTGATGCTGATTCCCTGACAAAGGGGGAGCTTTGCAGTTTTTCTATCTTAAGTATATTAAATTGTCAGTTTACTTTAAAAAACCTTGTAACCACAGCTTGTTTCAAGCTGTAGTAACAAGGTTTTTGAAGGAAATCAACGATAGTGTCTTACACGAAAAGCAGCAGAAAATGACATCATGAGCAATGAACTTCTTAGCTTTTCCTCTTCATTTATCAACCCTCAGAAAATCGCTGTCCGTCATGGGCCCTCACTGGTGACAAACCTTGCCTTTTTGCAAGGTCACCCACAAAAAATAGTCCTGGAAAAAAAAGCATCCATTGCTTTAAAATTATTTATTTGAGATAATCAAATCAACTTCAGAAACATGTTTTGGACCTTTCCTATTATCTTTCATTGTAAAACATTGTGGCAAAAGTGCTTGGTAGACCTATAAAATTTTCAAGTGGGACTACTTTTGGGTTGTGACCCAGAAGCGTTCCATTCTGATATTTCATTATTGGTATTAGGCATAGCTCAGGTGATGGGAGCCATCATATTGCTTGGCTGACTTAAACTGGTGGATTGATATGCATCAGATCAGTACAATTTCATCGCCTGGAAATACAACTGTTTACCATTCTGGAAATTGTAAGGCTCCTTTTACAAAAGAAAACTTGAGTTCCATTTTTCTATCAAAATCTTTCTAACTATTAATTCAGTTGACAAACAGTTCATACATGCATTTTTAAACATGGTTTATCAATTCTGATTGAAGTTTTCACTGACAAATAGACAGACTGTTGTAAGTAACTTCATCAAGGTTGTTTATGATACATGTATATATAATTATGCTATAGAATCATGTGATTCTCATTTCAAAATAGGAATCTCCTTGATAATGACAGGTACATGTAGCTAGATGTAGGTATGGAATTTGGCGTTGTGATGACTGATTACCATGACTGCCTTAAGTTAGGGAATAGCTGGTAAACCATTAACATTCCCAAGTTTTAACCCTCAGGGTCAGAAACCTTTTTAAAACATTGTTGGAAAAGAGAAAAATGCTGGTATCCAGCCTTTTCTTCTGTTCCCACAATGCCTCTACCTTTTCAGAATAAAATCTGATTGTTGGAAAAAAACATTTCATTCATTATCTGCAAATGCTTTCAATTTGGAGCAGTCATAAATTTTGTTGTCTGGTAAAGATTAAGATTTCAGACCAAGATTCACAAAAAATTATGGTAATGACTGTAACTGTCTAGACATGCAATATTTGGCCCTTGACCTCTGTTTCGCACAGACTTGAGTGATACTGATGCCTGCTGCAGATCAAAGGCCTGTCTAGACATTAGCTGCCATATTTGACTCTGAAGCCTTTACCAGACGACAAAATTTTAGCAAAATTGAAAGCATATTGCAGACGACAATTTCATTGTGGCTCAAATGGGGTAATTTTTCTTTGATAGAGAAGAAAACATTGTTTGAAAAGGAGGAAATGCGGGTTACCAGCATTTTCTTCTTTTCCCATAATGTTTTCAAAAGGTTCTTTTCCAGGAGCCTCAAACGTAGGCATTGTGTAGTAAAGAGTTAACTCTTTACCATTAATGACAACATTTTGGACTTTAGTAAATTGAAAACATTTGCAGAAAACAAAATAAGTGTAGCTCAAGTGACGATAATTCTATCTTTACTAGGATGGAAAACATTATTGTGGGAAAAGAAGAAAAAAACTAGTTATCAGCATTTTCTCCTTTTCCCACAATAATGTTTTAAATAGCCTTTTACAGGGTCGTTAACCCTTTACCAAACTACAAAATTTTAGACTGGTCCAAATTGAAAACACTTGCAGAAAACAAATTGAATGTATTAACTCAAAAATTGAAATTTGTTTCCAGCACAGTAGAAAACATTGTAGGAAAAGGAGAACATGCTGGTTACCAGCATTTTCTCCTTTTCCTACAATGTTTTTAAAAGTCTTCTATGTCAGGGTCGTAAAACCAGGGCTTGTTTGGTAAAGGGTTAATACAGGGATTGTGTGGTAAAGGATTAAACATGTACCAAACAATCTTAAGTTGCAACAACCTTGACTAAGAGGGCTTTTGAAAACATTGTGGGAAAAGGAGAAATATTGGTGTCTGCTGTAGAATAAAGGTTGGTCTAGACAGCACCTTACACCTTACAAGAGTGATAGGTAGTCAGTTTGAATCTAGGCAGACTGGCAAATTATTTTTTTATTATCTTTTTCCCCCCATCTACAACATACACAGTACCATCCTTATGGTATTTTTTGTGTATTTTTCTCCACACTAATGGTAAAACGACAAGTCAGTGCAATTTTTCTTCACAAAGTATCCAAAGGCGACATAGCAGAGGTGTCGGAATAGCCGCCATTTTGTGTGCAAAGTGCAAATTAATTACTTTAACCCATTACCACACAATCCCTACTTTTGGCGCCCCTGATAAAGAAGCCTTTAGAAAACATTGTGGGAAAAGGAGAAAATGCTGGTAACCAGCATTTTCTCCTTTTCCCACAATGTTTTCTACCCTTCACAAAACAAATTTCAAATTTTTACTCACTTATAGTTTGTCTTCAGCAAATGCTTTCGATTTGGACAAGCCTAAAATATTGTCGTTTGGTAATGAGTTAAAAAGATATTATGTACTTAAAATGTATATAGAAAACCTACTTCATCTTGTGAGGGTAAATATATTTGTCCTATTCATGAAATCAAAATGCCATGAAACAATGTTATAGCTCTAAACACTTCAGCACAATTATTCTTAACGGCATTGTATATGACATCTTTTTTTAAATTGCACATGACTTGTGTCACCGGCTTCAAAAATTGTGCATAGGTAATTGCAATATCAACGAAACTAATGAACAAAATATTAAAAAGTTGTCAGGTACCATAACTAATTGGTGTGAGGTAAAAATGTCAGAGGTAAAAATGCCATAGGTAAAAATGTCATAGGTAAAAATGTCAGAGTCAAAGTCACGGGTAGGAAACTTCATATTCAGAGCCAATGGCTCTGACGAGAAAATGTTGTGTTGGTCTTCTGTTTCTGAAGATGTCGGCTGAAAAACAATCCCAAAACAGGTAGGCATGTCAGTATTTGTAATTATGTGTTCTTATGTCTTTGAAATTCAAAAAAAGGAGAATTTCATTCGATCCTCTGGTCTTTCAACGTGTTTTCTGCACTACGGAAAGTTGGAACAGGTGTACGATGTTGTCTGAATCATTTGTGGCGTGGGTTGACCCTAGCCAAAATTATACGTCTCGGAGATAAATGCAGGCTCTTTCTGCCCTTTAAATAAGCAGACTAAAGAAATCTTTCTATTCTACAGGATTTGATAATTGTCTTTGACGTTTCCATTCGCTCAATGCAAGAATCTAGAGAAAACTATCCAAAACGGGCGTAATTTAAGAAAGGCTCCATTTGGTTGCCATGGCAACTTGCGTTTTAGATTGAATCAAATTCTGTGAACAGTTTTTAAAGAGGACCTCCCAAGGAGCATTCCGGCCAAGTTTGGTCCAAATTGGCCCTGTGGTAAAGGAGGTGAAGATGTTTAAAGAAATAGCTGACGATGGACGACGAATGACAGACAACGCACGACGGACAGATCTGATCTAAAAGTTCCCCTCGAGCATGTTGCTAAAAAATGGAATGAATGGCATCTTTTACGTTTTCTGATTGTACATTCATATAAGCAAAATGCCAATTTGACAGTAATTATGTAAAATTGGTAAAATACTTCTCTTTGCTATATATAAAAAAAAACGAGAAAATAGGCTTAAAATGAACTGTTGCTTCACATTCAACTCGACGCACCTTTTTATATACCCTAAAATTAGAGAGAAAAAAATAATAAACGAAATGAATTCCTCTTCCATCGGAGCCAACCGATATTTTCGTAACCGACCCACACAGTCGGAGCCTTTCTTAAATTACGCCCGTTTTGGATAGTTTTCTCTAGATTCTTGGATTGAGCGAATGGAAACGTCAAAGACAATTATCTAAGCCTGTAGAACAGGAAAATTTCTTTAGTCTGCTTATTTAAAGGGCAGAAAGAGCCTGCATTTATCTCTGAGACGTATTATTTTGGCTAGGGTCAACCCATGCCAAAAATGATTCAGACATCATGGAACACCTGTTCCAACTTTCCGTAGTGCAGAAAACACGTTGAAAGACCAGAGGATCGAATGACATTCTCCTCTATTTTAATTTCAAAGGCGTAAGAACACATAATTACAAATACTGACATGCCTACCTGTTTTGGGATTGTTTTTCAGCCGACATCTTCAGAAACGGAAGACCAACACAACATTTTCTCGTCGGAGCCATTGGCTCTGAATATGAAGTTTCCTACCCGTGAAAGTGGTAAATATGTCATAGGTAATAATGTCATGGGTAAAAATGTCAGAGGTACTAGGTATATATTAAATTTGGACCAGTCAAATATTGTGCAGTTTGGTATAGAGTTAAATAAATGATAGATGCTAGATATAACTTTTATAATATTTATGTCCTTACTTTCTATTGATGTTTCATGATATCTTTTCGAATTAAACTTGAATAAAACCAACAAGATATTGCTGCAATATTGTTTATGAATTGTGATGAATGGGTTGTTTAAGGAAGTTCTCCCTAACATACTGTCCTTTTGAAAACATTGCAAACCTTGGTAATACATCTGTGAAAAAGTATCTTGGACAATAGTATGTGATCTTAGTTCTTCTGGGCCCGTATTCACCAACCATTCTTAAGAATGATCTTTGTCTTATTTTCTAGAATTTTCTACATTTGTCAGTAACACAACTTCAGATTGGCTAAACCATTCGGTATAGCTAATCAGGAGTTATGTCACAAATTTAGAAGACCCTAGAGGATAAGACTTAGAATATTCTCAAGAATGGTTGGTGAATACAGGCCCTGTTAGTCCATGTACCAATCTTGATATTTACTGACTGCTATCCTAGATGATTCAGAGGCCAGAAATAAGTGAACCCCAACAAGATTTCGAACTTGCTAAGCCTTGACCAACTGAGCTAACTCCATATATTTATACTATGATAAATACATCTGACATTTTTACCTATGACATTTTTTCCTATGGCATTTTTACCTCTGACATTTTTACCTACATTCATCATTATTTTATGCACTTCTTCGTTGGGACAGATCTTCAGTAACAATAATGAACAAGCTGAAAAACTCACCTTTTTAAAACGAAAATAGCGGATTTAAAATGTCTCGGATGACCTGTGCTATGACATAGGAATCTGTTAGTTTTAATTTAAAAAAAAAAAGGCTGTTCAAATGTTGTCAATGCTACTTTCACATGAGTCATGTTTAGGCAAAAGTGGGCTTAACTGACATTACCACCTGGCAAAATTTTAGACCTATCCAAATTGAAAGCATTTGCAGACAACAATTTCATAGCGGCTCACATGACACAATTTTCTTTTGATAGGGTAGAAAACTTCGTGGGAAAAGGAGAAAATGCTGGCTACCAGCATTTTCTCCTTTTCCCACATTATGTTTTCAAAAGGCTTCTTCCACAGGGTCGTCAAAAATTGCCATTGTGTAGTAAAGGGTTAATGCATTTCCTTGATATATGATACCAATCAAGCCATTTCATAAGAATGAATACAAATAACCCATTGCCACACAATCCCTACTTTTGACGCCCCTGAGAAAGAAGCCTTTAGAAAACATTGTGGGAAAAGGAGAAAATGCTGGAAACCAGCATTTTCTCCTTTTCCCACAATATTTTCTACCTTTCACAGAATAAATTTCAAATTTTGGGTCACTTTTATTTTGTCGTCTGCAAATGCTTTCGATTTGGATAAAGCTAAAATTTTGTCATTTGGTAATGGGTTATATTTAGCCATTTTTGTAAAGAACTATTAACTTAATCTTGAGTTATGGGCAATACTTTTGTGCAGATGTTTTATCTCATTACCAAGCGACAATATTTTAGACTAGTTCAAAATGAACGCATTTGCAGATGACAAAATAAAAGTGACTGAAAATTTGAAATTTGTTTTGTAAAGGGTAGAAAACATTGTGGGAAAAGGAGAAAATGCTGGTAACCAGCATTTTCTCCTTTTCCCACAATTTTTTTTTATAAAAGCTTTTTTCTCATGGGCGTCAAATGTAGGGATTGTGTGGTAATGGGTTAAACCCCATTTTCACACAGCATGGCTCATTTTCATTGTTCTCCCAGTGAATAACCATATACCAGGGGTAACAACCTAGGTTATAGCATACGTCATCTGAGACATTTTAAATCCGCCATTTTCGTTTTAAAAGGTAAGTTTTTCAGCTTGTACATTATTGTTTTTGAAGATTTGTCCAAACAAAGCAGTGTATATGGTACCCGACAACTTTCTTCGTTAGTATACATTAATATTATGTTCATTAGTTTCGTTGAATTTGCAATTACTTTCACACAATTTTCGAAGCCGGTGACACATGCGCGATTTAAAAATAGTCGTATACAATGTCATTAAGAATAATTGTGTTGAAGTGTTTAGAGCTTCAACATTGTTTCATGGCATTTTGATCTTCCGAATAGGACAAACATATTAAATTTACCGTCACCAGATGAAGTAGGTATTCTAAGTAAATTTTAGATACATATATCTTTTTAAAGTAATTAATCTGCATTTTGCGCACAAAATGGCGGCTATTCCGACACCTCTGTTATGACGTAGGTTGTCCATGGCAGCTTACAGTTATATATATGGCCATACTTTTTATATTTTATTGGTATGAATGAAATTTACGTGCATTTTACCAGAATTGTTATACATTTGGCCTCTATAGGGCCTTTAACACAGGTTTAACAATATTTAATGATGAAATCATTTTGATAAAGAGCAATTTGTTCATTTTGCACACTGTTTTCATCAACTTTGCTTCCAAATTATTAGTCCAGAATTCCAGGTCTTTTTTGACAGTCAATTTAAATATCCGATGGCAAATGGATGAATTTACAAATATGGCATCTGTTACACTTTGGGAAATGATAAAAAGAGGAAGGGTGATAATTTGTTTACTTCTTTCTGTTATCTGAAGCAAAACCCCCTTGGTTTACTGGGAAGCTCACAGTGTATCTGTTTTCCATTTCAAGGTCACCACATTAAATTTTCAGCTCTTTCCTTTGTAAGGTATTCTGTTATCCTTCCATATTAACTTCACAGGAGTGTCCTTGGGCAAGACACTTCAGAGCCTAGCCTAGTACTGGTGAAACCAAGGAAACATGAATAATTATGTGAACTGTCACAATGATATGACTGAAATACTGTTGAAAGCGGCCTAAAACACTATTAAAAAAATCCATATTAACGTTTTACTCCATAGATACTCATTTCTTACCTTCAGTCTGAAGGTGTCTGCTCCGATGCTATTTTTGTGACTGGTCTTCGTTAGCGAAGACCAGTCACAAAAATAGCATCGGAGCAGACACCTTCAGACTAAAGGTAGTCATTTCTATGCATTGCTTGCAGGAGCCTTTGGAAAACATTGTGGCAAAAGGTGAACTTGCTCGTGACGAGCAATTTCACCTTTTGCCACAATGTTTTCTACACTATCAAAAGGTGTCATATACACAAAAGAAACGGCTTCATCCTTGCTGTTATTTAGGGTCAATTAGAAATAGTATTATACCATAGAAATGCCTTATGGGGTAAAGGGTTAACTCTACCAAACAACAATATTGTCTTAATTTAAAGCAGTTGCAGACAACAAAATAAACATGACTCAAAAACTGAAACTTGACTTTAGGAGAGTAGAAAACATTGTGGGAAAAGGAGAAAATGCTGGTAACCAGCATTTTCTTCTCTTCCCTCTGTTTTCAAAAGCCTTATTTTTAAGGGTCATTAATTAAAAGTTGGGATAGTGTGATAAAGACTTAAATTGTGTTTATCCTTTGTAGAGCTACAATATACATGTATTTATAAAGGCTGTTCCATCACCCTGTATTGTTGTCAAAAATCTGTTTAAATTGAATACATTTTCTTCTTTTCCCACAATGTTTTCTAAAGATTCTTTCGTAGGGTCCTCAAAAGTGGGGATTGTACGGTAATGGGTTAAATGACAAATTTTGTCAGGTCTTCTTCTGTTGTAGATTCTGTGAATTAGGTTTCTTTGGCAACCAGTGTAGAGGGACTTAAAGTCTGTTCAAATTTTGACATTTTAATTTTTTATAAAATGTTTAAAAATGTAAAAGCCATATGGAATTTTGGCGCAAAAGTGACTGACGTTATAATTCAGTGTCATTTCTGGTTTTGAAAACATTTTGTCGGAAAGTTAGTCATTCCAGAGATTTGTAGTCGTGACTAAATTTCGAAAGATACTGACATCAGCTGATGACGTTGGGTTACATTCTGTCCTAAAGTTTGGTGTTCTACCTGATGAAAATATGAAAACACATCATGAAATCAGACGTTTTGCTAATTTGTAATAAAACATTTGTTTATAAATAATATCAATGCTTTAGAAAAGGCCTGTATGGTAGCGTTAATTTTCTGCCAGGAAATAGGAGATGACAATCATGATTATTTTGATGATGGTAACTTAATACAAGTTTGCAGGAAATTTTATCGAGGTACTGACAAACTTAAGGTTTTAACTCAAAATTTCTTAATCGGGCATGAAGGTAAAATTCAATGTAAAATGGTCGTGAGAGTTCTATCTGTTTCTTGATATTTATAAATGGAAAATTCACCATTTGGATGAGCCTGGTTGTTTTTCGACTTCACAAGATTGCAGGGAGTAGAAATTGGAATTATTAATAGTAACCAGCTTAATTGGTAAATTTTTGCAAGACTCGAAATGGACGGAATTCTGACCAATCACAAAGACGACTCAAAAAGCCTCTTAAGATCACCCGACTTTGAAACCGCTTAGGGAAAAGAAAAAATTATAGGGTTGTCAAAGAAGATATGTTGAAACTGTATCTAATTATAGATAACTTGAATGTTAGATGCATGAAAGAAAAAAATCATGATACAGTCAGCACCCTAAATTATACTACTTAAAATTTGCTAGGGACCACCATTTGAGAATCAGCATATATGTATTATGTGGCATGCATCAGGTTTGGTTTTTCAGTATGGAACAATGCCAAATGACAAAATTTTTGACTAGTCCAAATTTAAAGCATTTGCAGACGACAAAATAAATGTGACTCAAAAATTGAAATGTTAGGTGAAGGATAGAAAACATTGCGGGAAAAGGAGAAAATGCTGGTTACCAGCATTTTCTCCTTTTCCCACAATGCTTTCAAAAGCTTTCTGAGACTCTCAAGGTCATTAAAAGTCAGGACTGTGTGATAAAGAGTTAAGCAAAATTGTTTTTTTTTGTAACAGATACCAGTTACTGTATTGAAATATCAAAATAATCCCTATCAAAATTTGAGTAGCATATTTTTCATCTTAGTGTTATGTTTACATAAAGTACCATTAGCCTTTATACGGTGTTGAGTTAGACCTTTACAAAATGGCAAAATTTTTTGTTCAAATTAGAAGGGTTTGCAGACAACAAATTAAAGATGTCACAACTCTTTAACAAACAACAAAATTTTAGACTAGTCCAAATTGGAAACGTTTGCAGATTACAAAATAAACATGACTCAAGAATTGAAACTTGACTTTGGAAGAGTAGAAAAAAAGGTGGGAAAAGGAGAAAATAGTGGTCACAATGTTTTCCAGAAGGCTTCTTTCTCAGGGTTGTTATAACTAGGGATTCTTTTGTAAAGGGTTAAAGGATGGGACTTGTGTTTGAAGGGGTAGAAAACTGCCAGTAAAGGAGAAAACGTTGGTAACCAGCATTTCTTCCTATATCCACATTTTTATTTATTTTCAAAAACCTCTTAGCTCAGGGTCCTTTAATATGGGAGTGTTTGATAAAGATGTAACAATAAGGGAATAAGTGCTTTTTTCAGAAAATGAGCAGCTGACATTTTCCGATATTTAGATACTCATTTTAAACAAGAGCCAGTAATACAGACTTTGCCAGAAAACTTAATTTTTTCCTTGTTTAACCCAAACAATCCGCCCACCCGGGTGGCTCAGTGGATGTGAGTTCAATACCCGGTTTAGACGAATTTTCTTTCCGGCATATTTTCGCCTCTCACCTCTGCTGAAGCATGTGAGAAAAGTAGTTGGTGGCTTTGGAAAGAAAGTTGTGTTAGTACCGGTGTGAGAAAGCCAGGAAACACATGTGCGTCAACGACTGCCATGATATGACCTTAGCTGTTAAAGTGTCGTTAAACCCCATTACAACCAACCAACCAACCAAACAATCCCTGGTTTTTACGACCCTGAGATAAAAGCCTTTTGAAAACATGATGGGAAAAGGAGAAAATTCTGGTAACCAGCATTTTCTCCTTTTCCCACAATGTTTTCTACCCAGCTGGAAACAAATTTAAGCTTTTGAGTTATGTTTATTTTGTCGTCTGCAGTTGCTTTCAATTTTGACCAGTCTAAAATTTTGCTGTTTGGTAATGAGTTAATTGAAAGTAGATCTTATATAATGCATTTGCAGATGATAAAAAAAAACTGGCTTAAACGGCTTGTTTTTAATAGCATAGAAAACATTGAAGGCAATGTAAAAATGCCAGTTACCAGCCTTTTCTTCTTGACCCACACTGTTTTGACTCATTACCACACCAGAAAAGTTTGGACTGGTCAAAATTGAAAGCATTTGCAAACGACAAAATAAAGGTGACTGAAAAATAGAAATTTGTTCTGGAAAGGGTAGAAAACACCGTGGGAAAAGGAGAAAATGCTGGTTACCAGCATTTTCTCCTTTTCCCAAAGTGTTTTCAAAAGGCTTCTTTCTCAGGAGCGTCAAAAGTAGGGATTGCGTGGTAATGGGTTAAAGGTTGTAAGTCATTGGATTGTTTGGCAATGTTATGCTAAGGATAGTTCAGATAGGGGACAACTGACATGGGGATTATAGTGTCAAAATAAGTGAGATAAATATAATTCAGTCATCATGTCAGTATATTCGCAAGCCAAGTTTACATCATCACCAGGTGGATCTTACCTTGGCTGATTGAGCCCGATTTCGAGATTCCTGCGATGCGCCTTCTATTGGATGCTGGTTATTACCCCCCATTTTCATCATATTTCTAAAAGCAAATGAAATATCGTTTTACAAACTGCTTACGAATACACATGAAGCGATAAGCAGACATCCACGTGGGTTTCCATGTTTTACCTTCTATTTGAAAGGTAGAGACCTATTGTTCTATTTTGATCAAAGATTAAATGCCATGAGTGATTTCATTTGTTGCAGCTAGAGCTGGCTGCTTCCAATGAAAAAGCGTATGGGGTGAACATAAAAATCAAGCTTGATGCGCCAAGGGTAGAGTAGTGTAGTGAATTGTCGGTCTTGGCTTGCAAAGATGTCATGTCTGAGGCACTATCAAAAAGATTAGTAGCCAAGCCCCCAATTAGCTTGGCTGGTAGTGCAAAGGACTAAAGAGCATGGGGTAGCTGGTTCGATCCTCGGCTGAGCCTGTTTTTTTCCAAGGATTGATGATACATAGGTCCAGAGGGAGTGATGGTATTCTAAGTCCAGTATTGCTTCTCAAAAACCCTATGCTGTGGGTACTCAGTAGAATTGTCTTGATGAGACGATTTTAATGAGTAACCAGAACATAGGGTTTAGTGGAGAATAATTAATATTTTTAATTTCGAATTCAAAATCTCCCTGTATCTAAAGAGCATAGGGTAGCTAGTACGATCCTAGGCTGGGCCTGTTTCTTTCCAAGGATTGATGATACATAGGTCCAGATAAGAGGGAGTGATGGTATTCTAAGTCCAGTATTGCTTCTCAAAACCCAATGTTGTGGGTACTCATTAGAATCGTCTCGATGAGACAATTCTAATGAGTACCCAGAACATAGGGTTTAGTGGAGAATAATATTTTTAATGTTGAATTCAATTAACCCATTTCCACACAATCCCTACTTGTGATGCCCCTGAGAAAGAAGCCTTTTGAAAACACTGTGGGAAAAGGAGAAAATGCTGGTAACCAGCATTTTCTCCTTTTCCCACAGTGTTTTCTACCCTTACCAGAACAAATTTCTATTTTTGAGTCACCTTTATTTTGTTGTCTGCAAATGCTTTCAATTTGGACCAGTCTAAAATTTTCTCGTGTGGTAAAGAGTTAATGACTCCCTCTATCTGTAGCTCTGAATGATTGTCATTGTGACAGGATTCATTCTGCTGTCACCACTATTGTTTTGATGGTGGCTTACATTGTGGGAAAGCAGGCTGTGGCTTAGAAAGAATATTGTGCAATCAGTACTGGTAAAGGACTCTCAAGGAAAGTATGGATAGGTGCACAGGCTGCCATGATGTCACTGAAATAATGTTGAAAATGAGTAAGTTTGATCTATCAATCAATTGAAAAGATTTGACGGAAACATTCAGCAGTATCTCATAATTTAACCCATTACCGCACATTTTCCCTACTTTTGACGACCTTGAGAAAGAAGCCCTTAGAAAACATAGTGGGACCAGCATTTTCTCCTTTTCCCACAATGTTTTCTACCCTTCACAAAACAAATTCCAAATTTTCAGTCACTTTTATTTTGCCGTCTGCAAATGCTTTCGATTTGGATAAGCTTAAAATATTGTCGCTTGGTAATGAGTTTAACAATGAATTTGGAACTTTTCAAATAGGACAACATCTTTAAGTGGTATTCTACAGTCATTATTTCTCTTCAAAACCCTATGTAGTGAGTACTCATTAGAATTGTTTCGATGAGACAATTCTAATGAGTACCCACAACATAGGGTTTAAGGGAGAGTAATTAATATTTTCAATTTTAAAGTAAAAAATTGTTTCCTCCATCTGGGGCATCTGCATCTGGGGCTCTGTTTATTACAGTCATGTGTTTCAGTTTCTGTTTTCAGTTTACCATTTTCAATTTCTAAACTGTAAATTTCATAAGAAATGGCAAAAATTTCCCACTCCAATTGGAAAGGACTGTTTCGTCTTTTCTATTACAAAATTTACTTTCTCTTATGTATTGTTCACATTTCATTGTTTTTTCGATAACCTACAGTGTATAATTGCCTGTTTTCCAAGGATTGATGATAGTCATTGCGACAGGATTCATTCCTCTCCCACCACTGACCATCACCTCGACAATGTCTTTTTGGGAAAGCAGCCAGTGGCTTGGAAAGAAAATTGTGCAGAATACTGATAAAATAGACTCTAGGTGCACTGGCCGCCATGATATTACAGAAATAATTTTGAAAACGGCATTAAACGCCATACAAGCGATCAATCAATAATTGCCGTTAATCCATTACTATAAGATGGAATTTTGTACCGAAGGTAAGACCTGTGTAATGCACTTCCAGTGAGCATGGGGCAAAAATTCTAATTGGTTGATAAATAAGGATTTATGCAGATGTGATATTTTTGCAGCTTTTCTAACGGATCAGAAATTCTGTTTATGTCTATCTTGAAATTATTTTTTGATACTTTTTTTAGTTTTCTGAAAAGGGAGGTAATTATTATCTCTTTTTGAATTGAGAATATAGTGGTTTTAGATTTGTAAATGATAATTCAAAGAAGGAAAAAATTTTTAAAAAATGAATTGGTGAAAGTAGTTCAATATAGCTAATTTTGCAGGATGATGTTTTAGTGGAAATAGCTGTTTTCCATGACACAGGTCTTACCTTAATCAAATTGAATGCATTTGCAGACAATAAATTGAATGTGAGCTGTTCATGGCATACTTTGTAGAAAAAGGAGAAAATGCTAGTGACCAGCATTTTTCCCTTTTTCTACCATGCTTTTTTAAGGCCTTCTTGTTCAGGTTTGTGAAGAATTTTGGATGCATGGTAAAAGCTTAACCCTTTACCTCATAGGGCATTTCTATGGTAACTCTGATTGACCCTAAATAACAGCAAGGATGAAACCGTTTTTTATGAGTATATGACACCTTTTGATAGCATAGAAAACATTGTGACAAAAGGTCAAATTGCTCGTCACAAGCAATTTCACCTTTTGCCACAATGTTTTCCAAAGGCTCCTACAAGCTATGCCTAGAAATGAGTATCTATGAAGTAAAGGGTTAACCCCACATACTGTACATGGGTCTCCGAGAGTAGATGATTCCTACTGATTTTGAGATTGATCCATAAAAGGTCAAGGTCACTGTGGCCATCAACTTAATGATATATTGTCCATATGATAGATACAGTATTGACATAATATCCTTCAAATTCTGTACAGATATTCACCTCGGAGTGTTAATGATTCCTATTGATTTTGAGATTAATCCATCTAAGGTCAAGGTCACAGTGGCCTTAAACTTAATGATACATAGACCACACCTTGTCCAGATGATAACTAGACACAGAATTGACATACAGCCTTCGAATTCTGTACAGATATTCATCTTGGAGTGTAAATGATTGCTATAGATTTTATGGTTAATCTGTGAAAGGTTAAGGTCACGTTGACTACCAGATGATTCAGGGCCCATGCTGCTGTTTGCCACTACAGCCATTGGCTAAGAAAAAAATTAAAGTCTCTCAAACATCATCATATCTAGCTCAACTTGTGGCTCGAACAATCTTTATTTGCATATAAGCAGGGATGTGGTAAGCATCGAAGTAAACTGGGAAAAAGCAGAAGTCAAACACGTGTTTTGATGTCAATTTATGAATTTTGCCACTTTCTGTATCAATGTGACAGTGGGTGGAGGGGGGGGGGGCATGACTATTTTATAGACATCTTGTTTTTATTTGAGGGTAGTATGCTGAGGGGTGCCACTGAAAACAGTTGTATTAGGATTCTGACGAAAGTAAAGAAAAAAAGGAAAGAAGCATGAACTTAAATATAAATTTTGTATTATTCAGTGAAATATCAAAATTTATTTCATGGAAAGAACATATCGATAATATTTGCCCCACTCATGACAATATTACTGATGTTGTTCATGATATAAATTTTAATCTTTCACAAAAAAAACCCCAAATACCCTCTATGCATTAATTTTGTCATTTCATTATCAGTATATAACTACTCAAGTGTTTAACTCTTAACCACACAATCCTGACTTTTAACGACCCTGAAAGAGAAGCCTATAGAAAATATTGTGGTATTTAAAGGAGAAAATGCTGGTAACCAGCATTTTCATCTTTTCCCACAATATTTTCTACCCTGTCAAAGTCAGAAATCAGTATATTAAAACATTTAATTTGTTGTCTTCAGATGCTTTCAATTTGGTCCAGTCCAAAAACTTGTTGTTTGGTAAAGAGTTAAAAATATGGCCTGTTTTTGTTAATCTGCCATGTTGACCCAAGACAGGATTAATTTCCACTTAGTATGGTTTGGAGATATTATGAATCTGTTTGAGCCATGTTCTTTAAAAAGGGGGCTTAAAGGTGGGTATTTAGAATTTTTACATCTCACCAAGTTAAAATACATATATACATGTATAATTATATCACTGAAATTTATATGAAAAAATAATACAAATCAGCAATAATTAAGACTCATCATAATATGGTGTTTCCTTAAAAGGCTACGTAGCCTCTTGAGGTACATTTAGATTTCATGCCAAAAATCAATAAAGCATTGTGGGAATGTCAAGTGACTGGCACGTGACTGATAACGCTTAAATTCCATTACATAACAAACATGTAATAATTATTTTCCATAATGTCTTCTTCGGACGCTATGTTTGAAACTTTGTCTGTGTGTTCCTGTATGTAAATGAGAGAACTGATCATCTAAAAATAGAATATGTCTCCTGTTGGTGTCAACCTGGGCTGTAGTAAATCTCTAATTTCTCTTGTTGTTGGATGGTTTTCCACTACAGGGGTTTTATGAAAGCATATTAAAAGGCTTTGGGAGTATAGGGATGATTTTTTTGCAGTTATGTATATTTCTCGTCCCAAAATCTGAAGGGCCACCTTTAATGCATCTGCAAAAAGTGTTGACCTAGGTTAGCTGACGCAGGCAAACTTAGGCTGAAACTGTTTGCTATCATCACTTTTCTGCATGCCAAAGGACCTGTCTGCTTCATGATTCAATCTATTGTCATACAAATTAGAGTGGCTCATTGGTTAAGTGTAGGAAAGCCTGACTGAATCAAGAATATTTTTGATGGGAGTGTCCTTTGGTAAGACACTTCAGAATCCTAGCCTCGTATAGGTGGTATTCCTGGAAATTAATGAACATGTGAGCTGACAGCATGATGTAAATGATATAACTTTAACCAGTTACCACATGACAAGATTTTAGACCTGTCCGAATTGAAAGCATTTGCTGATGACATTTTCAATGTGGCTCATTTTGAAATGATTTTTCTTTGAAAGGGAAGAAAACATTGTGGGAAAAGGAGAAAATGCTGGTAATCAGCATTTTCTCCTTTTCCCATGATGTTTTTAAAAGCCCTCTCTTTCATGGGCGTTAAAAGTCGTCATTGTGTGGTAATTTAGGGTTAAAGTGGCATACAACATCATTCAATACAATACAACATGTGGAGATTTATGAATCCCCCCATTACCTGAAGTATACTTCATTATGCGATCTTGATATGCGTGTGTTTGAAAGTTGCATGTAGAATGGAATGTTGTCAATGGTCAAATTGGTTAGGAAGTTACTTCCTGATGCAGAGATTCCGAGATTTAGTTGTTTGATTTATTGAGAGGTGTTTTACGCTGCTTTCAACATTATTTCAGTCATATCATGGCAACAGGTCACATATTCATGTTTTCTCGGGTTTTACTAGGCTAGGGTTCTAAAGTGTCTTGCTTGAGGACACTCCTTTGAAAATAACCCAGTGAATCCCAGTGCAGCTCAAACACTTGACACTACGGAACCATGTAAGACCTCAAGAGCTGGCATACATGTTATGTGAGGTCTCTTCATTCTAATGTGAAAGTTAACCCATTACCACACAATCCCTACTTTTGACGCCCCTGAGAAAAAAGCCTTTCGAAAACATTGTGGGAAAAGGAGAAAATGCTGGTAATCAGCATTTTCTCCTTTTCCCGCAATGTTTCCTACCCTTCACAAAACAAATTCAAATTTTCAGTCACTTTTATTTTGTCGTCTGCAAAAGCTTTAGATTTGGACAAACCCAAAATTTTGTCATTTGGTAATGCGTTAATGCTGAAAAAGGGCCAAATACTACTCAGATGTCACAGATGTCACATTTCAAATCATGCTATAAATAACTGAAGGTGTAGGTTACGAGATTGAGACAGTTTGGAATTGCTTACTAATGCAGGGATCCTGTGAGGTTGAGCTGGCATACATTGTTTATTGTAGGTCTAATTGTTTTCTTAAAACTGAAAATTAAAGCAAAAAGAATGGTCACAGACTAGGCAGGACTCTATTGTCATATAAAACTTTAAATAACTGAAGGTGTAGGTTACCAGTTTGGCAATCACTTACAAACGCAGGGATTACGAGAATGAGCTGGCATTATATAGCTTGCAAGAAGTGATGTCTGAGACCCTTTTTTTGCTTTGAATTTTCAGATTCTTAGAATAAAGAGATCTACATTAACTCTTTACCACACAAAAAAATTTTGGACTGGTCCAAATTGAAAGCATTTGCAGCTGTCAAAATAAAAGTGACTGCTCAACTAAAGTTTTGTTTGGGAAGGCTAGAAAACATTCTGGGAAAAGGAGAAAATGCTGGTTACCAGGATTTTCTCTTTTTCTCATAATGTTTTCGATAGGCCTAATTTCTTTAGGGTCATTAAAAGTAGGGATTGTGTGGTTAACAGTTAAACGGCTTTCAACATGCAAAAAGGGGCATTCGGGCATTTGCGTAAGGTGTTATCTCAGATCAGCCATGCAGGCTAATCTGAAACAACACTTTACGCCTATGTCTGGATGCCACTTTTTGCGTGTTGAAATTAAGCCATATAATGTAGGTCTCTTTATTCTTAGAATCTGAAAATTTAATGCAAAAAAAGGGTCAAAGACTAGGCAGGCAACTTATGTTCAAAAAAGCTTTTAAGCCAGAGTTCCGGATAAGAGGGAGTTATGGTGATCTTATTCCTCTATTTCTCTCCAAAACCTAATGTTGTGGGTACTCATTAGAATCGTCTAAATGAGGTGATTCTAATGAGTACCCATAACATAGGGTTTAGTGAAGAATTATTGATATTTTCAATTTTTAAATCAAAATCACTCCCACTATTTGGAGTTCTGAAGCTATAAATAACTGAAGGTTTAGGTTACCAGACTTGGACAGTTTTGGAAATCACTTACTAATGCAGAGATCCCGAGATTGAGCTGGCATACATTTTTTAATGCAAGTCTCTTTTTTATCTTAACCCTTTCCCAAACAACAAACTTTGACAATTCAACTCTTGCTGAAAAGATGATTTCTGTCTATGATTGGGTAGAAAACAGTGTGGGAAACAATGCTTTCAAAAGGCTACTATTCCAGACCCATAAAAACCAGGGATTGTTTGGGAAAGGGTTAAATCTGAAAATTAAAGCAAAAAGAATGGTCACAGTCTCGGCAGATGTCTCATGTGGAATCGATCTATAAATAACTGAAGGTGTTGGTTTCAAAGTCACTTACTAATACAGGGATCCTGATATTGAGCTGGCACACGTTATTTAGGTCTCATTATTTTCACAATGAAACCATCCTCAAAAAAAGGGTCACTGAGACAGAATATCACATACTAAATCAAGCTATAAATAACTGATATAATTTTTTTTAGAATGGCATTCGCTTAATAATCCAGGATCCCATCATCTTGGGATTCATTCAGCTAAGATCAGCAATTAAGAGAAATTGAGCTAAAACAGGCCTGATTTTTCCTCAAACATGTTAATAGAAGCTATTTTCTCCACTGTTACCTTATAGTACATATTACTACAATATTCCAAATATCAGGAAGAGTGACATGTCATATAAGCCAGGAAGAATTTTGGAAGAATATGACATGCACAGACAACGGCACAGATCCTCAAGTAAAAATAACTAAAGCTCAAAATTACATGACAAACTGTCCATCCTTAACCCCTTACCAGATGACAAAATTGCAGACTTCTCCAGATTCAAAGCTGTTGCAATTGACAAATTAAGTGGGGCTTAATTGTTGAAATTCATCTCAGAAAGAGTTGAGAAAAGTTGGAAAAAAAGGAAAAAATGCTGGTTACCAGCATTTTCCTCTGTATCCACAATCTTTTCAAGGGCTTTTATTTTCTTAGGTTTATTGTGGTAAAGAGTTAACGACAAATTTATATAATCTAGTGGTCCAAATTGAAAGCATTTGCAGACGACAAATTAAGTGTTGCTCAATTGTTGAAATTTATGTCTGAAAGAGTTGAGAAAAGATTGTGGAAGAAGGAGAAAGTGCTGCTTACCAGCATTTTCTCCTGTATCCACAATCTTTTCAAGGGCTTATTTTTATAGGTTTGTTGAGGAAAAAAGTTAAAATCTACATAAGACATTGAAAGGAGACCTGAGTTTTGCAAAATGCAATATATTGTAAAGTTTAGGTTGCATCATATTTATTCTTTGCCTTAGTACAGTAATCCTTACCTGTATCCCTGAAGAAGAAGGCTTTCGAAAACATTGAAGGACAAGGAGAAAATGCTGGTAACCAGCATTTTCTCCTTTTCCCACAATGTTTTCCGTCCCATCACAGATAGAAATCATTATTCTTTGAGCTACATTTGATTTGTTGTTTACAAATGCTTTCAATTTCATCAAGTCCTACATTTTGTTGTGTGGTAAAGAGTTACCACTGTTTTCAAAATTATTTCAGTTATGCCAGAATTGCCATCAGGTGCCTAACCCCCCGGTCTCACAGACCCCGATTTCCAAAATAATCGTAGTGCTTCGGGAGAGCGCATTTTCTCCGATTTACCACGAATTCAAGCCATTTTTCTCTGATCATCCTTGGACGAGGGGTATTTTTAGACATACATCGGTGTGTTCCCGATGGGCTGCGAAAAACTACGATGCGATACGATTTACTACGCTTTTGCCCCGATTTTGTTCCGAAGTACGCCGAGTTTAGGAGCCAAGTTACTACGAAACAGTACGATCTAGACCAACTGTCCCAATTTCTTACTACGATGGACTACGATGCACAAAGATTAACTGCGACATACGCCGACAGATCCGAATCGACTACGAGTTTCAAATCTTATTTCAGGATTATGCCCCGATTTCGTCCAATGGGTATAAATTCTGTGATTAACAGCAAAAAAAAAATCAGTTATCATATGGATATTAGACGTCATCCTCAAACTCATTTTGCAGGAAAACTGGCTGATCCGGCATAAATTCAGGGTCAGGTTAGTTCTCTGTGCTTAATGGTGTAGCTTAGATGCTCGATGGAAGAGGCATATCTGTTGTAGCTGAGTGCTTTTTCTTCGAAAGCCCCCTTTTTGGTCCCATTGTATCGAAGTATAGGCAAGCGTCTCGTTTAAAGGTTTGGAAAAAATCTGCAAATTAATTGTTTTCAAAGTTGATTCGCCTTTTTATACCAATCGGATTTCGGGGTACTTCGTAGTAATACGGGATGATATCTTAGCAGTTCGTAGTTATTCGGTGTAGGTCGGTGTAGCTCGTGATGCTAGTTGCGTATCTCGTCGTAGTTCATCGGCGAGAATCCGGAGTTACTCGTGGTACATCGGCGTTATTCGGGCTTCATCGCCGAGGTAGGTACGCCGAAATAGGACCGAATAACGCCGAATAACGCCGATTTGCTTACTACGAACAACGACGACTTAGTATGAGGTACACCGAGGTGCGCCGATTTCGGCACGATTTTTCAAATCGGGAGAAAAATTTGCGCATGTTGAAATTTTTGTCCCGATTTATTTTTGATCCCGAATTGATGCGGATTTGAGTCAGGAGGCACTACGACTCTCCCGAAGCTAGCCGATTTCGCGCCGATTTTGAAATTTTCGAAATCGGGATTAAATCGGGGTCTATGAGACCGGGGGGTAATACTGGAGTTCCTAAATTTAGCAGTGCCCTTAAAAATTTCCTTTCGAAGCCACTTCAGGAATTGAAACTGCAGCTTGAGCCCCGTTGTCAAGCCGGGTAGGGTATTGACCATGGCTCGTCACAAGATGAAGAGACAGTTGGGTCATAACCGAGAAGAAAACATTTGGACTAATATAAGTATTTTGTGACAATGGTCTACTGAGTTTGCAATATTACCCTAAAATTTTCCTTTATCAAAGCTTCTTTTTGGCATCATTTCCCACTAGATGGCATTCTACAAATTACATGATCTATCTAATTTGGCCATTCTGGCTACAGAACCGGACTACTTTTTCTACGCTACAACTGTTACTTTGAATTTCAAACTAAAATAAACATTTACTCAATGAAATGCTACCTGGAGCAAGTCATAAATGATCAGCAGTTTAGGGAAATCTGGAGCTAAAACAGGCCTTATTTCTCCTCAAACATATTGATAAAAGCTATTTTTGCCATTGCTACTTTAACACTTTCCCAAACAAGCCCTGATCTTACGTGTCTGCAGTAAAAGTCTTATGAAAACACTGTAGGAAAAGGAGAAATTGCTCATTACGAGCATTTTCTCCTTTTCCCACAGTGTTTTCAACCCTTTTTGAGAACATTTCTGCCGTTTTCTCAAAATCTAAAATTGTCGTCTGCAAACTATTTCGGTTCGGAAGAGTCCAAAATTTGTCATTTGGGAAAGGGTTAATAGCACATATTACTACAAGTGGTGGTTACAAGTTTGATACCCAGTTTAGGCTAACTTTGTTTTACCATTTTTTTGCCTCTCATCTCTGATCCATGTGGGAAAAGTAAGTCACTGGGTTGGAATGAACGTTGTGTCAGTATGCATAAGAGAAGGCCAGGAAACACATGGATAGGTACACAGACTGCTGTAATATGACTTAAGCTCTAAAACGACGTTAAAATCCAATTCAATCAGAAGCATACATAAATGAAATTTTTTGTGTTCAGTTGTCAAAAAGTTTTGTCCCCTTTCCTGGAAGAAAATACTGAATGCTTTGTAATGGCTATTTTTAGAACTAAGGATGTTTATAAAATTAACCCTTTACTCCATAGATACTCATTTCTACGCATCGCTTGTAGGGGCCTTTTGAAACATTGTGGCAAAAGGTGAAATTGCTCGTCACGAGCAATTTCACCTATTGCCACAATGTTTTCTACACTATCAAAAGATGTCATATACACATAAGATAAGGCTTCATCCTTGCTGTTATTTAGGATCAATTAGAGATACCATAGAAATGCCTTATGGGGTAAAGGGTAAATACAGTACATACCAGTTTCATTGTTCTACAAAGATAGCTTATGAATTGAATTTGTCGGGTTTAATAATGTCATTGAAATCGATGAAGTAGATCTTCAAGGAACATTGTTTTTTGTGATTTATATGATAGAAATTTTTAACAGATAGGGTAAGCCTTCCTTTTTAATTCTTTACCACACCCCTATTACAAGCTTGAATTGCAGAGGACATATTATTAAAATGTGGCTTGATTTGTGATGTGTATCTTTTGAAGATGACAAAACACTATGGGAGGCATACTTGTTTTCGCCAAGTGTTTAGCTCTTACCCAACTGTAGTGCAGAGTGTGACTTACTAACCCTTTGCAGACAGTGTAGAATCAGATCAGACTGCACAGAACGTTCAGTCCCAACTTGGATCTGCACTGTCTAATATTGAGATATTTTCTCCAAGAAGTAAGTTTGAATTAGCATTAACTGGTTATTTCCCATCTGCTTGAAAGTTGAATCACAGGAATTTGACATTCTATAACCAAAATAAATGATAAAACATGAAAAAAAATCTCCCCTATATAATATGAACACAAGGAATGCAACGTCTCAATTGCTGGCGCTAACACCCGACAGCCTTTTCCAACCAAAATCACCCACGAAACAAACATTG
The DNA here is from genome assembly GCA_943736015.1 of Tridacna crocea. Lineage (NCBI taxonomy): Eukaryota > Metazoa > Mollusca > Bivalvia > Cardiida > Cardiidae > Tridacna > Tridacna crocea. The sequence goes on along the minus strand of OX031060.1, from coordinate 10,097,043 downwards.
ATCATAATCTCATTTAGCCTAGCGATAGACAACACAATAATGTACCTGCAACATCCGGCGATACCTCGGTAGACACCTTTCAACCGGAGATATCCGTCATGTTTTACAACTCTATTCGAAAATTTTGATTCGTCTGAGACTCCATGCGCTGACGTCATAAGAAGTGCAAGGAAGCGTATTTTTGTATTACTTATTGCTATTATTTTTTTCGTTTTAAGATATTTATGGACATCAAATGATACTAAAGATTCTAGGAAAATGTGATGTCCATAAGCATCTTAAAAACGAAAAAATAAAAGTAATAAGTAATACGAAAAAACGCTTCCTGGCTCTTTTTGTGACGTCAGCAAATGGTGTCTCAGACGAATCAAAATTTTCGGATAGAGTTGTAAAACATGACGGATATCTCCGGTTGAAAGGTGTCTACTGAGGTATCACCGGATGTCGCAGGTACATTATTGTGTTGTCTATCGCTAGGCTAAATGAGATTATGATCAATGTTTGTTTTGTGGGTGATTTTGGTTGGGAAAGGCTGTCGGGTGTCAGCGCCAGCAATTGAGACATTGCATTCCTTGTGTTTATATTTTACAGGGGAGATTTTTATTTCATACTTTATCATTTATTTTGGTTATAGAATGTCAAATTCCTGTGGTTGAATATAACTTTTTTTAGCAGGTCTGATCATGAAGGTTAAGAAGTATGAACTTGTTCAGTCAGTTTATTGTGGTTTTAACCCTTTACCACACAATGACGACTTTTAACACCCTTATAAGAGAAGGCTTTCGAAAACATTTTGGGAAAAGAAGAAAATGCTGGTTACCAGCATTTTCTCCTTTTCCCACAATGTTTTCCAACCAATGAAAGAAAACTAATTTCATATGAGCCACATTGAAACTATAATCAGCAAATACTTTCATTTCCAACAGTTCTAAAATCTTGTTGTGTGGTAAAGGGTTAAATAGCTGATTGTGGTTTCCAGTTGATTGTGGTTTCCAGTTTATGACAAGAAATTGACCTCTATGCAAAGAATAATTAAAGCCACAGAAATTCTGTTGACGGTAAACAGGGATATAGGGATTTAAACTTCACGTCTATGAGTAAAACTTCCTGCAAATTTCTTTCAAAGCTACTTTGCTGCTGCAACCTAACTGAATTAAGGTAACTGAAGGATTGGGGTTTATGATCCAAGGTTTTCTACTATTATAGGAAAATGTCTGAGACACCACATCCAGTTCATGAACTTTGATTCAAGAAAGGTTGGCCTACAGTTCAATACTTACTTCATTGAACTGTTCATGGAATTGTTCGTGGAACTTATTAAGAGCTGTTATTCATAAGCAGTTCATCAACTGTTCACGAACAGTTCATAGAACCAAAACAAAGGTTCATGAACAAAAATGGTTCATGAACCGGCCATTTGCAGTTGATGTGATTGTTCATGGACTGTAGGTCAGGAATTGTTCAGGAATTCAACAACTACTTTTCACAGTATACTAAGGAAACTAAATTCAGCAATTTTGTGTGTCAGTACTTGTTCTGCTTTTGTCTGCATGGTTTTGACTTTGTTTAACTAATTTGACTTTTGACTTTTGACTTTGTTTGCAGATAGATAAAATAATGGGCAAGTGCAGGGCACGAAAAAACATAATAATGGTGACCTCAATTTACTTTTTCCCTTTGTTCTTGTACATATTTTGTTTTTATATGGAGCAAAACATTACACCTGGTATAAAAGTTATTTTCAAACTGCATGAAAATACATGTAGAACACATTGAGGACAATAGCAGTGTACATGACGTGTAAATCTGTATTAACTCCTTACCATACGACAAAATTTAAGACTGGTCCGAATTGAAAGCATAAATTTTGCAGATGACAAGATGAAAGTGACTGAAAGTTTGAAATTTGTTTGGAAATGGTAGAAAACATTGTGGGAAAAGGAGAAAATGCTGGTTACCAGCATTTTCTGTCTTTCCCACAATGTTTTCAAAAGACTTCTTCCTCAGCATTGTTAAAACTTGGGATTATGTGGTAAAGGATTAACTGAGGTGAAACTGCATTCCAGAGTGCTACCCAGACCTCGACAAAGCTGGTATGTATATGCTAGGGAAAACTTTTTACCAAATAATCTAAAATTTTTTACAAACCTAGCGTTTGAAAACATTGTGGGAAAGGGAGAAAATGCTGGAAACTAGCATTTCTCCTTTTCCTGCAATGTTTTTTTTTATTTCTTGAACATATGTTATCATTTGAGCCACATCTAATATGTAGTCTGCAAATGCTTCAAAGTTAACAGGTCTATGTTTTTTTTTTTCATTTTGTATAGGATTATTAAGGTAGACGCCAGTTGGAAAAGAAGCTATTTTGTTTTGCAATCAATAATTTTCTTGCTATGACGAAAGTGTTTTTAGCTCACCTGAGCACGAAGTGCTCATGGTGAGCTATTGTGATAGTGCTGTGTCTGTCGTCCGTCGTCAACCTTTTACCTTGTGTACGCTCTAGAGGCTACAGTTTTGGTCGGATACTCATGAAAGTTGGTCAGGATGTTTGTCTCGATAAAATCTCGTACGAGTTCGATAATGGGTCATGTGGGGTCAAAAATTAGGTCACTAGGTCAAATCTTAGAAAAACCTTGTGTACGCTCTAGAGGCCACATTTTCAGTCGGATACTCATGAAATTTGGTCAGGATGTTTGTCTCGATTATATCTCAGACGAGTTCGAAAATGGGTCACGTGGGGTCAAAAACTAGGTCACTATGTCAAATCTTAGAAAAACCTTGTGTACGCTCTAGAGGCCACATTTTCAGTCGGATACTCATGAAAGTTGGTCAGGATGTTTGTCTGGATGATATCTCAGACGAGTTCGAAAATGGGTCACATTGGGGCAAAAACTAGGTCACCAGGTCAAATCTTAGAAAAACCTTGTGTGCGCTCTAGAGGCCACATTTTCAGTCGGATACTCATGAAAGTTGGTCAGGATGTTTGTCTCGATGATATCTCGGACGAGTTCGAAAATAGGTCACGTGGGGTCAAAAACTAGGTCACCAGGTCAAATCTTAGAAAAACCTTGTGTACGCTCTAGAGGCCACATTTTCAGTCAGATACTCATGAAAGTTGGTCAGGATGTTTGTCTGGATGATAGCTCAGACGAGTATGAAAATGGGTCATGTGGAGTCAAAAACTAGGTCACCAGGTCAAATGTTAGAAAAACCTTGTGTACGCTCTAGAGGCCACATTTTCAGTCAGATACTCATGAAAGTTGGTCAAGATGTTTGTCTGGATGATATCTCGGACGAGTTCGAAAATGGGTCACGTGGGGTCAAAAACTAGGTCACCAGGTCAAATCTTAGAAAAACCTTGTGTACGCTCTAGAGGCCACATTTTCAGTTGGATACTCATGAAAGTTGGTCAGGATGTTTGTCTGGATGATATCTCGGACGAATTCGAAAATTGGTCAAGTGGGTCAAAAACTAGGTCACTAGGTCAAATCTTAGAAAAACCTTTTGTAGGCTCTCGAGGCCACATTTTCAGTCCGAAACTCTTGTAAGTTGGTCAGAATATTTGTCTGGATGATATCTCGGACGAGTTTGAAAATGGGTCATGTGGGGTCAAAAACTAGGTCACTAGGTCAAATCTTAGAAAAACCTTGTGTATGCTCTAGAGGCCACATTTTCAGTTGGATACTCATGAAAGTTGGTCAGGATGTTTGCCTGGATGATATCTCGGACAAGATCGAAAATTGGACATGTGGGGTAAAAAACTAGGTCAAATGTTAGAAAAACCTTTTGTAGGCTCTAGAGGCCACATTTTCAGTCCGAAACTCTTGTAAGTTGGTCAGAATGTTTGTCTTGATGATATCTCAGACAGGTTTGAAAATGGGTCATTGGGGGTTAAAAACTAGGTCACCAGGTCAGATGAGTCAGAATGTTTGCCTTTATAATATCTTGGATGAGTTTGAAAATGGGTCATGTTGGGTCAAAAACTGGGTCAATAGGTCAAATGCTATAACACCTTTTGTATGCTCTGGAGGACACATTTTCAGTCTGATACTGGTGATACCTTGAATGAGTTTGAAAGTGGGTCATGTGGAGTCAAAAACTAGGTCAATGGGTCAAATATTAGAAAAACCTTGTGTAAACTCTAGAGGCTACATTTTCTGCCTGATACTCTTCAGACTTGGTGAGAATGTTTGTTTTGGTGATGTCTCAAAAGAGTTTGATAATGATTTAAACTTCACGTCTATGAGTAAAACTTCCTGCAAATTTCTTTCAAAGCTACTTTGCTGCTGCAACCTAACTGAATTAAGGTAACTGAAGGATTGGGGTTTATGATCCAAGGTTTTCTACTATTATAGGAAAATGTCTGAGACACCACATCCAGTTCATGAACTTTGATTCAAGAAAGGTTGGCCTACAGTTCAATACTTACTTCATTGAACTGTTCATGGAATTGTTCATGGAACTTATTAAGAGCTGTTATTCATAAGCAGTTCATCAACTGTTCACGAACAGTTCATAGAACCAAAACAAAGGTTCATGAACAAAAATGGTTCATGAACCGGCCATTTGCAGTTGATGTGATTGTTCATGGACTGTAGGTCAGGAATTGTTCAGGAATTCAACAACTACTTTTCACAGTATACTAAGGAAACTAAATTCAGCAATTTTGTGTGTCAGTACTTGTTCTGCTTTTGTCTGCATGGTTTTGACTTTGTTTAACTAATTTGACTTTTGACTTTTGACTTTGTTTGCAGATAGATAAAATAATGGGCAAGTGCAGGGCACGAAAAAACAATAATTGTGACCTCAATTTACTTTTTCCCTTTGTTCTTGTACATATTTTGTTTTTATATGGAGCAAAACATTACACCTGGTATAAAAGTTATTTTCAAACTGCATGAAAATACATGTAGAACACATTGAGGACAATAGCAGTGTACATGACGTGTAAATCTGTATTAACTCCTTACCATACGACAAAATTTAAGACTGGTCCGAATTGAAAGCATTTGCAGATGACAAGATGAAAGTGACTGAAAGTTTGAAATTTGTTTGGAAATGGTAGAAAACATTGTGGGAAAAGGAGAAAATGCTGGTTACCAGCATTTTCTGTCTTTCCCACAATGTTTTCAAAAGACTTCTTCCTCAGCGTTGTTAAAACTTGGGATTATGTGGTAAAGGATTGACTGAGGTGAAACTGCATTCCATTTTGTATTTTTTTCAGGCTCAAATGAATATACACTGATATCGTGGTGATAGAAAACAGGCTTATAGACATAGATCTATAAACAAAATGGGAAATGCAAATCGCAGAATAAAGAGTGAAGACAGACAGTATCCATTTGTTGGAAGAGAACGTGAGATAAAGAAGATTTTGAAGGATATAAATGGGGAAGAAAAGCTAGTTGTCCAGATTCATGGAATGCCAGAAATAGGGGCATCTCGGGTATTGACACAGGTTTTGAAAAAATGTCTTGAAAAGAGATGTATTTTGATGGAATTTTTCAGTAATAGCTTAAACAGTGCAAATATAGAAGAACTTTTAGTAAAACTTCAGAATGAGCTAAACTTTAAGAAGCTGCCTCAAAATGAAGAACGTCAAAATATGCCATCACAGGATGTAACTACAGTGATCGACGACGTTGTGAAAAAGCTCGAGTCATTGGATGAACCAACTTGGTTGTTTGTTGATGACTACCACAAGGTTCAAGATGTTCAATTTAAAACTTACTTTCTGCATTTTATGAATAAAGTCTGTAATAGTCAGACAGATAACTTTAAAGTTATCTTCACAGCATCGGAGAAAGTTCGACTCACTTCAAGAGCTTTTTCTGATTGTGAAGTTGGGACATTAAGAACAAGTGAGATTCGAAAGCTCTTTGAGTCTGTCATAAAAGAGAAAGGGACTAATGATGATGATGACAATAATGATGATGAGGAAGACCATGGGGAAGATAGTAATGAAAATAAAGGGGATGATAATGCTCACAAATCCCTAGCATCAATGATTCTGTCAGAGACCAACCAAAAATTCATAGATGCATTAGTGGAGCTCTGTGCAGGCCTTCCTAAAGTGGCTATCATGATTGGTAAGTTATGTTTTCCGTGTATGTCAGAATAATACCTTGGTCCATATTTTTAGCTCTACTGGCTTTCAGCCAGCAGAGCTTATGTCATGGCGTGGTTTCCGTCGTCAGTCCGTCTGTCCGTCCGTCCGTGCGTCCGTCCGTCCATCCGTCCGTTAGTCTTTTTCTTTTTTACGCGATAAAGTCTTCATTTCTGGTCAGATTTTCGTGAAACTTACACAGTTCGTTTATCTCATCGATAGCTTTAACCCTATTGATTTTGAAAAAAATCTGATGAACCGTATGGGAAAAGTAGCCATTTCAAGTTTAAAATTTCCATTTCTTGTTTACGCGATTAAGTCTGTATTTTTGGTCAGATTTCCATGAAACTTGCAGAGTTTGTTTATCTTATCAATAGCTTCAACCCTATTGATTTTGAAAAAAATCCAAAAAACAGTATGGGAAAAGTAGCCATTTCAAGTTGAACACTTTCATTTCTTGTTTACACGATAAAGTCTTCATTTTTAGTCAGATTTCTGTGAAACTTACACAATTCGTTTATCTGATCGATAGCTTTAACCCTATTGATTTTGAAAAAAAATCCAACAAACAGTATGGGAAAAGTAGCCATTTTAAGTTGAAAATTTTCATTTCTTGTTTATGCGATAAAGTCTTCATTTTTGGTCAGATTTCTGTGAAACTTACACAGTTTGTTTATCTTATCAATAGCTTCAACCCTATTGATTTTGAAAAAAATCCAACAAACAGTATGGGAAAAGTAGCCATTTCAAATTGAACAAATTCATTGCCTGTTTACATGATAAAGTGATTTTGTGATCAGATTTTTATGAATTTTTCAGCTTGTTTATCCCATCAATAGCTTTTTAACCCATTTGAGTTTTAAAAAAATTCAACAAACAGTAATGGAAAAGTAGCCATTTTGAGTTGAAAATGTCAACTTTTTTGTGTTTTTGCGTACTGAATTCCTTTGTATGCTTTATTTAAAAGCAAACTCTCTGCCAGTAGAGCATATTCAGGCCCTTCAGGACCTTCTAGTTAACTTTTAGGCTGCTTTGCCCGACTCTCTGACCTGTTGCGGCCAGTATAGATCAAGATTAGACTGCACAAAAGCTGCAGTCTAGATTAAACTGCACAAAAGCTGCAGTCTGATCTTTGATTTATCCAGTTTAAAAGCAAATTTTTTACCAAAAGAATTAAACCTTAGAAATAGCAAAATGTGGGTCTTTATTATCAGCTAAACATTCCGAGGTATGATGACCTTAAAAGAATAGTTTTGAAAATACCGTGGGAAAAGGAGAAAATGCTGGTAAGCAGCATTTCCTTCTTTTCCCACATTTTTTTCTGTCCTTCACAAAGCAAATCTCCGTTTTTGAGTCACATTTATTTTGTTATCTGCAGATGATTTCATTTTGGACAAGTTTTCAAATTTCATTGTTTGGTAAAGAGTTCTGTGGAAGTACTGTTTAATCCTTTCACAAACAGCAAAATTTAGACCCTTCCAAATTAAAAGCACCTGCAGATGATAAATTTGAAAGTTTTCTAATGAACTATTGTAGATGATGAATTTGAAAGTATTTCTAATGAAGTAAAGTTTCTAGAGGTTTCTATGAGGTAGAAAACATTGTGAGAAAAAGAGAAAATGCTGGTTACCAGCATATTTTCCTTTTCCCATGATGTTTTCAAAAGGTATCTACCTCTGGATGGTGAGAACCTTCGATTGTTTAGTAAAGGGTTAAGGCAGTATGAAATACAATACAAACATTAATTTATCAAGTTGCTTTTTAAGATGTACCAGTATCTCCGTGACTGTAAATAATTCAAAATACTCTGTATTTATGCAAGCAGATTTCTGTACTTTTGACTTGAAAAAACTAGGGAAAAACATGTGATACAAGAAAAACTTAATGATGGATTGACTGATTATATGGTATTTAATGCCATTTTCCATATTATTTCAGTTGTAGCAGCCAGTGCACCTATCCATACTTTCCTGGAGCTTCTGTTACCAGCGCTCAACTAAATATTATTTCCAAGCCACTGGCTACTTTCCCACATAACTGTCATGGTCAGTAGCGAGAGAGGAATGAATCCTGTCACAATTTCTTACCATCAATCTTGGGAAAGAAATTGCCTGGACCAGGGATCAACCCAGCAACCTCCTATTCTCAAGTCCCTTGCACTTCCAACTGAGCTACCACGGAACAGCCAAAAATAGCTAAAACTATAGCATTTCTTCAAATCATGACAATTTTCTCCTGGCTGTTTCCGCCTTTACTTTTTACCACAAAATCCCCACTTTTAAGGATCCTGAGAAAGAAACCCTTTGAAAACATAGTTGGAAAGGGAGAAAATGCTGGTAACCAGTATTTTTAGCACCTCTGGCCGAAGGCCAGCGGGCTTATGTCATGGCCCAGTGTCTGTCATGCGTCCGTCTGTGTTGTGTCCGTCCGTCCTTGCGTTAACTTTTATTTCAAACATCTTCTTCTCTGAAACTGCCCATCCAATTTTGATGAAACTTCACAGAAACGATCCTGACATTGTCCTCTTTTCAATTCCATGAAAAAAAATATTTTCAAAAACTCTGGTTGCCATGGCAACAAAACAGAAAAATATTGAAAATTTTTAATAATCTTCTTGTTTGAAACCATAAGGCTTAGGGCTACTAAATTTGGCATGTAGCTTTATCTAGTGGACTCTACCAAGTTCCTTCAAATAATAGCCCTGGGGTCAAAATTGGCCCTGCCCCGGGGGTCACAAGTTTTATATAGGCTTATGTATGGAAAACGTTAAAATAATTCTGGTACCTAGCCATAGGGCTTAGGGCTACCAAATTTGGCATGTATCTTTATCAAGTGGTTGTCTACCAAGAGTGCCCAGGGGTCAAATTTGGCCTGGCCCCGGGTTCACAAGTTGATACAGGCTTATATAGGGAAAACTGCTCGTACTAAGCCATAAGGCCTAAGGGTACTCAATTTTCCATCTAGCTTTATCAGGTGGTTGTCTACCAAAGGTGCCCAAGTTATACCCTTGGGATTAAATTTGGCCTCGTCCTGGGGGTCACAGGTTTTACATGGGCTCATATTGGGTAATCTTAAAAATCTACTTGTACCTAGCCATAAGGCCTAGGGCTACCAAATTTTGCATGTAGCTTTATCTAGTGGGCCTCAACCAGGAGGGCCCAAATTATAGCCTTGGGCTCAAGTTTGTACCCACACCAGGGATCACAAGCTTTGCATAGGCTTTTGTGGTGAGAACCTTCTAAGTCATCTTGTTACTAACCATGATTTAAGACTAGGGCTATGAAATTTAGCCCTGTCTCCTGGGTTTCTAATTTACAGGACCTTTTATTGAGAAAACTTTGAAAATCTTCTTGTTTATAACCAGACATTCTAGACCTGTATTATTAGTTTAGTTTAAACATATTTATTTTACATCGATTGAGAAACAAGTTCTTGCAACTTACACTAATCTCTCTCGATTCTGCTTTTTGGGAACTACATCAGTACTCGCACAGAATGTGTGGGCCAATAAAAAGTCTCAAAGTTGACACCCGTTCCCGGGTATCAAACTCAGGACCTTTAGGTTGTGAGGCCGATTCTCTATCTCACGACCACGGACACCACAATATATATTTGATATGGGCTTTTTCTTGTGGACCTCCACCAGGATTCGAGTAATTATAGCTTTGCGGTCAAAATTGGCTTTGCTTAGGGGTCATAACTTTCTTGTAGGATTTTATAGAAAAAATCTTGTATGTCCTCAAGTTTGAAACCAATTGGCCAAATATTGTAATGTTTGAATTGTAGTGTTTTTGCTTATTAGCCAGTGGAGCAATACAGGGCCATTATGGCCCTCCTATCATCTTTTCCCACAATGTTTTCTACCCTTTCCAAATCAAATTTCAATTTTTGATTCACATTTATTTTTTGTCTGCAAATGCTTTTAATTTGGAATGGTCCAAAATTTTGTTGTTTGGTAAAGAGTTAAGATTTGTTGGAATTTAACCCTTTACTGCACGGCAAAATTTCGGAATCATTCATTTTGAAACAGGTAAAAAATCTTTTTAGAAAAGGAGAAAATGCTGGTAACTTGCATTTTTTCCTTTTTCCCACAATTTTTTTCGAAAGGTTTCTTTCTATGGGTAGTTAAATCTTGGGAAAGTGTGAAGTGTGGTACGGGGTTTTATCTTCTTATATCTCCTTATTAACCTAAAGCATCTCCTTATTAACCTAAAGGATTTCCTTATTAACCTAAAGCCAACTCTGTAATACTTTACCCCCCCACCCCCCCAAAAAAAAACAAAAAAAACACACGCACACACACACACACACACACACACATTAATGATACAATGTCAAAATGGTCTGCTTGTGCTTCTGTTTCAGGGTCTGAGTTAACAGCAAACAATGGATTATTCGAACCAAAAGACATGATCGTGCTGCTCATAAAGGACTGCTTGCATACACTCAGTCCAGAGTGCTACCCAGACCTCGACAAAGCTGGTGTGTATCTGCTAGGGAAAATTTTTTACCAAATAATCTAAAATTTTTTACAAACCTAGCATTTGAAAAAATTGTGGGAAAAGAGAAAATGCAGGAAACCAGCATTTTCTCTTTTTCCAGCAATTTTTTTTATCATTTCTTGAACATATGTTATCATTTGAGCCACATCTAATAATTATGTAGTTTGCAAATGCTTCAAAGTTGAACAAGTCAGCATTGTTTTTAGCTCACCTTAACAACAGTGAGCTAAAAGTGAGCTATTGTGATCGCCCTATGTAAGGTGTCCGTAGTCTGTCAACAATTTCTTTAAACATCTTCTACAAAACCACTGGCCCAATCTTGATGAAACTTGGCAGGGATATTCCTTGGTTGAAGCTCTACCAAAGTTGTTCAAAGAATTGAATTCCATTCTTAAGTCTGGTTGCCATTGCAACAAAAAGGAAAAAAGTACAGAATCTTTGAAAATCTTCTTCTCTGAAACCAGAAGGTGTAGAGCTTTAATAGTTTGTTCAAATTATGCCCCTAGGGTCAAAACTGGCAACACCCCGGGGGTCACAAGTTTGAGCATAGGAACAAAGAAAGAAAACTTTAAAATTCATCTTATCTGAAACTAGAAAGCATAGAGCGTTGATATTTGGTCAGTGGCATGTCCTAGTGGACCTCTACCAAATTTGTTCAAATTATGCCCCTGGGGTCAAAACTGGTAATGCCCTGGGGGTCACAATTTTGAGCATGGGAACCGAAGAAGGAAAACTTTGAAAATCTTCTTCTCTGAAACTAGAAAGTGTAGAGCTTTGATATTTGTTATGTGGCATCTCCTAGTGGACCTCTTCCAAGTTTGTTCTAATGATGCCCCCAAAACTGGTCCCACCTTAGGGGTCACAGGTTTGAGCATAGGAACAAAGAAGGAAAACATTGAAAATCTTCTCCTCTGAAACTAGAAGGGTAGAGTTTTGATATTTGGTATGTAGCATCTAGTGGACCAAGGAAATGTCATAATATGAGTTTGTTCAAATGATGCCCTTAGGGTCAAAACTGGCCCCGCCCCGTGGGTCACAAGTTTGAGCATAGGAACAAAGACGGAAAACTTTGAAAATCTTCTGCTCTGAAATTAGAAAGCGTAGAGCTTTGATATTTAGTATGTAGCATCTCCTAGTTGACCTCTACCAAGTTTGTTCAAATGATGCCCCTGGGGGTCAAAACTGGCCCCATCCCGGGGACATAAGTTTGAACACAGGAACAAAGAAGGAAAACTTTAAAAATTTTCGTCTCTGAAACTTTATGGTGTAGAACTTTGATATTTGATATGTAGCATCTTCCAGTGGACCTCAACCAAGTTTCTTCATGATGCCCCTGGGGTCAAAACTGGCCCTGCCCCGGGTGTCACATGTTCGAACATAGGAACAAAGAAAGAAAATTTCAAAATTCTTTTCTCTAAAACTAGAAGGCATAGAGCTTTGGTATTTGGCATGTAGCAATACCTTGTTGACCTCTACCAAGTTTGGTCATATTATGCCCTTAGGGTCAGAACTGGTCCTGCCCCGGGGGGTCAAAGGTTCGAACATAGCAACAAAGAAGGAAAACTTTAGAAATCTTTTTTTCTGAAACTTAATGGTGCAGAGCTTTGATTATGGTATGCAGAATCTTGTAGTGGACCTCTACCAAATTTGATCATATGATGTCCCTGGCATAAAAACTGGCTCTGCCCCGGAGGTCACAGGTTGGAACATAGGAACAAAGAAGGAAAACTTTAAATTACTTTTTCTCCAACAATGTATGAAAGGGATTACTTGAGAACTATTCAAAAAGAGCTCATTCCTCTCTTGAATAAAAACAGCAGCTTAGTTATACTTGGAGACTTCAACATTGATGTATCTGATAAAGAAAAAGAATTTGTTATCAGAAGCAAAAGAATAGGTGAACCCCACCACCCACCCACCCCACTCACCTGTCAAATTCAAGACATTTTAGTATGGTTAGGTTAAGTGGACAGTTTAAAGTTCATCACATTATCATGACAGAAATGCAGCTATAGTCTCAGGCGAGCGCTCCAGGGCCAATGGCCCTCTTGTTTCATTTGGTATAGGATTATTAATGTAGAAGCTTGTTGGAAAAGAAGCTATTCTGTTTTGCAATAAATAATTTTCTTGCTATAACAAAAGTGTTTTGTATGAGGTATATGCCATATTTCTGTCTTAAAAGGGTTTCTTCTTTGAGTAGTTTTTCAAAATTGCTTAGGAAATAGTGATTTTGTTTCCAAAGTTTCAATACTATCTGTACAAAAAATTGTTTGTGGTCTTCTCAAAAATGAGTGATCCAGGGCCATCTTAGCCTTGTTGGAGCTAGTTCTCCTGATTACCATGCTGGTTATATGGCCTGCAACACAGTAAGAAGGACATTTGGACAATTCCGTTAAGTGTCATGCAGATCAGCCTGCGCAGGCTAATCCGAGACAACACTTTGCATTCTGTGTCGTACAAGTCTGTTCTAGGACAAAATTGAATGTAGTTGTGTAGTGCTGTCTTGAATTAACCTGGCAGCGCAGGCTGCTTTGAGATGACGCTTTACGCAATTATCCAAATATCACTTTTCGCATGTTGCAGACTGTATGAGGTGATAGAACAAACTGCCATTTTAGTCCTGTCGCAGCAATGGCGTTGTCTGCGCATGTCATATTCTTCGAAGATTCGACTGTCTTATATGATGCATCACTAGCCACAAAAGCAGGCTGACTGTAATATTACGCTCTATAAAGTAGTAATGTAGAAAATAGCTTTTATCAATATGTTTGAGGAGAAATGAGACCTGCTATAAGCTCCAGATTTCTCTTTACTGCTGATCATAGCTAAGTGAATTGCACGAGGTAACGTTTTATTGAATAAACATTTTATTTTAGTTTGAAATTCAAAGTAACGGTTGTCGAGTAGGAAAGTGGTTCAGTTCTGTACCCAGGATGCCCAAATTAGATAGATGAGTATTTATAGAATGCCATCTAGCGGGAGATAATGCAGCAATGGCACACTTGTATGCCTTACCCTAGGACAGTGTCATAAAAACTCAGGTGCCTGGATAGAGAATCGAACCCAAGACACCCAGACTGTTAATTCAAAACTTGAACCACCCAGCCATATTACAGCACATCACTCCAATTAACTCTTTACCAGGTAACAGAATTTTAGTCTTGTCCGAATTGAAAGTATTATTTTGCAGGCAATGAAATAACAGTGGCTCAAATGATGGGACTTTTCCTCTGGAAGGGGAGAAAACATTTTGGGAAATGGAGAAAATGCTTGTTACAAGCATTTTCTCCTTTTCCCAAAATGTTTTCAGAAGCTGCTTATGTCAAGGTCAGAAAATCCAGGGCGTATCTGGTAAAAGGGTTAAAAGTAGCCTGAACATCTATTCACAATTATAGGTCAGATGCCAATATATACTGACCAATCAAACACCAATATATACTGATCAATCAAAAGCAAATATATACTGTTCAATAATTTCAATCTTTCAGAAACATACAAAAAGCCATTGCAGAACCTCTTTCTGAATAAAAGACGCGAGTTGATTGATGCTTTCAACAGTAAGATGGGAACAGACAACACAGCATCCATCAATGATGTCAAAGAGGTTGGTGGCAAAGGTATCTAATTAATAATTTTTTGTATAATCTTACTTACTACATGTATTTGGCAACAAAACTTTAGAGTCAACTATGTCAGCATGGTCAGCAGCACAGGTATATAACCAATAAATTTTACATTGTCATACCCCTGCAAAAGGAATGTTTCCGAGGGTATAGTGGAATCACCCCGTCTGTCTGTCCGTCTGCGTGTCCTTCTGTGTGTCTGTCCATCCATGTGTCGGTCTGTGTACAAAATCCTAGTATTTTTTTGTCGCAAACTCCTCCTAAAGTTTAAATTCAATTTTATTGAAACTTTGGACATAATATTGATCATATATGAAGATTTGCAAGACACAGTAATCAAGTGTCAACTCTGTCTGATTGAGGAATTATCTCCCCTTGAACTTGACACTTTTTTCAGTCAAAGTTCTAGCGGGGGTGTTAATTCACATTTAGTGACAGCTCTAGTTTTACTAGTTACCAGGCGCGAGAAAAAACAACTTGGATTCAACCGTATCAGTGACTGTGGTCCATGGCACAGGCATATGACTAATAAGTTTTGAACAATTTTCTTTATTACTAGACAACTAAATTTGAGAGTTGACCAAATAAAAGAATTTGCAGTTGACAATTCAAACATAGCTCAAAAGATTATTTCTTTCTCTGAAATGGTAGAAAACTGTCTGGGAAAAGGAGAAAATGCTGGGTACCAGCATTTTCTTCTTTTCCAACAATGTTTTCATGAGCCTTCTTCTTTTGTGTGGTTTAAACACTTAGATTTTTTGATGAAGGATTAAGAATTAAGAATTCTTTATTAGATGAAAGACTTACAGCCTTGACCTTATGGAAAATATTCGAAGAGGACCATTTTTTGTATGGGCTTCTATAATGAGATAGGATTATTCCACAACAATGTTGGAAAAGGAGAAATTGTTTACAAGTACTTTTACATTTCGGTTAATGTTTCAAAAAGTCTTTGACTTCATTGTCATAAAAACAAATATGTCTCGGTCTACACCAGCCAACAAAGTTGTGATTTTTCCCTATCAAAATTAATGATTGTATGGTGTTTTAACACTGTTTTCAACATGGTTTCAGTTCTGTTATGGCGTTATGCACCTATCCAGGCTTTCCAGGAGTTTTTTTTACTAGTAATCTGCATAACATGCTTTTTAAGCCACTGGCTGCTTTCCCACTTAGCCATCAAAATAATGGTCAGCAAGAGAGAGGGGAATGAGCCCTGTTGCAATGACTATCATCAGTCCAGGAAAGAAGTTGGCCAAACTGGGGGGTCAAACCAGCGACCCTCAATTCTCAAGTCAAGTATGCTACTGACTAAGAGCTCAGTCCTGCAAATTGAAAGAATTTGCAGTCAGCAAATTAGATGTTCAATTTGCCTTTACTAATGTAGAAAACCTCGGTGGAAAAACAGAAGAAATTCTGGAAAGTCATGGTTGTGTGGTAAAGGGTTAAAGGAAAGGGAAATGCTGATTTTTAGTTCTATGGAAAGCTCTGCAGTGGAAGGAGTAATGGATATATCAAAGTTTTTGGATTTGTCAAAACCCAATTTCACGATTTCTCAAATCCAAAAGACAACTCCTAGTTATGGCTGATGTTGCTGACATGGTATAAATCTTGTATGAAAGGGTAGAAAACTTAGTTGGAAAGAAGAGAAAATGCTGGTTATCGGCATTTTCTTCCTTTTTCCATAGTGTTTTCAAAGGATGTCTCCCTCATGGTTGTCAAAACTCAGAATTGGCGAGTAATGGTTTGTTTTATTGATGTTGTAGATTCTAATGCGGAAGTTAAACAGAACACAAGATTGGTAGTGGACAACAACGTAATGCAGTACAGCATGAAAAGCAAGAAGTTTAAAATGCATTCCATATTCAGAGAATGTCTTCTTGCTATGAAATCTTTATGTAAGTTATGACTTAGAAATAGTATATGGTGTGCAACATGCAAAAATGGATTCGGACATGAGGGTAAAGTGTTGGCTTATGCAGTCTAGGCAGGCTAATTCAAAATATCACTTTCCGCTTTTATGTATTTTTTTGTTTACACAAGTCTGATGAAGAACAAAGTTTAATATAGCCGTAAAGTGACATAATTATGTAGGATTAGCCTGCATGGACTGAGCAGGCTGATCCAAGGCAAAACTGTACACAAATGTTTGAATTCCCCATTTTGCATGTTGCAAGTCATAAATACTCGGTAGTTACACTCTTTAAATTAACTATACATTTTGCTTGGATTGATTGGTATTTTTTCACCATAACTAACAGAGGCACCATCCAGCACTTTGTCAAGTTTGGTGTGTAAAGTGGTGCATATCGAATGAGACTGAAGGTTGATTCTGATATGCACCTCTTTCCACATGAACCAACCTTGAAGAAAGGTAGGCAGTTGTAATATTTCTGTTATTATATACCTCACCACAATAACTATATCGAGGATATTTGTTTTTTTCAGTGAAAGATCGAAATTTATTTCATCGAGTGAACACCATTGGTAATATTTTCAACATTGGCAGAGCCACAAGTGAAAATATTACCGATGGTGATCACAAGATGAAATAAATTTTGATATTTCACCAAAAAATACAAATACTCTATTTATTTCATGCTTTTAACCCATTACCACACAATCCCTACTTTTGACGCCTCTGAGAAAGAAGCCTTTTGAAAACACTGTGGGAAAAGGAGAAAATGCTGGTAACCAGCATTTTCTCCTTTTCCCACAGTGCTTTCTACCCTTCCCAGAACAAATTCCAATTTTTCAGTCACCTTTATTTTGTCATCTGCACATGCTTTCAATTTGGACCAGTCTAAAACATTGTTGTGTGGTAATGGGTTAACCCTTTCTAGGAGAAGCTTTATCAAAATCCAGTACAGTTCTTTTCCATTATTCCCCCTCGGTGTACCTCTCCCGCATAGCAACGCATTACAGTATTACATCAAGCGCGAGAAATGTATGGTATATGACGTCATATTTCCCATCTGGTTGTTATGCATGCGCAATTTACCTAGGCAACAAGAACGTGAAAATGGGTATTTTCACCGTTAGTGCCAGTGAAAGATCGAAAAATATTTTCACTGTTAATTCTCGATATCCTACCGGAAAGCATGAAATAAAAAGAAATATCTCAAAATGGATACAAATAAATAAAGATTCATTTCATGGTGTACATGTATACGTACAATATTTATGGATGGCAGATGAATATACATAGATATACATAAGTCTGCATTGATCACTTCATATTTAAAATGGCGGTTGCTACAAGAGCCGCTACAAGAAAAAGGACAACAACTGTGGCTAAACCCTTTACCACATAATGACGACTTTTAACACATAATGACGACTTTAATGACTCTGAGAAAGAGGCCTTGTGGAAAAAGGAGAAAGTGCTGGTAAACAGCATTTTCTCCTTTTCACACCAAGTTTTCTACTCTATCAAAGAGCATCAGTTGAGCTACTATGAAATTATCATCTGCAAATGCTTTCGAGCTGAATAGGTCTAAAATTCTCCTGTGTGGTAAAGGGTTAAAAACTATCTTTCAAACACTGAAAAGGTAGTCAGGTGCTGTTGTTCATTATCACTGTCAAGAATAGTGCATTTCTTTTTGTTAGAAAGCAAGAGACAGTCAAGCTTGTGTTTGCGAAACATGAAGTGAATATTATTGTCAACTTTTACCTTGTGTATGCTCTAGAGGCCACATTTTCAGTCCAATGATCTTGAAAGTTGTTTTGAATGTTTGTATTGATGATATCTCAAATGGATTCAAAAATGGGTCAGGTCAGGTCAAAAACTATTGTTTGCCTCAAAAGGGAAAGGTCAGCAAAAATAACTTGTGCCTTACGGCACTCGTTATTTTCGCATACCTTTCACTTTTTCAGCTAATATTTCCCCATATTGACCACAAGCTGATCAAATAAACTCTATTTCATACTAGTCGTAATCATGAAATATCGAGAAACATAATCACCATTATTTCTGGATAAACTACCAGGAAGCATGAAATAAAGATGATTATATTTGCAGTGACAGAAGAAGATAAAGAGATCAAAAGTGATCTACAGGAAGGAAGGTTTAAGTTAGCCAAGCTAGCTGGAGCACCAGAGGATATTGCTGATGATCTAAGAAAGCTGGAAAACTTTCTAAACAGCATGGTAGAAGACAATAATTATGGTGAGAAATAAAAAAATTGCATTGACAGTCTCTTTTGTCAAATTTGTGACAAATGTGTTTTTGAAACCAGACTGAAATAGCATTTTTGTTAATGACATGCTAGGCTGTTTTATAATTGAAATTGCCAAACTTGGCATTGTCTGCGCATATCATATTCTTCAAAGATTCAACCTGTTTTACAATGTATATGACGCATCACTCCTCCCATTATTGGGAGGATTGTAGTAATACAGGCTATAAAGTAGCAATGGAGAAAATGGCTTTTATCCATACTTTTGAGGAGAAATCAGGCCTGTTTTAGCTCCAAATTTATCTAAACTACTGGTCATAGCTGAATGAATCCCACCAGGTGATCCGTATCAATATTTTTTCCAACCTCCTTTGTCCATTAACTACAAATAATTTACTTCTTGGGAACGATCGTTTAACAATAGATGAAAACAAACAAATATTTGCTGAGGTCCATCGTTTCATCTTAGCAACCAAAAGGTTTTCTACTTAAGGAAAAGCTTCCCCCTTTTTTTCTGAGGATTGAATAGCCAGCACTGCGACTATAATGGTGAACCACAAAAGTAAGTGTAATCTTACAAAAAATTAAATGTCCATTCATGGTTAAAACGAAAAGATATCCCTATCTATGACACCTTACACAACGGTAAAAATTTTTCTTTTGTAAATATTATCGGGAAAGGAATTAATATAAGCCACAAGCTTGTTTCCCAATCCCATCTTATTTGTTCATGTTAAATGGTACCGTGTATGAAAGTTTTGAAATAAAATAAAGTTTAAACTAATCACACCAGGTAGCATTTTATTGAGTAAACATTTATTTTAGTTTGAAATTTAAAGTGACACTTGTCGCGTAGAAAAGTAGTTTTGTTCTTTACCCAGGATGCCCAAATTAGATACAGGTATATTTGTAGAATGCCATTTAGCGGGAGATAATGCCAAACTTTGGCTATTTATCATATAAGTAGGTATTGTTAAGAACCATTTGGTTTAGCCAATCAAATGTGTTACTTTCAAATTCAGAAAATCCTAGAGAATAAGACAAAGGAAAATCTCAAGAATAGTTTGGGAAATATGGACTCCGATTGAGAAGGCCTCTGCCAATGAAGATTTTCCTCTTTTCCCACAATGTTTTCAAACGGCCTCTTTCTCAGGGTCATTGAAACTTGGGATTGTGTGGTAAAGGGTTAACGACCTGTTTGAGAAGGCCTCTGCCAATGAGACCTTTCTCCTTTTCCCATGAAGTCTTATACCTTCTCAAAGACAAATCTAGTAAGACCAAATTTTCGCCTGCTGCAAGTACATTCAGAATGGACAATATTAGTTGTACGGTCAGGTGGCAGGGGACTTGGAAACTTGTTCACGGCTGTGGTTAAATCATGTGGCCCCGAGCCTAAGGCGAGGTGGCGACGCGATTCACCACAGCCGTGAACAAGTTTCCAAGTCGCCTGCTACCTGACCGTACAATGAATTTATTATACTGCAAAGTTTTACCCTTTCAAAGTTGCATTAAGCGAATTTTTCCTGTTTTATAATTTCACGAAAGGAGTATGCTGACGACATAGAAATTCCCTTCTGTGTGCCCCAATTCAATGAAAACTGACGTCACTGGAAACTGACCTCACTAAAATGTGCAGTTTGGTGCATAAATGTGCAGTCTGGTGATCGATCGACGCCGTCATTTTGAATGATGTATTGCACGTGTAGTGATGTTTACGGGGCACTCGAAAGGGAAACTGGTTTTACGTGGTTTTTGCCAGGGAACATGATGTTATGATTCCGGCATGTTAACCAATCAGATCATGAGAAATTTCTTTGCAGTATAATAAGTCTGTTTGTAATCCATTACAGAGTTAACCCTGTACAAAACAATCCCAAAACAATCCCTGTACAAAACAATCCCATGTTTTAATGACTCCAAGGAAAAAAGGCTTGTAAAAATGTTCTGGTCTAAGGATATAATGCAAGAAACCAGCATTTCCACTTTTTCTCACAATGCCCCTTCTGTTGTTTGGTAAAGAGCTGAGATGCATTGTTTGTTAATTAACCCTATACCAAACAATCCCTGGTTTTTGTGTCCCTGAGATGGAAGCCTTTTGAAAACATTGTGGGAAAAGGAGAAAATGCTGGTAACCAGCATTTTCTCCTTTTCCCACAATGTTTTCTATCTTGCTGGAAACAAATTTCAGTTCTTGAGTTATGTTTATTTTGTCGTCTGCAACTGCTTTCAATTTGAATCGGACTAAAATTTTGTTGTTTGGTAAAGAGTTAATTTTAATACAGGTTTAATTTGTAATTGAACTGTTTACCGAAAGACAAAATTTTGCACTCAACCAAATTGAAAGCATTTGCAGACGACAAAATAAAAGTAGCTCAAATGATGATTTTTGTCTTTGATAAGGTAGAAAATAACGTGGGAAAAGGAGAATACCCTGGTTACCAGTTTACCAAACAATTCCTAGTTTTTATGACCCAGAGGAAGAAGCCTTCTGAAAACATGGTGGGAAAAGGAGAAAATGCTGGTAACACATATTTTCTCCTTTTCCCACAATGTTTTCTACTCTTCTAAAGTCAAGCTTACCTTTTTGAGTAAAGTTTTTTTTGTTGTCTGCAAATGCCTTCAATTTTGACAAGTCTAAAATTTTGTAGGTTGGTAAAGAGTTAAATCATTACCAAACGACAATATTTTAGGCTTGTCCAAATTGAAAGCATTTGTAGACGACAAAATAAAAGTGACTGAAAATTTTAAATTTTTTTAGTAAAGGGTAGAAAACATTGTAGGAAAAGGAGAAAATGCTGGTTACCAGCATTTTCTCCTTTTCCTACAATGTTTTCTAAAGGCTTCTTTTTCAGGGGCATCAAAAGTAGGGATTGTGTGGTAATGGATTAAAGTGTTAAAAGTGGCCCTTCAGATTTTGGGACAGAAATTATACAAAAATGCAAAAAAATCATCCTTATGCTCCCAGAGCCGTTTAATTTTCATTCAAAAAACCCCAGTAGTCGAACACTGTCCAACAACACGAGAAATTAGAGATTTACTACAACCCAGGTCGACACCGACGGGGGACACGTTCTATTTTTAGATGATCAATTTGCTCATTTACATACAGGAATACACAGATAAAGTTTCAAACATAGCGTCTGAAGAAGACATTATGAAAAATAATTATTACATGTTTGCTATGTAATGGAATCTAAGCGTTATGAGTCACGTGACTGTCACTAGGCATTACCGAAATGCTTTATTGATTTTTGGCGCGAAATTTAATAATACCTTAAGTGGCTACGTAACCTTTTAAGGGAATACCATCAAAAAAATTTTTTTTGTAATTTTATGAAGCTTAATTATTGATGAATTGTATTATATTTTCATATGAATTTCAATGATATATTTATTTTTTAATTTGGTGAGATGTGAAAATTCTAAATACCCACCTTTAAGACTTCTTCCGCTAGGTAGTTAAAACTCAGGATTTTGTGGTATAGAGTTAAAGTTAAACTTGTGATTGTGTTTCCATTTTTGACTACTGTAAATAAAAAGGGTTTTGCTCTGATTTTAGACTCACAGGATGACCGGAAAGGAAATTACAGAAGACAAGACATTGAGGTGGGTAATTTACTTTTGCTTAATTTTCAAAGCCCAAAAAAACTTTGCCATTGTACTATCATGTATGTCTACAGATGCTTTAATTCTTTTCCAAAGGACAAAACTTAAGACTGGTCCAAATCAAAAGCATTTGCAGGCGACAAAATACACTTGACTCAAAAATTGAAAATTGACTTTAGAAGAGTAGAAATTATTGTGGTAAAAGGAGAAAATGCTGGTTAGCAAAAGCCTTCTTTTTCAAACGCGTGAAAATCTGGGATTGTTTGGTAAAGAGTTAAAGCTTGAAGTTATTGTTAGAAATGATAGTGCCACTGGAGCCTTTTACTAGCAACAAAATGAATGTTTTCAGGGCTATACTGGAATCTGCCTGTCAGTACATTTGTCTGCATGCGCGTCTGTCTGTATGTTTGTCTGTGTACAAATAATTGCCTGTTTCTGTCAAAGCGCTGATAGGGGATTAACTCTTTACCACACAAGAAAATTTTAGTTGTTGGTTGGCTGGTTGGTTGTATTAGGGTTTAATGCCACTTTAACGGCTAAGGTCATATCATGGTGGTCGGGACGCACATGTGTTTCTTGGCTTTTGACACCAGAACTTACACTACTTTTCTTTCCAAAGCCACCGACTACTTTTCTCACATGCTTCAGCAGAGGTGATAGGCGAAAATATGCCGGAAAGAAAGTTTGCCTCAACCGAGTATCGAACTCACAACCACCAGGTCATGAGTCTGACACACTCACCACTAAGCCACCCGGGCGGGCAAGAAAATTTTAGACTGGTCCAAATTGAAAGCATTTGCAGACGACAAAATAAAGGTGACTCAAAAATTGAAATGTGTTTTGGGAAGGATAGAAAACACTGGGGGAAAAGGAGAAAATGCTGGATACCAGCATTTTCTCCTTTTCCCACAGTGTTTTTCAAAAGGCTTCTCTCAGGGGCATCAAAAGTAGGGATTGTGTGGTAATGGGTTAAGTCACATTCAGCTCTAGTTTTTACTAGTCATAACTATAAAATATTTAACACTATTTCACTGTTATTTGTTGAAAAACTACTGAAAGCACGAAATAAATTGGGCTTCATCTTTACAACACTCCTAGCTTTGCTCCTGGGTTAACTCTTTACCACATAATCCCGACTTTTAACAACCCTGAGAAAGAAGTCTTTTGAAAACACTGTGAGAAAAGGAGAAACCAGCATTTTCTCCTTTTCCCACGATGTTTTCTATCCTTTCCAAACCAAATTTCGATTTTTTGCTCACCTTTATTTTATTGTCTGCAAATGTTTTCAATTTGGACCAGTCTAAAATTTTCTTGTGTGGTAAAGGGTTAAGAGCTGCATTGTAAAAATAATCTTGTGGTCATTTTCTTTTTGCAGGAGCCTACGAAAAAGGTAAATTATTTCCCACTGCCATATTGCCCTGAAAAATTAATGAGTGATAATGCCGGAACGGAAATCTGCAGTTTTTGTCGCAGGCCTTTCCATGTCTGTAATAATTATGTAGATAATGTCAATATTGATACATGCATGTGCTCCAAAAAGCTGAGCGACAAGAACACGAACAGTGGTTATGACTCCTTAGGTGGTCCACATGCTTTAGGGCTTGTGAGTCTTGGAGAATGTGACAGTGAAGGAGATGGTACAGGCTGTAACAATTTAGGTAGAATGTGTAATGGTAGTGATTATCAACTGCAAGCAGCATTTACCAGAAGCTTGAACATAAGTGAAGAGAATGAAGGTACTAGAGGTGTTTTGAAGGTATCTAATGAAGCAAAACTTCCAGATTCACGGAAGGAAATAAATGACAAGGATGAGATGGTTGACCAACGACTAGATCAAGGAAAAGAGGAAGGTGTTATCCAAGATGCTGGTCTTGCTGCTAAAACTTTAACCAATGGTATTGCAACTAAAGTAGAAGGTAGCATTAGAGATAAACCCACCGTATTTCTTGAATGTCAGAAGCTAGAAGTTGATTCTCAAGGTCAGAAACCTCAGGGAAACCTTAATTTGCCTTTTGAAAAGTTGAACCTTGATGTGGAAAGGAAAGATGGTATCCATAAGGAGTTGGTAAAAACTGGCTCATTAAAGGTTCCGAAAAGACTTGAAAATGGTGAAAGTGAGGAATTTGGAAAAACGCAGAACAATTCTGGGCTTTTGTCTCCTGATACTGGCCTTGCAAGGTCACTAAATGACAGTGACTAACCCTTGAAGGTCAGTGTCATACCTAGTCTTGAGATTACTGTGGAACAATCA
The DNA here is from genome assembly GCA_943736015.1 of Tridacna crocea. Lineage (NCBI taxonomy): Eukaryota > Metazoa > Mollusca > Bivalvia > Cardiida > Cardiidae > Tridacna > Tridacna crocea. The sequence continues at coordinate 10,072,777 of OX031060.1, read as the reverse complement.
AAGCAAAACAAACTCAGAAGTATGAAAAGAATCTTCTCTATTGCTTTTTCATACCCCACACAACAAGGTAGAGAGGGGTATACTGGAATCGCCATTGTTGTCTGTACATATCTGTCTGTTCATCCGTCTGTCCGTAGACACAAATTTGTCTGTCAAAATACTGTAACAGTTTTTCAGCGACTGAACTCTAATTTGCTATAGTTTTTCTATACATATGAAGTTGTGCTTGTGCAATTTTCATGACCCTGGTGCTATTTGTTGCAGAGTTATTGACCCTTGAACTTTTTTTCAACTCTTACTTTGTACTAAACTATCCTGCTTTTTGTGACAAAGACCTGTTTTGTGACAAGGAGCTGGTGGAGGGTATTGATCACATTTATTAATAACTCCTGTTTTCTTGTAAAGTAAGACCTCATTTTAACCCTTTACCTTTCACCTTTTGTCACAATGTTTTCAAAAGGCTCCTACAAGCAATGCGTAGAAACGAGTATCTATGGAGTAAAGGGTTAAATACTGAAAACATCTTTGGGGTTGGAACAGAAGAACTGGTTCTTTATTCATGAGCCAAAATGATTGAAAGCAGCAATAATGTTTCCTGCCAGTTGATCTCACCAGGTAATTTTTTATGTGTAGATTTAATCAATACCTGATCTCATTAGAAAGATAACATGGAGCATCTGACATATTTTTTACCTGCCCATCTGTTACACATATAATGGATCAAACGAAATCACTGGTTTTACATAGGTTTCATGTACCATGTTTACCCTTAATTCTTTACCAAACAACAAATTGAAAGACTTGTCTAAATTGTAAGCATTTGCAGAAGACAAAATGAATGTGACCAAAAAATTGAAATTCCTTTTGGGAAGTATAGAAAACATTGTGGGTAAAAAAGAAAATGCTTGTTACCAGCATTTTCTCCTTTTTCCACAATGTTTTCAAAAGGGATCTTTCTTAGGGTCATTAAAAGTTGGGATTGTGTGGTAAAGAGTTAAGCTGCTAAAAAATTGAAATGAAGCATTCAGGCTTATGGGAAGAATCCAATTTTTGCAATTTTATGTGTAAATATTTTAGGAAAAATATCTCTTTGTCTGAAAGTGTGGATCCAAGACCAGATTGCATATTCTTTGTAGTCTGATCTTGATCTACACGGTCTACAAAATGTCAATGAGTCTCACTTAACCTAGAGGATAACAAACCATTTTAGATTTAATTTTTAATTTATAACATTGTTTGTGATTGGTCAGTTTCTAGGCCAATCAAATCGCTAGTCTGTTATCAATGTACTTGCACATGGAGTGTACATTGATATTTTTTTCCTGTTTACTTTTAACCCTTTATAGAATGAGCCTGTGTTTAAACATCCTTGAAGAAAAATGGTTTTTCAAACCCATGATGTATTTTAGAACATTTAACTCTATACCTTAGGGAAAAGTAGTGGACTTGTCAATTTGAAAGCATTTGAAAGCATTTGCAGATGATAAATAAAAAGTTTTTCAAAAGTTTGAAACTTAACAATCTTTATTCGAAGGGTAGAAAACATTGTGGAATTTTTCTTTCAAATGTTAGAAAACATGGTGAAAAAAGAACATGCTGATTGGCAGCATTTTCTCCTTTTCAAATGGTGGAGACCATTGCGGAAAAAGGATAAATGATGGTTTGCAGCATTTTTTCTTTTTCATACAATGTCTTTAAAAGAATTCTTCCCCAGGGTTGATGAAGCAGGGGATTTGTTTGTAAATAGTTTATAATGTAAAACTTTACAGATTTTGCAGAATCACAGATTGAATAGATTTAGGTTTACAATAAGCTTTTGTTTTAAATCACTACCAAACGACAAAATTTTAGACTGGTCTAAATTGAAAGCATTTGCAGACGACAAAATAAAAATGACTGAAAATATGATATTTTGTTTTGTAAAGGGTAGAAAAAATTCTTGGAAATAGAGAAAATGCTGGTTATCAGCATTTTCTTGTTTTTCCACATTTTCTTCAAAAGGGTTATTTCTAAGTGTCGTTACAAGTTGGATTGTGTGATAAAGAAGTAAATAACGATACTTCTTTGGTAGTGTGTTACACAGCAGATAGTGTGGACTGTGGAAATGGCTTTTAGATTTATTATAGGGCTGTTAACTGGAATTTACAAAAAGACCCAGAGGCAACTTTTAGCCAAAAGCTTTTTTTTTCAATTCAAATTTTTAAGTATAAACAATTTGAAATGTTACACTTTCATAATGTTTAATTATGATTTTGAGTTTTACTGTTTTGTGGGAAGATACTTTTGATAGCCCTGTTTTTATCTGTGTTGTGGAAAACAATTTGACTTTATCTGTAACCAGTAAAACATACAGTACAACCTGTATTCAGAGACCACTCAAGGGAAGTACTGAAATTGGTCTCTTACAGCAGGTGGTCTTTAAATGCAGTTTATATTAGGTTAATGTAAAAACGCTTGTTGTATCAGAACGGTGGTCTCTTAAAGCAGGTGGTCTCTTAATACAGGTGGTCTCTAACACAGGTTTAACTGTACTTACAAATTTGCAAAATTAACTGTATCTAATCATTTTGTTTTTTATCAATAAGGATTTTTTTGTGATTCTTAATGTAACTAGATTTATATTTTTCAATTTTTATCCATTAAATATCCATTTCACTCCATTTTTACATCAGCATCCAGTCAAAAGCTAAAAGGTCAGAAGATTATTAACCCATTACCAAACGACAATATTTTAGACTGGTCCAAATTGAAAGCATTTGCAGATGACAAAATAAAAGTGACTGAAAATTTGAAATTTGTTTTGTGAAGGGTAGAAAACATTGTGGGAAAAGGAGAAAATGCTTGTGTGATAAATAGTTAAATATTACTAGTATTTATTATCATGGATTTTTTTCCCCTATTTGGCTTTGCCTGTGGGGCTTTTGTCCTGTGGAGCTTTTGTCCTATGGAGCTTTGGCCATACCCAAGCACACACATCCTTCTCAAGAAAAATAAAGGCAAGAGACACATTTAAATCTGAAATTTATAACTCTTTTTTTTTTTGTTGTTGTTGTTCAATAATGAGAGGAATTTCCATTTTGATCATGTATTGCTTACAGCATATCATACTCGAATTTCTAAAGCTAAAATTTCATGTGTTTGGGACCAAAAAAGTAGTTATACTGATTTTTAATTTCTATTCATTTAGTGTATCTCAGGTTGGATGCATTTTTGGCTCATTACCTCTACAGGAAAATTAGCCACAAACAACTTCATGTTAAAGCTGTTTAAACTTTCATGTGAATCTTTTGTTTTTGTAAAACACAGCTAAAAAGTAAATAGCTTTTTATCTGCAAGGGTAAAGAAACTGGATTAAAATTAGGCAGCACATGTTGGTATTAATGTGAGATTTAATAACCTTTTGAAGTAATACTTTTGAAATTATTGTGGGAAAAGCAGCCAGCATCTTCTCCTTTTTCAACAATATCGCCTACCTTTCTTTTGAAAAAATCACATGTTTTGACTGAAATTAAATTTGTCAGTTGCAAGATGGGTGAATCTAAGATAGTTTTTTAAAGTGAATAGTTAAAGGTGGGTATTTAGAATTTTTACATCTCATCAATTTAAAAAATATATTTACCACTGAAATTCATATGAAAAAAATAATACAAATCATCAATAATTAAGACTCATAAAATTGCAAAAAAACCATTTTTTTCATCGTGTTCCCTTAAAAGGCTATGTAGCATCTTAAGGTATCGCTTGTATTGTCTTATTGTAATGTAATGATTCTTAATTATTGCTGTTTGTATTGTTTTTCATATAGATCTAAGTGATATATATGATCTGGTGAGATGTGAAAATTTTGAAAACCAACTTTAATACAGGCTGCTTCTATTGAAGAAGTGGCTATTTAGACTGCTTTAACCCATTACCACACAACTCCTACTTTTGACACCCCTGAGAAAGAAGCCTTTTGAAAACACTTTAGGAAAAGGAGAAAATGCTGGTAACCAGCATTTTCTCCTTTTCCCACAGTGTTTTCTACCCTTCCCAGTACAAATTTAAATTTTTCAGTCACCTTTAATTTGTCGTCTGCAAATGCTTTCAGTTTGAACCAGTCTAAAATTTTGTCATGTGCTAAAGAGTTAACTGTATATTTTTCAATGTTTCTTTTTTCTTTTGTATGATAATCCTCAGTATTATGATATTATGAGTGCTTGTTATCGGAGCATTTCTGTTTGTTTTATTTTTCTAATGTATTCTCTTCTTGTTTTATAATTTTGTTTTAACCTTTTAAGTAACTCTACATGTTGAAACAGTTATATATGGATGGCTTTGTAAAACATTTTGAGAAAAGGATAACATGTTGAGAAATACTGTATATGTAGATAAATTTACTTGTTGAAAAAGTCGGAAAATATGGAGCACAAAAATCGCATAAAAAAAATCTGCATCGCAAAAATTTCAACTTATACAGTAGCATATGTCCTCTTCCCTTAATGTTTATACCTTTTCAACAACAAATCATATGAATTTAGCCATTTTCAATTTGTCAACTGTCAATGCTTTTAAAATTGATTGATCTGAAATGTTCATGTCTCGTAATGAGTTAACACATTACCACACGTTCCCTACTTTTGACGCCCCTGAGAAAGAAACCTTTAGGAAACATTGTGGGAAAAGGAGAAAATGCTGGTAACCAGCATTTTCTCCTTTTCCCACAATGTTTTCTACCCTTCACAAAACAAATTTCAAATTTTCAGTCACTTTTATTTTGTCGTCTGCAAATGCTTTCAATTTGGACAAACCTAAATTATTGTCGTTCGTCAATGAGTTAATTGTTGCAATGTAATACACATAAAGGATATATTTTTTCATATCATTAGCTTTAATATTGCTGATGAAAGACATACAGGCTGGGTTCAGACCATAAAAATCTTTACTAATACTGCTTAGTATGGTTTCCTTTCATGGTCCATACAAATTGGCATTTGTAATTGTGAATTATCTTTGATAAGGTAACACATGATACTATATGGTCTGCAACACGCGAAAAGGGACATTCTGACATTTGCGTAGAGTGTCATCTCAGATCAGCCTGCACAGTCTGTGCACGCTAATCCGAGGCAACACTTTCCGTTTTTATGTAATTTTCTGTCTCGTGCAAAGTATACTGAAGTAGAAAATCTAATATAGTCGTAAAGTGCCGTCTAGGATTAGCCTGCGCGGACTGCGCAGGCTGATCAGAGACAACAGTTTAAGCAAATGTCCGAATGTTGCAAGCCATATAGATGATATTTGGTTTAACGGTGAATAATAGAGGATATTTGATTTTTAAGGTGAAAGTTCAGAATTTATTTCATCAAGTGAACATCATCAGTCAAATTTTCAAGAGTTCCACAGCCATGAGTGAAGACGTTACTGATGATGTTAGTAAGATGAAATATATTTCTATTTTTCACGGGAAAAAAACAAATATTCTATTTATTTCATGTTTTCAACCCTTTTTGGGGAACTTAATCAAAATCCAGTTCAGTTCTTTTCAGTTATTCCCCATGGTGTACCCCCTCTGCATAGCAATGCATTTCAGTATTATATCAAGCGTGAGAAATGTAAGGTAAATTGTGTCAAATTTTCATCTGGTTGTGAGGATGCACATTTTACCTTGGTAACTAGTGTGTTTGAGCTACTGTTTCCGCCTTAACTGGAAGAGTTAGAATATAGAATATATTTCTTGATAACACACTAGAAACCATGAAATAAAAAGAAAATATGATTGAGCTTGAACCCAGGCTAAAGACATCCTCAGTCTTTAAAAAGAGGCATATATGGTATTAATTGTTCCCTGAAAAATTTGATGTTATTTAATTCTTTACCAAACAATGATAATTTAGTCCAGATTGAGAGCTTTTTCAGACTACATTGTCAATGTAACTTACATAATGAAATTCGTCTTTGATTAGAATGATGATTAAGACTCCTCTAAATTGGGAGCATTTTCAGAAGACAATATGGATATAATTATGCATACCTGATGAAATTGTCTTTCATAGGGTAAAAACATTGTGGGAAAAGGAGAAAATGCTGATTTCTAGGATTTTCTTTTTTCCAAAATGTTTACAAAAGGTTCTGTTTAGATCCATGACACATGTAGATAAGTATGCTTTGGCCATGATGAGATTAAATTATGTTAAACGTTTTACGGACAATCCTGTGTTTTAACGGCAATTCATCAACCATTTAGTCTAATATGAATTTGAATAATACTGCAAATAAATATTCTGTTGTTCTCCACATGTTTGTAACATAATGTATATCAGAGTCTCATATGCCATTCAGTTGATCATCATAAGTAATAGTTTTTTAACTCTTTACCACACAATCCCAACTTTTAACGACCCTGAGAAAGAAGCCTTTTGAAAACATTGTGGGAAAAGGAGAAAATGCTGGTAACCAGCATTTTCTCCTTTTCCCACAATGTTTTCTACTTTTCTCAAACCAAATTTCATTTTTTGAGTTGCATTTTATTTTGTTGTCTGCAAATGCCTTCAATATGGACCAGTCTAAATTTTCTTGTGTGGGAATGGGTTAAACTGACATGATTATTTTACTAATACATGCTGTAGCTTCTTTTTTCCCCTCTGCACCAAAAAACCATGACAACCTAATGCAGATATATATAATTTTGCAACAGAAGTTGTTTTTTTTTTTCTTTACATTCTTGCCTTTTGAAGAGTAAACAATTTTTTTTGTATATTAACAATAGATTTTGTGTTCATAAAATTGCCATATTTTTTTAATTGAAATATAATTCAGCTGTTTACCAAATGACCAAGTTTTAGACTGGTCCAAGAGCAAAGTATTTGCAGACAACAATTAAAAAGGTACTGATGGGATTTGTATCAGAAAGTTTGGAACACAATTGTTGGATATTGAGGAAATGCTCGTTATCACCTTTTACATCAGGGTCATTAAAACTTAAGCTTTTTGGTAAAGGGATGAGCCTTTACCACACAATGCTGACTTTTAATGACCTTGAGATAGATGACTGTAAAAAACGTTTGGGGAAAAGGAGAAAATATTGTTAACCAGCATTTTCTCCTTTTCCGCCCAAAATGTTTTCCATCCTATCAAAGACAAGTTTGACAGTTTTAGCTTCTTTTTATTTTGCGTGTGCAAAAACTTTATTCTTGGACTGGTGTAAAGTGTTGTCATGTGGTAAAGGATTAGCCCTCTACCAAACAATGCTTGGTTTTTATGACCGAGAGGAAAAGGCCTTCAGAAAAAAATTGTGGGAAAAGGGAGAAAATGCTCATTTTCACCATTTTTTTCACAATATTTTCTACTCTTCTAAAGTCAAGTTTCAATTTTTGAGTCACTTTTATTTTGTCATCTGCAAATCCTTCTGGTTTGGACCAGTCTAAAATTTTGTCATTTGGTAAAGAGTTAAAGGAACTGTAACAGTTGTATGTGACCACCATGACTTTTTTTTTTTTTTGAAAAAGGCATTCCCTTTGCTTAACTCTTCACCAAACAATCCTGGATTTTAACTACCATGAAGGGAAACATATGAAGACATTGAGGGAATAGTAGAAAATGCTGGTTACCAGCATTTTCTCCTTTTCACTCAATGTTTTCTACACCAACAAAAAGATTTATTTGAACATTTAAACCCCATTAAATAAATTTTCTTCTGCAAAATTATTTTTTCAATTTTGACTAGTCTAAAATGTTGTTTGGTAAAGACTTAAGTGTGTGTCTCATTTGCCTTTGGTGGAAATAGCTTTAATTAATTTATGGTGTACCAAAGAGAATCAATCCATTTATCTAATATGATACTCCCTCAGCTCTCTGTGAAAAAAACAAAATATGCAGCTAGATAGCTAGATGAAGCCTTTTTTTTTTCTGTCATTGAAATATTACACCTACTGTAATCAGAGTATAAAACATGCTTATAAAGAGTATAAAACATGCTTTACAATTAATTTAGTGTCATTAACATGTTAGTTGATTTCGGTGCCATTTTCATGCCAGTTTACAAGAAAAAATCAATACTCTTTCAATTGATATGGTTTAATCTTAGGTGTGCGCTTGACAGCATTGAAATTATAGTTGTTTAACCATAGCAACAATTTGTTAACTAGCCCTCTTAGCATCAATGAGATGAAAGGATGAGAAAAATCCTATTTAATTGTTAGGTTTATTTATTTTGAAAAATGTTTATAAGCTTTAATACCTTACCGTGTGCCATATATTTAAAAAACCGGTGGTGGTTTTGCATATCACTTTAAGATAAATGACAAATTTGCACTGGAGATTTTCCTGTGATATGTTTATATACATGAGTCATGCTGTGTAGAAAAGGGGGCTTAACCCATTACCACACAATCCCTACTTTTGACGCCCCTGAGAAAGAAGCCTATAGAAAACATTGTGGGAAAAGGAGAAAATGCTGGTAACCAGCATTTTCTCCTTTTTCCCACAATGTTTTCTACCCTTCACAAAACAAATTTTAAATTAAGCCCCCTTTTGCCAGAACATGGTTCACATGTAGTAGGTATGTTGCACTGCTGGTTTTGTTGATGATGAAGATATGTTGTTGAAGTTGTTGATTTTGTTCCAATGTTGTTGTTGCTTGAAGACTTATTAGTCTTAAAATGCTAAGCTTAACTTTTAGATGAATGTATGTAAGTGTCTATCAAGATCGGATTGCACAGAATGATTTTACACATATCTAGAGAAAAATGAACTGTAAGTGTAGCTTAACTGAATGCAAATTCCTTTGAGTCAACAAGTGTAAATGGAGATTGTCAACAACAATATGTACAACTTGGCTTCTTTACGAAAGAAGCCAAGAGAGATCAGCATCAGAGTTTACAGATAGTTTGATGGTTTTTAATTTTGATATATTTTGGTACATGTAAACAAATAAATAAGGAAAAAAAACTCCAATTCTTTACATGACAGTCATGTGACCTTCTTCCCGGGCTTTCAAGTAGCATGATCTTCTTATTCTATTTTAACAAAATTCTTCTTACTTTTTCTTCTGCTAAAGACTTATTTGCTTCATGAAAAATTACAATTATTTGAAAGGTCATTTGCAGCCATGGCAAAATAATATAACAATTTTTTTTTTTTTCAAAATTCGTCATATAAAAACAAACCTGTAGATTACCTATTTCATTTTTTATTTCGCTTTATTTACAAAACCATGATGTAAAAGACTTTTTGTCAGAAAATTTTCACAAGAAAAATGATTTAGACAGAAACTGGCAGTCTGCCTTTTTAACTCACCACTTTTGAAGAGGTCTGATGACCTCTCCAATGTGTATAAAATCAAAAACTCTATATCAATATTTTGGCCAGGGCTTTCTTTGACAATTTAAATAAATTTAACAATAGTTAACCAAAAAATGATTTTTTTATCCTATTTTCAATTTTTAAGATGCTTTTTTCTTCGAAGAAAATGTTCATGTATAATTGTCATAGCCCTTGTGATGACCTAGTTGTCTGCATAGTCGTGATGGTGCAAAAACTTTGGCATGAAATAATATCTCTGTTATCACTAAGGAGAATTACTTTATAATTGGACTAATTTGTAACTATAAAGAAAAAGGGGAACCCATGCTACTGTGACAGGTAACCATCAAACTATTTTTAACACAGATATGCCTCTTTTTTGACATAAAAATATTCACTAAAAGGAACTTCAGCCAAGAATTGGCACTTACATACAATGCATTTGTTCTGCTTTTTTTTACACTATAACAAAGACATTCCTTATAAATTATTGCCATGAGTATTCGCAAAGTTTTCCAGCAGTATTTGAAGCTTATTTATATAACCAATGCTGTTTTATTGCCAGTTTATTGTGTTTTATTTTTTTATTTGTTTTGTTGTTAATCCAGAATTTTGTCTTGCCATATAAAGATGTTTTGCACGCTTTTCTTGTGTGTTTTTTTAGTATGTTAATTGCTTGCACATGTCGCTTAGTCACTCATTAGTCTGGCACTGCATTGTCTTTTGGACAATGTGCTCAGATAGAGCTATTGTGATGACTTTCTGTCCGTCGTCGTCCGTCCATCCATCCGTCGTCCATCCCTCCATCGTCCATCCGTCCAGCTTCCATTCACATTTCCTTGTTTACACTCTAGCATCTACAAATGTCAATCAATCAGCACCAAACTTGGTCAAAGTATGTATGACCATAAGATCTTGGATGAGTTTGATTATGGGTCCAACCAGACCAGAACATCTGGAGTTATTTTCCCTTGAATTAAAAACATTGCTATATTTGACTTTGTTTACACTCTAGCAACTACAAATATCAACCAGTCAGTACCAAACTTGGTCAAAGTATATATGGCTCGAAGATCTCAGATGAATTTGAATATGGATGTTATCAGACCAGAACAAGTGGAGTTATTTGCCCTTGAATTAGAAAGTTCTTTAGAATAGTTCTTAGTTTGGAGCATAACTTTGTCATCTCCAGTCTGATTGACTTGAAACTTAGCATTTGTGTTTGTTGCAATAATACAGAGTGCAGTGTGAAAGAACCATATCTCTACCTCATACTGTCTATGAGTTATTTCCCTTTGATTGTCATTTTTACAGCATTTTCTGCTTGTCTGGTATATAACTTTCTCATCTACAGCTGAAAATCTTCAAATTTGATATGAGTGATTGTTGAAAAATTATGAGTGCAGTACACAAGAACCATAACTCTTCCTAGTGCAAAGCTTGAGTTATTACCCCTTTGACCTTCATTTTTACAGCATTTCTTGCTTGTTCGGAGCAAAACCTTGTCATCTTAAGTAGGAATGACTTGGAATTTGGGTATGCTTATTTGTTGTAATATTTGGAAGTGCAGTGCACAAGAATTATAACTGTATCAGATTCATGCTGTCTTTGAGTTATTTCTTTTTGAATATCATTTTTACACTATTTTGTGCCATCAGAAATATAAATTGGTCATCTCAGGTCAGAATGACTGTTTGTTGCAATATTACGGAGTGCAGTGTGCAAGAGCAAATAACTCTACCTAGCCCAAATTTTGAGTAATTCCATTTTGATCTTCATTTTTACAGTATTTCTCGCTTGTATGGAACAGAACTTGGAAGTCTCGAGTCAGATTGCGACAATTTGCTGCTCTTGTTTCATTATCATTTGGCCTTGAACCTTGATATTTAGTATTTATCTTTTATTTTAGACCTTTGTTGTTTGGTACTCAGGTGAGCGATATAGGACCATCATGGTCCTCTTGTTTGAAATGTACAGTTAGCTTTAGATAACCCAGAATAGCTGTCAACAAGGAGAAAACACAGTACAATATGTATTAGTGATGCCTTGAGATAATTTCAATTGAAATTATCAGTAAATGACCACAATTCCATTTGCAGGTGACTATTTTTCTTTCAGACAACTTGTGAAAACATCTGGCAACTTGTGAAAACATATGGAAACCTGTGGCAACTTGTGAAAACATCTAGGGACTTATGAAAATGACAACAGGGTGAAAACACATAGCAACTTGTGAAAATATATGGTTAAAAAAAGAAATTGATCGTCAAGAACAATTTCTGTTTTTGCTACATGTTTTTACATATTTTCCTTCATTTCAAACCTTTGCAAGAGGTAAATATTTTTGCAAATAATTAAATCTATGGCTGAAAGCCAGCAGAGCTTAGGTCATGGCGGGGTTTCGGTCACTCGTCTGTCCATCCGTTTGTCGGTCTGTTATTCTTTTTCTTGTTTACACAATAAATTCTACAGTTTTTGTCAGATTTTAGTGAAACTTGCACAGGTTATTTTGATTTTGAGAAAATTCCAATTAACAATATGGGAAAAGTAGCCATTTCAATTTGAAAATTTCCAGTTCTTGTTTATGTGATAAGTCTGCATTTATTGTCAGATTTTCGTGAAACTTGCACAATGTGTTTATTTCATTAATAGCTTCAATAAACAATATGGGAAAAGTAGCCTATTAAAGTTCAAAATTTCGAATTAGTGTTTACGTGATTATGTCAGCAGTCCAATACTCATAAATTTGAAAATATTTGTCTTGATTACTTCTTGCACAAATTTTGAATTCAGGTCTTGTCAGGTAAACAACTAGATCAGTAGACATACTTATAAAAGAAAATATATATATGCACTGTAAAAACCACTTTAACAGTTCAGTTTTGGTGAAATTTGGACAGTTTATTTATCCCGATGGTATCTTGGACTAATTTGAAAATGGGTCACTCATTATAAAAATCTGTCCATCATTCGAATAAATTCTGAAAAAAAATATGTGCACTCAAGAGGACTGGTGAGGTCAAAAAGTAGATCACAACAACAGATATAAGAAAACAGTTATATGAAATCAAGAGGCCGAGGCCTCAATCGCTGTCCAAAGACCCGCAAAGTTGACAAGAATGTTTTTCACATTTGATTTGAAGGATGAGCATGAATATGGGTTACAAAAATACGTCACCTGGACAAATATCAGAAAATCTTTGTTTTGTACTTTAGAGGCAACATTTTTGGTCCAATTATTATGAATTTGGGTCGGATTACAAGTCTTGATCGTACATGTATAGACTAATTTGAAAGAAGGTGACAAAACTTTATAAAAGAATAGGTCACTGATATAAAACATGATTATCGATCCATAAAATACGAAGATTTTGAAATAATTTCTCTTACCTTTTTGTTTATTTTTACAATAATCTGTATACAAATCTGAACTACTTAACCCATTACCACACAATCCCTACTTTTGATGACCTTGAGAAAGAAGCCTTTAGAAAACATTGTGGGAAAAGGAGAAAATGCTGGTAACCAGCATTTTCTCCTTTTCCCACAGTATTTTCTACCCTTCACAAAACAAATTTCAATTTTTCATTCTCTTTTATTTTGTCGTCTGCAAATGCTTTCAATTTGGGCCAGTCTAAAATTTTGTCGTTTGGTAAAGAGTTAATCAGTAAATTCATCACAACCTCTCCATCTTTATCTTTATCTTTTTCTCGATGTAAGCAAAAAGGAAATGAGAGGGAGGGACCAATTTACAGTGTTTATTACCAACATTCCAGTAAAGTTTTTTCTCTTTGAAAATATTTATTCAGAAATCAAACAGACCTTTCCAGACTCTATAATATTTTTACCCGTATCCAGCTAAGGTGTAGGGGGAATATGTCCTCATTGTACGGTGTAGATCAAAGATCAGACTGCATGTTTTTGATCTACACTGTCCGCAAAAAGTATGTGAGTTCGGCATAGCAGCCTAAGGTTTAAGACAATTGTGGTGCCTGTAATATAGACATATTATTAGCTTATTGTAACGAGAATTATAAATGAGACATAAAAGCCTGAATACATTTTTAAGACAAAACATTGCAATGACACCTGCCTCTGTTTTTAAAACCATTAGTACAGTTGCATTTCACTGTATTTCGTATGCACTGCCACAGGGTATGCTTACACATGGTCTGGGTACTGGTTGAAGAGTTGCACCACTGGAAGTTGAATTATTCATTCTGACTAGATTGCTGACATTATGAGGATAACCAGTACAAAGATGAACATAATTATCTTTTTACCATACAGCATAGGTGTACACTTGTCCAAATTGAATGCATTTGCTGATGACAGTTTAAATATGACTCGAATGATGGAATTTGTCTTCAGAAGAGTTAAAAACATTTGGAGAATGAGAAAATACTGTTTACCAGCATTTTCGTCTTTTCCCGAATTTTTTTTTTTTTTTTCAAGTTTTCTTTCTTAGTGTTTTAAAGTAGGGATTATTCATTAAAGAGTGATTAGGTTATCTTTGCTTTTCATTTGAATAGTGATCATGTATAAAGTTTACCTATACGATGTATAATTATGTTGATAAAAAGATTGGTGCTATGAGCACAACAAATAATCACTTAGCTTCTCCTATTTTTGCAGTTGTATGTGTTAAATTATTCAGCTTTTTACAATCAGTATTGTTGTGAAGTTACTGTGAGTGTGTTTCTGTTAGAGAAATAAACGGAAGAGTGGGAAAATTATTAATTGTACGGTAAGGTGGTAGGTCACTTGAGAATTTGTGCACGGCTGCAGATGCAAATTATGTAGCCCCGAGCAGAAAGCAAGGTGGCAACATGATTCGCCACAGTTTTCCAAGTGAACTGCCACCTGACTGGACTATACATGTATTGTATTGCAAAGTTTTACCATCCCAACTTTACTCAACATAAGTTCGTTCTTTTATGGTAGGGGTCTTTTGTGGCTCAGTGGTAAAGTGTAGGACTCGTGACCTGGAGGTCCCGGGTTAGCGCCTCACTGGCTCACTGGATTTATTCACAGGTGTTCTTGGGTTAGACACTTCAGAATCTAGCCAATTACTGATGAATGAATATGTGAACTGTCTATATGATATGACCAAAAAAATGTTAAAAGCGGCGTAAAACATCAAACAAACAAATAAATTTGTTATGGCCGCTTCTAAATCGAGGACCCTTTCGAATCAAAAGGGTATATCTAAAGCTTAGGTTGATTTTTACAGACATACTTGTCTATGTCAGAATGCATTCTGGTTAGAACAAAACTTAAGATTTGTTTTTGAATAATGTTTATTGCCACATATCCTATCATAGTCCTCTTCCAAGATGTGAACAACAACAAAGGATTATCTATGATCACATAATTATGTTAAGTTAAAACACTACTATTTAACTCTTTACTAAGCCTATCCCGACAAAAGAATATGTTAATGTTTCTAAAACGAGTTGATACTTCTTTTGAAGGGTTGAAAACATGGTAAGAGAGGAGATAATACTGGTTACCGTCATTATCTCAGTGTTTTTATCAGTTTTTTTTCTCAGATTTGTTAAAATAGGTCTGTTTCATTAAGAGTTAAACTCCATTTCATAGCTATACATAATTTTTATATTCAGGTGAGCAACCAAGGGCTTGCTTGACCCTCTTTTTCTTTCTTTTTTTAAATTTTTACATAGAATCTTGTTTATGTTTCTTTTTCTTGGGATCATCTATTTTCTGCAATATACTCTTTGATATAAATAAAACATGATTGAAAAAATGTCTTTGAATTCATTTGTTATCTATATTTCAGTAGATTTAAACCTTTACCTGGTGGTAAAATTTTAGACTCATACAGGTTGCATTAGCAGACAATGTTAATTTAAATGTAATAGTTATTTTTCTTTTCTTTGAAAAGATAGAAAACATCGTGGAAAAAGGAGAAATACTAGTAACTTATCCATATGGCTTTCCAGAGCTTTTTCAGCCAGGGACATTAGAACTGGTGATTATGAGTCCTTAGTTGACTGTTCACTCACAAATCCATGTTTCAATGAGCCTGAAAGAGAAGGGTTCTGTAAAAAAATTGTTGGAAAGAAGGACATGCTGGCAACCAGCATTTCCCCCTCTTGCAACAAATTTTTCCTACCTTATCAAATACAGAAATCACCATCTGCATTACATTTGATTCTGTAGGAGCCAAGTCTTGGTAGCTGAGCCAAGCTTGGCGAATTTTATAAGAGGAAAAGTCATTCCTCTCTCACCACTGACCATTGTTTCGATGAAGGTTATGTGGAAAAGCAGCAAGTGGCTTGGAAAGAACAGCATACGGAGTACTTGTAAAAGAAACTCCATGAAAGCATGGATACATGTAGGTGCACTGGTCGCCTTATTGTAACCGAAATATTGAAAAGAGCGTTAAACACCATACAATCAATCATTCAAACATTGACAGGAATAGTAGTAAGTTCTTCTTGTCAATAATTAAGCAGTAAATTACGTTTTGTGTAGGGGGAAATATGATTATTTGTTGCAAGATACTGCCCCTTTGCTCGAATTCTTTTTAAAAAAATCTCCTGTTAAAACCTTAAAAACTGTAATGATTAACCAATAAATCATTACCACACAGAATAAAATAATTTTCTTTTGATATATAGCTCCTTTTCGTATGCCAATTCCTTGGCTATATCGGCTCACTATTGATCCCCTGTAAAAGATGCTCCTTCTGGCTCTAATCTATCTTCATATAAAGCTACACTTCCAAACCCTAGTTTCTCTTCACAAGCATGTGTTAGCTGGTGTCTTATATTATCCTTTGCTCTTTCATTTGAAACGTCTGCAGCAGTACCATTTTCATCCAATAAATATTCAACCCCAGTTGAAAGCTCTGGCAATGAGTCCTCAACCAATTTCGGTGATGTATTCTCTTCGTCTATGTGGTTCTTTTTTTCAAGATGTACAGTCCTACTATGTAACTTTTGACTAGATATTTCTCGCTCACTTTCACATTTTTTCAAATCTGTAGTATCAACTGATTGGTAATTCTCAAATATTTTTTTCACATTGGTAGCATCGGGGCCTCTCATATTAGGCACTGCAATGTCAAAGCCAGGTCCTCCTTCAAATGCTTTCCCTTTTATCAAGATCTGTAACCGGTGTGCTTGGTCAGAGTTTAGTCTTAAATCCTCATCACCTGCACTTGAAGTAAAATCATTAAATTTAGGTGTCTTATAAGTGTTTTGAGATGGCGAAACTACCTCTACAGTAGTTGAAAAAAATCCTAAAAGTCCTTCAGCTGACAATGCTTCAAGATGTTTTATACCGTGTTGTGACTTAATTTCGTGCTCAGTTGGACAAGTGTTATCATTTTGTCCAGGGCTATTGTCTTCGCATCCATTGAAGCCTACTTTCTCTTCATGATTAATTTCAGTCATATCCGATTCATTCTGACTTTTCAAGAGAAGCATGTCAGTGATCTGATTATGGTCGTCCCTTACTTTGTTTTCTTTGACCAGTGTCTGATGTTGTCTCACTCTGTGGTCATAAGGACTTATATTATCACCTTCATCAGAACTAGTAACATCCAGATCTGTACATGAAGTTGCCCTAAGTAAACATGGCAGATCCCTACCCTGAAGCTCTATCGCATCTCTTTCGTTATACGCCATTATATTTGAAATTGTATTTCCAACAAGAAGGTCCTTAGCCGGCGTATGTCCAATAGCAGTACTCAGATTTAGACTTGAGCTTGATTCAGACTGATCTGAGTGGGTCTGGCCAATTCTTTTGTCTATACTTGTCATGAAATTTTCTATATAAGGCAACTTTTCGAGGAAGCCACCCTGGACAGCCAGTGCTTTTGCCCTCTCTAGATACCCCTTCGCATTCTCAAATAGGCCTAGAAGCTCATTTAATCTTGATCTTGCAATGCAATAAAACATTTCTCTCCTGACTTCGATATGATCCCAAATCTTATCTACATCAGCAAGTAGATCTTGTGCTTCACTTATACTGGCTTTGTCCACAGAATATCCTTGAATTATATTGCCGCGATTACCTAACCCAAGTAAACCAAACACCATCCTTAGAATAAACATTCTTTCCCACATTCGTCTTGTTTCTTCATGTTCATTGTTCAGACACTCCAGTCCAAAACGTCCCCACATCATTAAAGATTCAATATTTTCCTTAGACGGTGATGCTTCAAATTCCCAAAGCTTCACATATACCTCAACGTACAATAGATTTACAAGTTCTAAACACTGTTCAACACCAAGGGCACTGCCTCTAGCAGCAACCAACATATCCTCTGCGTGGTTAAAGTCTCCGTGAAACGCATCTAAATTGGCTTGTCTGGAGTAAACAATGGTGTCCGTTATCAAAGGGTTCGTAGTGTGTGGAATGAGTTCTTTCATTTCCATTAACATTTCCTGCTGCGATATTTCAACTTTACATGCAAGGGAATCATAATGAGCATCAAGTTCAACCCCCAGAATAGCCACACATTTATCTGCAAGTTTCTGACGCTTAAGTTCATCCCTCTCCACCTCCAAATCCGATCTGAATCGTTTAACCATCGATCTTAAAGCTTCACGTGGGTTTTTGAACTGTGAATCATGAACCATCCTTTTTAAGTTTCGGTAGAGAGTTTGAAGCCGCGTCCTATCTCCCGAACTAGACGGCATCTGTTGGTTAGTCTCTGCATCATTGAATGGTTTTCGTGCTACCAAAAATATTTCTGTAGCGATATTCTTATATCCCGTCCTATCTAATGCATATATTAGAACAGAAATGTTGATTACTTCCGGTAGGGCATCTAAAACGACCCTCATGATATCATGTCTGCTACTCCCTGATCTAAATAGAAACATCGTTCTTTCTTTTAGTTCTTTTGGAACATTGTTATGTCTAAATAAAAACGAAACTAGAGTCACAGGATCCACGGAGTCGCATATTTTGGTTTTAAAACTTTTCAAAATACACTTCTCACGCTGATCCATCCTCTCCGATATTCCCGGAATAATTCTTGAAGCCATTGTCTAATCTGTATCGTTAAGTTTACCTAAATTTTGAACACAAGTTAGAAACACTTGCAAGCGTCCGTAATATTTTCATTCCGCCATTAACGCGTTTAGAAATGCTGGACTTTACGAAATGTTAAACTGAAAGTAACTGGTTTATTTATTTTTTTTTTACTTCCTCTTTCATTTTCAAAACTGTTCAAACAACTTTGTACCCTGCTTTTTGTTCCCTGTTTTAATTGCCTTACCAGTTATCCCTGATACCATATGGCTCGCAGGCAACAACGATTCAGATCAGACTGAAAGGTGTACTATTTTCCTTAGCATTTACATTGCAAATTTGGACTTTCATGTTGGCATTTAAAGGATTAAAGAATTCTTTTAAAAAATCGTTCCATAAGAAAATAAGCACTACAGATAAAACTTGTTTTCTACTGCAGATCACTTTTTAGCTCACCTGAGCACGAAGTGCTCATGGTGAGCTATTGTGATCGTGCTGTGTCCGTCGTACGTCGTCCGTCGTGTGTCCTGCGTCGTCCCTCGTCAATTTTTTACCTTGTGTATGCTCTAGAGGCCACATTTTCAGTCCGATACTCATGAAAGTTAGTCAGGATGTTTGCCTCGATGAAAGCTAGGACGAGTTATAAAATGGGTCATGCCAGGTCAAAAACTAGGTCACTAGGTCAAATCGTAGAAAAACCTTGTTTAAGCTATAAAGGCCACATTTTTAGTCGGATACTCATGAAAATTGGTCAGGATGTTTGCCTGGATGATATCTCGAACAAGATCGAAAATGGGTCATGTGGGGTCAAAAAATAGGTCACTAGGTCAAATTTTAGAAAAAACCTTGTCTACGCTCTAGAGGTCACATTTTCAGCCCAAAGCTCTTGAAAGTTAGTCAGAATGTTTGTCTTGGTGATATCTCGGACAAATTTGAAAATGGGTCATGTGGGGTCAAAAACTAGGTCACTAAGTCAAATCTTAGAAAAACCTTGTGTACGCTCTAGAGGCCACATTTTAAGTCCAAAAACTCTTGAAAGTTGGTCAGAATATTTGCCTATATGATATCTTGGACGAGTTTGAAAATGGGTCATGTGGAGTCAAAAACTAGTTCACCAGGTCAAATGTTAGAAAAACATTTTGTAGGCTCTAGAGGCCACATTTTTAGTCCAAAACTCTTGTAAGTTGATCAGAATGTTTGCCTTGATGATATATTAGACGAGTTTGAAAATGGGTCATTGGGGGTTAAAACTAGGTCACCAGGTCAAATCTTAGAAAAACCTTGTATATGCTGTGGATGCCACATTTTCAGTCCAACACTCTTGAAAATTAGTCAGAATGTTTGCCTTTAACATATCTTGGATGAGTTTGATAATGGGTCATGTTGGGTCAAAACTGGGTCAATGGGTCAAATGTTATAAACACCTTTTGTATGCTCTGGAGGACACATTTTCAGTCTTATACTCCTAAAACTTGATCATAATATTTGTCCTGGTGATACCTTGAATGAGTTCGAAAACGGATCATGTGGAGTCAAAAACTAGGTCAATGGGTCAAATATTAGAAAAACCTTGTGTACACTCTAGAGGCTACATTTTCTGCCTGATACTCTTAAGACTTGGTCAGAATGTTTGTTTTGGTGGTGTCTCAAAAGAGTTTGATAATGGGTAATTGTTGGGTCCAAAACTTGGTCACTTGGTGAGATCTTAGAAAAATCTTTTGTACGCTGTAGAGGCCACATTTTCAGTCCAATACTCATGAAACTTGGTCAGAATGTTTGTCTTATTGATACCTCAAAAGTGTTTGATGATGGGTAATGTCTGATAAAAAACTAGGTCACTGGGAAACTAGATGGTTCATGTTTGGTCAATAGACTCAGTTGAGCGATTTCAGGGCCATCATGGTCCTCTTGTTTCGTCTTTCCAGCTGACCAATTTTGAAAACATTGTACGGAGTTGCTTCTCACTGAACTCCTATAATTGTTTACCAAACTAAAAGTATTGCGATTTTATAAATGTACATGAAACCACGATTTCCGTAGGAAAGGGTATTTAATCTACTTTCAAGAAAAAAGAATAAGTTTTCGGAATGAAATATGATTAAAGTGTCATTGAAAAAAAAAAAAAGAGAAAAAATATCCCTATGAACAGGAAAGTTAGCAACAAATGCTTGGCTGAAATAGAAACCGCGTCTGTTGGGATTAGAACCCATGGCGGGCAAATATCTTCGTTTTTCGGGGCTGAAAGACCAGTACCATAACCATTGAGCCAAAGCGATAGCATCCAACGCAGGTGTTAGGTATTGTATTTGAATAGGGATGAAGCCATGCAAGAAGGAGTAGTCTTCCGTAACACACCTCCTCAAAAAGGCATCATGTATTGATGAATCAAAACCAATCCCGGACAAGCATAAAACATAATTGAGACTTAGTGTTTAGTCAAGAATATTCGGTAAATATGGCTCAAGATATATTTCATGACAGTTACAGCAATAGAGAATTTTGTTAAACTTAACCCATTACCACACAATCCCTACTTTTGACGCCCCCAAGAAAGAAGCCTTTAGAAAACATTGTGGGAAAAGGAGAAAATGCTTTTCCCAAAATGTTTTCTACCCTTCCCAGAACAAATTTCAATTTTTCAGTCACCTTTATTTTGTCGTCTGCAAATGCTTTCAATTTGGACCAGTTTAAAATTTTGTCGTGTGGTAAAGAGTTAAAGCGCTGGAAACGGCTGAAGTATTTGTTGCGGATGGTGTAGATCAAAGATCAGACTGAACATGAAGTGCAATCTGATCTTAGATCGACAATGTCGGTTAATTTGTGAAGTACACGCTCGAAAATATTTTGGACTGTTTCTCTCAGCTGGAAATGTCATATTCATTAAATCAGCGCCTGATTGGTTAATACATTAAACCGGAAGTGGAATGTGGAAAAAGGGAAACTTCTTGCGACGAGAAATTCCTCCTTTCACACGAGACTTTCCCAGGCATAGGCCAATTTTTAGGGCCCTCATTGTATTAAGAGAAAAAAAAAAGAATTCGACAAAATTGAGGAAATAAATAATTGCAGTGCTTATCATAATCGGCGTTTTCAACAACAACAACAACCACAACAAAAACCAACAACAACAACAACAAAAAAACAATAACAAAAACAACAAGATTAAAACTGATAGTAAAGATTATAATAATGATGATGGTAGTGGTTGTGATGATAATGATGACGATAATGATGATGGTGATGATGATGATGCCTCGTTAAAGAGGTATTCATCCATTCCCCTCTCTCCTTCGGCGTATTGCTTCAATTTTAATCAAAGGACCGCCCATAAATATATGTGAATCACGTATGCATGCTTGTATTACACTACTTGTGTATGTAGTTTATATGCTGATACCGATATGTCAGGATTAATTTCTACATGTTTTCTTCACTCATTTTCAGTACTCTTGAGCAAATTTTATGGCCCCTAGTTCTTAGAACAGTACAACAGTACAAGACTCTCTCTAAGTCACTGATTGCATTTTCACATCAGCAACTTTGTTACAAATGTTCAGCGGTGCTGAGCAATACCTGACCAGTAAAGATATTAACGATATTTTCTGGCCTATGAATTAACACTTTCCCAAACAGCAAATTGTGGACTAGACCAAATTGAAAGCATTTTACAGATGACAAATTAACAGTTGCTAAAAAGATGATTTTTCTATATGATAGGGTAGAAAACATTGTGGAAAAAGGAGAAAATGCTGGTTTCCTGCAATGTTTTCAAAAGGCTCCTATTCCCGACCCGTAAAAACCAGGGATTGTTTGAGAGGGTCAAAGAGTGTTTCGCTTTCAACTGCAGATATTACCAACTAACGTTCTGTTTTGCTATATAGACTATAATTATCACCTGTTTTCAATATTGATTCAGTCGTAACATGGCATCAAGTTCACCTGTTCAAGCGCTTTAGGAGTTTCTTTCAAAGTAAAGTGTGCAAGACTTTTTCAAACTACTGCCTGATTTTCCGTATCACTGAAACAGATTTATCTCAACATTTGAACATTTGAAAACAGATTATAAAATGTTGTGTAGTTTTTCGGAGGAAGCTAATTGTTCATAGGTTCAGAGACATCTTTTTACAGTGCTTGATACAAGTGATCATGTCTTGTATCGAAATTGTTTCAAAAGTTGTCTTCTTTAAAAGAAAAAAAAACATGAAAAGTTCATTTGGTAAACTATAGGACTGTTTTAACCAAACAAATCATCATCACACAGGGTGAAATCATCTTCTATTGATTGGTTTCCTCTTTTAGTGGTTCCTTGGTTACCATGGCCCACTTTTGACTCCTCTGCGAAAGATGCTCCTTCTGGCTCCAGTCTATCTTCATACAACACCACGCTTCCAAACTCTAATTTCTCTTCACAGGCTTTCGTCAGCTGATATCTTATATCATCTTTGGCTCCTTCACTTGAAAGGTCCTCACTACCACCATTTTCTACTATAAAACATTGCGAAGACTCAACAACGAATTTCGATGATGTATGTTGTTCTCCTGCGTGTTCTTTCTCGTTTTCCAGCTGTACAGCAGCACTACTGTGTACCATTCTGAAACATGTTTCTCGCTCACTTCCATCGTTTTTCAAACATGTAGAATCACTGGATTTCTGAATCATTTCTTTAATATCTGTTTCATCTGGGTCTCTTATATCAGGTATGGCGACATCTTGGCCTGATTCTCCTTCAAAGGTTTTTCTTTTTACTAATGACTTTAACTTACTTGCTGTTCTGGACTTCATTCCTGAATGATCATCTACCATTGAATTTCCGGTAATTGATGCAGGTGTGTCATCAATGTATTCCACGTAAAGATCAGTTGGAAATAATCCTAAAACTCTTTCAAATTCCATATCATTTGTAAATTCTACATTGTTTTGTTTCTCTAACTTTTCTAAGTTAGTTGGAGAACTGTTCTGAATTGTTTCGTGGCAAGTTTCTTTGCTATTTTCAGACTTTCTTTGGTCTGTTGATTTATGTCTGTATTTCATTACAGCCATTTCACCTTTGTGAAGAAGTCCTTCATTATCATGATGTATTTCTCCCTTCACTTCCTTTTCTTTAACTAGTCTTTGAAATTGTCTATCTCTCCAGTTATGTGAATTGGGAGGTAAATTTTCCAGAGAAACCATGTCATCTGAATCTGATGTTGTGTCGGATTTCCATAACAGATCCCTAGCGTTTATCTTTTCATCACGGTTAAGGTTAAGTCTCGAATTTGATTCCGGAAGATCAGAATAGGTCTGGCCAATTTTGCTTTCTATACTATTCATAAAATCTTCTATAAGAGGTTTTTCCAGGAAGCCACCCTGGACTGCCAGTAATTTTGCTCTTTCTAGATACTCCATTGCATTCTCAAATAGGTCTAGTGCCTCGTTCAGTCTTGCTCTCGCAATGCAATAAAGCATTTCTCTTCTGACTTCAATATTGTCCCAGATCTCATCAACATCTGCAAGCAAATTTTGAGCTTCTTTTATACTGGCATTATCAACAGCATATCCTTCAACTATATTTCCTCGATTGCCTAGACCAAGCAGGCCAAACACCATCCGTAGAATAAACATTCTCTTCCACATTCGCCTTGTTTCTTCATGCTCATTCTTTAGACACTCTAAACCAATTCGTCCCCACATCATTAAGGTTTCAAGAACTTCCCTCGAGGGTGTGGCTTCAAATTCCCAAAGCTTCACATAGACCTCAACATACAAAAGATTAACAAGTTCCAAACACTGTTCAACACCTAGCGCACTTCCCCTAGCACTCGTTAACATATTCTCGGCGTGGTGAAACTCTCCGTGGCATGCATCTAGATTTGCTTGTCTGGAATAAACAATGGTGTCCGTTATCAAAGGGTTTGTAGTCAAGGATATCAGTTCTTTCATTTCATATAATATTTCTTGCTGGGTGATTTCTACGTTACTGTGGACAGAATAATAGTGAGAGTCAAGTTCAACTCCCAGAATAGCCACACATTTATCTGCAAGTTTCTGACGCTTAAGTTCATTTCTCTCCACATCAAAATCCGATCTGAATCGTTTAGCCATCGATCTTAAAGCTTCACGTGGGTTTTTAAACTGCGAATCATGGACCATGCGTTTCAAGTTTCTATAGAGAGTTTGAAGTCGCGTCCTGTCTGCAGAACTAGATGATCTGTGTCGTTGAATTTCTGCATTATTGGCTGATTTTCGTGTAACCAAGAATAATTTCGCTGCAACATTCTTATATCCCGTTCTATCTAGCGCATATATAAGAACTGAAATGTTGATGAGTTCCGGTAGAGCATGTAAAACGACCTTCATGGTGTCATGTCTGCTACTCCCAGTTCGAAATTGAAACATCACTCTTTCTTTAAGTTCTTTTGAAACATTGTTGTGTCTGAATAAAAACGAAACCAGATTAACAGGGTCCACGGAGTCACATATTTCAGTTTCAAAACTTTTCAAAATGCACTTCTCGCGATGATTCATTGTTTCGGATTCTCCCGGAATAATTCTCAAAGCCATTTTATTGTTCACAGGTACCTTTGAGTTTTCCTTAATTTCAAAAACAGGTTGGATACACTTGCGTCCATAATATTTTCATTCCGCCATTTAAATGCATTTTGAAATGCTAGATCTTGTTTATCCTTTAACTGAAAGTAACTGTTTTAATCAATGTTCAATACTTCCTGTTTCGTTAGCAAAGCTATTTTGAGCGGTATTTGGTTAGGTTTAATTTGCCTAACCAATTACCGCTCAAAATAGTCCCTTCCCAATATTCGGAGAACCTGTACATTGCTAGTACCAAAAG
The DNA here is from genome assembly GCA_943736015.1 of Tridacna crocea. Taxonomy (NCBI): domain Eukaryota; kingdom Metazoa; phylum Mollusca; class Bivalvia; order Cardiida; family Cardiidae; genus Tridacna; species Tridacna crocea. The sequence continues at coordinate 10,047,656 of OX031060.1, read as the reverse complement.
CTTTTCTTACAGCGTTTTCCAAATATTTCAGTACTTAAGAGTTTTCCTCTCTTTTGGATAACGTTTGGTACCTCTCTTTGTGTAAACTGACCTGCTACATCCAAGCCTAAAAATAGATCATGTGCTTACTATTCGGAAATCCTTTGCTGTCTCTTGCATTGGTGATAAATAATATCTACGTTCAGTGAGTAAATATAACCAAACTGGCTATGAGTATTTCAAGTATGCAAAGCATACAAACTACATGTATATGACGCAATAGGTACAAGTTCATTAATTGTTGTCGGCTGACTTAATGTCTATATAGTTCGAAGGTCACTGAGAACATAGAGTCGTTCAGTAATCCAATAATTTTATACTGAACTAGCTCTATATCTTACTTATAAGCTAAAACACAGCTGTAACTCCGCTGGCAAAATTCATTTAATTGTTGCTGACTTTGCAGACAACAAAGATCAAGATCAGACTACAAAGTGTACTACTTTCAACAGCCTATACATGTATAGCAAAGTTTAATTTACACGGTTGGCATCTGGCTTGCAACACACGAAAAGATGCATTTGGACATTTGCGTAAAGTGCCGTCTCGGATCAGCCTGCGCAATCCGCGCAGGCTGATCCGAGACGGCGCTTTCCGTTTTTATGTATTTTTTTGTTTTGCGCAAGTCTACTGTAGCACATAATCAAATGTAGTCGAAAAGTGTCGTCTCGGATTAGCCTGCGCGAACTGGGCAAGCTTATCCGAGACGACACTCTACGCAAATGTCCGAATGTCCCTTTTCGTGTGTTACGAGCCATATGGAGGGTTGAAGGGAGATGGGGGGAATAATACTGAAGTTCCGTAAGTGATTAACCCTATCCCTAACAAGCCCTGGATTTTACGTGTCTGCAGTAAAAGTCTTTTGAAAACACTGTGGGAAGAGGAAGAATTGCTCGTAAAATGCACAGTGTTTTCTACCCTTTTTGAGAACTTTCTGCCATTTTCTCCAAATCTAAAATTGTCGTCTGCAAACTCTTTTGGTTTGGAAAGGTCCAAAATTTATCGTTTGGGAAAGGGTAATGCAGATGATCAACACGTTTCTCTCTGTAGACTACTTTCCAGCGGACTAATTTTGTGGTATTATCGTTAGAAACAATTTTTCCTTTAGCTCCTTTAACGCATTACCAAACGACAATTTTCTAGGAAAGAAATTTCTCGTGATCTGATCGGTTAACATGCCGGGAACATATATCATGTTCCCTGGCATAAACTACGTAAAATCAGTTTCCCTTTTGAGTGCCCCGTAAACATCACAACACGTGCACCGCAACATCCAAAATGGCGGCGTCGATCGATCACCAGACTGCACATTTATGCACCAAACTGTACGTTTTAGTGACGTCAGTTTCCAATGACGTCAGTTTTCATTGAATTGGGTAACACAGTTAGGGAATTTCTATCTCGTCAGCATACTCGATTTGTGAAATTATAAAACAGGAATATTTCGCTCAACGCGCTTTGAAAGGGTAAAACTTTGCAATATGATAAATTCGTTGTACGGTAAGGTGACAGGGGACTTGGAAACTTGTTCACGGCTGTGGTGAATCATGTCGCCACCTCGCCTTCGGCTCTGGGCGACATGCTTAACCGCAGCCGTGAACAAGTTTCCAAGTCCCCTGCCACCTGACCGTACAACTAATATCATGTGTCATGGGAGACCACTCCTTCATGCATATCTTCATCCCGATTCAAAACAACACCGAACGACTCTGTCAGGGAAAATTCTCTTTAGCTCAGTGGCTATGGTGTTAGTATTTTAACCCATTAACACACTATCCCTACTTTTGACGCCCCTGAGACAGAAGCCTTTTGAAAACACTATGGGAAAAGGAGAAAATGCTGGTAACCAGCATTTTCTCCTTTTCCCACCGTGTTTTCTACCCTTCTCAGAACAAATTTCTATTTTTAGTCACCTTTTTTTTGTCGTCTGCAAATGCTTTCAATTTGGACCAGTCCAAAATTTTCTCGTGTGGTAGTGAGTTAAACCTCGAAATAAAACGAGAATCTCGTCCGCAAAAGTTCCAATCCCGCCATGTGCGGATTGTATTTCAGAAAAGCATTTGTTGCAAACTTTCATGTTCGTAAGATGGGGGCTCGTCTGCCATTAATCCCATTTGTTTTCCAACAACGGACTTTCTGCCTAATAAAGCTTTGAGACATCAATAAATGTAGACTTTAAACACTCCTTCACGCATGGTTGCATCCCGACAACACCCAACAACTCCGTTAGGGCATCTTCGCGAGCCAAGGTTACGATCACTACGTGGATCTTACCTTGGCGGATCGAGCCCGATTCCTATTTGATGCTGCTTATTATCTCCCTTTACTTCATATTTCTTATAGCCAAATAAATGTTTTACAAACTGCTTACGAATACAGTAATTTTACATGAAGCAATAACCACAAACGTACTTCGACATTCCAGGGTCAGGTGCTGGAATATAGCATAAAACATCTGATAATTAATTGGTCACATTGAAACTTTATGGAAATATTATTCGTCTATGTTTTCTTCGGTAATAAATCATTACAGATCCTGCACATATCCACGGATGTATTCATGTTTACCTTCCATTTTTATCGCGTCCCTGTTCTATTTTCATCAAAGATGAAATGCTACGAGCGATTTGATTTGATGCAGTTAGAGCTAGCTGCAACCAATGAAAAAGCGTATACTATCGGGTGATTGTCGGAATCAAGTTCCATCCGCCAAGGGTAGAGTAGCGTCGTGTATCGTAACCCTTGGCTTGCGAAGATTCCGTTAGGGAGAGTTCTCTATAGCTCAGTGGTTATGGTGTTGGTCTTTTACACCTCGAAACAACGAGGATCTTTGTTTTGATTTTCTTTCGATATCAGGCGCGGTTTGTACTTCAGTTATGTATTTGTTGCCAACCGTCATGTTCGTAAGAAATGAAATTCAAAGTTCTGCCGGTATCTTTACAGAGCACTTTAATTGCGTATTGTAATGTCTAAAAAGTCTTTTTAGACTTCTATTTCTCATTTGAATTACCATTAGTATGGGTTCGCCAATGTTTGATCTACGTCACGAGCACCGTATCTGACCTGATATCGCAGTCTCGCGACTCTTGTTCAATTTCTTACCAATTACACAGAGAAATGCTCAAAATGGGACAACTTTGTCGGACTGGCCAAAAGTACGGGTGGGAGAGTGGCTATATAGGTTTTAAACATATTTATTTTACATCGATTGAGAAACAAATTCTTACAACTTTTACTAATCTCTCTCGATTCTGCTTCCTAGGAACTACACCAGTACTCCCGCCGAAAGTGTGGGCCAATGAAAAATCCCAAACCTGACACCCGCTCCCGGGTATCGAACTCAGGACCTTTAGGTTATGAGGCCGACGCTCTGCCTCACGACCACGGACACCACGATATAAATATGTCATCATTGCGATTAACCATTGACTTACATGTAACTCCAACATTTTACATTTTAATTGGTTGGGACTTCGAAACTGAAGCTACAATTATGGAACTTATGTGAAAATAAAGAAAAACGAACTTAATACTGCAATGAAGACAATACCTTGTAATACTAGATTTATATAAATACAGCTGTTTAGTTAGTATTTAATCATTTCCAAAAATGTTTTGAACATTTACGTAAATGGCAACGTCGCCAATTTTCGGTAGATCACTGTTTTTAGAGAGCTTAAACTTTGGTGTCAAGCGACAAACATTAAATGCATAGAAATGTTATAGCTCCACTATATGGTGGCATATTTCTACCGCGAGTACAAGATGCATGTAGCAACTGTGATATGGTCTTCGGTCCCAAATTCTCATATTAAAAGACGGGAGATGCTATGTGAATATTCTATTTATGGATATCGAGAAACGGATCGAACTTTCACTATAATTATGTTTTGAATTATATACTGATCATTGTAAAATTTTCTAGAAAACAAATTTTATCGTAACACTTTTTTTTTCAGAAAAACTTTTCCCTTTCTCGGTAAAATTTCCAGGAAACTGATTTATCGCGATAGTTTACAAAAATTATCGTGATAGTTATCTTGTACCTCGTGGCAGAAATGGGCCACCATACCAATAACCTGGCTCTCTACCTGTAAAGCTTTCCTTTGTAATCGAAACATCAGTATAATTACTTTTCTTGCATAGTTAACCCTTTACCACACAATGACGAATTTTAACGACCCTGGGAAAGAAGCCTTTTAAAAACATTTTGGGGAAAAAAATGCTGATAACAAGCATTTTCTCCTTTTCCTGAAATGTTTTCTACTCCATCCAAAAATGATTGTACTTTTTTAGCTCCATTGAAATTATCGTCTGCAAATGTTTTCAGTTTGTACAAAGCTTAGTTTTTGTCGTTTGGTAAAGGGTCAAAAGATTGGTTAGATTTTGTAAGTCAATGGTAATTCGGAATTTGATGAAATATTGCCACCTATTGATTAGTAAATGATTACAGAGCATATTTTGCAATTTCTTGCTATCGCAACGTTTCAAGATCTATATTTAGGTTTTTCCCATGGCAGAAAAGTTTCAGAAAAAAAAGGCACGTGAACGAGTTTCATTGGATCATATTTCTTAACTTCTTTGTCCAGCCACATTTTCTTCCCGTCTGCTAGACCGTCCCATGTATTCACAATCCTTAACTCTTTATTAAAGTACAAATTGTCCAAATTGAAAGCATTTGCAGATGACCGAAAATAAACGTGACTCAAAGAAACAAAACTTGTCTTCAGAAGAGTAGAAAACATTGTGGGAAAAGGAGAAACTGTTGGTTACCAGTATTTTTTCCCTTTTCCCACAATATTTTCAGAAAGTTTCTTCCTCGGGGTCATAAAAGGTATTGTTTGGTAAGGGTTAAACAGAAGACTTGCGAAAACATATGGGAAAAGAAGAAAATACTTGGAACAAGCGTTTTCTTCTTTTAACACAATGTTTCCATTTTATTTTAAGGCAAATCCCATCAGCTAAGCCACCCCCATTTTCTTCTTCCTGCAAATGCTTTTAATTAACCCTTTACCCCATAAGGCATTTCTATGGTATCTCTAACTGACCCTAAATAACAGCAAGGATGAAGTCGTTTCTTATGTGTATATGAGACCTTTTGATAGTGTAGAAAACATTGTGGTAAAAGGTGAAATTGCTCGTCACGAGCAATTTCACCTTTTACCACAATGTTTTCCAAAGGCTCCTGCAAGCAATGCGTTAAAATGAGTATCTATGGAGTAAAGGGGTTAACAAGAAGGGGTGTAAAATTTTATTGTCATGTGAAAGCGTCTAGATAACAGGTCGACCAATCAGATACCATTATGTAATTTTTTCTGTTTGTTTCATTTTTATGACGATATCAATTTTACATTCTATCTTGCAACTTTGTTTATCAACTCTTTCCTAAATGACGTAATCTTGGACTTGTCCAAATTCGAAGCAAGTGTAGATAGCAGACAAAATATGACTGACATAAGAAGACTTAATTATGAAAAGATAGAAAAAAAAAAACATTAAAGGCAAAGGAGAAATTCTGGTTACCAGCATTTTCTATTTCCCCACAATGTTTCCAAAGGCTTTCTTACTCAAAGAATTGTAATGGTTTGTATGAAAAGATAAAAAAAAATTCACGTGCAGAAAACTGACCAATAGAAAACATTGCACCTTTCACGTGCAGAAAACTGACCAGCAGAAAACATTGCACTGTTCACGTGCAGAAAACTGACCAATAAAAAACATTGTACCTATCATATGCAGAAAAATGACCAATAGCAAAAAGGTTTCGATTCAGATCTGCCCAGGCTGACCTGAGTCGATACCCTTTTGCCGTTGAATTATTAGTTGTACCGTCAGGTGGCAGGGGACTTTGAAACTTGTTCACTGCTGTGGTGAAGGCGAGGTGGCGACATGATTCACCACAGCCGTACTACGAATTTTTTCATACTGCAACGTTTTACCATTCCAAAGTTTGTTAAGCGAATTTTATTGTGACGAAGTAGAATTTCTGACGAAGTAGAATTTCCCTTCCGAGTGCCCCAACTCAACGAAAACTGACGTCACTGGGAACTGACGTCACTAAATTCTTTATACGTGCTAAAACGTGCAGCTTGGCGCATTTATAAATAATCTTGATGTTAATCTTGAACGACGCCACCATTTTGGATATTGTGTTGATAGTGTAGTCATGTATACGGGGCTCCCGAAAGGGAAACTGCTTTTACCTTGGTTTTGTCAGTGTACATGTTAAAATAATGTTCGGGGCATACTACCTGTTGTATTCTTCGTTAAGAATAAGTTGACAATTGGAATTCTCACATGAGGGTTAAAGAACAATAGAACACACGCGTGTGGTTACTTTAAAATCTATTCCAAAAGTGAGGTGGCGGTGGACACTCTGGAAGTATTTAGGCATGCGCAGTAAAACCTTGGTAAAAAATGTAAACATGTTTATTCTAAGGGCCCCTGTGGTAGAAAGTGTATTCATGTTTATTCTAAGGTTCCTGCCTACTTTACTCAGTCTATCTATTTTTAAATCACCTGAGCACAACGTGCTCAAGAGGAGCTTTTAGGATCACCTGGACCCGTATTTACAAACCATTCTTGAAAACGTTCTTTATCTTATTCTTCTGATGACTTTGAAAGTAACAGAGCTTCTGTTACTTTCATTCTGACAAAATTCTGAAAAATAAGATCATGAATGTTTTTAAGAATGGCTGATGAATACGGCCGCTGGTGTCTGTCATGAGTCGTCCATTGTGCTTCGTCGACAGTTCTTTAAACATCATCTCCTCCTAAACCGCCGTGCCAATTTGGACCAACCTTTGCTTGATATATATCCATATGGATTTTTGATTTTTGAAGAAATTCTTTAAAAGTCTTCATTTGAACGTTTGTGGATGGATGGGTATAGAATGGGCGTAGGTGGAACAGCTCTAAGTACTTCCACCTTTTTACCAACGTATTCATTCATTGTATAGTAATCTTTAGGTCGCGATCCAATACGAGAAAGAAAAAAAAAACTCTCTTTAATTGGGATATCAGATACAGGAAACAGCGAGACCGAGAGAACGGGGGAAAATGATACACAGACAGACAGACAGACAGACAAAGATTTGGATGGTTTATGCAGTTTGTAAACTTAAGCCAGACCCTGCAGTACTACTAAGAATCTAGTTACTGGTGAGTGACAAAAATAAGCTTTCCATCAATGACCCATTTAACCCTTTCCCAAACAACAAATTTTTAGACTGGTCCCAAATTGAAAGCACTTGCAGGCGACAAAATGAGCGTAATTGAAACAAAGATTTCTTTCCAGCATAGTAGAAAAAACATTTTGGGGAAAGGAGAAAATGCTGGTTACCAGCATTTTCTCCTTTACCCACAATGTTTTCATAAGGCTTCTATCTCGGGGTCGTAAAAACCAGCGATTGTTTCGTAAAGGGTTAAAGAAACTTAGCCTCGACAATTTATACAAACAAAAAAGTTATGAAGAATGCTGTCGTGGGTGGTTCCCGTTTGTGATTCATTTCAGCGTTTACGGGTGGATGGATGTGTATAGGATAGGTGTGGGCGGAACAACTATATGTACCCTTTAAGCGCCATAGGTAAAATGAATAGCTTTTACTGTAAGTCAAGATCTGATTGCACAAAATCTGCAGGCTGACCTTGAATGAAACCTCGTACCTTCTTCTAATGGGTCCAATCACCCGAGGTAAGTCGAATGGCCCCGGTAGCTTAGTCAGTTGCATCCAGGACTTGAGAACAAGGGGACGTAGGTTCTAGTCCCGGCTGGGACAATATTAGTTGTACGCTCATGTGGCAGGGGACTTGGAAACTTGTTCACGGCTGTGGTTAATCATGTCGCCCCGAGCCGAAGGCGAGGTGGCGACATGCTTCACCACAGCCATGAACAAGTTTCCAAGTCCCCTGCCACCTGACCGTACAACGAATTTATTATACTGCAAAGTTTTACCCTTTCAAAGCGCGTTAAGCGAAATTTTCCTGTTTTATAATTACACGAATCGAGTATGCTGACGAAATAGAAATTCCCTTCTGAGTGCCCCAATTCAATGAAAACTGACGTCACTGGAAACTGACGTCACTAAAAACGTGCAGTTTGGTGCAAAAATGTGCAGTCTGGTGATCGATCGACGCCGCCATTTTGGATGTTGTGTTGCACGTGTAGTGATGTTTACGGGGCACTCCAAATGGGAACTGGTTTTACGTGGTTTTTGCCAGGGAACATGATATATGTACCCGGCATGTTAACCAATCAGATCACGAGAAATTTCTTTGCAGTATAATAATAATTTCTTTTCGAGGATCAATTGACAGTCGTTGCGACAGAATTCATTCCTCTAACCGCTGATCATTGTCTCGACGATAGGTATGTGGGAAAGCAGCCAGTGGCTTGCAGAGTACTGGATAAAAATAACTCCAGGAAAGCATGGACAGGTGTACTACCGCCGCGATGTAACTGAAAAAATGTTGAAAACGGCGTTAAATACCATGCAGTCAATCAATCAATTAATTATCACGAGATTTACATTATATAGACGTTCACAAAAATGAACTACATTAATAATTCATCACCGAGTGAAACCATGAAAGTCGGACCTTTGGCGGACAGTGTAGGTTAAGATCAGACTGCACGTTCTGTGCAGTCTGATCTTAGATCTACACTGTCGGACATGGAGATAATTTTAGCCTAAAAAATTACTTCGAATTAGTATTATACAGAGCATCAGATCAGAGGGAGTGGTGGAATTCTAAAACAATTATTTTTCTTCCAAACCCTATGTTGTGGGTACTCATTAGAATCGTCTCGAAGAGACGATTCTAATGAGTACCCACAACATAGGGTTTAGTGGTGAATAATTAATATTTTCAATTTTGAAATCAAAATCACTCCCTCTATCTGGAGCTCTGCGTAATATTTTAATTTTTTTACCATCGGTTCGAAAGTTTCGTTTCATTTACTTAACATGATAAGGGTTAAAAAAAAATGGAGGTAATGAGTGCGTGGACAAGATCAGACTGTACGTAAATGCATGCTGATCACGGTCTTCACTTTTCGGACAAAGAAAAGAAATCACTGTTGCACCGAAAGTTACACAAAGGGGATAAATGTAAATGTAGGCAAGCAGGACGGAAGTTTATATCATTATTTTGAGATATATAAAAAAAAATCTCCATATAGAAATTCAATAGGTCTGACATTCTTTTGAGCGTGAACCCTTTATCACACAATCCCTGGTTTTAACGCCCCTGAGAAAGAAGCCTTTAGAAAACATTGTGGGAAAAGGAGAAAATGCTGGTAACCAGCATTTTCTCCTTTTCCCACAATGTTTTCTACCCTTCACAAAAAACAAATTTCAAATTTTCAGTAACTTTTATTTTGTCGTCTGCAAATGCTTTCGATTTGGACAAACCTAAAATTTTGTTGTTGGTAAAGAGTTAAGTGACTAAACTACGAGGCTATGCACTAAATAAATCTTTTATCACAACAGGCGAGAGGACCTTTTGTGGACTGTAGAGATCACGATCAGACTACAAAAACCACAAGGTCTGATCTTTGATGAAATCCCATCGATTGGGGATCAGACCTAATAAGGAACATACCTGATCATTTTCAAATGTTAATAATGTTACACATTGCAGGACAGAGAACAGTTATTTAGCTTTATATAAGCATAGGCGATTTCTTTCGTCGTGCCAGTGTAATGCGGAGAAATGAATCTCCCCAACTAAATGACCCATGGGTCATTTCACTACGTTTAATGAATGACCCGGGTCATTATTCTACGTAGAGAAATAACCCCAAGGTCATTATTATACGTAGAGAAATGACTCACCAAGGTCATTATTCTACGCAGAGAAATAACCCTAAAGGGTTATTTCTCTACGGGGAATAATGACCCGGGTCATTTCTCTACGTAGAGAAATGGCCCACCGGGTCATTTCTCTACGTAGTGAAATGACTCACGCGTCATTTTGTAGGGGAGTGTCATTTCTCTGCATTACACCGGTTCCAAAAATATAACACATGCTGTGTGTAGAAGAGGAGTTACCGCAGGGCGACTTGTTTCGCTACGTTTTGCTATATGTAAATGTTCTCCATGTTCCTGTACCGGACTACCTCATGGTTGAGCAAGTTGTTAGACGGAATGGATCAATAATTAGTCTATGCAATGACTTGCTCCGTGTAATGGATCACAGAAGCCCATTAAGGTAGTGGACCCATAATACTCCTAGTGCAGCATGGCATAAAATTTCTTGACAGTTAATAAAGACAGATGTGTACAGATATAATACTTTTGCACATTTTTAAACGACCAGAAATTCCTTTGATGTAGATCTTGAAATTATTTGTTGATACTTTTGTTAGTTTCCAGAAAAGGGAGGTAATTATCATATCCTTTTGTAATGAGAATAATTATAGTGGCTTTAGATTTATAAGTGATAGATCTAGTTCTTGGAAAGACAAAAAGGAAAAAGTGGCTTGGTGAAAGTAGTGCAATAATACTCATTTTTAAAATTAGATTTCATGATGTCCATCTTGAAATTATTTGTTGATACTTTTGTTAATTTCCAGAAAAGGGAGGTAATTATCATATCCTTTTGTAATGAGAATAATTATAGTGGCTTTAGATTTATAAGTGATAGTTCTTGGAAGGACAAAAAGGAAAAAGTGGCTTGGTGAAAGTAGTACAATAATACTCATTTTTAAAATTAGATTTCATGATGTCCATCTTGAAATTATTTGTTGATACTTTTGTTAATTTCCAGAAAAGGGAGGTAATTATCATATCCTTTTGTAATGAGAATAATTATAGTGGGTTTAGATTTATAAGTGATAGTTCTTGGAAGGACAAAAAGGAAAAAGTGGCTTGGTGAAAGTAGTACAATAATACTCATTTTTAAAATTAGCAAATGTTGTAGAATAATATTACAGTGGAAATAGCTATTTTCTATTACGTGTCCACTACGTTAAACCCCATTTTGCCCGAATATGGCTCACAAGAAAGTGTAACCAGTGGCCCTTATTCACCAACCAATTCCTAAGAACGTTCTTTGTCTTATTCTTCAAGATTTCTTGATTGTGAAAGTAACAGAACCTCTGATTGGCTAAACCATTTGGTTTAGCCAATCAGAGGTTCTGTTACTTTCACATTGACAATTGTTTTGAAGAATAAGACTAAGAATAATGTTTAGAATGGTTGATAAATACTGACCCTAGATTTCAACGGAAGCAAAGCTGCTTTAGTACAGTACCTTAGTTAACCATTCCTCAAACAAGCACTTATTTTAATGAGCATGAGAATTAAGTTTTTTTGAAAATATTGTTCGTGAAGGAGCATTTTCTCCTTTTCCCATAAAGTTTTTTACCGCTTTGAAGACACCATTGCCGAACTTATTAACCTATTACTTAACCTACTTGACCGACATTCAATTTGTCGTCTGCAAATGCTTTAAATTTGGACACGTCTAAAATCATGTCATTTGGTTTTAGAGAGTTCATGGGGTTGTCGACGTAACACTCCAATGAGGACACACCACTTCGCGAGTCTAAAAATAAACCAGATACAATACGTAAGCAACCCATGTTTATTGGAAAATCATATGATGGACGGTATTTCATACACAAAATGTATAAATTCGGGATTACGTGTGCACATATAACGACTAGCTTCCTTTTGTAGCTTATCTAACCAGTCAAGTTTTACTATGGAGTTGCAATATAATACCGTGTAGAGACAACGCGAATCTGATATTCATAAGCAAATGTAATTTAAATTGTGAACTGCGGAAATAATCCAGGATATAGGATATTCAATTTTGGACGGAAAAGTATGTAAGCTTACTGTTGTATTATTTCCCGGACCTTTTAGATCAAATCTAGATCTTCTTAGTTGATATAAAATCGTTTAGATCTAGATCTACTTGATAAAATTGTATTCTTTTTTGAAGATTATGTAGACTAGATCTACGTCAGTTTCATGTTTCGTATTGACCTTTAACTCTTTACCACACGAGAAAATTTTACTGGTCAAAACTGAAAGCATTTGCAGACGACAAAATAAAGGTGACGAAAAAATAGAAATTTGTTCTGGGAAAGGTAGAAAACACTGTGGGAAAAGGAGAAAATGCTGGTTACCAGCATTTTCTCCTTTTCCCATAGTGTTTTCAAAAGGCTTCTTTCTTAGGGGCGTCAAAAGTAGGGATTGTGTGATAATGGGTTAACTCTGTACCGCACAAATTTTATGTCTTATAACGACCTTGAAATAGAAGCCTTTTGAAAATATTGTGGAAAAAGGAGAAAATGGTGTAACTCATGTCAGATCCTATATATCTTGATGATATTTTCCATACTTTTAAACGGTACGATTTAAATATATTATGACACCTTATTTGATAGTTTGGCCCAAACTAGTCCTTTAATATACTGATTTGAACATTTTTTATACATGTATGATTGTATATAACTTTGAGAGCGCTAGGACTACTTTAACCGTCTTTGTCTAAAATATGGATTGAGATCAGATGACTTTCTACTGACAGTGTAGAAATAGAACAGAAGATTTGGAGATATGTGCATCTGATCTTGGGTCTAAGTATACGGTCTCAACCTTTTTAGTGACTTATTGTAGCAAAAGCACTTGCAGACGACATTTTTAACATGACTCAACTGACAAAGGTTCTTTCATAATAGGGTGGAACACATCTTGGGAAAAGAAGAAAATTCATTTTGACAGCACTGTGTCCTTCTCCCACAATGTTTTCCATAGCGTCCAAATCTCATGGTCCTTAACCCTTTACTCCATAGATACTCGTTTCTTTGCATTGCTTATGGCAGCCTTTGGAAAACATTGTGACAAAAGGTGAAATTGCTCGTAACGAGCAATTTCACCTTTTGCCACAATGTTTTCTATACTATCAAAAGATGCCATATACACATAAGAAACAGCTTCATCCTTGCTGTTATATAGGGTCCATTCGAGATACCATAGAAATGCCCTATGGGGTAAAGGGTTAAAACTCGTGTCCATTAGGGGTTCAGGTGCATAAACAAAGGAACGAAAATATCTAGCCTATAATTAAAAAGTCACCTAATAGATCTATCTTTTTTAAATCATTTGGAAACAATATCACGTGATTAAAAAAAGTAGATCCAAAATCGGACTGTACTCATTTGTTGTCTTATCTCGATCTACACTGTCTGCAGCGTTGACATGTAGGCCTAGCGTCAAAAGAGTTTAACCCATTACTAAACGACAAAATTTTAGGTTTGTCCAAATCAAAAGCGTTTGCAGACGACAAAATAATAGAGACTGAAAATTTGAAATTTGTTTTGTGAAGAGTAGAAAACATTGTTGGAAAAGGAGAAAATGCTGGTAACCAGCATTTTCTCCTTTTCCAACAATGTTTTCTAAAGGATTCTTTCTCAAAAGTAGGGATTGTGTGGTAATGGGTTAATACTTATATGGTTTGCAACAAGCGAAAAGGGGCAATCGGACATTTGCGTAAAGTGTCGTCTCAGATCAGCCTACGCAGTCCGCGCAGGCTGATCCGAGACGGCTTTTCACGTCTTCATTAGATTTTTTCCTTCAGTAAACTTCTGCAAAACGGAAAAAAATCATATAAACGGAAAGCGCCGTCTCGGATTAGCCTGCGCGGAATGCGCAGGCTGATCCGAGACGACACTTTACGCAGATGTCCGAATGCCCCCTTTTCGCGTATTGCAAGCCATATAGACCCTGTTTCGTCCTCTTTTACCGACGATGGTTTTGTGGGAAAGCACGTAATGGCTTCGAAAATATACGTTATGAAGTACTGGGAATAACGGAAACTAACTTATCGGACAGTGTAGATCCAAGATCAGACTGCACGCTCTCTGCAGTCTGATCCTGATCTACGCTGTCTGCAAATCTCAGTGACTCGCGCTTAGCAGCCAAGCGGTAAAGGGACTTGATTTTTACGTCAAAAGAATTTAACCCTTCACCAAACAATCCCTGGTTTTGACGACCCTGACATAGAAGCCTTTTGAAAACATTGTGGGAAAAGGAGAAAATGATGGTACCTAGTATTTTCTCCTTTTCCCACAATGTTTCTACCCTGCTGGAAATAAATTTCAATTTTTGAATAACGTTTAGCTTGTCGTCTGCAAGTGCTTTCAATTCGAACCAGTCTAGAATTTTGTCGTTTAGTAAAGAGTTAAAAGAAGGAATTCATGCGAAAATAATCGATTAATCCGCGAGGCCTCTTTTGAAATGGAATGAATGTTTTTTATGTACTTTTTTTCTGACCCTTTATACAGCAATGGCACCTTTTTACAATCTACATGTAGAATCTAAAAGGGTGCTCATGTAGATCAAACGATCAGACTGCGTATGAAGTGTATCCGGATCTCCGTCTTAAACTGGTAGACTATATTTGTTTTACGATACTATTTTCAAGCGGAAAAGGGGACTTGAAATGGCAAAATCTTGGTCATTATGTGCTCCTGTTTGTCTGAATCGATTATTTTCGCTGTGTCTGGCTCTGGTAGGTTAGGGAAATTCCAGATATCTAAAAATAGATCTATTTTGCGAAAATGACGCCCATCCATATGAAAGTCGGAATTTATGCTTGTTGAGAAATTTATAATATTGTTGAGCACAAAACAACTCCGGGAAGTGCGCATATGGACTTTCTGTCACTTAACATAATAATTATTGTAAGTTCACACAAAGTTAACATTGGAAGTTAAAACTTACTGTGAATACATCTGAACTGTTGAAAGATAGTAGATCTAGATGATATATACTGAAAGCAGGAGGTTAAATTAAGCTCTGGAATTTGGGTTTGGCCGGTAAGTACACGGTCTTATGTTATTTCATGAACTGCCAGTCTATGCGTTTTCTTTTCCCTTTTTCTCGCTTATTGAGCTAAATCAAAGAAATTCATGCTTTTGAAATTAACTTCTCGCCTCCTGACAAAATTTTAGATTAAAATTGAATGGATTGATTGAATGGTGTTTTACACTGCTTCTAGAACCAACATAATGTCAGTCGTGCAACGGCGATAGCGTTTTCTGCGCATGTCATATTCTTCGAAGATTCGACCTGTCTGCTCATTATCTCCCGCTAGATGGCATTCTATAAATACTCATTTATCTAATTTGGGCATCCTGGGTACGGAACCGAACCACTTCTTACGCGACAACCGTTACTTTGAATTTCAAACTAAAATAAACGTTTACCCAATAAAAAGCTACCTCATGCAATTCACTCAGCTATGATCAGCAGTATAGAGAAATCTGGAGCTAAAACACGTCTCATTTCTACTCAAACGTATTGATAAAAGCTATTTTCAACTTTACTACTTTATAGAGCGTAATAGTATAGTCAGCCCGCTATCGGGGCTTGTGATGCGTCATATGAGACAGTCGAATCTTCGAAGAATATGACATGCGCAGACAACGTATGTCTCCTATGACGGATCACTCCCCACAATATTGAGAAAGGAGGCGGGGTGGGGGGGGGGTTGAAACGTAGTAACAGCATTTTCTCCTTTTCCCACAGTGTTTTCTACCCTTCCCAGAACAAATTTCAATTTTTCAGTCACCTTTATTTTGTCGTCTGCAAATGCTTTCAATTTGGACCAGTCTAAAATTTTCTTGTGTGGTAAAGAGTTAACCCATTACCACACAATCCCTACTTTTAACGACCCTGAAGAAAGAAGGCTTAAAAAACATTGTGGGAAAAGGAGAAAATGCTGCTAACCAGCATTTTCTCATTTTCCCACAATGTTTTCTACCCTTCTCAAAACAAATTTCATATTTTCAGTCACTTTTATTTTGTCGTCTGCAAATACTTTTGATTTTGACAAGTCTAAAATATTGTCGTTTGGTAACGAGTTAAATGACTGAAAACAGTTCATGTCCACTTGAAAATATTTAACCCATTACCACACAATCCTTACTTTTGACACCCCTGAAAGAAGCTTTTTGAAAACATTGTGGGAAAAGGAGGTAACCAGCATTTTCTCCTTTTCCCACAGTGTTTTCTGCCCTTTGCAAAACAGATTTGAAATTTTCAGTCACTTTTATTTTGTCATCTGCAAATGCTTTCGATTTGGACAAAGTTAAAATTTTGTCATTTGGTAATAAGTTAATATGAAAGCATTGTGAAAAAAAGAAGCATTTGCTCAGACAACCAAATCATGTTTCCTGTCATGTTTCCGGCTTTAGTTACAAAAATATAAAAAATACAACAAAAGTGGGACTTACCAATATGAAAAATAACAATGCTTACTGCAGTCTAATTATTGTTTCAAATGGATAACTTCTTATTCATAATATGACAACATTTGAAAAAATATTTAGAAGAAAGACAATATCATCTATAAATACTAATAAAACACTATTGTACAAAAAGCATTCTATACATCTTTTTAGTCTGATTTTGGTATGGTCTTTCTGGTCTGATCCTCTTTCTATACCATTTCACCTGTTTCCAAACAGCAGCTTGAATCTGTTTGGTATCCACAATGTCTTGTTGATCATAGCCAATACCTGTGAATATGTACATATATTATTGAGCCATGCTCTATAAAAAAAAGGAGCTGCAACTGCAAAAAGAATAGACCCAGGTCAGCCTGTGTAGTCTGCCCAGGGTGACATGGGCCCACAATGTTTGCTATTTGAATATCTTCTGTATTTCCATGGACCAGTCTACTTCATGATTCAGTTGAATGTTAGACAAAATGGAGTTTATAGATCCATAATTATTTGATGCCTTGCTTGGTATAATAGATCAAAGAAATGCATTAAGTCTCTTTTTCACAGAGCATGGCCAATATTTTGACAAATATTTATCTTTTTGTGTTTATGCCATGTGAAACAGTGCCAGATTACTAAATGAGTGTATGTGATATTAATGATTTTTAGCTCCACTGGCCGAAGGCCAGCGGGCTTATGTCATGGCCCAGTGTCCGTCGTGCGTCCGTCCGTCCGTCTGTGCGTGCGTCCGTCCGTCCGTGCGTGCGTTAACTTTTATTTCAAACATCTTCTTCTCTCAAACTATCCATCCAATTTTGATGAAACTTCACAGAAATGATCCTGCCATGGTCCTCTTCAGAATTCCTTGAAAGAATTTTATTCCTTCAAAAATTCTGGTTGCCATGGCAACAAAACTGAAAAATATTAAAATTTTTTAAAAATCTTCTTCTCTGAAACTATAAGGCCTAGGGCTACCAAATTTGGCATATAGCTTTATCTAGTGGACTTCTACCAAGTTCCTTCAAATATTAGCCCTGGGGTCAAAATTGGCTCAACCCCGGGGGTCACAAGTTTTATATGGGTTTATATAGGGAAAACTTTAAAATCCTTCTGGTACCTAGCCATAGGGCCTAGGGCTACCAAATTTGGCATGTAGCTTTATCTAGAAGACATCTACCCAGAGTGCCCAAATGATAGCCCAGAGGTCAAATTTGGCCAGGCCCCGGGGGTCACAAGTTTTATATGGGCTTATATAGTGAAAACTTTAAAAATCTTTTCATACCAAGCCATAAGGCCTAGGGCTACTCAATTTTGCATCTAGCTTTATCAAGTGGTTGTCTACCAAAGGTGCCCAAATTGTAGCCCGGGGATCAAATTTGGCCCTGTCCTGGGGGTCACAAGTTTTACATGGGCTCATATTGGGATTTTTTTCAAAATCTACTTGTACCTAGCTATAAGGCCTAGGGCTACCAAATTTTGCATGTAGCTTTATCTAGTGGGCCTCTACCAGGAGCGCCCAAATTATAGCCTTAGGGTCAAGTTTGTCCCCACCCCAAGGGTCACAAGTTTTACATGGGCTTTTGTGATGAAGACTTTCTAAGTCATCTTGTTACTAACCATAATAAAGACTAGGACCACTAAATTTAGCCCTGTCTCATGGATTTTATGTTTTACAGGGCCTTTTATTGAGAAAACTTTGAAAATCTTCTTGTTTATAACCACACATTCTAGACCTGTATTATTTGGTATGGGGCTTTATCTTGTAGACCTCCACCAGGATTCAAGTAATTATAGCTTTGTGGTCAAAACTGGATTTGCCCAGGGGTCACAACTCTTTTGGCGGTTTTTATGGAAAAAAATTGTATGCCCTCAAGTTTGAAACCAGTTGGCCAAATAATGTAATGTTTGGCTTGTAGTGTTTTTATGAATTAGCCAGTGGAGCGATACAGGGCCATCATGGCCCTCTTGTTACAATTTGAAATGAAATGCTCATTATTATCTACTTCATTTAACCTGACCCAGGTAACAATCATTTACATAAATCAATATTCTATTTTTATCCTCAGCATTGCTCGGCATAATTATTATGTCCAGAATGGTCAAGGAAATATTTCACACAGTTTACGCAAATCAAACCTTTACCTACTAGATATGTTGATCTAAAACTTTCAGTGCAGGACACTTTCTCATTTTTCACACCATATTTTAATACCATGAAAAGTAAGATCATCAGCCTATGAGTATGGCATTTCAAGTTAAGTCCTGCATATATTTCCAGTTCAGAAGAACCTATAATTTCAAGTTGCTAATGAATGAATATTTTTCCTGTGCAGAAGGCAAAACCTATTTTCGACTTGTACAAACAAAAAGTTACAATAAGTCATGCTATTAGTCACTTTGTAAATAGGTGTTTGTAACCAAGAGTAAGCAAAGTTTACCTGATATAAGACATCTGAATTGTCATCTGCAAATGCTTTCAATTTAAAAAAGACAATTTCGAATTGTGTGGTAAAGGGTTAAAAAATACAGCATGCATCTAATTTACATAATTCAAGGGTTTAGAAAAATGAATCTAATAATTCCTTATAGCCAAAAAATCAAGACAGCTGATCATTTTGAATTTCAATTTCATTTTGCCTCCCTATCTCAGAGCATTAATTATCATTTTCATGAAAAAAAGGTTTAAAAATATAAAACCTTCAGTATTTTGCCATGTATGCCTGCTTAGCTGCTATCGGGGTTGATTTTCTTAGAAAGTAATTCAATTGCAACTCCCAAATTGCTCTTCCATATTCTTTATATTTGCATCACTAGTGGCTTCAAAAAGCAGCCAGGAAGTTGTCCAACCAGGTTATCAATCATGGCTGTAAAAAAAATGTTTTATAGAAATACAGTTCATTGCATTACAATGTATTAGAATTACCTACCATACAGTGAAAAAATTCAAATTTCAGTCTTTGGTCATAAAGACAATGAAAATAACAAATTATATATGATCCACCAGTCTGCCCAGAAATTTTGTAATTGTTCTATGTTACTTGTAAACACTTGTGAAAATATTCCACCAAAATTGCAAATTTTCCATAGAATGGGTTTTGTTGCTATTTTAAAATGTAGCTGGCAGACCTTTGAATTGGTATGTTGTTTCACAGTCACAAACAAGAAGTAGATGGAATTCTGAGGAGAATTTGCAATTTACAAGGGCCCGATTTAGTTTTTAGAATTTCGTTTTTATTTAATTTATCCAATCAAACTGATCCTGCAACTTCAATAAAACAATTGCCACAGTACATATTTTCTATATTTTGATGTTTCCCCACCCAAAATGGTTTGTAACAAGACCCTCTTTAACCCATTACCACACAATTCCTACTTTTGACGCCCCTGAGAAAGAAGCCTTTTGAAAACACTGTAGGAAAAGGAGAAAATGCTGGTAACCAGCATTTTCTCCTTTTTCCACAGTGTTTTCATCCTTCCCAAAACAAATTTCAATTTTTCAGTCACCTTTATTTTGTCGTCTGCAAATGCCTTCAATTTGAACCAGTGTAAGATTTTGTCCTTTGGTAATGAGTTAACTATAACCAGAAGACAAAATTTTTATAACTGGTCATAATCGAAAGATGTTGCAGACAACATAATTAATCTTCAAATTAGTAAAACTTGTATCAAAAAGGGTAGAAATTATTGTGTAAAACAAAGAAAATGCAGGATACTATTATTTTCTTCTTTTCCCACAATGTTTTTCATAGCTTTTTTTCTTTAATGACCTTAAATGCAGGAATGAATGGTAATTGTTAAAAACTTCTCTTCACCGTAACAGAAAAATCAGGCCTGAGTTAATTAGGTAAAATTTGGTAAAGAGTAGAGAAATATATTTTATTGCAGAAAAAGTGAGTCAGACACATGTACATGGATTGGTACTTTCACTCATTACCAAACGACAAAATGTTAGGTTTGTCCAAATCTAAAGTATTTGCACATGACAAAATAAATGTGACTGAAAATTTCAAATTTGTTTTGTGAAGGGCAGAAAACATTATGGGAAAAAGAGAAAATGCTGGTAACCTCTTTTTTTTCTCCTCTTTCCATAATGGTTTCTAAAGGCTTCTTTCTCACTGGCGTCAAAAGTAGGGATTGTGTGGTAATGGGTTAAGCAAATAACTCAGGTACAACAAAATTTACAAAGATAAAAAGAAAATATGATAGATCTTAATTACCTGAACTCAGGTCCATTCCTCTTGACATGGTGGGTCACATTATTTATCACAACAAAATTCACGTTTCACATATAAGTATCCACCGTGTCCTTTCTATATTTCTTCAAACAACGCTGTCGTAAGAGAAGAAAACAGGCCAGAGAAGGCAAAATTGACACGCCATCCTTGTTTTCGAAAGAACATCGAATTTAACCTAAGTCGGCCAACCTTCAAACTATAACCTGTCGAGGCAACTTCAACATGATCACAAGCCTCAGGGGGATGCGGTCAAAACGTACCCAAACCAAAACGTACCCAAAAAATAAGTCAAAACGTACCCAAAAAATAAGTCAAAACGTACCCAAAATTTAAGTCAAAACGTACCCAAAGTAAATTTTCATTGAAATAATTTCAGTGTTAGTTAAAGATTAAAAAGTTCATGTATCTTACCTCTGAAGGATGTTTTAACTCCTGACTCACTTTATATCCTTTTAATTCTTTAAAAATGAAGATGGTTTCAATCCCACGTTACATTCAATTATGGGTGATGTGTTTATGTCAGGACTAATCAGGTGTAACAAACTAGTTGTCATTAACAGTTTTATTTTCATAAAAGAAGATTTACAAACATTTGTACACAATGCTACATAACTTATTAATTATATTCACCACCCATCCCATTTTCAAAGTTAACAAATGATAGGTTAGATCAAGTCAATTTAAGTTTAAAATGAAAATGCTCAATGATATTTAGTTGAAGATTTTTTTTTTCAACCACAAAAAGCACAGGTTACATTTAATTACACAATCTGTAGTATTTATAATCCTTCTGAAAAATGGCTTTTTACAACATTGTAACAACTTCCTCCCGTTTCTCACAATGTTTTTTACCCTTCAAAGCCTTATATTATAACGGTTGTTTGCAAATGTTTTCAATCTGGGAGAGTCCAAGATTTTATTGATTGGTAAAGAGTTAAGTTTACAATATTTTCAGTGAAGAATGTCTTCTAATATTCACCTCTAAATGTTAATATTTTAATTAACTGAAAAATTGGGTAAATTGTTGTACTTGTAATGATAAGAAGGTGTAACCGTGTCACCACTCATAGACAACAAAATCTTTAAAAGATTTTACTTATCCATATTTAGGGAATTTCCTGATGATAAAAATGTTACAAAGAAGAACTTTCAAAGGGAAGAAAATGAAAATATAAGAAAAATTTCCATCAGATCATTTAATGAATTTAAAAAAAAGAAATAAAAAATAAACCCTTCAGTTTTTCATCTAAAGCAAACTGTCAGATCATCAATATTTACAATGCATTCAAATATATAATAGGCAATATACAGCAGCTTAAATACCACTGTGAATAATTCCTTTATTCACCACATAATTATAGTTTATTACAACTCTTTTTGGGTGTGAAAATTGCACCTTTTGTTATCCAAACAATGTAATTAACATCTCATTTTTATAAAAGTGCTAATTCCTATGAAGATTTTTTCCCGATTTTTTTTAAGGTTAAGATGTTTATTAATAATGATGGATAACGATATCAAGGTATCTGATGCTTTTTCCCTAATGTTAATTGTATTTGCCTAAAAGGAGAGATACACATACACTGTAATTTTATCATGAAGCGTTTAATAGACTTAGCTACATGTTCTGTGATATGCTTCGTTATTTGTTTTCATCATGTAAGGCAAATTTGAATTAAAGCAGAATTGAAAATTATCATCATCAAGATGGTTAAAACAATATTGCTATCAATTTGTGGAAAGATGGAAGATAAAAACACTATAAAAATCATGGGTACATTTTGACTTCACATTGGGTACGTTTTGACTCCACTTGGGTACGTTTTGACTTCAGTTGGGTACGTTTTGACTCCACTTGGGTACGTTTTGACTTGGGTACGTTTTGGTTTGGGTACGTTTTGACTGTAAACCGCCTCAGGCAAACGATCCACAAGCATAGTTATGCCAGTCAAAACTGATCTCGGAGTAAGACTGGGCAGCCTTTCTTTCTGTTTTACGTGAATCGGCCTTAATTGTAGAGTTGCGAAATCGTATGACAAACTTCTGCACCGGAAGTCTGAATCTCCGAGCAGAGTTGTCGTTCGTTACTCTCACCGTGCGAGAGAGTGCGAAAGTCTTAGAAAAAAAATCGTTTCTTTTTTTTTATTTTAGATCTATCGGTTACATTAATTGACAAAACACCTATAAATATTTATATTCTTCATAAAGTATCATTGTATATTAAAACGAAATAATGCTAAAGATGATTTAATCATGCCGTGTCCGACGTGAATGCCCGACCATCCTGTGCAGCTTACCGAGGCAATTCGTATATAAGTACGTATATACCGACATTAGCCGATGTTTCAGAATGCAATAACAGTTGACCAACCTTACCTGTCTCTTAGAATGCATTTTTAAGCATAAAATCAATCACTATCAACACTTCTTTATTCAGTAAAATTAGTTTAAGCCGTCTTCTTTAGAAGCAGTAGCTTATTTGGTGGACTACTTTTTATGGAGTTAACTGAAATTTTATGGCGGTTCTTAGGTATGTTCATAACCGAATCATAGGCAATGAGTTTGGTTTTTAGACTTATTTATTTTTCGAATTTTGTTTCGAATTTTGGATTTTTTTTTTTTCGAATTTTTGAATTTTCGTTGACTCTGTGGCGACAACCGCCACAAAAATGGCTTTTATCAATACGTTTGATGAGAGATCAGGCGTGTTTTAGCTCCAGATTTTTCTAAACTGTTGATCATAGCTGAATGAATAGCACCAGTTATAGTTTTATTGAGTAAACATTTACATGTATTTTAGTTTGAAATTCAAAGTAACGATTGTCTGTGTAGAAAAGTAGTCCGGTTCTGTGCAAAGGTCAAGGATGCCTAAATTAGATAGATGTGTATTTGAAGAATGCCAACTAGAGGAAGGTATATGGCGACAGCATACATAAGAAATTGTTTGCCTGCAAATCTTTTCAATTTGAATAGATCTAAAATTTTGTCGTCTGGTAAAATTGTTCGAGCCATGTACTAAATATTTCAGAGTTCTATTGACACAATATACTGAAGAAGAGTTTTTTTTTTAGGAAAAATAAGTAGTAGTATTACTCTCAGATGATAGCAGTGTCTTTTTAGGGTCGACTGACTTCATAATTATAGGGGAAACAGGTATTCCTTTCAGCTTAACCCTTTACTCCATAGAAACTCATTTCTACGCATTGTTTGCAGGAGCCTTTGGAAAACATTGTGGCAAGCAATTTCACCTTTTGCCACAATGTTTTCTACACAATCAAAATGTGTCATATACGGCTTTATCCTTGCTCTTATTTATGGTCAGTTAGAGATACCATAGAAATGCCTTATGGGGTAAAGGGTTTAAAATACCCGCTGTACTGTCTTTGTAATGAAGCGATGTATTTTACCTGTCTTATACCCCGGTCACATATTCACGGAAGGCCGCCACGGAAGAGCTACGGATTCGTTCCGGCATTGTCCGTGACAACTCGTACTAGTCTGTAGCTCTCCGTATTGTAACCGTAGTCATTCGTAGTAGTCCTTGTATATCCGTAGCGGTCCTTGACAATTTTTGAACATGCACAAAAATTCGCTACGGATCAAACGGCCGTAGCGTATCCTTACTAGTCCGTATTAGACCGTACTGATACGTTCTGGTCCGTATTAAAACCGTATCAGTCCGTACTTATCCGTAGGCCCAAAATTTTTTCAGGATTTGATACGGAGAACTACGTATTAGCACGGTTACGCTACGTTTTAGTTACGTTATGATACGGATTTGTCACGGAAAGTCACGACCTTAATACGTTGTACTACGGACAGGCAGGGATTCGCACGGTCTTTTAGGGTTTTCTACGTTGCAACACGACACAGTACGGAATTGTAAGGACCACTATTGTTTGGTAGGATAAATTCAAAATCATGTACTTCAACAAGGGTATTTTTACTCTGTCTTTGTAGAATACAACACAATTGCGCTTTGTTGTTGAGTTCACAATCATTAACCGTCAACAAATGATGTTTGCAATAAATTGGCGGCAACTGGATATTGGTATTGCACAAAATGTCAAGGCACTGGTCCAGCAACTTGATGACATACATAGATGTAATAATTATATTTTTATCGTACTACTAATAATACCTTTAATTTAAGGTTACATATTATACAAAACATTGTACGAAAATGAATAAACATCAGTATTATAATGTGACATTCTATCCAAACAACGATGCTAAACATGCAAGTAAAACAATCAAATAGTACGAGTACATAAAACTGTCACCGTTTCTGGTGGTTCTGACAACCGCCAACGAAACGGGAGGTCAAAGGTTCGAGCCCCGCCAGGAGCTTGTTCTGATATGGCTGGTTGGTGAACCGCCAGCTAGTTAAATGTATGGTTACTGGTTGCCTGCCTGGTGCCAGACTGGCCCTATCGAAATGTGTGATAATTACTATGAAGACAAGCACTTTACTTTTAAAACATAAACATTCACGATAGTCGGTGTAATTGTGGAATAAACAGCAGATTTTATGAACATAAGAGAAACGTTATTGAGCATTATTTTCATTGAACCCTTTGCCATTCAATCCCATCTTTTTATGGGTCTGCAACAGACAAGTCAAGAAAACATTCTGATTCTAGGAAATCGAAAAAACTGCTCAAAATGGGCAATTTCTCCATTTCCCACAATGCTTTCTACCTTATTGTAGAACTGAAGGTCATTTGTACCAAATTTACAGTTGTTGTCTGCAGATGCTTTCAATTTCGTGGAGGCCAAATTTTGTCAACTTGTGATGGGTTATTGATTATAATAATCAGGTAATAAAAGACAGAGAATATGTG
Source organism: Tridacna crocea (assembly GCA_943736015.1). Lineage (NCBI taxonomy): Eukaryota > Metazoa > Mollusca > Bivalvia > Cardiida > Cardiidae > Tridacna > Tridacna crocea. The sequence goes on along the minus strand of OX031060.1, from coordinate 10,022,295 downwards.
GACTAGAGATTGGCTTTTACGAAGACCCGTACATGGCCAGTATGAGGCTCTCATGGCCGAACTTGTTGCATTTTGAAAGTGAGCTGGCAAGAGCATTTGGACGGAATGCTGAATCGTGGTAGGTCCGTATCGATCCGTGACGATTCGTACTACTACGTATCGGATCGTTCTTATTCGTACTAATCCGTATCTGTACCGTAGCAAATCGTAGTGTATCCGTACTACAATCGTCCTGATTCGTGTCGCTCCGTGTTAAACCGTGTCCAATCGTAACAGTCTGTATCACTCCTGGAACTGTGACCTACATTTTGGCTGTAGATCCGTCGAACTCCGTACTCACATCGTTGTGTATCCGTATTGGAACCGTAGCGGACTACGGAATTTGTCATTTCCGTAGTCATCCGTGACCGATTAGACCGTAGCTCTTCCGTGGCGGTCTTCCGTGAATATGTGACCGGGGCTTTACTAAATATAGCTTTTATGTGTTTGTTTTGTTGTGTTGTGTTTGTCAACAAAGGTTTAAATTATCATCTGAGAGTAATTAGTTTTATTTCCCATTTGTACATAAAAGTATATTGTGATTACAACATCATAACAATAACACAATATACGTGAAAAAATATAGAGAAAGATATGTATCAATTCATACATTGTAGAGAAAATAGACAAAATATAGACAATAGGTAATTCGTCGCAATCGGTGCTACGGAGTAATGTGAGATTTTATATTAAACGGGATGGATTAGTGTATTCCTTTTTTCTAATCCTAGTTTTATAAACTTACAAAGATTAAACAAAACATTATAATCATTCCTTTTCATTAAGCATACAAATTTGTACGCGATAGGTCTAACTATAAAGTAATTTTCTATGAATTTTTTGCGTAAACCTGAAAAGAAAGGACATTCAATGATAAAATGAAATTCATCTTCAATTGAGTTTAGATCACATTGACGACGTATTCTTTCGTGTCTGGATAATCTTCTCTTTCCGAGACAAATTTCATCACCTGAGACTTGAAATATATTGAGATTGTCGTCTACATAATCTTTTAACCCATTACCAAACGACAATATTTTAGACTAGTCCAAATTGAAAGCATTTGCAGACGACAGAATAAAAGTGACTGAAAATTTGAAATTTGTGTTGTGAAGGGTAGAAAACATTGTGGGAAAAGGAGAAAATGCTGGTTACCAGCATTTTCTCCTTTTCCCACAATGTTTTCTAAAGGCCTCTTTCCCAGGGGCGTCAAAAGTAGGGATTGAGTGGTAATGGGTTAATTTGGATTTGTCTAACATTTTGTGGTCTAGTAGATTTTAACTCTTTACCACACAATCCCTATTTTTAACAACCCTGAAAAAGTAAGCCTTAATTGAAAACATTGTGGAAAAAGGAGAAAATACTGGTAACCAGCATTTTCTCCTTTTTCCACAATGTTTTCTACCTTTTCCATATAAAATTTTAATTCTTGATTCACATTTATTTTGTTCTCTGCTAATGCTTTCAGTTTGGACTAGTCCAAAATTTTGTCGTTTGGTAAAGAGTTAGGGGAAAAGGAAAAGAGAGGACAATTTCCCGACCTCAATAAATTATGTAAGGACAAACAATTTTGCTCATAAAGGAAGACGATAACAGGATGAGTTTAACTCCTTACCAAACAAAATGTCTAGACTTGTCCAAATATGAAAGAACTTCCAGATGAAAAATAAATGCGGCTCAAATTGAGCATTTTGAAATGGTTGAAAACAATGCGGGAAAAGGAGAAAATGCTGGTTACCAGCATTTTCTCCTTTTCCCACATTGTTTTCAAAAGGTTTGGTTTCTACCACTGAGCCCTTAAAATGGGGATTGTTGGAGAAGAGTGAAGCGACAAGTACGGGACCTACTTGAATGATTCATAGTGTAACATGTGCAGATATAAGTCCCTTTTTTGCCGCTGTGTGGGGGAAATTAGAATCGATACAAAACAAGTCATTGTTATATCCCCCTTTTCAACAGTACTCAGCAATTTGTCCTATTCTAGCAGCATTTTCAAAATTGGTTTGCTGCAATGTGGAAAAAGGTGGTCTATCTGCCCAGGTTGTAATGTTTTAATACCAAAAATTCTATATAAGTGAATGAATCTATTACCATTTGACAAAATTGTATTTTGCTGAGTCTGATCTGGACCTGCCGTACCTATAGAATGACATTGTGGGAAAAGGAGAAAATGCTGGTTATCGTCATTTTCTCCTTTGCCTACAATGTTTTCTGTGCTTCCCAAAACAAATTTTAAATTATCAGCCATGTTTATTTTGTCGCCTGCAAATGATTTCAATTTGGACCAGTCTAAAATTTTGTTGTTGAATGGTAAAGTGTTTAGGCTTTCCTCCCCTGAAGTTTCTGGTCAACATGGCATATTTTTTTGCTGTTAGATTATCAAGAATTAATACAGATTCAATAATCTTAAACATATCTTACCGACCTGAATTTCTGTAAATATCTATCGAAAAAGTTTCTGTTCATTTTAGTATTATTCTTTTTGTAAAGGGACGTAATAATAATCTCCCTTTGAATTGAGGATATACTGATTTTACAGTTGAAAATGATAATTCCATGAAGGCAAACCACCCAAAAGTGGTGCAGTTACGATGCTACTGTAGTGATGAATTTTAATGATATAATAATATTCAGAGTAAAATTACAGTAGAAATAGATGTTCAGCTTCAGCGTAGGAATACCTTAACTCATTACCAAACGACAATATCTTAGGCTTGTCTAGATTGAAAGCATTTGCAGAAGACAAAATAAAGGTGACTGAAAAATTGAAATTTGTTCTGGGAAGGGTAGGAAACACTTTGGAAAAAGGAGAAAATGCTGGTTACCAGCATTTTCTCCTTTTCCCACAGTGTTTTCAAAATGCTTCTTTCTCGGGGGCGTCAAAAGTATTAATAATGAGTTAATTAACTCATTACCAAACGACAATATCTTAGGTTTGTCCAGATTGAAAGCATTTGCAGAAGTCAAAATAAAAGTGACTGAAAATTTGAAATGTGTTTTTTTTTTTTGAAGGGTAGAAACAATTGTTGTAAAAGGAGAAAATGCAGCGTTTTTTTCTTTTTCCACATTGTTTTTTTATAGGTTTCTTTCTCAGGGTTTGCAAAAGTAGGGATTGTGTGGTAATAAGTTAAGGCTGAAGTGTTAAGATGCAGGTGTTTCGGCATTATCTCCCGCTAGATGGCATTCTATAAATACTCATCTTTCTAATTTTGGCATCCTGGGTACAGAACCGAATCACTTTCCTACGCGACAACCGTTACTTCGAATTTCAAACTAAAATAAATGTTTACTCAATAAAACTCTACCTCGTGCAATTCAGTAAGCTATGATCAGCAGTTTAGAGAAATCTAGAGCTAAAGCAGGTCTCATTTCTGCTCAAACGTATTGATAAAAGCTATTTTCTACATTGCTACTTTATAGAGCGTAACATTCCCGCTTTCGGGGCTAGTGATGTCACCGATGTGTCATATAAGACAGTCGAATCTTCGAAGTATATGACATGCGCAGACAACGGGTGTTTCGGAAATTGTGAATTTTTTCCCCAGGAAATATTATCTGTGCTAGCTGTGTGACAGTCTGACCTACAACATCTGCAACTTGACCTATTTGTAGCACATACTAGGATAAGACAAGTACTACATGTATATACTTTTCCCTCACTGAAATTATCCTGGTTTTATAGCAAATCATTCTTGATCTTCTTTATCCCTTAATTAACCCTTTACCACACGATAAATTTTTTTACTAGACCAAATTGAAAGCATTTGCAGACAACAATTCTACTCTTGCTGAAAAGATGATTTCTGTTTATGGTAGAGTAGAAAACATTGTGAGAAAAGGAGAAAATGCTGGTTACCAGCATTTTCTCGTTTTTCCACTATGTTTTTAAAAGGCTACTATTCCAGACCCGTAAAAACCAGGGATTGTTTGGGAAAGGGTTAATTAAACATGAGTGACAAAATTTTAGATCCATCACAATTCAAAGCATTTGCAGATGACAATTTTCATCTGGCTCCTATGATTATACTCGCCATTGATTGAGAATAAAACATTTTGGGAAAAGCAGCATTTTCTCCTTTTCCCAAAATGGTTTTAAGAGGCTTCTTCCTCGGGGTTGTTAAGAGAGTTATCCACAAAATCACCTAATTTTGCTAGTACTAAGACAACATTAGAAATTTACAGTAATTTCCTGAATATTTTCCACCTCCCACATCAACAAATGAAATAGGTCCTCTTTTTTCTGTGCTGCCTGATCTACATGTAGTTCTACATAATATATGTGTGAACGATGCTCTGGCAAAAGGGGGTTTAATGCATCTCAGCGATGCATGATATATACGAAGCAAGTCATCACATTGTTTAAATCCATAATAGCCCATTCATTTTAACAACCAACTTAAACCATTACCACACAATCCCTACTTTTGACGCCCCTGAGAAAGAAGCCTTTAGAAAACACTGTGGGAAAAGGAGAAAATGCTGATAGCGATAAACTGATAAATTTGAAACCTTGTATACAGAAAATTTTTTCTCCTTTCCTCAATGTTGTCTTTACACCCTTCCACACTGAGACATATACTATTATTGAACAGAGCCCCAGACAAGAGGGAGTGATGGCATTCTAAATAATTTATTTCGGTTTCGAAATCCTATGTTGTGGGTACTCATTTGAATTGTCTAAATGAGCTGATTCTAAATGAGAATCCAGAGGATAGGGTCCTTTACCCACAATGTTTTCAAAAGGCCACTAATCTTCTTATGGGTCTTTTAAACTCGGAATTATACTGTTAAGGGTTAAATTTCATATATTTATCAATTATCATTTGCAAAGAATTTATGATGCCTTAACTCATTACCAAATGACAATATTTTAGGCTTCTTCAAATCACAATCATTGGCAGATGACAAAATAAAAGTGATTGAAAATTTGGAATTTGTTTTGTGAACGGTAGAAAACATTGTTGGAAAAGGAGAAAATGCTGGTTACCAGCATTTTCTCCTTTTCCCATAATGTTTTCTAAAGGCTTCTTTCTCGGGTCGTCAAAAGTAGGGATTGTGTGGTAATGGGTAAACTACACGCAGACATCTTGAGAATGTTGTAAACTTTTATATCCCATTTTGACATAGGCATGTCTGCAGTCGATAGCTGAGGAGCATATCATGACATACTCAATGACCCTTCATCACACAATCACAATCACAACTTTTATCAACTGTTAGAAAGGAGACCAGCATTTTCTTCTTTTCCCCACAATATTTTCTTCCTTTTCGTAGACATTTCCTTCTGGTTACCAGCATTTTTTCCTTTTCCCACATTGTTTTTAAAAGGCTTCTGCCGCAGAGCCCTTAAGATTGTTGGTGAAGTGTGAAGCGACACGTAAGGGACCTACTTTAATGATTCATAAGTGTGACATGTGCAAAAATAAGTCCCTTTTTAGCCGCTGTGTGGGGAAATTAGATTCGATACAAAATTTGTCATTGTTATATCCCCCTTTTCAACAATACTCAGCAGTTTTTCCTTTTCTAACAACATTTACAAAATTGGTTTGCTGCAATGTGGAAAAAGGTGGTAGATCTAAAAAGGTGTTAATGTGTTAATCGTGACCAAAAGTGCTATGTTATTGAATGAATCTATTACCATTTGACCAAATTGTATTTTGCAGTCTGATCTGGACCTGCCGTACCTATAGAATGACCTTTTGTTGTCGTTACTTACCCACTACTTGTGACGATCCTAAGAAAGAAACCTTTGGAAAACATTGTGGGAAAAAGAGAAAATGCTGGTTACCAGCATTGTCTCCTTTGCCCACAATGTTTTCTACGGATCCCAAAACAAATTTTAAATTTTCAGCCATGTTTATTTTGTCGTCTGCAAATGCTTTCAATTTGGACCAGTCTAATATTTTGTTGTTGAATGGTAAAGAGTTTAGGCTTTCCTCCCCTGAAGTTTCTGATCAACATGGCATATTTTGTTTTGCTGTTAGATTATCAATAATTAATACAGATTCAATAATCTTAAACATATTTAGCCGACCTGAATTTCTGTAAATATCTATCGAAAAAGTTTCTGTTCATTTTGGTATTATTCTTTTTGTAAAGGGACGTAATAATAATCTCCCTTTGAATTGAGGATATACTGATTTTACAGTTGAAAATGATAATTCCATGAAGGCAAACCACCCAAAAGTGGTGCAGTTACGATGCTACAGTAGTGATGAATTTTAATGATATAATAATATTCAGAGTAAAATTACAGTAGAAATAGATGTTCAGCTTCAGCGTAGGAATACCTTAATTAACCCATTACCAAACGACAATATCTTAGGCTTGTCCAAATTGAAAGCATTTGCAGAAGACACATTAAATGACTGAACAGTTGAAATTTGTCTTTTTGAAGGGTAGAAACAATTGTGGTAAAATGTGAAAATGCAGCGTTTTCTCCTTTTTCCACATTGTTTCTATAGGCTTCTTTCTCAGGGTTTGCAAAAGTAGGAATTGTGTGGTAATGAGTTAAGGTTGAAGTGTTAAGATGAAGGTGTTTCGGAAATTGTAAAATTCTTTCCCCAGGAAATATTATCTGTGCTAGCTGTGTGACAGTCTGACCTACAACATCTGCAACTTGACCTATTTATTGCACATACTAGGATAAGACAAGCACTAAATATATATCCTTTTCCCTCACTGAAATTATCCTGGTTTTATAGCAACTCATTCTTGATCTTCTTTATCCCTTAATTAACCCTTTACCACACGACAAATTTTTTGACTAGACCAAATTGAAAGCATTTGCAGACAACAATTCAACTCTTGCTGAAAAGATGATTTCTGTCTATGGTAGGGTAGAAAACATTGTGAGAAAAGGAGAAAATGCTGGTTACCAGCATTTTCTCCTTTTTCCACTATGTTTTTAAAAGGCTACTATTCCAGACCCGTAAAAAACCAGGGATTGTTAGGGAAAGGGTTAATTAACCCTTTACCACACAATGACGACTTTTGACAACCCTGAGAAAGAAGCCTTTGGAAAACATTGTGGGAAAAGGAGAAAATGCTGGTATCCAGCATTTTCTCCTTTTCCCACGATGTTTTCTACCCTTCACAAAACAAATTTCAAATTTTCAGTTACTTTTATTTTGTCGTCTGCAAATGCTTTTTATTTGGACAAACCTAAAATTTTGTCGTTTGGTAATGAGTTAAACATGTGACAAAATTTTAGATCCATCACAATTCAAAGCATTTGCAGATGACAATTTTCATCTGGCTCCTATGATTAAACTCGCCATTAATTGAGAATAAAACATTTTGGGAAAAGGAGAAAATGCTGGTTACCAGCATTTTCTCCTTTTCCCAAAATGGTTTTAAGAGGCTTCTTCCTCGGGGTTGTTAAGAGAGTTATCCACAAAATCACCTAATTTTGCTAGTACTAAGACAACATTAGAAATTTACAGTAATTTCCTGAATATTTTCCACCTCCCACATCAACAATTGAAATAGGCCCTCCTTTTTCTGTGCTGCCTGATCTACATGTAGTTCTACATAATATATGTGTGAACGATGCTCTGACAAAAGGGGGCTTAATGCATCTCTGCTGCAATGCATGATACGAAGCAAGTCATCACATTGTTTAAATCCATAATAGCCCATTCATTTTAACAACCAACTTAAACCATTACCACACAATCCCTACTTTTGACGCCCCTGAGAAAGAAGCCTTTAGAAAACACTGTGGGAAAAGGAGAAAATGCTGATAGCGATAAACTGATAAATTTGAAACCTTGTATACAGAAAATTTTTTCTCCTTTCCTCAATGTTGTCTTTACACCCTTCCACACTGAGACATATACTATTATTGAACAGAGCCCCAGACAAGAGGGAGTGATGGCATTCTAAATAATTTATTTCGGTTTCGAAATCCTATGTTGTGGGTACTCATTTGAATTGTCTAAATGAGCTGATTCTAAATGAGAATCCAGAGGATAGGGTCCTTTACCCACAATGTTTTCAAAAGGCCACTAATCTTCTTATGGGTCTTTTAAACTCGGAATTATACTGTTAAGGGTTAAATTTCATATATTTATCAATTATCATTTGCAAAGAATTTATGATGCCTTAACTCATTACCAAATGACAATATTTTAGGCTTCTTCAAATCACAATCATTAATTTTGCAGATGACAAAGTAAAAGTGATTGAAAATTTGGAATTTGTTTTGTGAACGGTAGAAAACATTGTGGGAAAAGGAGAAAATGCTGGTTACCAGCATTTTCTCCTTTTCTCACAATGTTTTCTAATGGCTTCTTTCTCGGGGCCCGCCCGGGTGGCTCAGTGGTGAGCGTGTCGGACTCATGACTTGGTGGTTGTGAGTTCGATACCCGGTTGGGGCGAACTTTCTTTCCGGCGTATTTTCGCCTCTCACCTCTGCTGAAGCATGTGAGAAAAGTAGTCGGTGGCTTTGGAAAGAAAGTAGTGTAAGTACCGGTGAAACACATGTGCGTCACCGACCGCCATGATATGACCTTTTAGCTGTTAAAGTGGCGATAAATCCTAATACAACAACCAACCAAATCTTTCTCGGGTCGTCAAAAAAAGGGATTGTGTGGAAATGGGTAAAACTACATGCAGACATATTGAGAATATTGTAAACTTTTATACCCCATGTTGACATAGGCATGTCTGCAGTCGATAGCTGAGGAACATATGACATACTCATGGGCTTCAATAACCCTTCATCACACAATCATCAACTGTTAGAAAGGAAACCTTGAAAATATTATGGATATTATTTTCCCCTCAATATTTTCTTCCTTTTCATAGACTTTTCTTTCATTTGAGACATGTTTAATTTGTTATCTGCAAATATTTGGATTTGACCAAATTTGAAATTTTGTTGTTGGTAAAAATTCAGGGGCTGCAGAAGCATTTTCTACTTTTCCCACGATGTTTTACAGGCTTCTTTCTCAGGGTCGTTGAAAGTTGGTATGGTGTGGTAAAAAGTTAACCCATTACCGCATAAACCCTACTTTTGAGGCCCCTGAGAAAGAAACCTTTAGAAAACATGATGGGAAAAGGAGAAAATGCTGATAACCAGCATTTTCTCCTTTTTTCCACCATGTTTTCTACCCTTTCCAAATCAGATTTCGATTTTTCAGTCACATTTATTTTATCGTCTGCAAATGCTTTCAATTTGGACCAGTCTATAAATTTGTTGTTTGGTAAAGAGTTAAATCACCATTTGTCAGGGTTTTCTATGACAGAATTTTGAAATTGTTATGGCTTTGTGTTTGTGATCCTCGTAAATTGTTTCCTTCTGAAAATGTCCTAGTTATGCAAGCCTCTGAGCCTCCGGATTTATTTTATCCCTTTACCATATAACAGAATACTACACTTGTCCAAATTGAAAGCATTTGCAGACAACAAATAACTTGCCAACAAAATTACAATACCTGTATTTGATAGGCTAGGAAACATTGTTGGAAAAGGAGAAAATACTGTTTACCAGTATTTTCTCCTTTTCCAACAACGTTTTCAAAAGTCTTCTCTTGGACGGTCATTAAAAGCCGGTTCTGTGTGGTAAAGATTTAACTCCTTATCACAAAATCTAAAATTGAGAAAGAAACCCAATTGAAAACATTTTGGGAAAAGGAGAAAATGCTAGTAGCCAGTACCACCATTTTCTCCATTTACCATGATGTTTTCTAATCTTCAAAAAAAAAACCACCATTTCAAGTGTGTGTCACATTTATTTTGTTGTCTGCAAATTATTAACATTTTGACAAGTTTAACCTATGACCACACAATCCCTAGTCTTTTGACGACCCTGAGAAAGAAGCTTTTAGACTAACAGTTTGATATTGTTCAACTCATTACCACACGACAAAATTTTAGATTTGTCCAAATCAAAAGCATTTGCAGACGACAAAATAAAAAAGATTGAACATTTGAAATTTGTTTTGTAAAGGGTAGAAAGCATTGTGGGAAAAGGAGAAAATGCTGGTTACCATGCAGCATTTTCTTCTTTTCCCACAATGTTTTTTAAAGGTTTCTACCACAGAGCCCTTAAAATGGGGATTGTATAATGTAATGGGTTAAACCTCTGCAAAATAGATCTTTTTTCTTCAGCTCAGGTTTCCTCTTACAAAAAAAAAACCCATATCATTTTAAATCATTCTCAGATTTCAATCATTAGCAATGCAAACTGCGTAAATCTTGACTATATATAGTCAAGAGTAAATTTAGTAAACCAGAGGAAGTGGCTGTTAGAAAACCTTGTTGAAAAAAAAAAGGAGAAAAAGCTGGTAACCGGCATTTACATACTTTCACATACAGTTCCGAACATTTCTGATGAATTTTATAATTTGTGACCCATTGTGCAAAAAGGGACCATTTGGGAATTTTGTACATTAATTGGATGAAAAAAAATCAAGGACAGTGGAGGTCAGTTTAAACTTTAACTCTTTACCAAACTACAAAATTTTAGACTCGTCTAAATTCAAAACACTTGCAGACGACAAAATAAACGTAACTCAAAAATTGATTTTTTTTCCCAGCAAGATGGTTTGGTGGGAAAGCAGCCAGTGGCTTTGGAAGAATAGTACTGACAAAATCATACTGGCAAAAAAAGGCTTAACCCTTTACCAAATTACAAAATTCTAGACTTGTCCAAATTGAAAGCTTTTGCAGGAAACAAAATAAACATAACTAAAAAAATGAAACTTGACGTTAGACGAGTAGAAAACATCGTGGGAAAAGGAGAAAATGCTGGTAACCAGCATTTTCTCCTTTTCCCACAATGTTTTCAGAAGGCTTCTTCCTCTGGGTTGTAAAAACCATGGATTGTCTGGTGAAGTGTCAAGAAAAACTTGAATAGGTTCACTAGCCACAATAATGTAACTGATAAAAAAGCCTACAGCACTCGAGATTTCGCTCTATACCACAATGAAAGATAGTTTTTATCCAGAGATGCGAAAATATTGGAATTTTTGTTGTGTAGTACTGATAAATGAAAACCTATAGAAAAAAAATGTATTGAAAAAATTCACAAAAACGACCCTTTCCCGGCTAAATTACTCAAATTATATTTTCAATTCGATTGTAGAATCCAAGATATATGCTACTAGAGAATAAAATTTTTGGGAAAAATATCTCCTTCTCAGACAGTGTAGATTGAAGATCAGACTGCATCTTCTGTACAGTCTGATCTTGACCTTTACTGTCCGCAACAGGTGAGTAAATCGCACTAGGCAGCCAAAGGATTAACTGTTTCTTCAAGATATTGGAGATGTGTCATTTACAACTTGTCTCTTTGGTAAGACAGCTGGTCTTGTTGACATTTTACGTCTAACAGGGGGATTAGCAGTTAACCCTTTACCACACAGCGACGACTTTTGACGATTAGACCTGAGGTAGAAGCCTTTTAAAAACATAATGGGAAAAGGAAAAAATGCTGGTAACCAGCATTTTCTCCTTTTCTTACAATGTTTTCTACCCATCCCAAATCAAATTTTGATTTTTCAGTCACATTTATTTTGTCGTTTGTAAATGCTTTCGATTTGAACCAGTCTATAATATTTTTAAAGAGTTAATTGGCAGTACCATAATTAACAAACATGCCTTTGTTGCAGTGTATCTGAAAAAGATGGCATTGAAAAAATATTATGGGAAAAGGAGACGTTGCTTGTATTTCCTTTTCTCAGAACATGATTGTAAGAGTACTACCATATTAGGAAAAAGCAACCACCAGGTCAGGTATTGGGATAGCATTGGTCATTGTTATTTTTGAATATATATGAGATATTTTGTGGAGTTAACCCTTTACCCCATGAAGCATTTCTATGGTATATCTAATTGACCCTAAATAACAGCAAGGATGAACCAGTTTCTTCTGTGTATATGACACCTTTTGATAGCATAGAAAACATTGTGACAAACGGTTAAATTGCTCGTCACGTGCAATTTCACCTTTTGCCACAATGTTTTCCAAAGGCTGTACAAGCAATGGGTAAAAATGAGTATCTATGGGGTAAAGGGTTAAGCATTTAAAACAGTAAGACAATAATAAAGATATGTCATTGAATCTAGTCCAATTTTTACTCTTCACCCAATAACCCTGAAATATATGAGTTTTGAAAGCATTATTTGAAAGGGCAAAATGCTGGTAACAAGCATTTTCTGCTTTTCATTTAATGTTCTGTAAAACTGTCAATAACAAATATCAGTATTGTGCCATGTTTTTAATTGTCATCTGCAAATCTTCAAATTTGTATTTATAAGTCTTAAAATTTTGTCGTCTGGTGAAAAGTTAATGAAACACAACCAAGTTAGTAAAATAGGTTAAATACGTATGTGTTTTTTTAAACAATAGCTTGTTAACCTATTCTCACTAACAGATCAGTTGTTTTGGCAATCTTTTATGATAGTTCCTATCACCTCATTTTAGCCCTTTTTGAGGTCCCTGGGGAAGCCATGGGATTTTGAAAATAGTGTTGGGAAAAGGAGAAGTGCTGAAATTTTACCCAGGTTATCTGTTCAACTGCAATTGCCTTGAATTTGGACAAGTCTTATTCTTCTTGTCTGGTAAAATTAGTTAAGTTGTTACCAAACGTAAACATTTTAGACCTGTCCAAATTGAAAGCATTTGCAGACAACAAAAAGATATGACTGAAAAGTTGAAACTTGCTTTGGAAAGGGTAGAAAACATTGTGGGAAAAGGAAAAAAAGACTTTCTTCCCCCCCCGCCTTCCTCCTGCCGCCCGCCCCCCCCCCCCCCCATACACACATACATGAAAAGAGTTAAAGAGGTCTGAGTTATTAAAGGGTTGATGATTGTATAATGTTTACTGCTGTTTTCAACATTATTTCACTTATTAAGCTGTGGCCAGTGCGCCTATTAATTGCTCATCTACAATTGTACACCAGCACTTCAAACAAATTCGTTCCAAACCACAGCTGCTTTCAAACATGACCATTGTTTAAACAAGGATCAGTGGAGGGAGGGAATGGCATCTGTCTATGACTATTATGAATCCTTTGAAAGAGATTTGCTAGAAGTTCCATTCCATAACCTATGTTTTGTAAGTCCTATACTAAGGACTGTGCTATTGAGGCTCGGTGAAAAACGGTTATTGGTCATACTTTTTAGCTGCCAGTATCAAAGGACAAGAATTTAACCGTTTACCAAACAATTCCTGGTTTTTACGACCCTGAGATAAAAGCCTTTTGAAATATTGTGGGAAAAGGAGAAAATGCTGGTAACCAGCATTTTCTCCATTTCCCACAATGTTTTCTACCCTGCTGGAAATTGATTTCAATTTTTCAGTGTCGTTTATTTTGGCGTCTGCAAGTGCTTTCAATTTGGACCTGTCCAAAATTTTGTCGCTTGGTAAAGAGTTAAGGAAGAAATTGAGAGATTGCTTTAACCTGATTCACCGCACAATCCCGACTTTTAACGACCCTGAGAAAGGAGCCTTTTGAAAACATTGTAAGAAAAGGAGGAAATTTCCTTTTCCCACAATGTTTTCTATTCTTCTGAAAACAATTTTTAATTTTTGAGCCACATTTATTTTGTCGTTGGCAAATGTTTTGAATTTGGACTGGTCCAATTTTGTTGTTTGGTAAGGGATTAAACAAGGACTAGTGTTGGGAGAGGAATGACATCTAGTAACCAGCATTTTCTCCTTTTCCCGCAATGTTTTCTATTCTTATGAAAACAAGTTTCAATTTTTGAGCCATAGTCATTTTGTGTCTGCAAAATTAATGCTTTTCAGTTGGACTGGTCTAAAATTTAGTCGTTTGGTGAAGAGTTTAAGATAAAATCAATATCTATGGTAACGCTATCTTTCTCAAAAACTTTTTTTTTTCATGTGCACAAATTTCCCTGCACTCTAACTGCAAAGACAGTTCTTTAAATGCTGTAGAAAAAGACATGAAGCAGGGAGGGGGTAACTCTAAGACATTCAACAAAATTTTATCTTGGTCCAATTTGAAAACTTTTGAAGATGACAAAATAACCCGTTAATTTTAGACCTATCCAAATTGAAAGCATTTGCAGACAACAATTTCAGAGTGGTTCAAGTGGTGCAATTTTGCTAGACCAGGGTAATGATTGATTTTCCATTTTTTTAAAATTATGATTTTTGGTATGTGTGTTTCAGACAGTGGTGATTCCATCTTGTCCAAAGACGTCAAAGGTCTGTAGACTAAAGTAAATTTTTGTGGGTGTGACACATCCACCACAAAAACAAAATGGGAAATGATTTATCAAAAGATATCCTTGATTATGAGGAGAGGGAGTATACCTGCGTTGGGAGACAAAATGAAGTCAACGAGATCAAAGAAATGCTTAAAAAGAGAAACATAGTTCAAATTTATGGAATGACCAAACTTGGAAAATCCCGAGTTCTTATGCAGTTACTTAAACAGTTCTATGAAAGTCATACCTGTTTCTACCATGATTTTGAAGGAAGTGTTGAAAATGAAGAAGATGTAAAAGATGTGGCAGAAAAATTTCAAGAAGAATTACAAAAACTTGTTGGAGGCCACAAATACTCTTCTATAGACTCTAGTGATGTTAAAAGTGCAGTTAGATCGTTATTGAGGAAACTCAAATCTTGCAGTACTAAACTGAAAGACGGAATTCTATTTATGGACAATGTTGAAAAAGCTTTTGAATCTGAAAACGTTAAAGACATTGTTCTGTCCTTTCTAAGGCAAATAGGGGAACTCAGAGCTGATAGTTTAAAGGTAGTTTTTACAACTTCTGATAAAGTTGGTCTGATAAGTTCCTGCTTTGGGGAATTCGAAATCGGAAGGATGCAAGATGTCCATATTGATACAATTCTCAGAACTATCATACAACAGCGTGGAGAACAGGTTGATACCTTCGATCTTGCAGAGAAAATACTGGGCGAGGAGAATGGCATTTATATGCAGACGATTGTCAAGCAATGTGAGGGATTACCAATGGCAGCTTATATGGTTGGTAAGTATTATTGTTGGGATAAACCCATTATACCACACAATCCCTACTTTTGACGCCCCTGAGAAAAAAGCCTTTTGAAAACACTGTGGGTAAAGGAGAAAATGCTGGTAACCAGCATTTTCTCCTTTTCCCCCATCGCTTTCTACCCTTCCCAGAACAAATTTCAATTTTTCAGTCAACTTCATTTTGTCGTCTGCAAATGCTTTCAATTTGGACCAGTCTAAAATTTTCTCATGTGGTAAAGAGCTATATAAATTTTTAGTTGTATGTATAAAATGAGCCATGCTGTTTGAAAAGGGGAATTAATTCATCTGCGAAAAGTAACGACCCAGGTCGGCCAGTACAATCCATGCTGACCTGGGCTGGAACTTTTCACCACTAGTTAATTTTCTATATGTCCAAAGATCAATCTATCTTATGACATTGGTAGTTGCTAAAAAACCGGGTATTACAGATCCATTAGTATGTTATGCCTTACACAGTACCATGGATCAAGAAGATGCATGAAGTTCCCTATGGCCACAGAATAGCTGATATAAATTGGGGTGGGGGGAGGATGATCGAATCCATATACTGCTGCATCTGATGATATTTGAAAACTGTCGGCAAAGAGCACCATATGTAAGTGCAACTTTATTTTCGTCTACACTGCAACCATTGTCATGTTTTGAATGTAAAATATTTTGGTGAGAAGAAATGGAGGGTAATTGAGGATGGTAAGTGTTTTTTTTTTGTAGGAAAGAAATTTAGTTCAGTGAGTCAACAATAAGACAGACTTTTCTGCCTGACATCACAGCTTACAGTATATCAATTTCATAGATTATTTGACATATGATATCACATTTAAGACTTAAGTGCAGTATTACATAATACAACATTTAATCCGGTGTTAAAATGCCCAGATACAATTGTATTAATGGAACGCGATAACCGTGGCCTTTGTTTACAATAATTCAGACCATTCTATTTTCGTATACGGGAAGGACAGGTAAATTATCCGATAATTTTAGTTAAAATGTAAATTGTAAAGGCTTAAAACTTTTACAAGTTCTCTATTGTACTAAACGAGCAGTGGTGTAATGTATAACATCACTGCTTCTAAAGCCGGCGATCCTCGTTCGAGCCGTCACACCTACCATTTTTATTTAAAGGAAGCATGTTGCATTTTTTTTTTTTCGATTTTCGCTTTACTTTTCTTTTTTTCCTCTCCATACTTTTCTTTTCCTTGTTTGAATGTCTTTTATATTTCTTTTCTTTATCCTTCCTTCTTCCTTTTTTAGACGTGTACATCTTTTTTTTGTCATTGATATTCTTTTGTTATTATTACATTTTATTATTATTCATTTTATTCTTCTTTTTTCAAAGCATATTTCTATATGATTGATTAAACAATAAAATGAAAAGTGTGCAACTCTCATCCCGTGCTCTGGCAGTATCGGAACTTGCTTCATTTTCACTGGCCTTATCGGTACCCTAACCCTCTTAACATTCTTGTATTTGCTGCTTCCTCGTCGCTGAACTGCTCACAGGTTTCTTGAACTGCAATGTCTGCTTTTTAAAAAAAAATATTTATTCTGCTAGGACCGCACATCTACAGTAACTTTTCCACTCAGGTTGCTTTAGTTCACAAGTGGTTCCGTTCCACTGGTGTTTCAATTTAAATCCTTGTGCAGTCAAGCTTCCGATATGCGTAAGTTCCCAAATGTAGTGAGTATATAGACATGTTTCTTCTGTCAAAGTCATGAAACAGGAAGAAAACTAGTAGCCAGAAATTTGTGGATTTAATCATCTTAGAAGTCTAAATCACGAGGCTATTTCTAGCATCAATTCCTGTACAAGAAATGTATTGGTTCAATTTTCCTAATTTTCGAAGGATCAATGTGCAATCTCGTATGATGTCAATTAAATATGAATGAAACTACAAAGTAAAATTAAAAATATTCACGATGGTGTCATAAAAAATAATGTAACCATTGACTTAGCTTAAAACAAAAAAAACAGTTGCTTTACTGAAAAAAAAAAATCTCGGTGACTCGAACTCGATCCGTTTGGGCGGTAGCCGAGTCCCGTTGACCACTGCACCACAGCATTACTTTCTTCTCCTTGATGAATTTTACCAATAAGTAACTGCTTCGTCCCTGGTATTCCCTATTTGAATGTTTTGAACTGATCCAATGTTTGTAAACAAAGGCCACAGTTATCGCGTTTTGATAGTACAAGTAAAGCCTCCGTCACAACAAACTAAATCTTATAACGTTTTACTCACTCTTAACAAATTGTTAAATGGGTTGCGGTCAGGTTAGCATGTGTAATTTTAGTCAGTTTGCAAACATACTACCAATTGATGTCCACCTGCACCATATGGTAGCTTGTCTTTTATCGGATTGAAGTACTACAGATCTGTCTTCAGTACCCTTATCTTCTAAAGACAGCAAAACTTTTTTAGCAGACTCAAAGTTGTTGACCATCCTTCCCATCCATGAAGTTCGTTATCAGATGGTAAAGCATTGCTAATATATCTACTCTGATTGGACACAGTTTGAGTCAGTTTGGCAACAATTTTTGGAACATAGTGAGAACGAGATGGGTATGACAGGGGTATAAAGTGGGCAAGAAAGAAAGTAGTGACTTTTCTAGTTTGAGAAAGTTATTAGGTTATTTTTCAAAACAGCTACAGAACTAACTGCAGATGAGGGATTGCTTACCCCAAGAGACATGGTTCAACTTCTGATGACACAGCGTGTTAAGTCCCTCAGTTTGGAATACTATCCACCAGAAGATAGGTTAGGTGTGTATCCTCTATTTCATTCATTGGTTATATTTTTTGCTATCATTAATGTGAAAAAACCTATTTCTTCATATTCAACGTAGTTTGCAAACATGAAATTGATTATGGATCAGATGATGGGATTAATAAAGGAGAAAATCTCGATTGTAAATAATTTCTTTTGTCTTGCTGAGGTTCTTGTTGCTATCTGTCTTATTACTCTGCTGCTTGTTGCTTATCTTCTTTCTTTTATAAACTATGTTGCATTTTGCTCCCCTTTGTCTTGTTTTGCATCATTTTTGATTTTCTGTTTACCTTGCTTCATGTCGCTGTTCTTCATGTTGCTCTCCTGTGTGTTGCTGTTTCCCACATTGTCATTGCTGTGCATGTTATTTGCTTCTTGTTGCACTAATTCTTATTTGCCCGTTTCTTGTTGCTGAGCCTCTTGTTGCCCTGCTTCTTATTGCTCTAGTTTTCTTTGATTCTAGTTTTTGTTGCCCAACTTGGATTTCCTATTCTTTGTTGCTTACGTTCTCACGGATCTGCTTCCTCTTGCTTTGGTTTTTAATGCTCATTTTAACAAAGTCTTGCTTCTTGTTTTACTGTTCCTTGATGTTTTGTTTCTTGTTACTCTGCTTCTTGAAGCTGTGCATCTTATTGCCCTTTTTTTTGTCACTCTGTTTCTTGTTCCTGTGGTTCTTATTGATTTGGGTGTTGTTTTGCTCCTCACTGAATTTCATCATGTTGCTATAGTATCTCTTGTTGCTTTGGTTCTTGTTATTCTGTTTCTTGTAGCTGTGGTTTCTTTTATGTCCTGCTTCTTCTTGCTCTGTGTCTTCTTGCCCTGCTTTTAGTTGTTCTGTAATTTGTTCCTATGGTTCTTGGTGCTTTGGATGATTTGTTTTCTTTTCAGTACTATTCTTCGTCTTGCTATGGTTCCAATTGTTCATATGGCTTTTGTTGACCTGTTTAACAACACGTGACTGTTTGTTGGTCTGCTTCTTGTTACTCTGCCTCTTGTTGTTCTGAACCTTCTAACTTTAGATGCTGGTATTTTGCTCTTGATCACTATGTTTCTTATGCTGATTCTTATTAATTTTGTTGATGTAACTTGTTTTTTTTCAATACTCCATTTCACGTTGCTCATTTTTTTGTTGCCCTTGTTCTTGCTATGCGTTCTGTTGCTGTGGTTTTTGTTACTCTGCTTTATTCCTCTGATTCTTGTTGCTTTGCATCTAGTAGCCATGGTTCTTCTTGCTATTGCTTTAGTTTTTTTTGGTTGTTGGTATCTTCTTTTTCGATCATCTGCTTCCTCTTGCTCTGGTTCTTGTTGCTTTAGTTCTTCTTGCTGTACTTCTGTCCCAGTTTTTTTAAACCTTGCTAATCTTTTTTTGCGGATGTCACAATGGTCAGGATCATGTGCGTCACAGTTCAAAATGCTCCTTGAAACAGATGAGGTAAGAGATGTAGTTAAGCATGTTGAGTTGTAAAAAGTGATTAGAACATTAGTTGATTGAATATTTATTTGCTTTGATTTGGTTATCATATTTCAGATTTGTATAAAAGACAAATCGAGAATGTACGAGATCTTGACATTTACTTCTTTCTGACATTAAACAAAAACTTCGGCACTGACAATAGGCAGAAGATAGAGCATTTATGGACAGAAATGACAAAAGATAATGGTAATGTACTTGTTTCTTTCTATTTATTGCCTCACCTATTTTCTTGTACTTTGTATGTTTTGTCCTTTGATTTTGGAATAAAATGCTGAACTTGGTAGCTAACAAGTAATGTATGATCGATAATGAATAAAGCTCAAATTCAAGCCTTACCAAACCCTTTTTCAGAGTTGACAATAGTTGTCCAACAGGATTCATAACAATCTTGGGGAAACAGCAAATGATAAATAATACAAAATTAATGAGCTTAGTTCCCGTGATGGCAATAGCCATTTTGAACATTCGAAGGTCAGGGTACAGAAGAAAAATCATTATAAATGAACCCATCTGCATCGGTAACCAGGTTCATTTATCTGTTTTCATTTTGATATTATCTCTGAAATCGGACGTGGTTAAAATATTCTTTGATTTCGTTGCACACCTTGTCTTGCCATATACGATACAGAGGGAATCCTCAATGTGCTATCTTGAGTAACACTGTCCAATAATGAAAATTTGTTATCCCTTGATAGACCAGTGGAGTGTTTCAGAGGCCTATGATATATCCATAAATGGGGGCAGAAAAATTGGGTGTCATTTCCACCTCTCAAATTAAAAGTTCATGGTTCAACCATGTAGGCGCTCGGTTTACTTGTCTTTTATATTTGCATCTTGGCTTTTCTGTTTCTGCATATCTTAAATACTAGTATTTCAGATATGAAAAAATAGAAGAGCTAAGATATAAAAGTAAAAGACAAGGACACAGAGCGCCTATGAGTCCAACCTCTGGAATCAACCACATCTTGGTGCAAGTACTAGCACCATATTTACTTGTTTGTCAAAATTGCATCATATTTCTAATTTGTTAGAACTTTCCAGAAATGGAAAGAGCACAAACTTTCTCATTAAACCAAATTCTATGTCCTTTTAGTAATTTCTTTTTTCTGAATTTAGAACCACACTTGCATTTAGTGAACCCAGTTAGTATTCATTCATTGGGAATGACTTACTAAAGTTCTAGGAATTTGTTTGTTTCAAAATAGATGTTAAATAAATATTTTTAATCCATTACCACTCAGTCCTGACTTTTAACAAACCTGCTAAGAAGACTTTAGAGAACATTGTCGGAAAAAGAAAAAATGCTGGTAACCAGCATTTTCTCCTTTTCCCACAATGTTTTCTTCCCTTTCTAAAACAAGTTTCATTTTTTAGTCACTTTTATTTTGTTATCTCTAAATGCTCCCAATTTGGACTAGTATGAAATTTTGTCATTTGGTAAAAACTAAACTTTATCTCTCTCATTATTTACAGATAGAACAAGATTGGACATTTCAAAGTGCTTCAAACTATTGACACAGCCATGTATTATCAAATATCTTGGGAAAACAGAACAATTAGTCATGCATGGTATTTTTAGAGAGTGCATTTTTCAGATAACGGGCACTGATAGCATAGGTACGTGATTTATGTCATACTCAACAATTGGACGCTTGTAAACTTACAGATATATCTTTACTCCTTTTCATCTAGGTTTTTCACTATTTTCATATGTACTGTATAAAATTATGATTGCAAAGTTCATCAAATGAACCACATATAACTTGCTGTCTGCAACAGCTTTGAATTTAAGAAAGTTTAAAGATTTTTCATTTGGTAAAGAGTTAAAACATTGCAGATAAAATGTTGAACATTTTACTTGACATCAAATTTTCAAATGGCCCCCATGATTGGGGAGCATTCAGTTTTCATGTTAAACCAATTAACCCATTACCACACAATCGCTACTTTTGATGACCCCGTGAAAGAAGCCTCTGCAAAACATTGTGAACAGCATTTTCTCCTTTTCCCACAATGATTTCTACTCTTCACAAAACAAATTTTAAATTTTCAGTCACTTTTATTTTGTCGTCTGCAAATGCTTTCTATTTAGACAAGCCTAAAATTGTCGTTTGGTAAAGAGTTAACTCTTTGACAAACTAAATTCTGGACTTACCTAAACTAAAAGCATTTGCTGGTGACAAAATTAATGTGGTGCAAATAGTAAAATTTGTATTTGAAGGAGAAGAAAGCATTGTGGGAAAATGAATAAAATGTTCGCAGAAAATGCTGGTAACTAGCCATTTTTTTCCGTTTTCCAACTTTATTTTCACAAGCCTTCTTGCCTAGCGCTGTAAAATATGTCTGATCAATAAAGGGTTAGAGGTTTTCAGTATATCCATTTGAACCTTTAACCCTTTACTCCATAGATACTCATTTCTACGCATTGCTTGTAGGAGCCTTTGGAAAACCTTGTGGCAAAAGGTGAAATTGCTGGTCACGAGCAATTTCACCTTTTGCCACAATGTTTTCTATGCTATCAAAAGGTGTCATTTACACATAAGAAACAGTTTCATCTTTGCTGTTATTTAGGGTCAATTAGAGATACCATAGAAATGCTTATGGGGTAAAGGGTTAAAACTTGAAAGCAGGATTTTTATTGGCTTACAAAAAGTTCATCAGAATATGACAGTCTGTGGGCTGTCTGTTAGGAGCTGAGTGTAATGAGATTGGTATTTTACTGTATCATGTATTTCATGTTTTATTTGAATCCAGATGATGAAACATTTCGATCGCTACTGCTTGAGAGCGCAAAACGTTTCGATATGGATCTAACTGATAAAGAGGTAGAAAACCCAAGATTGTTAGAAGAGTATGTGATTAGTATGGGAAAGAGGGACAGTATTGAAAATGGTAAGCTGTTTCTATTTAGAAACTGAAAATGACAGGGAGTGGGGGTGTCTGACTGACCTGTTTACATGGTGTCGTCAAAGGACAATTTTCTGGAATATTCTTCTTGAGAAATTGAATTTCATTTTTTATTTTAATAAGATAAGAATTGAACAGTTATGAAATTCATTCTGATAAAACTCATTGCAATAACAGTAGTGTAAGACAAAGTGGACTGTTTTGAACCAGATCATTCTAGAAGTTGGCCATTTGACCTACTCATATCAAGGGAGGTCACTTAAATGGATATCTTATCTTTCAAAACAGCTTCGGCGATGATACCTTTTAATGCAAAACATCTGTATCCTAGGCAAAGCAAATATAAATTCTTTGTTTTGGACTTACTTTTCATTGTTTTTTATTTACATGAGATTGGGTCTGGATTTATGACAAACAAACAAATATCCTGCATCATCAGTTTCAATCTAGATACCGTTCCCAAACAAGCCCTTGTTTTTACATGTCTGCCGTACAAGTCTTGAAAACACTGTGGGAAAAGAAGAAATTGCTTGTAACGAGCAATTTCTCCTTTTCACACAGTGTTTTCTGCCCGTTCGGGTAATTTTCTGCCATTGCTATGAAAGTTTAAATTGTCGTCTGCAAACTCTTTCAGTTTGCAAGAGTCTAAAATTTGTCGTTTGGGAAAGGGTTAATGGTGTAGTGCTGTTTTGAATGTGTACATGAATAAGAAGATTGCTCAGTAATATTTACATCAAAAGTCGCTCAAATTAGTAGGAATGAATTGAAAATATTTTAAGGAATTTGTTGATTTTGAATTTAGAAATATGCATTTGAATGTCAAGTTTATGTAGCTTCATTTTCCTATAAGTTTTACAACCATAGCTTTATCATTTAACCACATAGAATTGAAGAGTTAACTAAAATTCATGTTGCATGGTGAATAATTGAATCATGAAATCTCTTTATCGGAAAACGCTTTGCTCAAAAAAGGAGAAAATGCTAGTTAACAGCATTTCCTCTTCTCCTACCATGTTTTAAAAGTGTTTCTCTCCTAGTGTCATAAAAACGCAGGATTGTTTTGCAAAGTGTATGATAATTTTGTTAACTTATAGGGTGCAGTTTTGAATGTATAGAACATGGAACAGAATCTGCAGTAACCAAATTGGAGAAGGTATTGTTTTATATAATCATTTTATTTATTTTATTACCTGAGCAGTAAGAGCCGGAGATTTTGTGTTTGTGTCGAACCTTGTCAACTGTTTGCTTGGGTACACCCTAGAGGCCATTTTTTCAGTCTGAAACACTTGGCACTTGGTCAGAATGTTTGCTTTATTAGTTTCTAAGACCACCTTGAAAATTGGTCATATCATTATACATGATATATATTACTTACTTTACTTTATTTAACCTGACACAGGTCAACAACATTTGCATAAATTACAATATCTATTATTTGCGGACCTCTGGTTCTATTCCAAATGGTCACGGAAAAGTTTTTTTTCAAAAGTCAGTAAGTGTCTTGCAAACTGTGAAATAGAATTCATAACAGTTTGCAAGAGCATCTCATCGTTTTCATGATCTACGAACACATAGACCTACATGCACAAGTGTGTTCAAATACACGAAGCCTTTTGCTTTTTTTTTTTTGATAGGTGTGTATATCAGAGACAAAAGATACATTTAAGAAACTTACACACATTTATCTTGTTGTTGTTTTGTTGTCATTGCCGTTATTGTTGTCGTTGTTGTTATTATCATCGTTGTTTTCATTCATCATCATCGTTGTTGTTGTCACTGTCGCCATCGTAGTTGTTGTTGTTTAAAATTCTTAATTATGAAATAATTTGATTAAATTTAATTAAGTTGAAAATCTTAGTTGTGTGATAAAAAGAGCTAATATTTTTTTTGATTTCCAGCATGATGACACAGAGGATATAGAAAAGGGAACACAGCTAAATATCCCTGTGGATGACACCCTTCATACAGAACCAGACGACATACAGCATACAGATCACATAACCTTATCAACCAAGTGTGATTCAAATCATAGTTCATTGGAGGAAACTGGCCTTGCATCCAAGAGACCAATCAGATATGACATGAATGACCAAAATGAGATCAAATTTTGCTGTCTTAATCAAAACATGAAAGATCTGAAATGTTTGGACAGCATTGATGATAATAATGCAGTATTAAGTATTGAGAATGATAGTAGAAGAGTAATCAGTGATATTCAAACTACACAGACAGGGTTAAATCTGATGTACACTGAGACTGCTGTCTCTCAGAGTAGCCTGTTGTCAGCAGATAAACACCAAGCCATGTCATATAGTGTAAATATTATGAGCAATGACTGTGCAATGAATGATGTAAATGAGCCAAGTGGAAAGTCATCAAACAATAATCGGAAAGGTATGTTACATAAACCATTTAATTCAGTAGACTCAATAGAAAACAATGAGGATCAGCCATGGGAAACTATTTGTTTTCAGAATGAAAATTCACCAGACAGCAGGATGTTTCCAGTGTTAGATGAAGAATCAGTACACAGTTCTACAGAAAACTCTGAAGGGGATTCAACTGTCCCCGTGTTTTCATCCACCTGCAAAGAGTTTGTGATGCCATATTGTTCTAGTCTTACAATAGAATCTATAGAAGACAATGGAGGTCAACCGTGCGGAACTACTTTTTCTAACAGTGAAAAGTCATTGTGTACCACGCTGGTTGAACAATCACAAGGTTTTGAGTGTACAAGAGAGCCTGTGGAACACAATGAAGAAGAAAATAATGAATCTACTCGTCCCAAAAGTATTGAGATGTTTGAAAGCTATAGGTGTTCTGTTTCATGAACAAATTAAGTAAACATATATTGTATTTGGTGAGCATGATTTTAGTAGGGTGAATCTTCCAGAATTGAACCATTTGAGTGGGTTGAACCTTTCAGAATTGCACCTTAAAGGTGCAGCAGAAGGTTTCTGAGGTTGACCAATTTGTGAAATGACTACGTTGAGCATAGAGTGCATATTGAATGAGTCCTCCATGCTTAAAAATGATTAGATAGGTGGAGAAATACAAAGTTTAAGCATAGTAACCTTTTTTTGTTGGAAAATAAGACTTGGAATGCCAAATTTCGAATATTTGTTTTGGAAAGAGATCCAATAATTGGCATTGCATAATTGGCCCCGAAAAAATTTAATTCTTACCAAGCTGTTAACACGATTTTGTTGATATGCCTACATTGTTAGTTAGCCCTTTATCATATACATGTAATCTCGAGCTGAAAAAGAGCTTTCAAAAAACGTTGTGGAAAAAAAAAAGAAATGCTGGAAACCAGCATTTTCTAATTTCCCCTCAATGTTTTCCTACAATAACCATATTTGATTGGTTGTCAGCCAATTATATTTATTTTTGACACTGAGACTCACTGATGTTTTGCAGACAGTGTGGATCAAGATCAGACTGCACAGAATCAACACGTCCCAAAGAGGAGACATCATTTCCTGAAGC
This sequence comes from Tridacna crocea, assembly GCA_943736015.1. Lineage (NCBI taxonomy): Eukaryota > Metazoa > Mollusca > Bivalvia > Cardiida > Cardiidae > Tridacna > Tridacna crocea. The sequence continues at coordinate 9,996,620 of OX031060.1, read as the reverse complement.
ATAACTTGAATGAGAACTTCAATTTTGTTATGTATGTGGAAAAGGGTTTATAGAACTAACTACAGGGTTTTTGATAGTATTTAATACAAGATTGGTGAAAAGAGCTTGTGTCCAGGTTTGGTAACATCAAAATAGATAAAACTGTCATCTTATTCCACAGAATAGTTAAATGGATTATATAACTAATTTTTGACTACAATATTTTGTTACATATTCTGACCAAAACAACAGGATTAGATATTGGCACAACATATAAATCTAATTTCTGAAACTGATTTTATATGTTTGCCATAACTATAATAACTTCCACTTAAAAGTTTTGTTCTTATAGATGCAATCGGAAAGAAAAAATACAGAAAGCTTTGAGAATCAACAGATAAGGAAAGTTAATAATTCAAAGTAGAATAATATTTTTAAAACCAGTTTTGCCTTTAAATGCATGTGATTACCATACTAGTGTATACAGAAACGGTATGTTACACATTATTTGTTGAACTTGTTTTGGGCAAAAGTCATATTCACAGGTTAAAATCTCAGAAATAATTTTTTGGTTGTTTATACGATTGACTTATGTTTGTGTAATGTCCATGTTTGTCTTATATTTTGCTAGAAGTTCTTCATTTATGTCTTGATAATGCTGACCCCAAAACTTTCTTTACAAACAATGATAAGTCTTTTGATAGGATTCATTTCTCTTATGTCTTAGAAAGAAAACATTTAGAAAGAGGAAAATGCTGGTCACAATTTGAAATGGATTTTTCAACATGTTTTTTTTTTCAGTAGGATTTTGGAGTAATCATTTGATTTTGTGTGTAGGGCTTGCAGCGATTTGTTTTGTAGATTTTGCAACAAGGTATTTCAATTATGATATCCAACAATATTTTTTCAACATACACTTGCAGCAACTTTTTATATTTTCAGTCTGCAACGAGATTCATTTTCAGGGATTGCAACAAGATTTGTGTCAAGAGTTTTTATAACAAAACGAACTTTTCAACAATATTTAATTACAGGGTTTGCGACTTTGTTTTGATAGGGCTTTCAGCACTTTTTATTCTCATGACTTGCAACAGGAACTTGTCATAGGCCTTAAGACAAGACTTACAAATAGGGCTTGCAGTACAAAAAAGGACTACGGTCAACATATGTATTCACGAATTTCAAGTAAATCTGTTTACAAAACTTGCAACATAATTTCTTAACGAAGAACGAAATTGGTGAATGGAACTTTAGCTAGTATTTGTTATGCAATATAGCTTCTGACAGCATTTGAAAATGGGAGCTTGTAATAAGATTAAAATCGTTTTGTGTTCTTATTTCAGTGACATTTGTATGAAAAACTAGTATTATTATTAAGGTAGTATTTGTTATACAATATGTAGCTTCTGACAGCATTGGAAAATGGGAGCTTGTAATAAGATCAAAATCGTTTTGTGTTCTTAGTGCAGTGACATTTGTATGAACAACTAGTTATGTTAATCAGAGGGATGAATCGCCACATTTGCCAATAGATGTTGTTTTATTCAGTTTATCGTCATCAGTATCGTTATCTACATCATCTTCATCATCATCATGACCTGAATCATGACAGAGTAGACATGTTTGTCATCAAAACCATTGAAACTTTCATCTGATACCACATAATGATCAAATTGGACACGTAACAATTTTTGACTTCATTAATTATTTATAGAATCTGCCCTCATCACAAACGTGGGATTGAATATTTGTACAAAGTGGTAAATTTATTTTTCTTGAAAGATTTTGGAGTACAAATATTTCATAAATAAATACATGTATGAAACAAAATTTTAATGGGACTTTTGTAGGGCTTACAACAACTCTTTTTATAAGGATTTGGGCAACAATAATAGACTAACGTCAACATATCTATTCATTACTCCGAACCACTTTTGTCAACAGAGCTTGATGCAAAATTTGTTAATAAAGAACGGAATTTGTAAATCAAGCTTCGTTTAATCTTTGATCCATAATACAGCTTTGAACAAAATTTAGGAAGGGGGTCATTTATCAAGATTTTGATCATTATGTGTACTTACTTAAATGACACTTGTACGTACAACTAGATCCTGTATTGTCAAATCAGGGGACAAATCTCGGCTACCTACATTGGCTTATGTTATTCTGCTTAGTAAATCATCATGACAATGTAGACTTTTTTTGCCTCCAAAACAAGTAAAACTGTCATCTTATTCCACACGATAACTTAAGGTAGTATATTACAATTTTTGACTCCAATGTTTGGCGACTGTAATAACTGGATTGAATATGTGCAAAAAGTGTTAATCATTTTTCTTTATCGATATCGGTTATCAAATAACTATCATTAACATAATGCAGCGGATAACCTACCACAATGCACATATATATATATATATGATCGGGGAAAAAACCCGCACGTGTCAGTTACTGCATTGGTTGTCATGATACATCTGTGCGAAAATGCATAGAGGAGCCTGTCGATGTCAGGGACGCCATTGATCGAGACAATCTCCCTTTGCGTTCGTGTATATTCGTAGTAGATCTTCGAGAAAGTCACGTTATAACATTGCATCTCATTCGTAGTACACAGGACTATAGTATACACATCCAGTACTTTGTCATTGGAGAGTATGATTGTTCATTCTGATCCTGTTTTCTTATTTCGATGCAGCAACTCTTCCTGTACAGATGATAAACGAACCGAACAAGCGACGATCAGCCTCGCTTCTGTTTACAGCGTCGATAAACTTAGTTTTTCATCCTAGGACGTGGACAAAATGACTGAAAGTTTTGTTTCAATGCATTGAATTATCACGTGGTGTTTATTATTGACTGTTTACTTTATTACGTCACTGCTGACATTTACGACGAAAAATCGGCTGGTCATCGGCGCTCATCGATGTAATCAAACAGATAATGCAACATGGTAGGGCCCGTATTCACCAACCATTCTTAAGAACTTCTTGGTCTTATTCTTCAAGATTTTCTGACTGTGAAAGTAACAGAACTTCTGATTGGCTAAACCATTTGGTTAAGCTAATCAGAAGTTCTGTTGCTTTCACTCTGACAAAATTCTGAAGAATAAGACTAAGCATGATCTTAAGAATGGTTGGTGAATACGGACCCTGATCTAGTTTCAAAATTCTTTTTTTCCTTGCCATTGACAGGAACATTTACGAGCTGCACCTTTGTCGTTTAAGTCATAATAATCGCCATATTTGTTCATAGTAAAAATGAAATTTACTGTTATCTTATAAACAGGCCTTTTTACATTTGGACTTTATAGTGACTTTCAGGGCAGCATGTAATAAATTTATGGTCTTAATATAGACTTAGTTAACCGTTTACTACACAATCTCGATTATTGATGACTGTGGGGAAGATGATTTTTGCAGTCATTGTGGGAATAGGAAAATACTTCTAATCACCATTAAGTGCATGTAATACCATTACCAGTATATACACAAACCGTATTTTCTACATTATTTGTTGAACTTGTTCTGGTACGAAATCATATTTACTGGAAAAAATCTTCTGAAAGAAACATTTTGTTGATGTTTACACAATCGACTTATTGATGGTTAATGTCCATATATGTCTCATATACTGCAAAAAAAAATACGTATGTGTTGTTTGGAGCTAGAGAGTGCAACTACATTTATTTTCATGATCTACAACACGAGTTTGTGAAAAGAGTTTGTTTTGGGATTTTTTAACAAAAAAACTTTGCATCAATATTTGTTAACAGGGTTTGCAATAAGACCTTGTTTCGGTAGGGCCTTTAATACCATTTGTTCCTGTAGCTCATAACAAAACTGTAATAGGCGTCGCACCACTGCCAGACTACTTCCGGTTCGTAATAGTCAAAAGTAGTCTCATGTGAAAATTTGCAGTAGCACTTTTGTTACACTGTTCTATGGAGCTAAGAGGGCTTAGTGGTATATATAATTTACATTTGCTTCAAATTTAGGCAGTGGGGCATCACTTAGACGTGTTTTTATTGTACATTGTATATTGAGTGGACGTAAAAATATGTATCCATGAATCAAAATAAAATTTGTCTGCAGAGCTGGCAACATAGTTTGTTAATAAAGAAGGGAATTAGCAAATTGAGCGAATATTTATTACATGATCAAGCTTCAAACAAGATTTAATACGCGGGTATGAGATAAGTTTTATGTGCTCTAAGTTCAGTAAGATTTGTATACATGTACAACTAGTTTTATTAATCGGAGGGATGAATTTGCACATTGGTCTATGTTTTGTCATTTAATCAACCTTTTACCAAACAATCCCTGATTTTTTACGGCTCTAAGATAGAAGCCTTTTAAAAACATTGTGGGAAAAGGAGAAAATGCCGGTAAACAGCATTTTCTCCTTTTCCCACAATATTTTCTACCCTTTCCAAATCAAATTTCAATTTTTGATTCACATTTCAATTTTTGGGTTACGTTTATTTTGTCGGCTGCAAGTGCCGTCAATATGGATTGGTCCAAAATTTTGTCGTTTGGGAAAGGGTTAAACATCGTCAAAATTGTTGTCCTCGTCATCATCATGACCTTAATCATGACAATGTTATGATCGAAAGAAATGAAACTATTCATAAGAAGTCACATAATTATAAAATTGGACATATTACATTTTTTGACTCCATTGTTTGTTACAGAATCTGATTCCCCAAAACAGGGGGATCGGGTATTGGCACAAAGTGGTGATTCTGTTTTAAGAAGATAAATATATAAAAAAGAAAACTAAATAGCACTTTATGGGGCTTACAACAATTCTTATTTATAGGGCTTGCAGTAGCAATTAAGGACTAACGTCAACATATGTATCCATTTCTTCCAACAAAATATGTTCACAGAGCTTGTTACTACTTTTTTAATAATGAACATGAATTGTAGATTAAGCTTCTTTTAATATTTGTTACAAAATACAGCTTCCGACTAAATTTGGAAAAGGGTGAGTAATAAGATTAAGATCATCCTGTGTACTTGGTCAAGTGACGTTTGTACATGTATGTACTATAAGATCTTGTACTATCAGTCAGAGAAAAGAATAAACCTGAGCTAGCTATGTTGGCCTATACAGTTTTCTCTAGTAATTCATTATCAACATTTTTGTGCACATCATCATCATAACCTCAACCATGACGACGCAGACATTTTTTCAAACAACACAAATCAAATTGCCATATAATTCCACATGATAACTAAATTCAGCATATTACAAATTTTGACTTGAAAATTTGTTGACGCATTTTAAGCAAAACAACGGAATTGAATATTGGCACAAATTGTAAATCTATTTTTCTTGACCGATTTTATATGTTTTTCATGATTATATTACTTCCTTATTTCTTTTCTTTCTTTTTTTTTTTTTTTTTTTCAAAATAAATACAACAGGAACGAAAAAGTACAGAAATCCTTCTTTGGGATTAACATATGAGGAATGTGAAAAACTCATACCTAATAGAACAATGCATTTTGATAGAGATTTTCCATTGAAAGTATGTTTTTCATAGAGATTTTCCGGTGATAGTATGTGATATCTTTACCAGTGTATACATAGAACATATTTTATACATTATTTGTTGAACGTGCTTCGGTGCACAGTCATTTCATTAGATTAAAACTGATGAAAAAAAAAACATTTGTTAGTGTTGTTGTTGTTTACCCAATAGATGTATTGTAAATGTAATGTCCATTTGCGTTTCATATGTAGCTAAATCTGTTCTTTTATGTCTAATTACTGCGAACGACTTCATAATCACTGACAAATAAGCCATGTTCTGTGAAAAGGTCACTCAATGCATCAGCGAAACATATCGACCCAGGTCAGCCTGCGCAGTCCGTCCAGGCTAACCTTGGCCGAAGCTGTTCGCTATTGGTCAATTTGCTGTATTTCTAGGACCCAGTTCACCTCAAAACTAAGTCAGTGGTTTAAAATATGGCTATTATGGTTCTTAAGTATGTGATGACTTGCTTGATGTCATGCACCACGGCGTGCAAAATCCAACACTGTTATTTTCGGTTATTCCCTGTGGCGTACCCCTCCACATAGCAATGCATTACAACATTACGTGAAGCACGAGAAATGTAGGGTAAATTATGTCATGGATCCATCTGGTTGAGAGGTACGCGCATTTTACTTAGGTAACTAGTGTGCGGAAACAACTGTTTCCGCCTCACTTGAAGAGTAAGAATATAAAAATCAGTACTTTCACTGATCGTAACCATGAACTATCGGAAATTATTGCATAAAATGTACCTTTTCGGGCTGTTATAATCGTGTATTAAAGGGTAAAAACCTGGCGTTAGCGGGAGAAAACGTGTATTAATCAGTAAATTCTCGCGCCGTTAACGCCCGGCTTTGTACTGTCAATATCCTCGATTCGGGCCTACCTTGTAAACAACGTTTGACCTATTCAGATTTTCTCTAGACTCCGAACATCAAACTATAGGAATTAATACTATATTAGATCCTTTTCATGGCATGTCTTTGATGATATTAGTACACCACAAACAAAATTTTGCGCATGATCTCACTTAATCGAGATCTGAACAAAAATTCACCCGTGAAATGTACTCTAAACCAGCTACATACCACCCACTTTTAACCTTGATCGGTCCGCCTCGGTTGATGTTGATCGAACCCTCTGTCGTCTTTCAGGTACAGAATTTCATATCCACTCATTCATCCTAGTTGTAATCGTCCAAAAGTGTGCAAGTTTATTCCACATAAGTCCAGTTTGTATGAAAGATCAACTGAAGTGAGAATCAAAACTGGCATACAGGATTAACGGCCCTTCACTGCTCGTAACAAAAACTTCTCCGACTTCCGGTTTTGACCCATTTACGTACATTTGAAGTTTGCTTATTTGCATATCTATGGAAATCATTTTGCTATCTTTGCAAATTATCGTTGAAATACCTTTACTTTATGCAATAATGGCATTAATTCGCGTTTCTGAGGTCGTTAACATTCGCGGAGGCCCGATGAATGCTTTAACACCCTCGTGCTTCGCACTTGCGGGCAAAAGCATTTTTCGGGCCTCTGCGAAAAGTAACGACCTCAAAAACGTGAATTAACCCCATAATATCTCACCTTTATTTCTCCATAATCTACCTAAAAGCGTGAAATAAGAGAACGTTAATAAAGTGCAGTAAAAGTTGACCCTGAAATAACTTTTAAAGAGATATCTCTATAGTCATAGAGTAAAGAAATGCTTTTAGAACTTGACAGTGTTGTAATCTAGTCACCCGTGTAAACGTAGATAGAATCAAAGCGTTCAGAACGCTGAAGTGGTATGCGTGAAGGAAGCCATTGTAACTTGAAAGAAAAAGAGAAATAGTTTGAAACTCAACCTACAAAGCAGATGAATACCTTCTTTTGTGAAGGTAGAGTACTTATGACAAAGATAGAATTATTTGTGTACTGGTGGTCTCCCTTTGATCATTAGGAGGGGTCAGGAGTAACGTCCCTTGACTGTGGGATGCATGATGGATAGAGAGAAAACCATGTGAATATATCAAAAAATATAAGTTTGTACCTGGAAACTATGATTTTAAAATATCTTTTTCGTTAACATTAAGATCCTACCATCACAACCAGTTATTTCGATTCATGCCCAGTCAAATATGGCAGCGCGCATTATGGGATGACAAACTGGTTTTGGTGGACAATTGACCTTTCCGCCAATTACGATTGACAGGTCTACCAACGTCTTATCAGCCAATGAAAACGTAGTATTGGGCCTCATATAAACAAAAAAGTCTTGACACAATTTCTGGTTAGCTTGACAGGCTTGACAACAAATATAGCTCGTTATTGATGGGAGCGTGCCAAACTCGCGTTTATAGAAAGGTCAATTTTGCATCATTTAACCAATAGAAGGCTACGAGCGATTTCAGCTATTTTCTTTCAAAAATTAGTATTTCCAAGATCGATGGCCTCGCCCAGTGTATTTTAATATGCAATTCAAATTACATATCTGAGTGCTACCCCAAAACTCACTTGCCTGGAAAAATTAGTTTAATTGGGTTTATTTCCTACTGTTTTGCACGAATTACGAAACATGGTCTTCAAAATTCAATATTGAACTTATAGTGGTATTGTGTTTGACATTTACCACAAAAATCAATATAAGGTATATAGGGCAAAGAATCTGTAGGGATTTGTCTTCGATTTAAAACCGGAAACTGTGGTTATGTCTATGGCTAGCCGCCGTAGATTGAATGCATTTCCTGCCTGCCGTAATCTGTGAAATCCTGCAGCTATCAGGGTCAATATTTTGCATGAAGATACAACAGTGATTTTAGTTTCATAAAATAGATATAATCACAGCGTTGAGAACGCTGATGTGGCATTTGTCAAGGAAGCCACTGTGTGGAATTGATAATTTGAAAACAAGAGAGCCATAATGGCCCTGGATCGCTCAACTGAGTCAATAGGCGAAATTCAACTTCTGAGCAACTGTCCGGTCAATTGAGCATAAACTATGGCCTCTAGAGCGTCCACAAGAAATTTTCTGAAGTTGACCTAATTTATCACCCGACCGACCAAATTAAGAACTCATCAAAAATTGTCAAGACAAACATTCTGAATAGTTTTCGAATTTATTGAGCAATAAATGTGTCCTCTCGAGTGCCCACAATGTATTTCTTAAATTTAACCAAGTGACCTAGTTCACGACCCTAGGTGACCCAATTCCAAACTAATTCAACATCTTTATCAAGACAAACATTCTGATCAATTTCCTAATTTCCTAAAGTTGACCTAATTCATCACCCGACTGACCCAATTTAGAACTCATTAAAAAAAATTATCAAGACAAACATTCTGAAAAGTTTTCAAGTCAATTGAACAAGAAATGTAGCATCTAGACTGCCCACTGAAATTGTTATAATTTGATCTTGTAACCTAGATTATGATCCCAGGTTACCCAGTTTTGAATTCATCCTAGATTTTATCAAGGCAAACATTCTAATTAATTTTCATGTCAAGTGAGCAAAAAATGTCTCCTCTAGAGTGCCCACAAGGTATTACTTCAATTTGACCTTGAGACCTAGTTTATGACCCAAGGTGATCCAATATTAAACTGAGTAAACATGTTGTGCTCAGGTGGGCTAACAAGATTTGAACAGGTTCACTACATACCAAATAACAAAGTTTTATGCATTCCAGTTGTAGAAAAGAAGACCTTCTTTGTTCGAACTTGTGATCCCCGGGTCGGGGCCAGTTTGACGATAGCGACATCATTTGAACGAACTTGGTATAGGTCCACTAGGAAATGCTTTGTACTAAGTATAAAGGCTCAACACCTTCCAGTTTAAGAGAAGGAGAATTTCAGAGTTTTCCTTCTTTGTTCCTATGTTTCAACTTGTGAACCCTGGGACCGGGCCAGTTTTGACCCAGAAGCATCACATGAACAAAATTGGTAGAGATCCTCTAGAGGATGCTAGATGCCAAATGTCAAAGCTCTACGCCTTCAATTTTCAGAGATGAAGAATTTCAAAGTTTTCCTTTTTCATTCCTTTGTTCGAACCCTTGACCCCCAGGCGGTGGCCAGCTTTGACCCCATCATATGAATAAACTTGGTAGAGGTCCACTAGGAGATGCTACATAACAAATATCAAAGCTCTATGCCTTCTAGTTTCAGCAAAGAATTTCAAAGAGTTTGCTATGTTTTCCTTTCTGTTGCTATGGTAACCAGAGTTAAGGGTAGAATTCAATCTCTTGAACAACTTTGGTAGAACTTCGCCAAAGGAACATCCCTGTCAAGTTTCATCAAGATTGGCCCAGGGGTCTAGGAAGAGAAGTTGTTCAAAGGAATTCTGCACAGACGGGCAGATGTAGCCGGACAATGACCGATCACAATTCCTCACCAAGTGCCAAGGTGAGCCAAAAAAAAGGGAGAAACATTGTTTGAATATTAACTTGAAAATCAACCTCCTAAGCAAATTAATATGTATCTTTGGTTAAAGGGAGATTACTGGTGCCTAAGTTTGCATCACTTGTGTATTGATGGTATCCCTTTGATCTTTCAAGAGGAGTCAGGAGTAACGTCCCTTAACGGAAGGATGCATGATGGGTAGATAGAGAAGCCATGTACATACATTGAATTCAATTAATTTTATACCTAGATACTATGATTTTGAGATGTCTTTAGCCGCCAGGGTCTAATTTCCTAAAACAACAATTAAGTTTTCTACCTGAAAATATTCATGCACAATCTAATGATTAGCGTGCAATCATGGGACGAATAAGCCCAGTGACGAACTGGTTTTTAGAACGAACAACCCCGGAAACAAAGTGGATAGAAGACAAGTTTTGTGCATATCATTCGGCCATTATGAAGAGATGAAGCTATTTTCAATCAAAAAGAAGTATTTCAACGATGGTGGCCTCTTGCTTTTTATTTCTATACGCCATTTCCAATTATATATCTGAGTGCGTTGGGGGAAAAAAAAAACATTTGTCTAGAAATAATTAGTTTAATTGGGTTTATTTCCATCGGTTTTGCACACAATACCATACATGATCTTCAGAATTCAATTTCGAACATTTTTATTGATCTCATAGTGGCTTTGTCTTCGACAAATGCCACAAAAACGGTTAAGAACTGTGTAAAAACGATTGAAGATTTATCTTTATATTTGTGGTTGGTCAGAATTTCACACAATTTAGTCTTTTTTGTAGATCTAAGACCAAAGTTAATATTACATGCAGTCTGATTTAATATAGCCAATACATACTCTCCGCAAAAGCAAGTCTATTAATATTTTTCTAGTGGATTTAATTCTATACTCATAACCAGACGACAATAATTTAGGTTTGTCCAAATCGAAAGCATTTGTAAACGACAAAATAAAAGTGACGAAAATTTGAAATTTGTTTTTTGAAGAGTGTGAAACATTATGGGAAAAGGAGGAAATGCTGGTTACAAACATTTTCTCCGTTTCCCACAATGTTTTCTGAAGTTTTCTTTCTAGGGTCGTCAAAAGCAGGAATTGTGTAGCAATGGGTTAACCAGCTAACACAATTTTGGACTTAGCCAAATTCAGAGTAATTGTAAACGACATTATGTATATGGATCATTCTATGAGATTTTACGGGTACGTTTAGAAGGGAAAGGGAAAGAAAACTCGTAGGAAAATGGAGAAAATGGTGGTAACCAGAAGTTTTCAGAGGTTCTCTTTCTCCTAGTCGTAAAAGTGCCTGATTGGTTCAGGGTAAAATAGTTAATTCTTTGTTGATTGCGTATCGTCAGTATAGATTTACAGATATTCTAGTCAGGCATTGAAAGACAAACCTCGATCTACCATTATCTAGAGTGCCATATAAATCCTGCAGATACTCTTAGCAAAAGGAGAAAAAAAATAGAAAAGATAGAAATAATTGCAGTTAACCCTTTCCCAAACAAGCCGTTGTTTTCACGAGTCTGCAGAGTAAGTCTTTTAAAAACACTGTGGGAAAAGGAGAAATTGCTCCTTTTCCCACAGTGTTTTCTACCCATTTAGAGAACTTTCTGCCATTTTTATCAAATCTGAAATTGTCGTCTGCAAACTCTTTGAGTTTGGAAGAGTCTAAAGTTATCGTTTGGGAAAGGGTTAACAAAATCAAAGCATATCAGACAGTTTTATGCAGTCTGGTTTTCGTCTGCAACTAAAACAACAAATGTAGAGAACAGCACTTACAGTCTACGGCCTCTTACTCGTTGTGTAACATTGACGTTTTCGAAATGGCTTTTCGGCGAATCTCGGCGGCTTCCGTCCTATGATACAAGCATTAGGAGCCATAGAACTTGCCATTTTAACAACTCGGGGACAGAAGGTTTTAGAAATTTTGAAAGCTTTGTTATAGAGCAGAAAATGCTTGTGAACAGCTTTTATTCTTTTCTTCTCGTTTCCACAATGTTTTCTATCCCGTCAAAGAGATATCCCAACATCTGAGTTGCCGTTCGTCTGCAATGCTTTCAGTTCCGTAAGAATATGATTTAATTAAAGTATAAACCAAGAAAATTTTGATGCATAACATCAATGGCGCCACAAATCAGTTGGTTCTGAAAAATGGCACATTACAGCATTTCAAATTGTCCAATGTAAATTTATGCAATAAATCGGTGAGAAATGAACCGAGAAGCCCTAAACAATCGTTACAATCCAACTAAAAACTTAATGACCAAAGTGAGTACGAAATGACAAAAAAATATAGGTTGGTACGAAATGACCAAAACTGTATGAAATGGCCTAGGTACGACATGATCTTATTACGAAATGACTGAAAGCCGAGTAAACAATATGGCTGCTTCCATAGGTACTTTTTCAAAAGCGAATAAAGATAAAGTGCCGCCGCTCATGTGGCGCCACAATGAATGCAGGTGTCACACTCTCCCAAAATACAGCTAAGATGACACTCGATGAAGAAAATAGTCAAACTCAATCCTGATCTACATTTAAAGGTTGCACAATACTGATTGGCCAAACGATTTGGTTTAAGCCAATCAGCAGTTGTGTTACTCTCAAGTATAGAAAATCTTGGAGAATAAACCTGATATGGAATATTCTTAGCAATGGTTGACATTACGGGTCCTATGTGCCATTTCCAGGACAGTATGACACCACCGTATCAAAATGGCCACCGGGTTCTTGTCACTTGATAATTGATCTCTCGGAACCTCATTACGACAGGGATCAATCTTCTAACATCCCCTGAATAAACTTTGTAACTCATTTATCCACTGACCTTGATAATAATTGGGTCTCTCTTTAGGAGGGATGCGAGGAAATATGTTGGAAAGAGTATCGGGTCAAGTACAAGATACGGATATCACGTACCATGTACGTTGGCTTACCTGACAGCTGAAATACGATAAAAAATGACAGTAACGTCGTAACTCTTTACCATAATTTCCTGGTTTTTAAGACCCATGAGTTTGAAGTCCTTTGAAAATATTGTGGGAAAAGGAGAAAATGCTTGTAACCAGCATTTTCTCCTTTTCCCACAATGTTTTCTATCCTGCTGGAAACGAATTTTAAATTTTTGAGTTCCGCTTATTTTGTCGTCTGCATGTGCTTTCAATTTGAAACAGTCTAAAAATTTTTCGTTTGGTAAAGAGTTGACTAAACATTCTCTGATTTAAACAAACCCGTGAAGAACAGGTTTTTAAATCATTGAAGGAAAATGAGAAACCATAATTTTCTCCTTTTTTAGCATTGCATTTCCCCCCATCCTCGGATACCCCGGGGTCTCCCTATTTGCTACGCTACATCGATCGATGTAGCGTAGCAAATAGGGAGACCCTGGGGTATCCGAGGATGATTTCCCCCACCCTCCACCATTTAGTTCTTTTTTGTTTTATTTTTCTAAATGTCGATTTCTAAAAATTTTGTCTTTTTGGTAACTTTCACCAGACAGACGGCAAAATTACAACTCCATATTGAAATCATTTGCAGACGTCAGTTTCAATTAGCTCGTATATAACCGGTTTTCTCTTTTAAAGGGAAAGGAAAGGTTATTGGAGAAGGAAAGAACTGAAAAAATGAATTCTTTTCCCCTTTTCTCACAGTGGTTTTAAATGCCTTCGCCTCAGAACATGAGATCGTTTAGCGAAGCAATGAACACTATACAAACAAGTAAACACTCATAGTTCCCAGTTCCTGGATCATCTCAACTAGTTTGTTTAATCAAAGCACTGCCAGTACAGAGAGAACCAAAGGTTTTATTTAACTCTTGTAGTATCAGTCGCCCTTTAACTCATTACCAACTAACAATATTTTAGGCCTGTCCAAATCGAAAGCATTTGCTGACAACAAAATGAAAGTGACTGAAAATTTGAAATTTGTTTTGTGAAGGGTAGAAAACATTGTGGGAAAAGGAGAAAATGCTGGTAACCAGCATTTTCTCCTTTTCCCACAATGTTTTCTAAAGGCTTCTTTCTCAGGGTCGTCAAAAGTAGGGATTGTGTGGTAATGGTTAAAATAGCTTTTTGCGAGGTTTAGGTCAAAATCAGACCATAGGGAATATCGATTCTAATCTTGTATCTTCGCCGTAGACTTCCTAAACGCTTCAGCGGGAGGTAAGGGCGGGGTAGAATCGTTATATTTTGTGTAAGGAAAGTCGCTAGAACGTGACTTTTACTCTAAATCGGGAAGAAAAATGCAGAAAAAACTAGGGTCTAGTTCGACACGAACCAACTATTCTCAAAGCTAAAGTCAGTGACTCTACCAACAGAGTCAATGGTGCAAATTAGTTTTTATCCCTGGTAAAGTATTTCTCGCTCCTTTTTTTGCAATAACGGCTGTACTAAAAACAAATGAAATTTTACAATTACGAAAAATCTGTAATTCCCTGTGTTCCCTATATGTATCAAAATCTTTTTTTTTTCTTCTCAATTTTAAAAGCATTTTTGGAAGCGAAAGAAAATTAGCATTTTTTAGAACAGAAAAAATAATTTAAAAAAAAACTTGCGGAAAGAAATCGTGTGCAATGTCTGTTTAAAACAAAGTACAAAAACAAAAATGCAACATTATCGACGTTGTTCCAGATAACATTTTTCTCCGGTCATAAACCCCAGTTCATGGTTATTAAATTCCACCAATGGCGCCAAGAATCTAGATGTTAATGGCGGAAGTATATTTTGTGGCGGTAAAGCGCCCACTTCTTCTGGGTGAGCACAGTGAGTGACAATGTCTGAATGCGCCAACCGAAAATATTAGATTCTGTCTGTAGTTAACAAATAGATGCCTTAACCTGTTATCAAACAAACCCATCGAAGTTTTACAGTCCTAAAGAGAGGGGGGCTTGTGAAAACATTTCGGGAAAAGGTGAAAACGATGGGGGCAGTTTCGTACTATTACAGGCACACTTCAACTTATTTTTACATTGGTACATGCTTTAAAATTGACGTCTGGTAAGGAAAAAGGCAGGCACTTTCTTCATGTCCTGTAACTGCTGAACTTTTTTTCCCAAACAACAAAATTTTAGACTGGTCCAAATGGAAAGAACTTTCAGACAACACATTACACGTAACTCAAGAATTGAAATTTGTTTCCAGCAGGGTAAAAAAAAAACATTGTGGGAAAATGAAAAGATGGGGTTACCAGCATCTTTTTCTTTTCCCACAATGTTTTTCAAAGCTTCTATTTCAAGGCTGTAAAAACCAGGGATTATTTGGTTAATAGTTAACAAACTACCAAACTACAAGTATCTAGACTTGTCCAACGTGAAAATATTTACAACTGACAAATAAACTGTGGTCCAATGTGGAAATTTGTCTAAAAAAGGTAGAAAACATTGTGCGAAAAGGAGTTAACGCTGGTTATCAGCATTATCTCTTTTTACTGCAATGCTTTTTTCAAAAAACTTCTTGCGAACTTTCATGTTCGAACCAATGGCGGACAAGATCCTCGTTTTTTTGAGGTTTAAAGGTGGATTTTTAGAATATTTACATCTTACCAAATTAAAAAATATATATATCACTGAAATTCATATGAAAAAGTAATACAAATCATCAATAATTAAGGTTCATAAAATTACAAAAAACAAAATCTTTGAGGGTGTTCCCTTAAAAGACTACGTAGCCTCTTAAGGTATTTTTAGATTTCGTGCGAAAAGTCAGTAAAGCATTTTGGGAATGTCAAGTGACTGGCACGTGACTCATAACGGTTAAATTCCATTACATAGCAAACATGTAATAATTATTTTCCATAATGCTTCTTCGGACGCTATGTTTGAAACTTCGTCTGTGTATTCCTGGATGTAAATGAGCGAATTCATCATCTAAAAATAGAACGTGTCTCCCGTTGGTGTCAACCTGGGCCATAGTAAATCTCAAATTTCTCGTGTTGTCGGATGGTTTTCGACTACTGGGGTTTTATGAATGAAAATTAAAAGGCTTTGGGATTATAAGGATGATTTTTTTTTTCATTTTTGCAAAATTTTCATCCCAGAATCTGAAGGGCCACCTGTAAAAGATCAATTCCATAACCACAGAGCTAAAAATATAAATGCCATACACAGTTGTTACGTATTGTATCTACATCGGGACGAATCCAAGCATAAAGGAGTGGCCTCCCATAACAGGCTTCTCCCTCAAGGTCGTTATAACTCTGAATTATGTAGTTAAGGGTTAAGTGTTGTTTTTATAGAGATGCAGTTGTATTCAGACTGATGAGTATTCGATTGACATACCTTTTTACATTGGGTGCATTCTTTAAACTTACAGGTCAAATCCTAAAATATTTTGACCATGCTGTTTATTTTTCTCCTTTAATCAGCTGCAAATGATGTCAGTAAAACATGTGCCCGTCATTTTTCATAAATACCTGCCCGTCGTTTTTCATATAAACCAGCCTGTTATACACCATAAACCACGACCGAATTGTCACGCTGATATACCGCCCTAAAATTCTATACGGCTTACTTCCCCTGATTGATGTATCTCCCGTGCTCGTGTGACGTCATTGTCGATATAGTCTGTGTACCGTTAGTAGACATAAAATAAAGAAACAAAGTAATTATAATATGAAATAAAGAAAAATAACGAAAAGCGGGCTTATCATCGCGTACTTTCATGCATATTGTGTACAGAGGTATATCCAAGTACATCATTGCAGTTGAATGCACGATGTCGAGGTGGTTGTTTTTGTAGAAAGAGATAAAACGTCAATGCTCATTGTGAGTATTTCCTCCATTTCTTACCGTGTTCTAATAAATTCTAATTTCCCCCTGGTCACACTTCTAAGGAAAACAAAATTTTACTTGAAACATTTTAACTGTTTTGACAACTCAGTCATGAAGTTTCTTTTTTTCCCGGTTATGAAAGCAGATTTCCACAGCCTCTGAAAATGACTGATCATAGATAAGTAACACATAGGGGGCCGTGTAGATCCAAGATCAGACTGTATATCTTGTATAATCTGATCTTTTGGTGTGTCGTATGCAAAAGCATCTTAAGTTTTTTGCTGCCCCATGCGAAACGACTTTTTTGACATTAGGAAAGGAAAGAAGAGACTAGCTACGGGCTACCATTATCTCTTTCTCTCTGGTTTCATTACAGCCGTTATAGTAGTGTATTATGAGATTATGATGAAATTATGAGATTATTATAAGATTATGACGTTATTTAACATGCTTGGGTACAATACTGAATTCTATTGGATGAGTACACTGCAGAACCAGTCTATATTTTGGACGAGATGACAGCCTCGTCCAAAATACAGACTGGTTCTGCAGTGTACGAAGCATGTTAAATGACCTCTTTATTTCACACTTCCGTATTGACTTTAAAGTAAAAGACAAGTATATGGTCATTTTAATTTGAATGATTAAAAAAAAGAAGAAATCAAAACATATCAAAGGAAGGTTTTGAAGTTTTTTTTTTTACAACGGATTTCGGAGACTACTCTTCCGGTCCAATATCGATATTCGAGACTCTAACCTCGTTTTGAAAAATCCGTATTGGACTCTTGCCTCGTTCTGAAAAATCCGTATTGGGCTCTAGACTCGTTGTGACAAATCGTATTGGACTCCACAGCGTCTAATATAGGCTGAGATATTCTGTATTCACGTGGTAGTATCAAAGCGATTTCATTGGACGTTAAATTGTAGATGTGAAATAAAGGTAAATATTGCACCATGATCTGGGTCCGTATTCACCAACCATTCTTAAGAATAGTCTAAGTCTTATTCTTCAGAATTTTGTAAGTGTGAAAGTAACAGAACTTTTGTTTGGCTAAACCATTTGGTTTAGCCAATCAAAAGTTCTGTTACTTTCACAGTCAGACAGTCTTGAAGATTAAGACAAAGAACGTTCTTAAGAATGGTTGGTGAATACGGACCCTAATTTTTGTCGGGATCGACCAGTTTGTGGTTGGTAATGTGTCCCATATACTTACTTCTGCTTCAACACAGTAACAGATGAAGTCTTCTTCCAGACGACAAAATTTAGTAAGGAATTAGATCTTGGTGTAGAGAAAATAAAAAACAGACAAATTAGTCGCTTCGAAAGGCATGTCTGAACATATTAGCGTAAAAGACCAGTTTTTACAATATAAATCAACAGATGATATTTGTTTTTTTCGGTGTAAGGTCAAAATTTATTTCACCGGGTGAACGTCATTGGTAATATTTTCACGAATGGCGCAGCCACGAATGAAAATATTGACGATGATGTTCACGAGATGAGATAAATTGCGATATTTCACGAAAAGAAAAAACGTCTATTTATTTCATGGTTCTATTCCCTTTTTAGGGGGGGGGGACGTACTTAAAAAACCCAATTTAGTTCTTTCCGGTAATTCCCCGTGGCGTACCCCCATTTGCAACGCATTACTATATTACGTAAAGCGCAAGAAAGGTAAGGTAAAACTAAATACATGTACGTCATATTTTCAACAGGTTTAGTGGCACTCGAATTTTACCTTCATAACTAGCGCGCGGGCATTACTGGTTTCGGCCTTTAATTAACTCTTTACCAAACGATAATATTTTAGGCTTGTCCAAATCGAAAGCATTTGCAGACGACAAAATAAAAGTGACTGAAAATTTTAAATTTGTTTTGTGAAGGGTAAAAAACATTGTGGCAAAAGGAGAAAATGCTGGTTACCAGCATTTTCTCCTTTTCCCACAATGTTTTATAAAGACTTCTTTCTCAAGGGTCGTCAAAAGTAGGAATTGTGTGGTAATGGGTGAAAGCGTTCGAAAATAAAATCGGTATTTTTCACTGGTCGTAATATATTCCACCGGTATTTCTCGATTATTTACTGGAAAGCATGAAATAAACAGGGCTGGGTTTTTTTTTTCAGACTTCGCTTCATTGATATAGATCGATATCGTTCTTCCTCAGTCTTGCATGGGTACACGATGACGAAATAATGCATTTCCCAAGTTTGTATACGGTCGTAGACGCGATTGTCATTTTGTGCCCAGTCAAGACACTAAATACAAAAGAAGCGTCTAGGATATATTGCTTAATAAAAACACAATAAACTCCGCGTAAAATGGCTTCAAGTCATTTAGTTGTCAGTTCATTTATCAAAGTAACGTTTGATCCGAATGAGGCTCCGCTTGCAAAATCTCATCGATTCCACAATGAACATTTCTTGTCTTCTGTCTGGCTACTGCGAACCTGACGTGATTGCGGAAAGACTTTGAGGCGGAGATGTGCAATATAGGGGTCATTGCAAAATATGTATAGAAACAAAATTGAAACAGGTTTTGTAGTAATAAATCCCGAATGTGGGTGTCGCCATTTACATGCCCGTTGATCACGTGCAGCACAAATTTCGACAAACATCCGGGACCAACCAGTACAATAAAGCCAATGGACTCAGCACAGATAACTCGCAGAGCATCCCGCGAACATCTCATCAGAGGTCCCGATTTTCGACGACATCGATAGATCAATCCAGTCTTCATAATGATAACAAGAATATCAAACACAACCGATCCCATAAACGGGATGAACAGCAAGAACAGTACGTCGAATACATTTAAAACTTTCATGGCTTCTGTATTTGTTTGTAAAACCGTACAGTAACTTCTGCCATTGATATCCAGAACTCCATAGGTCCATGTCTTGTACAAATAAACGATAAATGAGAAAACAGACACTGTCACCGCAACGATCTTCCCGTGTCCCTTTCCAACGGCGAATTTATTGACAATACCTACAAAGGGTTGCATTACCAATATGACAGCCGTTGTGACAGTCAACCAAAGGGATAGAAATGGAAAATAATAACTCGTAAATATAACTATAGGACAAATCCCTGGTACAGCATAAACTTGTAGTCCAAAATCGTTTAGCCAAAGCAGTGATAAAGTTGACAGGAAACCTATATCAGCTATCGACACTCCAAGGAACAACTGGGTAAAGAACCTTCGGTACAGTTTGGTTTTGGTAAAAACAATGCAGGAAAAGATGTGTAAAGATAGACCCGTAGTAATTAAAACAGGTACGTAATACATATCGAGATTCTGGGAAACTTTAACCAGCAAGGATATATCGTGACCTTGACCCCTCGTCTCCACTGTTTTCTCACTGGACATATTTGTTTCCTTGGCGCTGTCAAGTGATAGATGGGCGACCCACAGTGGTGTCATTCTGAGTCCTCAAAATGGAGAGGGCTGCCTGGAAAAAAAAACCAAAAATCCAGTGAAATCATGATTTAAATTCAAGTATGATATACTAGTTAGTAGCAGGCTAATTTGAAGTCATGTTAGGAACGCACTATTGTCTAGACCCTTTACAAGACAATCCCGACTCTTACGAGGACATTGCAGAAGAGGGCAATTGAAAACATTGTGAGAAAAGGAGAAAATGCTGGTAACCAGCATTTTCTCCTTTTCTCACAATGTTTTGTTAGTCTTCCCAATACTAATTCTAATTTTTGAGTCATTTATTTTATCCTCTACAAATGCTTTCAATTTGGATTAGTCTAAAATTCTGTTGTTTAGTAGACCTTAAGGGTTAACTCATTATACCAATATATACAATATTTTAGGCTTGTCCAAAATAAAAACATTTTCAGACGACATAATGAAAGTGACTGAAAATTTGTAATTTGTATATTTAAGATCAAAAACATTGTGGGAAAAGGAGAAAATATTGGTTACCAGCATTTTCTCCTTTTCCCACAATGTTTTTCTGAAGACGTCTTTCTCAGGGACGTCAAAAGTAGGAACTGTGTTGTAATGAGTAAAGCAAACGGAGTTGCAGCAATTCAAGGAATGTTGACATTCATGAACAGTTCTAAACTGCAAGTTTCTGGTAATACTCCATGATTCTCTTTTTTAATTTCAAAGTCATACAGTTTCTGATTTGACCGATGATTGAAGGGCATACTTGCAAATCAATTCGAAAAGTACAACGGTTTATTTTTTAACTCATTACCAAACGACAAAATTTTAGGTTTGTCCAAAATGAAAGAATTTGCAGACGACAAAATAAAAGTGACTAAAAATTTGAAATTTGTTTTGTGAAGGGTAGAAAACATTATGGGAAAAGGAGAAAATGCTGGTTACCAGCATTTTCTCCTTTCCCCACAATGTTTTATAAAGACTTCTTTCTCAGGGTCGTCAAAAGTAGGGATTGTGTGGTAATGGGTTAAGCTGACTAAACTCTACGTTACGACAAAAAAATGGACTCGTTCAAGTTGAAAGCATTTGCAGATGATAATCTAAAGGTAGGTCAAATAAACAAAATTCGCTAAAATGGTAAGTAAGTAGGCCTATTGTAAATGACGGAGAAAATACTTTTTACCAATTTTTTCTCCTGTTCCAACAATGTTTTCAAAAGATTTTTAGCTCAGGGTCGTCAAAACTCGGGATCATGTGGTAAAAGGTTAAAACTAAAAATGTCCGTTACATTTAAACGCAGTCCGTAGGTTAACCAATTAAAGAAGAGCTGTTAGATCACGTGACGGGAAGCTATATTGTCACGTAGATCATGCTGTGTCCAAATGGGAGCGGTCTGCCAGGCATTGTGATTCCGCTGAGATGGAAGGAAGAATAATGCTTTGTCTCGTATTGACGGTCTTTGATTAACCCTTCTATCGTTCTTGATAAAATAAATTGTTGTTGTTGTTTTTTTTTCGGAAGGTGTAGATAAAGATCAGACTGCACAGAACGTGCAGTCTGATCTTGGATCTACACCGTCCGACACCTGGTGAGAGAGAGAGAGAGAGAGAGAGAGAGAGAGAGAGAGATGAATACTTGTTTTGCATTAAACTTTATATGAAGCTGCGCAAATGTATTTGTACTGGGAAAGATATTGGGAGATTTATTCGCCATTGATAAAAATCAAAGAACTGAAATTACCAATTTATTTTTTCAACACAGACTCTCTCTCTCTCTCTCTCTCTCTCTCTCTCTCTCTCTCTCTCTCTCTCTCTCTGCACTGGTGATTCGGTTTTTAAAGTACATACCAATCTTTCGTTCTAAAAAAAAACGGTTACAAAATGCTATAATGAGAGGTTTACATTTCAAGGCGCAAGGATATTTTCTTGATGGCGATGCGTCCTTTATTTCCGCCAGAGCTCCTTTTTAATGGTAGGTAATTTCAACAAACGGAAATTTCGTTCACCGTTTTTTTCATGCGTTAAATTCTGTATTTCGACATTTTAAGAATAAACAGAGAGATTAGAGTGCGATAATCACTGAGAGTCAATTAGAAAAGTGTTGCAGTTATTTTATAACATCAAAATGAATGAGTGCATATCTTTACAATGTAATTCGTCTCAACTATTTTAGTCGTATATGTAAATGTAGGTTTTTTTTTTTTTTTTTTTTGTGCAGGCGGCATAGATCAAGATCAGACCTCACAGAATATTGTCTGATCTTGCCCAAGACTGCCCGCTTGTTGTCAGGAGTTCCCGGAAATGGAAAGATTATTCATAGTGTCAGCAAACTGTGATTCTTAAACCCGTCGAAAAAGATGGACTTGGTAAATCGTTAGTGTACCATTTAGAGATGTGTCTAAACTCGTTCTCAGCCAGCTTTTCGTCTTGTGGTATTTGTCTAATACAATACAACTATGAGTTCAATATTGAATTTTGAACACGAAGTATCGTATTTTGTGCAAAGCCGAAGGAAATAAACCCAATCAAACTCAATTTTCTCCTGCAAATGAATTGTTCGGTAGCACTCAGATATGTAGTTGGAAATGGCATTTTGGTCGAGGCCATCTATCGTGGAAATATTAATTTTTTATTCAAATTAGCTTCACTCGCTCATAGCCTTCTATTTGCGCAATGATACAAAATTTGTCTACCGATCGCTTGATCCTTTTTCGTTCCAAAACGAGTTCGTTCCATGCCCTGTTTATCCGATGATTGCGCGGTACTCCATTTGATTGGGCATGAATATTTATAGATCTAAATGATTGATTGTAAGGTGGTGAATTAAATGTTTCAAAATCATAGTTTTCAAGTACAAACTTTATTTTATTCAATATATTCACATGGTTACTCTCTCTATCCATCATTCATCCTATTGTAAAGAGACATTACTCCTGGCTCCTCCTGATGATTAAAGGGAAGCATCAATGCACAAATGTGCCTAATTTTATCATGAGTTCTCTCACTTCAACTAAAAAGGTATTCATTTGCATAATAGGTTGACTTTTAAGCAAATAGTTGAATAGTTATTATCTGTTTTGAATTATTGATTCCACACAATGGCTTTCTTGACAAATACTACATCAGCGTTCTCAACGCTTTGATTTTATGTGTAATGGTAGACAGTTCCTTCATGCATGGCTTCGTCCTGATGTAACTGCAATACCTAACATCTGCGTTGTGGAGAAATATTTTTGGCTCGGTGGTTATGGTATCGGTCTTAAAAAGCTCGATAAACGAGGATATTTGTCGGCATAGGTTCGAAGCCTGCCTAATGGGGTTTGTATTTCAGCTATGCGTCATTATCTCCCGCTAGATGGCATTTTATAAATACTCATCTATCTGATTAGGGCATCCTGGGTACAGAACCGAACCACTTTCCTACGCGGCAACCGTTACTTTGAATTTCAAACTAAAATAAATGTTTACTCAATATAACGCTACCTGGTGCAATTCACTCAGCTATGATCAGCAGTTTAGAGAAATCTGGAGCAGGTCTCATTTCTCCTCAAACGTATTAATAAAAGCTATTTTCTACATTGCTACTTTATACAGCGTAATATTACAGTCAGCCCGCTTTCGGGGCTAGTGATGCCTCATATAAGACGAATCTTCGAAGAATATGACATGCGCAGACAACGGTTATGCGTTTGTTGCGAACTTGCATGTTCGTAAGATATGAAACTATCGCCATCCTTGTGTCTTTATGCTGAGTGCTGCCCCTGACGGCTGCAGGGTTGACTGATTTAAGTCTTAACCCTTTGGCTGCTAAGCGCGACTCACAGACGTTTTGCGGACAGCGTAGATCAAGATCAGACTGCACAGAACGTCCAGTCTGATCTTAAATCTATGCTGTCCGATTCGGAGATTTTATTCCCCAAAACATACCTTTGAAATAAAAAAAAATCGGGTTTTTACTATCGAATTGAAAATTCTATTTTAGTTACTTAGCAGGATAAGGGTTAACCCATTACCACAATGCCTACTTTTGACGCCTCTGAGAAAGAAGCCTTTTGAAAACATTGTGGGAAAAGGAGAAAATGCTGGTAACCAGCATTTTCTCCTTTTCCCACAGTGTTTTCTACCCTTCCCAGAACAAATTCAATTTTTCAGTCACTTTTATTTTGTCGTCTGCAAATGCTTTCAATTTGGACCAGTCTAAAATTTTCTCGTGTGGTAAAGAGTTAAGCTGCTAAACGCGACTCAAGGACCGTTTGTCGACAATCTAGATTAAGATCAGACTGCAGAGAACTTGCAGATTGATCTTGGATCTACACTGTCCAGTGTGGAGATATTTTACCTCAGAAGTACATGTAAAATAGCAATTTCGTTTGTGTGTTTTTTTTTGTTTTATTCTGTTTTTTTCATTTTATCATAAGCAGGTTAACTCTTTACCACACGAAAATTTATAGACTGGTCCAAATTGAAAGCATTTGCAGACAACAAAATAAAGGTGACTGAAAAATTGAAATTTGTTCTGGGAAAGGTAGAAAACACTGTGGGAAAAGGAGAAAATGCTGGTTACCAGCATTTTCTCCTTTTCCTACAGTGTTTTCAAAAGGTTTCTTTCTCAGGTGGGTCAAAAGTAGGGATTGTGTGGTAATGGGTTAAGGGTTACTTTACGTACCTTTCTCTGTACCTTAAAGAGGAGAAAGAAGAAGACGAAAGTATGGAGAAAATGCTACTGCTGATGACGCTTGTGAAAATACTGATGACGAAAATGATGATGATGTTGATGATGATGATGATGATGATGATGATGATGTGACACACGGGAAAAAAAACCAACTATTGGTTTCTTATGATATTACCAACAAAAGATGTACTCGGAGAGAGATAATGGGTATTGTGCGGAGAGAAAGACTGCATGGTGTGAGCGCGAAATTTTCCAGAAATAGCCCCATGTAATTAGTCCTTATTATTCCGATCCACGCGAAAGAAAAATTGTCTTTTGTCGCAAAGCTGTTGATTGTCTTCCCATCGGCCGGTCTGTCTTGACCGATATTTGTTGTTGTTGTGGTTGTTGTTTAACTCATTACCAAACGACAATATGTTAGGCTTGTCCAAACCGAAAGCATTTGCAGACGACAAAATAAAAGTGACCGAAAATTTGAAATTTGTTTTGTGAAGAGTAGAAAACATTGTCGGAAAAAGGAGAAAATGCTGGTTACCAGTATTTTCTCCTTTTCCCACAATGTTTTCTAAAGGCTTCTTTCTCAGGTCCGTCAAAAATAGGGATTGTGTGGTAATGGGTTCAAAAGCTTAACCCTTTCTCATGCGACTAATTTTCGAAACTTTTAAATTCAAAAGATCTGCAGATGACATGTTCAAAATTAGTACAGATGAGCTTAAAGGCTCTTTTATAGGATAGAAAACGTTGTGGAAACAATGAGAAAAATGCTGTTTTCCAGCATTTTCTCCTTTTCCCGGAATGTTTTCAAAAGCTTTCTTTCTCGGGGTCGTTAAAAGTCGGGATTGTGTGGTCAAGAGTTAATCCTCCTGTAAACGATTCTTTTGTCCCGTCTTACAGCTGATTGAGAATTAAGAATTTTACGGCAAATGCAGAAGTTGCTTTAAGTCCCGTTTGCCACAAAGATTTCACAAATACAGTGTGTTTACAAAACCTTGGTATGTGTTAAATAAGAAACAAAATTATTTTCGAACTGCTAAGATAATGTTTCATGGATTAATCCTTATTCGCTAAATAGCTTTAATGAAACTTTCGAGCCAACATTGAATTCCTGAAATTGGCTATTTCAAAGTTATGTTTGGAAAAAAAAAATCTTTACAAGATCAGACTGCACGTTCTTTGAAGACTGATCTTGATCTACACTGTCTTCAACAGACCATTTAGTCACACCTAAGACCCAAAGGCCAAAGATGATAATGAAATAGAGGTGTACTGGATTATACTGTACACTTTTAGATTCAAATCAAAGGCCTGAAAGTCCTGAAAAGTGCAGAAAGTCAAATTGATGGCATTACTTATGATATGTGAGAATTAAAAATAAGCTTTTCATCAAATCTCATGGATATCTATATATGTGTTAAAAAATTTGGTGGAATTTTTTTATAACAATAACCAATAAACTGAGAAAAGTAACTTATTGCTACAAGCCAACACTTTCTTCCCACCGTGTTTACCAAAGCTGTTAAAAGCACACCAATAGATAGTCTTTCCTATATAGAAATGGGAGGGTGGTAGAGACAGAGATACTTTTATCAGGGAAATTTGTCCAAGGACAGTAAGTAAAAACATAAGCTTTTTATCAAATGTAAGACATCTGTATGTTAAAAGATTTGATGGAACAAGCCATGACAAAGAAAATCATTCTAATAATATTAAACAAAGAAATGAGGAAAATGACTGCTTACTACAAGCCAGTACTCCTTTTTTCCACCGTGTTTAACAAATCTGTCAACAGCAGAAGTCTAGATAGTCTTTCCTAACTGGAAATGGGAGGGTTGGAGAGATAGATATTTATGAGGAAAAATTGTCCAAAGACAGTCAGTACCACAGAGATTGGACTCTCTCATCTTAGCATATCTAAGGACATACGGTAACATTCTGCTGTTTTCACGTGTAAACGGACTATTCTAGAGTTCGGACAGTAGTGATTGTTCGGTCTGATCTTACTCCTTAAACCAAAAAGATTTGAACATTTCATATTTAAAAGGGGACACTTATACTGCCATGCTATTGATTAACTTTTCATGCTTTCTAAAGTATCGCATTTTATGAACTAAATCGTATTTGCTGAAAAGCATAAAATGGCTACTTCAACCAGGAAAAAAAAGGTCAAATTATTGTGATGTATAGAGTATTATGGTCGGAATTAAGCGCAAGATATTGAATATTGTAGACGGTGCCAACAAATTAAACCACAGAAATCTATCATCAGCAATGTTAGAATTAATAAGCCAAAGATCGTGTCGAAGACTGTAAATTATGAATTATAACTCAGCGTTCTTAATAACTTAGAAAGTCAATGAACTCTTACGCCAGCAGCTAAAAGAACGCTGACAAATCACTATCGGTGCTTATACCACGTGATTGAATTCTGTATCGTCTAAATTTCTTTGGTATAACTCTAACTTGACAAACCTTTCATTAACATTTTACATTATCTTTTTAATGCAGGTGTAGAAATACGAACTGGAACGAAATAATATAAATATTATCGAATGGTGCCTATAAAGTATGCGTTATCTGCGCATGTAATATTCTTCGAAGATTCGACATGGCTGCTATGACACATCACCGATCCCATATACAAGGGAAAAGTAGGTCTTATAACGAAGCTATCACTCAAGCCTGTAAGGGAAGTTTGGATAAATGGCCAGTACAAACAAATGTAGGTTACATGCTAGCTGTTCATAGCTGAATAATTCGCACCACTTGGCGTTTTTAAGTAAACGTTTATTTTATTTTAAATCAAAAATAACGCTTGTCGTTTTGAAAAGTAGTCCGGTTCTGTCCAAAGAATGCCCAGTTCAGATAGATGCATATTGGTAGATGCCATCTAGCAAGAGATTATGATAAAATATCTCGTAACGGTAAGTGATTTCAAGCCTGTTATCCGAAACACAAACACTAATTTTAACTAATAATGGAAGGGTAAACGCGTGAGAGTTATAGCACTACTTTCAACTTAAGAAACAATAATTTCATACTATGATTGATGATTAGTTTTGTCATATTAAAACCCTTTACCAAACAATTACATAATTAACTGTTTATCAGAAGACAAAATTTTAGACTTATTAGTAAAAATAATTCAAAGCAGTTGCTGATAACATATCAAATACATGTAAGGCTTAAATCATAGAATCATTTTCTTTGATAGTGCAGTAAAAATTGCAGGAAAAGGATAAAATGCTGGTAATCAGCATTTTCTCATTTTCCCACAATGTTTTCAAAAGCTTTCTTTTTCAATGCAAGCAAATTATGGTACTGTAATACAAAAGTAGAGTTAGTGTTTCGTGTTTCAAATTGGAATATCACGATCTAAGAACGGCAAAGCGGTGTACTTCAGGCTATGAAATGTACCGTGTATAGGTGTACATATCAAACGACGCGGTACAGCCGATTGGACTCGGTCAGCGGATAACCCGAAGTTTGCCGAACGACAAGAAGAGTGATGTTGAATAAATGAATGTTGTTTTATCGCTCATATCCGTGTTAAGTTAGTCCACCCGTTATAGAAAACAGCTATTTTTCACTATACTATTATCCTACACAATTTGTTGTAAAAATTAGCTTTATTGTCCGAATTAAAACGGGCTACTCTTTTCTATTTTTCCTTCTTATGTCATTTATAAATCTCAAACCACTTTAATCTCATTACAAAGGGAGATAATAATTACATGTACCTTCCTTTTCTGGAAACTATCAAAAGTATCAACAAATAATTTCAAGCTAGACATTAAAGAAATTTCTGGTCGGTTAAAAATGTGCAAAAGTATTATATCTGTATAAATCAGTATTTACGAGTATATAGCACCAAGAAATTTTATTCCATGCTGCACTAGAAGTGTTATGGGTCTACTACCTTAAAAGATAGTTAACCCATTACCACACATTCCCTACTTTTGACGCCCCAGAGAAAGAAGCCTTTTGAAAACAGTGTTGGAAAAGGAGAAAATGCTGGTACCCAGCATTTTCTCCTTTTCCCACAGTGTTTTCTACCCTTCTCAGAACAAATTTCAAATTTTGAGTCACCTTTATTTTGTCGTCTGCAAATGCTTTCAATTTGGACCAGTCTATAATTTTCTCGTGTGGTAAAGAGTTAAAATGGAATTTTTAAACTGAAAAAGGTTTGAATACGTTTAAGTGATGTTGAAAAACGATTTGGGGCGGCTAGGAACGTGGTGTAAACGGAAAAAAAAACTAACACAAATGCCAAGAGTGTTGTCTCCCACAAATTGAGAAAAATAGAACTATAATTGAGAAAAAAAGCTTTTTTCGTGACCTCTCTGCAGAATCGCTGCTTGACACGGGAAATTATACGGCTATAAATCACTGAACTTTATCTCAGTCGTGATGTTCGGCATGACGTGGAAAATGAAAGTGAAATCTTCATGAATAAATTTAGTCAAGCTATGACTTCAACCACATGACAGATTTTGGACTACTCTGAACTGAAAGCAACTGCAGACGATAAGTTAAATGTGAATCAAACACCGAATTGGTTAGTTAAAGCGGGGAAAGAATGCGTGGGAAATGAGAAAATGCTGGTTACCTGCAATTCCTCCTTTTCCAATGAGGTTTTCCAAAGCTTTTGTTTTCTCTTTCGTAAAAATTCGACTATATGGTAAAGGATGAAATGAATTAGAAGTATCGTCAACTATTTGGCTGCTAAGGGCGACTCGGTGAGGTTTTGCTAACAGCGTAGATCGAGATCAGACTGCATAAAATTTGCAGTCTGATCTTTGATCTACTCGGTCAGATACGGTATTTTCTTTCCAAAGAAATCAGCTTTGAAAATGCAATATTTGTGATTTGACTATTGAGTGGAATTTTTCGTGTAAATGGGAGGGGGGGCGCATTCCTGTCAACTAAATTATCTCCCTTGCCAGATGAAGACTAAAGGTAACCAAAAAACACAGTGGTTCTTTCACCTGTATTCCTTTGTTTTTATCCTTGTTTCCCCTTGGGAATGTTGCGTTAATTATAACAAGGATTTATGATGACTTTTTAAGGTTCACGTGTAATTCAACTCAAATTCTGTTCTTAATCACCAGGAACTCCTTATATTATAGATTTGTAAAGCAATCTAACTAGATTTACTTGAAATATTGTCTAGGGAAAATAGCTGTTCAGTGCAAGACAATCAAGGATAAAATCCAAGTAATTCCCATATCAGAACCAATGTAGTACTGGAGAAGAATCAAGGGAAATAACCGAAGAATGGCTCTCATTATTTAGCAGTTGACAGGTTTATTTTTGTTTACTTTGACTAAGGTAGAGCAGTCGTTTGTTAGATCTCAAGCTCGGCCAATTTGTTTCCTAGGATTTATGATAGCCTTTGCCACAGGATTTATTCCTTTTCACCGCTAACCATTGTTTCAAGTATATTATGTGGGAAAGCAGTCAGTGGCCTGGAAAGAATATATTTTTTTTTTTTTTGGGGGGGGGGGGGGGGAGGGGTTGGAAAAAGAAACCCCAGGAATACATGCACAGGCGCGATAGTCACCACGCTACAACTGAAATGATGTTGAAAACAGATTTAAACACATTACAATCAACTACGCCAAATGTACGTGATAATCAGAGAAAGTACACTACAAGATGCAGATCGAGATACAGATCAAGATCAGACCTCAATTTTTAGATAGGATAGATCAAGTTATACTCTTATCAGGGCTCAATAATTGTAAGTGACCTGCAACACGCGCAAAGGGACATTTGGACATTTGCGTAAACTGTCGTCTCGGATCAGCCTGCGCAGTCCGCGCAGGCTAATCCGAGAGTACACTTTCCGTTCTTATATAATTTTCTATTTAACGCATGTCTACGGTAGGCCAAAATCGAGTTAAAGCAGAAAGTGTCGTCTCGAATCAGCCTGCGCCTTCCGCGCTGGCTGATCCGAGACGACACTTTACGCAAATGTCCGAACGTCCCTTTTTTCGTGTCATAGGCCATAATATATCATCTCGACCTCTTTCGACATCTAAAACCACCAATCAACTAAATTCCCATAGAAAGCCTGTTATGTTTTAGGACTGACTAAAACAGAGGAAGGTATAGATCCAAGATCAGACTGCACGTTCTGTGCAGTCTGATCTTGATCTATACCGTCCGTCCACAACAACTCCTCCTTTCCTCCGTTCGTCTATGGAACTGAAATGATAAAAATACAAAGCAGGTGCTTTGACCACGTGTGTGTGTGGCCATGAATCTAAACAGTCCGTTTTTCTGTGAAAATATTCTGTCCAAAACAGCCCTAGGGTGCTATTCCTCCTGATGAAAAAAAAAATGTTTGCAATTATTTCTGTTTACCGTAGTTTTAGAGTAGACCTTGATCTTTTCCAAGTCTGTACACCATGAAATAAGACTGTCAGTTGCACAATAGGAATCGTGCCCTTTTGTCATGAAAAAATAAGTGTAGACTCCATGCCAGTAAGTTATTTGATCCTCTTTTCGTTTCCTTAGATGCTTTATCTTTTTTCATCACATGATATCGCCTTAATCTTTTGTTATGAAAAATTTTCTTGGAAACTTAAAAGGATGGTGCTTTTAAGGTGTTTGTCCTCTGTCTGCGATGTTGAATTATAAAATTTCGAGACGTATTGGATTGTTTTAAACGCTAGCCGCCAGACATGTTCTTATAACACTAAACAAGTACCAGTATACTTACTCTTTTTTCTTTTTAAAAAAAAAAATAGACGGCATGCATGGTACAACTACTGGAATTTAAATAATGAAACTCTTGCGTCGTTCAATATGGTTAGAAAAAAAGTATTTGACAAGAGTAGGCGTTTGAGATGTATAGGATTTGACCTGGGTTGGCGTTTGAGGTATAAAAAAATGACGTCATACAACTGTGATATCAAAACGTGCGTAGAGGGTATATATTACACTGAAAACAAGGGAGGTTATGTGATAAATAATAACAGCAATTGCCTCTATTTTCCTCTACATATTTTGCAACTTGTTGAAAGCGTTTTGCAATTAAGTATTGAAAACTTTAATACTATAAATTATGGGCAAAGCCAGCTTGTAAGGTCACACCGAAAACAGGGACCAATAGCTTCACATATAAACAAGCAATTCCTTCTTTCTTTTGACAGTGCTTTCCGTATTACTAAATACTTTACCAGTCGACAAACCTCTTGACTTGTCCACAATGGCGTCATTAGCGGACAAGAATATAAGTTTTTGACTAAACTGCTGAAATTTGTCAGTTAAAAGGTAGAAACCATTGTCGGTAAAGGAAAAAAATGCTGGTTCACAGTCAATTGTTTGTTTGGGAAAGAATATCTTTAAAGCGACCTTTATATAATATTTCTCATTCTTTTAACTCTTACTGGCTAGCAATATACAAATGAAGTAAGCTTTTACTTTAATTTGTAAACGGTAAATTGATATGGCTGATTCTTTTCTTGGTAGTTTCAGTTTACTTAAAGTGAACTCCAGGGTACGTATTCATCAAGCA
The DNA here is from genome assembly GCA_943736015.1 of Tridacna crocea. Classification (NCBI taxonomy): domain Eukaryota; kingdom Metazoa; phylum Mollusca; class Bivalvia; order Cardiida; family Cardiidae; genus Tridacna; species Tridacna crocea. Next base: position 9,964,336 of record OX031060.1, on the reverse strand, counting down.
TTCTTAAGAACATTCTTTTTCTTATTCTCCAGAATATTCTACATTTGTAAGTAACACAACTTCTGATTGGCTAAACCATTCGGTTTAGCCAATCAGAAGTTGTGTTACTTACAAATTTTGGAAACCTTGGAGAATAAGACTAAGAATATTCTCAAGAATGGTTGGTGAATACGGGTCCAGGTCTTCGGTTTTTTCCACTTGTTGTTCTACAAAAAGTTAATTATACAAATCATATTAATCATGCGTCCATAGTGTACTTTAAATAAATCATGCCTGATCAAAAATATTTTTTCCTTTTCCACGATAGTCTTGTGATAAAAGGAACAGCCAGTTTTAACGAGAGAATTTAAAAAGTATCCGGGAAAAAAGAAAGGATGCTTGGATTGGTAAGATAGCCCATCACGATTTTCAGTCACGAAACATGATGTCGTATACACACACTATTAAAAGAATGAAACATAGGATCCCAAAGGGGAAAGTCTAAATGCATCATGAAAATGGAGCCTGTCGTCAGCGAAGCAACACTTAGTAAGCAAGACATTGAGACAGTGAAGAATTGTGTAATCCACTCGAAATAAAGCAGCGCCATCTATTCGAGGTACCAGTATGCGCTGGCTTTGGACCCTCTTCTCGGTACTGATAGAGAATGAATAGATGGGAATCTGCGATTGGTAAAAAAAAAAAACGTGCACATTTTTATTGGACAGGCCAATGCTAGCATATTTGCTCACACATGTATGACACCAGTATCAACAACCGTTTACTTAATTAATCAAAGCGTTGAGAACGCTGAAGTGGTATTTGTCAAGGAAACCCACTGCGTGGAATCAATAGTTTGAGAGAAAAAGAGATATATTGTTCAAATATTGGCTTAAAAGCAAATGAATACCTTTTCGGTAGAAGGGAGAGTACTCATGTACCTGAAAGCTATAATTTTGAATATCTTTAGCCTTTTACATTTAATTTCCAACATTACAATCAGTTACTTCGATCTATAAATATTCATGAGCAATCAAATGGAGTACCGCGCAATCATAGGACGAACAAGCCATGGAACGAATTGGTTTTGGAACGAAAAAGCCAAGTAGGCAAATTTGTACCATTGCGCCAATAAAAGGCTATGAGCGAGAGAAACTATTTTTAATCAAAAATAAGTATCTCAACGATCGATGGCCTCGCCCAATGTATTTTAAAATGCCATTTCAAATTACATACCTGTGTGCCACCGAAAAACTCATTTGTCTGAGAAAGAATTGGTTTAACTGGGTTTATTTCCTTCGGCTTTGCACAAAATAAGATACATGGTTATCAAAATTCAATCTTGAACTCATAGTGGTATTGTCTTCGACAAATACCACAAAAATGAATACGAAAAACATCTGAATTCAAGTTACATATAATATAAGCACGTGTACGTACAAATCATTGCAGTACCGTTAGGTTATAGGGAACAGAGTCTTTTTGGTTACCAAGGAAACTACCTTACTTTAAAATAAGTCATAAACTTAAACTTAGGCCAGTGTCGCTGAGCAAAGCACTACATTTTAGCCTGGTTATTTTTGTAACTTTCTTCATTTACAGACATATATAGGGATCTGACTTGATTTGAGGTAAAAGATTGTTAAACAAGTCTGGGGAAAATGTTACTAGTTAAGCGAGTTTTTGGAGAGCTTATTTTTTTAACGAGTTTCATAAAGAAATATCTCAAACGCCAACAAATGTCAGATTTTTATTATCGCATGACGATGTTTTACAAATTAGAGATCACAAGATGCAAAACCATCTATACATGTATGTACACCCACAGTAATATCCATAATACCAATTCACTTCTATGAAATACATACAAGATGACATCAGAAATGACGTCACACAACTGTGACATAAAACACATAAGCTAAGAAAATTCGCGGTGGGTATATTACACTGAAAACAAGGGAGGTTAAGTGATAAACGATGATTTGAAAAGACCTTGAAATTCAGATATTACCTTGGTATCATTGATAAAATAATGGTCGAATAAGTTGTTCTTTAATTTTGCTTCAGGAATATAAACCTAAATGTTGGGGAAAAAAAAAAGATTTGAATTTACTGTCACATTGCTATTAATTTGTCATTGTGGTTAACCGCATCTCTGAAACTAAATGTAAATGACAAGCAATATTAACATTCAGAGTTTCCGAGCCTTTAATCCATTACCACACAAATCCCTACTTTTGACGCCCCTGGGAAAGAAGCCTTTAGAAAACATTGTGGGAAAAGGAGAAAATGCTGGTAACCAGCATTTTCTCCTTTTCCCACAATGTTTTCTACCCTTCACAAAACAAATTGCAAATTTTCAGTCACTTTTATTTTGTCGTCTGCACATGCTTTTGATTTGGACGAGCCTTAAATATTGTCGTTTGGTAATGAGTTAAGACGTCCGTCAACAAGCAGAAATGTGAGTTTACTGAGCTTGACATCTTTGAATGGTAGAATAGTACTGTGAGTTTCGTCAATTTTTCTTTTACTGCGATTGTTTCAGTCGATTTATTAAAGGTGCAAAAACGGGTACCATATCCAACTCTTTCTTAGTATCGTTGGTAGACAATGATTTACGGATAGTTGGTTATTTCCGTTTATTTATCGTCGCTACCGATTGCCCATCTGAGGGACGCCCCTAGAAGACGGTTAGTTGTTACGGGGGATAGTGCAAGGATACAGGTCGAAACTACTGAGAGCTTCGCCTGGTTCTTTAACGTGCTCGGCGTATAGCACCGTCACACGGGACCTCGGTTTAATGTCTCATCCGAAAGACTATTAGTAATTTTAGTTGGCCAGCCGGGGATTCGAACCGACAACCTGTAGTGACCCGAAACATTGTGTTCATGAGTCCTACGCACTACCTACTGAGCTATATCGGCTGGTTAAATTTTACAAATAGAGAGTCGGTCTCTCTTTTTAGCTGGTTTGGGTTCGATTCTGATGATAAGCAGCGACATTTGTTGGAACCACCCACAACACGGAGCGAGTACTGATTTTGTTGTAACAGAACTAAACTACGATTTGTTCAAACAAAATCAGATTCTCACACAACATTTCAAAGAAAATAGTGCTTGGGCTGATGGAAGTATTTCAATCCTTAGGCTACAAAGCGCGACTCACAAATGTTTAAAGGACAGAGTAGATAAAGATCAAACTGCACAGAACGTGCGGTCTGGTCTTGGATCTACACTGTCCGATAAGGAGATTTTTTTTATCATTTAAATACCTAAGAAATAGCTTTTTTTTGTTAATATCTGCTTTAAGTTTTAGTTTACTTATTTAGCAAGTCAGGGATTTATCTTCTACCCTGACCCACGGTTACCTTTTGAGTCTTAGCATCCTGCTTGAAGTTTAACTCTTTGCCAAACGACAAAATTGTGGACTTACCGAAATTGAAAGCATTTGCAGACGACAAAATAAATGTGACTGAAAAAATTAAACTTTGTTTGGGAAAGGTAGAAAACATTGTGGGAAAAGGAGAAAATGCTGGTTACCAGCATTTTCTCCTTTTCCCACAATGTTTTCAAAAGGCTTCTTTCTCAGGGTAGTCCAAAGTCGGGATTGTAATGTAATGGGTTAGCGTCATTTGAATTTGGCTACTTTCACGTAATTAGACTTTGACTGCTCGTTTCGCCTCTTTATACAGTGAAATATCTTCTACTTTTTGGCGAAAATATAACTACCGTGCAGAGTTGTTAAATATACGTTGTTGTTTTAACCTTTTACCACACAATCAATTTTCACGACCCTAGGAAAGAAGCCTTTCGAAAACCTTTGTGAAAAGGACCAGCATTTTCTCCTTTTCCCACAGGACAACACAAAGTATTTTTGTTTGTTTGTTTGTTTGTTTGTTTGAGAGAGAGAGAGAGAGAGAGAGGAACAAAAAAGATAAGCACAATCAAAGACTGTGTAAGATGAACTTCTTTACGGCTATCAACAAGAACCTTCTTCAATAAAATCACATGATAAATACAAATGGGCTACGCTCTGACAAAAAGGGGCTAAATACATCTCTGTGATCTATTATAGCAATCAAACCATTACATAATGATGAATCCATACTGATAGCCACTTTTTTTAAAACAATCGACGTAATATGAGGTAGACCAAGGGTGAATACCTACGTCATAGCAGAGGTGTCGGAATAATAGCCGTCATTTTGTCCGCAAAGTGCATATTAATTACTTTAAAAGGTATATACATCTAAAATTTACTTAGAATACCTACTTCATCTGGTGACGGTTAATATATTTGTCCTATTCGTGATATCGAAATGCCATGAAACAATGTTGTAGCTCTAAACACTCCAACACAATTATTCTTACGGCATAGTATACGACATCTATTTTTAAATCGCACATATGTCACCGGCTTCGAAAATTGTGCGGAGGTAATTGCAAAATCAACGAAACTAAGGAACAAAATATTAATGTATACCAACGAAGAAAGTTGGCAGGTACCATATGCACTGCTTTGTTTGGACAGATGTTCAATAAGAATAATGTACAAGCTGAAAAACTTACTTTTTTAAAACGAAAATGGCTGATTTAAAATGTACCCGATGACGTCATCCTCGGATACCCCGGGGTCTCCCTATTTGCTATGCTACATCGACACCCTGGGACAATTAATTGAATTTCCCTCGCTTTACCGCTGGCCGAATGCTGGCTTTTCATTGGTTCCATCATCATTTTGTGATGGGCGAGTGGACTGTACGCTATGACGTTTCGTATCGATTTTCGGCGGCTGATTCAAAGTTTTATTAGTCAATTGTCCCAGGGGTCGATGTAGCGTAGCAAATAGGGAGACCCCGGGGTATCCGAGGATGCGATGACGTATGCTATGACGTAAGTTGTTACCCCTGTAGACTGTCCTTTGGCATACAGAAAATTGACCGATAGCGAAAGGTTTGGAACCACCAAGGTCAGCCTGCGTGGACTGCATAGGCTGACATGGGTCAATGCTTCTCGTAGACGCATTAATCCATGAAAACCTCACGAAAGAAGTCTTTGGAAAACATTGTGGGAAAAGGAGAAAATGCTGGTTACCCTTCACAAAACAAATTTCAACTCTTCAGTCACTTTTATTTTGTCGTCTGCAAAAACTTTAGATTTAGACAAACCTAAAATTTTGTCGTTTGGTAATGAGTTAAGCTCCCGTTCACATAACATGGTTTAAATTTCATCTGGTATAATTGTTCAATAAAGCTTACCTGCATGCATAAAATTACAGGTAGTCTAATTCATGTCCATCAGCTTTCCATAGCAGAAAGAATAAACATCTCGAAGAAAAAAAACTTTGTGCATCTATTTACTTTAAAAAAAAAAAAAGCCAGACTCTAATTTTCACTTCCAAATGCAACGGACATTAACGGCGTGTATATTGTATCACTACGCAGCTATGATCTTTGGGAATATCCTTTATAAACAGTGCCTTAAAGATTGCTCTGTACAGTGTATTTCATAGAAGTATTGGAAAAACCAGAGCCGTATTCCCCAAACATTCTACTCTGAATTCCAGATCTACATTCCAAGATGTTCTTTTCCGTCTCAGCCAATCAAATCGCTAGTCGGGAAATTTAAGTTTCAGACAACATTAAATTTTAAAAGTATTGTTGAATACGACCAAAGGACTGATATTAAAGAATCGCCATAATTTGTTCTTTCTGAGAAGTGGTGCACCCCTTCCCCCACCCCCCTTTCCGAATTCTGCTGCCCTTGCCCCCTGTGACGTCTTACTGTACCGTAAAATGGATTGGCTAAAATTTCTTACAGTACGCTAAAAGGGACTTGACCTATTTGTGGCCAAGACTGGACATGCAATTTCTCCGGGTGGTGCTGGTAATGCTGGCTTTGTTATAGGTGGCTGGGAGTGCATACATTTGGAGGCTGTATTGCTTCCCTTATATGAAATATCTAAATGCTTTTCATTGTCTTTTTTCATTTCATTTCATCTTTTTATCCCCCAAAGCAGAAACAGACTAATGACCAGTAACAGCCATAATTTGAGCAGCAGAAAATTGTTTCTGGAAGAGAATGCTTGTCCAAGTCAGCCTAACACAGGGATTAGTGTAAACTCTAGAGAGATGACCCATTTTTCTCAAACTTTGCATTTAATTAGAGAGTGTCCGTACCAACGGGTCTTTTCTGGTACAAAGTATCATCATTTGCACTAAGATAATCACAAGGGCACTGCCAAAGTCTATCAGCGTTTTGATTAAGATTTAAAAGATAGTAGAAAAGATTCAACAGGGCTGAATTTAACGTTTGTAATATCTTCAGGTATATAAGGAGTCACGCGTTTGTCATCTTTTTTTCTATGATTTTAGTAAGGTCATCACAACGAAATGGATGGGGGTATACTGGAATCACCACGGCTGTCTGTCCTTCAGTAGACGCAAAATAGACTGGCGAAATACTCTGACACTTTTTAAGGTACTGAACTCAAATCTACACATAGTGTTCTTATATGTATGAAGTTGTGCATGTGCAATTTTCATGACCCTGTTCGATTTGTTACGGAATTATCTCCCCTTGAACCTTTTTCAACTATGACCTTTTTTACTAAACCATTCTACATTCTGTGACAAAGACCTGTTTTTATGACAATGAGCTGGTGTGTGTGTGGGTGTGGGGGTGTGGGTGTAGGGGTGTGTGTGTGGGGGGAGGGGGGGAAGAGGGAGTATAATGACGTTTAGTGATAGCTCTACTTAAAACTGTCTCTAGATCTAGTAGTACCATGTACATATATTGCACGAACAAATAATGGCCTTGTCATTTTCTCTATTTAATTTTCGTGCTTGCAAAAGAAAATCTGTAGACCTAATGTTTATCTAAAATCTGTTGAGCATGCCAGTGGGTGTTTCAGAGCTTAGAAATATACTTTGGTCTGGCTACTTCAAATCGGATTCTGAAATCTCTTGGTAGTGCGGAGCGACACCTTGCCCAGATTTTAATATTTCGACCATGGCTGTTTCATAGTTTTCATTGACATTATTGGAATCAATATCACTGTACAAAATATCAAACTCTTCGTCAAACTTTTTCAATAAGGGTGGAGACTTCAGTAATCGAATTTAGGAATGTCTTATGTTTAAAACGTTCTCTCTCTTCAGTTCTCCAGATTTTTGTTTTAGCATCCATGTACAAAATGGAAGTGCCTTTGCCGGTGTCACTTCATTAAACTTTATAAAGTTATCTAAGTTTATATTCACCAACCATTCTTCAGAATGTTCTGTGTGATTCTCCAAGGTATTCCAAATTTGGAAGCAACACGACTCCTGATTGGCTGTTTGGCCAATAAGGAGTCGTGTTACTTTCAAGTATAGAAAATTCTTGGGAATAAGACAATACCGTGGGTGGATTTTCTCCCACAAGTGTTGTTTAAGCGTCTCCGATGATGCAGCTTTGTTATTTTTCTGAGTGTTTCTAAGAACAGATGCGTGTCGCTTTGTAATTCTCTTATTTTCAGAATCTTTTTTCAAAATAGTTTTCACCAGGAAATAATTGTTTTCCTAATGAATTCAAAATTAAGTCGTTTTTTCTTACACATCTAACCTAAAGTATTGAGAAACAGATTGATTGTATTTCAGAAAATGTTAAAGGCAAAAAAAGAAAAATTTCAATGGTTGGTAAAATTAATTTCAATTTTCATCCAATTTTCTCTATAGGGAGTGATGATCGATAATTGATGGATTATATTTCTTTAACCCACACAACTACTGATTTTTTTTTCTGTCAGGAAATTTTCCTGGCCATTTTATTTCTCTCTTTTTTTTCTAGCTAAATATCCAAATTAAACCATTTATTTCTGACAGAACTGTCAAAATGTCAAAAGTGTCTACAGCACTCGAGAGAACGAAAACGTCATGAAGTTATTGATGACGTTACCTAGACACGATGTCGGACTCATGGTTCTATTTGTTTTCTTTAACCTTTTACCGAACGACAAAAGTTTAGGCTGGTCCAAATTAAAGCACGTGCAGACGACAAAATGAATGTGACTAAAGAATCAAAATTTGTTTTTGGAAGGAATGAAAACATTGTGGAACAAGGAGAAAATGCTGGTTACCAGCATTTTCTCCTTTTCCCACAATCTTTTCAAAAGGCTTCTTGCACAAGGGTGTTAAAAGTCGGGATTGTGTTGTAAAGGGTTAATCCTTTACCAGACGAAAAAAAATTTAGCCTTGTCCAAATTGAAAGCGTTTGCAGACGACAATTTTGTTATGGCTCAAATGGTGCAATTATTCTTTGACAGGGTAGAAAACATCATCAGTGTGGGAAAAGGGGGAAAATCTGGTTACTACGATTTTCTCCTTTTTCCACACTGTTTTATAAAAGGCTTCTTTCTCAGGAGACGTTAAAAGTCGGCATTGGGCTGTAAAGGGCTTTGACTGCTTACAACTTTAAACCTGAAAAGTGTAGTCAATGTTAAGGGTAAGGGACCCGTTATAGAAAACAGCTTTTTTCCACTATAATATTATCCTACAAAGTGTTCTATTATTAGAAATAAGTATTATTGTCTTACTTTTACCGAGCCACCTTTTCCTTTTTTTTTTCATTTTAAGAATTAGCATTTGTAAACCTAAAATCACCATATTCTCATTCCAAAGGGAGATAAATTTACCAATTACCTCCCTTTTCTAGAAACGAACAAAAGTATCAACAAATAATATCAAGATAATCATCAAAGGAATTTCTGGTCGATTACAAATGTGCAAAAGTGTTTTTCAACAATCAAGAAATCTTATTCCATGTTGCACTAGAAGTGTTACGGGTCTACTACCTTAACTCTTTACCAAACGACAAAATTTTAGACTGATCTAAATTGAAAGCACTTGCAGATGACAAAATAAACGTAACGTAAATACTGAAATTTGTTTCCAGCAGGGTAGAAAACATTGTGGGAAAAGGAGAAAATGCTGGTTACCAGCATTTTCTCCTTTTCCTACATTGTTTTCAAAGGCTTCTATCTCAGGGTCGTAAAAACCAGGGATTGTTTGGGAAAAGGTAAAGATTTTAGCACTTAATAACTTCCAAACGTTGCGCACCAATTCGATGGCAATTTTCGATAATTGTTCGTAATTCCAGGATGGTCCAATTTGCATGACCTCAACGTTCAATTGCTATTACATGATCATATTATTACCAATAAAATCCACTTGAGGCAATTTCGATCAGTTAAGAGTTGAGAGCATATTTCTGTGATTTCATCGAGATAGAAAATGCATTGCCTTATTACATTTCAAAAGAACGTGCAGTCTGATCTTGGATCCACACTGTTCAATAAGAAGAGATCTAATTCTTTTTTCTTTGAAAATAGCGACATGTGGATTTTACGCTTGGAATAAAAGTTTCATTTTACTAGTATTTGGTATGTCTTAGATCTACACAGTCCGCTAAAGGTCAGTGAGTCGCGCTTATCAGCCTAAGGGTAAAGTTGTGAAAGAGAAATGAAAATTACCAATCCTACAAAAGAGTGGGCGAACTAGGATTTGAACCTCCAAGCTCTGGACGTTCAGCCTTCTGTATTATTACACTCGTAAAAACTCGGTCGATTCCGTAATCACGTTTAACCTTGTTCTCATCCGAGAGGTTTCATTCGTTGTCTGTGCGTGTCATATTATTCGAAGATTCGACCTGCCTTTTATGACGCATAACTCCCCCAAATTTTGGGGGGGAGGGAGTTGTAGTAATACGCGCAAAAAAAGTATCAATACGTTTGAGGAAAAACTATGCCTGTTCTAGATCCAGAGTTTGCTAAACTGCTGACCATAGCTGAATGAATAGCAACAAGTAGCGTTTTATTTAGTAAACGTTTATTTTAGTTTGAAATTCAAAGTAACGGTTGTCGCGTAGAAAAGTAGTTCGGTTCTGTACCCAGGATGCCCAAATTAGATAAATGTGTATTGGTAGAATGCCATCTAGCTGGAGATAATGGGTTTCATTTGATCTTAAACATGCAGCTCTGCGCCTATATAGGTCAATAAACAACACCAACAGCCAGGGTGAAGCTACACCCACCTATCAACATGTCGGCGAAAGCTACCAACGAAATTGATGTTAAACTTGAATGTACCCACTGTATGTCAATGGAAATGTTATTAGAAAGGTTTTGATCGGTTTTAATCGACTTGCAGTTTGTTTTTTTTTCATAAGTGGAACCTTGCAATTTTAAGGACGGTAACGCGGTGCACTTCCGGCATAGTAATACAGCCGAAGGATATAATAAACGAATTCACGCGAGGTTTGCCGGATGACTTCAGTCGATTCTGTTTGTGTAACGTGACAAAACTAAATATTGATTGACTCTTCAAAAGTCAACAGAAACAATCATAAATGACAATTTCAATTTTAACTGAGCAGTGCATTTGTAAGAAAATATTAATCAATAATTTTAACTGAACAGTGTATTGGTAAGAAACTGTTGATTATCAGCATTTTCTCCTTTCTCTTACCATGTTTTCATAAGCTTCAAAGTTCCTTATTTTCGTTCTGCCCGGCCGAATAGCTTTATAGCTGGGGTATAAAGTAGTATTTTATAATACTGTAGAGACATTTCTCGTGATCTGATTGGTTAACATGCCGGGAACAAAATATCATGTTCTCTGGCAAAAAACACGTAAAACCAGTTTCCCTTTCGAGTGCTCCGTAAACATCACTACACGTGCAATACATCATCCAAAATGGCGGCGTCGATCGATCATCGTTTAAATAGTGACGTCAGTTTCCAGTGATGTCAGTTTTCATTGAGTTGGGACACACAGAAGGGAATTTCTATTTCGTCAGCATACTCGTTTCGTGAAATTATAAAATAGGAAAATTTCGCTTAACGCGCTTTGAAAGGGTAAAACTTTGCAGTATAATAAATTCGTTGTACGGTAAGGTGGCAGGGGACTTGGAAACTTGTTCACGGCTGTGGTGAATCATGTCGCCTTCGGCTCAGGGCGACATGATTCACCACAGCCGTGAACAAGTTTCCAAGTCCCCTGCCACCTGATCGTACAACTAATAGTGTCAGTACTGGTGTGCGAAAGCCAGGAACAGATGCCTAGGTGCACTGACCGACGTGATATGACCTAATCTGTTCAAAAGGAGGTTAACTCTAATTCATTCAGAAACGCTCGTTGAAAAGAATAGACTGTTTGGTGATGGGGTAATTCTACATCCAATTTTTGTCACGTGATCAAGGTATTACTATTATTCATATCCATTAGTGTCAAATAAAAATAAATAAATGAATAACTACTTAGATTAAAGCTTTGTACGTATTAATAGCACCTGCTTGCAAAGTCGTGGAAAAATACTTTAGAAAATAACGACCGTTAAAATAGTGGTAAAAAAGAACATGGATTCTACAAGCTTTTGTTCTAGGGAGCTAGTTCTGGTGGCTCTATTGTACCTTGCTATGGTTTGTATCTGTCTGTCTGTTTGTCTGTCTATCTATCTATCTATCTATCTATCTATCTATCTATCTACCTGTCTATCTTCGTGTATCTTATTCTGTGAAATTGTTTCTGTCGGTTGTATTATAGATCTACATTGCATTTATTTATTTATTTATTTATTTATTTATTTATTTGTTTATTTAACTTGCTGGCGAGCTATTTTGAAGCCGACAGATATCATTTTGAACATTCTGAAAATAAGCAAGGTTGAAGGAAACTAAGTACTAGTATTTAGACCGTGATGTCACTAAATTTTGTCAACTTTTGTACAACATTCTCTAACATCTCGGCCAATACTGAGCACACGAGAACTAGTAGTGTTATACTAGGATAATCATCTGGTTGTTGTGATAGTTAAGACATTTACGATCTTTTTTCTATCATGGTATATCGTTCAATAAACCACAGTCACAATAAATAATCCACGAGGGTGATAGCCCGACTGGTTTATTCATTGCGCCTCATAACTCATAACGTGGCATATTGAACGATAAACCACGATAGAAAGATAGAAAGAAGATTATTTCGATTCATCCTCGTATACCCCGGGGTCTCCCTATTTGCTACGCTACATCGACCCCTGGGACAATTAATTGAATTTCACTCGCTTTACCGCTGGCCGAATGATGGATTTTCATTGGTTCCATCATCATTTTGTGATGGGCGAGTGGACTGTACGCTATGACGTTTCGTATCGATTTTCGGCGGCTGATTCAAAGTTTTATTAGTCAATAATTATTGTCCCAGGGGTCGATGTAGCGTAGCAAATAGGGAGACCCCGGGGTATCCGAGGATGATTTCGATTCTAGCATGACCAACTCTTAATAAAAGGAAAACAAATTCATAAGTAGAGTGGAAATGCAGATGCAGATTGTATTCCACTGAATAACTTAATAACTTACTAAATACAGAATGACGTCACTGTACATAAAATGACGTAACTCTACATAGATTATTTTAAAGTAGGTGTTACCACGCTTCGTTGCACTGTGTTTATAGAGCCGAATTTACGTATCATATTAGAATAATCAATTTTTCACTAGTCTGGTGCGGTTGAAAAACGAGTCTGAAGGACGAATATTTTAACCGCATCAAACCATTTGAATGACATATTAATTAATATCACACAAGCAGTTGATTATCCTATTTATTAAATTCATAATTCATCCTTTTTTGTTATTCCAACAATTACTAGTATCAAGAATGTAACAATATGAGCGATATAGGAGAAAAAAAAGTAGTTCCGGCAAACTATATCGTCACTAGTGATGATTCCACAGTTACCATCACTAGGGTTAACATACATTGTGAAATCCCAATAATTACTGATAAGAATATAAGTGTAGATCTACTTGCCTAATTTTCTAACACTAGTACAAGAATTCTAGACATGTCCATTTTAAAAGCAGCTGCATTCAAGATAACAAATGTGGGTCAAATGATGACTTTTTTCTCTTAACTCTTTACGAAACGACAAAACTTTAGACTTGTCCAAATTGAAAGCACTTGCAGACGACAAAATAAACGTAACTCAAAAATTGAAATTTCTTTCTAGCAGGGTAGAAAACATTGTGGGAAAAAAAATGAAATGCTGGTTGCCAGCATTTTATCCTTTTCCGATATTTTTTTTCTAAAAGATTCTATCTCAGGGTTGTAAAAAACAGGGATTGTTTGATAAAGGGCTTAAAGGACATAAAAGAGGAGAGAAAGAGAGAGAGAGAGAGAGAGAGAGAGAGAGAGAGAGAGAGAGAGAGAGAGGAACAAGAGAAAATACTAATGTAGATCTACATGTTTTTTTTTTTTAAGAAATAAAATTGATCTATAAGAATAATAAAAAATTTTGGTTACCAGCTGTTCTTCTTTTCCCTAAAAGCCTATTTTTGAAGGTTAAACACTGGCTTGTGTGATAAAGTATTAAAGAGGCCCTAATACTCATTTTAAGCCAGGACAGATTTCTGTATCATTCTATTGAAGAAAAAGTCTTCTTTCTATCGTGGTATATCGTTCAATAAACCACAGTTGTGAGTTGTGAGGCACAATAAATAATCCACGAGGGCGATAGAAAGAAGATTATTTCGATTCTAAAGCAAGGCTGACACTTGCACGATTCTGTGACACGCATTGGCACGACTCGAGTCGCCTCGGTGCGGGGGTATATATATGGCTTCCTGAACACTGCTCCAGAGATCGCCAGCGAAGAGACTATTTATATCACAGAGACAAGATGTCTAAAACAAAGCAGACACGAGCCTCCCAGTTCGTGCCCCAAAATGACACGACTTGCCACGACAGAATCGTGGCCAAAAGTCGTGCGAGTGTCAGCTTTGCTTAACTTGGCCAATTCTTAATGAAAGAAAAACAAGTTCAAACCAAGAGTAAAAGCGCGGATGAAGACTATATTCCATTGAATAACTCACTCATTGAATGATGTCACTCTATATGGATGGTCGCAGATTTTACCACGTTTTCCTTGCACTGTGTCTATAGAGCCAAAGTCTCGTGTCATGTTAGAATTTTGTTTTTTAAATTTAACAGCGTTTCTGCTCACCGGCTGTAGACAGGCATCTTTAAGAACTACCCAAACTTTGGAGTATATGTATATGAATCATGCTCTGTGACAAGGGGGCTTAATGCATCTGCCAAAAGTATCGACCAGGATCCGCCTGCGCATTCCTACATATTCAGTGATAACAAGGACATCAGTCAAAAATATCAGTTTCCAGCAGACCGATGCGCACGTCAACAGGATTTAAAAAACATGGGTTCTCTTTCAAAACGGCCGAACTAGAATTTGCAGATTTATTTACAGGGTCTCTTTGGCGAGATAGCAGGACCAACGTTAACAGACCTAAAATTTCTCTACAAAACGAATTATGAAGCTCTCACCACGGCTATGTCTGGCCGAAGTGTTGGTGGTGTGTTAGGAGCACTGGTAGGGGGCGCTGTAGTGGATAGGCATGAAGAAAAGTCAGGCTTCCTCCTTGGTAGTCTATGTACAATGACGGCATTAACATTGCTATATATTCCTTTTGCTGTGAATGTTGAGAGTACGTGGTACGCTTACTTCGGTCTTGGCTTTTCTGTGTGTGTTATAAATATACGTAAGTATGAACTTAGCTTTAACCCTTTCCAAAACAATCCCTGGTTTTTACGGGTCTTGAATAGTAGCCTTTTGAAAACATTGTGGGAAAAGAAGAAAATGCCGGTAGTCAGCATTTTCTCCTTTTCCCACAATGTTTTCTACCCTATCATGGACAGAAATCATCTTTTCAGCAAGAGTTGAATTGTCGTCTGCAAATGCTTTCAATTTGGTCTTGTCCAAAAGTTTGTTGTTCGGGAAAGGGTTAAAACACCTTTGATTGAAACAGATAAATTTCTATATTGCTCAGTAAATATTACGAAATTTCAAGATCTGTTTTGAATTTTGATTGGTTGGTTGGCTGTATTGCGGTTTAACGCCACTTTAACAGCTAAGGTCATATTATGGCGGTCGGTGACGCAAATGTGTTTCCTGGCTTTCTCATACCAGTACTAACACAACTTTCTTTCCAAAGCCACCCACTGCTTTTCTCGCATGCTTCAGCAGAGTGGAGAGGCGAAAATACGTCGAAAAGAAAGTTCGCCTCAACCGGATATCGAACTCACAACCACCATGTCATGAGTCCAACACGCTCACCACTGAGCCAGCCGGGCGGGCAAGAGCTGTTTTGTAAATATTGTTCAACAAATATCAAAGGTGTAAATCAAAAACCAGATGGCAATCCAGATGAAGCCTGGTATTTGTACTTCTCAGAAACAATTAATTTGAAAGTTTTAAAAGTTTTTATTAGAACTGCTTCAGATAAAAAAGGCAAAATCATTTCGTGCAAGTCTGCTATATTTTTAGGGAATGCAAGCTCGCTTTATATTTTGTTTGCCAACTCAGAAAGCATGCATAAGAACTGAACAACAAACTTTGGTTGCCAACTGAGAAGGCAAGCATAAGAACAAAAAACTTTGGTTGCCAACTGAGAAGGTAAGCATAAGAACAACAAAAATTAACTGTGTTTGCCAACTGAGAAGGCAGGCATAAGAAAAAAGTTTTGGTTGCATACTGAGAAGGCATGCATTAGAAAAACAAACGGACAGTTTTATTTTCAGCAGTTATTTTATCCATATTTGTTTTAACACAGTTGGTACGAGGATCGTATTAAAGACGTGGGAGGAGAGAAGTTCAACAATCCTGCAAATGATGCTGATGGTGTACGGTGTTGGGGCCCTGCTAATACCTCTGATTTGTTCACCATTTCTCATAAATACTGGAAATCAGGGATCACGTGATGATGACGTCTCACTTGAAATAACGCATGTACATATACCTTACGCCCTCGTATCTTTGTACCTGTTTTTTGTTTCCGTTTTATTTTTTGCGTCTTACTGTCGGTTCGGAGACAGTGAGAAAAGGGTAACTGAACAAATCAAGCACAAAGAAAAAACTTCAACATGGACAGAATATCTCAGCCCAGCAACGTACGCCCACGGAAGCGTATCGTTTGGCTTGGCCGTGTTAGTTATACTGTGTATCTATTACTTGAGTTATGCGGGATGTGAGAAAATATTCGGCAGTTTCATAAGAACATATTCAGTGGACACATTCCACCTGTCAAAGAATCAAGCATCCTACGTCAACGCAGTTTTCTGGTGTGGTTATACATTTGGTAGATTAATGGTATCCTTTTTGACACGTTTTATGTCATCTCGACTGTTATTATTAATCGACGCAATCTTGCATTTTGGGTCTGTTAGCTTGATGAAATATTTCGCTAGCCGAAGTTTAGAATTGTTCTGTGTGCTCACTTTTGTCGAAGGATTTTTGATGGCACCCCTTTACGGCCTGGCAATATCATACGGGAACACTCTAATAGATATAAAAGGTATTTGCCTGACGGCAATAACAATATCAGGAAATTTCGGTCAGTGGTTTTATCTGACCGTTTCTGGTACCCTCTATGATACGCACGGTCCGTTATCGGTGATTCGTTTGCTTTGGGTACCAGCTTGTCTAATGATGTGGTCTGCGGTCGTCATGGGGATATTCAACAATAAAAATAATTTCCATCACCAGCCATCTTCACAAATATAATGTGACAAATTGATGGAAGGTTTGATACGTGACTATCAGAAAGAAAGAAACATTATGTTAAAAGAAGGAACATGTTTTACACCAAAGACAAATTTCTCGTTTTGCCACATTTTTGTTAAAGAAAATTTCTTAACGAAAGACAATTTCTAGACTTGTCCAAACTGAAAGTACTTGCAGACGACAAAAGAAATGGGACTCAAAGCTGGAATTTGTTTTGGGAGGGCTAAAAAGCATTGTGAGAAAAGGAGAACGTGCTGGTTACCAGCATTTTCTCCTTTTCCCATATTTTTTCTTAAAAAACCTTCTTTCTTAGAGTCGTGAAAAACCGGGATTGTTTGGGAAAGGCAAAAAGAAAACAATACGCACAAGGAGAAAATGGTGGTAACCAATCATTTCTTTTTTTCCTGCAATTTTTCTACTCCTTCAACTACTGAAATCTTCTTTTGGTCCACCCTTTTGGTCTACCCTCTTTTTTTGTCTGCAGATACTTTAAATTTGTAAAGTCCAAGAATTTGTCTTTTTGTAAATTGTTACGGATGATCGCACCTTCCATACGGCATAGAGCTTTCTTTCGGTATAAAATCAATACCTTGCGTTATGGAGAATTACTTTTAGCTCAGTGTTTAGAAGTATAATGGGGGGGGGGGGAGGGGGGGGCGGGGGGGGAGGGGGTGCCTCAAAAAATCAGGATCTTTGTCGCAGACGCATGGTACTCTTTACCTGCTATGCCAATTTGAGGCTCTTCCATTTCAGCAGCAAATAAAGATATGATGTCAAAAATATTGACAAATGAGGATACAAATATCTGACTGAATGGAAAACATTGTGGGAAAAGGAAAAATTGCTCGTTACGAGCAATTTCTCCTTTCCCACAATGTTTTCAAAAGCTGTCTGTTGTTGATACGTCAAAATGAATATCTATGGAGTAAAGGGTTAAACACCCGCCATGGAGGTTTGAATTTCTGCTTCGCATTTGTTGCGAACTTCCATGTTCGTGAGAAAATGGTTTAAAGGAAAATGGGTGTCTGCCAGATATATATCATGTATTCAGTGCTTGTCATTCAGTTTTCTTTTGATTCATTCAGGAAAGCCCAAATAGCTAGCTTTTACTCGTACTTCATTCTTTTGTTTTTCCCGTTGTTTTCGTACCGCCGTAATATGACATAGTCTGTTAAAATGGCGTTAAACAAACGAACAAATGTTAATATTGTTTTTGTTGATATTTATGTTGTTGTTTGCTTAAAAGTATGACAAGAGAAACTCAGTATATGTCTGTTTGTGAGCCAGTACTTCCTTTAAAAGACCTGAATCCTAAAATCGCTATACCCCGTTCATAATACTGCTTTGTGACCGGTTAAGGACCACCTGCAATACTTTTTCAACAGTATTGCACAATCATTCGCATGATGTCTTGCGGGCTGCCAAAGTCACTGTAAAGTCGCATGGGGTCGCAACCGATTCATTACGTTTTTGAACATGGTTATGTAACAGTCTCAGTTTTACGCTAATTTCAGCGCTTTGATTGGGTATTTACTCTCTTTCAAAAAAGTGCTTTCAGTACCTTGATTTTCAACCATTTTCAATATGTTTTTGATTTGTTACCATGGCTACCAGAGTTTTCAAAAAAATCAGATTTTTTTAAAAAATCATCTGAAGAGGACCATTTCTGTGAAGTTTAGGCAAAATTGGATGGTCAGTTTCAAAGAAGAAAATGACTGAAATAAAAGGTAACGCATCACCGGAGACGGACGCACGACGGACACAGGACAGTGGCAAATGCTCGCTGGCCTTCACTAGGTGAAGCCAAAAACCCAACCATCATGAGTCAAGTCTGATTAAAATTTCCACAAATATCTAACCTGATTGGTTGAGAGAAGATGTTTCAACCAATCAGAAAGTTTTGTGTCACATTTATTTTGTCGTCTGCCATTGCTTTCGTTTTGGACGAGCCTAGTCGTTCGGTAAGGAATTAAAAAGGTTGTAGGAATACGAGTACACCACAAGGATAACTTAACCCTTTATTAAACAATCCTTGGCTTTTACGACCCTGAGAAAGAAGCCTTTCGAAAACATTATGGGAAAAGGAGAAAATGCTGGTAACCAGCATTTTCTCCTTTTCCAACAATGTTTTCTATCCGGCTAGAAACAAATTTTAATTTTTGAATTACGTTTTTTTTTTTTGTCGTCTGCAAGTTCTTTGAATTTGGACCAGTCGTAAATTTTATCGTTTGATAACCAGTTAATTCACACGTGCGTGATTGTAATTTTTTTCCCAACATTTACATTATTCACAAACAGAAACAACGTGTCAAAATGTTTGATAAATAGTTTGCGCCAAAAAGAAGTAGGACTGTTGAAAAACGAACATATCATACCACTTTGCATTTTATTAACAATGTACAAGAGGCAAACATGTTCCAGAGACAGTTTGATGATATGTAAGTTTTAAAACCTTAACTCTACCAAACGACAAAATTTTAGACTGGTCCAAATTGAAAGCATATGCAGACGACAAAATAAACATGATTGTAAAAAATCTAAATTTAACTTTAGAAGAGTACAAAACATTTTAGGAAAAGGAGAAAATGATGGTTACCAGCACTTTTCTCCTTTTCCAACAACATTTTCAGACGGCTTCTTCTACTGAGTCGTACAAACCAGAGATTGTTTTGGTAAATGGTTTAAGTAACAATAAAGTCCAAAAGTAAACAAAGCAGGTGTAAAATTGTATTTGAATCTATATCATACCACTTAAAAATATGGAAATTATTGTGAAGATGACAAACTGCCATTGTACGGTCGGTCCAAATGTTAGTTACTGACAGGAAAATTAATTTCAAAACTAGGTTAAAACCTGACAGGTAGCTGTGTCTTTAGTTTACTTTTTAGTCTGATTCTAAAATTCTTTTTTCTTTATTCTGCGAGCGACACCTATATGGTCCGACCACATAGGTACAGACCGTCATCTCCACAATATCTTTCATACTTTTAAATGGTATGATTAAATATAAATGTACATGTATTATGACACCCCTTTTGATATCCTCCATTCTTCATTCTTCTTTACTGATAGTTTAAGCGCTTTCGCTTATTTCACTCGCTGATAAAGCATATTTTAAGTATGATGAGATGACCAAATTTTGAGTAATTCCCTGTAAGCCTTTACCAAACAATCCTGGTTTTTACGATCCTGAGGTCACTTTTATTTTGTCGTCTGCATATGTTTTCGATTTGTACAAACCAAAAATTTGTTTTTTGGTAATGAGCCTTAACTCTTTACCAAACGACCGAATTTTAGACTTGTCCAAATTAAATGCATTTGCAGACGACAAAATAATCATCATTCAAAATTGAAACTTGACTGTACGAGAGTAGAAAACGTGGGAAAAGGAGAAAATGCTGATTACCAGCATTTTCTCCTTTTCCCACAATGTTTTCAGAAGGTTTCTTCCTCTTGGTCGTAAAAACCAGATATTTAGTAAAGCGTTAAGTCGACGACGGTGCTGCTTCGAGTATTGATAATCTTCTCTACAAGCATTAATTTGCCTATTACGACAATGGTATACGTTGCTTCCACCTCTCTCCAACCCGAAATAAAACCACACACCCTAAAAGCGCGATACCAATATATTGCACGACATATAAAAAATACCTAGGACCTAGACTATCGTAAAGTTTTCCAGATATCCATATAAAGGACAGGTCACCTAAACTACCTGACACTTGTATCACCATTAAACAAACACCGGTGACTTCGATCAGTGTGTTACTATAGGCAATACCTGTTGGAAACAAAGGAGAAACCAGAAAGCCCTCAACTGCAGTTCCCATCCAGAGGAAAGACGAACTAGTTGGCGCGAAAATGTTGATCACAGTTGTAGCAATGGCGTGGATAAATATTTGAAAAGCGAAAAGATTGCTGATTGTAACAAAGCTTGAAATTCCTGACCAACAAAGTCTGCCCACTGTCAATCCTAGCCAGTATGTCATGTTTAAATAGGACGCTTCAGATTTCGAGAACTTGAAAATGTCCACTGAGAATGACCTTACAAATTGGCCATACACTTCCTCCACACCCACCATATGAATATAGTAAATACTTAAAGCTATAAACATAAATAATCCAAACCCAAAGTTACCGTTAGCATAAGTACCCGGATTGATCATGTCTGTAAAGCTTTTGGATTTAACAGTTGATTCATCCACTCCTTTTTCTAAGGTGTTAGTATTTTCGTCCGTTGGTAATTGTGAATAGCTTGAACTTTTATTATCCACGAAATAAAAATAGTAAAATATCAATGAAAGAACAATGGATCCAACGCCAATGGTCACAAAGGCGACATGAACACGTGTGTCCTTGATCACTGTAAACATTTCTTTGTCATCCTGGTTCCCTGTCTTATCTGTCTGGTAGACTATGATTGCGAGGAACTGGTCTACAAATACGGGAACCAGGAGTGAGCCTAGACCATATCCGACATGGAGGAGTTGTAGAACCATGGCTGTTTTCTCCGCCTCCCAAGATCGGATGACCGACCGTATTCCAGCTGAAACAAACCAAACACGGTGTTTAGTATACTATAGTGGTAAATTATCGAATTTTTAAAAGACAACAGAATAGGTAGACTTGTAATTAGACTTTTCACATTTGTCACACATTTTGAAAATCCAAAAAATGCATTTACCTATATGGGTTAGGGGAGTCATAGTTACTCTACAGCTTACAAAGAAGAACAAGCAACGAAAAGGAGATAATATTGTTTGACATATTAAAATGTTATCCTGAAAACTGAAGAGATCGACTACGTAATCATTCATGCAAATTATGATTGAAATTTTCGCCAGAAGACTATCAAAATCTGGTCCATATCTGGTACTTGAATACAAAACCATGTCAATAGCGTCCATATTGTTTTGGTATATTAACTCTTAGGCTGTAAAGCGCGGCTCACTGACCTTTTGCGGACAGTGTAGATCAAGATCAGACTACACAGAACGTGCAGTCTGATCTTGATTTACACTGTCCGATAAGGGTATATCTTTTCCTTGAAGAATATCTATGGAATAGAAACATTTTGGTTTCTACTGTCGACTTGAAAGTTTTATGTTAGTTATATACCAGTCCTGACAAAGGTTAATGAACTATGATGAAACCTCAAGAGATCTACTCCAAGAATCGTTCAACCCAAGAATTCCAATCGACAGATTTGGAGCAAAAGATATTTGAATATTTTTCAAGCTTTCAGTTTTGTGGCCATAGTAATCGGAATTCCCCTTAGAAAATCTTCACTAAACTTGAAAAGAGGCATAGTAGAAGCATTTTTTATGAAATTTTATTCATGTTGGAACAATCCTGTCAGAGATGTTCGCAATACCAGTAAACGCACACACGATAGACTCTATGCTATTTCATAAGCTCGCTGGCCTTTGGCAAGTGGGGCTGAAACAAACTCAGACGTTTGGTGAAAGGCTACTTACCTATGCCCAGTATAGCACCAAGAGCCCCAAGACAGAAATAGTGGAACCAGAGTGTATTGACACTTGGGGAAAATGGTATACCCATCACAGCAAGCCCAGCCAGTGTTTCCGACACAGCGATGAATATGTCTAAAGAGTTTTCGTACTTGTCGATCAAAAATCCACCAATTAAAGCGCCTGTTAACCCACCAGCGCCACGCCCACTGACTGACCGCGACACTTCATTATACGTGGCATTGAAGATCAGTTTAATATCGATCATTGTTGGTCCTGGAATCTCCATATAAAGACCCTGAATAGTAGAAATACAAGTGATAATTTAAGCGCTGAATCTATTAAAAGGAACGTTGTTTGGTCGACCTGCTTAAAAAAAGGGAACTAATAAAATCTTGGTCTGCAAAAGATCTTACATTTTGCCATGACTTTATTATTTGTTTAATCAAGCAACGAATGTTCCGATTATATGGTTCTACACACGCATAAGAAAGACGCAGACGCAGCTACACATTTAATCAAAGCGTTGAGAACGCTGACGTGGAACTTGTAAAGGAAGCCATTGTATGGAATTGATAATTTCACAGAAAAAACAGAAATATTATTCAAATATTGGCTTGAAAACTCTTTTGGTTGTCATGCATTAAACCCAATTTTTCTAAGGCAAATGAATTTTTCGGTAGCACTCAGACATGTTATTGGAAATGGCATCTTAATACACTGGGTGAGGCCATCTATCGTGGAAACACTTTTTTTTTTTTTTTCATTCAAATTAGCTTCACTCGCTAATAGCCTTCTATTGGCATAATGATACAAAATTTGTCTAACGATCGCTTGGTCCTGGGGTTTTTCATTCCAAAACCAGTTCGTACTATGGCATGTTCATCCCAGGATTACGCGTTTCTCCATTTCATTGGGCATGAATATTTATATATCGAAATAAGTGATTGTAATCTTGGGAATTCAATGTTAACGCGTTTCTCCATTTCATTGGGCATGAATATTTATATATCGAAATAAGTGATTGTAATCTTGGGAATTCAATGTTAACAACCAAAGATATTTCAAAATCATAGTTTTCAGGTACAAACTTAATTCTTTTCGATATAATCACATGGTTTCTCTCTCTCTCTCTCTCTCTCTCTCTCTCTCTCTCTCTCTCTCTCTCTCTCTCTCTCTCCCTCTCTCTCTGTCCATCATGCATCCTTCTGTCATGGGATGTTATTCCTCACTTCTCCTAATGATTAAAGGAAGACTACTAATACACAAATAGTCCTTACTTTGTCATGGGTACTCTACCTTCAACCTAAAAGGTATTTATTTGCTTAGTAAGTTGACTTTCAAGCCAATATTTGAATACATTGTATTACTCTTTTTCTTTCAAATTATCAATTCCACACAATGGCTTCCTTGACAATACCACTTCAGTGTTCTCAACGCTTTGATTTAAAGTTGAACTGGTCGTTAAACGCTGTGTGGCTGCAGTTGAAGGATGGACAGATAAGCTTCGAAGGGTGATTCAATGGCTTTTGCGGACGGGTAGATCAAGATCATATTGCACGTTTCGTGCAGTCTGATCTTAGATCAACACTGTCCTATAAGGAGATATTTTACTCCAAAAAAATAAGTTAGAAAATAACACTATTCGGGTTTTTATTATCGGATTGATATGGATTAAATGAACGTCTGTTTGTGACGCATCATGTCCTCTGTGGTACAAAAGTGTTGAGTCTATTGTTATTCTAGTTACAGAAAATATACTACTCAAAATTTGCTAGGGATCACCATATTTGATTCATCCTAGATCTTTATGTGGCATGGATTACGTATAGTTTTACAATATGTTACATTTCCGCACCGATTAATAAAATCACTACTGGAAATGGATCTTTAATCCTCTCCCTAACAATGCCGACTGCTATAGACACAGAGAAAGAAGCCTTTGGAAAAAAATAGTTGGAAAAGGAGAAAATGCTGGTTACCAGCATTTTCTCTTTTTCCAACGATGTTTTCTACCCTATGATAGACAGCATATTGTACGTTGCATTTGCTTTTTAGTCGGCAAATGCTTTCAACTTGAACAATTCTAAAATTTTATAGTGTGGTAAACAGTTTATGCAAAACTTTTGTTACATATACAACTATACCCATACTGAAATATGTAACTGATCTCTATCAAAATGTGAGTAGTATACTTTAAACAATACTTCAAGGTACTATATGCCCCTATTCACAAATTTTCCAGATCGGCTGGGTAGCTCAGTGGTTAACGCATTCGACTCGGTAACTTGGTATGAAAGTTTGTTTCAGTCCTAATGTGAGAAACACATGCGTATATGCACTGACTGCCATGATAAAATGCGATACCCAATTTCTTTACCACTGGATTACGAAGAACCTCGGAGAACAAAGCACAAGGGAAACTATCAGCGAAAGTAATTAGTCTAAGTCGTATATCTTGTTTCTCGATCGATGTAAAATAAATAAATCTTGCTCTGCCAGACGACACTTTAGACGTCCATTTTGAAAGTATCTGCAGACGACAAATTAAATGACGCTAAAATGGTGGGATCTGTTTATGAAATGGTAGAAAACGACGTAGTAGGAAAACAAAAAAAAAACGAGAAAATACTGATGCATAATATTAAGGTAAGATCTGTGTAATGCACTTCAGGTGAACATTTGGCAAAATTTCTAATCGATTGTTAAATAAGGATAAATAAGGATTTATGCAGAAATAATATTTTTGCACATTTCTAACGAATCAGAAATTCAGTTTATGACTTTCTTGAGACTATATTTTGATACTTTTGTTTGTTTTCTAAAAAGGGAGGTTCATTATTATCTCTTTTTCAATTGAGAATATAGCGGTTTTAGATTTATAAATGATAATTCAAAGAAGGAAAAAAATGGAGAAAATAAAAGGATGAAAGTAATTCAATAATACTCATTTTTAATTATACATGATGATATTTTAGTGGAAATAGCTGTTTTCCATTACATAGGTCTAACCTTAAGGCGCTGCAAATCAGCAGTTACTGAAATAGGGCACATTACAGCGGATTATTTTTTTACCGAAAATGCATCACTTGAAAAAACGTTCTTAGAAGTTCGCGGGGTGATACTACATGACAAATATTTAGACTCTGGTCCATCAGGGATACGATCTATTTTTTATAGATCTGGCAGTGAAAGTACGGTATTTTACATGTTATAAAACAAAATAAAAATCTGTCCAAATAAAGAAAAGACAAACAAAAGTTGGTATGGTTTCGATCTGGTAATAAAAATACCGCCCTTCTTATATGTATGTTGAAAATATAAAACAGTGAACAAGTCCATAGTAAAGAATGTGGCGGCTCCAACAGGCTCTTTTCAAAAGCGGATAAAAATTAGTGCGCCACAAGAAATGCTGGTTACCAGCATTTTATTTTCCTTTTCTCACAATGTTTTCAAAACCTTCTTCCCCATTCATGTTGAGAAAATACATGATCGTTTGGAAAAGATATAGGTCTAATCAACTTGCATTTCTTCTGTATCGCAAAAAGCAAAATATTCGACACTTTTTACCCCTCTTAGCGCGACACAAGGCCCTTAATTTTGCAGACAGTGTAGAACATGATTAGACATGACAAAATGTGCAGTAGATCAAAGATCAGTGCGTACAGATCCTTCCAACCAATCTTTGATCACCCTTTCAAAAATCATGAACTTTTCCCGTCTATAGGAACTTACACAAACACACGTGTACACACATAATTATATACAAAACTCCAAATAGGGGTGAAAGATTTTTATTTCAAATTTAAAAATGTTAATTATTCTCCATTTAACCCTATATTGCGGGTATTCATTAGAATCTTCTCATCGAGACGATTCTTATGAGTACCCACAACAGAGCGTTTCGGAGACGAATAATGGACGAAGAATACCATCACTTCCTCTTACCTGGAGCTCTGTATACATATTAACCCTTTAGCCCACATGGCATTTGTATGGTATCTCTAAATGACCCTAAATAACAGCAAGGATGAAGCCGTTTCATATTTGTATGACACCTTTTGATAGCATAGAAATCATTGTGACAAAAGGTGAAATTGCTCGTCATGTTTTCCAAAGGCTCCTACAAGCAATGCGTAGAAATGAGTATCTATGGAGTAAAGGGTTAATATTGATTGAAAATGACTATTCTGTTAATTGAACAATTTAAGGGTAATTAAATCAGCAATGCTCTGGCAAAAAGATAATTTGATTACCAATAAAATGACTCTGTCAGTATTTCGCTGAATATTGCTAGACAATCATCGTGCATAAAGAGGATGAAATAATAGAAAATTCCGAACGATTTAAGGTAAGACCTGTGTAATGGAAAACAGCTTTTTCCACTAAAATATCTCCTGCAAAATTAGCTATAATTAAAAATGGGTATTATTGAACTACTTTCACCTTTTCATTTTTTCCATTTCTTCCTTCTTTGAATTATCATTTATAAATCTAAAACTGCTATATTCTCAACTGAAAAAGAGATAATAATTACCTCCCTTTTTAGAAAACAAACAAAAGTATCAAAAAAAGTTTCAAGATAGACACAAGAAAAAGTTGATGCAAAGCATCAAAGTCGCCGCAAAAAAAAATTTGTTTAATGCTTCAAGAAAGCCAGGGCAAGTAAGTAAATGTCAGTTTTCATCAGCAGATTTTTTAAAACATTATAAAATTATGTGAATAGTAACCTATATCAAAACTTGTCTTCTGTTACAGTATCTAATACCCTAGCACAGCGCTCTCTTAGCTCTTTTCCAAACGACAAATATCAGACTCTTCCACATTCAAAGAGTTGGCAAATGACAATTTAAAAAGCTGCAAAAATGGTTGAAAATTCGCTAGTAGTGGGGAAAAAGTATTTAATGAAGAAGAAATTGCTTATAACGAGCAATTTCTCCTTATCCAACATATTTTGACAAAAGAATTTGATAGCACACATGTGATAACCCGTGTTTGTTTGGGAAAGTGGTGAAAGCAGGGCTAAGTTACTAAAATGTTGCTGTCCTAGGCTGAAAGTATGATTCAAGAGGACGTAAGTTTGCAAGGCATGCTTTCAATTCAAACAAGTCTAAGACTATAGTGTTTGGTGAACAGTGTTCATAAAGAATCATGGTTTTGCATTGCGCTTTATAATTATGAACAACACAGCTAAAAAGTGGCATCTCTCCAGATTTTTTCCACAAATTAAATTTATGCAGAGCTTGTTTAGAAATAAACAAAAGAGTTCTAAACTATCTTTGTTGTAAAAACTAAACTTAAATAAATAACCAATAATGGCCAGATACAATCATAACCATCATACCCGTTCTTCGGCGGAATTTAGCACAATTTCAGCAATGCACAATTTTAGCAGTGGTCATTCAACAAAAAACACACAAATAGTAGGAAAAACTATCTACAAAATAATCAAAATGATTATTAAACCTGTGTACGAAGTTTGTACGAAACGACCAACTGGGTACGAAATGACCAAAATTGAAAGTATAAGTAGGTACGAAATGACCAAAATCGTACGAAATGACCTAGGTACGAAATTAACAAGGTACGAAATGACTGGAAACCTGTACAGCCTTGACCAATGGAAACAAGGCATTTATGTGGACGAGTCCATTTCTCATGAATAGCGACAATAAAAGAAATAATTAAGCGGTTTTTTGATGTTGTAAGTATTAATAGAACAAAAATAGTATCGTATTGCAATTTCGTAGTTTAAGAATGAATTAAAAAGCCAATTTAAGGCGAAGTAACGTTAGAAAGATTCCTTGTTAACCTAACACCCCTAAAAAAACGAAATTCCCACTATCCATGTCCTAACTCGAAAAACTATTAAAAATATAGTCGCGCGCTTCTGCGCGGCGACTAATAAACGGAATTTCTGATCCGTTAGAAATGTGCAAAAATATTATTTCAGCATAAATCCCTATTTATCCTTATTTAACAACCAATTAGATTTTTTGCCAAATGTTCACCGAAAGTGCATTACACAGGTCTTACCTTAAAAAAGTTCTAACGGCGGCGAGCCATGGAAAATTTTCTTCTACTTTTGTTATCCGACAGATACCAAACAATTTCTGACGTCACATTTCATTCAGTGCGATTTTCTGTTTTATTTTTTCTCAAAATTTCCTAATTCACCACATTGTTGAACATATTTCCTTCTTTTTCGATCATTAGTATTGGTAGGTGGGTTATTTCTCACTGCATAACCAAACGCAATACATGTATATGTAAAATCAGGACAAGCCGATTCTAAAATGATGTTGACCCAACCCCCCCCCTCCAAAATTGCTTCCTACGGGCCTGATTTTCACAAAAACTTTTCATTCGATGTTAAGAACCTGGTTTTGGCTATTTCAAAGTTATTTTGGGAGAAAAAAATATCTTCTTATCAGACACTATAGATCAAAGATCAGACTGTACGTTCTGTGCAGTCTGATCTTGATCTATAGTGACCGAAGAAGGTTATTGAGCCACAATTAGCAGCCTCAGAGATAAGGGAAATTTAACATAGTCAAGCAGAGCTCCTGATTCTAGACTCGAGAGTGATTTTGATTTCAAAATCGAAAATACTTATTATTCTTGACTAAACTCTATGTTATGGGTACTCATTAGAATCGTCTCATTGAGACGATTTTAATGAGTACCCACAACATAAGGTTTGGAAGAGAAATAATGGATTTAGAATAATATCATCGCTCCCTTTTATCTTGAGCTCTGGTCAAGTATGTTACGGAACACATGGCAAATTATACCTTACCCACCATCCACCCCCCCCCCCCCCCCCCCCCTCTTTCCCGATACCAAAATTATTGAAAAATGGATCTAAATGTCCATGGAGAATAACCAGAAAAGGCAGACAAATCACCTGGCCCTCATTTTACAAGATCTTTGCAAATAGTAGATTTTATTACGATGTAACGGTTGTTCGAACGACTTGTACGATACATACTCATCCGTACATGTTTATCGTCTATTTTTAGAACTTTGTTTACGTGGTTAATGAATTACCAACTAAACTAACGAGATCAACCGAATACTTTACAGGAATATTTAAGAATTACAGATTTACAACAAAGAGCAGTAAAAGTGTACATACCATAGAACACCAGATGAGAAACAGTGCTAGAACTTTCGTTACACGGCTTACCATTTTGCATTAGATCTTCTTGTTTTCCTTTAAGAAATTTCATCGTCTAACATGACACGTAATTAAGGAAGTTGCGGTTATCTCCCTTGACTATCTACTTTTATATTTCCTCGCAGGTTGACACGTTAAGTAAGTCTATATATCAAATCCACGACGAATTATGCCGACTATATGGGGAAAATACAGAAAAGCTGGCTTATTCAAATTGTTTAAATGTGTTCGTACACCTTTTTAATTCTTAACCAAACGACAAAATTTTTGACTGATCTAAACTGAAAGCACTTGCAGACGACAAAATGAACATAACTCAAAAAATGAAATGTGTTTCCAGCACAGTAGAAAACACAGTGAGAAATGGATAAAAAGCTGGTAACAAGTATTTTCTCCTTTCCCACAAGGTTTTCAGAAGGCTTCTATCAGAGGGTAAAAAACCAGGATAATTTGGTAAAGGGTTAAACTTTTTTTTATAATCACAAACAGTTCTAAGTTATCACGGTCTGGACAGTGGAAAAATGCTTGATCTCAAAAGAATAAGAGAGCTATGACAGAAATGCTTGTAATCGGTATCTTCCCCAATTTGTTCCTTTTTTACCAATTAACCCTTTCCAAAACGACAATTTTTTTAACTAGACCAAATTGAAAGCATTTGCAGACGACAATTCAACTCTTGCTGAAAAGATGATTTCTATCTATGATAGGGTAGAAAACATTGTGGGAAAAGGAGAAAATGCTGGTTACCAGCATTTTCTCCTTTTCCCAAAATGTTTTCAAAAGGCTACCATTCTAGACCCGTAAAAACCAGGGATTGTTTGGGAAAGGGTTAAGAATCAATATTGATTGAACAGCAACAATATATCTGAGGTCTACATTGGTTTTCAAACTCAATTTATCGTATAATATTTAGAATTCCGAAAATAATATGAAGTAAAATAACTAGTATTTTCTCCTTTTAACGAAAATGTAAAAGTGAACGTGATAAAAAGAAAGAAGTGGAGACAATTGATAATTTTAGTAGCTAGCTGACGACATATAGTTCAGTTAGTATATCTAACGACCTAATTGCAGGTCTACAGCTCTCATCTGTGAGTACAGTTGGACTTTCAGGACATGTCAATTCACTTAACCCTTTACAAAAATAAGCCCTTGTTTTTACGACCCCGAGATAGAAGCCTTTTGAAAACAGTGTGGAAAAAGGAAAAAATGCTGGTAACCAGCATTTTCTCCTTTTCATACAATGTTTTCTACTCTTTAAAGCCAGGATCCAATTTTTGGGTCACGTTTGTCTTCTGCAAATGCTTCCAATCTGGACGAGTCTAAAATTTTGTCGTTCAGTAGAAAGTTTAGCAGGTCATTTTTGCAGTTAACTTTCTGGACAGCTGGCAACGTCAATGAAGCAGGTTTCAGGACGTATTGTTGGGTGGTGGTTGGGGGGAAAGGTCAATGTTAAAATTGCAGTGGACTTTCAGGATGAAGCTGACCTTCTAATACTACAGAAAAGTTTCTCGCAATCGGATTGGTATAAATATACACCAAAAATAATTTAAATTATATTCCTGTACGCTGGCAAAATCCACATCACGTCAGTTTCCCTTTCGTGAGTCCCATATATATGTAGCTAAACAAGACAGTAACACAACGTGGATAAAGGTTGTGTCGATTGATACCAGACTTCGACCCGGGACGACATGATTCGCCACAACCGTGAAGTAGTTTCCAACTCCCTGCAG
This sequence comes from Tridacna crocea, assembly GCA_943736015.1. Taxonomy (NCBI): domain Eukaryota; kingdom Metazoa; phylum Mollusca; class Bivalvia; order Cardiida; family Cardiidae; genus Tridacna; species Tridacna crocea. The sequence goes on along the minus strand of OX031060.1, from coordinate 9,933,356 downwards.
ACTGACAATTAATATCAACCAGGCAGGCTGATTCCAGGATATTAGGGCAGGTTATTGTTGCAGCTGACTTTCAGGACAAACAGACACTTCAATGTACTTGAGAACTTCCAGAAAAGTAAGCCAGAGCTCCAGATGGAGGGAGTAATTATGATTTCAAAATTGAAAGTATTGATAATTCTTCACTTAACCCTAGGTTGTGGGTACCTATTAGAATTGTCTCAATGAGACAATTCTAATGAGTACCCACAACATAGGGTTTTGAAGAGAAATAAGGATTTTAGAATACTATCACTCTCTCTTATCTGGAGCCCTGGTAAGCCAAGTCAATTTAGCGACCAAGTGTCGGGAATTTGGACACATCAGGGCAGCTAATGATTTTCAGAACATCTTGAATCAGTATTGAAGTCTTCTAGGACAAACCTGTCAAAAAAACAGACGGCTTTGAGCACATTTTGACATTTATGTATACTGGGTGACTTTCAGGACAGTAAGACTCGTCAATGTAGATGATGACTGTCAGGATTGTTGATCACAGCCAAGTTCTAAAAGACTCAGTACAGCTGGACATAGACAAGTTGAAAAAAATACTGTCAAGATAGCTAGACAAAGCCAAATTAAAAAAAAAAAAACTTTCAGGACAACTGGACATAGCCAAGTCCCAAAATAACATCACAACAGCTAGATACGGCCATGCTTCGAATTAAATTTAACTGCCATGTTAAAGCAGTCACAGGATAACAGGACATGGCCATGTTCCAGATGACATTCAGGACAGTGTGAAATGGCCATGTTCCAGATGACTTTCAGGACAGTTGGACACAGCCATGTTACAAATGACTTTCAGAAAGCTGGACATTGCCAATTTCAGATTGTCTTTCAGGAGAGCTGTATGTTGCCATGTTCTACATGAATTTAAAGAGAGCTGGATATTGCAATGTTCAGGTTGACTTTCAGAACAGCTGGACATTGCAATGTTCTAGATGATTTTTTGGACAACTGGACACGACCATGTTCCTGATGAATTTCAGGACTTTTGGACACAGCAAATTCCGAAGGACTTACAGGACAGCTGGACTCTGCCATGTTCCAGATGACTTTCAGGACAGTTGGACATTGCTATGTTCAAGATGACTTCAGGACAGATGGACATTGCCATGTTCCAGATGACTTCAGGACATTTGGACAGGGCCATATTTTGAGATGACTTTCAGGACAGATGGACAAGAGCATGTTCCTAAAGACTTTCAGAACAGATGGACAAGACCATGTTCCAAATGACTTTCAGGACAGATGGTCAAGACCATGTTCCAGATGACTTTCAGAACAGCTGGACAATGCCATGTTCTAAATGAGGAGAGTTTGACATGGTCATTTTCCATATAACTTTCAGCAAAGTTGGACAGGGCTATGTTCCCGATGATTTTTAGGACAACTGGACATTGTCATGTTCCAAATGACATACAGGACAGTTGAACAAAGCCATGTTCAGCATGACTTTTGAGACAGTTTTATAGGGCTATGTTCCAGACGGACTTTCAGGACAACTAGACATGGCGATGTTCCAGAGGACAGAGGACTTTCACTCAGTTGGACAAGTTTAAAATGACTTTCAAAACAGTTGAACATGGCTATTTCAGGATGACTTTCAGAATAGCTGGACATGTTAGTATTATAGTTAACTTTTCAGGACAGTTAGAGCTGTCAATGTGGCAGATGACTTTCAAGACAATTGGACACAGTCATGATGGAGAGGACTTTAAAGACACCTGGACACAGCTATGTTCAAATTAACTTTAAGGACAGCTGGACACAGCTATGTTCAAATTAACTTTAAGGACAGCTGGACACAGCCATGTTCCAAATGACTTTCAGCAAAGTTGGAAATGGCCATGTTCAGGATGATTTTCAGGAAAGCTGGACATGTCAATGTAATAAATGGCTTTCAGGACAGTTAGATCTGTCATTGTAGCACATGACACCAAGGACAGTTTGACCAATCCAAGTTGAAGATGATTGTCACCACAGTTCTAGACATGTCAAAGTTCTCGAGGACTTTAGGAACAGTTATGTATGTTAATGAATCACCCACATACTTTGTCTAGACTAATCTCATTTAACACAGGTAATAAAGCATGTCGTAATATATCGTAATATATTGTAATACAATATGTGCAGTTACTTTAAAAACTAGATCGTAAACTTCAAGAAAAGGTTTGCTATACAAATTTACCTGGCCTGTGTGTATGCAATAAATGGCCAGACAGATGGACAGGACGGCCAAACACAGATGCTAATTATAGCAGACACATCTCTTCCCCCCCCTCCCGAAAAAGAAAAAAAATTTAAATCTATCTATATGCATAGGTTTTATATCTGTAACATCTTTTACAGGTAATTCAGCCCTTTACAACACAACAAAATGTTTGAAACTAGTGTCTGGAAAGTTTAATAACATTGTGAGAAAAGAAGAAAACAGCATTTTCTCCTTTTCCAACAATATATTTCAGCATTTTCTCCTTTTCCAACAATATATTTCAAAAGTATTCTTCGTCAGGTTCATGAAAAAATGTGATTGTGTGGCACAGGATTAATAACTATCTAAAGAAGTTGTAGTCCAGATTTTTCAACGATATCTGTAAAATTGTCTTTTCTTCAGCCAGAAGGGCTCGACATAGACGTATGTGGTCTTTGTTATCACAGTCTGACACGTTCTGAAAATAAAACAACAAGAAAAATAGTGTAAAGAGTCCTTTCATCATAGTAGTTCTTAAACATGTATGTGCAGTATAGCACATGGTATTTGCTTAACCCATTACCACATAATCCCTACTTTTGACGCCCCTGAGAAAGAAGCCTTTTGAAAATACTGTGGGAAAAGTAGAAAATGCTGGTAACCAGAAAATACTGTGGGAAACCAGCATTTTCTCCTTTTCCCACAATGTTTTCTGAAGGCTTCTTTCTCAGGGTCGTCAAAAGTAGGGATTGTGTGGTAGAGGGTTAAGGAACATTCTCACATTATGATTGCAAGTGATGGCATAACTCGAAATTCTCAATTGTATCTACATGTAGATTCAGGATCCTAATGAAACTTAATTTTTGGAAGGGAGGGAGAGGGGGAGAAAGATTACCGTTTACACAATTTTTGAAACACTGTCAAAAAGATAATTACTGAAAGATGATCTGCCTGTACATTCTCTTGTTTATTCATCTATTCATTTATTTATCTCATTATTTTATTTATTTTTCATATTTAAGTTTGGATTGTATGATTGGTTGATTGAATCATGTATTATACATGTATATCTTTCAACATTATTTCAGCTGTATCATGGCACTAGTTCAAATATTCATGTACCTGTATGCCCTTAGCCCAGCCGGGTGGCTCTGTGGTTAGCGTATCTGACTTGTGACCTGGCGGTTATGGGTTTGATATCTGGTTGTGGCGAACTTTCTTTCCAGTGATTTTTTGCCTCTCACCTCTGATACATGTGAGAAAAGTAGTCAATGGCTTTGGAAAGAAAGTTGTGTCAATACTGTTGTGAGAAAGCAAGGAAACACATGGGTGCGTCACTGACCACCATGTTATGAACTAAGCTGTTACAGTGGCGTTAAACTCCAATACAAACCAAACCAAATATATGCCTTTAATTTCACCAGCACCAAGCTAGGACATTAAGAGTCTTGCACAAGAACAAACAAAGCACTTCCAGTGATGTTAAAATTCAGGACCTTCAGGTAACAAGTCCTACACTTTACCACTGAGGCATACAGGACTGCCTTTCAATTAGAGGAGTAATAAAAAGAAATTTTCACACAACCTTTTCCATGTAAGTGACCCTTTGTAAGTTCTCTTTCAGATACAAGTTCAGTAGGTATTTAGCCATGGACCTTGCAGTCTCCACAATATCACTAAAAGCTTCATTGTCCATGTAGATTTCATGCCATACTTTCCTGAAAAAGAAAATAAAGATGCAACTTGTCTATGTACTTGTAATTCATTTCATGCTTCCCCACATTTCTCCATCATTTCTTCAAAATGGTGGATTGTGGATTTGATATTTCATGGTTAACCCTTTACCAAACAACAAAAACTGAGATTACACTGAGTTGAAAGCACTTGCAGACGACAAAATAAAGGTAACTTAAAACTTGAAATTTGTTTTCTGCAGGGTAGAAAACATTGTGGGGAAAGGAGAAAATGCTGGTTACCAGCATTTTCTCCATTTTCCACATTGTTTTCAAAAGGCTTCTATCTCAGGGTCGTAAAAACCAGGGATTGTTTGGTAAAGGGTTTAGACAACTTAGAAATACCAATTTCACATTTTGTAACTTTTCAATTGAAGTTAACAGCTTGTCAAAGTTTGAAGTAATTATCTTCAGTAAGAACAGAACTATTACAAAATTCCAAGTTTGCACACTACGCTGACGCAGGCGACACCGGCGCTAGGGCTGTGACAGTAAGTTGTGTTTTTCTTTGACAATAGCTGAATTAAACAAAAGGGCCACGATGGCCCTGAATTTTTGAGAGGACCATACCCAATTTCTTTTTAGGAATTGAAACTGTGGAAACAAAATCATTATTTTGGCCAAGCAATTTTGAAAAGGTCACCTGTAAAAGTCATTTCAAAATCTGTCACCACACCTACGATCATCACCAGAGCAATTATTTTGATGAATCAGAATTCTGGACATAAAATTTTGGATAGATCACCCAAGGACAATTTCTTGCAGAAGAGCACATGCTCTATAGTGACTAAATTAAAAACATCAGTTGAAAAAGAGCGCCACATGCAGGTGCCAACAATTGGCTGTTGTTTTTCAACGGATAAAAATTTTCCTTACAATTTTTGAAAAGGGTCACCCTATCAACATTTCTGTGAAATTATTTCAAAATCTGACCAGCCATTCCAGAGAGGAAGAATTAAGAAATTCCTCTTCATGTCCCTATAGGGCAAATAGCCCCCACCACCAGAGCCATGTTTCGCAACAGATCAAAATTTCGCAAACAAATTTTGAAAAGGGTCACCAAAGGAACATTTCTGTGAAATTATTTCAAAATCATGTCCGTATAGTGCAAGTAGCCCCCCAATCAGAGCTATATTTCTTGATGGATCAAAATTTTGCGAACATGTTTTGAAAAGGGTCACCACAGGAACATTTCTGTGAAATTATTTCAAAATCTTACCAGCCGTTTCAGAGAAGTAGCCCCAAGTCACCAGAGCCATGATACTTGACCGATCAAAATTCTGCGAACAGTTTTTGAAAAGGGTCACCCAAGGAACATTTCTGTGAAATAATTTCAAAATCATACCAGCCATTTAGAGAAGATTTTTTTAAGAATTTCTCCCAAGGAACATTCAAGCCATGTTTGGTCCGAATTGGCCCAGCAGTTTAGGAGTAGATGATGTTCAAAGAATTGTTGATGATGCAAAACAGACACCAAGTGATCCTATAAGCTCCCCTTGATGATTTGGTGGAGTCTAAAATCTTTTATGAATATTATGTCACTTACAAATGTCTGTGTTTCATAGCCAGGGTTTTCAGAACAATCCAAAAATTCCATGTTAAACCCTCCATACAGCAACTGAGTGACCTGAAAAAAAATTATGATCATTTCATTTAATCCTATACCACAAACATTAGGGAAAAGGAAAAAATGCTGGTAACCAGCATTTTCTTCTTTTCCCTAAATGTTTTTTTCTTTTCCCTAAATGTTTTCTTCCCTATCAAGAACAAATGTTCAGGTATATTGTGGTTGTCAGTGCTCCTATCTATGTTTTTCTGGACTTTCTCTTTACCACTGTTTGGCCTAATATTCTTCCAGAGCCACTGCTTGCTTTCCCACAATTTAATTTAGTTTAAAATTTATTGTATGGAAAGGGGCTTAACTCATTACCAAACACGAAAATTTTAGACTTGTCCAAATTGAAAGCATTTTCAGACAACAAAATTAAGGTGACTTAAAAATTGAAATTTTGTTTGGGAAGGGTAGAAAACATTGTGGTAAAAGGGAAAAATGCTGGTTACCAGCATTTTCTCCTTTTCCCATATTGTTCTCAAAAGGCTTCATTTAAAGCAGCGGTAAAGACAAAGTCCAGAAAAACATAAATAGAAGCACTGACAACCACAATATACCTGAACATTCAGATGACATACATTCATCAGTTAATGAAGACATGTAAATCTCTCAAGTTCTTCAAGTGTCACGGAATATTTCTGAAAATATTTCAATAAGTTTTCACGATGTAAATTCATAACGACAAGTTTTGCAGGTACAGAGCTGGAATTATTCAGGATTTAAAAATTTAAAAGATGATACGTATAATGTCATCAAATAACCTACTTCAGCATGTTATTTTCTCGCAGCAGATCAACCTTCTCTTCAATCATTGTACAATTGAACTGTTTACATGCACCGATTACATCACCTGTGAAGACAAACATATTTACCATTTCATTATATGTCATGTGTCTATTTTTAGAAATGTTATGGGTAAACAAATGTTGTAATTTAATTGGGTGGGGGGGGGAATTATTTTTCTTGTCACAGTGAATATTTTCCTCCTGCCAAAAACCTGGAACTATTTTTTTTTATTTCGATGCAATGACTAGTTTTAAAAGTGGCATTCGTTTAAAAAAATAATCAGAGGAAAAATAATGTATAATTTATTTCCCTTTTTCGGCAAATATTTCCCTCATATTAACCACAAGCTAATGAAATAAACTCTATATATTCCTACCACACAATCTCCACTTAACTCTTTACCAAATAACAAATTCTAATGTGGTCCAAATTGAAAGCATTTGCTGATGACAACATGAATGTGACTAAAGAAATGGAATTTGTTTTAGGAAGGGAAGAAAACATTGTGGAAAAACTAGTTACCAGCATTTTCTCCTTTTTTCCCACAATGTTTTCAAAAGGCTTCTTTCACAGAGGTGTTAAAAGTCAGGATTGTGTGGTGAAGAATTAACAATCCTGAGAAGAAGCCTTTTGAAAACATTGTGAGAAAAGAGGTTTTCGGCTGGTAACCTTGAAAAATGCTAAGTGTTTTAAATTCAAGCCTGTTTGGGTACATTCAGAAATTAATAAAATAATAGAAGAAATGTAATTGCTCTGAACCCTATCACATTCTAGCAAAACAGAACAGAACAATCCTTTAACTCTTTACCAAATGACAAAATTTTGGACTCATCCAAATTGAGAGCATTTGCAGACAACAAAATAAATGTGAATCAAAATATGAAATTTGATTTGGGAAGGGTAGAAAACATTGTGGGAAAAGGAGAAAATGCTGGTTACCAGCATTTTCTCCTTTTCCTGCAATGTTTTCAAAAGCTTTCTTTCTCGGGGTCGTTAAAAGTCGAGATTGTGTGGTAAAGAGTTAATTCATCCAGGTACAAACATGGTACATCATGGAGTAATAATGTTTATAAAATCATTCTCAAGTTAATTTTTCAGATAAAGAGAGATGGAGACAGAGACAGATACATAGAACAGGAAGGAGAACAGAAGGAGAAGATGAAGAGAGAGAGAGACAGAGACAGACAGACAGCCAGACAGACCAGTACTAGCAAATCTCAATGATTTGGGATAGTTCTGATTATTCAGTTTTAAACTCAAAGGGAGAAAATTTCTCAAAAAAGAAGAGAAAAAATAGCAAATCCCTGCTTCTCATCTCTTGAAGCACTATAGATTCTCCTTGTCATCGTAAATTCATCATTTGATTCCTAATCCTCTACCAAACAATCCTGTGTTTTCAAGACCCTGTGAAAGAAGCCTTTACAGCAGACAACAAAATGAATGTGACTAAATACTGGTAACCACCATTTTCTCCTTTTCCCACAATTTTTCTAACCTTTCAGGGACAGATTTCACAATTTGAGCCAAATACATATTGTTGTCTGAAATAGCTCTAAATTTCGGTGTATTTTAAATTTTCTTGTTTGGTAAAGAGTAAAAATAAGAGAGAAATGGGGAAATGGATACTAAACCTTCACCAAACAATCCCTGGTTTCTACAAACTGGAGAAAGAAGCCTTCTGAGAACAATGCAGGAGAAGGAAAAAATGCTGGTAACCAGCATTTTCTCTTTTTCCCACAATGTTTTCTACCCTTCTAAAGTCAAGTTTCAATTTTTGAGTCACATTAATTTTGTTGTCAGCATAAGCTTTCAGTCTGGACCAGTCCAAAATTTTGTCGTTTGATGAAGAGTTAACTCTTAATCAAATTACAAAATTTTAGACTGGTCCAAATTGTGTTTTCTGAAGGCTTCTTCCTCAGGGTCGTTGGTGAAGAGTTAAAATCAACTTAATGCTGGTTATACAAAACTGCTGTTTTAACCCACTACCATACGACAAAACACATATTTCAGACTGGTCCAAATTGAAAGCATTTGCAGACAACATAATAAAAGTGACTGAAAATTTGAAATTTGTTTTGTGAAGGGTAGAAAACATTGTGGGAAAAGGAGAAAATGCTGGTTACCAGCATTTTCTCCTTTTCCCACAAGGTTTTCTAAAGGCTTCTTTCTCAGGGGCATCAAAAGTAGGGATTGTGTGGTAATGGGTTAAATCATATCCTAGTCTCCAAAATTATTTCTCTTCATTACCCAGAATTCCTTCCAAACATGATATTTGATATGGTCATGTTTCTGATATATATAAAAATGTCTTTTACCATATTCAAACTGTACTTCACTTTCGGGGTTGTCTTGAACACAAAAGCCGTATTCTATTGCAAGATGTCTGTTTCCATGACAACCATAGGAGATAAAAACCTGATCATAAGGTCTGTAGGCATCATGAGTTATGATCTCATAGCAATTTGAGACCCTGTCAAAACCAGCTGTGATCTGTAATAAATATTTAACTTTCTAGAAAAAAAAAATTATTGACATATCCAACTCAACCCTTCACCCTTTACCACACAACGCCAACTTTCAACGACCTTGGCAAGAAGCCTGTCAGAAACATCATGGGAAAACGTTCACAAAACAAATTTCAAATTTTCAGTCACTTTTATTTTGTTGTCTGCAAATGCTTTCAATTTGGACTAGTCTAAAATTCTGTCGTTTGGTAAAGAGTTAACCCTTTACCAAAAAATGCCATTTTTTTCATGTTCCTGAGAAAGAAACACTCTGAAAACATTGAAATTGTGGGAAAAGGAAAAATTACTGGTAAACAGCATTTTCTACTTATCTCGCAAATGTTTTCCACCCTTCCTAAAACAAATTTCAATTTTTGAGTCACCTTAATTTTGTTGTCTGCAAATGCTTTGAATTTGGACTAGTCTAAAATTTTATGGTTTGGTAAAGAGTTAAAGACAGTTATAATCTTTTGAGGTACCGGTACATTCATTTCAATCTGTTGTCTGCAAAAAATCTCAGATAAAAAGTTTAACCCTTTACCACACTGCAGAATTTTGTACTTGTCTACACTGAGGAAATTCAGAGGAAAATTGACATGTTTTCAAATAATGATACCTATTCTTAAATAGGTAGAAAACATTGTGGGAAAAGGAGAAAATGCTGGTTACCAGCATTTTCTCCTTTTCCCGCAATTTTTTTAAAAGCCGTCTTTCTCAGGGTCATCGAAAGTAGGGGTTGTGTGGTAATGGGTTAACACTGTCTTCAACATTAAAAGGAAATATATTTCAGCTTCATCACTGTGGCCAGTGAATCTAACCATGCTTTTCTGGAGTGCGTTATTTTAATCTAGTCTATATACATGTATCACTGACAATATGGATTTTAGTTTGTCCTGTGTTTTGTCAATGCTGAAAAAGAAGCCTTGTTGCAATTACTATCATCAAACCCCAGAAAGAAAGAAATCATTGGTTGATCTGGGTATTCTGACCAGCCAGTGTTGTCTGCGCATGTCATAATTATTCTTCAAAGATTTGACGTGTCTGCTATGACGCATCATTGACCCCATACACAAGGGAAAAGTAGGGCTTTTACCAAAACTATTACCCAAGCCTGTAGAAGCTGTTTATTGAAATGTTACTTGATCGTAGCTGAATGGATCGCACCAGGTTGCTTTTAAATGAGTAAACATTTAACTCTTTACCAAACGACAAAATTTTAGTCTGGTCCTAATTGAAGGCATCTGCAGACAACAAAATAAAAGTGTCTCAAAATCTGAATTTTGTTTTGTGAAAGGTGGAAAGCATGGTGGGAAAAGGACAAAATGCTGGTTATCAGCATTTTCTCCTTTTCCCATAATGTTTTCAAGAGCATTCTTTCTCAGGGTCGTTAAAAGTCAGGATTGAGTGGTAAGGAGTTCATCAATTTTGAAATTCAAAGTAAAGGTTGTTTTGAAAAGTAGTCCAGTTCTGTACCCAGAATGCCCATATTAGATAGATGTGTATTTGTAGAATGCCATCTAGCGAGAGATAATGAACCAGCTAAAAGCTTTAACCTTGTATGTTACCAACATACCGACATATAATTATACCTTTGCATTAACAGAATGATTCAGCAGATCTAAAAACGGAGCAAGGGCCATGTTATCCTCTTCCTCCTCAGATAAGTAAACACTTGTATCTCTCCAAAAATACACACTCCTTGTGTTGATCGCATACCACGCCCACCTAAATATATCATAGTCAAACTCTCTATAAAACTCCTCCCAGTGGTATTTTGCATGTATCTGAATTTCTAAGAACTTTTGTCGGATTTTCTGACACGCCACAGCTGCTTTCACTTTTACTGACTCTGGTAAAAAGCTGAATTCTTTTGTGGAAAAGTATGCTGGAGTGCTGAACTTGTGGGGAAGGGAGTCTATGTAGGGTTTCCATGACGATAGTGAACCTTTCTGCTTTTCCCACACTAGAAATATGGCGAGGCATTGTTGTGGGGTTAACTTTGGTGACCATCTGAAATATTGCAGATATACATGTATATCCCTTCACCAGAGCTCCAGATTAGAGGGAGTGATGGTGTTCTAAATCTATTATTTCTCTTTGGAACCCTATGTTGTGGGTACTCATTAGAATCGTCTCATCGATTCTAATGAGTAACCACAACATAGGGTTTAGTGGAGCATAATCAATATTTTCTTTTTTGAAATCAAAATCACTCCCTCTATCCAGAGCTATACCTTCACCACACAATCCCTACTTTTAACGACCCTGAAGGAGAACCCTTTGGAACATTGTGACAATAGGAGATAATGCGGTAACTAGCTTTTTTTTTCCTTTTTCCAAATGTTTTCTACCCTTCATAAAAACAAATTTCACTTTTTAAGTCACATTTTTGGGTCACATTTACTTTGTTCTGTGCATAAAGAGTTTAACCGTGGGTGGTGTCCGTATGTGTGAGGAATACCATTGGCCTCATAACAATAGGCCCTGAGTTCAATACCCTGTAGTGGGTGTCAACTTGGAATTTTTTATTGGCCCACACACTCAGCTGGAGTACTGGTGTAGTTCCCAGGAAGCAGAATCAAGAGAGATTAGTATAAGTTGTCAGAACTTGTTTCCCAAATGATGAAAAATAGATATGTTTAAATTAGGTAAAATTAAACCAAGAAGTGTCTTTCCCCTCAACAATCTTAGACTTGTCTGTAGTGGCAGCATTTGTAGATAGCAATTTAGATGTTGTTAAATTGATAGAATTTGCCTTTGTTCAGGTAGGGTAGAAATCAATGTTGGCAAAGGAGAGTTTTCAACCCTATAATAGAAAAATTGCACCATTTGAGCCACTTTAAAATTGTCATCTGCAAATGCTTTCAATTTGGATTGGTCTAAGATTTTGCCATTATGGTAAAGGGTTGATAGCATAGAAAATATTTACCAGCATCTTCTCCTTTTCCAACAATGTTTTAATCCTTTACCACACAACAAAATTTTGGACAGGTGCAAATTGAAAGCACTTGCAAAATAAACACAACTTAAAAATTGAAATTTGTTTCCATCAGGGTGGAAAACATTGTGGGAAAAGGAGAAAATGCTGGTTACCAGCATTTTCTCCTTTTACCATAAAGTTTTCAAAAGGCTTTTTCTCTCAGGGTCGTTAAAAGTTGGGATTGTGTGGTAAATAGTTGGCTCCAGATGGAGGGAAAGATTTTGATTTCAAAATTGAAAATATTTATTACCCTCCACTAATCCCTATGTTTTGGGTACTCATTAAAATCATCACATCAAGACAGTTGTAATGGGTACCCACAAGATAGGGTTTTGGTGAAAAATAATGGATTTAAAATACCATCACTCCCTCTTATCTGGAGCTCTGGCCTAATAAACAATGCCACAATACTTACAGACCATTTTTAGAAACAATGCAGGAAAAATATCATTTTACTTCAAAAACCTTGTAACTGTAGTTTGAAAAAAGCTGTAGTTATGAAGATTTTGAAGTTAACCAATATTATATAGAAGTAAACTCAAAATACTCTTTTTGAATATAAGAGCTGCAGTATACTTTTTAATATGATGCCCAATATCACTGTCAAGGACCGTTGCTGTTGTGATCAGGAGACTGGCTGGCACAGAGATCAGTGTTGTTCCTGGTTTGATAGCCCTCTTGGTCTGGAGTCCTCTTCCTGTATCTAGTGAAATAAATCTTACAATCAGCACAGTAACCTCTAGTTATCTTTGGTGTTTTTAACTCTCCACCACAGAACGAAATTTTTGACTCAACCATGTTGAAAAAGCATTTTAAAGATTTCAGCTAGTAACCAGCATGTCTTCCACTGCGAAAGATGTTAACAACCCTTTCAAGGATATTCTAACATCTATCCATAAATTTGACTTCGTATAACAACCTGTGAAATGGAGAGGTCCACTGGTCCTTTGGCATACAGAAAATTTTACTCTCTATCAAGCAATCCCTGGTTTTTATGATCCAGGGGAAGAACCCTTCTGAAAACATTGTGGGCAAAGGTGAAAAATTGGTAACCAGCATTTTCTCCTTTTCCCACAATGTTTTCTACCCTGCTGGAAACAAATTTAATTTTTATTTTTGTTATAGATCTGCAAATGCTTTCTGTAAATGCTTTCAATTTGGAGCAGTCTAAGATTTTGTCATTTGGTAAAGAGTTAAATAAGAGCAAAATGTTTCAGCCAAGATAGGCCTGTTGTGATATATGATGTTGGGTGGACTCACAACCAGATGCCTGTTTCGCTCAGTTGGTATAGCTGGGATACTAGTGTTCCAAAGGGTTTTGGGTTCGAGTCCCACATCAGGCACACATTTCCTTCTTGATTTACTTAACTCTTTACCAAACAACAATATTTTAGGCTTGTCCAAATAGTGAGATTTTGCAGATGAGAAAATGTAAGTGACTGATAATTTGAAATTTGTTTTGTGAAGGGTAGAAAACATTGTGGGAAACGGAGAAAATGCTGGTTACCAGCATTTTCTCCTTTTCCCACAATGTTTTCTAAAGGCTTCCTTCTCAGGGGCGTCAAAAGTAGGGATTGTGTGGTAATGGGATAATTAGCCATGAGGTCAATTGGCGAACATGGGAAGCAACACCAGAGGTCCATGGGGACTGAAGGGCGAGTTGGTTACTCCCAAAAAATCAGGACAGGGATGAGTATTATGATATATGACGGATGGACTCGCGACCGGAATCCCCGAAAGCTCAGTTGGCAGAGCTGAGGTACTAATGTTTCGGAGGGTCGTGGATACAAGTCCCCCATCAGGTACACTTTTCTCCCTTCATTTATTTCATGCCTTCAAGAACTGTGAGCTCGCATGGCTCATAATTATGTACTTTTGTAATGTTGTGCCTTATGTAGTTGGTGGAAAATGTATCAAAATAACAGAAATACAACTGAATGTATTCACCTCTGAAATCTGCCGGACCCAGCTCGCATTGGAAATGGTAACTTTTCATCCATCTGAGTAGACTGACAGACCAGTTCTCGTGTGAACAGGAAATCGATGTCCGTTTTTGGCTGTGCCTTTTTCTGCTTGTTCTGCCCTGTCTACCCCGAGTCATCTATAAGGCAGTTTAGTCCCTTGGCCTTACGTTGACATCATGATCCTCCGTCAAATAGTCTTCAGTGTAATCTTCATTCAAAGACTCAGTCAGGAAGCCATCGCAGAGCCAAATTCGCCTGTCCGAATATTGTGCAACATCAAATGGCGGCTCATGTATCAAGGGAGGTAACTATTTTTTAAGCCATCATTAAAGGGAAATAACTTTCTAATAACTTATTGGTTAGCATGAGCTGTGATTGTACAAAACTTTATTGTAGACAAAATCATACTACTTAGAAGTATGCCAGTCTTATCTTGCTTGTTTAATCTAATCTCCATGTAAATCATTTTCACAATAAAAAATTAAACTTGAAATCTGCAATATCTTAAGTAAGATCTAGATGGCTGTCAGTGTTAGACTAAAACTCTGTAGATCTATTGTGACTAGATCTTGCTGCCATTGCTACAGATTAGATCTGCTTAACTCATTACCATCTCCAAAATTTTAGGTTTGTCCGAATCAAAAGCATTTGCAGACAACGAAATAAAAGTGACTGAAAATTTGAAAATTGTTTTGTGAAGGGTAGAAAACATTGTGGGAAAAGGAGAAAATGCTGGTTACCAGCATTTTCTCCTTTTCCCACAATGTTTTCTGAAGGCTTTTTTTCTCAGGGTCATCAAAAGCAGGAATATTTTGGACTGGTTTAAATTGAAAGCATGAAAGGATGAAAATGAATTATCTTTTCAAAGACACTAATTAATTAAGGGATGAAATTAGAAAATTATTTGATCTCTTCAATACTCTGTTCAAATTTTGACTTTTTCATGATCGGATCATAACTGCCATGAACCAATGAACCCAAAGGCTACTTCATATTCCAGTGCCATAGACTTTAATTTGTTTGCACTGACTCACAAAATCTAAATGCACTTTGAAGTCTTCAACACAAATCCCTGGTTCAAAGAATCCTGAAGACAAGGCCTCTTCAAAAAATTGTTGGGAAATGAGAGAATGCTGGTAAACAGCATTTTTGCCTTTTTCCCAACAGTGTTTTTTACTCTATTAAAGACAAATTCTGTCATTTAAACAACATTTAAATTGTTGTCAGCAAATACTTTCAATTTAGACCAGTCCATTTTTATGTCATGTGGTAAAGAGAGTTAACTCTTTACCAAACTACAAAATTCTGACTTGTAAAAATGATAAGTGTTACGGGAGACCATTCCATCATGCATAGCTTCGTCCCAATGATATTATAATACCTGACCACTGCGTTGGAGAATTGTGGTATTAGCCTTTTAACTCTTTACCACACGACAAAATTTTAGATTAGTCCAAATTCATAGCACTTACATACAACAAAACAAAGTTGACTAAAGAATTGAAATTCTTTTTGGGAAGAGTAGAAAACATTGTGGGAAAAGGAGAAAATGCTGTTTTGAAAAGGCTATCTTCAGGGTCGTTAAAACTAGTGATTATATAATAATGGATTAAACATTGAAAAAAAATGATATTTACCTGTCATGGGTTAAAATCCCGCCAGAGGCAGTTGTATTTCAGCTATACATTTGTTCATTTATTTCTTTGTTACAGACTTTGTTCATAAGATGAGCATTTGCAGACCGCACAATAAACATGACTCAAATACTGAAATAAATGTTTCTGTTTTTTGGAAGAGTGGAAAACAATATGAATAGGAGAAAATGCTAGTCACTAGCATTTTCTCCCCTTCCCACAGTGTTTTCAAAAGTCATCTTCTATAACTGTTTACCAAATGACAAAATTTTAGACTGGTCCAAATTCAAAGAATTTGCAGACAACAAAATAGACATGGCTCAAAATTAAAACTTGTTTTGAGAAGGTTAGTAAACATTGTAGGAAAAAGAGAAAATGCTGGTTACCAGCATTTTCTCCTTGTCCCACAATGTTTTCAAAAGCCTTATTTCCCAGGGGGTGTTAAAAGTTGGAATTATGTGGTAAAGGGTAGCGGTTGCTAAATCTTGGAATTGTGTGGTAAAGGGTCGCGGTTGCTAATCTTGAAATTGTGTGGTAAAGGGTCGTGGTTGCTAAATCTTGGAGTTGTGTGGTAAAGGGTGGCGGTTGCTAAATCTTGGAATTGTGTGAAAAAGGGTTGCGGTTGCTAAATCTTGGAATTGTGTGGTAAAGGGTCGCAGTTGCTAAATCTTGAGTTGTGTGGTAAAGGGTCGCGGTTGCTAATTCTTGGAGTTCTATGATAAAGGGTAGCGGTTGATAATTCTTGGAGTTGTGTGGTAAAGGGTCGCGGTTGCTAATTCTTGGAGTTGTGTGGTAAAGGGTAGCGGTTGCTAAATCTTGGAATTGTGTGGTAAAGGGTCGAGGTTGCAAATTCTTGGAGTTGTGTGGTAAAGGGTGGCGGTTGCTAAATCTTGGAGTTGTGTGGTAAAGGGTGGCGGTTGCTAAATCTTGGAATTGTGTGGTAAAGGGTGGCGGTTGCTAATTCTTAGAGTTGTGTGGTAAAGGGTGGCAGTTGCTAATTCTTGGAGTTGTGTGGTAAAGGGTGGCAGTTGCAAAATCTTGGAGTTGTGTGGTAAAGGGTTGTGGTTGCTAAATCTTGGAGTTGTGTGGTAAAGGGTCGCAGTTGCTAAACTTTGGAATTGTGTGGTAAAGAATTGCGGTTGCTAACTCTTGGAGTTGTGTGGTAAAGGGTCGCAGTTGCTAAATCTTGGAGTTGTGTGGTAAAGGGTTGCGGTTGCTAAATCTTGGAGTTGTGTGGTAAAGGGTCGCGGTTATTAAATCTTGGGAGTTGTGTGGTAAAGGGTCATGGTTGCTAAATCTTGGAGTTGTGTGGTAAATCTTGGAGTTGAGTGGAAAAGGGTCACGGTTGCTAAATCTTGGAATTTTGTGGTAAAGGGTCGCGGTTGCTACATCTTGGAATTGTGTGGTGAAGGGTTAACTTAAATTTGTTTGCACAGATTGAATATGGGAAAAAATATGAAAAAATAAAAATCTCTCTCTCCAGTTTCTTTATTATTATGCGTAATGTATTTTCAAGCATACAATGCCTCAACAATATAAAAATGAAAAACGAATTGTAGTAGTAGAAGTTCATATTTAAAATGACTAGACATGAGTAGCACAATTAACTCATTACCAAATGACAGAATTTTAGACTAGCCCAAATTGATAGCATTTGCAGACGACTAAATGAATGTGACTGAAAAAATTGAAATTTGTTTGAGAAGGAACGAAAACATTGTGAGAAAAGGAGAAAATGCTGGTTACCAGCATTTTCTCCTTTTCCCACAATGTTTTCAAAAGGTTTCTTTCATAGGGGTGTTAAAAGTCGGGATTGTGTGGTAAAGGGTTAACTCGACTCAAAACAACAAACTTTATATAGGCACTGTTAACCCTTTACCCCTTTACCCCATAAGGTATCTGTAATTGACCCTAAATAAGAGCAAGGATAAAGCTGTTTGTTATGTGTATAATATTATGATACCTTTTGATAGTATAGAAAACATTGTGGCAAAAGGTGAAATTGCTCGTGACGAGCAATTTCACCTTTTGCCACAATGTTTTCCAAAGGCTCCTACAAGCAATGCGTAGAAATGAGTATCTATGGAGTAAAGGATTAAATATCAAAAGCATCATTCTGTGGACAATGGACAACAACTAGAAATTAAACAACTCTTTACCAAATGACAAAATTTTAGACTGGCCCAAATTGAAAATATTTGCAGACAACAGTTTTAACTCGGCTCAAATGGTTCATTTTCTTTTTTTTTTTTTGATAGGGTAGAAAACCTTGCAGGAAAAGAAGAAAATGCTGGTTTTCCAGCATTTTCTCCTTTTCCTACATGTTTTCAAGCGGTTTCTTCCTCAGGGTCATTTAAACTCATCATTGTGTGGTAAACAGCTAAACTGCACATTTTGAGCAGACTGATCTTTATCTACACTATCTGCATAACCCTTTACCACACAGCAAAATTTAAGACCTGTCCAAATTGAAAGCATTTGCAGATGACAATTTCGAAGTGGCTCAAGTGGTGCAATTTTGCTTTGATAGGGTAGAAAATATTGTGGGAAATGGAGAAAATGCTGGTTACCAGCATTTTCTCCTTTTCCCACAATGTTTTCAAAAGGCTTCTTCTTCTTCAGGGGCGTTAAAAGTCGTCATTGTGTGAAAAAGGGATAAGCAACTCAAGTCATGCTCAGTAAATCAAGAATTGATGATAGTAAAAGTTGCTTTAAGAATGTTTGATGGAACTTGAACTTTTTGCCCAGGCAACTGTCCTCCAACATACACAGTTATGTCCCCTGAAAATATAGCCAAAAATGAATTAATTGGTTGGTTGCTTGGCTGGTTGGTTGGTGCAACAGCACTATACTCACCTAACTTCTACAGCATAATACCCAAGCCCAGTCTGGTGAGAAAACACTGTGCCCAAGGTTAGGATTGAAACCAATGTTGGTATTCACCAATCATACTTAATTTCATTCTAGTCTTATTTCAGATTCAGAAAGTAACACAACTTCTGACTGGCTAAACCATTTGGTTTAGAAATGGTTTGGCCAATCAGAAGTTGTGTTACTTTCTGTTTTAGAACTTTATATTTTGGCCACTATTAAGCCTTTAATCAATGTTTTCTACTCTCTTATTGTACCCAAGCATGTCAACCCTTTACCAAACAATCCCGAGTTTTTACAACCCTGAGAAAGAAGTCTTTTGAGAACATTGTAGGAAAAGAAGAAAATGCTGGTGACCAGCATTTTCTCCTTTTTCTGCAAAGTTTTCTACCATATCAAACACAGAAATCATCATTTGAGCTACATTTACATTGTCATCTGCAACTGCTTTCAATTCAGACCAGTCTGAAATTTTATTATTTGTTAAAAGGTTAAATGACCTCATTATTTCAAACTTCCATACTGACTTTAAAGTAAACCACAAGTATTCAGAGAAAAACATGAACTAAATATTTACACATTAAAATTTAAGCCAATGAAGTTACTTAATGACATCAGACTTTGGTAGACTTCTCTTACGGGCAAGTATCGATATTCTAGACTCTAACCTTGTTTTGAAAAATCCTTATTCAGGACTCTGCAGGGTCCAATATGGATTCAGATATTTTGAACTCATGTGGCAGGCTTTCAGCGATTTCTTTTGGAGTTAGATTGTAGATGGAAAAATAGAAAACAAAAATTCTTATATTTGAAAAATACTTTAAAAATATAACACACCAGGTTCAATAACGAATCCTTTCCCATCAATCCACACAGCCATGACATTGCTTGTTATCTCTGTCTGTATCATAATTGTCTGATCCTCAGCTATTTCTGTTCGGTTGAAACCAACAAGCTGATACTTCGGGGTGGGAACACTTGCATTCATCCATGATATGTACACCTGATAGACCTTGATTAAAGAGACATAGAGGATATTTGGTTTATTTTGGTGAGAGATTGAAATTTATTTCATCAAGTGAACATCATTGGTAATATTTTCACGAGTGGCACAGCCACTCGTGAAAATATTACCAATGGTGTTCATTCAAAATAAATTTGTATCTTTCACCAAAACAAACAAATATTTTATTTCATGCTTTTAATCCTGTCTGGAAGGAGTTTTATCAAAATCCAGTTATTCTTTTCAGTTATTCCCTGAGGCGTACCCCCTCAGCATAGCAACACATTACAATATTATGTCAAGCACAAGAAATGTAAGGTAAGTGACATCATATTTCCATCTCGTTGTGAATTCATGTGCATTTTACCTAGGTAACTAGAATAAAAAAATTGGTATTTTCACTTGTAGTACCCATGGATTGTCGAAAAATATTTTCATCGCTATTTCTCGGTATCCGACCTATCACAATTCACTCATTACCCACCGACAAAATTTTAGTTTTGTCCAAATTCAAAGCATTTGCAGACGACAAAATAAAAGTGACTGAAAATTTGAAACTTGTTTTGTAAAGGGTAGAAAACATTGTGGGAAAAGGAGAAAATGCTGGTTACCAGCATTTTCTCCTTTTCCCACAATGTTTTCTAAAGGCTTCTTTCTTTCTTAAACCCCAGGAAAGAAACTAGCTAGAACCTGAAAGCTGAAATTTGAACCAGCCATACCATAGTTTCAAGTGTTGTTCAAGACAAACTAAGACACCAGCTTCAGCAAAACTGGGGTTGAGAACATGATATATTAACATTCTATGGTGGTTTCCAGTGTTTTCTACTTTTCCCACAATACTTTCATAAGCCTTCTTCTCAAGGTCATTAAAACTCAGTATTTTTTGGTAAAGACTTGAAACAGCATACAGAACTTAAACCCACCTCTTGGCCATCCATAAAACCAATATTTTCAATTTTGAATATCACAGTGACATTTTGACCTGCCTTGACCCTGGCAGGAGATAAGACAAGGTCACTGTAGGAAAACTGCGTATATGATAGACCATATCCAAATGGATACAACGGGTCCCCATCATAATATCTGTAAGTTCTGCCTACCATACTGTAGTTTGTCATTGAGGGTACCTGAAAGAAAATGTATGTCAACAGTTTCATACATTTCCCTACATTTATCAGATGACAATATTAGTTGTACTGTCAGGTGGCAGGGGGACTAGGAAACTTGTTCACAGCTATGGTGAATCATGTTGCCCCGAGCCAAAGGTTAACAATCAACAGAATCATGAGGTAGGTGGGTTCTTTGACATAAAGAAAATTGACCAATAGTGAAAAGTTTTGGCCCAGGTCAGCCTGCATAGACTGCCCAGGCTGATCTGTGTCGATACTTTTCGCAAATACATCTAGCCCCTTTTTAACTCTAATTAACATGGAAGTTGGCAACGGATGCATAGCTTAAATACAAATCGCATCTGGTGGGATTCGAACCCATGCAGACAAGATCCTCAATTTTTGTACGGTTAACCCATTACCACACAATCCCTACTTTTGACGATCCTGACAAAGAAGTCTTTAGAAAAAATTGTGGGAAAAGGAGAAAATGCTGGTAAGCAGCATTTTCTACTTTTCCCACAATGTTTTCTACCTTTCACAAAACTGATTTCAAATTTTCAGGCAATTTTATTTTATCATCTGCAAATGCTTTGAATTTGGATAAGCCTAAAATATTGTCGTTTGGTAATGAGTTAAAACCACTGAGCTAAGGAGATATCTCTAATGCAGTTGTTTGGTATTGTACTTAACCTTTTACCAAACGACAACATTTTAGACTTGTCCAAATTGAAAGCATTTGCAGACAACAAAATAAGCATGATTCAAAAATTGAAAATTGACTTTAGAGGAGAAGAAAACATTGTGGGAAAAGGAGAAAATGCTGGTTACCAGCATTTTCTCCTTTTCCCACAATGTTTTCAGAAGGCTTTTTCCTCAGGGTCGTAAAAACCAGGGATTGTTTTGTAAAGGGTTAAATCGGGACAAAGCTATGCATGAAGGAGTGGTCTGGCATAACACATCCCTTCTTTAAGTCATCATTCATTGATAACTCAAAGCCTTAATAGGCAAAAAGTCTATTTTTGGACAACAAATGGGATAAATGGGTCAATGGCCAATCGCAGACAGTCCCCCATCTTACAAACATGGAAGTTTGCCACAAATGCAAAGCTAAATACAAACTGCATCTGTCAGGATTTGTACCCATGTGGATGAAAAGATCTTCATTTTTTTCGAGGTTTAAAAGACCAACACCATAACCACTTAGCTAAAGAGTTATCTCTATAACACTGTTGTTAGGTATTGTATTAAAATTGGGACGAAGCCATGCATGAAGGAGTGGTTTCCCGTGACACAACCCCTGATGATAAGTTATCATTTATTGATAAATCAAAGCCTTATTAGGCAGAAAGTCTGTTTCTGGACAACAAATGGGATTAATGGCTCAATGGCCAATCTGGGATGATCCCAGGATGAAGCCATGCATGAGAGAGTGGTCTCCAGTGACATCATTGAGCAACAATCGTATGTAAATGAATTTTTCTACCTGATCATCAGAACGGTACCATGTAAAAGGAAGCCTTCCAGCAGGGTTGGCTCCCATTCCCTTGTTTGTTAGGACAGTATATAGAGCTGTGCCTGTAGACTGAGCTGGAAAGAAGCACTGGATAATGGCGGATATAGCAGGAAGCTGGGCAACACGTAGGTCAACCGGTCCGGCACTAAATATAAGAAGAATTACCCTTCCACTAGCTGCAATAAAGACAGATTTCCAGATCAGCAACAAGGAAGCAAAATACATACAAGTATCTGGCAAAAAATAAAGACCAAAATAATTCTAATTTCTGTGGTCCTTTCTGCTACAAGATCTCATCATGGCTGATAGTGTAAACCTTCCATCAGACTGCTAGTTTGCGTTCTGATCTTCATCTGGTAACCAGCATTTTCTCCTTTTCCCACCATGTTCTCTAGCCCTCAAACAGCGAGTTCCATTTTTGAGAAAATTCTTTCATATTGGATGACCACAACATTTTGTCGTCTCGTAAAGAGTTAAAGCAACAGCATGCTATCAACTGAACTACCTCATTCCACATATACCTTCGGATCTTTGATTAACCCTTTCCCAAACAATCCCTGGTTTTCACAGCCCTCAAAAAGAAAGCTTTTGAAAACATTGTGGGAAAAGGAGAAAATGCTGGTAACCAGCATTTTCTCCTTTTCCCACAAAGTTTTCTATCCTCTGAGAACAAACTTTTATTTTTGAGTCATGTTAATTTTGTCATCTGCAAATGCTTTCAGTTAGGACCAGTCTGAAATTTTGCCATTTGGTAAAGAAATAACTTATCAACCAAACTCACTAAAGAATAGAATTGTCCTGGATGCGAGGTAAGACATAAAGAAAAATTGTTCTTTTAGGCTTGTGATAAAACTTTCTCTAATCTTGTGAAAAGTATGGGCCATCTTTTCCAACATGTCTTTGCCACTCTTGAAAATATAGCCTTTCTTTTTCACTCAATGAAAGAATTTTTTTATTCTAACGTGACACTATAAACACAGAGCAAGGAAAGCATGATAAAATCTGCGACATTCAATGCAGAGTGACGTCATTCTGTATAAAGTAAGTTAGTGAGTTATTCAATAGAACATAGTCTTCATCCGCATTCTCACCCTGAGGATGAACTTGTTTTCCTTTCATAAAGAATTGGTCATGTTAGAATCAAAATAATCTTCTTTCTATCGTGGTTTATCGTTCAATAAACCATGTTGAGGGTTATGAGGTGAAATTTCTAGAAATAAATAAACCACTCCGGCTATCGCCCTCGTGGATTATTTGTTGAGCCTCATAACTCACAACTAAACCAAGATAGAAAGAAGATTATTTCTTAATTCTACCCCCCCCCCCCCAAAAAAAAAATGTATTTCTTTCATACTCCTCTCACTTTTAACTTTTCTTTTCAAGTCTAATTTTTGCTCTATCATTAAAAATTGCGTTTTTTATGTAAAGTACATCAATTCAGTGTAGTTGGATATCCATAGACCAGCTGTAATAATGTCACTAGTGATTGTAACTACATCATAAAAGGGGATGTTCCCCTGCTTAAACCTTTACCACACAGTAACGAATTTTAACGCCCCTAAAAGAGGAGACTTTTTAAAACAAGCATTTTCTCCTTTTCCCACAATGTTTTCCACCCTTTCAAAGAAAAATCATTTCATATGAACCACATTGACAGTGTCATCAGCAAAAGCTTTCAATTCAGACTTGTCTAAAATTTTGTTGTGTGGTAAAGGGTTACATTCATTCATTTTCTATAAATATTTTTGTTAATGTTAAATGTTAAATATAAATTTTATAAAATTCACAGGTGAATTATAAGACTGTAATTCAATGTTAGATTTCTATACACTACTGGAAAGCATAAAAGAAATGAAAATATGGTTGGTTATTTCCGTTTATTTATCGTCGCCACCGGTTGCCCATCTGAGCAATGCCCCCAGAAGACGGCTAGTTATTACGGGGGATAGTGTAAGGATACAGATCTAACCTACTGAGAGTTTCTAATGGTCCTTTAAGGTGCTCGTCATATAGCACCATCTCAGGGGACCTCGGTTTAAAGTCTCATTCAAACGGCTATTAGTAATTTTAGTTGGCCAGCCGGGGATTCGAACCCACAACCTGTAGTGACTCGAAACATTGTGTTCATGAGTCCTATACACTACCTACTGAGCTATATCAGTTGGTTATGAAAATTCATGTATGTTAAAAACAACTGATTTAAATTACCAAATGCCATCACATCCTCCAAGAGCTGTTCTTGTTTTCCCGGTAAAGCTAGACTGGGTCTGTCTCTGTTTTCACTTTCAACAGCTTGACCTTAAATATACAAACTGCTTTTAGTCTAAACACAGTCTACACAACGTTGCTATTATTATTAACCCTCTACCACACAACCCCAAGCTGTAACTATCCTGAGAAAGAAAGCTTTTGAAAACATTGAAGTAAAAGGAGAAATGCTGGTTTTTGTATCTTTCATAGACAAAGTCAATACTTGTGTTACATTTATTATGTCCTTTAGAAAAGCTTCTGATTTGGACGTGTCAAAAATTCTGTCGTGTGATAAAGAGTTGATATTTTTTACCAAACAGTTTTATACTCTAACCCTTAACTCTTTACCACACAAGAAAATTTTGGACTGGTCCAAATTGAAAGCATTTGCAGACGACAAAATAAAGGTGGCTGAAAAATAGAAATTTGTTCTGGGAAGGGTAGAAAACACTGTGGGAAAAGGAGAAAATGCTGGTTACCAGCATTTTCTCCTTTTCCCACAGTGTTTTCAAAAGGCTTCTTTCTCAGGGGCGTCAAAAGTAGGGATTGAGTGGTAATGGGTTAACCCATTACAACACAATCCTGACTTTAAATGACCCTGAGGAAGAAGCCTTTAGAAAACATTGTGGGAAAAGGAGAAAATGCTGATAACCATTTCAAGACGCTTCTCTCTGGGGGGGGGTCGTTAAAACTGGGGATTGTGTGGTAGAGTTAACCCTTTCCACACAATCCCAAGTTTTCACAACCCTATTGAAGCAGGCTTTTGAAAAGTTTGTAGGAAATATTTTCAAAGGGCTCCTTCCTATGGGTCACTCAAGCTTGGTATTGAAAGATTGAAAGAGTTAACCTTTCAACATACAACGCGGACTTTTGATGACCCTGAGAAAGAAGCCTTTTGAAAATATTGTGGAAAAAGGAGAAAATGCTGGTAGCCAGCATTTTCTCTGTTTCCCAACATGTTTTCTCTTCTCTTCGATAAAATTTTCGAATTTTCAGTCACTTTTGTTTTAACGTCTGCAACTGCTTTCAATTTGGATCTGTCTAAATTTTTTTGTCTGGTAAAGAGTTAAAGATGTCATTGAAAGCAGCCTAGTCAAAAAGTGAAAATAATCTGTTGAATGTATTTCCTGAACAGAAACTTACCATAATGTATATTCTTACTGACCTGTTCCGAGGCAAAGAAACACAATGTCTGCAGCCCTAACTGCCTGCATCACATCTTTAGATTCATACTTCTCACAAAATGTATTATCACACCCTGGTAATGTAATTGTTGCTTCACCCAAGGGAGATAACCCATCACTGACAGTGCTGGTGTATTGATAATCTATATCAGGAGAGTAGTCTCCCATCTGTTGTACTGAGTTGTTGGCGAAAGGTCCAATGATCTACAGTAATTCAAGTATCCAATTAATCCTTTACTACACAATCCCGTGTTTAACTCTTTAGCAGATGACAAAATTTTAGACTTGCCCAAATTGACAGCATTTTCAGACCAAAAAGTATATGTGAATCAAAAATTAAATTTTTATTTTGGAAGGGTTGAAAACATTGTGGGAAAAGGAGAAAATGCTGGTTACCAGCATTTTCTCCTTTTCCTTCAATGTTTTCAAAAGGCTTCTTTCTCAGGGTCATTAAAAGCTGGGATTATGTGTTAAAGAGTTAAATGACCCTGAAGAAGGAAGTGTCTGAGAACCTTGGGGGAACAGGAGAAAATGCTGGTGACCAGCATGTTCTCCTTTGCTGGCATCCATCATTTTCTTCTTGTCCCATGATGCTTTCAAAAGCTGTCTTCCTACGGCTATTCAGAGAAGCGTGGAAAAGGGTTTCGTGAGGTTCAGTCCTCTGGGCTACTTATCAAACACCTTAACTCTATACAATGTTACAAGAGTCCACTCCTTCAAGCATGGCTTCATCTTGGTTTAAATACAATACCTAGCAACTGCGTTAGGGAGATTGCTCATAGCTCAGTGGTTGGCCTTTTGTCCTGGTTTTCTAGGATCAATTCCCGCCCTCCCCAATTCCCGCACTCCCGCCCGCTCCCTATACTTCTACTATGCAATAGTGCCTTTTTTTGCTGACTTCGTTGTAAGAACAGCACAATTCCAGTTTTTAACGGCCCTAAAATAGAAAGCTTTTATAAACCTTGTAGGAAAAGGAGAAAATGCTGGTAACCAGCATTTTCCAACAATGTTTTCTGCCCTATCCAAATCAAAGTTCAATTTTTGAGTCATATTTATTGTGTCATCTGGAAGAGCTTCCAATTTGGACAGGTCTAAAATTTGGTCGTTTTAATAAAGAGTAAGTAATTCGTGGACCATACAGGACTCAAAAGCCACATATTTCTAATCTTCAACCCAAAAATCACTAAATCACAGAGAGAAAAGATAGTCAAATATAAAGAGAAAATGAAAGAGAGACTTACAGCAACAGTTTTGAAGGTAGACTTTAAAGGCAACACTCCATCATTTTCCAAGAGTACAAAGCTTTGCACGGCAGTGTAAACGGCTAGATCCCTGTGTTCCTGACTCTGTACCATGGATAGGTTTAACTGACTGTAGGGATTCATGGACGGTGGGTCAAACTCGCCTAGCCTCATTCTGGTGTAATAAAGGGGCTTTACTCTCTCTATAAGCTCTGCCTGTCAACATATTTTTTATTTCAATGCTATGAAATGCATTTCCTTCTCATTCTGTGGTATACTGGTGTAGTCCACAGACAGATATAAATGTATACCTTGTATTTTTATAAGGAACACCTAAACTGCCTTACCATAGAACTAGCTTTTGTAGCAACATGGTAGAGTGTTCGCCTTGGGACTGAGGGGTCCAGGGTTCAATCACTGCATTGGAAGGTTATATGTCAGAACTGTTACAAAGGCTTCTTTGCCAGAGTCATTATAAAAGTCGGCAGTGTGCCTTAAAGGATGAAATGCAAGCCAAGAAAGCAATAAAAGACAACTTTGTGTAAAATATGCACCAGAAAGACAAATGGCGTTAGGTTATGACATAAAGTAGGTAAATATTAGCTAAAACTGTATGGAAAAGGGTGAAACTGCATACAATTTCCCTATTACAACAATGTTTGAAAAAAATATCTTGCTTCAACCAGTTGTTTTTAGGAGGAAAAAGAGCCAACTCAGAGAAAAAATTCACCTTGCTCAATTTCCCATCATTCACAGCTTCATCTAGCCAATCAAACACTCCCCTTGCATAATTCCCAGCATGCAACTCTAGGTTAAGACCAGCTTTGACACAGGCCACTGCGGCATCTTCAATATTCTGTATGTATCTATGGTTTAACAATATAAACTCCACAGCACCTGAAATTTAAATAAGGGCACCAAGTGCAGGAGTCAAAGCTCAACTGCAAATGTTTCAAAAAGGGACATAACTTGTTTCAAAATATTTTGATAGTTGCCTGCCCTTGCTGTATGGGGGTCTCCTTTTGATAGATGACAACTTGTCCAAGTTCAAAGTAAATATCCTCAGTAATTACAAAGATATTACGGTACATAATGACAAAGTTTTTGCGCTATAATAATAACAACACAGATATTTCAATCATTTCAAAGACAATTTTCAACATACATAATTTGCTGTCAGCAAACTCACAGTTCCAGATAAAAGGAGTGATTTTGTTTTCAAAATTGAAAACATCAATATTTCTCCTTGAAACCCTATGTTGTGGGTACTCATTAGAATCGTCTCATCAAGACGATTCTAACAAGTACTCACAACATAGGGTTTGGAAGAGAAACAATGGATTTTGAATGCCATCACTCCCTCTTATCTGGAGTCTCAAAGTGTCTGGACTTTGACAAGTACAAAGTTTTGGATATTTGGTAAAGGGTTTAACCCATTACCACACAATCCCTACTTTTGACGCCCGTAAGAAAGAAGCTTTTTGAAAACACCATGGGAAAAGGAGAAAATGCTGGTAACCAGCATTTTCTCCTTTTCCCACAGTGTTTTCTACCCTTTCCAGTACAAATTTCTATTTTTTAGTCACCTTATTTTGTCGTCTGCAAATGCTTTCAGTTTGGACCAGTCCAAAATTTCTCGTGTGGTAAAGAGTTAAGCTTTCAAAGATCTACAACTGTGTATGGGTTTTTAGTCTATTAATAAAAAGGCATACCTACCTGAGTCACTGATGACAAAACCAGTAAAGTTCCAACTTGTTCTTAAAATGTCTGTCAACAGTTCTTTATTGGCGCAGGCAGGTATCCCATTCACACTGTGTTCAGTAAAAATGTCAAGATGTTGAAGAAAGCAATTTGAATCAAGCTCTGATAAAACGGGTCTTTAACCCTCTACGACACAATCCCAACTTTTACCACCCCTGTGACAGAACCTTCTGAAAACACTGTGGGAAAAGGAGAAAATGCTTTTCCCACAATGTGTTCTACCCTGCTGGAACCAAATTTCAATTTTTGAGTTTATTTTATAATCTACAATTGATTTCAATTTAGACCAGCCTGAAATTGGTTTTTACAACCCTGAGATAGAGGCCTTTTGAAAACATTGTGGAAAAAGGAGAAAATACTAGTAACCAGCATTTTCTCCTTTTCCCAAAATGTTTTCTACCCTTCCCAAAACAATTTTCAATTTTGACCCACATCTATTTTTTCATCTGCAAATACTTTCAATTTGGACAAAACTATAATTTTGTCATCTGGTAAAGAGTTAACTCTTTACCACACAAGAAAATTTTAGACAGGTCCAAATTGAAAGCATTTGCAGACGACAAAATAAAGGTTACTGAAAAATTGAAATTTGTTCTGGGAAGGGTAGAAAATACTGTGGGAAAAGGAGAAAATGCTGGTGACCAGCATTTTCTCCTTTTTCCACAGTGTTTTCAAAAGGCTTCTTTCCCAGGGGCGTCAAAAGTAGGGATTGTGTGGTAATGGGTTAATTAAACAAAACTTTCAAGCCATTAGTACAAACCTGAATGTTGCTATCTGAAACTTAGTTTTTTGAGAAAAATATCTCCATATTAGATAGCATAAATCCAAAATCAGCTGACATATCCTGTGCAGTTTGACCTTGATCTACACTGTCCTCAAAAGGTCATCCAGTCATGCTAAGCAGCTTTACGATTAAGTCTTTACCACACGACAAAATTTTAGACTAGTCCAAACTGAAAGCATTTGCAGACAACAAAATCAGTGTCACACAAAAATTGAAATTCATTTTGGGAAAGGTAGAAACATTGTGGGAAAAAAATGCTGGTTTCCAGCATTTTCTTCTTTTCCCACAATGTTTTCAAAATGCTTCTTTCTCAGGGTAGTTAGAAGTAGGAATTGTGTGGTAAAGAGTTAATATACATGATTATGGTCATAAACACTCATGTAGGAGCCTCTATGACAGCATGGTTCATTACAGTTTGCCCTACTTTCTAAACCAATGAAAACGCCAGATTTCGTTCAAAACTGCTGGATTTAATTCCATACAGACTCAATATGTTGCAATATGTTATTAAATGGTTGACCTATATACAGTTGTATCCCGGTTAACGAGAAGCTCCGCCCACAGTATTTTAGCTGGTCCTTGTAGAGTAAATACCAATCTAATGCATACACTGTAGTAAAAGGGGCGGGGATTATTCCAAGTAATTGCATCATCGCTAAAAAAGTGACGTAATTTCCACGTGAATATCGGGACTAAATAACTCGTACTTGGCCACCTGGTATTTAACCCTTTACCAAATAACCTTTGGTTTTGACTACCAGGCTGGGAAATTTGGCTTGGGTCCAATTTGAAACCGTTTGCAGACAACAACTTGGTACTTGCTCAAATTAAAGGATTTGTCTGTGGAAAGAAAAAAAAGAGACATAGCAGGAAAGGAGAAAATGCTCCTTACAAGCAATTTCTCCTCTACCCGCAATGTTTTCACGCGCCTTCTGCCTCAGGGCAGTAAAAAAGAGGGCTTATCTGGTATGAAGCAGATCCTTGACAATGAGCCACTTTAGAGGGACATGGGTGTTTATTGTACACACTTGTGTTAGCAACACGTCGCCTTTGTCGGGGAAAGTAAATTCTTTATAAAATTCCTCGTCTTCAACCGGTTCAAAGCATGCATCCATTGCTGAATCTATCGCTTCAAAGAGCATGAAATTCGGCAGTTTCCGTACCTACATCTAATCTCGCCCGTAAAACGGCCGTTTACATTTGAACTGCGAGTCACATGATCTTATACAATGGCGGGCCAATGTGATTCGTTTAGCAACGACTTAACGACCTCAATGAAGTTATTCACATCTGTGTATCTGTCGGTTAAAACTTCAATCGAAATTGATAAAAAAAATTAATGTAGATCTACGAATTGTTTGTCGAAATATGGTTCGAAAGATTTCGATAAAAATTTAAAACCCAAGTTTTCTTTTGGAAGAGGAGCCTGACAATTTTCAGAACGGTATACCGGCGTATTTCCGAGTGTACCGATCTGCTGCATATCAATCCACTAGATACAGACGAGGGATATGATGGCTACCATCACCCGTGATATGCCGAATGAGTCTGACTGCAGACAATTGTCCTGAAACTAGTTCAAGGACAACCTGAGTAACAGTTTTAACGCCATACGACTGAAAACGCACGTACGTACAACCGTCAATCAAAAGAGGCGTGTCGAACTGAGCTTTCTGTCGTTCTTGTATGGCTCTTTCCACCAATTCTTAGCTGTCAGTCAATTAGAAAGTAGGGCAAACTGTAAGTTAGTTATTGATCATATATTTCATTTGTATGAAACTAAATCGTCGGTCGGCTTCGCCTCCCTCCGATTTAATTCCATACAAATGAAATATATGATCAATAACTTATACTTACATCCTAAATAACCTCCCTGAAAATATGGCTAGTTATGTGATTAAATAAAATACCTTTTTAAAAACACAGCTAGTTATGTGATAAAATGAAATACTTCTGTGAAAACATGGCCAGTTGTGTCATGAAATACCTGTTGTAACTACACATTACTCCTTGGGCTCCACTCTGGACGCAGGATTTAAACTGAGGAAGAAATGTTGTGTGTAAATCTCGATCTGATACCTTAAATATAAGATATACAGAAATACAATTAAGTAACTCTCTCTCCCCTTTTGAAGACAGTGGTGTTATAGTTTCGATCTACAGGGCTTTTAGTTCAAAGCAAATCCTGAAATAGATGCCCATTTGTTCTGTTGTATTGCTCTTCTGCAAATTGGGTTAATAAACTTGCTTTTTGTGTCAAATTTGAACCTGCACCATCCTCCATTTTGTTTTTCATTTATCTTAGCTTCAAGGTGTCATGTGATCATTATGTCATGGTCTTTGATGTAAATGAAAATTTAAGATGCATGGTAGGAATTGTCCTGAATTCAAAATTAATTCAGCTGTGGAATGGAACTTTGACCAATTGCACACTTAAAGAGTGTCATCATCACATTAATTTACATACTTTTATATGGTATGATATGAATTTACTGCATTTTAACATCTCCAATTGTATATATTTAAGCTTTACTATGACTTTAAATATACTGATGCCAAGAAGCCTGGATGCCCATACGCCATGGGAAAATAAAGAAGAAAATGCTGGTTAGCAGCATTTTTGCTTTTTAACACGATATTTTTAACAGCCTTCCTTCTCAGGGCCATTAACTCCTTAACAAACACCAAAAGTGAGAGCACTTACCAACAACAAAATTATATGCTATTAACCCATTACCACACAATCCCTACTTTTTACAAACCTTAGAAAGAAGCTTTTAGAAAACATTGTGGGAAAAGAAAAAATGCTACCCTTCACACAACAAATTTCAAATTTTCAGTCATTTTTATGTTGTCGTATGCAAATACTTTCAAATTGGACAAGCCTAAAATATTTTCATTTGGTAATGAGTTAAAATGTTGATTTCTATCACTGAAAGGATAGCAAACATTGTTGGAAAAGGTGAAATACTGGTAACCATCATGTTCTCCTTTTGAAACAATGTTTTCAAAAACCTTCTCTGTCAAGGTAATCAAACTTTGGGATTGTGGTAAAGAATTAAGCCTTTACTAAATTACAAACTTTGAGACTTGAGCATTTTGAAGGAATCTACAGATGACAATTCAAATAAATTTCACATGATGGTATTCCTCCATGAACAGTTGGATAACATTGTGGGAAAAAGGAAAGATTGCTGGTTACCAGCATTTTTTTTCTTTTCAAACAATGATTAAACCCATTACCAAACGACAATATTTTAGAGTAGTCCAAATTGAAAGCATTTGCAGATGAGAAAATAAAAGTGACTGAAAATTTGAAATTTGTTTTGTGAAGGGTAGAAAACATTGTGGGAAAAGGAGAAAATGCTGGTTACCAGCATTTTCTCCTTTTCCCACAATGTTTTCTAAAGGCTTCTTTCTCAGGAGCATCAAAAGTAGGGATTGTGTGGTAATGGGTTAACTCATTACCAAACAACAATATTTTAGGCTTTTCCAAATCAAAAGCATTTGCAGACATCACAGTAAAAGTGACTGAAAATTTGAAATTTGTTTTGTGAAGTATAGAAAACATTGTGGGAAAAGGAGAAAAGATTCTTTCTCAGGGTCGTCAAAAGTAGGGATTGTGTTGTAATGGGTTAACCCTTTACTCCATAGACACTCATTTCCACCCATTGCTTGTAGGAGCCTTTAGAAAACATTGTGAAAAAAGGTGAAATTGCTCATCACGAGCAATTTCAACTTTTGTCAAAATGTTTTCTATGCTATCAAAAAGTGTCATACACACATAAGACACGGCTTCATCCTTCCTGTTATTTAGGGTCAATTAGAGATACAATAGAAATGCCTTATGGTGCAAAGCATTAAAAAACCTCCATTACATTCATTAAAACTCCAGATTGTGTGGTAAAGAGTTAGCTCTTTACCACATGACAAATTTTTAAATCAACCAAACTGAAAGCACATGTATGTAGGTGACAAAATAAAAGCATCTCAAATAACAATTACAGTTGTTGATAGTGTAGAAAACATTGTGGGAAAAGGAGAAAATGCTGGTTACCAGCATTTTCTGCTATTCCCACCATGATTTCAGGAGACCTCTACCTCAAGGTCATTAACCCTTTACCAGACAATCCCTGGTTTTTACGACCTTTTTGAAAACATTGTGGGAAAAGGAGAAAATGCTGGTAACTAGCATTTTCTCCTTTTCCCACAATGTTTTCTACCCTGCTGGAATCAAATTTAAACTTTGGAGTTGAGTGTATTTTGTAGTCTGCAAGTCCTTTGAATTTGGACTGGTCTAATTTTTGTCATTTGGTAAAGAGTTAAAAAATCCAAATTGTTTGGTAAAGGGTTAAAAAACAGGGATTGTCTGGTACAGACTTAAACTCATTTGATAACTAATAATTCCACAAACCTTTGCATCAAAACTGAGCCTTGATGCTGGTATGTTCTCCGGCCCACCATAAGCATCAAAGTGTTTACAGATTGTATTAGCTCTCAGGTATCTTGGGTGATCTCCCTTGATGCCTTGCACAAATTCACGGGCATACACACCACTAAGGTATGGGTCTTCTCCATAAGTTTCCTGAAACATTGAATGATTGATAAGTGCTTTATACCGCTTTCAACATTATTTCAGTTATGCAGCTGCAACAGCTCGCATGTTCATGCTCTTTCTGGGTTTCATCAATACTAGGCTTGGGCTTTGAAGTGTCTTGCCCAAGGATACCCCAACAACAAACCCAGTGATGCTGCAAGGCTCAAACCCAGGACCTCCAGACCACTAGCCCTATACTTTACCACTTAACATTAAGGATACCTTTCCTGAAACAAAAATCAAAATATAAAGTAATCTGTAATACTAGTATATTGTAATACCATCAACCTGTAAGCAGGCGAGAAAATTTATGCAGCCAGACCGGGGCTCGAACTCCGGACCTCTCATATATAGGGCAAGTGCTTTACCGACCGAGCTACTGGGTCACTTACACAAATCACTCACCGATATGGGTTCTTAAACCGTTACATTCTCCCCTGCCAATTTGAAATTCGTCCTCGAATTCAAAGGACAAAGAACAAATTGCTATGTTCTTGACCAACCCAAGGGCAGTTATACATTGGAGAAGTAATTACTTCACCAAGCAATCATCCCAAAGGCCCCATGTAACAGGTGGTGAAAGATATTGTGCCTCGACCAGGATTCGAACCCAGGGCGGCAGGGCCTCAGGAATACTGTTCCTGCATTCTAACCAACTGAGCTACCAAACCACATGTCAATACACATGATATATCACGAGAATACGGCTACAAACCTTGCAATTAACCCATTACCACACAATACCTACTTTTGACGCCCCTGAGAAAGAAGCCTTTTGAAAACACTGTGGGAAAAGGAGAAAATGCTGGTAACCAGCATTTTCTCCTTTTCTCACAGTGTTTTCTACCCTTCCCAGAACAAATTTCAATTTTTAAGTCAACTTTATTTTGTCGTCTGCAAATGCTTTCAATTTGGATCAGTCTAAAATTTCCTCCTGTGGTAAAGAGTTAAAAGATAGTTGACATCTTTTTAACTCTTTACCAAACATCAACAATTTAGACTCAGACATTTTAATTATCTCAAGATTCAACAAACTTGAGATAGATGGCTTTTGAAAACATTGTGGGAAAGGCAGAAAATGCTGGTAACCAGTCCTCTTGCCTTTTCCCACAATGTTTTCTACTACTCCAAAAAGGAAGTTATAATTCTAAGTTACAATTATTTTTTTGTCTGCAATTATGTTCAATTTGGACAATTCTGAAACTTTGTTGTTTGAAAAGTTTTGTCCCTTTAACTCATTACCAAACAACAAAATTTTAGACTGGTCCAAATTGAAAGCATTTGCAGACGACAAAATAAAAGTGACTGAAAATTCGAAATTTGCTCCGTGAAGGGTAGAAAACATTGTGGGAAAAGGAGAATATGCTGGTTACCAGCATTTTCTCCTTTTCCCACAATGTTTTCTAAATGCTTCTTTCTTAGGGACGTTAAAAGTAGGGATTGTGTGGTAATGGGTTAAAGAACAATCCGGAATTTAAACGGCCGTAGGGCCGTAGGATTGACTTCAATGATGTATAAAGCTTTTTTAACAGCTTAGGTCATACCATGACAGTCAGTGCACATTATGCAATGTGTTTCCTGACTTTCTCACAACAGCACTGACACAAATATCTTTCCAATCAATCTCAAAAATAACTTGGGGTCAAAAGTATAATCTCAATGTAGGCCTTTGGAAGCACACTGTGGACCAAAGGAGAAAATGCTGGTATCCAGCATTTTCTCCTTTTCCCACCATGTTTTCTACTCTTTCAGAAACAAGTTCTACCATTTCAGCCACATTTGACCCTGAGAAAGAAGCCTTTAGAAAACATTGTTGGAAAAGGAGAAAATGCTGGTAACCAGCATTTTCTCCTTTTCTCACATTGTTTTCTACCCTTCACAAAACAAGCTTCAAATTTTCACTCACTTTTATTTTGTCATCTGCAAATGCTTTCCATTGGACAAACCTAAAATTTTGTTGTTTGGTAATGAGTTAAGAACTATGCAGATATTGTACAACAACTACGTACCTGATTCCTTCCCCATAGCGGATGCCTCATAATATTTATAACTGGACTGAAACAGTTAAGGCCAGTATGAGTTGTATAGATTCCTCTGGAAACAAAGTCATTGTGCTTTGCTCTCACCTCTGTTGATATAGCAGTAGCTACATTTCGAATCAGATCTGGACTGTTGATTAAAGATAGAATTAATTGAATGCATTGGCGTTTAAAGATTTTTAAACTGCTTAGGT
Organism: Tridacna crocea; assembly: GCA_943736015.1. Lineage (NCBI taxonomy): Eukaryota > Metazoa > Mollusca > Bivalvia > Cardiida > Cardiidae > Tridacna > Tridacna crocea. The sequence goes on along the minus strand of OX031060.1, from coordinate 9,897,361 downwards.
CATACCATAGCTGTCAGTACACCTTTCTTTCCAATCAATCTCAAAAATAACTAGGGGCCAGAAATATAGGATAAAACAATCACATTGTAGGACCAACACATGATAGAACTATTCCACACTTTTTCCACACATGACGTTAACTCTGGTCTACATTGAAAGCATTTGTACACGACAGAGTAAACATGACTCAAAAATTAAAGTTCGTTTAGGGAAAGGAAGAAAACATTGTGGGAAAAGGAGAAAATGCTGGTTACCAGCATTTTCTCCTTTTCCCACAATGTTTTCAAAAGACTTCTTTCTCAGGGTCATTACAAGTCGGGATTGTGTGGTAAAGGGCTAATCAGCAGTCTGTCAGAGGACTGTGTATGAAGAAGTAAAGTTTTTAGCTCTCAGGCTGCTTAGCTGGACTCAAGAATCTTTTGCAGAAAGTATAGATCAAGATCAGACTGCACAGAATGTGAAGTCTGATCTTGGATCTGCAATGTTCAATCAAGAGATATACATGTATTTACCCAAAAAATACATTTTTATAGCAAAACTTTGGCCTTTACTATCAGCTTGAAGGTTTCATTTCACTTATTTAACATGTAGGTGTCAAATAAGTTACGGGTTAAATCTTTACCAAACAATGAAATTTTAGCTTGATTCAAATTGAAAGCATTTGCAGACGACAAAATAAACATGACTTAAAAATTGAAACTCGACTTTGGTAGATTAAAAAACATTGTGGAAAAAGAAGAAAATGCTGGTTACCAGCATTTTCTCCTTTTCCCAGAGTGTTTTCAGGTTTCTTACGCAGGGTCATTAAAACCAGGGATTGTTTGGTAAAGTGTTAAAGTTCACCAAGTAAATGTTGGAAAAATACTAAATAAACCAGTCAAGTTTGACCCTAAATGCCACGGACTGTAAGCAGGCAAACTTAAGTCTAAATGTTGCTCTGCTGTTATTTTTGTGATCGGGTCTCTGCATCTAGCCTAGTCCTTTAATCCATTGTAGAATCAGGCATACAAAAGGCATACAAAATGATACAAGAAGAATCAATCTGATAGAAAAGGTCAATGCCTTCCTTCCTTCTGAGGAAAATATGTAAAGCAGGAGGTATGGCCTGCAACATCTGAAAAGGGGCATTCACACATTTGCGTAAAGCCTTGTCTTGGATCAGCCTGACCCGTCCGCTAATCTGGGACAGCACTTTATGACTAAATCAGATTTTGTTCTACAGTAAACTTGTGCAAAAAAAGAAAATCAGATAAAAACAGAAGTTGTCCTTTCAAATTACAGTATATGAGCAATACGTTCAGGCCGATTCAAGCAACACTTGCGCAAATGTCTGAATGCCCCTTTTCGTGTGTTCGAAGCCGAATTACGATTTCTGCTACCAATGCAGAGTCCGCAACATGAGACTAGCTAAGTATTGATAATATACATTTACCTGAAAGCTGCTGCAAGACCAATTGATTGAGGAAATGATGTTGAAGCACCCGAGATTTCACCGTGGATACATTCTGTGCCCCACCAGTATGGTCTGATTCCCAGCCTTTCAATAGCGGGCACAGGTCCACCGTCACCCCCTCCGCCACCTCGACTCATCTCTTGCACAATCTCCTGGATCGTCAATCTACTAACTAAATCGTCGACTCGAGTAGGAAACGGTAATGATACATTTTGGAAAGGAAATTCGCACAGAACAAACCTTAAAGATGAAATGTAGAGAAAAAGACAGGCTGTTCCAAGGAAATAGCGCATATCTGCTTTATTTCTGCTGATATAATTAATCGAACTAGGAGGAGCTGTCGCATTTAAACCGTTTAATTATCGGGAGTTCTCTATATACTGTGTTCTCCTTTCTCCGTTCACCTAAGCATAAATAAGCTCACAAAATTCACATTTTCAGTCAAGGAATCAAAATTTTTGTTTAATGATCAAATATAAAATCTGAATGAAACTTGTAACTGAAAAAAGTCACTACAACTTGCATCAAAAGGTTCGATCTGGGGATTTTTTCAAACCTACCCCGCCAACCTAGGTAGTATGGCCACTTTCTCATTTTTCCATTCATTTGATTGATTGTCAAAGCCTGTAGCTAAAGACTGATAAATATTCTACACTCTAGTTCAGACGGACTAGCTTATTCATAGTAAAGGGTAAACACAACCCATTCAGGCGTATTTGATGTTGAAAAACATTGAAAATTTGCTTTTTATTGTATCTAATGAAATATTTTCTTTCAAATTGTGAAAATTACTCTCTTTTGTTGCATTTTTGTGTCTTATTCGATAGAAAAATGGTATCGATGTAGGTTAGGATGTTATTCATAATATCTGACAGAGTAGAATAGAACCAGGGTGGAACAAAACGTCACGAGCGCTTATTCCTTCCGCTTTAGTACATGAACGGAGAAGCGAGAAAGAACGGAGAAATGAGAAAAGGCCATATATTATTTCACCAAGGTGGCCATTTTGTGTGTTTACTATCAGTCACATGATTTGATCACATGGCCGCCGCATTATCAAAGTCGCCGCCTACATTTTAGGGCGGGCATTTACAAACAAGAAATAAACTATTTTTTGCAAATATATAGATCTGTCTCGACGACGTTGAGTTTTCTCAGAAAAGGCCGGTAGGAAATAGGTCGAACAAGATTTTAACTAGATCTTAATCTAGATTTGATTTAAAATAAAAGAGTGTTTATTAGATCTAGTCTATATATAGAGACTAGACCTAGACATCTAGATGTAGATCTAGATAGATCTACGTTTTCGAGGTGTATTTTATTAGATCTTGATCTATTAAAAAATCTTACCTCGAGTCTCTGTAAGATAGGCCTACTTGTGTAAAGAGAGCAAACCTTTCATTGGAAAAAAAAAAGCTTACACACGTGTACACACTCTTTTTCCTCTCTCTTTTCAAATGAAGAAGACTTTAGAGAGCTCTATTGTATCTCAATAGTGCTACATCTGATCTGCAACTGTTTTTCGTCGAACAGTGGATCTGAACCTGTTGATATAGCTCTATGTTTTCTGTCCTTCCTCGGGGAAAAAGGGCAGATTTTTTTCCTTTTTAAGTAGATCTAGATCTAATGAGAAACAACTCATAGTGTCACGTTTGGAGTGTATTCATGACGGTATCTTCCTTCTCAAGCCCCCACCCCAAACCCTCCCTTCGTAACACACTAGTACAAAACAAGCACCCGTAGACGAGACGGGCACCATACTAGGTAAATACATAGAGGATAATCAACTGGTTGTTTTTGATATGAAAAATATCTCACGAGGATGCGTTGTTAGGCGTTGAAAAAACGAGTGCGCAGCACGAGTTTTTTTAACGCCTTACGACGCGTCCGAGTGAGATATTTTTCATATCAAAAATAACCAGTTGATTATTCTATTTATTATATACCTTATTAACATCATTATTTGTAATTTTGCGTTTGAAAGTCGAAAAAATGTAGTCGAAAAAAAAAGGTAGTTCCCAAATGACGTCAGGAACTGAAAGTTGATAACGTCACTAGTGATGATATCAAAATTTATTACACTGGGAAATTCCAGGATTTCACTGCTGGGTATATAATAAATATTGAAATCAATATGACGTCAGATGACACGAAAAAAAGTTTGGTATGACGTAGACAAGCGTCACATTTGTCAAGATTCTCATAATATATGTCTGCTTTTTAACAACACAGTACGCCAAATAGATCAAGGTGAGATTCAGGATTTCGAAATTCTTTAATTCGAATGGCGATGTTTCGTCCTCTTCATCCAAAATAGGTAGGTCACTAAGTCTTGCATTCTTTTTCACCCCCGTTGAAATCTTTCTTGAAAGAGTCAAACGATTATCCCGATAAAACTAACGTTACAGGAATAGTCTAGGACGTAAAATACAGTTGGTGAAAATAGATCTAGATTAGTTGTCGACCAAAATGGATATTTTCTATTGAAAACAAGAGCACTCCAGCTAGATTCCAACGCTCGGCTCTAAGCACTTGGTTTTCAGTGCAAAGTTCTAAGTAGAGGTCTGGATTACCTGCCCCTAGGTAGTGGTACCACTACGTCATCGGATACTTGAAGTACGGAGGGGGCACCAGACTAAGTTCTAAGCCGAAAGAGAGACAGATCTATGTAAAAAATGATTTGATGGTTATCTGCCCATGCGGTATGATTTTCCTTTTTGATAGTTAATAATTTGTTCCAGTTTGAAGTAAATATAATTGACCCTTTACCAAACAATTTCTGGTTTTTACGACCCTGAGATTGAAGCAACATAGCACAAACTTACGCATGATCCTTCATTATCTCCCGCTAGATGGCATTCTACACATCTATCTAATTTGGGCACTCTGGGTACAGAACCGGACTACTTTTCCACGCGACAACCGTTACTTTGAACTTCAAACTGAAATAAACGTGTACTCAATAAAGTGCGACCTCGTGCGTTTTGACATTTGGCTGTAATTAGCAGTTAAGAGAAGTCTGGAGCTAAAAGAGGCCTGATTTCTCCTCGAACGTATTGGTAAAATCCATGTTCTCCATTCCTGTCTTATAGCTCTCATTATTACAATCCCCCCCCCCCGCCCGTATTGAGGGGGATGGGGCGGGGAAGGCAGTGATGCGTCATAGCAGACAGGTCGAATCTTCGAAGAATATGATATGGGCAGACAATGCATGATCCTTACTTGTGTATCAGTACACAATGAATGGCGTTTTGCCCAATGACACTTCCTCCGTAGTTGCTCAAGACTGACCCTGGCAGATATCGAAATCAGGATATCCGAGTCACCCACTCAACGCAATTACAAAGAGGCCACTTAAAATATTACCTTTAACTCTTAACCAAACAATCTCTGGTTTTAACCGGACTATGACATAGAAGTGTTTTTGAAAACTTCATGGGAAAAGGAGAAAACACTGGAAAAGTATTATTATCTGGGTCCAGCTCTTCAAGGATAATATTTTAACCCTTTACTCCATAGATACTCATTTCTACGCATTGCTTGTAGGAGTCTTTGGAAAACATTGTGGCAAAAGGTGAAATTGATCGTGACGAGCAATTTCACCTTTTTGCCACAATGTTTTCTATGCTATCAAAAGATGTCATATACACATGTATAAGAAACAGCTCCATCTTTGGTGTTATTTAGGGTCAATTAGAGATACCATAGAAATGCCTTATTGGGTAAAGGGTTAAGTGACCTCTTCAACATGTAAATGCGTTAAGTCGGTGACTCGGTTATCCTGATTCCGATATCAGCAAAAAGTCAGTCTAGCTACTGAGGAAGTGTCATTGGGCAAAACGCCATTCATTGTGTACAGATACATAATTAAGGATCATGCGTATTAAGCTTGTGATCATTATGTTGCTCTAGATGACTAAACTATTTATGAAAAAAAAAGAACTATGAAAAATATGACAGGGGTTACTTTTCTTCGCGGCGGCATACACTGCTGACGAAAATCAACTTAAAACTACTTCCGGTTAAACAACTTGACCTTTGACTTTTTACCGAACGACCTCGTGTTAAGACGGGTCATCAGAATGATGGTTTATAGAAGCATTTGATCTACTTGAAAAAGAGAAAATGCTGATTTCCAGACCGATTTTTCTCCTCTTCCCAGACTTTTTATGCTTTCCAAGGCAAGTTCCACCCGATTAGAGTCACCTAAAATTTGTCGTCTGCAATCACTTTGAATTTGGACACATCCAAAATATTGCTGCGCGGGATGGAGTTCAAGCCAGCCTTATGCAACGATTTTTGTTAACATCTTCGTTCATACAGCATGCCCTTTCTTGGTATCTAATAAAAAAAAAAACACAGGCAGCTCTAAAAACCAATAATTAATCAATATCGTATCGTATTGAATAATATCACTATGCAGTCAGAATGATCTGTGTTTTGTCTATGTACAACTAGATCTATTTTATCGGTAAAAAGGATGTTCTCTGGATAATCTGGATGATAGAATATGTAAAATAGATACAAATATGACAGTGGATGTAACAAGTGGCATTGGCGTAAAGTGTCGTCTCGGATCAGCCTGCGCGGAGTACGCAGGCTAGCCCGAAACGACACTACGACACCAACAGATATTGTGCTAGATAGACTTGAGTAAAAGAGAAATTTACATAAAAAACGGAAAGTGTTGTTTCGGATTAGCCTGCGCGGACTGCGTAGGCTGATCCGATATGGCACTTTACGCATATGACCGAATCCTTATTTTCACGTGTTGCAGGTCACGTGTGGATGTGAAATGAACTACGGATAAATGCAGCTTACAGTTTGAATGCAGTTTACAGGTTTGCAATTATTGTTAACTTTTCAACTCTATACATGGCAATACAGTGTCACATTTGAAAGCATTTGCAGACGACAAATTAAACGTGGCAAAAATTTTAGACTTGTCCAAATTGAAAGCACTTGCAGGCGACAAAATAAAATTAATGTAACTCAAGAATTGAAATTTGTTTACAACAGGGTAGGAAACATTGTGGGAAAAGGAGAAAATGCTGGTTACTAGCATTTTCTCCTTTTCCCACAATGTTTTCAAAAGGCTTCTTTCTCAGGGTCGTGAAAACCAGGGATTGTTTCGGAAAGGATTAAGGTCTACTTTGGGCTTTTTAGGGGTTAGAAAACATTGTGAGAAAAATGGATAATGCTTGTCACTAAAAGGATAGAAACCATCGTTAGAAAAGGAGAAATACCAGTTAGCAGAGTTTTCCCTCGTCCCATGATGCTTTCAGAAGTTCTGTAGAAATACCTCAGTGTTGTTAAAGGTTAACTCTTTGTAAAGGATGCCTGGTAAAATTTAACCATTTACCACACAATTCTGAATTTTAACGGGTTTGATGTAGTTCTAGCATTTCAAAACTAGTTCTATGTGTAAATAGAAGAAAATGCTGGTAACCAGCTTTTTTCTTCTTTTCTCACTGTGTTTTCGACCCTTTTAAAGACAATTTCCATGAAATTAGCCATATTTAAGTGTCAACAGTAAATGCATTTGATTAGGAAAAGTCTGAAAATCATGTTTGGTTATAGATTTACTTTCCACAATCCGTTTGGAATGTTATCGCTTGGTTTCACAATAACTTCAAAATCTCTCTGTCTGTCTCTCTTTCTCTCTTTCTCTGTCTGTCTGTCTGTCTGTCTGTCTGTCTGTCTGTCTGTCTGTCTGTCTGTCTCTCTCTCTCTCCCTCTCTCTCTCTCTCTCTCTCTCTCTCTCTCTCTTTCTCTTTCTCTCTCTTTCTCTCAGGATCGTTTGAATCCGGTGTTGTTCGGTTAACCGCTTTCACAGCACTGTAGTTGACAGGCACTTTTGCGGACTGTATAGATCGAAACCAGACTGCACAGAATGAGCAGTCTGATCTTTGATCTACATAGTCCGCTTGTTTCGTCAAGCATATAACGGACATTTTACTCGGTTTTTGTGGTATTTGTCAAAGACAATACCACTATGAGTTCAATATCGAATTTTGAAGACCATGTTTCCTAATTTGTGCAAAGCCGAAGGAAATAAACCCAATTAAACTCATTTTTTCAAGCAAGTGAGTTTACTGGGTGAGGCCATCGATCATGGAAATACTAATTTTTGACAGAAAATAGCTTCAAACGCTCATAGCCTTACATTGGCGTAATGATACAAAATTTGTCTACTGATCGTTTGGTCCTTGGCTTTTTTGTTCCAAACAAGTTCGTCCCATAGTTTGTTCAGGGGACGTTACCACTGACTTCTCCTACAATTCAAAGGGAGATCACAAATACACAAATAATTCTAACTTTGTCATGCGCACTCTCCCTTCAACCAAAAAGAGAATATAATTTGCTAAGTAGGTTGAGTTTCAAGCCAATATTTGAAGACTATTTCTCTTTTTAATTCAAATCAGCAATTCCACACAATGGCTTCCTTGACAAATACCACTTCAGCGTTCTCAACGCTATGATTCTGTGTTGTACAATGTACATTTGATGTATCTTCGAATAAGGTTCACTTAACCGCTAAACTGCTAAGCGCAACACAGACTTTTTTGCGGACAATGGAAGTCCAAGATCAGACTTCACAAAACGTGCAGCCTGATCTTGGATCTAGACTGTCGGATATTAAAGGGGATATTTACCCATTTCCAAGATAACTTGGAAAATGCTATATTTGGGTTTATACTTTAGGCTCTAATTTCATATCGTCGGTTTACTTCCAAAACCTCGTAACTACAGCTTGTTACAAGCTGTAGTAACGAGGCTTTGAAAGTAAACCGACAATTTATTAGTTATTTTACCAGGTTAAGGGTTAAAATATCGGTGCTAATTTTAGAAGATTTAAAAGCCCTCCTGCGACTTGGACATGAAACAAACCTGCAGGGCTCTTATTCACCAACCATTTTCTTGCTATGGCGATTAGAGTTCTTTTTTTTTTTACACTTTACAGTTTATTAATTTATATTACAATGTCAACAAGAATAATCTTAGTCTTTTTCTCCAAGATTTTCGAAATTTGTAAGTAACACAATTTCTGATTGGCTAAACCGAATGGTTTAGCCAATCAGAAAATTGTGTTACTTTCAAATAGAGAAAATTCTGGAGAATAAGACAAAGAAAGTTCTTAAGAATGATTTGTGAATACAGGCCCAAGGAGCTCGTTTTGTTAAGAGTAAATGATATTTCTCATATCTAACCCCGTTTTGTAGAGGTTATCGGTTTGACACAAATCTCGTGTTGTGTATCCATGGTATCGTTGCGTGATTTTTCATAGGACAAATGCTTTTTTTTTTAACCGAAACTTTGCTGTCTGTAATCTACTTATAAAACAAGAGCAAAGCATGAGGGTGGCAACGCTCGACTGCAGTTCCTCAGTTTTAAGTGAAAATACTTAGTCGATAAAAGGGAAATAACTATGTTAAAATATTTAGATGGTTATCTGCTCTTGTTGTATAGGTTTCCCATTTTGATAGTTCTTGATATAGTGATTTGTCCCGGTTTAAATATCTTCAGTAATAACAGCGATATGACGAAATGCAGTTGAGTTTTGACCACACCAGGGCTAAGACAAGAACTTTTTGTTCTCTTCGAAAACGGCTGAGCTAAAAAGAATTACAACTGAACACAACCTGTGCTGTACCATTATGATTGGCCAATACTAGTTCTGGCCGCCTCCTAGGTTTCTTTGCCAATCAGATTTACTCATTTTATCCACCGCAGTACTGAAATTTCTGATTTACGGTGAGATGAGGAAAGATTTGTAGTTTTCCACCTTCAAAACTTTTGACAATGATAATCTTTTATAGTACTAATCTGTTTAATTAATACGTCTTGTATACCAGATCGAAGATAAACTGCTGCAGAATACTGTTACTTTTTTTTTCAACTGCAGGGTAGAAGTATTTTGTCATGTTGCTGGGGAAAAGGGGGCTTAATGCATCGTTATAATATCAAACAAATCATCACATAAATATGGATCCACGATAGCCACATTTTTAGATAAATATGGATCCGCGATAGCCACATTTTTAAATAAATATGGATCCGCGATAGCCAAATTTTTAGATGAATATGGTTCCACGATAGTCACATATTTTAATAAATATGGATCCACGACCACGATGGTCACATTTTTAAATAGATCTGGTTCCACGATGGCTACAATTTTAACTAAATACTGATCAACGATCGATAGCCTCGTTTTTTAATAAATATGATTCCACATAGCAACATTTTTAACTAAATATGGTTCCACGATATCCACATTTTTAAATAAATATGGATCCATGATAGCCACATTTTTAAATGAATATGGTTCTACGATACCCATATTTCTAAATAAATATGGATCCACGCTAGCCAAATTTTTTAAATAAATATGGTTCTACGATAGCCACATTTTTAAACAAATATGGATCCACGGTAGCCACATTTTTAAACAAATATGGTTCCACGATAGCCACATTTTTAAATAAATATGGTTCTACGATAGCCTCATTTTTAGAAATAAATATGGTTCTACTATAGCCACATTTTTTAAATAAATATGGTTCCACGATAGCCACATTTTTAAATAAATATAGATCCACGATAGCCACATTTTTTTTAAATAATATGGATCCACGGTAGCCACATTTTTAAATAAATATGGATCCATGATAGCCACATTTTTAATCAACGGACTTAGTCCTTAATCAAACAACAAAATTTTAGACTGATTTAAATTGAAAACACTTGTAGCCGACAAAATAAATGTAACTCAAAAATTGAAATTTGTTTTCAGCAGGGTAAGAAACATTGTTGGAAAAGGAGAAAGTGCTGTTTACCAGCATTTTCTCGTTTTCCCACAATGTTTTCAAAAGCCTCTTTCTTCAAGTTCGTTAAAAGTCGGGAATATGTGGTATAGGATTAACCCAGTCAGCAAAATTTATGGGGCCAATATGGGCCCCATGTGGAATTTTATATGGGTCCCAAAAGGGCTGCCGATGTGGGACTGAGCTGGTTTTTGCAACAGGAATCCATGCGGGACCTATATGGGCAAACATATATGGGTCATACATGGGAACTATGTGGGTCCAATATGGGTAATTTGTTAAATACCCACACTGGACCCATATGGTTCCCAGATCTCTATTATAAGGGCACTATATGGGAATCCTGTAGGTCCAATGTTACTACTTGGGTCCCATTTTAGTCCTGCTTTGCATAAAATTGGCTGGATACGGGAATCAAGTTGGTCCAGTTTTGGTGTGCTGTGTGAGGTTGACCTGGTTATCCATGTGGTTTGGCAGAAACATCCTTGAACTTCACAGATAGAAAGCACACATAGCCAAGCAATCAGAGGTGCTTGCCTTTAGCAATTCATACATGAATGAGGTAATATTCTAAAGTCCTTTGTCCACGAAGTAATTTGGTTGACTTATAAGCACTGAAGACTAGAATGCATATCAACTTGCTGTAAAATCATCTAATATTTAGGTCAAACTACCATAAACATAAAATAAGAAATAAATGTATTTTCAAGCCATCACTTTATTTTGTTTCAGTATATTGCTTTCATTCAAAATTACAATTGCAAAAGTGTAGAAAAAATATGGTAGTTAACATTCACAGATATTAAAACAAAACAATTGTGTTACTGCTTTGAAATAACATTATTATGGTATGATATATCTTTAAACAGCTAGGAGTCTTATCTAATAAATGCAAAAAAGAAAAATACAAAATGTTAGATCTGTCAAAAGTCAAAGCAGCTGCAGGTGACAACAATTTAGTTTAACTCAAAAGATGTGATTTTCTCTCAGAGAAAACTTTGGTTATCAGCATTGTATTTGTTTCCCAAGTGTATTCAGAAGCCAAGTTCCTATGGGTCATTAATTCTTAGACTGCTAAGCTCATCTCAAGTACCTTTTGCTGACAAGGTAGATCAAGATCAGACTGCAGAAAATGTGCACTCTGATCTTGGATGCACACTGTCCATAAAACGATATTTCCCCCAAAAGATCACTGAAATTAACAACAAAAATTTGGAACTTACTGTTGGCTTGAAAGTTTCATTTCAGTTACTTGATGTATTTAGCATGTTAAGGGTTAAAACATGTGACTTTACAATGTAAGGGTAAATGTTTATATTCACTGTTGTTTACACAGATCACGAAACAGGATTACCTGTTAGTAAAAAAATGAGAGTTTAAACAAGTCTCGAACATCCTTTTCTTGTATCGTAAATCAATCGAGGTCCTCATTTGCAGGACTTTTAGGCAACACTATCCAAACATCTCTCTTTTCTGCCCTAGATCTCTGTGTTGAGCACTGCTCCACTGTAGGTCATGGCTTGCAGAATGTCGTGTTTAAGGCCTCTTACATAGTCATCCTGTAAATTAATAAAATGTAGTTTTAATGATGCCATAAGCTGTTTTCAGCAAAATTGCAGTAATGTCTCAACAAAACTTTGGACTTAGCCATACTGAAACCATTTCTAGACGACAAAATAAATGGGACAGAAAAATTGGAATTTGTTTTCAGAAGGGTTGAACACATTGTGCAAAAGAAGAAAATACTGGTTAGCAGTGTTTTCTTCTTTTCCAACAATTTTTTCAAAAGCTTTCTTTGTTGAGGTTGTAAACTCTTTACCAAACAACAAATTTAAGAATGGTCCAAATTCAAAGCACTTGCAGACGACAAAATAAACCTAGCTCGAATTTTGAAATTTGTTTCCAGCAGGGAAGAAAAATTTGTGGAAAAAGGAGAAAATGCTGGTTACCAGCATTTTCTCCTTTTCCCACAATGTTTTCAAAAGGCTTCTATCTCTGGATCATAAAAACCAGGGATTGTTTGGTAAAGGGTTAAAACTTAGTAATGTGTGGTAAAGGGCTAAACTTCAATTCAGTTGAAATCATCATGACCATAGGCCTACCAAAGAAACAATCATTTCCTGTAAAACTGATGTGAAAAATGAGACGGTTTTAACTCTTTACCAAACGACAAAATTTTAGACTTGTCCAAAAGCAAAGCACTTGCAGACGACAAAATGAACATAGCTAAAAAATTGAAATTTGTTTCCAGCAGGGTAGAAAACATTTTATGGGAAAAGGAGAAAATGCTGGTTACCAGCATTTTCTCCTTTTCCTATAATGTTTTCAAAAGGCTTCTATCTCAGGGTCGTTAAAACCAGGGATTGTTTGGTAAAGGTATAAAGGACAATTCTACAGATACATAATGCATGTACACATGATACACATACTGTTGAATTGGGTGCAAAAAAAGAAAACAGTTAAACTCACCAAATATCGAAACTGTAAATCCAAGGTTTTCGAATTACAGCTTTCCCGTAGTTCCCATGAGTTTGTATTTTCTTGCATGTTCAGTTACAAGTACAAATTGTCTTTCCTCCATGTTCAGCCAAGTGCTGCATCTCACCTATGAGTAAATAATACAATGTTATTAAAATCACTTCATACCCTGAACTGATAAAAACTAAACTATTTAAAGTCGAAATATACCTCCAGCCACTTTAAGCTGACACTCTGATACTGTGCCTAAAAAATATCTAGTTCTTAATTTTCTGAACAACATAAAGAGTTTTCAGTCTCCAGATTGTAAGTATTAGATGTGTTAGTATTCTATTTATGACAGAAGTATGGGCTTGAACACCAGCAGAAATTCTTAGGTAAGAATATCAATAGTAGGGAATTTGTACGATCTGTCATCCAAAACAAGAAATATCTTTTTAAAAAAAATGGATAGAAGGCGTAAATTTGCCCACAAATGGCCCTGGGTCCCTTAAAATAAACATGTCGACATTTTTTTATCAATCATAAATTTCCATTTATTTAATTTATCAGTACTCAGTAGACCTAGCAAATATAGGTCAAAAGCCAGCACATTCAGTAACTGTTATGCTGAAAAAAAAAAAAATGACATGCGTAAGCGTTTCTCTCATGACTTTTGAATGGAAGCTCATCAAAATCCAGAACCTTGATTTAATATGGGCAGACGGATAATGCCATACATGTATACAGATAAAACTTGAACAAAACAGGCGCGACGCGAATTCATGTGACAATACGAAATTTTTCTCCAATTTTGCGATAACCAGCTGACCGATTTACAAAAAAAGTGTAGTGAGTAAAGATTGAAATACATACCATATACATGCCTGCAACGAAGAGTAGATTTCATATGTAGAGCTGAACCCATTTTGAATAAGATTCAAACCGCTTCAATCTTGCTCTCAACGGATATTTCTGTTTACATCACGTGATCGCGCGCAATTTGTTTTTGATTATCAGTTTAATCCGTAAATGTGTTTTCTTCACATTTTTTATCAAATAATTTATGTTTGAAGGTGAAAAATGTAAAATGGCACAATTAATCAGTAGAGAAATAGAATAAATGATAACTGTTGAAAAAAAAAACTCTAATACCGACGTTTATCGGTAATTTCCGTCTCCACCCGTCAGTGCTGATCGATAAATGGGACCCTAAAGGGACCCGTGTGAATACCTTGTTACAGGTTTTGGAGTTTAAATCATCGCTAAACTTCTACTATAACAGACAAAAATAGTGTACAATGAGAGAATGGACTTGTTTGGATTTATTTTATGTTACATTGTAAAGGTTTATGAGTATAAAAATAACATGGGCTCTATGTGGGCTCCAGAAGGGCTGAAATTCCCGCAAAGGACCCACATGGGTCCCAAATAGATATTTAGCCCAGGATTTGCCCATATGGGACCCAGTTTATCATGTTTGCTGGGAATCGTGAAGTAGTATACTGATTTGAGCCCACTGTAAGCACATGATTTTTCGTGGCAATGTCAGTAGCAAAACACTTCGGATACCTAGCCTGAAATATGTAGTAGTATGTTTTGCCTTTGGCCTCCTTGCACATGGCAGTAAGGGCTGCTGTGTGACTCAGTGATCAAGTGCAGGAATCGTGAACTAGAGGCCCCAGGCTCGAACCTCGTTTGAAGCACTGTTGTGTTTTTTTTGTTTTGTTTTTTATCATATGAGTGTCTTTGGGCAAGACACCTTAGAGCCCTAGTCTAGCATTGGTGAAACCCAATAATTGTGCGAGCTGTCGCTGTGATACAACTGGAATAATCACGGTTGAAAGCGATGCAAATCATCAATCAATCAATGTTGAATTAAAATTTGGGAACTTCGATGACCTATGCAAAATGTTTACACATGAATCAAGGTCAAGTTTTTAACGTCCTACAGAGTTTTGAACCTTGCCACATGAAAACTATTTGCAGACGACAAATTCGAAGTATACCAGGATTTTCTCCTTTTTCCCCGCTATGTTTTCTATAGTTTTCTCCGTCAGGGTCGTTGAAACTTGGGATTCTTTGGTAAAGGGTTAATTTCTCTAGTCTTGTCAACCGTATACGACACAATCCCGACTTTTAACGAATCCTGACGAAAGAAGACTTTAAATTTGTCGTATGCATAGTGAAATATTTGCAGACAACAAAACAACTGCAACTTAACAATTGCATTTTGTTTCGGAAAGGTTAGAAAAAAGTACTGTAATAAAATGCTCTTGTTTCCATAGTTTTTCCAAAGGCTTCTTTCTCAGGGTCGTTAAAAGTCGACATTGTGTGGCAAAGAGTTAAAGAGAACTTAACCTGCATAGGTGACCTTACTGTTATTTTTACCCTTACATACACACCCACTACCGATAAAGATCGAAAGCAATTCGGGAAAAAAGGCCTTTTTTGTCATTATTAAACATTTTACCTTTGTTTTTCATCAAAGATTATAAAATGAATTGTGGACATGCATGTGAAATATGCTATTCATTGGTTTGTGCATCATCAATTCGTCGGTTTACTTCGAAAACCACGTAACTACAGCTTGTTACAAGCTGTAGTTACGAGGTTTTTGAAGTTAACCGACGAATTGTAAATCAAAACATTCTTTCGACCGTGAAAGGATCGCTCGGACACATTCATTGTCATACAACCCATTGCCCTTTTCATGCCTTTGGGAGTATAATGCGAGCGTGATAATTTGGCTATTTGCTTTATTTGCGAAATTATGAGAATTGAAGCTTGCACACAAAATCTGTGTAAGGCTTTCAACCGATTCTGTCTTGATCGCCTCTGTACCCAGAGGCTACCAGTCAAAAAGCAACATCGCCTTTTGGGACAGTTACCTGTACTATCATATACAGCCGAGGGATTTGGTGGTTCCCATCAACCGAGATATGCAGGATGATTGAAAACACAAACACAGGCCACAATCTGTTATCTTAAAAATTGTTATTTTACATTACCAGCAATATATCTGCTACCTTGTTTTAGTCGCAGGACTATAGATGAAGAAATTAAAGCGTAACTGACAGACCAGGCAGATAGAGCAATTTATCGTGTTTGGTTTATACTTGGTTAAATTCTCTTCCCGACGAGAATTTTTTAGTTGTCCAAATTAAAAACATTTGAAAACCACAAGTCAAATGGGGTTCAATCGCTGAGTGTTGTCTTTAAAATAGGATAGAAAACATTGTGGGAAAACGAGAAAATGCTGGTTACCAGCATTTTCTCATTGTCCCACCATGTTCTTTCAAAGCGATTAATTTTTAGCGGATTTGCTATTGCAAATCCGCTTACTGTGATCGTTTTGACCGGAACCAAATACATCATCCGTAACGACGCATGCGGGCTTAGTTTCAGTTTTGCATGGATGAGTTATAGGCTAATAACGCAGATCTACAAATCCGATAAATTCTGACCCTGAACAAACCATACAAATTAAGGTTGATTTCTTTATCGAAATTTCACCAAAACTAAACAATTGTCAATCTAAATTACTTTAATACTAAAACAAAGTTTGTTCTTGTATTTTTCAAAATGTAGCGTATGAACATTATTTACACTGCCCTCGTTTCCATTCAAGAACTTTCATTCACAACTTGTATCATCCGCTGCCAAATAAACAAGGAGATTAAGCAATTTTCCCCCGATAAAATCACATTTTCAACTATGTCTTATTTAAAAAATTGTTCACTGTTCAGAGAGCCAGCTAGAATTTGGCCATAAATGATATAAAAAGCCCTGTCGATAACGAATATACAGAACCCATAAAGCCGACCTAAACTAGTTGCGGCCACTCGTATGACACTCTCGATGAATTTCCGATTTGTTTGAAACATTTTTGCAGAACTTTTGATAGTATGGAGATCGTGCAGTGTATAAAAAAATGTTTGATTTATATGCATCCTGTAGCATAAAGGCTTGGAACCAATGTTTCTCTCTTGTCATCGACGGTAAGAAATAATTTATTTACAAACGGCCCCGATCAAGTACGAACCCGTGACACGAATTTAACTGAAAGTTTTTGATGGAAAATCGTGTCCTTTTCAGTGAACTAGACATCCACTAACGTGAATCCTAAAGGACTCAGATAGGCTTCAAATTTGTCTTCAAGATGTAAAACTTCATTTTTAGTCCCTCTGATACCTTGAATTTTATTTTGTGACATTTCAGCAAAAAAAAAAAGGCCGAGGTAGTAGATCATTTATGACAAAGGATGCACAGAAATGCATCTATACGTCTTTCTTTTAGACATATAGATTTGACATCTTTGATATATTTCTGATCCTGTGAATTAGAAGTGCATTTACAGAGCAAGTTATATAACTATTTTTACTTATTTAAATTCTTATTATGAACTGCAGCTCAGCCCATATTTAAGACAGTGACTGTTTTATGTATTTCAAACCTTAGCGTGAAAGTATGCCTATATAGTTTTTAAACTTTCATAGAGTGACCCAATGCCATTAACCCTTAGGCTGATAAGTGCTACTCAAGGACCTTTTGCAGAAAGTGTTGATTATGATCAGACTGCACAAAAGTGCAGTCTGATCTTTGATCCATACTGCCTTGTAAGAAAGTACTTTTCCCAAAAGAATTAACTTCAAAATAGCAATAATTGGATTTGTACATTCAACTTGAAAGTTTTAATTTAGTTATGTTAAAGTCATTTTTTACTCAGCATGGCAACATGTCACACTGAGTGTGATCTTGATCCATTTTGGCTGCAAAAGTACCTTCAGTTGTACCAAGGGCTTGGATTCACATATTTAAAAAAAAGGACTATTTTCTGCCCGGTGGTGTGTAATGATTTTAACCCTTTCCCAAACAAACCCTTGATTTTACATGTCTGCAGTAAAAGTCTTTTGAAAACACTGTGGGAAAAGGAAAAATTGCTCGTAACGAGCAATTTCTCCTTTTCCCACAGTGTTTTCAACCCTTTTTGAGAACTTTCTGTCATTTTCTCCCAATCTAATATTGTCGTCTGCAAACTCATTTGGTTTGGAAGGGTTCAAGTAGCTCATAATGCTACAAAAGGTATTTTTTGCACATACTGGTATTTGCAATGATTTAGTTAATATATAGTGTGCAAGGTTGGCAAAGAGCAGGTCAATATGAGTATTGACCAGCCTGGCAGCTTTAACTGGTTATAAACAGTCAATACTGGTCATAAGTGGTCGATTGGTGTGGTTGATTAGGGTGGTTGATTTGGTTGATTAAATCACTGGCTTACATGTATACCTGTCTGGTTTCTAAATTAATGTTAAAAGCTGTCCTCTTATATCCTGTACATGAAGGTTTATTATTATATTATCATCTGTATCATAGTTTTTATTATTAAGGCACTTTTTTATTTGATCATAATTCAAAAGACAGTATTGCTGGTCAACCTGCATAGAGGTTGGTTTTTTTTAAGCAAACAGTTTTTGTCGATTATCATTTCTTACAGGTTAGATAATGTTTCTACACAGACACACACTCTCTCTCTCTCTCTCTCTCTCTCTCTCTCTCCCTCCACCTCTCATGTTAAATTGCAGAAAAGCAGTCATTCATAGGCAAACATGAGAAATATGCAGGTTTGTTATTAATATACATGTAAATGTATAGGAATTTTGAGGTACACATGAAGAAGGCATTAACTGATTAAATATTACAATAGTTTGGGATACATCAATGTCTCTGAAGTACATTTAAGTGTCTTCCTACATCTATAAAGTGCTATCAAAACAGTTAAAGGTTTGAAAGTTGGCCCTTTCTACCTCAGTTGGGTGTGGCTTAACTCTTTACCACACAATCCCGACTTTTAATGACCATGAGTAAGAAGCCTTTTGAAAACATGTGGGAAAAGGAGAAAATGTGTTTTCTGTTTTTCTTACAATGTTTTTTTTGTATCCATCCGAAACCAAATTTTAATTTTTCAGTCACATTTATTCTGTCGTCTGCAAATGCTTTCAATTTGGAACAGCCTACAATTTTGTCATTTAGTAAAGAGTAAAATCAAATTACCAAAGGGACAAATTATGTGTCCCTATTTTGGAGTATTATCCTCAACACCAGGCTTTATTCCTAAAGCTTGTAATACTGACTTGTATGTAGTCATGATAATATCTTATCATCAAGCAATTACTTAGGTGTCAAACATGAAACTTAAAGACCTTATTAGGAACTTTAGGAACTTCTACAAAGTTTGGAAAAGTGGCAAAAGCCAGCTGGTGAGTATCCTTGGCAGGGACAAAACAGTTTTTCCACCCCTCTCTTTCACATTGATGAAATCAGCTTATCTGAGGGAAAAAATCCACACAACAAATCATCCACAAATTAGACTAAACTGCCGTTTTAAAACTCATCAGACCATTTAAATTTCCAGTTGACTTCTACAAGTCGACCATTATTGACCAGTTCTGACCACTTATGGATTATCACAGGTTCTGTCCTCTTCTAGATGCTAGGATTTTGTAGAATGCCCATAGATAAGACACCGCAGAAAACCAGCCTTGCCCTTGTAAAACCCAAAAGGTACAGAAACGGATGAATTGTTGTCACCACTGCAAGACTGAAACAGTGTTGACACTAATAGTCACTGATAACCAGAAAATAGTCACCATCAAATTATTCTTGAAGGTTTCAAGTTCATATTTTGTGGCACTGCATGAGTTGACCTTACTTTCTTTTGTACAATAATTTCTTTTCTTGACTTGTTTCTTTATGAAGATACAAGGTAAATTTTCATTTATTTAAAGAAGAAAGATACATTCAATATTCATGAATTGCACATGGTCTAAATCTTAGAAATTACTGAACACATCACTTAGTTTTCACCTCTCAGACTATTACAAAACATTTTTGAGTTCAGGAATGAAACCAAGAACATTCTTATGAAAGAAAAGAAGAAATTATTCTACCTGAACAATCAAATTATTGTTACTAATTTGATTTTGTATTTCATTTTTAAATCAATAGTTTGAAGTTGTGTAGTAATTAAGAAGAACCTTGAAAGGATACTAGTCTATGTGTTAAGAGTTATGGAAAGGACAATGTGCTTTCAGTAAGAACTTACATACAAAATACCACTATTTCTTTTACCCAAAGAGGACTCCTGTATTGTTTTTTTTTTAACTAAACCATACTAGTTTCAAAACAATGCATGCTTTATACCTCAGAATGAAGACAGTCTGTAATAGTTTGTAACAGGTGTACTGGTAGAGTAAGATCAGACTGCCTAAATTATAGTAAAATTCCTCTCATTGGCTCACTATTTTAGATTTGAATTGTTTGCAGTCTATATGATTATACCAACCATATAAAAGTTTAGAAATTGTTGTGCCTAGGCTAGAATTGTAAAATGCTACTGTAAAAATCAAAACCTTAATGTTTGAGTACAGAAGTTTCAATCTTTTAAAAGAGTCTTGCTTAATGATGAACAATGATGAATTTAGAAATGCTTAAAATGCTATAGAAAAGAATGATAGAATCATTATGTCTAGCGTATCTATATAAGCTCACATGTTTATAAACCCTAGGCTGAGCTTTTAATATTTTCAATCTGATTTAAGCAATGTCTCAGACAAAAAACACCTCAGCCAATTGGATAAGTTGTTTCAAAAGGTCTTTTTTCTGAACATCCTTCAAAATGGCATAATATTGCCACACTTATCCTTAATGGTGAAATGGGATGGGGAAAATGACTTTACTCTTTATCACACAATGAAATTTTGGACATGTGAAAGCATTTGCAGATGACAATTCAAATGTCGCTCAAATGATGGAATATGTCTTCAATAGGGTAGAAAACATTGTGGGAAAATGAGAAAATGCTGGTTACCAGCATATTCTCCATTTCCAACAATGTTTTCAAAGGGCTTCTTTCACACAGTTGTTAACTCGGGATTGTGTTGTAAAGAGTTAAGATAAGACCTGTGTAATGCACTTCCGGTGAATGTTCTAATTGGATGATAAAAAATAAGGATAAATAAGGATTTATGCAGAAATGATATTTTTGCACATTTCTAACGGATCAGAAATTCCATTTATGCCTATCTTGAAATCATTTTTTGATAATTTTGTTAGTTTTCTGAAAAGGGAGGTAATTATTATCTCTTTTTGAATTGAGAATATAGTGGTTTTAGATTTACAAATGATAATTCAAAGAAGGAAAAAATGAAAAAAGTGAATCGGTGAAAGTAGTTCAACAATACTCATTTTTAACTATAGCTAATTTTGCAGGATGATATTTTAGTGGAAATAGCTGTTTTCCATTACGCAGGTCTAACCTTAAGTAAGAATGAAAACTGAAAATATGTTGGTCTACCAATGTTTTCTAAAACTTAACAGCTACATTTTGTGAGGCTGACAGAAATGTTAGATGAAAGTTAAGCTTGCAGGCTAATGTTAGATCCACATTTGATTAATTGAATGATGTTTACTGTCACTTTCAACATTATTTCAGTCATATGACTGCTACAGCTAGCTTATTTCTGCATGTCTGGCTTTAAGTAGTACATGTACTAGGCTGGGGCACTGCATTGTCTTGCCTAAGGACACTCTTGCAGAAAAAAAACAGTGTGCATCCAATGAGGCTGGGCCATCAGGTAACAAGTCCTACACTTTACTAGTGAGCCATGCAGGACCCCAGATCCACATTTAGATGGGAGTTAATTTTGTAAGCTTGTTCAAGTTAGTCTACGTCAACCATCTATGCATAAGTTACTTCTTGTTTTTTAATCAAATATGGTAATCAAATTAATGCCATTTCATTGTTCATTACTGTCGCATATGACAAGTTTTAGGCACTTTAACGCTTTCACTACTGAACAAATTAATTGCATTGTCTCAAAGGCTAAAAATACATTTCTTCTGCAAGATCAAGAAACAATTTGGTCATGAATCTACAATGAAGCAGGGAACAGTGGAGATCAGAGATCAGACTATATCTTCTGTGCAGTCTGATCTTGACCCACACTGTCCATCAAAGCTTCTGGTGTTGCCTTTAATATGGAAATACATGTAGTTAAATGCATCTGCAGACAAAAGAAAATGATACCTGTAAATGAACTTAAGTTTACTCATATAATTGAAAACACTATTGAAACAGGAGAAAATAGTTTAAAGGGTGGGTATTTATATTTTTCACATCACACCAAATAGCTTGAAACTGTTCAACAAATCCGCTTTTCAGGACTTTCAGTCCTTTGATTCACAGGGTAAATAAACCACAGGAGTGCTTGGTAAATAGATTTGAAACGACGTGTTTACAAAAATAGATAACGATAGCTTTAATTAAATGTACGGTTTAAATGCATGAACGTGACACATCGGTAAAGGAAATTTAAATAAAATCGAGTTGGACTTCAAATTTGACATCGCAGACACGCAAAACGCAATATACTTTAATCAGAAACGGTATGTTACATTCTAATATTTTTAACTCTACTACCACGGTGAGGAAACTACATAGACGGAGCCATTGGCTCTGTTAAGGAAATCTTGTGTGGGTTTTTCCGGTCACGTGCGGCGCCGTCAATATCGGCTGTTTCGGTGGACACGAAAACGTAAGTTTTCCATTTATTTTCAAAATTTGATTTTATACTGAACACTAGCGAGAAAAGGGGAATTGTATGAGGGGCCCATGACTTTCAACTTACTTCCTTGTCCGTAGGGAGTTCCAAGTCGGCGCAGTTTTGTCTGAAACACTTTTGCCGTGAGCCACGGCGAGGTAAACAAAGATCATTTTCTATAATGACCACAGGCTTTCTATTGCTCTTTCTGCATAAATATTACTTATCTAAATGTTTACACCGTCCGAATGTATGAAGTGATTATCTAATCCTTCCCCACTCACGAAAAACAAAATTTGAATCAAAATAAAAAAAATTGAGAAAAAATAAACAATGGCTCTGTCCATATCGGCCGGCTCTGTCTATATCGGCTGGCTCCGCTGTATGAGGGTGAGTTTTAGAAGCGACGTATATGCACAATTGAAACAAAACTCACACACACACACACACACACCCACACCCACACACACACACACACACACACACACACACAATTCGCTTTATTTTCTTTCGCACGGGAACGCGGACGACCGAGGTGACTACAATAGCTCTTCACACTTCGTGCAGTCAAGCTATAAGTAAGTACTCAAGTCTGGAGTGTCAACTTCAGACATACCTGCAAAACTTTTACAAAGGTTATTCTCAAATATTGGTTTTATTCAGTTTTGCGTCCCCCAAGCTGTTAAACTGGTATTGAGACGAATGGATCGGTAAGTGGGAGGAAACGGGAGTACCCCAGGAGTATCCCGGGAAAAACACCCGACACACCCGCAAGCAGAACTTGGCTTGTCCCCGTTGTCCGAGAGTGCCCTGTACACACAGGGTGATATGGTCGAATGATCAAGAGCACTGAAGTCAACCACTTTAACCACTCAACCACGTGACCGCCCTTTTTGAAATGATAGATGGTTCGAGAAAAGCATCACCATTCCAAAAATAACTTTCAAAAAATCTAACTTTTGACTGGTAAACCCAATAGCGAAAAAAACCTATCGCTTCTAAAACTCGCCCTCATACAGCGGAGCCAGCCGATATAGACAGAGCCGGCCGATATGGACAGAGCCATTGTTTATTTTTTCTCAATTTTTTTTATTTTGATTCAAATTTTGTTTTTCGTGAGTGGGGAAGGATTAGATAATCAATTCATACATTCGGACGGTGTAAACATTTAGATAAGTAATTTTTATGCAGAAAGAGCAATAGAAAGCCTGTGGTCATTATAGAAAATGACCTTTGTTTACCTCACCGTGGCTCACGGCAAAAGTGTTTCAGACAAAACCGCGCCGACTTGGAACTCGCAACGGACAAGGAAGTAAGTTGAAAGTCATAGGTCCCTCATACAATTCCACTTTTCTCGCTAGTGTTCAGTATAAAATCAAATTTTGACAATAAATGGGAGACTTACGTTTTCGTGTCCACCGAAACAGCCGATATTGACGGCGCCGCACGTGACCGGAAAACCCCACACAAGATTTCCTTAACAGAGCCAATGGCTCCGTCTATGTAGTTTCCTCACCGTGACTACGCCTAGTGAGTTTTTGTATATATTATAAGAGCGGCGCAAGACTATCTTCAAGTATAACTATTAGATCAAGTAAGTGTAGTAACCTCAGGCTGCTGAGTGCGATTCACCGACCGTTTGCAGACAGTGCAGATCAAGATCAGACTGCACGGAAAGTGTAGTCTGGTCTTGGTTCTGCAGTGTCTGATAGAGATATATTTCTCCCGTTGTCTGTGCATGTCATATTCTTCGTAGATTCGACCTGTCAGCTATGACGCATCACCTGTTGTATGTACTACCTGTGTGGCTCGGTGGTAAAGCGAAGGACTCGTGACCTGGGAGCCACGGGCTCGAGCCCAACTGGCCCCATTGAGTTTTTCACAGAAGTGTCCATGGGCAAGACACTTCAGAGCTCCAGACTTGTACTAATGAAACACAGAAAAACATGAATATGTGAGCTGCAACCGTGATATTATTGAAATAATGTTGAAAGCGGCGTAAAACACCATTCAAACAGTAATAACCGCAAAGTTACGTAAACACGCGCAACGTATTTTCAACAAAAGCATAAAAAAGCAATTCGGAGCAATACTTGTGCTGTAAGCGTGTAGACAGGGTGTATGTAACGTTGTTACATCAGGTTAGTGTATTCAGTGTTGTGTACTATGCTGAACACTGTACTTTAAACCCTTTCTTAATGTTGAAGACACCAGAAGCTTTTGTGGACAGTATAGATCAAGATCAGACTGCACAGAATGTGCAGTCTGATCTCTGATCTACACTGTCCACTAATTTATTTTATTTCAAATTTAAGCCAACCTGTCTGTACATATTGCAGTGGAACTATATTTATAGCCATTGAAAAAGTGTAAATTATTTGCTTTGCAGATAAAGTGTTAAGACATATAGACGTAAGATAAAGGAATAGAATTTTGAACAATCAAATGACATGGTTTAATTTTGAACAATCAAATGACATGGTTTATAAATAAGTGTTACTTATAGTGACTTTCCTCCGCTTCAGATCAAGTGAGTATTTTGCTTTTATTGTCATGTGCATAAGATTTTCTGGTTCGATCCTCACTCGACGCCTTTGGGGGTTTCGCGTGAGTGTCCTTGGGCAACACACTTCAGAACTCTAGCCTAGTAGGCCTACTGGTGTAGCCCAGTGCATGAATTCATAACAACATAATTCAAGTTTACTGCTGCGGTTTTGTGGCTAAAAAAGTTGAAAGCGGTGCAAAACACCATTAGCCCTATAGTTATATGAAGACAACAACTAAGACCTGTCCTAATTGATTGATTGAATGATTGATTTAATTGTGTTTAACGTTGTTTTCAACAATATTTCAGTTACATCGCGGTGACCATTGCACCTATTCATGCTTTCCTGGAGTCTCTTTTACCAGTACTCCGCACAATTTTCTTTCCAAGCCACTGGCTGCTTTCCCACATAACTATCTTGGAAACAGTGGTCAATGGTGGGGGGAGAATTAATAGTGTCGCTATGACTATCATCAATCCTCGGAAAGAAATTGGCCAAACCAGGAATCGAATCCACGACCCCTTGTTCTCGGTCCTAATTTTAACCCCACAACGACGTGGGGGAGAGGTATCCTGGAATCGCCATGGCTGTCTGTCCGTCCATCCGTCCGACTGTCCGTAGACACAAATGTCCGGAGCAATACTCCATCAGTTTTTCACGTACTGAACTCAAATTTACAGAACAGAACAGAACAGATTTTAATCAGAAAAACGACTTCAACACATAAGGTTCATCGTCGATATACATACTACTTCGTTTCCTATAAATCAATATGCTGATGCATTAAACCTCCTTTTCCCCGAACATCTATAATTTGATTGAATGATTACATACAGCCGACACAAAAGATGAATACAGATCAGACTACACCTTTCGTACAGTCTGATCTCAACTTACATGGTCGCCACAGCAAAGTAAACCATGTTTCAAGTGGATAATTTGTGGTGTTAAAGGTGGGTATTTAGAATTTTCACATCACACCAAATTAAAAAAAATATGTATATCATTGAAATTTATATGAAAAAACAATAAAAATCATTAATGATTAAGAATCATAAAATTACAACAACAAAAAAAATGTTTTTGATAGTATTCCCTTAAAAGGCTACGTAGCCTCTTAAGCTATTTTAGATTTCGCGCCAAAAATCAATAAAGCATTGTGGGAATGTCAAGTGACTGGAACGTGACTAATAACGCTTAAATTCCATTGCATAACAAACATGTAATAATTATTTTCCATAATGTCTTCTTCGGACGGATGTTTGAAACTTTGTGTTTTCCCGTATTTAAATGAGAGAATTGATAATCTAAAAATAGAACGTGTCTCCCGTTAGTGTCAACCTGGTGCGTAATAAATC
Organism: Tridacna crocea; assembly: GCA_943736015.1. NCBI lineage: Eukaryota > Metazoa > Mollusca > Bivalvia > Cardiida > Cardiidae > Tridacna > Tridacna crocea. Next base: position 9,871,117 of record OX031060.1, on the reverse strand, counting down.
TCTAATTTCTCGTGTTATCGGTTGGTTTTCGACCACTTGGGTTTCATGAACGCAAATTAAAAGGCTATGGGAGTATAAGGATAATTTTTTTTGCGTTTTTATGAAATTTTCGTCCCAAAATCTGAAGGGCCACCTTTAAAAGCATTCCGTTTAAGTATTTCCGTTTAAGTATTTCCGTGTTACTAACCCATAACAAGGTCACAGGAACATAAATAGACATTCCGTACTAAACTTAAGGCTCTTAAGCACGACTCACTGACCTCCTGCGGAAAATGTAGGTCAAGATCAGACTGCACAGAACGTGCAGTCTGATTTTGGATCTACATTGTCCGCAAAATAGATATTTTTCTACAAATAATAAGTTTGAAATAACACTGTTCGGATTTTTTTTTTGTTTCTATCGACTTTATTTAACTTACTTAACAGGATAAGTGTTAAACGGTGTGCATTAAGTAGCTTTTCAAGGGGTATTGAAGTAGATTTGATCCCCTTAATTTTTTACTGGAGGGGTTTATATTTTTCAAAGGAAAACCATAAGGACATTGCTGCTTTTAAACATGGGGGAAAACTATGAAACTGAGTCCTATGGGACTCGAATCTACGGCATTCAAAACCAGAGTAGGCGATCCTGCCACTGTGCTACCGAGCCATCTTAAGTTTAGTAGTGTTTTAACTCATTACCACACAAGAAAATTTTAGACTGGTCCAAATTGAAAGCATTTGCAGACGAAAAAGTGAAGGTGACTGAAAAATAGAAATTTTTTCTGGAAAGGGTAGAAAACACTGTGGGAAAAGGAGAAAATGCTGGTTACCAGCATTTTCTCCTTTTCCCACAGTGTTTTCAAAAGGCTTCTTTCTCAGGGGCGTCAAAAGTAGGGATTGAGTGGTAATGGGTTAAAATGCATTTTTATCACATCATCTCCCTTGTTTTCAGTGTAATACACACGTTACAGATTTTCTTATCCTAGGCAGCATTAATTGTTTGACGTCATTTTTGACGGCATTTGGTACATATTTCATTATTATACTGCATGGAGATCTGATTGGAAAATATACCCCGAACATATTTATCATGTACATTGGCTAAACCATCGTAAAGCCAAAGGCAGTTTCCCTTTCGAGTTCCCCGTATTCATGACTACACTATCAACACAACATCGAAAATGGCGGCGTCGATCAAGATTACCTTAAAGATTATGCGCAAAGTTGAGCGTTTTAGCACGTCTTTCCAAGGTTTCGGGGACGTCAGTTCCCTGTGACGTCAGGTTTCATTGAATTGGGGCACTCAGAAGGGAATTTCTACTTTGTCAGCGTAATCAGTTTTTGAAACTAAAAAAAAAAACAGCTAAAATTCGCTTAAGAAATGTTGGAATGGTAAAACTTAGCAGTATAATAAATTCGTATTTACATGTAGTCAGGTGGCAGGGGACTTGGAAACTTGTTCACTGCTGAGGTAAATCATGTCGCCACCTCGCCTTTTTGAGACTATTTTAGCGACGATGAGCGGTAGAGTTTAGGTCAAAGATCAGTGCAAGATCAAGAGAGACCTCAGTCATAAACCATAATTAAGTAGTGGACAGCGTAAATCAGGGATCAGACTGTACGTTCTGTACAGTCTGAGCTAGATCTACACCATCCACAAAAGATTCTGGTGTCGTCTATGATATGGGAAGAGTTATCTATGAGTGTAAACCCCACTCGAGCGTGTTTATATTGTCGGAAAATCTCAATGTAAAAATTCAGTTAACCCTTTACCACAAAGCAGAACTTTTGATTTTTCCATATTTAGGAAATTTACTATTGGCATTTCACATGTTTTTCAAATAATAGTATTTGTCCTTGAGCAGTTTGAAAACATTGCGGGAAAAGGAGAATATGCTGGTTTCCAGCATTTTTTCCTGTACAGTTAACCCATTACCACACGAGAAAAATTTAGACTGGTCCAAGTTGAAAGCATTTGCAGACGAAAAATAAAGGTAACTGAAAAATTGAAATTTGGTCTGGGAAGGGTAGAAAACACTGTGGGAAAAGGAGAAAATGCTGGTTACCAGCATTTTCTCCTTTTCCCACAGTGTTTTCAAAAGGCTCCTTTCTCAGGGGCGTCAAAAGTAGGGATTGTGTGGTAATGGGTTAAATGTTTTCAAAAGGCTTCTACCTTAGGGTTGTTAAAAATCGGGGCTGTGTGGTAATGGGTGAAGCATAGGGTTATTTCAGTAAGTACAATGTACATGCAATTCTATTGATATTTATTAACTTTCTACACTAAAGTAAAATTATCTCGTCACCGTGTGCAGTGTTCATTAAAGCTGTATTCCGAAGCACAAACTATAGTTTAAGATAATGATGAAAGATTTATCGATGGAGACCTATATTCATAAGCATAATTATGTTAACTCTTTACCAAACAACAAAATTTTAGACTGTTCCAAATTGGAAAAGCTTGCAGACGACAAAATAAGGGTAACTTAAAAATTGAAATTTGTTTCCAGCAGTGTAGAAAACATTGTGGGAAAAGGAGAAAATGCTGGTAACCAGCATTTTCTCCTTTTCCCACAATGTTTTCAAAAGGCTTCTGTCTCAGGGTCGTAAAAACCAGGGATTGTTTGGTAAAGGGTTAAACTAGCGAAGCAATGTGTACAGATAGTGTAATTAATAGTCGTAATAATTACAGCAATGACGTCATCCGTTATAAAATAAAAGCAGTCTGATGCAGACAGCATACAAAATATCTACGGTAGCAAAACGGGGTCATCATAATAGTTTTTATTAGCTCACCTGAGCACGAAGTAAACAAGGCGAGCCCTTGTGATCATGCTGTGTCCGGTGTATGGATCCAGGCGTCCGTCGCCAAATTTTACTTTGTGAAGGCCACATTTTCATGCAGTCTGATACCCATGAAACTTACTTTGATAATATCTTGGACGAGCCCGAAATTCGGTAAAAAACTAGGTTACCAGGTCAAATCTTAAAGAAATCTTGTGTACGCTCTAGAGGCCATATTTATTCTCAACTACTCAGGTTTATCAGAATGTTTGACGCATCTCGGAAGAGATTGGAAATGGGTCATGTACGGACAAAGGCTCGGGTGATAAATTCTTCTCCTCTTGTTTTCTTTGCAGGAAATACTTTATTGTTTCCACTAAACGAGTAGTTTGTTCCCACTGTGCTTATCGCGTTCCCACGAGATAAATAGACGGTTCCTTCAGAGTTGTGCCAGGGATTTTCTGAGACGGGACGGTTGTCCATCACACTAAGAGGAATGTATGACATTTAAAAAAGTAAGTAAGAAAATGGCATTCGATGTTTAGTATCAGTTAAGGTAAGACCTGTGTAATGCACTTCCGGTGAGCATTGGGCAAAAATTCTAATTGGTTGTTAAATGAGGATAAGTAAGGATTTATGCAGAAATAACATTTTTGCACATTTCTAACGGATCAGAAATTCCATTTATGTCTATCTTGAAACTTTTTTTTGATACTTTTGTTTGTTTTCTAAAAAGGGAGGTAATTATTATCTCTTTTTCAATTGAGAATATAGCAGTTTTAGATTTATAAATCATAATTCAAAGAAGGAAAAAATGGAAAACGGGAAAAGGTGAAAGTAGTTCAATAATACTCATTTTTAATTATAGCTAATTTTGCAAGATGATATTTTAGTGGAAATAGTTGTTTTCCATAACACAGGTCTTACCTTAAATTTGAGCCATGATTTGTGAAAAGGGTTCTTAATCATGCACGGTACCTACAAAAGAATATCGACACGTGTCAGCCTGCGCAGTCCGCGCAGGCAGAAGACATATTTCAATATTTTAGGCCTGTCCAAATTGAAAGCATTTGCAGACGACAAAATAAAAGTGACTGAAATTTTGAAATTTGTTTTGTGACGGGTAGAAAACATTGTGGGAAAAGGAGAAAATGCTGGTTACCAGCCCTTTCTCCTTTTCCCACAATGTTTTCTAAAGGCTTCTTTCTCAGAGTCGTCAAAAGTAGGGATTGTGTGCAAATGGGTTAAGCCTTATCCATCAATATAAATGAAATTAAATTGATAGGTTTATAGAAAGAAAACCCAGGGTTTACTGTTTCAAAAGCGTTTTTTGAAAGAAAGATATCTCGTTATCGGACAGTGTAGATCCAAGATCAGACGGCACGTTCTGTGCAGTCTGATCTTGATCTACACTGTCCGCTAAAAGTCAGTATAGAGTCGCGCGAATCAGGCGAAGGGTCAAACTACGTGGCAGACATCGCTTGTTGAGGATTCACTATTATCGATCAATCTCTTTTTTTTTTCACCTGTATATGCATTGTCACTCGCAATCTCATATACCCTTAGGCCCCGAAAACCGAATTCTGGTACTTTCTTGCGGACAGTGATCGACACTCAATCGGTCTGCACAGAACGTGCAATCTGAAATTTGATCTACAAAATCGTGTGTGACGAGATTTTTTTCTGCAAGTACGAGTAGCTTTGACAGAGCAAACCTGTCCTTCATAACTCGCAGAGCCCACCCCTCCACCCGCAGAGCCCACACCCCACCCACCCCAACACCCGCGTTCAGTCATTAGCGTACAGGACTTTAGGAGAGGGGGTAGTTGGTTCGATCCTTGGCTCGGCCAATTTCTATCCGAGGATTGATGATAGTCATTGTGACAGGATTCATTCCGTTCCCACCGCTGACCATTGTTTCGACGATTATTATGAGGGAAAGCAGCTTGTGGCATGGAAAGAAAACTTTGCGGAGCACTGGTAAATGATAGACCCAAGAAAAGCATACTGGTCGCCGCGATAAAACCGAAATAATGTTGAAAACGGTGTTAGACACCTTACAATTTATTAACCAATGCTTCGTGGCTCAGTAGCCAAATGTAGAACTCGTGATCTGAAGGTCCCGCGTTCCGTTGTCTGCGCATGTCACATTCTTCGAGGATTCGACGTGACTGCAATGACGCATCTCCCGTCCCCGTATACCTGGAAAAGTAGAGCGTATATCGAAGCTATTAGCCTATTACCAAACATGTAGGGGCTATTTTACCCTGGCATTCAGGCCCTGCATTTAAGTCATTCTAATAAACAAGGAACGCAACTACAGCAAAGTCACAGAAATATGTGTTGTTACTCTCCCTTCCTCTGAAATATACAAGTTCGTTAAATCAGACATTCAGAGCACTGAGAACACAGAGTTTCCATTTTGCAGTTTTACTTGATGATTTTGTTTCAATGAAAAGACTCTATTTAACGGACTGACACCATTCTAGGGTTGTTGCATCGGTTACTTGCAAGCCAATCATAGCTTAATGAGTGGCACTGGGTCGCGTTTAACCCATTCCCAAACGACAAATTTTGGACTCTTCCAAACCAAATGAGTTTGCAGACGACAATTTTGGAATTGGAGAAAATGCCAGAAAGTTCTTAAAAAGGGTAGAAAACACTGTGGAAAAAGAAGAAATTGCTCGTTACGAGCAATTTCTCCTTTTCCTACAGTGTTTTCAAAAGACTTTTACTGCAGACACGTTAAAACCAGGGTTTGTTTTGGGAAAGGGTTAATTGAGTAACCGTTTATTCCATTTGAAATTCAAAGAAACGGTTTTCGTTTTGAAAAATTACTCCGCTTCTTTACCCAGAATGCCCAAATTAGATAGATGTGTATTTGTAGAATGCAATCTAGCAGGAGATGACGCTAGCATCCGCGTTCGAGCCCCAATGGATCCACTAGGTTTTTGTGGGAGTGTCCTCGAGAAAGATATTTCGGAGCCCTAGACTAGTACTGGTGGAACTCTAAAAATACATGTATATCAAAATGTGGGCTGTCGCGGTGATATGACTAAAATAATGTTGAAAGTAGCGTAAACATCATTTAACCCATTCACCGCGCTTTCCCGAGTTTTAACGTCCATGTAAAAGAAGCCTTTTGAAAACATTGTGGGAAAAAGGAGAAAATGCTGGAAACCAGCATTTTCTCCTTTTTCCCACGTTTTCTTCCCTTTGCAGTACAAATTTCAGTTTTTCAGTCAGATGGTCAGTCATTTCTAATGTCGTCTGCAAATTCTTTCAATTTGGACAAGTATAAAATCTTGTCATTTGGAAATCAATTTACGTAGTAATGTTCTGGTCTTAAGTATTGGCTGTTTAAGCTCAATTTCGTTTATGCAGCCGACACTCTCTTTATCAGATAATAACATTTCAGACTGGTCCAAATTGAAGACATACGCAAACGACAAATTCAGTGAGATTGAAATTAAGCTGTTCCTGCAACTGTTTTTTTTTTAAATACTGTGGGATAAAAAAAAAAGTGCTGAATACAAGCACTTTCTGCTTTTCCCACGATGTTTTTAAAGCCCTTTTTCCCGACAGGTATGCCAGAACACGAAATTATTTGGTTTGTGTAAAAGGTTACAAATTTAACTGCCGTTGGGCATTTTGATAAAGATTGTGTATTGTATATTGTCGTTCGCCTCTTTCATATAAACACGATCACTGAAGAGTTTATCCTCCAACTGCGGTGAGTTTAACCCTTTCATGCCTAAACGACAAATTTTAGACTCCTCCAAACTCAAAGAGTTTGCAGACGACAATTTTAAATTTGATAGAAATGGCAGAAAGTTCTCCAAATACGTAGGAAACACTGTGGGAAAAGGAGAAATTGCTCGTTACGAGCAATTTCTCCTTTTCCCACAGTGTTTTCAAAAAAATAGTACTGCAGACACGTAAAAACAAGGGCTTGTTTGGGAAAGGGTTAAAAAAGGCAGACTGCCTCAGAAATTGATATTCAGTAAAATCCATTTTCTTTGCGAAATTGTCATGGAACTCGGAATCAGATTATGGTGAATTGTGGGACATATGTACCGGAAGTGAGCCAAGGTATTCATGAATTATTATTTCTGCTTATTAACTCTTTACCAGACGACAAAATTTTAACCTTGTCAAAACTGAAAGCAGTTGCAGACGACAATTTCAATGTGGCTCAAATGGTGCAATTTTTCTTTCACAGGGGAGAAAACATTGTGCGAAAATGAGAAAATGCTGATCCGAGACGACCGTGACTTTTCGATCATGTACGATTTTCTGTTTCACGCAAGTTCAAGGTAACACAAAATCTAATGTGGTCGTAAAGTGCCGTCTCGCATTAGCCTGCGCGGAATGCGCAGGCTGATCCGAGACGACGCTTTACGCTAATGTCCGCAAGCCCCTTTTTCTCGTCTTGCAGACCATATCGACTCGCGTGCATAATTCATTTTGTGGTCACTTTGATATTCATATTTCGGTCAATATTTACCACTGTTTATTTTCAGGGTACAAGCTTGACGCCCAATCAAAACTGAAACTATTAAAGATGTAGAACACTGGCAATTTCGACCACTCGCCACATCGAGTACTCGTCTTATTGGAGGGAATCAAATGATGTTGTTATTTCACGTCTGTGTGCAAAAGGGTGTCATGTGATGAATGTCTTTCTGATATAATACAGCTTTTGGTGATTTATTTCGGCTAGGAAGGAAAAAACTTACTTTATTTCAGGTGTGAATTGGTAAATATTGCGAAAATAATGTTCAAACCGAGTGTCTTCTTGTGTAAACGGGCACTTCTGAAAGAATTCTCAAACAAGATACGTGAAAATGACAAGAAGCGTATTGGACATTTGTCTCTTAAATGACACCCATTACAGAAATACATGAAAAACGATTTATAAACATAGCTTGACGGTTAAATAAACATTTAAAGTAAGATATACTTATTTTTTGCGACGTTCACGATTGCAATGAAAAAGGCTGTGGAAAAAGGAGCCTTGTTTCTAACTACCTTCGTTGTCCTTCACCTAGGTCTCGAGCTATTGCGCAATTATGGGATAACTTACGGGTCATACCATCTCAGGAACTCGTATTACGGTATGATAAGTGACGAAAATTCTTATCGAGGTTTCCAGTTTGTCAACGTCTCCTTTCCACAACTTTCACAAATCAAAGACCGCTTGTGGGTAAGATATAATTATTCGGACTTCACTTTTCGGGAACCATCATTTGCAGACGAAAGCAGTCGTGAGTTATGGTACAAAAATGGCGAGAACCAGGGCTACATGAAAGCTCAGCCGATAAAGGATTATTTCACGGAAGTGTTTTTTCTTCGCAACGGTACCATTGATGTCGATAAATTTTGTGGCTATAAAGGAGCTAAAGACTGGATTACTCAAGCACATGAAGGGAAGATAATGAATTGGTTTCCATCTTTTATTCACAAGAACTGGTACCCGATTTTAGTTCCACTACTGAACCGCGATGGAAATACGTTTCAGCATTTCACTGATGGTACCCTGCATCGTATCGTACAAATACTGCCCCTGATACAGAATAGAACCGTAAAATTGTTAATGCGTAGACCACGTGATTCAATTCTGTATGATATACTTAAAAAATTACGCATATCTAGTGATCAGTTAGTATTTAGGCTTGCAGAATTTCAATACGGAGCCGACTTGATGATACACTCGTGTATTCAGGAACCACTTCACCCAACATTGTGGCGAGAAGCCCGTCGTCTTTTAGGTGTTCCAAAATCTCTAAATATTCCATACAAGAATGCCTATATCGTCATACTTACAAGGGATGGTTGTGTAAACTGTGGACGACGCATACTGAACTGGAAGGAAATTATTACGATGTTAGAAAACCGGTACGGAAATGACGTCATAAAAGTGTTCAAAGGTCCCCAGACGCTTGATGCAAGCTTAGAAATATTTGGAAACTCTCGGATTATTCTAGGTCCTCACGGCGGCGGTCTGTATAATATAAATTTCGCGCCACAGGGAACAGCTGTGATAGAATTCATGCCAACCAAAGAGGACGGTCAAACCGATATACCCGGCCACCAGATTTTCTGGAAAGTTGCCAATGTTTTATTTCATGACTACTGGAGGGTGTGCTTACCGCCTGGTGAAAATAAGAATATGATTGCTGATATAAATATTTTGTCTGCTCTACTTGATAAAGTAGACGCAAAAAGAATGGCCTAGCCACAAGTTAACCCTTTACCAGACGACAAATTTTAGCCCTGTCCGAAATGAAAGCATTTGCAGACGATAATTTCAATGTGGCTCAAATGGCACAATTGTTTAAGGATAGGGTAGAAAACATTGTGAGAAAAGGAGAAAATGCTGGTTACCAGCATTTTCTCCTTTTGCCACATTTTTTTCAAAAGCTTCTTTCCAATGGTCGCTAAAAGTCGTCATTGTGTGTGGAAGAGATTTATACAATCTTTTTTGAATATATCAACTTCAACTGACCTGCACTGTCGTTGATCTGTTTTCATCTAATTGATGTACAGAATTCCCAGATGGTCCCTTTTTGCGTGATGGGTCACATATATTTTACAGAGAAAGTGTAGATGTAATACATTACTCTCCAGGATAAAAGCACTATAACCAGGCGGACACAAAACTATTGGATATATTGGTGTTTTCAGTCTTTGAAAACAACTTTTTTTCCATATCGTCGGTTAACTTCGAAAACCTCTTAACTACAGTTTGTTACAAGCCTTAGTTACGAGGTTTTCGAAGTAAACCGACGATATGCTCTCGTCTTTGGCAAAGCAGCGACTGTCATCATGGTGTCTGAAAATTATCAGTTTCAAAGTCAAGTATGTAAACTTGACCCCTTTCGTCAGTTGAAAAAATCATTATCACCAGCTACTGGGTAGATGGCATTCTGCAAATACACATCTATCTAATTTGGGTGTTCTGTGTGCAAAACCGGACTACTTTTCTACGCGACAACCGTTACTCTGAATTTCAAACTAAAATAAACGTTTACTCAATAAAACGCTACCTGGTCCGATTCACTCAGCTATGATCAGCAGTTTGGAGAAATCTGGAGCTAAAACAGGCCTGATTTCTCCTTAAGTGTATTGATAAAAGCCATCTTTTTTCTATCGCTGATTTATAGCGCGTATTACTACAATCCCCAAATAATGGGGGGAGTGATGCGTCATAGCAGACAAGTCGAATCCTCGAAGAACATGGCATGCGTAGACAAGGTTGAAAAAAGTTCACTGTGGTATGGGAGACCACTCCGTCATGCATGGCTTCGTCTCGATTTAAATACAATACCTGACTACTGCGTCAGTGAGATATCTCTTTGGCCTAGTGGTTAAGGCATTCGCCTTTCGATCTTCTATCGGCGGAGTCCTGCCCGGTTTTATTTCTGCCATGCATTTGTTAATTTGTTTCTTTGTTACGGATTTTGTTCGTAAAAAATGAAAATCAAAGGACAATTTTCGTTTCTATGTAATTTTCTGTTTCGCACAAGTCTAATATTGCACAAATTCTAATGTAGTTGTACAGTGTCGTCTCGGATTAGCCTGCGCAGGCGGATCCCAGACGACACTTTACGCAAATGTCCGAATGCTCCTTTTCGTGTGTTGCAGGCCAATTCTCTGAGAAGAAATGTATAAGCCAATGGCGCTGCGCGGCTTTACCATTTAATCTTGTAACAGTTGATGTCCAACGAGTATTGCCAGAAACGAGCCGAGTTTTGATATGGCTGGGCTTTATAACCTAAATGGAATAATCTACTGGTATACTTCTGTTACATTTCTGTAATTAGGCAAGGATACTCTCAAAACTGTCCACGACCCATTCGGCCCAGGTGCTGAAAATTGTAAGATCCCGATATACTTTATTTTTGCATGATATAATTTTATTCAAATAAGTATATACAACAAATACGGATTTCACTTAAGAAACAATAAATCCACGAAAAGACTTATCTATCGTATATAAGTGTATATAGCCCCTTTCAGCAACTAGTAGCGGCGATTAAGCTATCGTAAAAAAAACATCGAGCAAGATAGTTATATGTGACCGATCACGCATAAAAGGGACCATCTGGGAATTCTGTAAGTAGTATAGGGGTCGTTTTGTGTGTAAACAAAGATGACGTAATATTGGATGACCTACATACTACAACTAGTAATTCATTTGCATATAAGGATGGTACTATGTTTAGACCAGCGGAAATTTTGGATGACGTATTTTTTATTTTTTAGATCAGCGGCTTTTTTGAATGATTTTTATTTACAGACCAGCAGTCATTTTGGATTACTTAATTTTGGCAGTCATTTTAGATAACGATTTTGGCAATCATTTTAGATCACGATTTTTTTTTCAGTTTTAGAGATCCCCTTTATCTTGTACTTATATTGATTTTTCTTTCGATTATAAATTTAGAGAGAAATAGCTTTAAAAATGAGTCATATGAGTGAGTACCCTAACAGTATACAGAGCTGTCTAAAATGATTGCCAAAATTAAGTCATCCAAGTAAAAATAATTCAAAATAGACATAAAACTAAAAGAGTACGTCATTCAAAATTTCCTCTGGTCTAAACCTAATAACATCCTTATATGCAAATGAGTTACTAGTTATAGTAATAGGTCATCCAATATTACGTCATCTTTGTTTACACACAAACCGGCCCCTATACTACATATTCGATGAAAACAGATCAACAATTGTAGACGTCAGTTTAAGCTATTAATTAAAAATTATTGTATAACAAGGTACAATTTCACTTTTCATACAGAAAATGTCATTAAAGAGAAAAATGTCGACCCTGGTCAGCCTGCGCAATTCGTATCCTATACTAAAAACATAGAGCTATATAAACAACATAATTTCTTACACATTCAATTAGGTCTGATTCTGCAATGATCTTCCTCATGAAAGAACTTTTCAAAATTGAAAAAAAAAACCGATTTAGAACATAACAGGACAAGTGAAAAACACATTTTTTTCATTGTATTTCAAAACGACTGACATCACGTATGTTTTTCCATAAAAAAAAAGAAAAAGGTGGGTTGAACAATCGAACTTGCTTGATTTGATTCCAGTCAACTCTGAAAACCGCGACGGGTGGGATGGGGGTACTATGTCTGCAAAAGGTATCGATCTAGGTAAGCAGGACGCTTAGGCCGACCTAGGTCAAAACTTTTTTTTAAACGAATTCATGATTTAGTTAGCTGTTCAGAGTTTCAGATGGAGGTAAGGATTTTGATTTTACAATCTAAAAAATAATTTTTCTGCACCAGACCCTGTGTAATGGATACTCATTAAAATCGTCTCAACGAGACGATTCTAATGAGTACCCAGATCAATCGGTTTGAAAGAGAAATAATGGATTGAGAATATCATCACTCCCCCTTACCTGGAGCTCTGGTGATTTGGCAAAATATAGGTAAAGAATAAAACAAATAATTGATGACTTGCTCGGTAGAATGCATTACGGATATGCATACCCGTTTCTTAGAGCATGGTCATTCCTATGTAATGGTTTTTACTTATTGTACCGACAGATAAACACTCTAATACATTGTCAATTTTCTCCTTTTTCTATATGGCGTGCAAAACTCCAGAAGGGGCATTCAGACATCTGCGTAAATTGTCGTCTCGGATCAGTCTATGCAATTTACGCAAGCTATTTCTAAACGACATTTTCCACTTTTTTTATATAATTTTCTGTTTTGTACAAGTCCACTGTAGCACAAAAACAAATGTAGTCGAAAAGTGTTGTCTTGGATTAGCCTGCGCGGACTACGCTGGCTGATCCGAGACGACACTTGACGCTAATGTCCGAATGCCCCTTTTCGGGTGTTGCAAGCCATATATATAATAATGTTCCAAATGATTAGTTTGTATTTAGCTGTACCCCACAGCATAACTCGTACACTATATATGGTTTTTAACACGCGATAAGGGGCCTTCGGACATTTGCGTAAAGTGTCGTCTCGGATCAGCCTGCGCAGTCCGCGCAGGCTAATCCGAGACGGCACCTTACGACTACGTTATATTTTCTGCTACAGTAGACTTGCGCAAAACAGAAAATTACATAAAAACGGAAACTGTCGTCTCGGTTTCACCTGCGCGGGCCACATAGGCTGATCTTAGGCGACACTTAACGCAAATGTCCGAATACCCCTTTTCGCATGTTGCACTATATATTTCAATCATTTTGACTTCTCTGAAATCGTGATCTCAACTGATCCGCACACAGTCTCGACTGAATCGATTCTGGATCAGAGGACCAATGCACTGTTGCATTCTTTACCAGGGTCACACACCACGATCTTCGAAGTAAACTCAGATCCAAGTCCTCCATCAGAAGTAAAGTTAAACAGTCTTTTCTACTTTCATTCTTTTTTCCTAGTCCAATATCCAACTGAAATTCACACCAGCCATCTGCGACAAAAGTGCTCGAAACGATAGCCAGGACATGAGAACTTGCGTCTATTGCATTGAACATGATTTTCGCCATTGAGCCAAGAGCAGCATCTCTGTGCCATATATAGAGTTTACAATCCATGTCCTCTTCAACCAACTTGCGAAGACCTTGATGCACAAAGTCCATGTCATTGTCATGGTATATAACGTATGTATAGGGCTGTGACGGAAGTCTATTGTCACTGCCGGCCAGCAAAGGGGTTGCCTCTTCACTTTTTCGGGTCTTTTTCATTTGATATACTATATACTGTATATGCCACCTGTATCTAACGCAAACTGGTATGGAAATTGCGACAATGAGGAGAACTGATCCTAGAGTAGCACAAATATACAATACAAGATGATCCGGTCGACAAGATGCCTCTGTTGGTTGAAAGGATTTAAAATATTTTCCTTCCCATTCCCTTGGAGAACGACATTGATAGCGCTTGGGCCAACTGGTCAGAGAAATGTTTGTACCTGTGAGGTTTCCGTGTTTCCCAACCCAGTTTCGAAACCAGAGATTTTCACAGCTGCAGGCAAATGGGTTATCCGCCAAGTTTAGAATTTTAAGAGTTTTCCTGATCAATAAAGGAAACGATTCAGGCTTAAGCACTCTGATATTGTTACCTTGTATACTTAGATGTTTCAAATTAGACGGTCCAAGTAGAGATTTGCCGAGGTGACGAATACCATTTCCATCTACGTTAAGGAGCTCTAGATTTGGGAAATGCTCGAGCAGAGTTTCAGGTATAGATCGTAAGCGGGTGCTGACCATGTATAGTTTCTCTAATTGTGACAGCGGGGCAAGCATCTCGGTGATATCAGCGTCACTTAAATGCACTAAATTATTTTTGCTGATGTCCAGAGTGGTCAGCTGCTTACAAGCCTGAAAAACTTGGGTCTGTGACCGCGTTTTCTTGTATATAATGTTGTTTGAATCGAACACGAGTTGTTGAAGACTGCTACTGTTAAAGGCTAATTTATCTGGCTTTATGGAAACGGTTTGCATTCCATTTACCCGGAACACAGTTAACGAGGTCAGGTCAGATATAGCGTTATTTGGGATATGCCGTATAACGTTCCCTCCGATTGCAAGCCAGGTTAAGTTTGAAAGACACTTCCATGTTTGAGGTACTATATTACATATGAAATTTTGTTCAATATATATGCGTTTTAAACTGGGAAATACGCTGCCTTCTGACGGACAAAACGAAGGCGGATCCCGGCCAAACTCATTGTGTGTCAACATCAACCTCGTCAACGATGGATGTCCTATACCTATAGTGAATTCCCTTAGAGTATTGTTGACTAGGTGCAAATGCTTCAAATACCGTAGGTACTGAAAATCGCTAATATTGACAGATGTTAAGTGATTGTTATCCAGATCGAGGCTAGTGATGCTGGATCCGTCGAGCCATTTCAAAAATCCAGTTGGAATCCAACTCACCAATCCAATGTTTTCTAAAGTCAGCGTTTCAATACTCGATTTCTGGAGGCTAGCAAAGGACAAAGACAGCTCAGTTTTATTTATATTCGGATTGATACTAATGTCAAGTTTGGACAGATTTTGAAAATCTGTGAATGCATCTGTTGTTACGTTAAGGACTTTATTGTTCACAATTGCTAGTGAGGTCAGTCTCAGTTCACTTATATTCTTGAAGGTCTCTTTCGATAGCTGGGGGAGAAAGTTTTTCATAAATGCAAAACGTGATATACTCCGTGGTAGTTTAGGAATGTATCCAAGCTTCTTGCCATGCCCGTTACAATATGCTTCATCTCTTGTACAACAACACAGGTCCTCGGCGCAAGACTTGAATTTACCTTTACAGCGTGGCTTTTGCATAGATGAGTAGTCGTCATACGCAGCTGCGCATGCGTGAACCAACAGAAGAAAGAAAAGAATCTGGAAATGCATCTTCGTCAAAACTTTCTGTACTATGTTGTCTGGCGATCTGAAAGATACGAAAAATTAAAGATAAATTGCGTATATTATCACGTGACTAAACACCAAGAACCCGCTGTATTACATAACGTACGTTGCCGTTCCCAACTCACCAACTATGACACATATAGTATGGATTCCGAACTCCTAAGTAACACAGATATGCGCGCTAAATGACCAAAGCTGTCGATGCGCCATAAAACAACATTCATTCATTCATTGAACTCCTAAACTGGCCTTGCTATATGGCCAGCAACACGCGAAAAGGAATACTCGGACACTCTGTGTTTATGTAATTTTCTTTTTTGCACAAGTCTACTGTAGGACGAAATCGAATGTAGTCGTAAAGTGCCATCTTGGATTAGCCTGCGCGGATTGCGCAGGCTGATCCGAGACGACACTTTACGCAAATGTCCGAATGCCCCCCTTTTGCATGGTGTAAGCCATACTCTTTGATATTGTCCCAATATATTTGCAATGGATGCAAGTATGCAATAGTAGATCTAATTTTTTTTTATATTGCATAATTTCATATTATATACTTCAGAGCTTTTTCACGTGCCTCGTTAAGTAAGGAATTATTTTAATACGCGCCATTTGCCCAAGAATCAAAATATGAATGACCGCTATTGTCATAAATTTCGCTGTTAGACATGTTTTACGATATTTTCAATGCACAATTTTAAAAGAAATCATAATGAATAAATATGTGACAAAACTATGCTACTATGGCTTTAAAGACCGAATGTACACCCACTGGGACTCCAAAACACGTTTACTCATAGCCAGGCCAATTACAAAATAAGTGGACTTTACAGATCTTATGTCAGGGCCCATATTCACCAACCATTCTGAAGAACGTTCTTTGTCTTGTTCTCCAGAATTTTCCACATTTGTAAGTAACACAACTTCTGATTGGCTAAACCATTCGGTTTAGTCAATCAGAAGTTGTGTTACTCACAACTGTAGAAAACCTTGGAGAATAAGACTAAGAATATTCTCAAGAATGGTTGGTGAATACGGGCCCAGATTGCACGTTCCAAGAACTCATGATCTGTTGTGTTTCGAAAGGCCCTTTTTTTCGCCTTTACCGCTGAAGGGATATAGTTACAGATTTAGAGTCAAACAGCACAATAACACGGGTAGGAAACTTCATATTCAGAGCCAATGGCTCCGACGAGAAAATGTTGTGTTGGTCTTCCGTTTCTGAAGATGTCGGCTGAAAAACAATCCCAAAACAGGTAGGCATATCAGTATTTGTAATTATGTGTTCTTATGTCTTTGGAATTCAAAAAAAGGAGAATGTCATTCGATCCTCTGGTCTTTCAACGTGTTTTCTGCACTACGGAAAGTTGGAACAGGTGTTCGATGTTGTCTGAATCATTTGTGGCGTGGGTTGACCGTAGCCAAAATAATACGTCTCGGAAATAAATGCAGGATCTTTCTGCCCTTTAAATAAGCAAACTAAAGAAACTTTCCTTTTCTACAGGCTTAGATAATTGTCTTTGACGTTTCCATACGCTCAATCCAAAAATTCACAAAAAACTATCCGAAACGGGCGTAATTTAAGAAAGGCTCCGACTGTGTGGGTGGGTTACGAAAATATCGGTTGGCTCCGATGGAAGAGGAATTTCGTTTATTTTTTTTTTTCGCTCTAATTTTCGGGTATATAAAAAGGTGCGTCGAGTTAAATGTGAAGCAACAGTTCATTTTAAGCCTATTTTCTCGTTTTGTTTATATAGATAAATAGCAAAGAGAGGTATTTTACCAATTTTACATATTGTCAAATTGGCATTTTGCTAATATGAATATACAATCAGAAAACGTAAAAGATGCCATTCATTCCTTTTTTCAGCAACGTGCTCAAGGGGAGCTTTTAGATCAGATGTGTCCGTTGTGCGTCGTCTGTCATTCGTCGTCCGTCGTGCGTCGTCTGCTATTTCTTTAAATATCTTCATCTCCTCTACCACAGCGCCAATTTGGACCAAACTTGGCTAGAATGCTCCTTGGGAGGTCCTCTTTAAAAACTGTTCACAGAATTTGATTCAATCTAAAACCAAGGTTGCCATGGCAATCAAATGGAATTTCTAAGAAATTCTTTAAAAATCTTCTGCTCTGAAACCGCTCGTCAAATTTTGAAATGATTTCACAGAGATGTTCCGTAGGTGATCATTTTCGAAATTTGTTGGCGAAGTTTTTATTATTATTGTTGGACCAAAATTTTGCTGATAAGTTTTAAAAATGGTTATCCGAGGAACATTCAGAAGAGAATACTAATAGAGAATTTCTTCATTCAGTCCGTATAGTGCAAGTAGCCCCCATTCACCTGAGCCATGTTTCCTGAAGAATAAAACATTCGCCAACAAATTTCGAATGTGATCACCTAAGGAACATCTCTGTGAAATGTTTAAAGAAATAGCAGATGATGGACGACGCACGACGAACAACGAATGACAGACGACGCACGACGGACACATCTGATCTAAAAGCTCCCCTTGAGCACGTTGCTAAAAAATGGAATGAATGGCATCTTTTACGTTTTCTGATTGTATATTCATATTAGCAAAATGCCAATTTGACAATATGTAAAATTGGTAAAATACCTCTCTTTGCTATTTATCTATATAAACAAAACGAGAAAATAGGCTTAAAATGAACTGTTGCTTCACATTTAACTCCACGCACCTTTTTATATACCCGAAAATTAGAGCGAAAAAAAAATAAACGAAATTTCTCTTCCATCGGAGCCAACCGATATTTTCGTAAACGACCCACACAGTCGGAGCCTTTCTTAAATTACGCCCGTTTCGGATAGTTTTCTGTAAATTTTTGGACTGAGCGAATGGAAACGTCAAAGACAATTATCTAAGCCTGTAGAATAGGAAAGTTTCTTTAGTTTGGATATTTAAAGGGCAGAAAGATCCTGCATTTATTTCCGAGACGTCAACCCACGCCACAAATGATTCAGACAACATCGAAAACCTGTTCCAACTTTCCGTAGTGCAGAAAGCACGTTGAAAGACCAGAGGATCGAATGACATTCTCCTTTTTTTGAATTCCAAAGACATAAGAACACATAATTACAAATACTGACATGCCTACCTGTTTTGGGATTGCTTTTCAGCCGACATCTTCAGAAACGGAAGACCAACACAACATTTTCTCGTCGGAGCCATTGGCTCTGAATATGAAGTTTCCTACCCGTGATAATATATTTTCTATCGTAAATGTAGGCTAACAGCCCAACCTACAACATTATAGAAATTATGCTTATAACATGTTATACGTCCCCTTACATAACGTTAATAATGTGAGGTTATTTAACATGCTTCGGTACTTTACTATGAGGTTATTTAACATACTTGGTTACAATAATGAATTCTATTGGATGTGTACACTTCAGAACTAGTTTATATTTTGGACAAGTCGACAGCCGAGTCCAAAATATAGACTGGTTCTGCAGTGTATGAATCTAAATTAAGTCAGTATTGTACCCAAACATGTTTAAAATGAATGATCTCTTTATTTCACACTCCGTATTGAATTTAAAGTAAACGACAAGACTTTGTATGGTCATTTCAATTGAATGATTAAAAAAATATAGCTCAATAGGTAGATCGTAGTACTTGTGAACACAATGTTTCGGGTCACTACAGGTTGTGGGTTCGAATCCCCGGCTGGCCAACTAAAATTACAAATAAGTCATTCGGATGAGACATTATTAAACCGAGGTCCCGTGAGCATGTTAACCTAGACTCGGACCGACATGATTCGTCAGTCTTGAACAGGTTTCAAAGTCCCCTAACATCTGACCGTACAACTAATGATGTACAAGTACTTACTTGAACATATCGCAGGAGAGAGAGGTGTTCAGGAAGAAGATCCGCTTCGCATCGATGACACGGAGTTCAAATCCTGATTAGAGTCAATAACTGAAACTAAGCACATCCCCGCGAAAAGATACCATGGCAGCATAAGGAAGCAATATCAAAAGAAATTCATTCAATTTGTCAAAAGTTTTTTTGCAATCAATATTAATACGTTACACAAGTGTAAAATTTAAGACTTAGGCTACTATTAAAGCGCGATTTACTGACCTCTTGCGGTCAGCGTAGATCAAGATCAGACTGCACAGAACGTGCAGTCTGATCTTGGATCTACACTGTCCGCTAACGAGATATTATTCCTCAAAAGTTACACTTGAAGAAGCAATATTTGTGTTTTTTTATTCTCGAATCGAAAATTTCATATGAGCTATACAGCAGGATAAAGGTGAACTTTTATCCTATTGATTAACTGATATGAAAGTTTCATGTCTAAAGTAAACACACAAATTTTGGTATTTCGAAATGACTTTTTGCAGAAATTATGTATACATTTCCATATCTGAGAGTGTATATTCAAGATCAGACTGCATTTTCTGGGCAGTCTGATCTTGATCTACTCTGTCCGCAAATGGACAGTGCGTCGTGCGTTGCAGCCTAGGGGTCAGCGTACAAATAGAAAAAAACAGTAATTTATATGTATATGCCCATGCACGAATTCTTGCCTCTGTAACTTATCAAGGAAGCAGATCTCTTAACATGTTTACTTTTCTGAATTAGTAATCTTTGATCGTTGAACTCGTATAGTGGACAATTTTTAATTTATAGTCGGTTTACTTCAAAAACCTCGTAACTACAGCTTGAAACAAGCTGTAGTTACGCGGTTTTTGAAGTAAACCGACGTTATTCTTCCCTAGACTCTTTATCAGACGACAAAAGAACCGACTTGTTTATGTAAAAAAAAAAAGTTTGCAGACCACAGATTAAATCAGCGTCAGATAATGGATTTTTTTTAATGATAGGATAGAAAACATTCTCGGAAAAAGGGAGAATGGTTATCAGCATTTCACCCTTTGTGACTAAGTCTAGTTTTCAAAAGCTTATTTTGTAAGGGTTGTTAATATTCGGGACTGAGTGGTAAAGCGTTAAATTCTTTGTTTGAAAACCAAAAACTCGTACGAACAAAGTCCGTAACAAAGAAACAAATAAATGCGTAGCTCAAATACAAATCGCATCTTGCGGGATTCGAAAAATCTTAAAATCATCATTTATTGATGACTCAATAGGCAGAAAGTCCCTTTTTGGATAACAAAATGGGATTAATGGCTCAATGGCCTATCCCGGACGAGCCTCTATCTGACGAACAAGGTCCGTCACAAAGAAAAAAAAAAATAAATGCTTAGATCAAAATTTAATACAAAACCACATCTAGCGGGATTCGAAACCTCGAAGGGATAAATATCCTCGTTTTTCGAGGATTAAAAGTGCAATATCATAACCACTGAGCCAAAGAAAATCCTCTCTGACGTAGTTGTCAGGTATTGATTTTATGCGGGAAACCTATGCAGTAAGGAAGGAGTGATCTTTCGTAACACACCCGCTGAGCTCTTAAAGTCATCATTCATTGATGACTCAAAGCCTCATTAAGCAGAAAATCCGGGGGTTTTTTGACAACAAATGGGATTAATGGCTCTATGGCCTATCCTGAACGAGCCCCCATCTTACGAACAAGGTCCGTAACATAGAAACAAATGCATAGCTTAAATACAAGCCGCACCTGGCGGGATTCGAATCCATGAAGGGATCAATATCTTCGTTTTTTCGAGGATTAAATAGAGGATATTTGTTGCTATTGGTGAAAGATCGAAATTTATTTCATCGAGTGGATACCATCGGTAATATTTTCACGAGTGGCGCAGCCACGAGTGAAAATATTACCGATGGTGTTCACGAGATGAAATAAATTTCGATCTTTCACCGAAAAAAAAACAAATATTCTATTTATTTCATGCTTTTTACCCTTTCTTGGAGGAGCTTTATCAAAATTCAGTACAGTTCTTTTCCCTTATTCCCCGTGGCGTACCCCTCCCGCATAGCAACGTTACGTCAAGCGCGAGAAATGTAAGGTATATGACGTCATATATCCCATCTGGTTGTTAGGCACGCGCAATTTACCTAGGCAACAAGAACGTGAAAATCGGTATTTTCACTGGTGGTACGAGGGTAAGATCGAAAAATATTTTCACTGCTATTCCTCGATATCCTAACGGATCGCATGAAATAAAGGGTAGAAAACATTGTGGAGGAGGAGAAACTGCTGTTTACAAGTTATTTTCTACTTTTTTCCCATAATATTTTTAAATGCTTAACCCGTTCGGGTTGTTCAAATATTGTTCGGTAAAAAGGTTAGGACATATTGTTTGTGTGATTTAAATAGAATTTATTTCATCAGCTTGTGGTTATTAATATGGGGAAATATTTGCCGAAACAGGGAAAGGTATATGCGAAAATAATTCGTGCCGTAAGGCACGGGTTATTTTCGTGGACATTTCCCTGTCGATGCAAATATTTCCCCATATTAACCGCAAGCTGATGAAATAAATTATAATTATGTTATATTTCCTCTGATTATTTTGTCAACAAATGCCACTTTTAACAGTAGAACAAGAAAGTGGTTCCAGATTTTCGACAGAAGGAAAATATTCACTGTGACGAGGAAATGATTCCCCACAGCTTTAAGTCTTTGTTCTACTTTTCCATCCAATCAACAGGCTCATGTTTGAAAATTCATGACCGTCTATTTTCTATAAACTATCCAACGAAGGTTTATTTTGATCATTAATCCATTTTAACGTAGCAGTTTATCTGTATTTACATAAACCCTAGTCCCTCATTAAAATTCATCAATTACTTTAATCAGCACATGCCAAGTACTAACGCTGAACACTGACAGAGAAAAATATATAACATCCATCGGTGAATTACAAGTATATAACTCGCCATTAGTTTTCTATAAACTAATGAAAACCGTAGTAAGAAATAATGCTAATTTATGACATGCTATACGGTAGTTTATAGAGAAATAAAGTTGGAATATTGTTCGATATTTCATGGCTAAAACCCGTGAAAATACGGATTTTATTTTCTAACTCTTTGATTGAAGGCGAAAAAAACAGTAGTTCTTGCGCACTAGTTACCTAGGTGGGCGCAGGACATTTGAGCGAAATTGAACATTTTTGTAGTGGACATTTGAGCGACAGCTTTGGTGGTCATTTGAGCGACGGATTTTAACGTCCACCTGTATTTCCAGGTGGACAAATGATTTTCACCGGTTAGTTTAGTGTAAACATATTTTATTGCTTTACATATGTACATGTCAACAAAAGCAATACATAAACACAATTACTAGTACAAGGAATGACAAATGTAAATTGGCAAAGGGGTCTGGCCACAAGTTCTCACAACTTGGCTTCGGCCATTCCCTTCCTCCAATTACATGTTTAGGAAACAACAGTCTTATGGCAGCTGAAAAAATTTCAAACTTTTCAGTAGTTAGGGATAATAAAGAGAAACAGATAATGAAAAATCTGAACACCAAAGACTAATGTACTAGACAACATCAGAGTGATAAAGATTAAAGATATATTGTCAGCCCGGATTTGAGATTGGAGAATTCTGATCAAATGACGACTCATATAGGATGGGCTCAAGGAACGTATAATAAACGGTTATTCAAACCTTAAATTCTTGGACAGAATAAACTATTTTAATATTATCATTAAGGCTTAAATTATCAGATCCAAACAATAATAAATTTAAGCTTAAAGGGTGATACATGCATTTGCGGAGTTTGCGAAATAATATCAATCTTTGATTGGTATATGACAGGCAGTGAAAAGAATAATGCTGCGCATTTTCAACATAATTGCCACAGTGGCACAAATAACAAATTTTCACCGGTTAAAAGTGCTTTTCCCCCCACCTCTTTGGGCTGAAGTGCCGTCGGACTCATGCAGAACAAATAATGGTCCAGACAAACAACATCAAAATTAGAAACATCAATGATCAGCTCCGATCTCTGGGCTGGAGAGGGAAAAATCTGATTAGTTGCTGGACTTTTATCAGAAGTATGCAGATGGTGAAGTATGTCGCTTTAGATTTACTTGTAACCTTGGATTTAAGTATCAGGCTAGAACTGGCATATAAATGCTTTAAGTTTTAACAGTTTTATGAGATTTTATCATTAAAAAGTATTTTTAAAAAATTGTGCTGTTTTACAAAAAAAAAATATCCCCGTGGTAAGCAGGGGGCAACAGACTTTGTCTGGCTGATGGAAGAGGTATACAAATCCATTAAATTTGTCCAAGAATCTGTTAAAGAAATACCTCAAATGGGGTAAAAACCTGTTGCTCAAATGTCCACCCCAAATTTGAAATGTCGCTCAAATGGGTTAAAAATTTGTCGCTCAAATGTCCACTATTTTGTCACTCAAACGTACTTTCTTTTTTTCGCTCTTTTGTACTGCGGGTTCGTTCGAATGTCCAACGCCCGACCTAGGTAAACAGAGCATGCCATTTAACCAGGTGGAAATGTGACGTAAATTACCCTACATTTCTTGCCCTTTTACGTATTATTGTAATGCTGTTATGTGATGTTATGAAGAGGGGGACGCCACGGGGAATTACAAAAAAAATGTACTGGATTTTGATGTTAGTCCCCCACCACGCCCCAAAGGAGTTAGAAGAATGAAACAGGCTTTTTTTCGGTGAAACTTCGACATTCTTTTCATCTCATGAACATCGTCGGTATTTCTTTTTCATCGTAGCTGGGCGAATCGTGAGAATATTACCGATTATGTTCACTCGATTAACCCATTACCACACAATCCCTACTTTTGACGCCCTTGAGAAAGAAGCCTTTAGAAAACATTGTGGGAAAAGGAGAAAATGCTGGTAACCAGCATTTTCTCCTTTTCCCACAATGTTTTCTACCCTTCACAAAACAAATTTCAAATTTTCAGTCACTTTTGTTTTGTCGTCTGCAAATGCTTTCAAATTGGACAAGTCCATAATATTGTCGTTTGGTGATGGGTTAAATAAATTTCGATCTTTCATCCCAAAAAAAGTAAATATCCTCCATATTACTTTAACTTTTTACTCCATAGATACTCATTTCTAAGCATTGCTTGTAGGAGCCTTTGGAAAACATTGTGGCGAAAGGTGAAATTGCTCGTGACGAGCAATTTCACCTTTTACCACAATGTTTTCTATGATATCAAAAGGTGTCATGTACACATTAGAAACAGCTTCATCCTTACTGTTATTTAGGGTCAATTTGAGATACAATAGAAATGCCTCATGGGGCAAAGGTTTAAGCGGCAATAAACCAAATATCGTTTCATAAGTATTTTTTTTTTTCTTAAGTTATCTTACTGAAGACCGATGATTTTTTTAGAGCAAAAATGGCTTTTTTGGCGGATATGTATGACAAAGCCGCCAATTGTGATAAGTCAGATCGCCTATTGTGATCAGTCAGACCGGAACAAAATACTGCAACATTCAATACACTTGCGCTTTACTCATTCTACTTTTAGTTTTTGTTCTTGACTCCCAACCTTGTCTTTGTAACTACCGTATATAGGACGCACGATAAAAAAAAAGTTATCGACCTGAATTATATGGTTACAAAACATTGCTACGAAATTCTGGTCAGACGATAATTTAATGTTGTTGAAGATCATAGGGTCAGAGAAAAGGATTCTGGAAAACGCTTTTGATTTCTCCAGGAGTTCACCATAAATAGGTAAAGGTGTATCTGCACAGAAGTTGCAGGTTGCTATGGCTACTACAGCAGAATGCAGCTACGAAGTCCTTCTTCAAACATTTACGTCATCAAATGAACATCATCGTTAATATTTTCAGGAATGGCGCAGCCACGAGCGAAAATATAACCGATGGTGTTCACGACATGAAATAAATTTCGATCTGTCAAAGAAAAAAAAAACATATTCTATCTATTTTATGCTTTTAACCCTTTTTTGGGAGAAGCTTTATCAAAATCCAGCATAGTTCTTTTTGGGCTATTCCCCGTTGCGTACCCCCTGTAAATAGCAATGTATTACAATATTACGTAAAGCGCGAGAAATGTTAGGTAAATGATGTCACATTTCCATCTGGTTGTGAGTCACACGCATTTACCTAGGTAACTAGAAAATAATCAAAGTGCTGTAAGCACTGTACTTCGTCATTGAAAGATTATCATTGGCGTTAAACTCCAGTACAAACAAGCAACCAATTTGGTTGCTTGATTGTACTGGAGTTTAACGCCACTTTAACAGCTAAGGTCATATTATGGCGATCGATGACACACATGTGTTTCCTGACTTTCTCACACCAGTACTAACACAACTTTTCTTTCCAAAGCTACCGACTACTTTTTTCACATGCTTCTGCAGAGGTGAGAGGTGAAAATACCCCAGAAAGAAAGTTCGCCTCAACCAAGGATAGAACTGACAACCACCGGGTCATGAGTCCGACACGCTCACCACTGAGCCACCAGGGCGGTGCCACTGAATGTTTAAGCAATGTGAATATTTTCAAAGGTTGTCACGGAAACCAGACTTTTTAATGAAAATTACTTAGGTTAGTTTAAAATTTGATTCGAGAAAAGTATTTCACCAATTACTAGTGGACATATATAACACTTGCCATGAGTACTACTTCTTGGAGGTGAGTTTGAGTTCGTTCAAAATTTTCGAGTCATTTTTGCAAATAGATCTGCTGACATAGGCAATGCCAATAACTGTCTGAGATAGTCAAATAGTGAGCTTAAAAGGATCTTTGAAGGTTTCTGTTCTTATTTTTAACCTTAAATGAGCATCACATTGTATGATTGAAAAAATTACCAAAACTTTTTACTTCCCTGTACCTCCTCTTAATTTGACCAATGAAAATCGTAAAAAAAACATGAACTGTCATTTTGAGAGTTCTAGACCAAAAATGGCTTTCTTTGCAAAATGATCTGTGAAACTGAAAATGTTAAACTTCTATTTAATATTTTTCTATTTTTCAGGGTTGTATTTTGTTAAATCTATTGAATGCACATAAAGGTTTCTTTTATAGATTTTGAATAGCTGAGCATTCGATTCTGAATGGGAAGAAATATTTTTATCCCATCGAAAATATATAAGAGACCGTGCTAAATCTAATTTATCAAATGACCGGTTACCACTTCTTACTAGTTAAAAAAGTAAACAAGGAGTATTAACTCTAACAAAACATTGAAATAGTACAGATAGATATCAAATAGAGTACTCGTATACAAAACTTCTCAAAAGTCAGCTCTATACACATGAAGTTAAATAATTGATAAGTTTCTTCAGATGACTAGCTCTAAATGACAGTTCCCCATTTCCAGACAGACTGATTCTCTTTTCAACAAATCTACAAACTTATACTTTTGTGGATTTGAATGTATCGCCGATCGATGCATAATTATATCCGTGCAACGAAGATGCTTCCTTGATCACACACATGAAACCTTGCCGTCTACTTAACATTTAAAAATAGTAGAGGGGGATACAGTATAAACGAAAACGATCCACGGGAATGCGAAGCTAGCCCAAAGTGTACAAGTTCTGTCTCTTAAAAATTCAAAGGAATCAATCCAGATAAAGTACTTGCATACAAGAATTACATGAAAACTTACATTTCAGTTGTTGCTTTTTTATTTAGACTTCATCTCGTTCTCTCTGAGACTCTCTCGCTCTCTGCAATCTTCTTCAAAATGACGACTATAGTGGACTTCAAAGCATGGGTAATCGATCACGTGATACACACAGAAGAATTTGATTCGTTCTCCGCTCAGTTCTCACATGTATCATGTGACTTGTATATCGCCAGAAACCTCCACCTAAATATATCACGTGACTATTTCTTCCCTTTACGTCGGAAATTTTCAATTTGTTGACCAGTATCTAGAATCTATGCAAGACCGTGCTGGTATAAGAAGACGAGTGTCATAATTCATTACTGTACGCATTGATAACAATATGCCATATTCGCCATTCAAAGAAACAAAAACAAAGTAAATCTAATGTTTCTTAAATAGTAGCTAATCTAACAGTCTTTATACAAATTATATATGTATATTTTGTATGCGTCCATTCCTGTAAAGGGCCTTTTCGGGAATTGGGTCAGTTTAGATTGTGGAAAACGCCGTCTCTAATCGGTCTAACGACAGATTAAAAATCGGTAATTTCATTGGTCAAACCCGTGGAATTTCGAAAATGCTCGATATCCTACCGGAAAGCATGAAATAAAAATACTTCTTTTTTCTTAAGATTTAAGGAAACTATTACAGCGACGGTCAGAAACGGGAAATTATACTAAAAACAAGTAAATGTTGACAGGCACGTAGGAAGCATTTCAAAATGGGGGAGTGGGGGGAAAAGGGAGGGAGGCTAATTTCGAAATTTTGAGATTTTTTGCGTGGTTGTTGGATGTTAGATTGCACTAAAAACTCATTATAGGGAAGGGAAGGGGGGGGGGCCTGAATTATTATTGAGTTCAGACCTGAACTTGATGCATCACATCAATGGCGTCGCAAATCAATTATTTCTGAAACAGGGCACATTACAGAGGTCCACGTGGGGATATTACACGACTAATATTTTAACCCTAGGCCATTTGTTGTTTTTTTAATGTTTAAGTTTGCACCATTTGAAACATTATGTTAATCCCGAGTATTAACCCTTTACCAAACGACAAAATTTTAGTCTGGTCCAAATCGAAAGCACCTGCAGACTACAAAATAAACGTAATTCAAACATTGAAATTTGCTTCTAGACGGGTAGAAAACATTGTGGGAAAGGAAGAAAATGCTGGTAACCAGCATTTTCTTCTTTTCCCACAATGTTTTCAAAAGGCTTCTATCTTTAGGGTCGTAAAAGCCAGGGATTGTTTGGTAAAGGGTTAACAACATAGCCGAAGAATCATTTTGAAACAATGTGGAAGAAGGAAAAAATGGTAAATGCGTTCGAGCTGTCGTTTGCAGATGCTCTCAGAATTCTAAAGTTATGATGTTTGGTAAAGAGTTAAAAAAAATCTGGCCTCTCTCAAGAAAAGTTTTATCGCATTTCAAATTGACCAGTAGTATTTATGCAGAACTCGATGAGAAATGAACTGAAAAGTCCTTAACAATCTTTAGAATGCACATTAACACTTAAAAAAAAGAAAAGAACAAACAATTGTAAGACACAAGCATAGTCATTCTTTGGCGAAATTCAACATTATTTTAATTGGAACTATGTACAAAAGCAGTTGTCATTCAGCAAACAACACAAGAAAATACATATTATAAAAACTAGATATGACTCTATGAAGTGACAATATTTTAGTACTATTTAATTAAAAGTATTTTCAGACGACTAGATAAATATATGACTCACGTGTCAATTCTTGTTTCAATTTTGTTCTCTGCCATTACTGATACATTTTGGGCCAAACCTCAAAGAAATGATCCTGCCATGGGCCTCTTAAGAATTTCTTCAAAGGACTTGATTCCGATAAACACTCTGGTTGCCATAGCAACAGAATTGGGAGGCCTAGAGGTACGAATTTGGCATGAAGCTCAATCTGATGGACTTGTACCAAGGCAGCTCATCTTATTAGCCCTGTAGTCAATGTTGGACATGCCCATTGGATTATAAGTTTCACATGAGCCTATATGGTGAACACTTTTAAAATATTAGTCGTTTCTGTAAAATTTAGTCAAATTTGGATTGCTTGTTTCACAGAAAATGAGGTTTGGAAAAACGGACACACGCACGCACTGCGGACATTATTAGTGGTACAGTCAGGTTGCAGGGGACTTGGAAACTTGTTCACGGCTGTGGTGGATCATGTCATCCCGAGCCAAAGGGAGATGGTGACATGATTTGACACATCCGTGGACAAGTTTTCAAGTCCCCTGCCACCTGACCGTACAACGAATTTATTATATTGCAAAGTTTTACTCTTTCAAGCCGCGTTAAGCGAAGTTTTCCTGTTTTATAATCTCACGAATCGAGTAGGCGAAATAGAAATTCCATTCTGAGTGCCCCAATTCAATGAAAACTGACGTCACTGGGAACTGACGTCACTAAAACGTGCAGTTTGGTGCATAAACGTGCAGTCTGGTGATCGATCGACGCCGCCATTTTGGATGTTGTATTGCAAGTGTAGTGATGTTTACGGGACACTCAAAAGGGAAACTGGCTTTACGTGGTTTTTGCCAGGGTGATATATATGTTCCCGGCATGTTAACCAATCAGATCAAGAAAAAATTCTTTGCAGAAAAAATAAATGGGTATAACATAAGATCCCTGGCTTTCTGCCAATGGAAGAGAAAAGAGCAGACTGACAAAAACTGAAAAAAACCCGTTGTCTGCACATGTCATACTCTTCGAAAAATCGACCTGTCTCCTATGACGCATCACCCAACACCATATGGTTGAGAAAAGTAGGGCTTATACCGAGGCTATTACTCAAGTCTCTTACCCTGGGCTGTTTTAATACTAGCTGATCATAGCGAAATGAATCGCACCAGGTAGCGTTTTATTCATCTTCGTGAGCCAAGGTTACGATCACTACATGGATCTTACCCTAGCGGATTGAGCCCGATTTCGAGGTTCCCGTTACACGCCCCTTATTGGATGCTACTTATTATCTTCCTTTACATCATATTTCTTATAGCCAACGAAATATCGTTTTAATAGCCGCTTACAAATACAATAATTAAACATGAAGCAATAACCATAAACATACTTCGACATTCCATGGTCAGGTGCTGGGATATCGCCTAAAACATCTGATAATTGATTGGCCACATTGAAACTTTATGCCAATATTGTTCGTCTGTGTTTCCTTCGGTAATAATCATTACAGATCCTGCAAACATCCACGGAGGTATTCATGTTTATCTGCTATTTTTATCGCGACCCTGTTCTATTTTTATCAAAGATAAAATGTTACGAACGATTTGATTTGATGCAGTTAGAGAGCGCTGCAACCAAAGAAAATGCGTATCGGGTGATTGTCGAAATCAAGCTAAATCCGCCAAGGGTAGAGAGTAACGTAGTGGATCGTAACCCTTGGCTTGCGAAGTTGCATTTTATTGTGTAAACGTATATTTTGAAATTTAAAATAACGGTTGCCGTTTTGAAAAGTAGTCCTGTTCTATATAACTAGAATGCCAAAATTAGATAGATGTTCATTTCTAGAATGCTATCTAGCGAGAGATAATGGAAAGAACCCGTTTTCGATAAGGAACAAGGCCTTGTTCAGGAAAAACATTAAAGGATTACGACCCCTGAGTGATCGGTAAATATCGTGTAATTTTGACGTTTTCGTAAAGGCTATTCGGTCAATGTCGGCAGTTTTCATCTCTTAATATAAGAGTTAGGGGCCGTGGACTCACTTAAGGTAGTGGACCCTTAATAGATCTAGTGCAGCATGGCATAAAGTTTCTTGACAGCTGATAAAGACAGATTTACACAGATACATGTATAATACTTTTGCACATTTTTAGCTGACCAGAAATTCCTTTGATGTCTATCTTCAAATT
This sequence comes from Tridacna crocea, assembly GCA_943736015.1. Classification (NCBI taxonomy): domain Eukaryota; kingdom Metazoa; phylum Mollusca; class Bivalvia; order Cardiida; family Cardiidae; genus Tridacna; species Tridacna crocea. Next base: position 9,840,505 of record OX031060.1, on the reverse strand, counting down.
ATTTGTGTATACTTTTGTTAGTTTCAAGAAAAGGGAGGTAATTATCATATCTGCTTATATTGAGAATATAGTGGTTTTAGATTTATAAATGATAATTCTACGAAGGACAAAAAGGAAAAAGTGGCTCGGTGAAAGTAGTACAATAATACTCATTTTTAATCTTAGCAAATTTTGTATGATAATATTTCAGTGGAAATAGCTGTTTTCTATTACGGGTCCACTACGTTAACCGTCGATAAATATCGTGTAACATCGACTTTGTTTTTGTAAAGGCTATTCGGCCAATCTCGGCAACACCCGTCTTTAAAAAAAAAATAAGAGTAAAGGGCTGTAGACCTTAACCCGGTATCAGATAACAAATTTTAGACACCTCTTTCATTCAAAAGCTCTTGCAGAAAACAGATATAGATCTAATAGTGGACTATCATCTTGAACCATTCGGCTGCTAAGCGTACTTCGACTCGGACTTTTCGAATAGTGCAGATCAAGATCAGACTGTACAGAATGTGCAGTCTGATCTTGAATCTACCCTATCTGATTGGAGAAAGGAGTTTTTTTCCTCCTAGAGGAGAAGTTAGTTGTAAACGCATGAGTCGAGATTTTAATATTTTCGGCATTAAAGTTTCATTAAACTTTTTTAGCCGGATATGGGTTAACGCTTTACCAAACGACAAATCTTTCGATTGCTCCAAATTGAAAACACATGCAGACGACAAATTAAACATAACTCAAAAATTGAAATTTGTTTCCAACAGGGTAGAAAACATTGTGGGAAAAGGAGAAAATGCTGGTTACCAGCATTTTCTCCTTTTCCTACAGTGTTTTTAAAAAGCTTCTATCTCAGGGTAAAAGACTGGGATTGCTTTGTAAAAGGTTATTGACTTTTTAAACGACAAAATTTTAGACTTGTCTTTACTCTGTACCAAACGAAAATATTATAGGCTTGTCCAAATCGAAAGCATTTGCAGACGACAAAATAAAAGTGACTGAAAATTTGAAATTTGTTTTGTGAAGGGGTAAACAGCATTGTGGGAAAAAGAGAAAATGCTTTTAAGCAGCATTTTCTCCTGTTTCTTTTTCCACAATGTTTTCAAAAGGCTTCTATCTCGGGGTCGTAAAAAACAGGGATTGTTTTGGTATAGGGATAAATATGGATGTTTTTTTTAAAGATTTGTCTTCAGAAGGGAGGCAATCGTTGAGAATAAAGAAGAAAATGATAGTTACGAGCATTTCCCCCCTTAGCCAGATTTTTTTTTTCTTTGAGAACCTTCATTGTCAGTGTTGTTAGCACTTGGAGTTGCTTGATATAGGGCTGGAGGGTAGAAATATGCAGCGGAGGGAGACGGAAATTGATGGAACTATCAATCCTCTTTTTCCAAAGATGTTTATAGAAGCCCTCTGGCTAAGGGTCGTAAAACAAGGGCTCCTTTGGGAAATGTGGAAATGGCCAATCAAAATTGAATCAACTGTTCATCAACGGAAATATACTTAGAAAGATTTAGATTGAAAAAGTTTGACTCAGGTTTTATTTTTATTTTTCAGGGGAGCCTTACAATTCTAAGAGCGGTTAAACGTCGTTTTCCGAAATGTACCGTGTAGGAACATGTCAAACTATGTAATGCAGGTGAGTGACTTGATCACCTGATCACCTGAGGTATGCCGAATGGTGACACTTGTATCAAACAGAAGTGACGTCATAGGTCAGGGTTTGACCTTAACCAGGTGACACACCTAGTTTATTATTAATTGATTTTGAAGGCAGAGGACAATATAAATGTTGTTCAAATAAATGAAGTTGATACATTGAAAAGATAGAAAACATTGTGAGAAAAAAAAAATGCTGGTTACCAGCATTTTCTTTTTTTCTAACAATGTTTTCAGAAGCATTCTTCCACAATCAGAAATGGTTGGTAAAGTGTTAACTCATTTTCGAATTAGAATGGATTATCAAAATCAAACAAAGTGCCACACTAGCTGTTGGATAAAACAGGTCGATTAATTCCATTGTAAACTAATAAAGCTGATCTAATACCAGATCGTGAGGAAAGTTCAATAACTCAATATTACTTTCCCATAGTTCATGTTCCTTGTAATGATCCAGAAGGAAATCATTTTTAAAAAAATGTGAAAAGTTAGGAATTTGCCCGAAAAAATAATCTTAGGCTTACTATTGCATACATGGCCATCTCGTCGACGGAAGCGACCGTAAATTATACTTTTAACATACTGGTTTTTACGTTTCTGCAACAGTTTTACTGGCAAAGAAAATGACATTTCAGCGCTCACACAAAAAAAATGCACATGAAGTAAAGTATACTTTTATCTATAACACATTAACCATAGTCGGTCGAAACCAGTAACCAATAACTAACTCATCGATGCTATTCTGATCGACAACAGATTTTAAAATGTTATTGAAACCTCGGTTCCGATTTGTGGGTTCATTAATTTTGATGCCAATACTTTTCAAATTCGTATGTGGATATTGTGATACAAATTGCCATTGGACAGCTTGGTTTGCCTGGGACTGCGCGCGCTGTTGCCGCGCCAATTTACCGCCACCAGTACGCTTTGCGTTACGAGCGCGAGGAATATGTTGCCACAATATTACAGACACCCCTCAGTGTTTGAAGGCGTGTGGGTATACTCCAACAGATACAATGATGAAAGGTCCATGTGTTCCGAACTGTGAATGTCCAACCACTCCTGTTTACACATCTTTGCTGTTGACACAAACGCGAACCCGAGAAACAACCGTGGTAGAAACTATGTCATCGCCCAATCCATCTCCACAGTCCTTTGTAGTAACGACGGACAAGCAAGCAGGACTGAGTAATTTATCGTCAACCACGGCCGCCAGAAAAGTGCTACAAGCTTGTTCCACGGCATCCATTGGTAGTGTTTTAGACCAGGGCTTGCCGCCATTGTCCAATGTCATATCGTCTGGTCTGTCACAGACTGGACACAACGACACGCTGGACTGTCGAAAAGAATGTACCGGCGTCGACGAGTGGGATACTTGCCTCCTCGAATGTTTCAGCCGCCCTTGTACATCTTTATGTAAGTTTTTTTATTTTATTTTAACGAATGATCAGCATTTTCATCATATAATTGGGCTGCATAAACGTGAAATGGTGCAATGGAACATTTGCGTAAAGTTTTCTCTCGGATCGGCCTGCACTGACTGTTACGAAACGAAATTTTCCTTTTTGAGTATCTTTTTATTTTTCTATTTTGCGCAAGTCTACTGTAGGACAAAGTCTAAGGTAGGCTGATCCGAGACGACACTTCATGCATATGTCCGAATGGCTCTTTTGGCGTGTTGAAAGCCATAATAAGAGCCTCGCTCAAAAGTTTAACATTTTGAGTCGCGTTTATTTTGTCGTATGCAAATGCTTTCAATTTGGACAAGTCTAAAATTTTTACATTTCGTAAAGAGTTAAATGATTTGCTAAATCTTAATTCTAAGACTAGCAATCTAATTGGTGGAGAAGTGCGCGTCGATCAGATGATATGATATAGGGTTTAGAATTAGAACTGTAATCAGAATGGTTGAGCCCACAGGTGCCTGACGTGTCTGGTATCATACCATCCCTCTATATAGAGGGATGGTATGATATCAGACACGTCAGGCACCTGTGGTTGAGCCGATCCCCACTAGCGCAGTGCCGTACAGTACTCAAGGACAGCGGATTGCTGTTTCGATCTCCTGCTTGGCCAGTTTCTGTCCCGAGGATTGATGATACATGTAGTCATTTCGACAGATTTTTTCTTCTCCTACCGCTGACCATTGTTTCGACGATGATTATGTGGGAAAGCAGCCAGTGGCTTAGAAAGAATATTGTCCAGAGTTCTGGTAAAAGACACTCTATGTAAGCATGGATATGTGCACTGTACGCCGTGCTATAACTCGAATAAAATTGGACACGTTAATAAACACCATGCAATGAATCGATCCTCACTAAATCGTTCGGTCAATTTCTCTTTAACTCTTTACCACACGACAAAATTTTAGACTGGTTCAAATTGAAAGCGTTTACAGACGACAAAATAAAGGTGACTGAAAAATTGAAATTTGTTTCTGGTAAGGGTAGAAAACATTGTGGGAAAAGGAGAAAATGCTGGTTACCAGCATTTTCTCCTTTTCCTACAGTGTTTTCAAAAGGCTTCTTTCTCAGGGGCGTCAAAAGTAGGGATTGTGTAGTAATGGGTTAATTTGTTTTAAGAAAGGAAAACATACCTTTTTCCTTTGACCAATTAAATAATTGATCTTATACATGGCGCGCTACAGACAGTCATTTAGCAACGACATTAACAATCTCGATATAGTTATTCACATCTGTTTATCTGTCGGTGAAATCTTCAGTCGTAATTGATAAAACCATAATGAACGTATGAACTGTTTGCCAACTCGACTTAAATATAGTTAGAAAGATTTCGATAGAAAATTGAAACTCCAGGTTTCTTTTTTAAGAGGAGCCATACAATTTTCAGAACAGTAAACAGGTGTATTTCCGGGTATGTACCGATCTGGTGCATATCAATCCACCAGATACACCCGAGGAATCACTCTCTTGCACTCCGGATCATTACATTTACCATTGTAGTGGGCTCAGAATGTAGTCCGTCATTACGTCATATTTTTGTCACATGACCATAACTCAAAACGGCGACACAAACGCCGGTGAAAGAAAGACCAATGTTGATTGTTTTGTATGCTGTTCAAACAGCAGGGGACCAATCAGACTTATTGATAGGAAATGTACAAAAGAGGGATTTTCTGAAACGCTTAAATGTCTTTTAAAGGACCATTACTTGTTTTTTTAATCTCATAACCTAAGATTTATCGGTGTGTCAAAACTGTTGTCATCATTCCTGGGCGCAGCTATTTTTGGTAAACTTGGCGTAAGAGTCTAAAAAGTAAAGAGGCTCGAAAAAAAATAGTTCCATTTTATACAGGTAAATTCATCAGTTTGAACGCACCTATAATGTATCCAGAATCATATTTCCTATGTCTACCTTATAATTTTACACACGAAACAGTTAAACAGTAACAAAACATCTTTTCCTCGGTTTGACAAGATTCTTGTCATTTAGCCCATCGCAGAGATGTATGTGAGGTAACGAACGACAACTCTGCTCGGAGATTGCCGAGGAATTTGGTGGGTCCTATCAACCGAGTATGCCGAATGGGTATTTCAGTCGTATCAGGCGACTTGTTTTGGAATGTAAAAGAAGAACAATATTCAAAAGCCAAAGCTTTATTGCAAAACACGCATATAAAGTAACGAAAATAATTTTGAAATGATCATACCGCACCTAGAAATATGTATTATAATGAAAAATATATAATAATTATAAATGGTAATAAGATTAATTTTCTATTTGAACCATGCTCTGTGAAAAGGGGGCTTCATGCAACTGCGAAAAGCATCGACCAAGCTCAGCCTGCGCAGTTCGCACAGGCTGACTTGGGCCGAAACTTTTTCCTGGGGTTAATTTTCTGCATGTAAAAGGACCAGTTTATCTCATGATTCAGTCAATTGTGTGACAAAAACGAATTTATGGACCCATTTTCGTGTGATGACATGCACGTTACCATGAATATTTTTGAGATGCATTAAAATTGGAGTGCAACACGCGGAAAGGTGCATTCGGACATTTGCGTAAAGTGTCGTCCCGGATTAGCCTGCGCTTTCCGCGGAGGCTAATCCGAGACGACACTTTACGACTACATTAGATTTTGTGCTACAGTAGAAATTGCGTGAAACAGAAAATCACATAAAATCGGAAAGTGTCGTTTCGGATTAGCATGTGCGGACTGCAAACGCTGATCCGAGACGACACTTTACGCAAATGTCCGAATGACCCTTTTCGCATGTTGCAGGCCATTTAATGTGAGCACCCTTTTGCCAGAACATGACATATTTATAAACAACTATTTTCTTTTCTTTTCAGTGACGTTGGTTTCCCCTTGTCTGTTTGTCCTTGGACTGATTGTCGGTTCCAGTCTCACCTGCATCATTCGCAGCCTTTTAGACAAGAGGTGCAAGAAGAAGAGCTCGTTTGTCCATGCTTAATGACGTCAGGGATTATTAATGCAGCACTTAATTTGATTTGGATAAATAATATTGATATCATTTTTCCAGACTCTTTTAACAGTTAAAAGATGACAATTTTGGTCCAAGACTCCTTTAATTCTGTAGGAGATGGCATTTTTCCCGGTCTTCTTTAGAAGGTGATTTTTTTTATCAGACACCTTTAATTTCTTGGCAGATGACATTTTTCTTTCCAGACTGCTTTTGCAAATGACGTTGACTCTTTATACCATGACATTCCCCCCCGAACTTTTTAGCACATAGAACTTTTCCAAACCCCTTAAAATAACTCTTTAGCACATACAATGTATTTTTCTTTAAAACTCCTTTAACCTTAGCAGATGACATATTTCCCAGGCTTCTTTAACTCTTTACCCCATGACATCAACACTTTAGCACATGACAATGTTTTTCAAGACTTCATTAACTCTTTAGCAGATGATATATTTTCCAGACTTCTTGAAGTCTTTAGCCCATGACATTAACTCTTTAGCACATGACACCCCCACCCCATCCCCTTTAACGTTTTAGCACATGACATCTCCCCCCTCAAGCCTCCATTAACTCTTTAGCAGATGACATATTTTCCAGGATTCTTTAACTCTTTAGCCCATGACATTAACTCTCTAGCAAATGACATTTCTTTTTCAGACTCCTTAAACTCTTTAGCACATGACATTTTTTAAGACTCCGTTATCTCTTTAGCAGATAACATGTTTTTCAGACTTCTTAATCTCTTTAGCCTAAGACAAGTGTGGTGTCCGTGGCCGTGAGGTAGAGCGTCGGCCTCATAACCTAAGGGTCCTGAGTTCGATACCTGGGAGCGGGTGTCAACTTTGGGATTTTTCGTTGGCCCACACGTTCGGCGCGAGTACTGGTATAGCTCCCAGGAAGCAGAATCGAGAGAGATTAGTATAAGTTGTAAGAACTTGTTTCTCAATCAAGGTAAGATAAATATGTTTAACTAACTAACTAACTAGCCCAAGACATAAAATCTTTAGCACATAACATTTTTCTTCAGACTCTTTTAACTCTTTATCAATTTCCCACAAATGACGACTTTTAACGACCCCGAGGAAGAAGCCTTTTGAAAACTTTGTGGAAAAAGGAGAAAATGCTAGTAACCAGCATTTTCTTTTGTTCCCACAAAGTTTCCTACTCTATCAAAGAAAAATTGCACCATTTGAGCCAATACGAAATCATCATCTGCAAATACTTTCGGGTTGGATAGGTCTGAAATTCTGCTGTGTGGTAAAGGGTAAACCATGACATTAACTCTTTAGCACATGACTTTTTCTCCAGGCTCCTGTAAGTCTTTAGCACATGACTTTTTCGTATCCGTTTTTCATACTACTTGAATTCTTTATGTGATTATTTTCCCCAGTATTCCTTTCACTCTTTAGCAGATGACATTTTTTCCAGGCTTCTGTATACTTTAGCAGACGACATTTTCCCCAGGCTTCTGTATACTTTAGCAGATGACATTTTTCCCCAGGCTTCTGTATACTTTAGCAGACGACATTTTCCTCCAGGCTTCTGTATACTTTAACAGATGACATTTTCCCCCAGGCTTCTGTATACTTTAGCAGATGACATTTCCCCCCGACTTCTGTATACTTTAGCAGATGACATTTTCCCCCAGACTTCTGTATACTTTAGCAGATAACATTTTTTTCCAGACTTCTGTATACTTTAGCAGATGACATTTTTCCCCAGACTTCTGTATACTTTAGCAGGTGACATTTTTTCCAGACTTCTGTATACTAGCAGATGACATTTTTTCCAGACTTTCTGTACACTTTAGCAGATTACATTTTTTCAGACTTCTTTTACTCCCTTATGGCGTCTTACACAACTTTTGTTGCCTTTACGGCCAGAGTAGATCAAGATCAGGCTGCACAGAACGTGCAGTCTGATCTTTGATCTACACTGTCTGATAAGGAGATGGTATACACCAAACACAACTTTAAAATAGCAATATTTGGGTCAGTGCTATTGATTTGAACATTTCATTTCAGTTATTTACCAGGATAAGGGTTAACCCATTACCACACAAACCCTACTTTTGACGCCTCTGAGAAAGAAGCCTTTTTAAAACACTGTAGGAAAAGGAGAAAATGCTGGTAACCAGCATTTTCTCCTTTTCCCACATTGTTTTCTACCCTTCCCAGAGCAAATTTCAATTTTTCAGTCAGTTTTATTTTTTGTCGTCTGCAAATGCTTTCAATTTGAACCAGTCTAAAATTTTGTTGTGTGGTAATGGGTTAAATCGTGAAATTCATCTCGATTTATGTCTTTTCATTATATACACCTGCATACATCTGCAAAACAATTAAAACCTGCACGACAGGTTTATCGGTGACACAAGTGCATTTAACCCTTTCCCAAACGACAAACTTTTGGACTAGACCAAATTGAAAGCATTTGCAGACGACAATTCAACTCTTGCTGAAAAGATGATTTCTGTTTATGATAGGGTAGAAAACATTGTGGGAAAAGGAGAAAATGCTGGTTACCAGCATTTTCTCCTTTTCTCACAATGTTTTCAAAAAGCTACTATTCCAGACCCGTAAAAACCAGGGATTGTTTGAGAAAGGGTTAAATCGTGAAGATAATTATGAATAAATGAAGGATTAACTCTTATCCTGCCAAATAATTAAAATTAACCCTTTCACAAACAATCCCTGGTTTTTACGGGTCTGGTAACCAGCATTTTCTCCTTTTCCCACAATGTTTTCTACCCCATCATAGACAGAAATCATCTTTTCAGCAAGAGTTGAATTGTCGTCTGCAAACGTTTTCAATTCAGTATGGACCAACGTACAGTGTCGCAAATCGGAAGCTGCTGCTACTGTACGCCCCAAATCAATTAGCTGCAGTAAACAAGTTTAAGAAAACAGGCTGGCACGCGTAATCTAGCAGACAGAAAATGATTTGGTGTTTTGCATTTGAAAGGTAAGAAGTTTTTCTACAAATACATACTGCGATTGGGTTCATAAACGGTGCGATTTTTGAATAGGAAAGCTGCATCACCAAATTTTGTCGTTGGCGGCTGCAATGATCGCTAAACTTTTGTTTTCTACTCCTTCGGGAAGATCGGAAACCATTTCCTGATACTGCATACAGATAAAGAAATCATTCAGCTTGGCGTATACATGTCTATGGTAGTATTCAGTGCCATATCCATTGAAATATTTCACTTTTTATCAAGGTACCATCAAAACGTTCACTGTACGGCTAGCTGCTAACCCGAATTTTTGTACTGCTCGGTTAGCTGCGATTTTCTTGGTAAAGCCTCTTCCACATCAGCCGTACGATTTTTTCGTCTTACGATTTTCGCTGCAAACACGATCGCTATTTATTCGTACCCGTCGCACATATTGCAAATTTTCTCGGTACATTGTTCGTACAGTTGACTCACGAACTGTATGGTGTCCGCAGGTTGAACGTACGAAAAAACAACTTGGCCCTGGAACGCTCACCTTAGACTATAGCTTATGATTGAAATTCAATTCTTTGAGCAACTTTGGTAAAGCTTCACCCAAGGAACATCCCTGCCAAGTTTCATCAAGATTGGCCCAGTGGGTTAGGAGAAGAAGATTAAGAGATTGTTGATGGGCGACAGACGCCGGACATAGGGCAATCAAATATCAAAGCTATACACCTGCCAGTTTCAAAGAAGAATGTTAAATTTTCCTTCTTTGTCCTATGTTCGAACTTGTGGTCCCCGGGCTGGGTCAGTTTTAACCAAAGCAGCACCCTTGGAACGAACTTGATAGAGGTCCACTCAAACATGCTACATCCCAAATATCAAAGGTCTACACCTTCCCGTTTAAGAGGAAATAAAATTCAAAATTTTCCTTCTTTGTTCATATGTTCCAACCTGCATGGCCAGTTTTGACGCCAGGGACATCATATTACCAAACTTGGTAGAGGTCCACTAGAAGATTCTGCATACCAAATGCCAAAGCTCTGCACCTTCAAGTTTCAGAGAAGATTTCCAAAGTTTTCCTTCTTTGTTGCTATGGTCGAACCTGTGACACACACACACACCGGGGCAGGGCCAGTTTTGACCCCAAGGGCATAATAGGAACAAACTTGGTAGAGATTCACTGCTACATGCCAAATATCATAACTCTATGCCTTCTAGTTTTAGAGAAGAAGAATTTGAAAATTTTCTTTCTTTGTTCCTATGTTCAAACTTGAGACCCCCGAGGCGGGGCCAGTTTTGATCCCACGGGCATGATTTAAAGACACTGGGTAGAGGTCCGCTAGGAGATGCCACATACCAAATATCAAAACTCTACGCCATCTATTTTCAGAGAAGAAGAGTTTAAAAGTTTTCCTCCTTTGTTCCTATGCTCAAACTAGTGACCCCCGGGGTGGGGCCAGTTTTGACCCCAGGGACATCATTTGAATAAAATTGGTGGCGGTCCACTAGGAGATCCAACAGACCAAATATCAAAGCTCTACGCTTTCTAGTTTCAGAGGAGAAGATTTTTAAAGTTTTCCTTCTTTGTTCCTATGCTCAAACTTGTGACCCCCGGGGTGGGGCCAGTTTTGACCCCAGGGGCACATTTTGAACAAACTTGGTAGAGGTCCACTAGGAGATGTCACATACTAAATGTCAAAGCTCTACGCTTTCAAGTTTCAGAGGAGAAGATTTTTTAATTTTTCCTTCTTTGTTCCTTTGCTCAAACTTGTGACCCCTGGGATGGAGCCAGTTTTGACCCCAGGGATATAATTTGAACAAACTTGGTAGAGGTCAACTAGGAGATGCTACATACCAAATATCAAAGCTCTACGCCTTCAAGTTTCAGAGGAGAAGATTTTTAAAGTTTTCCTTCTTTGTTCCTATGCTCAAACTTGTGACCCCCGGGGTGGGGCCAGTTTTGACCCGAGGGACATAATTTGAACAAACTTGGCAGAGGTCCACTAGGAGATGTCACATACTAAATGTCAAAGCTCTACGCCTTCAAGTTTCAGAGGAGAAGATTTTTAAATTTTTCCTTCTTCATTCCTTTGCTCAAACTTGTGACCCCTGGGATGGAGCCAGTTTTGACCCCAGGGATATAATTTGAACAAACTTGGTAGAGGTCAACTAGGAGATGCTACATACCAAATATCAAAGCTCTACGCCTTCAAGTTTCAGAGGAGAAGATTTTTAAAGTTTTCCTCCTTTGTTCCTAGGCTCAAACTCGTTATCCCCCGGGGCTGGGCCAGTTTTGACCCTAGGGGCATGATTTGAATAAACTTGATAGAGGTCCATTAAGAGATACTACATACCAAATATCAAAGCTCTACGCCTTATAGTTTCAGAGAAGAAGATTTTCAAAGATTTCGTGTTTTTTTTTTTTGTTTTTTTTGTTGCCATGGCAACCAGAGTTATGGGTGGAATTAAATTCTTTGAACAATTTTGGTAGAGCTTCACCCAAGGAACATTCCTGCCAAGATTAACCCAGTATTTAGGAGGAGAAGATTTTTAAAGAAATTGTTGACGGACGACGGACGACAGACTACGGACGACGGACATAGGGCGATCACAATAGCTCACCTGTAGCACTTTGTGCTAAGGTGAGCTAAAAACAAAGCGACGAGTTCGCACGGCTGTCATGCGGTTAGCTTAAGGCTGCTGCACAAATTCTCAAGGCACCCGCAAGACTGCCGTAAGAATTTTCAAAGTTTCTTACGACCACCGCATGGCAAGCACGATTTTGCAAGACAGCTGTACGGTGTTCGTGCGATCGCCATAAGGAGGAGGAATTATCTCCTCTTGTCCGATTGGATATATATATTCACAATGCTACCCCGGCACATAGGTTGCATATTGAAACAATGGACAGGATACTCGCAGATAAAGACCGGGACGACAATATTTTATGCTAAGGGCATTTTGTCATTCTTGTACAAGCACGTGCTTTCTTCATCTAAATCCTGGGTTGGTGGTACCTTGAATGTCTCGGGTTCAATGGGGGTTCAGCAATCGGAACCTATCCCTTTCCATTCTGAGATCTTCGTTTCTGCATGACCTTCTCGTCCTGAAATCTCGATAGCGACTGATGACGAACAAGACATACAAACTTTTTAAAAGAGGACGGATGACGCTAACTTTTCGCAAAGCATTTGCGAGGCAGCTGTGCGAATCTCTACGTTGTTCCTACGTTCCGCAGTAGTCTTCAGACAGACTTTCACCAAACGCAAGGCATTCGCAAGGTAGCCGCAAGATGTTAGTGCGATCGTCTTTCGGCCTTCGCAGGACAAACGCAAGTTATAAAACCGTATGATTGATGTGCTATGGTCTCAAGTTAGCCGTATGGCTCCCTTGTGGCAACCGTACAGTTGCTGTGCAAACTCAAAAAATCGCAAAGAAATCGCTAGGAAAATGAGCATGTTGAAAAACCAGCTTAATTGCGACGTCTACGGCGTTGCAAATTCGTAAGACAGTCTTGCGGAAACCGCGCGAAGTCCTGCGATTTATGTTCCCGTACGACTGTCGTAAGGCTGATGTGAAACAGGCTTTTAAAGCTTATAATGAGAATTGTGTACATCTTGGTTAAGAGTGTTGCAATTAATGACATATAGATCTAGCTCTGAAGATGTGAGGTTGGCAGTGGTGAATGTATAAAGTTCGTTTTCGACTTTTCCAGGTTCCATTTCCACCCTTTAAAGACTCGGTGAATCAAGCGGTAGTGAATAGGTCTACCATCGTCTATAAACGATCCATAGTCAGTATTGAGCACGTTTAGCGGTTAGATGTCAAGAATCGGCTGCCTTTAAGCTAGTACTTCTGTTTTCACTCAGATTTATAAATTCAAATGAAAACGCTACCAACTGAACGTCTGCAAATGCTTTGGAAAAGACTTAAGACTTGGAGATGGATGTGCGAGATAATATCGTGAATTCAGGTGAAGAACGAAAACCAGAAAACTTTATGTTTAAACCGAACTGAATTCTTTATTTCGTTGAAAAGCTACAAAAAAAAACTGTATAATTCATTGATGTTTATCAATGAATTAAAATCAATGATTAGGGGTTGCAAAAAAAATGGCAAACTTTGTACCTATCTGTTGTACAGGAACCAGACCTAAATCAAGAAATAATATCAGCGATGTTTTCCATGTAATAAAAGGATTTATCAATGGAGCCGGATTTGTGTAATTCATGAAATGCCTTGAAGAAACAAAATAATCTTACCTGCTATTGTTTGAATTTATATATTTATGTATGTCGCTGTCCAAACTGGAATCTAGGCAGATCCGAAATCTAGACCAAACTGGAATTTTGCCTTTACCAAAATAGTTTAACAGTTTGGCTAGGCAGCTCCACAATCTGCCTAGACCAAATCGGAATATTTTCTCGTTTTATATAATGCGACTACATATTAACCATCTTAGTCAACTTAAACTCCAACATAAAAGAAGTTTAATTAGAAATTCTGAGTAAGATTATATTTTGAGTGTTTAGCACTTTCGAGGAAAAAATGCAAGGAGGAAAACGGAGCAATTGAGGGAAAAACAAATAAATTGCTTCAATTAAAAATAGGTCTCAATTGTAAACACATGTATAAGAATTAATATGATTAAAAATTTGGAAAAGAATCTAGATCTATTTTGGTCTACGCTAAAGTATTATTCTAATTTGGTCTAGGCAGATTCCCGGGATATGCCCAGATTCCGATCCGGCATACGACATTTATAATTTTGAGCTAAAAAAACGTGTTTTACCATATGGGCTGAACTTTTTTGTTCAGTATTATGATGCATTAATGCAGCTAGGCGTACACATTTTTTATTGTGAAATGCAGCTAATCATAGCGTACAGATGCAGCTAGCCGTACAGTGAACGTTTTGATGGTACCTTGATAAAAAGTGAATTATTTCAGTGGATATGGCACTAAATACAACCATAGAAATGTATACGCAAAGCTGAATGATTTCTTTATCTGTATGCAGTATCAGAAAATGGTTTCCGATCTTCCCGAAGGAGTAGAAAGCGAATGTTTAGTGATCATGGCAGCCGCCAACGACGAAATTTGGTGATGCAGCTTTCCTATACAAAACTCGCTCAGTTTATGAACCCAATCGCAGTATGTATTTGTAGAAAAACTTCTTACCTTTCAAATGCAAAACACCCGATCATTTTCTGTTTGCTAGATTACGCGTGCCAGCCTGTTTTGTTAAACTTGTTTACTGCAGCTAACTCATTTGGGGCATACAGTAGCAGCAGCTTCCGATTTGCGACACTGTACGTTGGTCCATAGTGAATTTGGTCTAGTCCAAAAGTTTATCGTTTGGGAAAGGGTTGAATTTTCAAATCGATATCAAACCCCGCCCCCAAAAAAAAATGCTGTTTCAAAATTATGTTTCAGGGAATAACATCTCTTTATCGGACAGTGTAGATCCAAGATCAGACTGCACAGAACGTGCAGTCTGATCTTGATCTACACTGTCCGCAAAAGGTCAGCAAGTCGCGCTTGGCAGCCAAAGGGTACATGACCTTGTAGAAATTCCCAGTTCTAAAATTGTTGTAGATTTGGCGTCGCTGACTAAGCATCGCTTCTATAGAAAGTACCCTTTACTATTTACCTGAAAACGAACCTTTATACTTATCCAAATTGAAAACATTTGCAACGACAAATTAAATGTTGCTAACATAATGGAATTTGTATCTAAAATGATAGAAAACATTGTGAAGAAAAGAATAAAATGCTGGTTACCAGCATCTTCTCGTTTTCCAACAATGTTTTTAATAGGACTCTTCCTCAAGGTCATTAAGACTAAGGTTTGTGTGGTCAAGGGTTAACTATTTACCTGACGTCAAAATTTTAAAGCACTAACAAATCTACAGGTAACTCACCTTCTAGGGAATGCTAACCTGTTATTGTCTAATACTCTAACAAAGATCTTAGGAAATAGAGCATTGCTCTAAAACCAGTACAGTTTCATGAAAGTCCAGAAGATTTTAAAATACAATCATGTATTAGGGATGTACACTGGATGTACATGTAAGGGCCTGTACACACAATATTAGTTGTACGGTCAGGTGGCAGGGAACTTGGAAACTTGTTTACGGCTGTAGTGAATCATGATTTACCACAGCCGTGAACAGCCTTCGGCTCAGGGCGACATGATTTATCGTGAACAACTTTACAAGCCCCTTGCCGCCTGACCGTACAGCGAATTTATTATACTGCAAAGTTTTACCATTCCAACATTTGTTAACGGAATTTTTTACCTGTTCTTTTTTATTTGAAAAAATGAGTATGGTGACGAATTAGATTTCCCCTTTTGAGTGCCTCAATTCAATGAAACTTGACGTCAAGTGCTGTGAAATGACGTCACTGAAACCTTGGTAATGCTTGCTCAAACGTGCAGTTTGGCGCATACTCTTGATGTTAATTTTGATCGACGCCGCCATTTTGAATGTTGCGTTGATAGTGTAGCCATGTATACGGGGCTCGCGAAAGTGAAACTGCTTTTGCGTGGGTTTTGCCAGTGTACATAATATATATGTTTAGGGCATATTATCCAATCAGGTCACGTGACATTTCTTTGCAGTATAATAATAATTAAGATACCTGTCTCATGAAATTAACTCTTATTTTGCTAAATAACTAAAATAAAGTTTTCATTTCGATACTAAGGACCAAAATAGTACTGTTTCAAGATTACGTTTCGGGAAATAACATACTCTTATCGGACAGTGTAGATCCAAGATCAGACCGCACGTTTTGTGCCGTCTGTTCTTAATCTATGCTGTCCGCTTAGCAGCCTAAGGGTTAATCTCAGAGATTTTTGAATCATGATACACTCAGATACACACACTAATACAAATCTTGTGATTCTCAGAGATTTTTTAATCATGATACACTCAGATACACACACTAATACAAATCTTGTGATTCTCAGAGATTTTTGAATCATGATACACTCAGACTCACACACTAATACAAATCTTGTGATTCTCAGAGATTTTTGAATCATGATACACTCAGATACACACACTAATACAAATCTTGTGATTCTCAGAGATTGTTTACACTCAGATACACAAACTAATACAAATCTTGTGATTCTCAGAGATTTTTTAATCATGATACACTCAGACTCACACACTAATATAAATCTTGTGATTTTCAGAGATTGTTTACACTCAGATACACACACTAATACAAATCTTGTGATTCTCAGAGATTTTTTACACTCAGACACGCACACTAATACAAATCTTGTGATTCTCAGGGATTTTTGAATCATGATACACTCAGACTCACACACTAATACAAATCTTGTGATTTTCAGAGATTGTTTACACTCAGACATACACACTAATACAAATCTTGTGATTCTCAGGGATTTTTGAATCATGATACACTCAGATACACACATTAATACAAATCTTGTGATTCTCAGAGATTGTTTACACTCAGATACTAACACTAATACAAATCTTGTGATTCTCAGGGATTGTTTAATCATGATACACGCAGATACACACTAATACAAATCTTGTGATTCTCAGAGATTGTTTAATCATGATACACTCATTACCAGCATTTTCTCCTTTTCCCACAATGTTTTCTAAAGGCTTTCTTCACAGGGTCGTCAAAAGTAGAGATTGTGTGGTAATGGGTTAACAAATATGCAGGTAAGTCACCTTCAAGGAAATGCTAAGCTGTGATTGTCTAATACTCTATCACAAATTGTAGGAAATAGAGCATTACTCTAGACCTAATACAGTAGTATGAAACTGCAAAATCTTATGACACATGTATAAGGGATATACACTATAAATGCAGTAAGATTCGTTTCCGGTCCAAAAATCCCTGTGGTTAATCTTACTGTATGTACCACACTGGAGAGACCTTACGAACTTGTTCCTGGTCAACGTTACTGCCCCTGTCAATTTTACGTACCCGCTTGAGTAAAAAACATGGCTGCGCCCACAAAATTACACAAGGTAAGCACAAAAACATAATTTTTTAAACATGTTATTGAATAGATATGCAGTTGCAGGTTGTCGCACGGAATGTCTGGGGTGTCAGTGCACGTTAATCTCTAGTTCTTTTGGTGGTTAGGCCCTAAGCGTTTGTTGAAGACGTTTAATCCAACAAAGTTCCGTCGGAGACTACGATTTCTGGAAAAACACTTCTTGGAGTCTCCAAAAACCTTTGTAAAACATATACATGTACACTCAATATTCTGAAGTGTGTGCCGTGTCAGATGACCAATACAGTGATTATCCTCAGCACTATAAACCGATAAAAAATCAAATTGCAGTTATTCAGGGATATTTTGCCATTTTTTACATTACAACGTAAGATGCTCCTGCAGTCAATACAACGATTCAGCTTCTGAGCTGAAAATACGGTAAGCGTATGGATTTGTGTTACAGTGAACAATTTTGTTATTAAGTTGGTCAAGATTCTATATTAATTATCGTAGTCACAGTCGTAGTGTATTTAAATAAATACGTGAAATGAATGGAAGTACAATTCTACAACACACTGAACTCTTCTTTCTATCAATAGGCCTAATGTTACTGGGCATGTATTCAGGCGATCTCGGGTTTCCTTTTTCTATCCCCAATTTTATTAAGCTGGCAGAATCAGACACCTATCATGAAAAGGAGAGAGAGACAGAAAGAGGTATCATTAGGTAGACTGGTCCTTGAACATACAGAAAATTGACCTAAAGCGAAAAGTCTTGGTCCACTTCCGCCTGCACGGAATGCACAAGCTGACCTGTGCAGATTCTTTCCGCAGATGCATTAAGCCCTCTTTTCACAGAGTATCGCTGATCAATATTTAAAGCATAGTATTAGATATTACTAGTTACTTTTAGGTGTGCCGCTTACAAGGCATATGAATGGTTGTTCGTTGATGATCCTTATTATTGAATCATATTCACGAAAACGAGTCTCTTGATGATGATATCGAAGATGGTATTTATAATAGTTATGGATCTTCTGCACGATAGTTATGATAAATATTCTTTGCATGATACTGTCTGTCATCAAGCTCTTCATCAATATCACAGGAATTTGACATTCTATAACCAAAATAAATGATCAAATATGAAAAAAACAAGAGATGTTTGTAAAACATGTATGCCCCCCTAATGGCATCCAATGTGATTATAAACTCTTACGTTCAAAATGTAAAAACGAACAAAGGGTAATTACTCAAAAATTATTAATGATAAATTAACAATTCTTGGGCACTGTACTTCCCATTTAAGTGAACTATCAACTTTTAAAGTTTCATGATTTTACCTCACATTATTTTTGAGTTATGCTCCGGAAAAAAAATAAGTATGAAAATCAACAAAGGGCAGTAATTGCAAAAATATAATGGGCAGAGTTATGGTTCTTGTGCAATGCACTTCTCCTGAATAAGATCTATCCACATATATGGTTTCAAGATGATACCTGAAAAACCTTTTGAGTTATGCTCTGGACAAAAATTAAGTATGAAAATCAACAAAGGGCAAAAGCTCCAAAAATATAATGGGCAGAGTTATGGTTCTTGTGCACTGCACTTCTCCTTAATAAGGTTAATCCACCTATAAGGTTTCAAGGTGATACCTGAAATACTTTTTGAGTTATGCTCCAGACAAAAATTAACTATGAAAATCAACAAAGGGCAATAACTCCAAAAATATGATGGGCAGAGTTATGGTACTTGCGCACTGCACTTCTCCTTAGTATAATCTATCCACCTATGAGGTTTTAGGATAATACCTGAAACACTTTTAGAGTTATGCTCCGGACAAAAATTAAGTATGAAAATCAACAAAGGGCAATAACTCCATAAATATGATGGGCAGAGTTGTTGTTCTTGTGCACTGCACTTCTCCTTAATGAGATCTATCCACCTATGTAGTTTCAAGATGATACCTGAAATACTTTTTGAGTTATGCTCTGGACAAAAATTAACTATGAAAATCAACAAAGAGCAATAACTCCAAAAATATGATAGGCAGAGTTATGGTTCTTGTGCACTGCACTTCTCCTTAATAAGATCTTTTCACATATAAGGTTTCAAGGTGATACCTGAAATACTTTTAGAGTTATGCTACGGACAAAAATTAAATATGAAAATCAACAAAGGGCAATAACTCCAAAAATATGATGGGCAGAGTTATGGTACTTGTGCACTGCACTTCTCCTTAATGAGATTTATCCACCTATGAAGTTTCAAGGTGATACCTAAAATACTTTTTGAGGGCAGAGTTATGGTTCTTGTACACTGCACTTCTCCTTAATGAGATCTATCAACCTATGTAATTTCAAGATGATACCTGAAATAGTTTTTGAGTTATGCTCCGGACAAAAATTAAGTATGAAAATCAACAAAGGGCAATAACTCCAAAAATATGATGAACACAGTTGTTGTTATTGTGCACTGCACTTCTCCTTAATGAGATCTATCCACCTATGTAGTTTCAAGATGATACCTGAAATAGTTCTTGAGTTATGCTCCGGACAAAAATTAACTATGAAAATCAACAAAGGGCAATAACTCCAAAAATATGATGGGCAGAGTTATGGTTCTTGTGCACTGCACTTCTCCTTAATGAGATCTATCCACCTATGAAGTTTCAAGATGATACCTTAAATAGTTTTTGAGTTATGCTCCGGACAAACTTGGTCTACGGACCGACGGACCGACGGACCGACCGACAAGTGCAAAGCAATATACCCCCATTTCTTCGAAAGGGGGGCATAAATATCTCCCCTATATAATGTAAACACAAGGACTGCAACGTCTCGATTGTCTCATTCACAATCCTAGAAATGCGCCCAACTGTATCATAGGAATACGGAAGTTGCGCCTATATTTTTTGCAAATCTTTCTAAAACTAAAACAAAAGAAAAGTGAAGTTAGGTATTCTCGTATTTTGTGAATATTATTATTGATTGTATGCGTTAGAATCTACTTTTAACATAGGTATTCGGGAATGTTACTCGATAATACTTTGATAAAATGAGACTTTATATCCGAGATATTGTGATTAAAATCATCGGAACAGAGCCATAAATTAAACTGCTCATTGCAGGAAGTCGTTGTATCTATCACTTAGTGGTGGGCAGACGATCGACTATAGTCGAAAGTCATTTGGTTTTGGCTTCCGATTCCGATAATCGATTGAGAAAACCCAGAATCGATTGTAGTCGATTCTTGAACTTGCTTGGTGCCTAAATTTGAATTCTTGGTTTTGTGACTATCATTTATCACAATCTTCGATTGAACAGTAGATAACAAACATCAAAATTGGCCGGAAAAATGAGAAAGAAATTTTTGTGCATGGATTATTTGACAAACCCTAACAACTCGTTACGCTTCTCATTTGATCCCTGAGTCCGGGTTTTGAGACTTGGAAATTTGAAATGATCTGTCTTTGACAGTGGAAAATATCTGACGCATGAAATTATCGTCCAGAGCTTCATAAAATCTAGCTTGCGTTCATCCTGCAGAAAAATTGGGCTAAACACGATCAGTATAAAATGCGAAGGACACGCGGATGATAATGAGGCTGTCGAGTCATTTATGACAGAGTAACAAAGGTGCTACTCCTCTTATCTAGTGTAAAGTGACAGATTTTTTAATTTATTTGCTACTTAAACTGACTGGATGATGTCAAATCATGTAGCAATACTTCTCCAAATATTAATTGTCACGAAAAAATAGATCGCCAAAAAAGCGTGAAAACCCATGACAATACAATGAGCAGCTTGGCCTCGTCCGATCAGGGGGACTTCAAACTATCTTCTCATTAGTAATAATGAATTTATACAGTGAATTTACACAAATCTCTGAATAAAGCAATAAGTAAAAGCTAAATTCCGTTCATGAGTGAAAAAAAAAATGTTGTTTTATGAAATGAAATTATAGATCTATAGCAGAAGGATGGTAATGAAGCTGGCGAGTCATTTATGACAGAGTAACAAAGGTGTTTTTCCTCTTATCCAGTGTAAAGTGACAGATTTTTAAGTTACTTGCTATTTTAACTGACTGGATGATGTCAAATCATGTAGCAATACTTCTCCAAAAAATAATTGTCACGAAAAAGTAGATCGCCAAAAAAGCGTGAAAACCCATGACACTACAATGAGCAGCATGGCATCGTCCGATCAGGGGGACTTCAAACTATCTTCTCACCTTTAATAATGAATTTAAACACAATGAATTTACACAAATCTCTGAATAAAACAATAATTGGAAGCTAAATTTCCTGGTTCATGAGTGAAAAAATGTTGCTTTATGTTTTACAGGTTGGGGGGGGGGGGTGAAAGTCGTCGTCTGCAAATGCTTTAAATATGTGTGATTGTTTTTTTTTTTTTTTGTATATGGAAAAATGAAGAGTATTGATTATTCATGTGCTAAAATGATAAAACAGAATAAAGTGATTTACTTGAAATCTTTATAACGTCTCATCTGAAGATTTAAATGTCTCATTACTTTTGAAAATGTCCCATTGGTTTTCAAAAACAGGAGACATTGTCTCATTGAAATAAATTCTTTACCGATCACTGTTAGCCTAGCGATAGAAAACACAAAAATGTACCTGCGACATTCGGCGATTCCTCAGTAGACACCTTTTAACCGAAAATATCCGTCATGTATCACATTTTTTTTTGTTGACAATTTCTATCCATCGAAAAGGTGTCTACTGAGGAAATTATGATCAATGTTTGTTTTGTGGGTGATTTTGGGTGGGAAAGGCTGTCTTGTGCTGTCGCTTGCAATGGAGACGTTGCATTCCTTGTGTTTATATTATATAGGGGAGATTTTTTTCCCATATTTTCTCATTTATTTTGGTTATAGAATGTCAAATTCCCTTGTCTATATCATGGCATTTTTATTTCAAAATCATCAAAAGGACAATAAACTTGACGGAAAGAAAACCCGAGAGATGGACAAGTATACAATTATACATATTGATTAAAAAAAGGGAAAAAATCATTAAACTCGTACACAATCACATTATGGTATAGTTCTCTGTTTCAATTCAGGAACTGGATCGTTTTATTGTGTTCAGGAGCGTGGAGCGTTGCCTACAAAAATTGAGAGAAAAGTGTTTTTTAATGGATGTAGTACAGTTTTTTGTTTTCAACTGTGGTGAATAAATCATATGTGATTCACTTGACACAACACAAACTTCAGATTGTTGTGTTTGTATGTTTAAAAAAAGATTTATGCTGACTTCCGTGTGTTGATTATTCAGAAATTGCAGTCGCTGACGGAAGTTTGTTGGATTAAACGTCTTTAACAAATAACAAACCACAAAGGAACAATACAGAAATATGCACTAACATCCCAGACATTCCGTGCGACAACCATCTACAGCACATCTACTCATTTGGTTGTTATAGAAGTATGTTTTTCTGCTTACCTTGTGTAATCTTGTGGGCGCAGCCATTTTTTTTACTCGAACGGGCACGTAAAATTGACAGGGGCAGTAACGTTGACCAGAAGCAAGTTCGTAAGGTCTCTCCAGTGTGTGTACTGACCAATAGAAATCTGTCAGAGGTTCTGTGTATTTATTTCAGCCGTCCAAAAACGTAGAGTATATACAGTTTGAGCTGAAAGAGTTACAGCTTTCTTTTTCCATCTACTGTTTCAAGTAAAGTAGATAAAATCTTTATATCCACTGTCATATCCTTCTGTTTACCAGGCGGCAAGCACACCCTCCAGTAGTCATGATACAAAACGTTGGCAACTTTCCAGAAAATCTGGTGACCTGGTATATCAGTGTTACCATCCTCTTTGGTTGGCATGAATTCTATCACAGTTGTTCCTTGTGGCGCGAAATTCATATTATACAACCCGCCGCCATGAGGACCTAGAATCATGCGAGAGTTTCCGAATATTTCCAAGCTTGCATCAAGCGTCTGGGGACCTTTGAACACTTTTATGACGTCATTTCCGTAACGGTTTTCTAACATTGTAATAACTTCCTTCCAGTTCAAAATGTGTCTTGCACAATTGAAGCATCCATCTCGTGTTACTATAACAACATAAGCCTGTTTGTGTGGAACGCTGAGCCAGTTTGGGACACCTAAAAGACGACGGGCTTCTCGCCACAATGTTGGGTGAAGTCTATCTCGGATACACGAGTGTATCATCAAATCTGCCCCATATTGCTCTTGCTGATGCCAAAATACTAACTGATCCTTTGATATACCTAATCTTTTCAGATAATCATACAGAATTGAGTCACGTGGCCTTTCCATTAACAATTTAACGGTTTTATTTTGTATGAGAGGCAGTATCTGTACAATTTGATGCAGGGTACCATCAGTGAAATGCTGAAACGAAAATCCGTCACGACTCAGTAGCGGAACTAAAACCGGGTACCAGTTCTTTATCTTTTCCGTCTTTGCTTGAGTAATCCAATCTTTAGCTCCTTTATAGCCACAAAATTTATCTGTGCCATAGGTACCATTGCGCAGAAATAGAACTTCCGTGAAATAATCCTTCATCGGCTGAGCTTCCATAAATTCCTTGTTTTCGTCGTTTTTGTTCCATAAGATTAGACTGTGTCCGTCTGCAAATGAAGGCCTCCGAAAAATAAAGTCAGACAAATTATGTCTCACCCATAAACGGTCTACGACTTTCCAAAGTTTGGCAAAGGATGTGTTGAAAAATTGGAAATCTTGAAAAGATGTTTTGTTTGCGGCCATGCCGTACTTTGTCCTACTCCATGAAGTTAGTCTGGATGATCCCTTATTCATCCAATAATACTGTAGCAAACTGAAAATCAGGATGAGAAACATGGAGGCAAACGCTACCTTTTTTAAAACTTTATAAATCGCCATCACTATATAAAAGTCGTCAAAAATAGCACAGGAACCTTACTTTACTTTGTATATCTTCTGGTGGCACTCCATAAATGTATCCAGAGTTATTTATATCTATTTAGAGATCCCATGTATACGTGGCGAATGTTGGACGAGGCCGAGACTAGCACATGGCGCGTGTTGGACGTGGCAAGACTAGCTTGTGGTTAATTTTGGACGTAGCGAGACTAGCACGTGGCGAGTGTACGTTGGACGTGGCGAGACCAGCGCGTGGTGAGTGTTGAACGTGGCGATTGCTGAATCTGGCAAGACTAGGACGTGTAAAGTGTTAACGTGGCTAGTGTTGGACGATGTGACACTAGGTCGTGGCGAGTGGTAGACTTGGCGAGACTTGGACGTGGCGAGTGTTGCACTTGGCTAGTGTTGGACGTGGCAATTGTTGAACCTGGCGAGACTTTGACGTGGCGAATGTTAGACTTGGCGAGACTTGGACATGGCAAGTTTTTAAACGTGGCAAGGTTTTGGACGTGGCTGTTGCTGATCCCGGTGATATTGGGACGTGACGAATGTTTGACGTAGCGAGATTTGCACGTGGCGGTTGCTGAACCCGATGATACTGGGAAGTGGCAAGTGTTTGATGTGGCGAGACTTGGACGTGGCGAGTGCTAGTCATAGCGAGTGATGAAAGTGAAAAGAAAAGTAAAAAAACATCAAGGGTTAGAGGGGCTCAATACATGTAATCGGCTTTAAACACAAAAACTTGATATGTGAGTCATCGTTTACCCTTTAACATACATGTCAAAGTTTTAACAACCCTATTTGAAAAGGATTCTGAAAACATAAACATTGTAAGAACAGGAGAAAATGCTAATAACAAGCATTTTCTCTCTTTCCCACAATATTTTCTACTCTGTCAAAGATAGATCATCATTTGATACCAAAGAAAAAAGTCTATTTGTAAATGAAGGCTAACGGTCAACAATATATTTCAAATGCAACCGTTATAATGAACAATAACGAGTTGCAAATAACATTCACATGCAAAATATTATCACTTTAATGAGCAGCCTTTAATGACGTCACATACAAGGATTGTCCAAAAACTCCGTTATAAATTTCATAAACGAGCCATTTTTAGCGTCAAAACATTCATTTTCACAAATTTCACCCATAACGATATTATCTTACTATATATTTACTTGTCTCCAATGAAATAGTAGCTTTACTTTTAAGTCATGAAATTGATAAGGAGGTGTCATTTGCAGAGAAATGACCTTCTCCCTACAAAATGACCCGGGCCATTATTCTACGTAGAGAAATGACCCCAGGAGTCATTTCATTACGTAGAGAAATGACCCGGGTCACTATTCTACGTAGAGAAATGACCCTCTGGGTAATTTTGTAGGGGAGGGTCATTTCTCTGCGTTACACCGGCACACGCTATTAACTCTGTATACGTTTTTGTAGGAATTCTAGTCATGTACAAAAATTTTTTATATTTGGTATCATTTCTACTTCATATTTCATCAAGGGTAACAACCTACGTCACAGGAAGTGATATCGGACCTGTGCATTTTCGTAACTTATGTCCGCCATATTGAAAAGAAAGTACGATATGAAGATAGAATGAGGTTAGCTTGGGTGGATACAAACGGACTACAAAGACTCTCATGTATTTATCAAAGACATTAGATGAACACATTTGATATTCTGATGTTTTAGACAGGAAGCAGATGTCTATATGCGCAAACACTTTGACCAAATATCAAAAAGTGATTGAGTTTTAATAGTTGGTCGAAATCTATTCCATTAGTATAAGTAGTTAACAAAAGTTTTGACAAAAAAACAAAGTCCCTAGGCATTGTACGCTTTGGAGGTCTAAAGACTTTTTCAGATCATTTAAAGGAACGATTACATAAAAATAAAAACAGTCTTACCAAACACGCACACTGACGTTATAACAAGGGTCCGATATCACTACCTGTGACGTCACACTGACGTACGTTGTGAGGGGTGTTACATGGACGTTTCTTCCGAAACTTCGATACCATCACAGAAAACTTTGATATGATCTCGTGAACAGCATACGGTATACAAAAAAAAAAACGAAAACAATCAGTAGAAAATAGGACATTTGAAAAGAAGACGTCAGAAGATTGCGCGGCGCATCGAACAGTTATAAATTTTTGTGCCGATCTTGGAATTACACTCCACTAGACTATAGAAGCTTAGGTCATATCATGGCGGTCGGTGACGCACATGTGATTCTTGGCTGTCTCATACCAGTACTTAGAAAGGGGAAAAAGCACAAAATGGTGGGCCAATTTCTTTAGATGAAGAGTCGTGTGATTTGGTGAAGAGATGCGTTTTTGCAGGTCGAAAACTAACAGTAGGGAAGGTACCATTGTCAACCGCCATTTTAAGGTCCTTCCACAGAGTATTTAAGGACAAACTCAACATGTCACAGGTCTTCGAGAGCTGAGCTTCACGTCTGATATCTGATGACAACAAACAGAAGAAGTTTCACGTCCCTAGAATTTCTAGGGCAGTCCGCGCAGGCTAATCCGAGACGGCACTTTACGACTACGTTAGATTTTGTGCTACAGTAGACTTGCGTAAAACAGAAAATCACATAAAATCGGAAAGTGTCGTTTCGGATTAGCCTGTGGGGACTGCACACGCTGATTAGAGACGACACTTTACGCAAATGTCCGAATGACCCTTTTCGCGTGTTGCACTCCAAATATGGAAAACACCTCGGACCCCTCCATCCAATAAGGCAAAAATTTCTACTCGGATTTACAAATTTACCTACTTTCCACACCTTAATTCTTTCCCACACAATCACGACTTTTTAACAAGCCTGAGAAAGAAGCCTTTTGAAAACGTTACGGGGAAAAGGAGAAAATGCTTGTAACCAGCGTTTTCTCCTTTTCCCACAATGTTTTCTATCTTCCCCAATACAAATTTCAGATTTTCAGTTACTTCTATTTTGACATCTGCAAATGCTTTCAATTTGGACCAATCTAAAATTTTGTCGTTTGATAAAGAGGGACTTGCGAAGTCGCAAGTTCGATTCCAGCAATGAGTTGATGTCTGCCATATAACTTTTAACAGGGGTCTGACAAAAACTTGGTTTAAGACAGTTATTGAGCAGTTGTGGTAATGACATGGTAAATGCATTGAATTTCACGGTAAATACTTAAACTATTTAAATAATGCTTAATAAATACTTGAATGGAGGCTCTTAAGTTTAACATTGACGCGCGCCGCAGTGTGAATACTTGTTGTGGTATTCTATGCAATAACTTCCGTATTTGTAAAGATTTTTGTGTGATCTTATTTATACATGTGTGTTACATAAAAATTGCATTTGCAACGTTCATTTTCTTTTGCCTATTGAAACTGAGACCGAATTTTAGAACAACCCTCGATCAATTGTGAATCAATCGTATATGATAAGAACATTTGTTACAGGTATTATACAATGAAAATAAGGGAGATTATGTCATGAATATATTTAGCATCTGATATGAGTTGATGGTTAGATGTAGAGGATATATATATATTTTTTTTTTTTGGGGGGGGGGGGAGGGGGGGGTTAAAGACCAATATTTATTTCATCGAGTGGACACCATCGGTAATATTTTCACGAGTGGCGCAGCCATGAGTGAAAATATTACTGATGGTGTTAACGAGATGAAATAAATTTCAATCTTTCACCGAAAAACAAATATTCTATTTATTTCGTGCTTATAACCCTTTCTGTGAGGATCTTTATCGAAATCCGGTACAGTTCTTTTCCGTTATCCCTCGTGGCGTACCCTTCCCACACAGCAACGCATTGCAAGATTACGTCAAGCGAGAGAAGTGTAAGGTAAATGACGTCATATTTCCATCTGGTTGTGAGGCACATGCAATTAACCTAGACAACAACATGAAAATCGGTATTTCCAGTGTATGATCGAAAAATATTTTCATTGTTTATTCTTGATTTCCTACCGAATAGCATAAAATAAAAGATTTTATCAAAAGAGTCTAGGAAAAATATCATTCTGCGGGCCTTTGGCGAGCTTGATGACATTTTTTCTTGATGAGAATATTGACTTTTTTATCTCATACGCCAACGAATGTCAGATAAAGATATTTCATAACTGATAGATCAGAAGATGAAAAACCATAGGTACTGATGTATACGCGGTATCAATAAAAACCAATTCACTTCTACGGAAAACGTATGCAATGACGTCAGAAATGAAGTCATACAATAATGATATTAAACGTGCATGAGATAAGAAAATTGTAATGGGTACATTACACCGAAAACAAGAGAGGTTATGTGATAAATAGAGGATAATCAACTGCCTATTTTTATATGAAAAATATCTCACGAGGATGCATTGTTAGGCCGTTGAAAAAACGAGTGCGCAGCACGAGTTTTTTTTTTAACGCCTTACGACGCATCCGAGTGAGATATTTTTTCATATATAAAAATAACCAGTTGATTATTCATTTATTAGATCTAGATACCTTATTAACATTATTATTCTTAATTTTTCGTTTGAAAGTCGAAGTCAATACTTTGGATAGAGAGAAGAAATCAGGGACATAGTGCTGATGAATACATAATTTAAAAGAACAGAACTGAGAAAAGTAGTTGGATTGTCTGGTTGAAAATATTAAACTTACAATTAACACTATCTATAAGTGCTTAATGAAAAAAAAAGTATTTCCTAAATTACAGCAGGAAGTTAAAGTGAAAGTTGATATCGTCACTAGTGATGATATCAAAATTTATTACACTGGGAAATTCCAGGATTTCACCGCTAGGTATATAATGAAAAAAATTAGAGTGGAAAATCAGATCTGGTGTGTTAAGAACATATGGTGTCCGCGGCTCACGTTGATCAGTGTGTGAATAATATTAAGCGAAAAACAGAAGAAACACAAAAGTAAGTGGGAAAAAAGTCGAATGTAGGCTATTTTCTTCGCATCCACATATTCCGTGTCTATTTATCAGTGTTTCTAGAGAAATTTTGATATACGACATTAAAAAAAAAAAAGATTGTAGTCCCTGAAAAATAAAATAACAAGTTCGGGAGACGAACTGGACCGAAGTAGGGGGTCAAGGACTGTGCAGATAGTTATCACTGTTCAATCTTGTGGACTTTTTATCTCAAATCAACCTTACCATTATCTGCGTCGTCTGCGCGTGTTATATTCCTCGAAGATTCGACTGTCTTATATGACACATCACTAACCCCGAAAGCGGGCTGACTGTAATATTACGCTCTATAAAGTAGCAATGTATAAAATAGCTTTTATCAACACGTTTGAGGAGAAATGAAACCTGCTTTAGCTCCAGATTTTTCTTAACTGCTGATCATGGCCGAGTGAATTGCACGAGGTAGCGTTTTATTGAGTAAACGTTTATTTTAGTTTGAAATTCAAAGTAATAGTTGTCGCGTAGGAAAGTGGTTCGGTTCTGTACCCCTGATGCCAAATTTAGATAGATGAGTATATATAGAATCCCATCTAGGGAGAGATAATGCCGTTATCTGTAGGGCCTACGTGCAGAGCACGGTTTAGTATTTACACAACCCCAAATAACTCGATGCGTTTTGGACATTGTCGATCAAGGTCAGGCTTTGCAGAACTTGGGCTAAATCCAGGATCCATTATGTGTACATCTTTATTTCTTATCCTGCTGAATTACTGAAAATGAAAAAAAAATGTGAAATTACTTCGATGAACTCCTTGAATAAAACTGCCCACTGTACTGTCCATTGTAAGTTCAGTGTACATGTACATGTCGCAGAGCGGTCTTCTTGCGTAGGCCTATATATCTGTGAACACATCTCAAACCGATGATGTAGATGATACATATTTTGTCTTTCATTTGCTTTATCTGATAAAAAGAATCTCAAATAAGTGTTAATGCATTATCATTTTTTTATCAAACTTGTTGACCTAAATGCAAATGACGCTCACCAAAGTCGGTTTCATATAATTTTAGTAAACTTGTTTGATAAAAATGATAAAGCGAACTATTACATTCATTTCTACTGATAACAGTCTAAAAGATGGTAGTCTGAAGATACTTTCGATTTATGCCTCTAAAATTTTTATTTTAAGGTAATGTTTATTCCAAAAGGCATTAAAGAATTTTATTTTTGAAAAGACAAAAATAGTAAAACATGCATGAGCCTTTTTTGACGCATGCTTGAAGGAGCTACTTGCATACAACACTTCGCTAACCAACACTTTCTCTTAACGTGCAGGAATAGTATTAAATTCTTGATCGTGGTTTACAGTGTAGGACCGGAAGTATGCATCCTCGGATACCCCGGGGTCTCCCTATTTGCTACGCTACATCAATGTAGCGTAGCAAATAGGGAGACCCCGGGGTATTCGAGGAAGGGAAGTATGTATTGTATGAGACTTGGGATTCTGAACAGAATCCCAGAATCCCAAGTCACACAATGCATAATTCCAATCCTACACTGAGGTGGCTACACATTATCTTGTCACTTTATATACAAATTAAGTTAATTAACCCTTTCCCAAACGTCAAAATTTTGGACTAGACCAAATTGAAAGCATTTGCAGACGACAATTCAACTCTTGGTGAAAAGATGATTTCTGTCTATGATATGTAGAAAACATTGTGGGAAAAGGAGAAAATGCTGGTTACGAGCATTTTCTCCTTTTCCCACAATTTTTTCAAAAGGCTACTATTTCAGACTAGTAAAAACCAGAGATTGTTTGAGAAAGGGTTGAATCCCTTTTGCCAAAATAATATACGTTACTGAGGAAATATGTATTTCTTTTTTATGCAGAACTCATTTTCAAATGCAAGAGTCATTTTCCAAGTGATAAGTACTTTTTTCCAACTGGAACAAGATTTATACAAAGTTCAGCAATCTGAGACATCGTTCTAGATTGGAAGAATTAGCCGAACCTCGTGTTTAAAGCGCAAATCAACAAGTTTCAGATATGGTTAATCTTCAAATTTACATTTATCAAATGGTAATCTAGTAATGTTGTAATTAGAAAAAGAAAAGTAAAAGTACCCTTTTTCCAATTTATATTTTTACCTGTTGATTTTATTGATTAGTGACGTCATAGGAGAGCTTGTTTCAATGTGGACGTTGTTTACGATAGTGACCTTAGCCAGAATGAAGACGAAGAAATAGACGATTCTGGAACAGTAAGGCCGTACATGTATGAGCCAATTTTTAAAGAAACTTATCAAGTTTCTGAGGATAAGGATGAAAATAATTTTTCGCCCACTGATGACGAAAATGACTATGCTGTGCAGGACATTTTAATGTGTTGAGTATCACGCGCTTTAGAAATACACGTACGTCCATTACGGGGCTAACGTCGCTTACAGAAATATTACTCTATACATTCTATAATAAGGCGTATGGCATAATCTTTGTTTCACGTGAAGCATTTTCAGAAGATTAACGGCGGGATTAAACACGAAAAAGGACAGTTCTACGAGAAGACAGTTCCCCAACACTTTTGAAGAGTTTAAGACAGAAGCTGGAATACATCAGAGACAGCTATTTAGATTATGATATATTATGTTTTACTGAAACACATTTGGGTATGACTGTCCCTGATGAATTTTTGCATTTGTCTGATTTACTTGATAAACTATACAGAAAGGATAGAACAAATCATGGTGGAGGCATCTCTGTGTACTTATCTAATAGCTTACTACATCATAGTTTTTGAGTTAGAAACGTTTTGTGAAGAAAGTATTTGGCTATCCATTTCATTTAAACGAAGTAAACTTTTAATTGGCACCTTTTACAGTCCAAAAACTTCCGATCCTCTTTTCTTTGAAAATTTTAACAGAAATATTGAAAAGGCATATGAAATAACTCATAACATTGTTATTCTAGGTGATTTAAATGAAGACTTGCTTAACCCTAATTTTAGGAAACTAAAGGATATTCTTATTATTAATTCATTACAGAATGTGATATCTGAACCAACTAGATTTAACGCTCTACTAGACCCTATATTAGTTCCTACTGATACGCAATACTTAGATTCTGGGATACTACCGAATCCACCTGAGGTGACTGATCATAGTGCTACATATATAACTCTCGCATTCCCATACGATCCAAAACCGATTTATGAGAGAAAAGTTTATCAGTACAGTAAAGCTAAATTTGATCTTTTACGTATAAACATTTCATCTTTTGACTGGGATGTTCTTTTCGATGGTACTATAGACGAAGCATGTGACTTCTTTACCAAACAATTTCTTACATTTATTGATGCTTGTATCCCTTCACAAAAAGTTACCATTCGCCCCGACGATAAGCCATGGTTTAATGGCGAACTACGAACGTTATGTAGGAAAAGAGACCGTTTGAAACAGTTGGCTTTTAAAACAGGAAAGCTTTCTCTATTAAGTAAGTACAAAACAATCAGAAACAGAATTAATAATATGAAGAAACATGCAAAGCAAAATTTCTTCAATTCACTTGAGCTTAACCTATGTGATCTGCAAAGGAACGATAAAAAAGGCTTTTGGCGACTTATCCGCTATTTCATCAAAAACAATGATTGCTCATCGAACATTCCCCCTTTAATTAGTATGTCTCCAAATGACTTCAGCATCTATATCTGATCTGGAAAAAGCTGAGTGCTTGAACAATTTTTTCGCCTCTATATCGACTGTAAATGAAGAATTCGCCTCTCTCTCTCTTTCCCCCCCCCCTTTACCAAAATAACTAATAATAATCTCTCTCAAATCACTATTTTTGAATCTGAAATAAAAGACCTCATCCGATGCCTTAACCCAAATAAGGCAAGTGGGCCAGACTCTATCAATCATAGAATGTTAAAAGGTGTAGCAGACCAAGTGTTTAAACCCCTAGCAATACTATTTAATCGATCAATATCTGAAGGTGTTTTCCCTAACTTATGGAAACTGGCTAATGTAATTCCTATCTACAAAAAAGGGGATAAATCATCAGTTACTAATTACAGACCCGTTTCTCTATTAATTTGTTGCGAAAAATTATTAGAAAGGATCATCTTTAAACACATGTATAACTTCTTTCTTGAGAACAATCCGCTGTATAAATATCAATCTGGATTCTTGCCAAAGCACTCTACAACTTTCCAACTTGTTGATATCTACCACCACATATGCCAATCGTTCGATAATAAACAATTTTCATGCATGGTTTTCTGTGACATTTCAAAAGCCTTTGACCGAGTATGGCATAAAGGTCTTCTCTTTAAACTCCGACAAAACGGTATCGAAGGAACTCTTCTAAAATGGCTTTCAAATTACCTCTCAAATAGGAGCCAGAAAGTTGTTTTACAATCCGCTACTTCGTCTTCTAAACAGATAACGGCTGGAGTACCTCAGGGCTCGGTCCTAGGTCCGCTGCTTTTCCTGATTTACGTTAATGATATTACTGATTCCTTACTAAGCTTAACTAGGCTATTTGCAGATGATAGTTCCTTCTATTATTCAGCATCATCCATCACTGATATCGAAGGTATAATAAACCATGACCTCAATCTAATATCTTCATGGGCAAAACAATGGCTCGTAACATTTAATGCACAAAAGACCGAAGCTATCCTTTTCTCTTTGAAAAAAGTAGACGAACTACCTAAGCTAATATTCCAAAACACCAATGTTACCTTTGTTGAAAATCATAAACACTTACGGATAACTTTCAGCCAAAATGGTCAATGGAACGCACATATTGATACTGTTTTAAAACCTTCTTCTAAAGTACTTGGAATTATGAGAAAGCTGAAATTTACACTGAATAGGAAATCATTTAACCAAATTTATTTGTCTTATGTAGCACCATTACTAGAATAAGCGTCAATTGTTTGGAATGGTTGTTCTGATTCCTGTGCAAATTCTCTACAAAAAATCCAAAACGAAGCTGCCAGAATTGTAACTGGTCTTACCCGTTCTGTTTCTTTAGAAAACTTGTTCTTAGAATGTGGATGGCAATCTTTGAAAGATAGGCGGGAAACCCAAAAAATGTTTTTTATGTATAAAGCCACCCATCAGATGGTTCCCCAATACATTGCAGGCTTGATTCCGCCACTTATAGCAGACACAACGCAATATGCTCTTAGAAATATTAGGGGTTTAAGAAACATATCTACTCGCACTACAATTTCTCAAAAATCCTGTATCCCATCTTCAATATATATATTTGAAATAATTTAAATGTAAACCAGAAGAATGTTAATTCGTTTTCGACTTTCAAAATATCAATCTCAAGTAGGTTCCCATTAATCCCTGTCCCAGCCTGTTACCTTGAAGGCAATCGTTTCTTATCAGTTATGCATGCCCGGATTTATTATCTTCGTAACAGTCAGCTTTGCACGTGCTCGATGGAACCTGAAGACGCCGAACACTATTTTTTCAGATGCAATCTTTTTGTTATCCAAAGATTGCACTTATTTAATTCTATTCAGCACCTTAATCCATTGAATTTAAATGATCTTTTTGGCAAACCATCCCTAACAGATCGAGAAAATTCAGAATTATTTGTATCAGTCCAGGAGTATATTCAACAAACTGGCCGATTTACTTGATACAAGCATACTGTCGTATGCTCTGATCTATCCTTTTTACTATAGTGAGCAAATGGACAAAATCTCTGTCTGTCTGTTTGTTTGTCTGTCTGTCTGTCGTTCTGACTGTCTGTCTGTCTGTCTGTCTCTCCTTCTCTCTATATCTCTTTCTTGTGTATTATAATTAGTTGTGGAACACTTGTAAATTCATTATATTGTAGGAGGAGGGTCGATTTCTAAGTTGTTATAACTTGTGACCCAACCCCATTTCCATGTAAATTTGAGGGAAAATAAATATGTTTAAATTAAGACATTTCCTTGACCGTTTAGTTTCATGTCAAATAACCTTCTTCTTGACTTTTGATCATCGTGAGATGTAAGTTCTAACTATCTGTTAATAGGTCTTTTTTGATAATTGTACCCTATAATGAATTCTGTAAACATTGACGGGTACAAGTCTATTCTCGCATGGATGAGGGTTACACAATAAACACAATCTTTATAAGAATAATTTGAAATGTTGTTAACAAGCTTGAAATCTGATTAAAGGATATATTCCGATATTATTTAGTGTTAATTCTCAAAATTATTTTAAAAATTATTTTAGTTGTATTTCTTACCATACAGAAATACATTTATTATATACCTAGCAGTGAAATCCTGGAATTTCCCAGTGTAATAAATTTTGATATCATCACTAGTGACGATATCAACTTTCACTCTCACTTCCTGCCGTAATTAAGGCATTCATCGGCACTATGTCCCTGATTTCTTCTCTCTATCCAAAGTATTGATTTCGACTTTCAAACGAAAAATTAAAAATAATAATGTTAATAAGGTATATAATAAATAGAATAATCAACTGGTTATTTGTGATATGAGAAATATCTCACTCGGATGCGTTGTAAGGCGTTAAAAAAACTCGTGCTGCGCACTCGTATTTTCAACGCCTAACAACGCATCCTCATTCATATAAAAAATAACCAGTTGATTATCCTCTATGTACATCAGAGAGAGGGAGGGGGATCTACCTGCGTGAAATACTTTTTCGCTGTTTACCTATAGCTGACTTGTTCTGGGTCCGTATTCACCAACCATTCTTAAGAACATTCTTAGGCTTATTCTTCAGAATTTTATCAATGTGAAAGTAACAGGACTTCTGATTGGCTAAACCAATTGGTTTAGCCAATCAGAAGTCCTGTTACTTTCACAGTCAGAAAATCTCGAAGATTTAGTCAAAGAACGTTCTTAAGAATGGTTGGTGAATACGGACCCAGAATATATCAAAAGATTTTAATATAAAATAAACAAATATGTTCAAGCTTATTTCCCTACTGCAATCAACTAACAATAGAACATTGTTCAATCTGTCTCTATTCTTAACCCTTTCCCAAACAATCCCTGGTTTTTACGGGTCAGGAATAAAAGCCTTTTGAAAACATTGTGGGAAAAGGAGAAAATGCTGGTAACCAGCATTTTCTTTTTTTCCCACAATGTTTTCTACCCTATCATATAGAAAAATCATCATTTTAGCAACTGTTAATTTGTCATCTGCAAAATGCTTTCAATCTGGTCTGGTCCAAAATTTGCCGTTTGGGAAAGGGTTTAAAGAGGCATTCTATAGAAGAATATCAATTTGAGAGTATTTAGCGGCCTAAAGTTTCATGAAACTATGTGCATAAGTAGGAGATACATTGATTAAAAAAAATTAAATTTGACATGAAGCCCCCTTTTTCCATGATATAGCGATAAATTGTAAAACCCTGAGAACATGCACTAAGTAACATGATCTGTGAAAATTTCATCCAAATCTGTTCAGATATGTCCAGTAATTAGATATTGGTGAAAAATGAAATATAACAAGAAGCCCCCTTATTCCATGATGCAGTAAAATATCCCAAAACCTTCACAATATGCGTTAGGTCACGTGATTCTGTGAAAATGGCATCGAAATCTGCAAAGAAATATGGGAGGCGTTGCGTTTACAAGAAATAAAGTGAAAAAAAAAAACATGAAGCCCCCTTTTTCCATGACGCAGCTACAAGTCGCAAAACCTTGACAATATGCGATAGGTCACTTGACGAGAAACATTCTGTGAAAATTCTATTCAAATCTGTGAAAGAAATGTGGAAGGAGTTGCGATCCTAAGAAATGGAATGAAAACAACCAAAAAAAAAAAACACGAAGCTCTCCTTTTTCATGACGCAGCTACAAATCGTAAAACATTGACAATATGCGATAGGTCACATGACGAGGAACATTCTGTGAAAATTTTATTCAAATCCGTCGAGAAATGTGGGAGGAATTATGTTCTCAAGAAATGGAATGAAATATAACATGAAGCCCCCTTTTTCTATGACGCAGCTAGTAATTGCAAATACATTGACAGATTTGCAAGGTAAAATCTGCGTTTAACTTTTTCTCCTTAATTTCCTAGGGGTAGTGGATAGATGTGACAAGCTGGATGTAAAAACTCTGTATATATAGTTTCCAAGATAAGACTGAAAACATCAAAAGTGTGCTAGACCGCGTAACTTAAAATCGCTCCCAGTCGGCCATTTTGCATTGAATCAAAAAACAAAAAAACCTGTCTCGGCAGAATGGGTTACTGTACACATTTACAAAGTTCTACGAAATTCCGTCCAATGGTATTGGAGATATTTGCCGGGACGGATACACGGACGGACGTACGGACGGACAGACGGAAAACGTTAAAACTATATCCCTCCGCCTTCGGCGAGAGATAAAAAAGTTTACCATTTTATAATCAGGATATACGCTTAGTTACCTGACAGACTGCGAGCAAGATCAAAACATATTTCTTACCATCAACATTACATGCATATCGTCGGTTTACTTCAAAAACCTCGTAACTACAGCTTGTCTCAAGCTGTAGTTACGGGGTTTTTGACGTAAACCGAAGATATCTTGTTTTAATATCTGAATTTGGATATAATTTTCTGCTACAATGTTACTTGCCTGTTAAGCTAAATCCGCTATTACTATTCCCCAAGACCTCGGCATTATCCCAAGTTTACGTAACGGATCATAACAAAAATTGAATAGACTGGTTTAAATTATGTGATGTGTTAATACGTGCATGTGAACTGAATGATGCAGTACCGTTCAGACCTTTCTCTCTCAACATACACACTTTACAGCCTCTCTCCTTTTCCTCTTATATCAATTGGGACTTCCAAGAATTGTGAAATTAATATGTTTATATATTTCCTCAAATTGTAATTTTGTACCTTAAGGTAAATAAAGTTTTTTTTTTTTTCTTTTTTCGTTAGGATTTGATTTTTTTAAATTTTCATTTAGATCTACCTGAGTTTACAAAAGTCAACTTCCGCGGACAGCGTAGATCTAACTTAAACCCTTTCCCAAACGACAAATTTTTTGACTAGACCAAATTGAAAGCATTTGCTGACGACAATTCAACTCTTGCTTAAAAGATGATTTCTGTCTATGATAGGGCAGAAAACATTGTGGGAAAAGGAGAAAATGCTGATTACCAGCATTTTCTCCTTTTCCCACAATGTTTTCAAAAGGCTACTTTTCTGGACCCGTAAAAACCAGGGATTGTTTGGGAAAGGGTTAAACCTAGCATAGTGTGCAGTCTGATCAAGGATGTGCATTGCCTAAGTTTTTTTATTTAGTTGGTTGTATTGGGGTTTAACGCCACTTTAACAGCTAAGGTCATATCATGGCGGTCGGTGACGCTTATCTGTTTCCTGGCTTTCTCACACCGGTACTTACACAACTTTCTTTCCAAAGCCACCGACTACTTTTCTCACATGCTTCAGCAGAGGTGAGAGGCGAAAATACGCCGGAAAGAAAGTTCGCCTCAACCGGGTATCGAACTCACAACCACCAGGTCATGAGTCCGACACGCTGACCACTGAGCCACCCGGGCGGGCTAATTTTTTTTTTTTTTTTTGAGATATTTGTGTTAGAACGTCTGAAGGCTGCAACAGCTGGCCTTTTTCTACTGACATTACTCTTCCAGCGTCAAATATATATGGCCAACAATACTCAACAAGAGGGCCAAGATGGCCCCGGATCGCTCACCTGAATTTTTGAGAGGACCATAGCCTTTTTTTGTTAGAATTGAAACATTGGAAACAAAACCATTATTTTGCCATGCAATTTTCAAAAGGGCACCTGTAAAAGTCATTTCAAAATCTGACCATCAATTTCAGAAAAGAAGAATTTTTAAGAATTTCTTAATTTCCATATAGTGCAAGTAGCCCCCATTCACCAGAAGATGTCTTTTGATGGATCAAAATTTCGCAAACAATTTTTGAAAAGGGTCATTCAAGGAACATTACTGTGAAATTATCTTAAAATCTGACCAGTCGTTTCAGAGAAGAATTTTCAAGAATTCCTTCATAATCCGTAGAGTGCAGGTAGACCCCATTCACCAGAGCCATGTTTCTTGACGGATCAAAGTTTCGCAAACACTTATAGAAAAGGGTCACCCATGGAACATTGCAGTGAAATTATTTCAAAATCTGACCAGCGATTTCAGAGAAGAAGAATTTTCAAGAATTTCTTCTTTGCCATATAGTGCAAGTAGCCCCCATTAACCAGAGCCATGTTTCTTAACGGATCAAAATTTTGCGAACAAGTTTTGAAAAGGGTCACCTACGGAATATCTCTGTGAAATTATTCCAAAATCTGACAAGCGGTTTCAGAGAAGAAGAGTTTTCAAGAATGTCTTCATTTCCCTATAGCGCAAGTAGCCCCCATTCACCAGAACCTTGTTTCTCGACTGATCAAAATTTCACGACCAGTTTCTGAAAAGAGTCACCAAAAGAACATCTCTGTGAAATTATTTTAAAAACTGACCAGCGGTTTCAGAGAAGAAGAATTTTTAAAAATTTCTTCTTTGCCGTATAGTGCAAGTAGCCCCCATTCACCAGAGCCATGTTTCTTGACGGATCAAAATTTCGTGAACAATTTTGAAAGAGGTCACCCACAGAATATCCCTGAGAAATTATTTCAAAATCTGACAAGCGGTTTCAGAGAAGAAGAATTTTCAAGAATTTCTTCATTTCCCTATAGCGCAAGTAGCCCCCATTCATCAGAGCCTTGTTTCTTGACTGATCAAAATTTCACGACCAGTGTTTGGAAAGAGTCATCCAAAGAAAATCTCTGTGAAATTATTTTAAAATCTGACCAGCGGTTTCAGAGAAGAAGAATTTTTAAGAATTTCTTCTTTGCCGTATAGTGCAAGTAGCCCCCATTCGCCAGAGCCATGTTTCTTGACTTTGGCCAAGTGATTTAGGAGGAGTTTGTCTTTAAAAAATTATTGACGACGGACGACGTACAACGGACGACGAACACTGAGTGATCCTAAAAGCTCCTCTTGAGCACGTTGTGCTCAGGTGAGCTAAAAAGGGGTATTTGTGTTAGGTGTCCTTTCGGATCATCCTGCACAGTCCGCGCAAGCTGATCCGAAACGATACTTTCTGTATTTGTTTTGTTTTCTGTTTCGTGCAAGTCTTGTTTTGCACAAAATTTTGTGTATCTACTTTTGCACAAAATCTTATGTAACCGTAAAGTGTCGTCTTGGATTAGCCTGCGCGGACAGCGCATGCTAATCCGAGACTCCACTTTACTCAAATGTCCAAATGCCCCTTTTCAGTCGCGTGTAAATAAAGTATATTCTTAAATTATACTTAACCCTTTCCCAAACAATCCCTGCTTTTCACGACCCTGAGAAAGAAACATTTTAAAAAACACTATGGGAAAAGGAGAAAATGCTGGTAACCAGCATTTTCTCCTTTTCCCACGTTTTCTTCCCTTCCCAAAAAAAATTTTAATTTTTGAGTCACACTAATTTTGTCGTCTGCAAATGCTTCAAATTTGGACAAGTCCCAAACTTTGTCGTTTGGTAAAGAGTTAAAGTATCATAATCACAGTTACAGAATTTAAGATAAATATTGATGACGTATGGAAACTGACTCCCAGAAACCGATACTCTTATGATATTTTTTTCGTAGTCAAAATTGATATCTTTCTCCTGATTTTTTTCCTGGTGTTTTCTTTTCGATTACCCACACACCCAATGTTATATCAGTGAGCCTCCATTATCTTCCGCTAGATTTCATTCTATGACATTCGCAGACAATGCATGAGCCTGTTTTCTTCAACTAAAAGTTTACATCCCGTATAGCCGTTTTTTTTTTTTTTTTTCCAAATACTTTATTTCGTAATAAAAATTGATACCTTTTCTCCAAATATTTTCTTTCCTGATGTTTTCTTTCCGATTACGTACACACACAATGTCATATCACATGAGCGTCATGTCTCAAACTAAAATTTCACATCCGGTATAGCCGAGGCCCTTCACAGTGTGTCGTGTTTAGACTTGTCTACATTAAAAGCATTTGCAGAAGATAGTCCTGACGCCTTATGTGGCCTAAATATTGGGCGTTGTCTGCGTCATATTCTTCGAAGATTCGACCTGTCTTATATGATGCATCACTCTCCCCGATATTGGGGAGACTGTACTAATACGCGCTATAAAGTATCAATGGAGAAAAAGGCTTATATCAATACGTTTGAGGAAAAAATCAGGCCTTTTTTAGCTGCAAACTTCTCTTAATTGCTGATTATAACTTAATGAATCGCACCAGGTTGAGTTTTATTGAGTAAACGTTTATTTTAGTTTGAAATTCAAAGTAACGGTTGTCGCATTGAAAAGTAGTCCGGTTCTGTACCCAGGATGCCCAAATTAGATAGATGAGTATTTGTAGAATGCCATCTAGCGGGAGATAATGAAATATTGGGATTTGTCCTTAACGGACAAGAAGCATAGTTGTAAAAGGAGAAAATTGCAGTTATCAGATCCTTCCTCTTGCCCCTTTTTTTTTCAAAAGCTGTCTTTCTCAAAATCGCTATAGACTTGTAAGGTTAAAAACGAAAACCGAGATGATAAACAAGCGAACATTTTGTACACAATTTCCGGTCTGACACTCAATACAAAATGCCCTGGCCAGTTAGTTTTTAACTCCCTATCGACCAAATTATATGCTTGTCTAAAATTTAAAGCATATGCAACAAGTTAGAAGTAGCCTGACTAATGGTTTTTATCAATGAAAGGATAGAAAACACTGTTGGAAAGGGAGAAAATGCCTAACCAGCATTTTCTCCCTTTGCAACAATGTTTTCAAAAGGCTTCTTCTTCGAGGTCGTTCATGCATGGGATTGTGTGGTAAAGGATTAAGGATTGAGTCAGCACATGAAATTATGTTTGCACACTCAATCTTACGATAATGCGCATATATAATAGTTAAACCATGCATCCCCCCACTTACATCTTATCTTCACGATCTCAAATAATCACAACCAGACAAGCAAGTCGACGCTCCGCCCCTATCGCATCATGACCCCGCCTCTTGGATTTACATGTATTGCGTAATATTTTTCCACTATATTAAATACAATACTGCCGACGCATATTGACGTAGTTGAAGATTTTTCAACCAAAAGTGATTTTAATGGGTAAAATCCAACATACACATTGCTTAGCACGCTTATTACAACCGATGAGGTTCGTAATGCAATTAAGAATCTTAAAGGTGGGTATTTAGAATTTTTACATCTCAGTAAATTAAAAAATATATATTTTATCACTGAAATTTATATGAAAAAATAATACAAATCATCAATAAGTAAGACTCATAATATTACAAAAAAAAAATTTTTTTGATGGTGTTCCCTTAAAAGGCTACGTAGCCTCTTAAGGTATTTTTAGATTTCCCGCCAAAAACCAATAAAGCATTTTGGGAATGTCAAGTCACTGGCACGTGACTTATAACGCTTAAATTCCATTACATAACAAACACGTAATAATTATTTTCCATTATGTCTTCTTCGGACCCTATATTTGAAACTTTGTCTGTGTATTCCAGTATGTAAATGCGAGAATTGATCATCTAAAAATAGAACGTGTCTCCCGTTGGTGTCAACCTGGGACGTAGTAAATCTCTAATTTCTCGTGCTGTCGGATGGTTTTCGACTATTGGGGTTTCATGAAGGCAAATTAAAAGGCTTTGGGAGTATCAGGATGATTTTTTTGCATTTTTTAAAAATTTTCGACCCAAGATCTGAAGGGCCACCTTTAAGGTGGCCGTTCAGATTTTTGGACGAAAAATTTTACAAAAATGCAAAAAAAAAAATCATCCTTATACTCCGAAAGCCTTTTAATTTGCGTTCATAAAACCCCAGTAATCGACAACCATCCGACCCCCCAGCCGGGTAGGGGGGAATAGAAAAAATCCCGGTCGTTGTCCTGCAGAGTGGTAAAACCCCACCGAAAAGGACCTGCCCGTTTGCCATGGGCTGCGACCCGTGTCGCCTGATGACGGAATCCTGGTG
The DNA here is from genome assembly GCA_943736015.1 of Tridacna crocea. Taxonomy (NCBI): domain Eukaryota; kingdom Metazoa; phylum Mollusca; class Bivalvia; order Cardiida; family Cardiidae; genus Tridacna; species Tridacna crocea. The sequence goes on along the minus strand of OX031060.1, from coordinate 9,797,630 downwards.
GTTGAGTGACATCAGGGATTGGCTAGACCCTGTACTTGCAACACATCACTTTGGCTCTAAGTTGGGCTAAACGGGAGGTCAGGAAGGCCCGTCCTGATCAATCGGCTGGTCATGCCTTGCCCTAGGACATCTGATATACTCTTTCTTATACATCCTTTTCTCAATTAAATTTACCATCTTCTTCACATGATTATATCACATTCTTTTCAGGTATTATATTTCTTGTTCAGTCCTAGAAGGCGGTGGCTCATGGGTCAATCGGGTGAAAGTTTTTTGGTATTTGACTGACATTTGTAACCTCTCAATGATAGTCTAAGCTTGGTAGGACTTTCTGCGGGAATGCATCTGTCCAGTCTAGCCCTTTCATACCGAGTATACCACTGATGTATCCCTGTCATGGTCTGCGAATGGGTTTTCCCCAGACCATGTCCCCTTGTTGGGCTCCGTGGCGGGTGGGGAGCATCGGTGGTGAAACTTAACACACAAACATGGCATCCCAAAAAAAGGCCAAGCTGAATGAAAGCAAGCGCCCCCTTTCAGATAGTGAATCTGAAACGGAACCTATTTCTAGTTCTTCTTTTAACTCACCACGTTTTATTGTCATCCAATCCAAAGATCCTTCAAAACCTGTCACAAAACTATCTCCTTTTATTATTGAAAAAGAAATATCTTGCAACCTTGGAACTCCAAAATCCGTTAAAAAACTGAAAGATCAGACTCTCTTTGTTGAATGTTTCACTAATCAACAAGCACTAAATCTCTTGAAAAACACAAAATTCTTCGACATGGACGTTAAAATTTTCCCACATCCTTCCCTCAATTCTTGCAAAGGAGTAATAAGATGCAAAGAGCTTACTTACTGCAACTCCTTACAAGAAATTAAAGATAACTTAAAACAACAAGGTGTATCCGATGTTCAGCGGATTTCTGTACGCAGAGATGGAGAACAGAGACTGACAAATACATACATTTTAACTTTTTCCTCACCTGTTCTTCCAACGTCTATCAAGATAGGCTTTCAAGTAGTCAAATTAGATGTGTATGTGCCAAACCCCTTGCGATGTTTTAAATGCCAGAGGTACGGCCATCACATCAGTAAATGTCCGAACCAAGAAACGTGCTCAAAATGTGCTCATCAAGGACCTGACCATGACAGTACTACTTGTACAAATCCTCCTCTCTGCATTAATTGCAAATCTGCACACTGTACTTTTTCAAGAGAGTATCCAGTATGGAAGGAAGAAAAAGAAATTCTTTCAATTAAATATAACAATAATGTAAGCTTTCAAGAGGATGGAAAATATTCGAACAACGCAAGAAAACCTCTTCTAGTCCTAGTTATGCAGGTGTTGTTGGCTCATCAACTGAAAAGGCTGACTGCAGCACTTGTAAAATTCTTGCGAAAGTTCTACTTCAAAGATTTCCTGATGTAGCTTCTGAGCTGAAAGAACTTCTTCCTCCATCCACCTTGTCCAAACTAATTCCTGACTCTCCATCTGCATCTAAAACAATCACAACCTCTTCGGCATCCTCAAAACACACAAACTCTCAAAATAGTTCTTCTCAAAAACTTCAAAGCCATCTACACCTTCACAAAATTCTTCAAGGAAAACTCCGAAGCCAGCTACCTCTTCACAACCCCCTCCTAAGAAACCACAACCTACATCTTCACAGTCTACAACAAAACCTAACGTCTCATCTAAGGATAACAATCCCAATCATACACCCCGACCTCCTAAAAGGTCTTCTTCCAAATCCAAACCACAATCTAGAGATACCCAAGGGTCTTGTGAAATCACAGTCAAAGTAAATGATCCTGTCCCTACCTCAAACAGATTTTCGGAGCTAGAGGACATGGATGCAGATGCTAAAAATCTGGAAGGTGAGGCTTCAGTTTCAGAAGCCTCTATCTGGTCCACTTCCAAAGATCTTTGGAACAAGGATTTTGACGCCTGGCAATCATCCAAACCCGACACATCTGTAAAGAAATCTTAACTAATCTATTTTAAAATGCATTGGTTTATGGCCTCGTTTTTTATTTTAGTTTTTATACTTTCCTCATGCACTATGGATACCATAATCCAATGGAACTGTCGAGGTCTGAAGCCAAACTTTGACGAACTTTCACTTTTAATCAATGATCACAAACCAGTTGCTGTTTGTCTGCAAGAAACCTTCCTTAAACGGGAGGATGATATCACTATCAAATATCATTCTGTTTACAATAAGATTTTTACCGAAGGCAAAAAAGCCAGAGGTGGTGTTACTATTATTGTAAACAACAACATTCCTCACAAAGTTATCTCTTTAAATACAAACCTGCAAGCTGTTGCTGTCAGGTTATCTATACACAGTGCTGTTACACTGTGTTCTTTATATCTTCCCCCAAGCACACCTATCAATGAGACCAATCTGAATGATCTCATTTTCCAATTGCCATCCCCCTATATTCTTGCTGGGGACTTTAATGGTCACAATGTTATGTGGGGTTGCAATGTCACCAACCAGAGAGGTCTACAGTTAGAGAACTTCATTTAAAACAACTCTTTGTCTTTCATGAATGATAACAAGTCCAAAACCTACTTGCATCCAGCAACTGGATCTTACTCTTCCATTGATTTAACATTATGCAGCCCAGTCTTGCTTCCCAATTTTACTTGGAAAGTGACTGAGGATTTGTGTGGAAGTGATCACTTCCCCATTATCTATTCATCTACACAACCGTCCAGCAGTGTACGACCGCAGAAATTAAGAGCTTTCCAAAGCCAATTGGAATAAATTTGAAACCCTATGGGTACAGACCATTACACATGATAAATTTGGAAATTGTGATGATCCTGCAAAACTTTTCACTTCCCTATTAATTGATGCAGCTAAACAGTCCGTCCCTCAGACCTCGACAAACCCAAAACGTCCTGACAAGCCTTGGTACAATGATGATTGTAAACAGGCTGTCAAAGACAGAAAACAGGCCCTTAGAAAATTTAACCTCAGGCCTACCAAAGAAAATCTTAACTTATTCCGTATTTCCAGGGCAGAAGCCCGTCGTACCATTAGAGAAAATAAGCGCAAGGCCTGGAGACAATATGTCTCTAAGTTGAATAGTAGAACTACTACTAAAAAAACCTGGGACATGATCAGAAAGATCAATGGCAAAGGCCAGTCCCCTCTTAGTCACATTGAAGTTAACAATACTTCATTGGAATCTCCCCAGGATATAGCTGATGCTCTTGCTGACACCTTTTGCAAAAAGTCTTCCTCTGCAAACTATAAAGAAAAGTTTCAGAGGAATAAAGCTAGAGAAAAAAAGAAAAAGCTTAATTTCAAGTCTTCGAATTCAGAGCATTATAATAAACTCTTCACTTTTAAAGAATTAAAATCTGCTCTGAATAAAGCTCACGATTCTTCTCCTGGCCCAGATAAAGTTCATTACCGGTTTTTAAAACACTTACCTTTTACTTCCCTCTCAGTTTTACTTGATATTTTTAATGATATCTGGCAGTCAGGTGATTTTCCTGCATCCTGGCGGGAGGCGCTTGTCATTCCTATCCCAAAACCTGGCAAAGATGCTAGTGACCCGGCTAACTATCGGCCAATAGCTCTTACTAGTTGTCTCTGCAAGACCCTAGAAGGTATGGTCAATGACAGGCTTGTCTGGTTTTTAGAGAAAAACAACCTCATCGTTGATGTACAGAGTGGATTTCTTCGCCAGCGTGGCACCATAGATCATCTTGTCCACTTTGAAACCTTTGTCAGAGAAGCCTTTATTAATAGACAGCATGTAGTATCTGTCTTTTTCGACCTTGAAAGCGCTTACGATACAACTTGGAAATACGGAATTCTAAAAGACTTGCATGACTTTGGTCTTCGAGGCCGTCTTCCCCATTTTTATTTCAGCCTTCTTGGATGAACGTCTTTTCCGCGTCCGAGTTGGTAATACTGTCTCAGGGGCCCGTGAACAGGAGATGGATGTACCCCAAGGATGTATTCTATCTGTTACACTTTTCAGTGTAAAAATAAACAGTATAGTTAAAGCTATCTGTCCTGGTGTAGTCTGTTCACTCTATGTTGATGACTTCGTTATATGCTTCAGATCTCGAAATACGAATATTATTGAGAGACAACTTCAGCAGTGTCTCAACAAATTGCAAACATGGTCTGATGAAAATGGCTTCAAATTTTCAAAGTCCAAAACTAAGTGCATGCACCTCTGTAATCTACGAGGTGTTCATCCAGATCCTGAACTTTATTTGGACAAAACTAAAATTGAAGTCGTTTCTGAGTTTAAATTTCTTGGAGTCATCTTTGACAGAAAGCTTTCCTTCCTTCCTCACATCACTGCACTTAAAAAGAAGTGCAAGAAGGCTCTTAATCTTCTTCAGGTTGTGGCTCATTCTGAATGGGGAGCAGACCGTAAAGTCCTCTTGCGGCTTTATCGGTCTTTAGGTCGCTCCAAGTTAGACTATGGATCTGTTGTATACGGATCGGCCCGTAAATCCTATCTGAAAATTCTCGATTCTATACACCACGAAGGTCTGCGTCTTGTGCTTGGAGCTTTCAGAACTTCTCCCGTCAATAGTCTCTATGTTAAGGCTAATGAACCTTCTCTTTCTTACAGGAGAGAAAAACTCTCACTTCAATATATTTTAAAACTTAAGTCGAATCGTTTTAATCCAACTCATAACGTTGTCTTTAAACCTGAATATAATTGTCTTTTTGAAAGGAAACCAAATGTTATTCCTCCATTTGGTATCCGCATGGAGCCCATTGTAGCTAACCTCGGCATTGACACTGAGTCTATTGCCGACTATAAAATCTCTGAAATCCCTCCATGGACACTAAACAGTGCAGAATTCAGATTTGACCTTGCATCTGACAAAAAGTCTGTCACGGATAGAACTGTGTCTCATGCTAGATACAACGAGATAAAGGAGCATTATTTTTCCTTCAAACCCATCTATACAGATGGATCTAAAGAAGGCAATTCTGTAGCAGCTGCCGCTGTTTATGGACAAAGTAGCTTAAAGTGCCGCCTTCCAAACAACTCCTCTATCTTCTCTGCTGAAATCAAAGCAATTGATCTTGCCCTTAATCTAGCTGAAAGTTCTAATTCCAACCGTTTTATTATCTTTTCAGACTCTTTGTTAACATTACAGGCCCTTTCAAATCAACGACTTGAGAATCCTTTAATCTGCAGTTTACTTGAAAGGATCTCACAAATTTCTTCTGAGAATAGTTTGGTGTTCTGCTGGCTTCCAAGTCATGTAGGCATCAAAGGCAATGAAAATGCCGATAGCTCTGCCAAATCTGCACTTAACCTTCCCATTTCAGATTTTAAAGTTCCATACACTGATTTTAAATCCTCCGTTTTAACACATATCCAATCTTCTTGGCAATCCAAGTGGAATGCTGATGTTTTCAATAAACTGCATTCAGTTAAACCATCCCTTGGTGAATGGTATCCCGTTTACAGGTCCGTTCGTCGAGAAGAAGTGATAATTGCACGACTTCGAATTGGCCATTCACGCATCACACATTCCTGGCTCTTGACAAGAGATGATGCCCCTGAATGTATACCATGCAATGCAACCTTTTCTGTAAGACATATCCTACTAGATTGCATTGACTTTCAGCCAGTTCGTTCAAAATATTTCAACGTCGATAGTTTGAAAAATCTTTTTGATTCTATCGGCGTTGAATCTATTGGCATTTACAATAAACTGTGATATTTACTCTTGAGTTTCTTACCCATCTTTTTACAACATTCTTTACTTCATTAATATTCAGTTTGCATCTCCTTAATGGGAGGATTGGCTCTCTTGGAGACATCTTATCTCATTGGAGACAGGACCTCTTTAATGGGAGTGTATTGATCCCATTGGGGGCTCCAATCTTTATCAGTTTTAACCTCATTTCCAAGGAAAAACAATAGTATCAGTCTTATCTTTTAATCTGAAGTTTTGGAGTAGGCAGGGACGCCCAGCCACTCAATATCATATTTTATGCACATAATAAATGACATATATTTCTTTTTCATTTAAAAAACTTCTTTTTATCAAACCTTTTTATCACATTCTTACATCTTATAATTTAAAACTTTTGAGTATATAGGGATTGCCCTGTAACTCGATAATGCCCTTTATGCATACTTCTTAATTCAGTTCTTATCATTTAAAACTTATCCCCTGTAACTCGATGATGCCCTTTATGCATTAAATTTTCTTAATTCAATTCTTTTATTGTCATTCAATTTTTTTTCAGTTTAAACAACTCCATGTTTATTATCTTTTAACATAGATATGCGCGCTAAATGACCAAAGCTGTTGATGCGCCATAAAACAACATTCATTCATTCATTCATTCGAAAACCATCCGACAACACGAGAAATTAGAGATTTACTACGGCCCAGGTGGACACCAACGGGAGACACGTTCTATTTTTAGATTATTAATTCTCTCATTTACTTACAAGAATACACAGACGAAGATTCAAACATTGCGTCCAAAGAAGACATTATGGAAAATGATCATTACATGTTTGTTATGTAATGGAATTTAAGCGTTATTAGTCAGGTGCCAGTCACTTGATATTCCCACAATGCTTTATTGGTTTTTGGCGCGAAATCTAAAAATACCTTAAGAGGCTACGTAGCCTTTTAAGGGAACATCATCAAAAAAAATTTTTTTTGTAATTTTATGAGTCTTAACTATTGATGATTTGTATTATTTTTTCATATAAATTTCAGTGATATATGTATTTTTTTAATTTGGTGAGATGTAAAAATTCTAAATCCCCACCTTTAAAAGGCACAAAAAACATCTTGTCTGTCTGACCATTTGTTTAATGAGTATTTTTTAGAAACTGTTGATATTCTCATCGGACATATAACTGATTGATTTTGTAAAGTTTTTGACTCTGGTTATTTCCTGAGCTCGTGGTCACTAGGTTATATTGTTCCGATCTATAAAAAGGGGGATAAAGATGATCCGATTAATTATAGGGGTATAACTCTACTTAGCAATTTCGGGAAAAAATACAAGCACTCTGACAAACCGAAGATTGGGCAAATAACAATAATTTCATTTCTGTCGCACACTTCGGATTTAGGAAACGCTCTAGTACAACAGATGCCATTATTGTTTTACAATCTCTTATTGAAAATTTTCTCTCTCGGAAGCTGCGACTTTACTGCGTTTTCATCGACTTCGAGAAAACATTCGATTCTGTATACAGAAGCGCGTTTTGGTTTGAATTGTTCAACTTTGGTCTCGACGGTAAAATCCTTGCAATATTCCGTGCTATGTATGCTTCTTTCAAGTCCTGCATTAAAGGTGACCCTTTAGATTTCGGGACAAAAAATTTACAAAGATACAAAAAAAATAATCTTTTTATTCCCAAAGCCGTATAGTTTTCATTCATACAATCCCATTAGTCGAAAACCATCCGACAACAAGAGAAATTAGAGATTTACTACGGCCCAGGTCGACACCGACGGGAAACAAGATGAGAAACTTGCTCTGCTTCATACCGGAAATACACAGATGAAGCTTCAAACAGAGCAGAGCAGAACAGAACAGAATTTTATTTTGACTTATACGAAGTACATCGTCAGTTACACTACAATATACAAAAACAACGTGGTACATGGAGAAACAGACTAGTGCTATCCGAAGATATTACAAAAAAGACGCATAGGAAAGAAAATAAGTTGAAAAGTATCATGATTAGAAATAAACAATAAACAAACAGTAGAGAGTGAACATTTAAGATCTATGTATTATAATATTTCCAGTCGTTTTGCGATCGCATGTTTGACGTAGACCGCGGTTTTTATAATAATGTTCATACCGGAACATTATCAGCTTTATCAGAAAAGTTTGATTTGTCTGGGTGGCCATTCGCTGACGTCACGTGATTTCCGTGAACGATCCAATACGGCTTAAGTTTATAGAGTTACCTCGCGTGATGGGGGATTTGCCTATTCACAAAAGTCAAATATCTTTTCTTTTAAAACGAATGCGCTCAAATACTTTTGTTAGCTACTTCTGGAAAATCTTTAGTATCATGTGATGTCTATAAATATCATAAAAACGAAAAAAATAATAGTAATAAGTAATACGAAAATACGCTTCCTGGTTCTTCCTGTGACGTCAGCGAATGGCCACCCAGACAAATCAAAATTTTCTGATAAAGTTGTTAAACATGACTGATATCTCCGGTTGAAAGGTGTCTACTGAGGTATCGCAGGATGCCGCAGGTACATTATTGTGTTGTCTATCGCTAGGCTAAAGGAGATTATGATCAATGTTTGTTTCGTGGGTGATTTTGGTGCTGCTGCATATTAATCCACCAGATACAGCCGATACTCGTCACAACTCGGCCGATTCCGTACCTACATCTAACCTCGTCCCTATCACGGTCGTTTCCAATTCAACCAAGACAAATTTATGATGCACAGCGTCATAGAAGCCGCAATCTTTTGGTGGCCAATTTCATAAATATTCCGGCACTTTCTTGAGAAATTGTGATTGCATTTTTTGTCTCTGTTTTTACCTACACCCCCAACCAATGGAAAATCATGACAAATGGTAGTAAAATGCAGGGAAAAAAGTATCAGAAAATATTAATTATGTACATGTACGTGTATTTAACACTTATCCTACTAAATAACTAAAATTAAATTTTCATTTTGATAGTAAAAACTCAAACATTGCTTCTTCAAAGTTATGTTTTGTGGAATACTGTCTCCTTATCGGACAGTGTAGATCCAAGATCAGACTGCACGTTTTGTGCAGTCTGATCTTGATCTACATTGTCCGCAAAAGGTCAGTGAGCCGCTATCAGCAGCCTACGGGGTAAATTCTAAAAAAAAAAAAGACAGAAGTTTAGAGAGGAATCTTACAGTATTATTATTATTATTATTATTATTATTATTATAAAGTGATAATGTTTATGTGAAAAAAATACGCAAAGGCATTGGAATTTTTCAATTTCTACTTGAAATTTGAAAATGGAGAAAGTGCGCGTTCAAGTACAGCATTTTACATTTCATTAAAATGATTTTAAAAAGAAAACTTCTGTAGCGGCATCCACCTACTACTACGGAATCATTTAAGTTACTAATTTTTCGAAGGGATATTAAGATCATGATTCACAAATGACGATTTTCAGAAGCCAGAATCTGGGTTTTATTATCAAGAGTAAAAATTACAGTGGAAATAGATGAGCCGTTTCAGGGTAGGAATACCAAAGTTTCTTTTGCTAAAATCTGACCCACATGTATCGCAACCTGTCTCAGAGAACACCTGTATTACGCAACCCTCTCGTATATCCCTGTACAAAACGGTCACATAGTTTAACAAAAAGAAATGAGATCAAAAATACCCAAAATTACTGAAAAAAAAGGAAGGGGACAAAATGCTAGTTACCACCACTTTTAACCCATTACCACTCAATCCCTACTTTTGACGCCCCTGGAAAAGAAGCCTTTTTAAAACATTGTGGGAAAAGGAGAAAATGCTGGTAACCAGCATTTTCTCCTTTTCCCACAATGTTTTCTACCTAGTCAATTAACAATTGCACCATTTGAGCCACACTGAAATTGTCGTCTGCAAATACTTTCAATTTAGACAGAGCTAAAATTTTGTCGTCTGGGAAAGGGTTAATCATATGTCAAACATTCAAATCTTATCGTCTGAGAGTTGTTTTAATTTTTAGCTTGCAACTGCTTTCGGAGTATAGACTATTTGCTAACTACTTTCGATATAAACGATATTTTTTGCTATCGTAAGCGGTTTGTCGGAAGTACCAGAAAAAACAAAACGAGTATATCAAAGTCAAATTCTATATTTCCCGTTCACAAATCCTTTAGATTTGGCCAAATTCACTTCTGAAAAAAAAATGACATTGCACGAAATCAAGAGGAAATTAATTCCAACATAATTAAAACTTATTTTATGGTAATGATTTCGATACTTAAAAATCTCAGACAGAAAAATACTGGTATGCATTTTATGAGCTCCAACTCAATAAAGCGGATTCAGTAGACACTTAGAATGAATTTTACCCTCTATAGATAAGCTGTGTAGAATTCAAAATCCAATCCACAAATGGAAAACAAAAATTAAGAAGAGTCAGTTTAATGTGACACGTGTGTGTTCATCTATACCAAGCAAGTAGCTATAAGTTACTATGGCGGCAATTTCTGCCACGAGATACAAGATAGCTAATCATGATAATTTCAGTAAACTATCGCGAAAAACAAAACTTAATTGTTTTCTGCGCATGTCATATTCTTCCAAGATTCTACCTGTCTTGTATAACGCATCACTGGCCCCAAAAGCGGGCAGACTGTAATATTACGCTCTATAAAGTAGCGATGTAGAAAATAGCTTTTATCAATACGTTTGAGGAGAAATGAGACATGCTTTAGCTCCAGATTTCTCTAAACTGCTTATCATAGCTGAGTGAATTGTATGAGGTAGCGTTTTATTGAGTAAACGTTTATTTTAGTTTGAAATTCAAAGTAACGGTTTTCGCGTAAGAAAGTGGTTCGTTTCTGTACCCAGGATGCCCAAATTAGATAGATGAGTATTTATAGAATGCCATCTAGCGGGAGATAATGAAAACTTAATACCTTATCGCAAACTTTCTCAACAGTGCTCGAAGCTGGCATGCGAGATAAAATTATTGTGATAGTTCTATCCGTTTCTCGATATCTATATATAGAAAAATCATCATTTAGATGAACTCGGTAGTTTTGACTTAAAGGGCAACTACAGCCTAAATCTCTTTTTGGATATATGATTTTTAAATGAAAACAATCTTAAAATTGAAGACCGTATTTCAATGTCTATTGTAAAAAGAGAGTTATAAGCAAAAATGTTGTTTGCACACCTGGGCCAGTTTGTGAAATCTTCGATAAACCGGATGTGATGCCACACTTATTTCGGCTTCTGTGTATTCTTAATTTGCTCTGATACTGACTTTTTTCTCCAAGCCTTTTCTTCCCTCATGTCGGGGGCGACTTTTTTCGTCACAAAAATCCCTATCGTGTGCCGAATGTAAGCTCTATTTCGAACCAGGAGGTAACTTTTTATTTGTCAGTCTGCTGTCTGTCTGTTGGGAACAAATGACGTGGCCTGATATCAGATTTAGCATTAATCCTCAATAGGTTAAATAAACCCACATGCCGATTGCAAAATTTCGAATAGTGCTCAGTTTTTGGAGATAAACAGATTTCTCCGTATTGGACATGATACATAAGATCTGAAATAAATTTCAAAATACTTTTGTTTCCCACCAGAAGAATATTTTTTTCTTTACATAAGTACTATCTCTACTAAACTAATTCATTCAACATTCCTTTTCTATGATTGCAGTAAGAGCGATAGAGATGAAAATTCTGCAGTGGATAAGAGATTTAAAGCGAATTACATCTTTACAAATATCATGCAGTTTTCTCAGTTTTCTGTGTTAGTTCATATAAAGCGACAATGACTTCGAACTACCGGAAGTCACGATTTTTCTGGACTTACCTTTTAATAAGATTGCAGTAAGTAAAATTTCGAATTATTAAAAAAAATTATGTCCCTTAGTTGGTAAATTTTGAAATTACTCGAAAAGAACGGAACTCTGTAAAATAACAAAGATGACTGGAAATGCCTCCTACGAACAACTTTAAAACCATTCAGGGAAAAGGGGAATTCATAAGGTTGTAGACGAAGGTGTTCCGAAACCGTATCTAACTATAGGCACCATGAATGTCAGTTGTTGGCACGAAAAGCAAAAAAAAAATATGATAAAGAGTTAGAATTATCGCGATATTTTTATCATGAAAAATGTTGTTTTATACTTCGCTTAATCCATTCCAAAATGACAAATTTTAGACTCTTCCAAACTCAAAGAGTTGGCAGACAACAATTTCAAATTCGATAAAAATGGCAGACAGTTCTTCAAATAGGTAGAAAACACTGTGGGAAAAGGAGAAATTGCTCGTTACGAGCAATTTCTCCTTTTCCCACAGAGTTTTCAAAAGACTTGTACTGCAGACACGTAAAAACATGGGCTTGTTTGGGAAAGGGTTAAATTATCTTGATAGCGATTTTGTATCTCGCGGCAAAAATATGACACCATACATTACAGCTGTTTAAAGGTCTCTCATTGTCTAGTGCCATACCGAGATCAAAGGAAACTCGAGTCAACCCTTAGCCTATTTTTGTTAAAAAAATCCATAAAACAAATATTTGTTGAGCACTGCAAACGAGGCTTGAATAAATATTTTGTGAAGGAAGGATGGAGTGCGTGAAATTTGATTTACCTGAAGCCATATTTCTTATGGTCATGTTCTTCTACAGATATTCGTCAGTAGGATCATGCCTCATTATTATACTGCAAAGAAATTTCTCGTGATCTGATTGGTTAAAATGCCGGGAAAATATGTAGCATGTACCCTGGCAAAAACCACGTAAAGCCAATTTCCCTATTGAGTGCCCCGTAAACGTCACTACACGTGCAACACGGCATCCAAAATGGCGACGTCGATCGATCACCAGACCATTATCTCCCGCTAGATGGCATTCTATAAATACTCATCTATCTGATATGGGCATCCTGGGTAAAGAACCGATCCACTTTCCTACGCGACAACCGTTACTTTGAATTTAAAACAAAAATAAAGGTTTACCCAATAAAACGCTACCTCGTGCAATTCACTCAACTATGATCACCAGTTTAGAGAAATCTGTTGCCAAAGCAGGTCTCATTTCTCCTCAAACGTATTGATACGTAAAAGCTATTTTCAACATTGCTACTTTATAGAGCGTAATATTACAGTCAGCCCGCTATCGGGGCCAGTAGTGATGCGTCATATAAGACAGTCGAATCTTCGAAGAATATGACATGCGCAGACAACGATCACCAGACTGCACGTTTATGCACCAAACTGCACGTTTTAGAGACGTCAGTTTCCAGTGACGTTAGTTTTCACTGAATGGGGGGGGGGCACTCAGAGGGGAATTTCTATTTCGTCACCATACTCGATTCGTGAGATTATAAAACAGGAAAATTTTGCTCAACGCGATTTGAAAGTGTAAAACTTTGCAGTATAATAAATTCGTTGTACGGTCAGGTGGAAGGGGACTTGGAAACTCGTTCACGGCTGTATCGAATTATATCGCCACCTCGCCTTTGGCTCGGGCGACAAGTCCCCTGTCACCTGACACTACAATATTAATTGTAACACTTTTTTATTAGCATTGGGCTTTTGTCCCCCCTGCCAAATTTAGCAGTGGGCTTTTGTCCGAGTGAGCTTTTGTCCGTTTCCCTTCAGAAACAACATTTGCCTTGTAAAGGAGCATGAAATGTCCTCAGAGGGAAGGCCTTTGAAAACATTGTAGGTAAAAGTGAGAAATCTTAATTGTGTCCTTTTCCCATAATTTTTTCTACCTTTTCCAAGGACAAAATGCATTGTTATTTGAGCCACATTTATTTTTGTTGTTAGCAATTTTTTTCGGATATGAAAAAGTCTGCAATCTTCTTTGTTTGTTTTAACATGTTGTGAAAAATGTCTGCAAAATTGTTGGTTGGTTTTACGTAACAAGTGAAAAGTCTGCAATATTTTTTGTTGGTTTAACATGTCAAAAAGTCTGCAGTCCTGTTGGTTGGTGTTAACACGTTATGAGGTTGCAGTAGATAATTCAAAATTACATGCACATGTATTTTCAAACATCATTATGTAACATTAAGATTTATGACATGACTACTTCAAAAACATTGCACAAAGCAAAAGGAGAAATTTCATTGATTTTGCATTCAATATCTCCTTAACTCTTTACTACACAATTCTGTGTTTTGACGACTTTCAGAAAGAAGCCTTTTGAAAACATTGTGAGAAAAAGAAGAAAATGCTGCATTTTCTCCCTTTTCTCCTTTTTCCACAATGTTTTCTACCGTTCCCACACCAAATTTTAATTTTTCAGTCACATTTATGTTGTTTTCTGCAATGCTCTCAATTTGAAAAAGTCTATAATTTTGACGTTTGGAAAAGAGTAAAACCACTTGATTTCCAAACGGAGTCTGCTGCAAGATAAAATATGAGCCGGGCATGCAGATGGCAATCCTTGGCTCCATAAATTTTCTTCAGTGAAAGTCCAAGAGGGGACATAACTTTGTTAACGTTTTCAGAGTTACTATTCATGTCCTTATTGTATGATCACCCATCATGATAGACAGCAACTAGCCAAAGTTTGATGAAATACCATCAATCTCAAGAGGCATATCAGAAATTTTCATACTGCAAAGAAATTTCTCGTGATCTGATTGGTTAACATGTCGAAAACATATATGTTGTGCCTGGCAAAAAACACGTAAAGCCATTTTCCGTGTCCCGTAAACATCACTACACTTGCAACACAACATCCATAATGGCGGCGTCGATCGATCACCAGACTGCACGTTCATGCACCAAACTGCATGTTTTAGTGACGTCAGTTTTCATTGAATTTGGGCACTCAGAAGGGAATTTCTATTTCGTCAGCATACCCAATTCGTTAGAATATAAAACAGAAAAAATGCGAGGTAGTGTTTTATTGAGTAAACGTTTATTTTGGTTTTAAATTCGCGTAGGAAAGTGGTTCGGCTCTGTACCAAGGATGCCCAAATTAGATAGATGAGTATTTATAGAATGCCATCTAGCGGGAGATAATGGCTAGAGAAGTATTGGTAGCTAGATAAAGGAACAGGCAACTACCAGAGAGTTTGAGCAGTGAAAGTGATATGGACAAGTTAGCTACTAACCACACCATTAGTGCTGATAAATATTGACAGCTTGAATTGGACTTTCTTTTAGAACCCTAATCAAAACTGTATGATAAAAGGAGCATTCGCGTGAATATACATTTTTAAAAAAGAATACACTGAACATTGTTACTTTTCTCACAAATTTATTCTTTTGTTAGCTGTGTTGCAAATCACTCTTGCATGCTGCTTCATTTTAAGAATTATATCTCCAAAACAGGCTGTAAGTATTTAGTAACATTTTTTTCGTGGTCTGCAAATATTTTCAAGTCCAAAATTTCATCGTTTGGTACGAAGTTCAAGTCACAATAGCTGCCAAAAGTAAAGAGTAGGGTGTTAAAATGCACCAAAATTTTAGTCATGCTCTGTCAAAAGGGGTTTAAAGGCATCTCTCTGATATATTGTACATTTAACCCATTACCACACAATCCCTACTTTTGACGCCCCTGAGAAGGAAGCCTTTTGAAAACACTGTGGGAAAAGGAGAAAATGCTGGTAACCAGCATTTTCTCCTTTTACCACAGTGTTTTCTACCCTTCCCAGAACAAATTTCAATTTTTCAGTCACCTTTATTTTGTCGTCTGCAAATGCTTTCAATTTGGACCAGTCTAAAATTTTCTCGTGTGGTAAAGAGTTAAGCCATCACAACTTACCTGTAAAATCCTCTTTATCTAACAACCAGCTAAATTCCTAGGTAGACTGATCCTTGGGCATGCAGAAACTTAACCAAAAACCAAAAGATTTTCACAGCTGGAATACACAGGCTGACCAAAGTCAATACTCAGCCTGACAATTCTAAAGCTAAGTCTTAACAAAAATTCAAACTGAAAATTAACAAATGGCAATAACTCAAAAAATAAAGGTGGCAGAGTTATGATTCATGTGCAGTGCACTTCTCCGTAATGGGTTCTATCAGTGTATGAAGTTCCAAGTTAATAGCTTTTATAGTTTGAAAGTTATGGCCTGGACAAAAATTCAAACTGAAAACTAACAAATGGCAATAACTCAAAAACTAAAGGTGGCAGAGTTGTGATTCATGTGCAATGCACTTCTCCATAATGGGTTCTATCAGTGTATGAAGTTCCAAGTTATTAGCTTTTACAGTTTAGAAGTTATGGCCTGGACAAAAATCCAAACTGAAAATTAACAAAGGGCAGTAACTCAAAAAATAATGGTAGCAGAGTTCAGGTTCATGTGCACTGCACTTCTCTATGATGTGTTCTATCAGTGTATGTAGTTTCAAGTTGACACCTTTTATAATATGGAAGTTGTAGCCTGAACAAAAATTCCAAGTGAAAAAAGTTGGTTATTTCAGAAATCAGGGGCAGATAATTTTAGAACGCAAACAGCGATCCAAATTCTAAAACCCAGGTGCACAACTAGACATCATCGAGATTCATTGTGGTAAGTTTCAAATAATTCTGATGGAAACTGTAGGAGGAGTTGCGCACACAAGAAATTGCTAACGGACGGACAGACGGACGTATGACCGGGGGTATTACATAATACGATCCTTCGGGCGTATAATAAGGCAGCACATAACCTGTTGTATCTGACTGATGGAAATATTTAACTGAAATATATTATTGAAAAGACTCCGGGTTACACAGAGGTCAAAGTGTATGATAGGTAATCCAGGGCTGTATTTATTAACACTTACTATTTAACCCTTTACCCCACAATTTTGTCATTTGATGACTCTCTTGGAGATAGCATCTGTAAACATTGTGGGAACAAGGAGAAAATCATCTGATAACCAGCAATTTCTTCTTTTCTCGCATGTTTTGCTGTCTACCATAGATAATTATTACCATTTGAACCAATATAATTTTGTTTGCAACTGATATGGATTTGGAGTTCTACACTTCAAAAGAGAGATTTCAGTGTTTTAATCACATTTAGTTTGTCGTCTGCAAATGCTTTCATTTTTGGACCAAAGTTTCATTATTTGGGTTCATGTTCACCAACAATTCTTAGAAACATTCTTCGAATAAACCTAGATTTAGAAAGTAACACAACTTCTGATTGGCTAAACCATTTAGTTTAGCCAATCAGAAGTTGTGTTACTTTCAAATTCAGAAAATCCTGCAAAAAATTCAAGAAATGTTCTTCAGAATGGTTGGTGAATACAATCCCTGATGTAGAGTTAACCCATTACCAAACGACAATATTTTAGACTGGTCCAAATTGAAAGCATTTGCAGACAACAAAATAAAAGTGACTGAAAATTTGAAATTTGTTTTGTGAAGGGTAGAAAACATTGTGTGAAAAAGAGAAAATGCTGGTTACCAGCATTTTCTCCTTTTCCCACAATGTTTTCCAAAGGCTTCTTTCTCAGGGGCGTCAAAAGTAGGGATCGTGTGGTAATGGGTTAAGGTATGTAGCTTGCTGAACAGAGGTGGCCATTTTGTATGGTGTTGAAATATAACACATACAATAGAAAACAACAATCATTTAATGATCTTAATTAAATTTTCATGAAAAATAAAATCATTTACATGCAATAAAAAAATAGCTTAAAACTTTCACCACTTTTCTACAAAAAACCACTATGCCAGGTAAAGATCCCAACAGCCTGGCACCTATATTGCCCATTATCACATGGCAAACTTTTAGACAGATCCAAATTTAAAGCATTTGCAGACAACAATTCCAAAGTGGCTCAAATGGTGCAGTTTTGCTTTGATAGGGGAGAAAACTTTGTGGCAAAAGGAGAAAATGCCAGCATTTTCTCCTTTTCCCACAATGTTTTCAAAGCTCTTCTTCCTCAGGGGTGTGAAAAGTCGTCATTGTGTGGTAAAGGGTTAACTATACATGAAATCCTTTCAAAACTAAAATAATGATGCAGATCATAATATTCAGAGCAAACTGATCTGCAAAAACCCTCTAACAAACAGTCTTGAAATCCTACACCCTAATGAAGACTGTAGAAGACACTGTAGAAAAGGGAGGAAAGTGGTGTCCACCTCCCAATTCAGTTGTTTGTCAAAAAAAGCAGATATTACGAATCCATTCATAATGTCATGTCTTGCTTGGTACCATGGATCACGGAGATACATTAAGTTCCCTTTTGCCTGTGCAAGGCTCATGTAATTCACCATCAGTCATGTTCCAAAACTATCTTAGAACTGGTCCTACACATAAATAATTTTGAGCTGAACTCTGGGAAAAGGGGGTTAACTCTAGTAACTACCAGACAACAAAATATTAGTCTTGTCCAAATTAAAAGCATTTGCAGACGACAATTTCAATGTGGCTCAAACGGTGCAAAATCCTTTGATAAGGTAGAAAGCATTTTTTTCCATTTCCCAAAGGGTTTTAAAAAAGACTTCTTTTCAAAAGTGATTAAAAGTCGGCATTGTGCGGTATAGGGTTTATTCTTTGTTTTACAAAGGGAAGAAAAAGAGATGAATTGACTAAATGTAAACAGAAACTATCTGAGCATGTCTTACCAGTGGGTGCATCAGCACATTCAGATGTAGCCAATTCTCTACTAGCACAGAAGTATGCTGAAGCGGGTTCAAGTGAAAGCACTGTTCATACAAGAAGCAGCAGCCCTTCAAAACCAAAAGTCTAAGTTGAAAGAAGAGTAACTCAAATTAAGAACAGAAAGAAAACTGTCTGAAATTGAAATGAATTAATCAGTTCTATCTTGTAAGATGGTGGCAGAAGTAGCGCGTGTTGAAGCGGAAATATATGATCGACCGTCTCAAGCAGAGCGTGCATAGTGTTAAACAATAGAATCTCAAGGACAAATCTTCTGCTCAACCATTACAGTCTCGTCTTGGAGACAAATCTGCTACTCGGCCTTTACAACCTTCTTCGTTAAATGTTGCAGATGAAATTCACAAGTACTACTTCAAAAAGAACTTACGTTAAAAAGATTGGTTGCCTGTCGATTCATTCGAGATGTACCAGTCATGAAAAGCTTGTTTTTGTTATGTATGTAATGACATAAACATATCATCGTCAGAAGAAATAGATCTATTGGTAGAGTGGTTGGAAAAAGACTCGAAGAAACATGAAATAAGTTAAAGAAGTGTGTAGAAAAACAATCCTACAGTCAGACTGAAATGTATCTGGGCAAAACTTGATGAAAGATATGTTTCTTCTAGTATGATTCATCAATCTACAGTAAATAAGTTGGAAAAAATACCACCGTAAACCTACTCAGACACTACCAAGTGGTACAATCTCTTAGACACATTATCGGAAATTCAAGCACTCAAGACTGACCCACAATATTGTTCAGCATTGGCATATTTTGACTCATCGGTATGAATATCGCCTATCTTAATGAAGTTGTCTCCAGCAATCTTAATGAAGCAATCCAAGAAAAATGGGCCTTCAGAGCAACCAAATATAAACTAAATCATGGTGTTACCTTCCCTTCCTTTGTTGAGTTGGTCCCATTTATTCAGGAACAAGCCACTGTGCGTAATGATCCGACATTGCCTGTTAATCAAGATTCTTGGAAACAAGAAAATCAACAATCTAGGAACAATCAAAGAAAAGTCAACGGAAATAAATCTGATATTTCTACAGAAGCCAAGAGTGATACAACAAATGGAAATCCAAGTGAAGATAAATGGTGTCTCTTTCACAAGAAGAAACATAGTAACATAGTATAAATGAGTGAAGAGCATTTCGTGCAAAAACCTTCCAAGATAGAAAGCAGGCAAATAATATTTGTTATAAGTTTTGCGAATCAAATTCTCAAAAGGCACGCAAATGTAAAAAAGCAATATGTAGTGAGAGTGGTTATTCAAACCATTCTACCGTGATGCACATTATGCGACCATCACATGATTCTGCGTCCAACTTGCATGGCGGGGAGAAAAATGAACCATATATATATTTCTAGTCGTACATAAAAATATCAACATTGCACTGTTAGATGTGTATCAAAAATACACTGGAAAGTAGATGTATACTTAAAATACATTAACCATGCCCTGGTAAAACGGGGCTTAATGCATCTCTGTAACACATAATCATGGATCCACAATTTCCTTTACCCTATAAGGCATTCCTATGGCATCTCTAATTGACCCTAAATAACAGCAAGGATGAAGCCGTTTCTTATGTGTAAATGAAATCTTTTGATAGCATGGAAAACATTGTGCAAAAGGTGAAATTGCTCGTCACGAGCAATTTCACCTTTTGCCAGAATGTTTTCCAAAGGCTCCTACAAGCCATGTGTAGAAATGAGTATCTATGGAGTAAAGGGTTAACTTGTTACCACACAGCAAAATTTTGAAAGCAAATGCAGACGTCGAATTACAGGTGGTGAAAATGATAATATTTTTCCTTAACTCATTACCACACAACAAAATTTTAGACTGGTTCAAAATGAAAGCATTTGCAGACGACAAAATAAAGGTGACTGAAAAATTGAAATTTGTTCTGGGAAGGGTAGAAAACACTGTGGGAAAAGGAGAAAATGCTGGTTACCAGCATTTTCTCCTTTTCCAACAGTGTTTTCAAAAGGCTTCTTTGTCAGGGGCGTCAAAAGTAGGGACTGTGTGGTAATGGGTTAATAGAGCAGAAAACTGTATGAAAAGGAGAAAATGCTCTCCTTTTCCCTCAAGTTTTCAAAAAGCTTCTTTCTCAGGGTCATCAAAAGTTTTAAATGTGTGTGAAAGAGTTGATAACTCACTAATGGGATAGAATGGTCCTTGGACATACAGAAAATCCATCAATAACAAAAAGTTTCTGCCTAGGTTAGCCTGCAAAGAGTGCACAGGCTGACCTACTTCAGTATTTTTTTCGCAAATGCATTAAGCCCCTTTTCAGAGAGCATGGCTCATTTTGTCTGTTTACTTCCGAAACCTCGCAACTATAGCTTTTAACAAGCTGTAGTTACGAGGTTTTCGAAGTAAACCAACGAAATATTTTATTGCAGTCAGACTACAATCAAATTAATCTTACAGAAATATAAAAATATTTCGATATAGTGCACTCTCAAATCAGATATGTATAAAAAAATGTATCTAGGTACTACACATAAATATTTTACAGAACAATCACTCAACCCTTCGTAAATTAACTACTAAAAATAAAACATGTTTGATTAAATATTGTCAGCTAGACATGATACTAAACTTTCTTTCAGGAAATAAAGAGTAAAAGAAAGAAATATTTTCCAAAACAAGAGGGCCATGATGGCCCTGTGTCGCTCCACTGGCTTTTTAACCTTTTACCACACAAATTGAAGTGTTCATGACCCTGAAAAAGAGAGCCTTCGAAAACAATGAACATTGTCAGGCAATACAAGCAGGTTAATTCATTGGCATGACAGGTAAAGTTCTAGGGAAAAAACCTAAATGAAAAAAACCTTACTATGAATTTATTATTCCAGTCATGTGAGCATAACAGCATCAAAATAAATCACTCTCGCTGAAAACAGAATATTTTCTATCAAAAAACTTCATATCCAGCACCAATCATATATCACTGCAGTTTGGTAATCAAGGGAAGTAAACAGTGATTTAACCCATTACCACATAATCCCTACTTTTGACACCCCTGGAAAAGAAGCCTTTTGAAAACATCGTTGGAAAAGGAGAAAATGCTGGTAACCAGCATTTTCTCCTTTTCCCATAATGTTTTCTACCCTTCACACAACAAATTTCATATTTTCAGTCACTTTTATTTTGTCATCTGCAAATGCTTTCAATTTGGACAAGCCTAAAATATTGTCAATTGGTAATGTAACTGTCTGGCCACAAGGTGCATGGATGATTACACACACTATTTCAGCCTACCTATGGTAGCTCATCAAACTGCCCCTGCACTGTTTTTCCAAGAGATTCTGACTTGAGCAAATGTTTAAAAAACATTTTGAACTGATTTACTCATATTACATGTGATTGTCTTTAAATACCAGTATTTAAAGGGCAAATCAACAAGTTTCTGATATGATTAATTTTGAAATCTACATCTATCAAATGGCAACCTGGTAATATTGTAATTTGAAAAAAAAATTAGTAAAAGTACTTTTTTTCAATTTATATTTTTGCTTATTAGTTTTTCTTGCATCGCTTACCTCCCTTACTTATTGTAGCGCACCTTGATCTGTGACGTCATAGGAGCGTTTGTTTCAATATGGACCTTGTTTCAGATAGTGAAATGAGCGATATTTAAGACGAAGGAATACACGATTCTAGGCCGGTAAGGCCGTACATGTACCACCAAGTTTTTAATGAAACTTAATAGTTTCTGATGATGAGGATAAAAGTAAAAATTCGCCCACCAATGGCGAAAAAAACGATGTTATGCCGGACTTTTGAACAGCGTGATGAGTATCACGCCTACATGTATTAGGCTACGGGGCGAACGTCGCTTACAGAAATATTATTCGAATATATGATAAAATTAAGTGTACGGCATAAGCTTTGTTTCACTTGAAGTATTTTCAGTAGATTTACGGGTGGCATTAATAATAATGATAAAAAAAAGACGGTTTCAAGACAGTTCCACGACTACACAGTTCCCCGACACTTTTAAAGACACTTCTACACTTTAGTTTCATGTCAAATAACCGATTTCTTGACTTTTACGACTGATAATCGTGAGATGTTAGTTCTAACTATTTGTTGATGGATTCTATATTTGTACCTTGTAAAGAATTCTGTAAACATTGACAGGTACAAAATTTGTTCTCTCATGGGTGAAGGGTTACACAAGATACAATTCAAAATTTGTTCAAAATGATAGTAAGTTGTCAAATCATTTTTAAGAGTGAAATGTCTAAGAGAAGAAGTGTACGGGATAAAATCTGTAACATGGGTTTACTGTCACAAACAAACATTACAGAGTAAAGGGGTGAGATATGCAAATGTTATGTAACCATTTCCTGTATTGTTTCAACTGGCCGGTGATAAACATTTATGACCTTGACTAGGGGTAGCCAGATACTGACTTCACCCTTTACCATGCAAACCCTAGGTCTAGTTTCCAATACCAAAAGAAAGAGTGTTTGAAAAACAGTGTGGGAAGAAAAAGATGTTTACTGTTTAACCCATTACCACACAATCCCTACTTTTGACGACCCTGAGAAAGAAGCATTTAGAAAACATTGTGGGAAATGGAGAAAATGCTGGTTACCAGCATTTTCTCCTTTTCCCACAATGTTTTCTACCCTTCACAAGACAAATTCCAAATTTTCAGTCACTTTTATTTTGTCGTCTTCAAATGCTTTGGATTTGGACAAACCTAAAATTTTGTCGTTTGGTAATGAGTTAAGGGCAAATCCTAATATATTTTGACCATACTGTTTTTTACTCCAATCAGCTGCAAATATTTTTGGTTCACAATTCTTTTGTTGTCTGCAAATGCTTTCAATTTGAACCAGTCTAAAATTTTTGTGTTTGGTGAATGGTCACTTGACCCTTTGTTTTTTACAACCCTGAGACAGAAGCCTTTTGAAAACATTGTGGAAAAGGAAGAAAAAGCTGAAACACTTGAAAGTTAACGTCATTTGAACAATCCAGACTTTGGTACTTCCAAAATCTATGGTATGAATTTGGATGAATATGTTATGTTGTTGCGTTTGAAAACATTGTGAGGAAAAGAGAAATTGCTAAGATTTTCTCCTTTTCCCATGATGTTTTCCATCCTTTCCAAATCAAATTTCATTTCAACTTTTTGATTACCATTTTTTGTCATGTGCAAATTAATCCTTTACCAAACAATCCCTGGTTTTTAGAACCCTGAGATGGAAGCCTTTTTAAAACATTGTGGGAAAAGGAGAGAATGCTGGTAACCAACATTTTCTTCTTATCCTACAATGTTTTCTATCCTGGTGGAAACAAATTTCAATATTTCAGTTAGGTTTACTTTGTTTGCAAGTGCTTTTAATTTGGACCATTATAAAATTTTGTCTCTTGGTAAAGGGTTAAATGTTGAAAACATTTAGGGAAAAAAAGGGAGAAAACGGCACCAATTTCTACTTTGTCCAGAATGTAGATCTAGAAAAGGATAAAATATTACGAAAAACAATTAAAGGAATTACCGACCTTATGTTTGTTTTTCTTTTTGGAGATTGCCATTGCGGAATGTCTGTCTTATGGCCGATCTTATTTCGACTCGGAGTTTCGAACAATGTCGGCACAGCATCAGGTTTTAATCGCAGCCTAATATTCCTATAACCAACTTCTTTTACGAGTTTTGGATTTATTAAGAACTGTCCTCGAAGTGTTTCAAACACAATTTGGAATGAACTGATGGCACAAAATCCTCCGTTACTGTCCGGCCCCGGTTTAAACGTTGAATCCATAGTTTCCTCCTTTTTAATTCCTTCGGAAATTTGAACATACTAATTCTATGTGTTCCTGATTCGACGTTGAAGCCATAGGTTGCACAGTTTACCATTTTTTCGGCTGAATTCTATGTTAATACTCAGATATCTGCGTATAATCACCAGCGTTTCTACTTATTTCTACTGACTGTAAACACAGGCTTACGCGACTATGACGTCACACAGGTACGGAAGATAAGCGAATCAGGGGAAGTAAGCCATGCACCATTTTTGGGACCGTATATCAGCGTGACAATTCGAGCGTGATTTATGGCATATAACAGAGTGGTAATTATGAAAACTGATGGACACGTGTTTACTAACATCATTTGCAGCTGATTGGAGCAAAAAAACAGTATGGTCAAAAAATCTTAGGATTTGCCCTTTAAAGATAAACAGTCTACAACCTGTCAAAAAGTGACAAGTTAGTAGGCTTTAGAAACAAATACATGTATCTAAATATAGGTACATCACGTTAAAAAATACTGAATTCCTACACTTTTTCTGTGCATTACATTAGACACGTGGATGTCTCCAAATTTTGAAAAAAAAGCTCTTTTTGTGAAACTTATAACATTATTCTGTCACAACCTCAGTTGCTTTTGCAGCAAATGTAGATTAAGATCAGACAAATTATGCAGTTCGGTCTTTGGTCTACACTCTCTGCTTTAGTGAGACATTCAGGACCAAGTGCAATTATTTACGTCTCTCAATTCTTATAATTATCTTTCCTTAAACCTTTACCACACAAGCCCCCCATTCCTACGGGCCTGCCAACTAGAGTATGGTTGTCTACGGATATATAACCCACATACTCTCATTGCTTAGTTTAGTAGTTGTTGTTATATTGTTGTCGTATATACATACTTGCAATTCTTTTGAATATATTCCTGTAATACCTTACATGTATTTATGTTACTTCAATATAATTATGCAACCTACCAAGAGAAGAATTTACAGTTGGTTGGTTGGTTGTGTTGGAGTTTAATGCCACTTTAACAGCTAAGGTCATATCATGGCGGTCGGTGATGCACATGTGTTTCCTGGCTTTCTCATACCAGCATTAGCACAACTTTCTTTCCAAAGCCACCGACTACTTTTCTCACATGCTTCAACAGAGGTGAGAGGCAAAAATACGCCTGAAAGAAAGTTTGCCTCAACCGGGTATTGAACTCACAACCACCAGGTCATGAGTCCAACACGCTCACCACTGAGCCACCTGGGCGGGCCTAGAAGAATATACAGCAGAAACTTTTAGCTATTTGTATTTTTTTTTTAATATTGTATACCCAGGAAGAAGTCATCGAAGGCGGTTTTCTCTTGTATGATGATTGCGAGCAAGCAAAGCAAACTTTAGATTCTCGTTACAGTGATCAGTTTGTCATACAGAATGCATTTAAAGATAAACTAGGAAGACGGCCCAAGATTCAAACTTGTGATGGTATGGGTCCTCATAAGTTTTCTTATTTCAAATTGCAGTGCAAAGTTAAGGTAGCTTAAAGGTTTTAAATGATGCCAGAGAGAATTAAACAAGAGGGCCATGATGGCCCTATATCGCTCCACAGGCTTATGTAATAACACTACAAGCCAAACATTCCAATACTTTGCCACTTTGTTTCAAACTTGACGACATACTAAATTTTTTCTATAAAATCAGAGAAAGTTATGACCCCAAGGCAACACCATTTTTCTCCACAAAGCTATAATTACTTGAATCCTGGTCGAGGTCCACATGATAAAGCCCCATAACAAATAATACAGTAATAATAATTAAAATAATAGTGTGGTTATAGACAAGAAGATTTTCAAAGTCTCCTCAATGACCCCAGGGCTACAATTTGGGCACTCTTTTTATAGAAACTGACTAGATAAAGTTACATACCAAATTTTGTAGCTCTAGGCCTTATTGTTAGGTAATAGAAGATTTTTAACATTTTCCTTATAGTAAGCCCACATAAAGCTTGTGACCCCCAGGGCCACGCCAAATTTGACCCCAGGGCTAAAGTTTGGGCATTCTTCGTAGATGCCCACTTGATAAAAGATTTATGCCAAATTTGGTAGCCCTAGGCCCTATGGCTAGGTACCAGAGGAATTTTAAAGTTTTCCCTATATAAGCCCATATAAAATTTTTGACCCCCAGGGAGGGGCCAATTTTGACCCAAGGGCTATTATTTGAAGGAACTTGGTAGAGTTTCACTAGATAAAGCTACATGCAAAATTTGGTAGCCCTAGGCCTTATCATTTTAGAGAAGAAGATTTTTAAAGATTTTCAATATTTTTCAACCACAGTTTTTGAAGGAATCAAATTCTTTCAAGGAATTCTACAGAAGACTGTGGCAGGATCATGCCTGTGATGTTTCATCAAAATAGGATGAGTAGTTTCAGACAAGAAGATGTTTGAAGTAAAAGTTAATGCATGCATGCATGCACGGACAGACACACGATGGACACCCGGCCATAACATAAGCCCGCTGGCTTTTGGCCAGTGGAGCTAAAGAACTGCTCTCAAAATTACCAGAGTGGCTGATAGTTAGATGGGGAAGAATCGTGTCTAATTGGAAAGATTCAAAGTGTCAATTCCCTCCCTTTAAAGAATTTTCTCGGTTTGTTGCGAATGAGGAGGACCTATGCACCTGCCCCCACCCCCAATTTTTTTAAGATGTTGACTTGTTTTTTGCTTTAATACCACAATTGTATTCTCTAAGTATTTTCAGTTCTTTTAACAATTAAGATTTCATGGCAAGAGTTCTTTGTATGAATTTTTAATGTGATGTTCATGATTGTGTCTACTGCTAGAACAAAGAAAAGTCTATAATAACTTAGTGCTGCTTACTTCATTTGGTTCTACATTTTTAAATATATTCATAATTTTCAGGTGCTTCCAGAATCTTCGAAGTCAAAATCTTCCCAGAGTGCTTCAATAATAGAAAGGACAGCTCAGGTCAGGGTAATCACAGCTGCAAGTAAAAAAGTGTCTGCCATTCTCCCATGCTGAGGACCTGCTAAACTATGCCAAACAGGTGAGTGAAGATAAAACAGCCTTGGAGAAGACTACAATATCAAGGACAAGTGCTACATAATCAATACTCATGGAGTAGCCAAATGCTTTAAAGAAGAAATGAAAGAAAAGCTAAAAAAGAAGAGGGTATCATTAAACATAGATGAAGCAACAAATAACAACAATGACAAGGTTCTAACATCATTGTCCAGTACTCTGATAGACTCCAGTAGGGTGGTTGTAGACCATCTCGGATCCAGAAAGCAGAACCTAGTTACAGTGACTAACATTTTGGAGTCTATGGGAATTGTGAGTGTGTTGATGGACAACTGCAGCACAATGAGAGGCGTTAAAGGTGGAGTTGAATCCCTGATAAGGGAGAAAAATCCATATCTGATGGACATTAGTGGAGACTCTGTCCACATGATAAACAATGTGGCAAAAACACTGTTGAACCATGTTGACTTTTCCATGGCAGACTTCTGTAGTGACATATACTATGACATTGAGGAGTCTCCAAACGTTCGTGAACTTTTCCATGAGATACAGAGCCTCCTGTATACTGGACAAGTAAAACAGTTAATACGGCCCATATCAAGCAGCTTCTTGCAGATGCTGGATGTGTGCCACAGATTGATTGACCTCAGTGACACCCTCACAGTATATTATTATTGTTTCCTGGCAGGGGAAGAGAAAGCATCTAATAGGTATGAAATTTATTTTCTTTCTTTTCTGTAATACAGGAAAATGGATATAGGGCCATCTTGTATCAGACTATTCTAGGATATATCTGCTGGCAAGTGGCATTCATCTTTTAAAAATTAGTTTGGTAAGTTTGGTAAAAATTTACCAGAAAAGAATTAGTAAACTAGAAGGCCCTGAAGGGCCTGAATATGCTCTACAAGCATACAATTCAATTTTGCTTTTTCATGAAGATCTGACAAGAAATGCATACTTTGTCACGAAAACAAGAATTGGTAATTTACAACTTGAAATAGTTTCTTTTCCCAAAACTTTTGTTGGATTTATTTCAAAATAGATATGGTTGAAGATATTGGTGAGAAAAACAAACTGTGCAAGTTTTACAAAAATAGATTTTATCCTGTAAAATTTTTCATGAAAATCTGGCAACAAATGCAGACCTTATTGCATAAACAAGAATAAGAAATTTTCAACTTGAAATGGCTACTTTTCCCATACTGTTTCTTGGATTTTTCTCAAAATCCATAGGGTTGAAGCTATTGATCAGATAAACAAACTGTGCAAGTTTCACGAAAATCAGGCGACAAATGCTGACTTTATCACATAAACAATAATTTGAAATTTTCAACTTGAAATGGCTACTTTTCCCATACTGTTTGTTGGATTTTTTCTAAAATCAATAGGGCTGAAGCTATTGATGAGATACACAAACTGTGCAAGTTTCATGAAAATCAGGCTTTATCACAGACACAGACTTTATCGCGTAAACAAGAATTTGAAATTTTCAAATTGAGATGGCTACTTTTCCCATACTGTTTGTTGGATTTTTTTCAAAATCAATAGGGTTGAAGCTATTGATCAGATAAACAAACTATGCAAGTTTCACGAAAATCGGGCAAAAAATGCAGATTTTATCGCGTAAACAATAATTTGAAATTTTCAACTTGAAATAGCTACTTTTCCCATACTGTTTGTTGGATTTTTCCAAAATCAATAGGGTTGAAGGTATTGATGAGATACACAAACTATGCAAGTTTCACAAAAATCAGGCAACAAATACAGACTTTATCGCTTAAACAAGAAAAAGACTAACGGACGGACAGACAGACGGACGGACGACGGAAACCACACCATGACATAAGCTCTGCTGGCTGAAAGCCAGTAGAGCTAAAAATAGATGTCATCTTTCAAGCAGTTTTACTAATGTCATTGCTTCTTGAAATAACCCTTAACATGGGTAAAATAAATTTTGAATGTTAGTGATTTATTGGAAACTAAGATTTGATCCTGTAGAATCATAGAAGTAAATGTTTTGATTTTTTCAAAAAATATGAACTTTTACTAAAATCTGTAAAATGGTAGTCATATTGAAAGTTTGTTTTGAATTTGCAGTTAAAGAATCTGAAACTTAAAACAGTTGATAAAAAGTAAGTATTAAGGTGTACAGGTATTGATATTGTTGCTTCGAAGTATCCGTCGAACAAGTCCGAATATTTATGAAATTACCGTTGTGAAAAAATGGGAGTGGCCAAAAGAATAGGTTCTAAATTAGTTATAAAAAAAGTGTGTCCGAAATAGTACGTTCTTGTGCGAATTTATTCATGGTAACATTATGTAATAGTAGTCAGAAAACATAATTACGTGGGCAACCGGAGCTGGTGTTCCAAATATAAATGGGTCAGGGGGACTGCAGATAAATACAAAGTGCTTTGTATTGCTGTCGAAAAGAAATTGACGTAGGAACAATGGGTGGCAGCGGTCTGGAATCACATGGAAAAAGTATAAAACATTGTAAAAATGAAAATGCTCTGCCTGCCATGAATTTAAATTTTTTTGCCATCAAGAAAGAAGCAAGCCACACAGTCACTGAACTGCCTTCAGAAAGTTGTGTGCAAAAATCTGATCGTGATTCAAATGCTGGAATGACAATACCTCCATCCCCACCATGCACCAAAGTGGCTAACAATATCAGTGGAGCAGGACCAAAGCAAGAAAATTTTTTGGTTACCAACATTTTCTCCTTTTCCCACAATGTTTTCAAAAGGTTAGGTCTCAGGGTCTTAAAAACCAGGGATTGTTTGGTAAAGCGTTAAACTGCAATTAATTGAGTCTAAATTTTTAGACCTAGAACATCTATAATTACTTATACTTGGTGCTACAAGGGTAAAAATAAATAGAATATACAGTGTTAGACACTATTCCAATAAACAAATAAAAAGTATGGCCTTTTCTCATTTCTCCGTTCATTCTCACTTCTCCGTTCATGTATTAAAGTGGAAGGAATAACCTCATGATGTTTTGTTCCACCCGGGTTCTATTCTACTCTGTCAGATATCATGCATAACATCCTACCCTACATTGATAGTACATGTATTTTTCTATCAAATAAAAAGCAAAAAAGCAGAAACAGAGTGTAATTTTCACTGTTTGAAAAAAAACATTGCATTAGATGCATTAACCCTTTACCTGATATATCAATTTGAGGCTCTTTCATTTTAGCAGCAAATAAAGATATGATGTCAAAAATATGGACAAAGAAGGATACAAATACCTGACTGAGTGGAAAACATTGTGGGAAAAGGAGAAATTGCTCGTTACGAGCAATTTCTCCTTTTCCCACTTTGTTTTCAAAAGCTGTCTGTTGTTGATACGTCAAAATGAGTATCTATGGAGTAAAGGGTTAAAACATTATATATGCCTAAATGGGCTGTATTTACCCTTTACTATGTATGGGCTAGTCTGTCTAAACTGGAGTGTAGAATATTCATCAGTTCTTAGCTACTAGCCTTGACAATCAATCAAATGAATGGAAAAATGAGAAAGTGAACATACCACCCAGAATGGTGAGGTAGGTTTGAAAACATCCTGGATCGAACCTTTTGATGCAAGTTGTAGCGACTTTTTTTAGTTAAAACTCTGATTCAGATTTTAAATTTGATCATTACACGAAAATCTTGATTCCTTGACCAAAAATGTGCATTTTGTGAACTTATTTACGCTTAGGTGAACGGAGAAAGGAGAAAACACTATACATTCCAACAAACAAATAACAAGTACATAAAATTCCAAAGGTATAAAACTAATCAAAAGACTAGATTTCACTCTTATAATGCTATTTCAAAGCACAGCTTTGAAACCCATTATCACACTATCCCTACTTTTGACACCCCAGAGAAAGAAGCCTGTAGAAAACATTGTGGGAAAAAGAGAAAATGCTGGTAACCAGCATTTTCTCCTTTTCCCACAGTGTTTTTTACCCTTCACAAAACAAATTTAAGTCACTATTAATTTGTCGTCTGCAAATTCGTTTGATTTGGACGAGCCTGAAATACTGTCGTTTGGTAATGAGTTAAACATTGTAGTAAAAGGAGAAAATGCTTGTAAACAGCATGTTCTTCTGTTGGGTACCAGCTGAACTTTTCATATATATGCTAATATGAAAAATGCTCTCTGAAATGAAGGCTTAACTCTTTACCAAACGACAAAAATGTAGACTGGTCCAAATCGAAAGCATTTGCAGACCACATATTAAATATTGCTCAAAGGGTGATTTCTGTATTTGATGGGGTAAAAAGCATTGTGAGAAAAGGAGAAAATGCTGGTTATCAGCAATTTCTCCTTTTCTCTCAATGTTTTCTAAAGGCTTCTTCCTCAGGGTCATTAAAACTCTGGATTGTATGGTTAAGAGTTCATATAATTGCAAAAAGTATTGACCCTGGTCAGCCTACGTAGTCCACATACGCTGACCTAGGCCGAAAGTTTTTGCTATTGGCTAAGCATGTCAAAGGACCAGCCTTCCTCATGATTCAGTGAGTTGTTGGATAAATGGACTTTATGGATCAATAAACAATAAGGATATGCTTT
This sequence comes from Tridacna crocea, assembly GCA_943736015.1. Lineage (NCBI taxonomy): Eukaryota > Metazoa > Mollusca > Bivalvia > Cardiida > Cardiidae > Tridacna > Tridacna crocea. Next base: position 9,765,968 of record OX031060.1, on the reverse strand, counting down.
GTACCATGCATCACAAAGATGCATTAAGCCACCTTTTGCCAGGGCATGGTTCATATATGGCCTGCAACACGCAAAAAGCAGCATTCGGACACTTGCGTAAAGTGTTGTCTCCGATCAGCCTGCGCATTCTGTGCAGGCTGATCTGAGACGTAACTTTACGACTACATTAGATTTTTGTGCTACAGTAGACTTGCGCAGGACAGAAAATCACATAAAAACAGAAAGTGTCGTCTCGGATTAGCCTGCGCAGGCTGATCCGAGACGACACTTTACGCAAATGTCCGAATGCCTCTTTTCGCATGTTGCAGGCCATATAACTCCAAGTATCACAGCAGTTTCGTAAGTGTCTCACAGTATCATGAAGACACAGTTTGTTTTTTACGCCGGCTTATCCACATTATGACAACAGTCCCCATTATCATCCAGCTTGCTATATACATGACTCCAAGTATTGCAGAAGGTCCGTAGGTATCGTACATTTTTCCCGACGTCTTTAAGTAGGTCCAGTCCCCTATGCTACCAGCTAGGACAATAACAGTTAAAATCATACCTGACATTTCAATTTGGGAACTTCCAAATGACACCCCTAGCCCATAAAGTGGAGAAATAAGAAATCCTTCGACAAAAGTTCCGAACCAAAATAGATTTGTTGTCCCTGAGGCATAATATTTAAGAAAAGACACAGATCCTAAATGTAATACACTTTGGAATGTAATCATCGTATTAACATGAAGGTATCGCGAGATAATGCAGGTACAAAAACGTCCAAAGGTAAAACTAGCCCAAAATACAGTATTGAGGTATGACGCCTGAATTTTATCAAATTTCAAAGCATCCACAGAGAAAGTTCGCACGAAACTTGCAAAAACTTTTTCACATCCAATCAAGTTAAAATAATACATGGATAACACAAATACCATCAATGATCCAAGGGCTAAATTACCATTTGCATAGGTTGCCGGATTTATCATCTCTAAAAATGGCATCTGTTTCAACTGTTTTGTATCAATAAGTAATTTGCCATTTTCACCCTTACTTCCATTGTCTGATTGTCGACTACAGTGCCAGAAGAAAAACGGTACCGATAAAATAAAGGTGAAAACTGCGATCATGAAAAACGGAATTTGAACCCGGGACTCTTTAATGACCTTCAAACTGTTGTCTGGAGCAAATTCCACTGTTGCGAGAAATGGAGCACATATCAGTGGGGTCAGAAGGGCCCCTGTGCCATATCCCATGTGAATTAATTGTATTACGGCTGTGTTATTCTCCTTCCATAGGTCAAGGGCCAGTCTGGTTCCACCTACAAGAAAAACAAACTTATACTTTTGTATAACACTTTACTCAATGACAAAAAATAAACACAGGCCCAAACTTTAACCCTTTATCGCACAATGACGACTTTTAATGACCCTAAGAGAGAAGCGTTTTGAAAACTTTGTGGAAAAAGGAGAAAATTCTGGTAACCAGCATTTACTCCTTTTCCCACAAACTTTTCTACCCTATCACAGCAAAATTGCACCATTTGAGCCACTTTGAAATTGTCATCTAAAAATGCTTTCAATTTGGATAGGTCTAAAACTCTGTTGTGTGGTAATGGATTAACAATTTTTCCAAGTTTTAAGAAAATATCGTCAGTATGAACGATGCTGTATGATAAGTTGTTAACCCTTTACCAAACAACTTGTCCAAATTGGAAGCATTTGCAGACAACGAAATTAATGTGACTTAAAAGTTGAAACTTGGGTTGGAAAAGGGTAGAAAACATTGTGGGAAAAGGAGAAAATGCTGGTAACCAGCATTTTCTCCTATTCCCACTATGTTTTCAGAAGGCTTCTTCCACAGGGGCATTAAAAGTCATCATTGAGTCGTAAAAGGTTACAAAAAGGGGAATCACAGGGCCAGGTGATCATCAGAATATATATATTTGACATAGTTATTCTCCTTTTTAGACTAAGCTTTTCACTGAAAACCAACCACTTGCAACCAAACATGGTAACCACAATGCTGTGCCATTGTTTTTCTTGTACCAGACAAAATCTATCAAGAAAGAAATTGCAAATAAATAGCAAAAAATCTATGTCTCCATTTTCCAAAAACATCTTTAAAGTTATCTTTCAAATTTAACCTTTCTGAGAAATGAAATTTTACAAGAATGCTTCCAAAATCATATGATGCTTTTCTTTTCAATAGCTGCAGGACTGAAAATGAAACAGTTGAAAAAGGGACATAACTGTGTCAAAAATATTTAACAGTAACATATCCTTGAGTCCCCATTTTACATGGATAACAAGAGCTCCAGATCAGAGGGAGTGACAGTATTCTAAATCCATTATTTCTCTTTCAAACCCTATCTTGTGGTACCCATTAGAATCGTCTCAAGACAATTCTAATGGCTACCCATGATATACGATTTACTTGAGAATAATTAATATTTTCAATTTTAAGGTAAGACCTGTGTAATGCTCTTCCGGTGAACATGACGCAAAAATTCTGATTGGTTGATAAATAAGGATAAATATGGATTTATGCAGAAATGATATTTTTGCACATTTCTAACGGATTAGAAATTCTGTTCATGTCTATCTTGAAATTATTTTTTTATACTTTTGTTAGTTTTCCGAAAAGGGAGGTAATTATTATCTCTTTTTGCATTGAGAATATAGTGGCTTTATATTTATAAATGATAATTCAAAGAAGGAAAAAATGGAAAAAATGAAACGGTGGAAGTAGTTCAATAATACTCATTTTTAATTATAGCTAATTTTGCAGGATGATATTTTAGTGGAAATAGCTGTTTTCCATTACACAGGTTTTACCTCAAAATCAAAATCACTACCTGTATCTGGAGCTCTAGATGTTGACAACTTGCTCAAGTCTGATATGATGAAAATATCAAAGTTTTAAAGAACATTAAAAAACGAAAGGATAAGCAATGACAATACCTTAGGTTTTCTTGGAAAACAAGCCAAGAAGAAATTGAAGAAAAGCAGCAGGGAACATTTACAGAAAATTACAACAATACTTACAAATGTTTAACACACATGTTGCACATCCGAGGCCAAAATACAAAAACCAGAGGTAATCCACTGTTGGAGCTAATGGAATGTACGCAATAACTGCCGCTGAGATGACGCAAAACATCCCCGTGCAGACATCCAATCTCTTTTCAAATTTGTCAGCAACTATACCACCTAGGAATGCACCAGCAGCACCACCTATACCTCTCCTGGACAAGGCACTTGTTAAAGTGGCATAATTGGTATTGAAAATCAGTTTCAGATCTATCATTGCAGGTCCAGCCAATTCGTTGAAAAGCCCCTTTAATTAAAATGGAACATAACATCCTTTAACCCTTTACCACACAATCCAGACTTTTACCACGCCTGTGAAAGAAGCCTTTTGAAAATATTGTGGGAAAAGGAGAAAATGCTGGTAACCAGCATTTTCTCTTTTTTCCACAATGTTTTCTTCCCTTCCTAAAACAAATCTTAATTCTTTAGTCACATTCATTTTGTCTTCTGGAAACGCTTTCAATTTGGACCAGTCTAAAATTTTGTTGTTTGGTAATTACTGTATAGGATTAATTATTTACCTCACAGTCCCAACTTTTAATGATCCTAACAATGTTTTATACTCTTTCAGCCACAGATTCTAACATTTGAGCTGCATTTGTCATCTGCTAGTAGTGTCAGTTTGGACCAGTCTAAAATCATGTCATTTGGTAGAGAATATTAAACCCAATACTTTTATGAGTCTGAGGAAGAAAGCTTTTGAAAACATAAAATGGAAAAAGAAAAATACTAAGTAACTGTCAGAGTGAAATCTTATTATGAGCCTCATTTAATTTGGGTGTGTATATGGCACATATACTAGTACTATACTAGTACAGACTACAGATAAGAGGGGCTGATGGTATTCTAAATCCTTTAACTTTCTTCAAAACCCTATGTTGTGAGTACTTATTAGAATTGTCTCGATTAGACAATTCTAATAAGTACCCACAACATAGGGTTTAGTGGAATATAATTATCTTTTTCAATTTTGAAAGAAAAATCACTTCCTCTATTTGGAGCTCTGTAGTACTGGTACTTTCAATATTGACGAGTCTTCAACTTTATTGTCTGCCGAAAGTTCAACAAAGTTCTAAAGTCATCTCAAACCACAATATGATAATGCTATTCAAGTTTTACGAAACAATCCCAAGTTTTAACATCCTCAAGCATGAGAGAGTCTTTGTAAAAGCTGGAAAGATGAGAAAAAGCTCGTTACCAGCAATTTTCACCTTTCCTCACACTGTGAGTCACAGGAAGTTCATACCTTACCTTTGATAGAAAAACAAGGAAGACCATGGCAATTTTGAAAATCTGCATGACAGATGCCATTTTCGGCACCGACTACTAAATATCAGATTAGTTGTAGATATTTTAAAAATCGGATAAGAAGATATCCGCTTAAAATGTCTGTCAGGACAAGTTTGATGATGTGTTAATCAGCTGTTGTCTCATTGTAGCTGATGAGTTGTGAAATGAATGAAGGTCAAGGTTGAAACCACAGGCAAAATCGCAGTGGTTTGGTTACCACACAGTTTCTGCTGCAAGTTGCATAATTTTGCAGTGATTGCTGAATGAACCTCCAAACTTTCAAGTTGGTAAGATTGTAATTTTAAGAAATTTTGAAATGGATATTTAGAAAAGATTTAAATGCAATAGTAGCAAATTTAGACCTCACCGGCTGTGTACATGTCAAGCACGTTATGGCTACTTATTGACATGTTTCGTCCAGACAAGATTCGCTACATAATGAATGTTTCAACTTATTCCTTTTGTTTCATCCCAAGTTTTAAGGACCCGGAGAAAAGATAACCTGAAAAACATTGTGAAAATACACAAAATGCTGGATATCGGTATTTTATCCTTTTTGCATGTTCTTTCTATGCTATCAACAACAGTTTCCTGCTACAAAGTTGCAGTCATTGCCCTGCAAATGCTTGGATATATCTACCTTCAGTCTGAAGGCTTGCTCCAATGCTAGTTTTGTTATTTGGTCTCTATGGAGACCAAATAACTAAACTAGCATAAGAGCAAGCCTTCAGACTGAAGGTAGGACAGGTCTAAAGTTAAGTCTTTTTGATGAAAAGTTTCAATACATATGAGCCTACCTTTAGTCTGAAGGTCTTCACTGATGCTATTTTTTTGTTACTGGTCTTCTGAGACAAAGACCAGTAACAGTAGAGTAACATTAGAGCAGACACATTCAGACTGAAGGTAATATGTGCTATGCTCTGTGAAAAGGGGACTTAATGCATCTGCGAAAAGTATTGACTCAGGTCAGCCTGCTCAATCCGCACAGGCTGACATGGGCAAAAACTTTCTTTATGCTGAACAATTTTCTGTATGCCAAAGGATCAGTCTACCTCATGATTCAGTTGGTGGTTTATAGACAAAAATTTTAATGTACTTATTGGATCAATGAATGATCATTTGATGACTTTCTTAGTATCATGCATCACAGAGTTACACTTAGCCCCCTTTTGCCAGAGCATGGCTCTTGACTGTAAAACAGTTATGAGAAATATTTAGCATTCTTTTTCAAATGCCAATGAATCATTTATCAAATGTATATGACTCACTTTCATTAACCCTTTACCATACAATACCTGGTTTTTAAAACCCTGAGATAGATGCCTTTTGAAAACATTGTGGGAAAAGGAGAAAACCAGCATTTTCTCTTTTTACCAAAATATTTTCTGCCCTGCTGGAAATAAATTTCAATTTTTGAGTTACATTTATTTTGTAATCTGCAAGTGCTTTTAATATGGACCAGTCTCAAATTTCGTTGTTTGGTAAACTAAAGAGTTAATTGTGTCACGGAGAGAGGTTAGATTATATAAGCACCTGAGACCTGCCTTGCCATTGAGCTAGCTTTTATAGCGATGGGGTTTGGTGTATTTCTCTTGGTGGAAGTTAAGTAGCATGCATTAGGTTAGTGCCTGGATGGCTGACCAGGGTGTTGCATATTACATTGGGTTACCTTCAATCTGAAGGGTTTCTCCGATGTTATTTTTGTGATTGGGTCTCCGCACTGTAGCTGAGACACAATCACATAAGTTCCATTGGAGGTAGTCACTGAAATATAGACACTCAAACATATTTGACTGTCTCTCTATAGGTTATTCACAAGATCCTGCAAGATGGTACTGCAGTTTTACCAGATGTGCCCTAGATGTGCAAACTTGAGGTTTGGACACCACTTCATTAGAAGATGTATGAGCACTACAAGTGCCAGTCAGAAGAAAAAATACAAAACCAGGATGAAAGCTTGGCAGATACATCAGTATGGAGGTACATGTTATTTGAATTTTTTTAATTTTTTTTTTCTATTTTACCCCCAGTGTAATGACTAGCTCCAAAGTTATTTTTATGAGACACAACCACAAAAACAGCATCAGAGCAACCCTTTAGACTAAAGGTACTCTTTATCAGACAACAAAATTTTGAATGTGTTTGCAAACAAACAAAGAGGATAAACAACCTGATTCGTTTTTCAGTTTGGTTCAAATGGTGCAATCTTGCTTTAATAGTATAGAAAACATTGTGGAAAAAGGAGAAAATGCCGGTTACCAGCACTTTCTCCTTTTTCCACAATGTTTTAGAAGGCCTCTTCTACAGTAAGTACCCAGGATTGAGTTAAATGATTGAGGGTCAGTTTTCAGTATTTATATCCCAGCAAAATGAATGTATTTGGGGGGTGTACTGGAATCAGACTGTCTATCCATGAGTCTGTCTGTCTGTTTGTGTACAAAATACTAATAATTTTGTGTTGCAAACTCATACGTCAGTTTTGCTGCCATTGTATTGAAAGTTTGTTAATACATTGATTGTATATTGAAGTTGTGCAAGATGCAGTTTTCAATCATCCACTCTCTATGATTCCAGGTTAATCTCCCCTTGAACTTTGAAAACATTTTGTTAAATTGCCAGTCTCTGTCAAAGCGCTGGTGGGGGTATAAAGTCACTTTCAGTGACAGCTGTACACGTAGTTTATCCCATTCTGCATGTTTATTGGCTTGTAATTGTTATAGCCCTGATGATGTCTGCATCATAGTCTGCAACATTGCTGTCTGTGCAAATACTTTGACATTTTGTAATTAATATCTCTGTTTTTTTTTTCCCAGAAGATATTTACTTCAAACTTGGATAAATTGTTAGCTTTCATAATGGAAACTCATACAACAGGTGTAGGTAACCTATCAAGGTATTTTCTTTACACAGTTATGTCCCCTTTTCAAATGAAAATTTTCACTGAAAAACAAGCACTTAACCCTTTGCCAAACAATCTCTGGTTTTTTACGACCCTCAGATAGAAGTTTTTTGAAAACATTGTGGGAAAAGAAGAAAATTCTGGTAACCAGCATTTTTTCCTTTTTTCACAAAATGTTTTCTACCCTGCTGGAAACAAATTTCAATTTTTGAGTTATGTTTATTCTGTTGTCTGCAAGTGCTTTCAATTTGGACCAGTCTTAAATTTTGTCGTTTGGTAAACGGTTAAAGCTGAGGCTTGTCACCTGCATGCAGTGCTCATGTCTAAAGTCTTCTGATGACAATAAAGACATTGGATTCTTTGGTATTAACTAAATCTGTAAGATTATGATGGATTCCTTACTTTGACAGAAGCTGAAGATCTTGTACTCTCTGAGTCTGCCAGAATCCCTCAACTTAGAGATCCAAAAGACATTCTTGTAGAAGTACATGCAGCCAGTGTTAACCCAATTGATGTGAGAATGAAAGGTATTGTAATGTGTAGAAATACATGTATATTCTTGACATAACTTTAATTTTACACTCGTCCAGTTTGAAAGCACTTGGGAACGAAAAATTAGACATAATATAAATGATGAGACTGGTTTTAGAAATGATAAAAAATACTATAATAACGATATTTTTATCAATGATGCCACATTGAAAAGGTTTCATTGAAAAAAAAAAAAAACTGTCAACTGAAAAAAGGAATTGGCTTTAATACGTATGCAAAAAATTTTGGAAAGTTAACTCTACCTAATGACAAAATTTTAGACTTGTCCAAATTGAAAGCATATGCAGACGACAAAATAAATGTGACTTAAAAGTTAAATCTTGACTTTAGAAGAGTAGAAAACATGGTGGGAAAAGGTTGTAAAAACCAGGAATTGTTTGGTAGAGGATTTAGTGACATTTCACATAGCAAACAATCATTGCTCTTTATATCTTCATCTCTGTAAATTTATTTTTTGTTTTCAAAAACATTTCAGAGGGATATGGACGAACCATGATAAACCAGCTAAGAAAGGCATTGGGTTCAACCCAATCATCATCAACAGAGTTTCCTTTGACTCTTGGAAGGGATTTTTCAGGGGTTGTTGCTAAAACAGGTCAGGGAGTAACCAGGTTCAAACCAGGAGATGAGGTGAGTTTCTGTTTGAGACAGTTGGGTTTAATATCTTATCTTCTTAACTGTCTGTCGCTTAGAATTTCTTATAGACTTCATGTTGTTATTATTTGCAGACCACAAATAGAATATGGTTTAACCCTTTACCACACAGTCCCAACTTTTGAGAAAGAAAGCCTTTTAATACATAGTGGGAAAAGAAGAAAATACTGGTAACCATTCCAAAATTAAAACATTTTCAGATAACAAAATAAAAGTGAATCAAAAATTGAAATTTGATTCGGAAAGGGTAGAAAACATTGCTGAAAAAAGGAGAAAATGCTGTTAAGCAGTCCAAATTGAAAGCATTTTCAAACAACAAAATAAGATGTGAATCAAGTATTGAAATTTGATTTGGAAAGGGTGGAAAACGTTGTGGGAAAAGGAGAAAATGCTGGTTACCAGCATTTTCTCCTTTTCCCACATTCTTTTCAGAAGGCTTCTTTCTCAGAGTCATGAAAAATTGGGATTGTGTGGTAAAGAGTTAATATCAAAAAGTTTCAACCCTAGTCAGCCTGCACAACACTACTGCAACAACCACCATGAAATAACCATGAAAAATCTATCAAAAAGCCATTACCTAATACCAATTAAAAGCGACATAATCCATGGCCATTAAATTTGGGTAAAACACCATCAATTTTTGGTAATCACCCATTAAAAGTTATGCCATTGACATTTAATGGGGACATTAAAAATATATTTCATGGGTCATTACTTGGTGTTTGAAAAATTTAATGGTCAATTTCATGGGTTTAGCGGCCATGAAAAGCGACAAAACTCATGGGCCATTAAAATTAATTAATGGGTTTACCATAATTTCATGGCAATGTCATTGGATAACATCATGCCATTAAAATTTCAGTAATGGGGATCGTGTCTACCCATTAAATGTATAATAATGGCCATGAACATTATTATATATGAATGTCACAGTCATTTAATGGCTAGTGGAAAAAAAGACCATTACATCTTCAGCAATGGTATAGGCCATTAATTACATATTAATGGTAGTTAATTAATTTGAACACTTAATTCATGGCCAGAACATTTCTGGATATGTTCTTGCCATTAATAAGCCATCAAATGGCAATTAATTAATATGCTGATGCAATAAGCAGTTACAACAAGCCATTAATATTGTAACATACATATAGTAACACAGATTGACTAGTCTTGATTCTGTCTTTTACATGCTTGATTCTTCTTTTCTGTCTTTGAGTCTTTATCAAATGATATAATTTTAGACTGGATCAAATTCAAAGCATTTGCTGCTAAAAACATAAAGTTGTCTCAAAAAATTAAATTTGCTTGGTAAAGAATAGTAAACATTGTGAGAAAAGGAGAAAATGATAATTCTTAGTGTTTTCTCCTTTTTCAACAATTGTTTCAAAAAGGCTGGTTCCTAAGGGTCTTAAAAAGATTTTACAAGCTGTCAAAATTTTCATACACAAAGTAACAATGACAGGGCTTTGACAGTACTGATCTGAATTGCCCAAACTAAAACTGCTACGAATAACATTGTATTTTCATGACCCCATGAGAGAAATCCTCTGAAAACATTTTGAATAACAATGAATTGCTCTTAACCAACAATTTCTTCTTATTATAATAAAGTTTGAGTCAGAACAAAGTCAATACAACAAACACAAGCCAGGACTGGGGACAAGTCTTCTCCTTACTGGGTTAAATCATCGTGGGTCCCTCAACTATTTGTATTGGGTCGAACTGTCTTGGGGCCGAATGCTCTTCCACCAAAGTGAAAACATCCCCCACATTCAGTGAGATAAAAAACATTAATGTCATAAAATTGTTTATTCATATTCAGCAGTATTAGCTAGAACTTGCTTTTTTTCAATTTTATTAGATCATAAGCAATTTAATATTTTACAACGGCAAGGCATCATCGATTTCACCATACACTTTATTAAAAACATTTCCTTGTCCAAACCTAAATCAGCCTAAGTGTCTCTCCCATCTGTCAATATCCTAGATATGCTTGTCATCTCCGAAAAAGAAATTAGAGTCTTATGGTCAATTCATCAATAAACTTTTGACTTCCTGGATTTTTCAAATGTACCACTTTAAAATGCGCATGTCAGACAGGAAGTTGTACACTCTTCTTGGTCTTTATTTCTGAAGAGTATGCAAGAGGAATAGGCATATTCGTCCCACTGCTTGTTCCCCCCTTAGCTTATTTGTCTGGACTTCTTTGTTTCAACCAAATTCAATATAGTATGAACAGATGTATTGAAGTTTCCTTGATCCAGAATGGTGTTATTTCAGAGGTTTGGCCATAAATATAAAAATATGTTTGTATTTTAAAATCATTTTCACACAAAAAGGTTAGCAGTAAAATGTGGTGACATACAAGTAGATTCAATTATACTGTATGAAATACATTTAGGTTAAAGTTTATCTGACCATGTCAAACTTACATTGGGCACTTTTTATCAATCATAATTAATTCACAGACCCTGTCGTACATATATACTTCATGTATAGTTTGTGCAAAATACACTTTATGCATGGTCTGTGCAACTATACATTAAGTTGACCAAGCCCAAGAATATTTTTTTCAAGTCAGTCCAGTGCATGTAAAGTGTACTGCAGAATTGAGATACAAAAGTAAAGTCAGGATACCAAGAGAAACTGTATAAGTCCATGTAGATTACATGATGCCTACTGTTTAATATACCAGCATATGTACCACATGCAGTATATGTACATGTATAATGTACTTCTGTGGTGTACTGCTATGTACGTGTACGCAGCATATACACATATATATACAAGTACACTTTATGTATCAACTGTTTTGTTTTATGATGTGTAGAATAATGCCCATTAGTGTTGGTTTTATTCAATGGTTATTTCTTGAAGATACCTTTAATGGGTTTATTAATGGGGTTTGCATTTTTCAGTTCAAATTCAAAAACTTTTCAAGTATATTCCCATTAAATTACAAAATAATAGTCATCAACCGTATGCGGAAATTTTTTAATGGCAGTGAATGCGGTTTCCTATGTGTGATGGCAATTAGTTTTTATTTACCTGCATGAATGGCCCCATTAATTTGAAATCAATTGGCATTAAACTTGTAAAGATTATGAATTAATGACCCCATTAATAAATGTATGCCATCACATTAAGGGTATTAGACAAAATTCAATGTTTATCATGGCAATTTCATGGGGAAATTGGCCATTAATGTTGAAAATAATGGCTATAAGCTAACACCATTAAAAAAAAAGAAAAAATATTAATGGGTACCTTTAATGGTTTTGTTATTATTAATTGGCAATTTATGGGTTTTTAATGGCATTTTCATTGTTACCTTCTGCAGTAGTGCAAGTTGACATGATTCAATACTTTTTGCAGATGCAGTAAGCCTCCATTTCTTACAGCATGGCTCATTTATTGATTGATTGCAGGTTTGGGGTGCCCTGGGTGCACAAAGACAAGGAACCCACGCCCAGTTCACAGTCACAGGAGAGAGAGAGGTGAAAGTCACACTCTATCTAGCAACCACTCTACCTTTTTCTTGTAGTAACTCTTAATCAGACAGCAAAGTTTTAGATTTTAGAAATTGTAATAAATTACAATTTATTAGATTGTAATTGTACAAGGTCAGACCCTGTTTTCACCAATTATTCTAAAGAGTACTCTTTATCTTATTCCGCAAGATTTTCTTAATGAGAAAGTGATGCAATTTCTTACTGGCTAAACCAAATTCTACTTTCCTTTTTAGAAAATTTTGGATTATGGTTGGAAGGATGGAACACATTGTGGAAAAAAGAGAAAATGCTAGTTACATGTATTTTTCCTTTCCCACAATGTTTTCAAAAAGCTTCTTTCTTAAGGTAGCTAAAAGATGCCATTGAGTGGTAAAGGCTTAGCTCTGTGCTGGGCAATGAAATTTTAGATTGCTCCAAAATTGGGGGCACTTGCAAAAGAAAAACTGGTAAAATGCTGCTTATGAGCGCTTTTCTCCTTATATTTTGCAATGTTTCGGCAGATGTCTTTCTGAGGGTCATAGGCAATTGTGCAAAAACTTTAATTTCAATAAAAGTTTCCATTAGGGAAAGAGTTCATACTTTCCCACACAACAAAATTGTAGACTTTTGTTAAATTTGTTATTCTCAGAGGCAGAGGGATATAGTTTAGCATTGTCTGTCCGTCCATCCATTCAGACCAATATCTCCAATACCATTGGATGGAATTTTTGGTGAAGCTTTGTATGTATACACAATAATCATTTCGGCACATGTATATTTTTTTTCATTTGATGCAAAATGGCTGACTGGGGGTAATTTTGAGTTATACTGTCACATAAGTTTGTGATGTTTTGAGTCTTATCTCTAAAACTATACAGAGTTTGTACATAGAACTTGTCACATCTATCAACTACCATCAGGAAATGCAGGACAAAAAGTTTCACCCAGATTGACCATGCAATACCACAGTTAAATCCTTGTTTTTTTTAATGCCTTGTCATAGAAAAATGGGGCTTGATGTATTTTCACATGAAAGACCAATTTACTTTAACTACAGGACAAATTGGATGAAACTACATTTTTGTGGTATTTGTTGAAGGCAATACCACTATGAGTTCAAGATTGAATTTTGATAACCATGTATCATATTTTGTGCAAGGGCGAAGGAAATAAACCCGGTTTAACTCATTCTTTCTCAAGCAAATGAGTTTTTCGGTGGCACACAGATACGTAATTTGAAATGGCATTTTAAAATACATTGGGCGAGGCCATCAATCGTTGAGATACTTATTTTTGATTGAAAATAGCTTCTCTTGCTCATGGCCTTTTATTGGCACAATGGTACAAATTCGCCTACTAGGCTTTTTCGTTCCAAAGCCAATTCTTTCCATGTTTTGTTTGTCCTATGATTGTGCGCTACTCCATTTGATTGCTCATGAATATTTATAGATCGAAGTAATTGATTGTAATGTTGGAAATTAAATGTAAAAGGCTAAAGATATTTCAAAATTATAGTTTTAAGGTACATGAGTACTCTCCCTTCTACTGAAAAGATATTCATTTGCTTTTAAGCCAATATTTGAACAATATGTCTCTTTTTCTTTGAAACTATTGATTCCACGCAATGGGTTTCCTTGACAAATACCACTTCAGCGTTCTCAACGTTTTGATTATATAGTTTATCATACCCCATAGACAATAGTTATTTGCTTTTATTAGATATCTTGTGTCATAGAAAAAGAGAGTTTAATGTATAATTTTATCATGGACCAATGACCATCTGAACTTGTCCGTCTCTCAGGACAGATATTTTCTGAAGCTCTTGATGAAAAGTAATAGAAATTCAAACTGATGTTCTTTATGATGTCCACAGATATTGATTGATTGATTGATTGACTGATTGATTGATCAGTTCATTCATTCATTCATTCATTCATTCATTCATTCATTCATTCATTTTTTTTTGCTTTTTTGATATTGTATAGTGTCATAGAAAAAGTGTGCTTCATGTATATTTCCATTACGCACCAATATCTCTATGGTCCATGGTGGAAAAGTTACAACAACTCCCCTTTTTCCATGACATGGCATTTGATAAATAACATTATTGGTGGACTATCACAAGGAACACATATTTGAAGTTTTATCAATTTTTGTCAAGGATTTCGAGTTAAAGCGATATTGATTCATAAGTTAAATATACATGGAGCCCACTTTTTCTATGTTCAGTGATGTACTGTCTTTGACCTGACCTAACATTACAAATCTTGATCACCTTGATGAAGATGAGATTGGTACATGTATTGGAAGGTAAAATTTCAACGAATGTATGTCTTACCAGTTGCTTTTATTTTCGTATTTGTCACCACAGATATCATTAAAACCCAAGTCACTGTCACATGTAGAAGCAGCCTCTATACCATATGTCGCATTGACAAACTGGAATGCTCTTTGTGATGTTGGAGAGCTAACAGAAAAAAACACTAGGAATAAAAGGTACTAGTAATAAACTTTGTGATATATGCCAGTAAATATTCCCATTCAAATACATGCATTGCAATTGGACAAAATAACACACAGAACAGAAAAAAAAATCTGAATCAAGACACTGTGAAATATGGTTTCCAAATATAGGTACATGTAGATGATCCACCTCGCATACGCACTAAGCACACATTGATTTATGATTTGATTAGTCAAAATGCTACACTGCAATATTAATCCACCATTCATAGAAACAGAGCTACAACGTTCCACCGCACTATTTGTCTCTTTTTGTTTACAACTTCAAATAAAATGTCAGTAACTGCAAAATGTTGTCGATGAAAGTTGAAGGTATATAATCATAGAAATATTACCTTGTAGTAACTTTCCTATTTACTCCTTCCTGTGGAAGCAAATTTTGATACGGGGTTTGACTTTGACCTTGGTCTCGCGCTATATCACTTACCAGTATCTGGCGTGGGCACCAGGAAAGTTACTTTAACTCTTTACCAAATGACAAAATTTTAGACTAGTCTAAATTGAAAGCATTTGCAGACAACAAAATAAACGTAAATCAAAAAATTGAAATTTGATTTGTGAAGGGTAGAAAACATTGTGGGAAAAGGAGAAAATGCTGGTCACCAGCATTTTCTCCTTTTCCAACTATGTTTTTAAAAGGCTTCTTTTGTTATGGTCGTTAAAAGTCAGGATTGTGTGGTAAAGAGTTAAATCTTTACCACACAATCCCTCAAAATGAAGCCTTTTGAAAACATTGTAGGAACAGGAGAAAATGCCGGAACCAGCATTTTCTCTTTTTCCCACAATGTTTTTCTACCCTTTCCAAATCAAATTCCAGTTTTTGATTCACTTTTATTCGGTCATCTGCAAATGCTTTCAATTTAAACAAACCTAAAATTTTGTCATTTCTAAAGGAGTTAACAAAATATTCCATACACATTTTACACGACTGAGCCATTCAACACACAAGTTTTAACACAATTGTTTTCTCTGTAGCTGTAAGGATGTATTTATATTTTTCTTTTTTTTTTCTGATTTATTGATAATAAAAACAGAAAAAGTAGTTAAATTTCAGTTTGCAATGAATATTCATGTACTCGACTTTTTATGTGTAACCTGTAGATATTTTCTTTTTCCTCCATTTCCCTACAGAATACTCGTTCATGCAGGGGCAGGTGGGATAGGAACATTTGCAATACAGGTTTGTTAAAGATTTCCTCAAGGTTTCCTGTGTGTACCTTTTATAAAATAAGCCTGTGGGAGGAGAACTTTTGAAAACATTGTGGGAAAAGGTTGAAATATGTTTGCAGCATATTATTTAGTTGTGGAATGATTTTGACCTTTCTAAAATAAATCTTATCATTTGAGATATATTGAAATTGTTGTCTACAATAATTGCTGTCAGTTTGAACAGGTTCAAAATAGTTATTCTGGTTAACCCATTACCACACAATCCCTACTTTTGACCTTGAGAAAGAAGCTATTAGAAAATATTGTGAGGAAAAGGAGAAAATGCTAATAGCCAGCATTTTCTCCTTTTCCCACAATGTTTTCTACCCTTCACAAAACAAATTTCAAATTTTCAGTCGCTTTTATTTTGTCGTCTGCAAATGCTTTCGATTTGGAGAAGCCTAAAATATTGTCATTTGGTAATGAGTTAAGACTAAAGATAAAAGCATGCATAAAATCGATTTTTTCAGGGTAGAGAACTATTTATTTGTTACAGAGAATAATGAGTTAAGCCTTTACTAGAGCTCCATGTAGGAGGAGTGATTTTGATTTCAAAATTGAAAACACATGTATTAATTATTTTCCTCTAAATCCTGTGTTGTGGGTAATCATTAGAATCGTGTCATCGAGACGATTCTAATGAGTACCCACAATATAGAGTTTCACAGAAATATGACTTTAGCATACCATCACTCCCTCATATCTGGAGTGCGGGCCTTTCCCAAACAGTTCTATGTTTTTACGAGCATGAGACAGATCCTTTATGAAAATATTTGTGAAAGGAGAAAATACTGGTAACCTATGAATGAATGCCACAATTACAGTAATATTTTAAATACACATATCACCTTCAAATGCTGTTAATTTGAATAAATTTTAAGTGTTGTCATCTGTTAAAGACTCAGAAAACCCCCCAAAAAAGCAAATTGGTTTTAAAAATTATGGAGATAGATTAGTGAAGCATCTTCCAAAATACTGTATGATAAACCCTTTACTAAACTATGATTTAATGACACATTGGAAAAGGGAGTTTGAAAAGATTTTGGGTAATGAAGAAACCTTTACCAAACTGTGGTTTATTGACTCAATGGAAAGCAGATTTTTTTTTTCCATTTGGAAAAAAAAGTGGTTCAAACTATAGGGATGATCTTCGAAAGGTCAAAAAGCATTGTGGGAAAAGAAGAAATCGCTGGATTCTAGCATTGTCGTTTTTTAACAGAATGCTTTCAAAAGGCTATTTCCTGAAAGCTGTAAGAGATCCTGCCTCTCTCATATTTAAAGTGTAGGACTCACTGAAAGCAGTGGGTTTTTTTGTGGGAGTGTCCTTAGGCAAGACACCCCAGAGCTCCCACATAGTGTTGATAAAACCCAGGTCACACATTAACCCATTACCACACAATCCCTACTTTTGACGCCCCTGAAAAAGAAGCCTTTTGAAAACACTGTAGGAAAAGGAGAAAATGCTGGTGACCAGCATTTTCTCCTTTTCCTACAGTGTTTTCTACCCTTCCCAGAACAAATTTCATTTTTTAGGTCACCTTTATTTTGTCGTCTGCAAATGCTTTCAATTTGAACCAGTCTAAAATTTTGTTGTTTGGTAACGGGTTAATATGTGAGATATAGCATGATTTGACTACAATAATGTTGAAAGCGGAGTAAAA
Organism: Tridacna crocea; assembly: GCA_943736015.1. NCBI lineage: Eukaryota > Metazoa > Mollusca > Bivalvia > Cardiida > Cardiidae > Tridacna > Tridacna crocea. The sequence continues at coordinate 9,748,612 of OX031060.1, read as the reverse complement.
CACCAGTCAGTCAACAAAAAAAACATGAAAGTTGTTAAAACTTGGAATTTTGCGGCAAAAGGTCAAATTCCCTAATGTTCTTGTACTTGTAGTTATTGAAGGCTTGGGGTGGTCATGTGGTCACAACATGCTCCTCAGATGCTATACCAATGGTCAAATCTCTTGGAGCTGATGAAGTCATAGATTATAAAACACAGAATGTTACAGAAGTACTCAGAAATATGGACAAGTAAGTGGTAGAGGACAAGCGCGGATCCAGATATCTTTCTCATGGGGGATCCCACCGAAAACGCACTTGTCTTATTATATGATACTTTTAATTCCAGATTTCAGTAGGTGTAAGCCATTTACAAGAAAAGTCAGCGTTTCCAGTTCTAACCCTGAGGGGTCTCCACATGTAGAACCTTTTTTCTTTTAAATTTATGACTGTATTTTACATATATGCTGTGCAATATCAAACCAGCACCATTTCACGAATCTGATAACCACATTTTTGCCAAAATTCCAGGGGGTGTCCGGACCCCCGGTCCCCCCCTCTGGATCCGCCCATGGAGGATACATGTACATGTATTTGCTTTTTGTTTTGGCGAAATTGAAGGCTATTACAGGTGTGCCGGACAACATATTAAATGTTGCTCAAATTGTGGAATATGCTTTTGGAAGGGTAAAAAAATTAGTAAGAAAAATTAATTTTCAACATTATTTCAGTTATATTGCAGTGACCAGTACATCTATCCATGCTTTCCTTGAGTCTCTTTTACCAGTACTTCACACAATTTTCTTTCCTTTTCTCCTTTTCCAGCAAAGGTTTTGAAAGCCTTTTTGCTCAAGAAAAAACAGGATACTTATGTAAGCAGCACCAACAGTTATCAAAACATTATCTTTGCCCAGATAAAAGGGCATTTAATATAGAAGTTTTGACCCAAGTGAGCCTGTGCATTCCACTCAGGCGGACATGGGTCGAATTCAGTTGGTCAATTATCTTCGTGTCAGAGAACCGATCTGTTTATCATGATTCAGTTATATGATTGACAAAATCTATTTTATGAATCTATTTCCATGTAATGACTTCCTTGCTGTAATGCATCACTGAGATGCATTAATTCTTTACCAGACGACAAAATTTTAACCCCGCCCAATTGAAAGTATTTGTAGACGACAATTGTAGTGTGGCTAAAATGGTCTAAGTATTTATTGATAGGATAGAAAACATTGTGGTAAATGGAGAAAATGCTGGTCACCAGCATTTTCTCCTTTCCTCACAATTGTTTTCAATAGGCTTCTTTCTCAGGGTTGTAAACCCATAACCACTCAATCCCTTCTTTTGACGCCCCTGAGAAAGAAGCCTTTAGAAAACATTGTGGAAAAGGAGAAAATGCTGGTAACCAGCATTTTCTTCTTTTCCCACAATGTTTTCTACCCTTCACAAAACAAATTTCAAATTTTCAGTCACTTTTATTTTGTCGTCTGCAATTGCTTTCAATTCGGACAAACCTAAAGTTTGTCGTTTGGTAATGAGTTAAAATTCGGGATTACATGGTAAAGAGTAAAGCCCCCATTTGCCAGAATATGGCTCACGTATATTTTTTTGTGCAGAATGGATGTGATATTGGATCCTGTAGGAGGTGACGTGAAAGATCAAAGTATAGATGGTCTGAAATCCTGGAGCAATGCTAAATATGTTAGTCTGGTTATGCCAGTATTACCTGATACAGACAAATATGGAATACCAGGTGGCTTGTTACAGTCCGCGACCAGTCTAGGGGGAAATTTGCTTCAGGTTTGTAGGTAGAATTATCCTTTTTAACTCTATACCAGACAACATAATTGTGGACCTGTCCAAATTGAAATCATTTGCAGACTACAACATCAGTATGGCTCAAAAATTGAAATTTGTCGTGGGAAGGGTACAAAACATAGTGGGAAAAGGAGAAGATGATTCTTACGAGCATTTTCTCCTTTTCTACAATGTTTTCAAAAGCTTTCCTTCTGAGAGTCCTTATAAAGTTGGGATTGTGTTGTAAAGAGTTGACTCTTTACAAGACAATAGCCTTTCAGCCTTGTCCAATTTGAAAGTATTTGTGGGCACTTAATTTGCATGGAATTTGTCTATAATAGAGTAGAAAATATTTTGGAAAAGGGAGACAATGCTTTTTCTCCTTTTCCCACAATGTTTTCCTGATGTTTGATGAAAATCTTGATTGTTGGGTGAAGGGTTAACTAAGTAAGTTCATAAGAATATTTGTCTTCAAGTAATATGTACTGAAATACATGCACTTGATCTTATGAATTATTGAATACTTGATTAATAATTTTGTTGATTGATTCCATCCAAAGTTTTTACAGTCCTGAAGCATTTAATTTTAACTCTTTACCACACTGTGATGAATTTTAATGACCTTGAGGAAAAATTCTTTTGAAGACATTGTGGGAAAAGGAGAAAATAATGGTTTCATCAAGACTTAACTCATTACCAAACGACAAAATTTAAGGTTTGTCCATATCGAAAGCATTTGCTGACAAGAAAATAGAAGTGACTGAAAATTTGAAATTTGTTTTGTGAAGGATAGAAAACATTGTGGGAAAAGGAGAAAATGCTGGTAACCAGCATTTTCTCCTTTTCCCACAGTGTTTTCTAAAGGCTTCTTTCTCAGGGTCTTCTAAAGTAGGGATTGTGTGGTAATGGGTTAACACATTCGGTTATTATTATCGTCTCTATCTATAGGGTTTCAGTAAAGGCAGAAGTTATAGATGGGCTATATTTATACCCAACGGAATGGCTCTATCAAAAGTGGCGAAGTTAGTCGAATCTGGTCAGGTAAGAAACTTTCCTTTTGACCATTTGAAGATTTTTTTTTTCTCTTCTCATATGCCTGGAATGAAGGTGGGAGGATGGAAGTTACACTCCACATAGTTAACCCTTTACCACACAATCCCGACTTTTAACGACACTGAGAAAAAATAATTTTGAAAACATTGAGGAAACAGAAGAAAATGCTGGTAAACAGCATTTTCTCCTTTTCCCACAATGTTGTCTACCCTTTCCATAACATACTTCAATTTGTTTTCGCTTTTATTTTGTCGTCTGCAAATGCTTTCAGTTTGGACAAGTCTAAAATTGTGTCGTTTGGTAAAGAGTTAAAATCACCAACGCTTCACCAACCAAAATTTTAAGCTGGTCCAAATTGGAACCATCTGCAGACTACAAATCAAAAAGTGCTTAATTAACCCTTTACCACACACTTACGGCTTTTGACGACCCTAAGAAAGAAGCCTTTTGAAAACATTGTGGGAAAAGGAGAAAATGCTGGTAACCAGCATTTTCTCCTTTTCCCACAATGTTTTCTATGCTTTACTAAACAAATTTCAAATTTTCAGTCACTTTAATTTTGTCTTCTGCAAATGCTTTCGATTTGGACAAGCCTAAAATATTGTCAATTGGTAATGAGTTAACCCATTACCACAAAATTCCAAGTTTTAACAAACTCAACAGAGTAGGCTTTTGAAAACATGGTAGGAAAAGGAGAAAATGCTGGTTACTAGCATTTCCTCCTTTTCTCACAGTGTTTTCTGTCAAATGAAAGACAAGTTCTGTCATTTGAGTCACACTTCAACTGTTGTCTACTAATATCTCCAATTTGAAGAAGACTAAAATCTTGTCAGTTGATAAACATTTATTTATCTCTTTCCCAAACGACAAAGTTTTAGACTTGCCTAAATTGAAAGAAGAATACATGTATGCAGAAGACATCACAAACATGATTGAAAAATTAAAAATTCGCTTTAGAAGAGTAGAAAACTTTGTGGGAAAAGGAGAAAATGCTGGTAACCAGCATTTTCTCCTTTTCCCACAATGTTTTCAGAAGACTTCTTTCTCTGCATCACAACAACCAGGGATTGTTGGGTTAAGGGTTAAGCTATAGTTATTACTTTAGGCACCAGGCACCATCACAAATACCTAGGTATCCCACTGAAGTAGGCTTGGCAGCTGAATCTTTTACTACTGAATAGATAAATTTACAGTTTTTATACCCCCGAAGGGTCATATTATGTTATACCCCCGGTCGTCCGTCCGTACGTCCGTCCTTCGGTTAGCAATTTCCTGTGTGTGCAACTCCTCCTACAGTTTCCATCGGAATTATTTGAAACTTGCCACAATGAATCTCCACGATGTTTAGTTGTGCACCTGGGTCTTAGAATTTGGATCGCTGTTTGCTTTCTGAAATTATCTGCCCTTGATTTCTTAAATAACCAACTTTCAACTTTGACTTTTTCTCCAGGCCATAACTTCCATACTATAAAAAGTATCAACTTGAAACTACATACACTGATAGAACACATTCTGAAGTGCAGTGCACATGAATCATAACTCTGCCACCATTATTTTTTTAGTTACTGCCCTTTGTTAGTTTTCAGTTTGAATTTTTGTCCAGGCCATAAGTTCTAAACTATTAAAGCTATTAACTTGGAACTAAATACACTGATAGAACCCATTGTGGAGAAGTGCACTGCACATGAACCATAACTCTGCCACCTTTATTTTTTGAGTTATTGCCCTTTGTTAATTTTCAGTTTGAATTTTTGTCCAGGCCATAACTTCCAAACTATAAAAGCTACTAACTTGGAACTTTATACACTGATAGAACACATTATGGAGAAGTGCATTGCACAAGAACCATAACTCTGCCATCCTTCTTTTTGAGTTATTGCCCTTTGTTAGTTTCCACTTTGAATTTTCGTCTGGGCCATAATTTCTATAATATAAAAGATATGATCTTGGACCTTCAAAGACTGGTAGAACACCTTGTGGATAAGAGCAAATCACAAAATTTGTAACTTTGCCACCCTTCCTTTTTTAGTTATTGCCCATTAATATTTTTCACATATCATGGAGAATAACTAGTCTTCATTCATGGCCCATCCGTCAATGTTACTCATTTCACTGACAAGCCCCTTCGGGCGTATATGCGCCGCTCTGCGAAGCTCTTGCTATTTTTTTTTCTCTCAAAGCCAATCGAAGGCCACCAATACACTTTTACTGCAAAATGGAGAATCAGTTTGGTCATAATGTAGAATGGGGAATGGACAGTGTAGATCAAAGATCAGACTGTACTGTGTTAGTCTGATCTTGGATCTGCACTGTCCTCTAAAGCTTTTTGTGTTGTACACAGGAAAGAGTCAAGTCACAGTTCAATTACGGTCTGGCATTGCTCACAATCTGATGTATTAACCCATTACCACATAATCCCCAGAGAAAGAAGCCTTTAGAAAACATTGCGGGAAAAAGAGAAAATGCTGGTAACCAGTATTTTCTCCTTTTCCCACAATGTTTTCTACCCTTCACAAAACTAATTTCAAATTTTCAGTCACTTTTATTTTGTCTGCAAGTGCTTTCAATTTGGACCAGTCTAAATTATTGTCGTTTGGTGACGAGTTTATTTTCAAGTTAGTTGAGGCACCAGGCAAGATCACATCTACCTAGGCATCCCACTGAAGTAGGTGGGTCACCTGGGGGCGACCTGTGCCTTCCCAGAAATTCTCCAGAGATGTTACTCTGAGGCCTGTACTTCTACAGGCCCATTATTTTCCTTACTCATTAGTTTAAGGCATAAACTATGAAAGGGATTCACTTTGAATATGAATTTGTCTAAAATGCCAACATATACATGCGAAGGAAAAGCAAAAGATAAACCATGGTGTCTTATCATGTCTGTAAAACACCTCCTTTTCATTCATTGTGTTCTTTTGAGGTATTATCTAACCTACTTTACTACGTAATAGCCCCGTTTCTAGATAAACAATCAGGATTTTTCAGAAATACACAATTACCTCCCTTTATAAATGAAAACGGTTAAAGTACGTTTTTCGCTTTTATTTGTAGATACGCCCCGTCATTGAAAAGGTGTACGAGTTCGATCAAGTACCCGAAGCTTTTAAAAAAGTGGGAGCAGTTCATGGTCGAGGAAAAAGTGTAATAAGAATGGTTTAACTTTACTAAACGAAAAAACCTTAGACTGGTCCAAATTCAAAGCATTAGCAGGCTGCTGATCAGATATTGCTTAGATCTAATATTAGATGGATGAGACCTAGATTAAAGCTCTACAGTACCTAACTTTGTACCAATAACAAAATTTTTGGACTCAACGAAATTGATTGATTCATTTTATGGTGTTAACACCATTTTCAACATTATTTCCCATATATCGCCGTGGCCAGTGCACCTATCTATGCTTTCCTGGAGTCTCTTTTTACCAGTCCTGTACTCCACACAATTTTCTTTCCCACAGGCTGCTTTCCCAAATAACCATCGTTGAGACGATGGTCAGCCGTGAAAGAGGAATGAATCCTGTCACAATGACCATCATCAATCCTTGGAAAGAAATTGGCCGAGCTAGGGATCAAACTTACGACCCGTGTTATCAAGTACACTGTCTGCAAAAGGTCGTCCAGTCCCACTTAGCAGTCTTAGGTTAAACAGGAAAGAAAACACTTTGTAAAAGGAGAAAATGCTGATCATTTTCTCTTTTTCTTTTCATAGAATCTCGAACTATTATCAGAATTACAATAAAACAGGCATGTGTCTTTGTAATTTATTAAAGTGTTTGTTTGTTAATTTCTCAGTGTTCTGTTCTGTTAACTCTTTACCATACAATCCTGACTTTTAACGACCTTGAGAAAGAATGCCTTTGAAAACATTGTGGAAAAAGGAGAAAATGCTGGTAACCAGCATTTTCTCCTTTTCCCACAATGTTTTCTATCCTTTCAAAATCAAGTTTCAATATATGAGTCACATTTATTTTGTCGTCTGCAAATGCTTTCTGTTAACTCTTTACCACACAGTCTGGACATTTAATGACCCTGAGAAAGAAAGCCTTTGAAAACATAGTGGAAAAGGGAGAAATTGCTGGTAGCCAGTACTTTCTTCTTTTCCCCCAATGTTATCTATCCTTTCCAAATCAAGTTTCAGTATTTGAGTCACATTTATTTTGTCGTCTGCAAATGCTTTCAACTTGTCCAAAATGTTTTTGTTTGGTAAATAGTAAATCAACTCTTTATTAAAGAATAAAATTTTACACTTGTCCAAAGAATTTGTGGACGACATTTGAATATTGTTAGAATATTTGAACTCTTTTCTGAAAGGGTAGAAAACATCGTGGGCAAAAGAGAAAATGCTGGTTACCAGCATTTTCACCTTTTCCCACAATGGTTTCAAAAGCTTGCTTCCTTAGCTTCATTTATCTCGGGATTGCGTGATACAGGGTTAATTTTTTTTTTTCTGGTTTATGATTAAACACAGACAATAATAAATACAGTTCACTTTATTAAATATCTCTTTGTCACTGTCATAATTATAAAACACTGAAAAATAAAATCAGGGCCTACTTGTGAGATTTTTATCGTACAAATTTTCGATTTGTTTGCTTTAATATTTACACAAATCATTTTGATCTATAATTAAAGGCCCAGAATCTGTCAAAAATAAAACAACGAGGGAGTTAAAATGCATGCAAATTATACCATTTAACCCTTTACCACACAAGTTTAGACCAGTCCAAATTGAAAGCATTTGCAGATGACGGATTCAATGTGGATCATATCAAATGGTTTTTCTTTGATAGGGTAGAAAACATTGTGGGAAAAGGAGAAAATGCTGGTTACCAGCATTTTCTCCTTTTCTCACATTGTTTTCAAAAGGCTTCTTTACCAGGGTCATCAAAGGTCGTCATAGTGTGGTAGAGTGCTAAAAGTATGAAAATGGTTATCCCCCACTGAGGCAGAGGGATATAGTTTTAGCATTGTCCATTAATATGAATATCTCCAATACCATTGCACAGAATTTCATGAAACTGTGTACATGGGTGCAATAACCCAATCCTCCAAGACACTTTTTTCCGTTTTGGTTTTTTTATTGGATGCAAAATGGTCGATTGGGGGTGATTTTAAGTTAAGTCTTTTTCGGTGGGGGATATTACAACAAACTTACTAGTTTTCTGGAAGACAGCAGCCTGTAATTGTATGGGATCTAGGAGTCGGTGCAAGCAGAAGTATGAATTCTACAACCAACTACATAATAAAGTCATTTTTCTGCAAGCAATCCATACCTAGACCAACCAATTACAGATTGTCATCTTTGCAATACTTTCTATCCTCTTAACCCTTTACTAAACAACAAAATTTTAGGCTTGTCCAAATCGAAAGCATTTACAGCTGATAAAATAAAAGGGACTGAAAATTTAAAATTTGTTTTGTGAAGGGTAGAAAACATTGTGTGAAAAGGAGAAAATGCTGGTTACCAGCATTTTCTCCTTTTCCCACAATGTTTTCAAAAGGCTTCTTTCTCAGGGTTGTCAAAAGTAGGGATTGTGTGGTAATGGGTTAAATGGTATAATTTTATTATGCAAATTCATCATAATGGGTCTATAATCAGGCTGTAAAATTTCAGACTAGTTCATATTGAAGCAATTCAATTAACCCTTTACCAAACAATCCCTGGTTTTTATGACTCGGAGAAAGAAACCTTTAGAAAACATTGTCGGAAAAGGAAGAAATGCTGGTTACCAGCATTTTCTCCTTTTTCTTACGAACGAAGTCCGTAACAAAGAAACAAATGAATAAATGCATGGCAGAAATAAGGATCGGAGCGGGATTCGAACTCCGAACTCCCGGACGCAAAGCCAATAACCTAACCACTGAGCCAAAGAGATATCTCCCTGACGCAGTAGCCGGGTATTGTATTTAAATCGGGAGTATACCATGCAGGAAGGAGTGGTCTGTCGTAACACACCCCCTCTTAAAGTCATCATTTATTGATGACTCAAAGCCTTATTAGGCAGGAAGTCCGATTTTGGACAACAAATGGGATTAATGGCTCAATGGCCAATCCCGGACGAGCCCCCATCTTACGAACGAAGTCCGTAACAAAGAAACAAATGAATAAATGCATGGCAGAAATAAGGATCGGAGCGGGATTCGAACTCCGAACTCCCGGACGCAAAGCCAATACCCTAACCACTGAGCCAAAGAGATATCTCCCTGACGCAGTAGCCGGGTATTGTATTTAAATCGGGAGTATACCATGCAGGAAGGAGTGGTCTGTCGTAACATTTTTCCACAATGTTTTCTATTCTTCTAATCTCATGTTTCAATTTTAGAGTCACACTAAATTTGTCCTCTGCAAATGCTTTCAATTTGGACAAGTCTAAAATTTTGTCGTTTTGTAAAGAGTTAACTATTCAAATATTCAATGTAAACAATTACTGAATTAGTCCAGTGTTAGTAGCTGGCAGAAAAATGAAGTATGAGCTAAAAGTAAACAAAACATACAGCAACTTGGCAACTTTCTTACTGTTTTAATAGGAGTTCATAGCTTCCTTCAAGTATTTGTTTGGAATTGTTTTTTTAAGAGGGTTATCAGTATATATGAGGAGAGCACTGCATGGAGGCGCCAAAACTAGCATACAGTTACCTTTCAAGGTGAAAAAGGGGCCCTTCCTTTCTTGTAAGCGTTCCCCTTAACCCTTTTCCAAACAATTCCTGGTTTTTACGGTGCTGGGAAAGAAGCCTTTTGAAAACACTGTGGGAAAAGGAGAAAATGCTGGTTACCAGCATTTTCTCCTTTTCCCACAATGTTTTCTAACCTTTTATAGACAAAAATCATTTGCATCACATTCAATTTTTTGTCTGCAAAAGCTGTGAATTTCATCAAGCCTAAATTTTGTAGTTTGGGAAAGGGTTTTAACCCTTTACCACACAATCCCGACTTTTAACGACCCTGAGAGAGAAGCCTTTTGAAAACACTGTGGGAAAAGGAGAAAATGCTGGTAACCAGCATTTTCTCCTTTTCGCACAGTGTTTTCTACCCTTCCCAAACCAGATTTAAATTTTTCAGTCACTTTTATCTTGTTGTCTGTTGATGCTTTCAATTCGGACCAGTCTAAAATTTTCTCGTGTGGTAAAGAGTTAAGCAATTAAAAACTAACCAAAGTTTGAAGTACATATCAGTATTGACTGATATACATGTACTGGAAAAACACAAATTGACAATGATTTTTGCCGGATGATAACGCATAGATGTAAACGACTACTAGGCTATGAAACATTTATATATTTCTAGCAAGAGCAGTGGAGCTAAATATATAGAGCATAGTTTCCTAGTAGATAAAAATTTACACACAGTAAAGAGACACAAATGATATCGACATTAACAAAATTAAAATAACATTATAAATACAAATGCACCAATTAGGGTAATTCAACACAAGTCTATATTATCCATGCACTGTGAAAGGGGGACTTAAAGCAATTGCAAAAAAAGTTTTTACCCATGTCAGACTGCACATGCCAATATATGGCTTGCAACATGCGAAAAGACATTTGCGTAAAGCATCGTCTCGGATCAGCTTGCACAGTCCCCGGAGGCTAATCTGAGACGACACTTTCCGTTTTTTGTTATTTTCAGTTTTGCGCTAGTCTTCTGTAGCACAAAAATATAATGTAGTCATAAAGTGCCGCCTCGGGTTAGCCTGCGTGTGCTGCGCAGGCTGATCCGCGATGACACTTTACGCAAATGTCCGAATGCCCCTTTTCTTGTGTTGCAAGCAATATGGCTAACCTTTTGCTTTTTTGTCAATTTTCTGCATGTAAAAGGACCATTCTACCCAATGTTCATGCTGATTGTTTGTCGTCTGGTGCTATTTGGACCAGTCTTAAATTTTGTCATCTGGTAAAGGGTTAATATAATGCTTCACTGAAATGCATTAAACCCTCTCTTGCTAGATTAATGCCCATGTATATTGTCTCTCTCTTGAGTTAACAAAGCAAAAGTTTTGTAACAAACACGCATCATGCTCTGGCAAAAGGGGCCTTGATGCATGTCTTTGATCTATGGTACTAAGGAAGCCATCACATTATTATGGATCCATAACATCCACTTTCTTTAACTCTTTACCACACAAGAAAATTTTAGACTGGTCCAAATTGAAAGCATTTGCAGACGATAAAATAAAGGTGACTGAAAAATAGAAATTTGTCCTGGGAAGGGTAGAAAACACTGTGGGAAAAGGACAAAATGCTGGTTACCAGCATTTTCTCCTTTTCCCACAGTGTTTTCAAAAGGCTTCTTTCTCGAGGTCGTTAAAAGACGGGCTTGTGTGGTAAAGAGTTAAACAACAGACTGTAACGTGAGGTAGACTAGTCCTTTGACATACAGAAAATTGACTTACAGCGAAAAAAAGTTTCAGGCAAGGTCAGCCCGCACAGACTGGGTTGATACTTTTCGCAGATGCATTAAGCCTCCTTTTCACAAAGCATGATTTATATCTGCGTTAAAGGCTGAAAAATCCTCATGAAAAATGGAATAGATTAGAAAAGTTTACATCAGATGGATTGCTAGGAAAATATTGCTTCAGATGGAGTACTTTCTCGATTTCTTCAAGTTAACTATTTAACACACAACAAAGTTTTGGCCTGGTCCGAGAATATTTGCAAATGATACTTTAATTATACTCAAAAGATCAACTTGGTCTATCAATAGGTAGAAAACTTTGTGAGAAAAGAAGAAAATGCTGATTACCAGCATTTTCTTATTTTCAACAAATGTTTTCAATAGACCCTTTCCTAAGAATCATTCCGCAATTTCAAAGCATTTGAACATGGCATTTTTAAAGCTGTTTTTGTTCTTTGCAAAGAAGCTGCAAATATAGAGAACATGCTGTCTGATCTTGATCTTCACTGAGCACATAAGCAAATGAATCCACATTCAGCATGACAAAAGTTAACAAAATATAAAAACAGCAACTTTTCAGGTGTCACGTTTATCCCTTTACCAAACAATCCCTGGTCTTAACAACCCTAAGACGGAAGCCTTTTGAAAACATTGTAGAAAAGGAGAAAATGCTGGAAACCAGCATTTTCTCCTTTTCCTACAATGTTTTCTACTCTTCACAAAATAAATTGCAAATTTTCAGCTTCTTTATTTTGTCATCTGCTAATGCTTTCAATTTGGAGGAGTCTAAAAATTTGTTGTTCAGTAAGAGTTAAAATAAATGAAGATGAAATAAGGATGAAGTTTGCCTACTACGAAAATTTTGCAACTCGGAATATGAAAGCTATTCATCCTTTACCAAACAATCCTGAGTTTAAATCATTTTGAGAAAGAAAGCTGTTGAAAACATTGTGGGCAAGACGAAAGTGCTGGTGACCAGCAATTTCTTGTTTCACCACAACGCACTCCACCCCTTCAAATACGATTGCCTCCATTTAACCCTTTACTCCATAGATACTCATTTCTACGCATTGCTTGTAGGAGCCTTTGGAAAACATTGTGGCAAAAGGTGAAATTGCTCGTGACGAGCAATTTCACCTTTTGCCACAATGTTTTCTACGCTATCAAAAGGTGTCATATACACATAAGAAACAGCTTCATCCTTGCTGTTATTTAGGGTCAACTAGAGATACCACAGAAATGCCTTATAGGGTAAAGGGTTAAGCCAATTTTAAAGCCACCTGAAAGTGATTTTCATTCAGACAGGTCTTAAGTTTAATCACCTTGTAAAATGTTACAGATAAAAATGCAAACATGAATGAGTTAAAAGATGGAAAGAGTCAATCGGAATAATTCCTTATTTGGCACATCCCCTGATTTCTTAAAAAAAAAAAAAATTCTTAACAATTATTACAATACATGAGTGATATACAATCAAGTTCTAGAGCTAACAATAAAAGTGTCTTAACCTACTAAAATATAATTTCTACATTTAAAAACGGCCTTTTTTTATAAAGCAAAATGAACACAGATTATTTGACCAGATGGCTTCTATCAAATCCATCAACAAATGAACCATGCTCTGTATAAATGAGGGCTAAATGCTTTTGCAAAAAGTATAGACCCCTGGGCAGAAATTTATTGCTGTCTCAAATTTCTGCATGATAAAGGACCATTCTACCTCACGATTCAGTCGGTTGTTAAGATCCATGATCATGTAATGACTTACTTTGCATCATACACCACTGAGATGCATTTTAAGCCCCCTTTTGCCAGAGCATGGCTCATTTAATATTTATGTAAAAGCAGTAAAAACCTACACACAACAGTTTCTTATAATCATTATTTAACTCCATACACATCTAAAATCGTTAGCAAGATCTAGCGCCAAGGAGAAAGGGCAATATTAGGGGAAAATTCTTTACCAGACAAAAGTAAATTAGACTTATTCAACAAAATGCGAAAATGACGAGGCTTTCAGTGAAAGACTTGAAAACATTGTTGGAAAGAAAGAAAATTCTGGTAACCCACATTTTCTCCATTTTCCACAATTGTTTTCAAGAGTCTTCTTCTTTAAGGTTGTTGAAACTACGAATTCTGTGGGAAGTGGAGAAAACAAAGGGTAAGCTCACAGAATGACAGAACTTTGCAACAGTTTAACTCTTCACCAAACATCAGATTTTTGTACTGAACCAAATTGAAAGCACTTGCAGACAACCAAGTAAACGCGACTCAAAAATTGAATGAAAAATTAGAAAACACAGTAGAAAGAAAAAGGAGAAAATGCTGGGTTTCAAGCATTTTCTTCTTTTCCCACAAAGTTTTCAAAAGGTTTCTTTCCCAGGAGCCTCAACAGTCAGCTTTGTCTGGTAAAGAGTTAAGGTTACCAGTGGAAATTATAGTTCATATTCAAACATCCCTTGCACCATAAACCTATACTGTTGGCACTCAAAAGAGTTATATCATTAGGACTTATCAAAGTACCTAAGTACCCACAACATTGTTTAAAGGGATCAGAGAACTTATCTGAAATATCAACACTGATCTCAATCTGTATTTCTGAAATTAGACTAAAAATGCACATGTAATGATAGTGAGATAAAAGTTTCAACATTAAAAGAAAAATAATGGTGAAAACAGTCCAAAAAAGAGCAAACTTGAGACCTTTAAAAGCGTCTTGGCATCATATGACAGATGTCCCCTTCTTCCATCACAATATATTTTCAAATGTTGCCAATTATACAGAAATGAATCATATGTTGTTTAAAATTTTGAAAAATCTAGAGATGTTACAAAGTGAACAAATATCCCCCAACAGCACCTTGTTACTGAAGCAGAACAATCAGTAAACTTGTATAATTTTCCGGGTCCTAGGTAAATTGGCTTTGCAGTTAACCCTTTACTAAATAATCCTTGGTTTTTACGACCCTGGGATAAAAGCCTTTTGAAAACATTGAGGGAAAAGGAGAAAATGCTGGTAACCAGCATTTTCTCCTTTTCCCACAATGTTTTCTACCCTGCTGAAAACAAATTTCAATTTTTGAGTTATGCTTATTTCATCGTCTACAAGTACTTTCAATTTGGACCAGTCTAAATCTTTGTCATTTGGTAAAGAGTTGACCCTTTACCCCATAAGGCATTTCTATGGTATCTCTAATTGACCCTGAATAACAGCAAGGATGAAGCCATTTCTTATGTGTATATGACACCTTTTGATAGCATAGAAAACATTGTGACAAAAGGTGAAATTGCTAGTGACGAGCAATATCACCTTTTGCCACAATGCCTTCTAAAGGCTCCTACAAGCAATGCATAGAAATAAGTATCTATGTAGTAAAGGATTAAAGCAAGGAAACAAAAAGATGGATGGATGGATGGATGAACAGACAGATGGATGAATGCAATGACAGACAGACATTGTGAAACCTGTGTAATGCCCCCTCCTCCTGTTTCATAGGTAGAGGGTATAAAACAATAACACTAAAAGTTGCATGCTTACATCAAGACTGATCTAGGAATAAGACTATAATTGACTGATGCATTTTTCAAACACTACAAAAATTCTAACCTATGTCATTATGAGCTTATATTTGGACTATTACTCTGGCTGTTACTATTCAGTAAGAGTGCTTTCTTTCCTTTGGACAGCTGCTGTATCTGTTTGGAAAGGTTACTGTTCTTTTTCTCTAGTTCCCTGTTCTTTGTCTGCCAAAGATAACACACTGAGTTTCATAAGTATGTAACTGTACATGAGAAATGCATGCAGATTCCAATATTTGGCTGCATGTGCTTATATTTTAGTGAAAATTCCAAGTCAAAAAAGGGGCCATAACTATGTCAGGGCCATAATTGCGTAAAACATACTATGATGGTACCTGCCCTTATTTTATGGGTTTCCTTTTTGATAAATTACTAATATAAATTGATTAATGTTTGATGTATATATCCTCAGTAAGAGAAGAGATATACATGTACAATATGAGTAGTTTTTTTTCTGTGGGTTCCAAACTCTTTGATTATTACCAGACAATAAAAAAAAAATCTTTGCAACTTATTTCTGTGATAGGCTGTCTGACCATTTTTGTTATTTAACCCTTTACCAAACATTCCCTGGTTTCTACGACCCTGAGAACAAAGCCTTTTGAAAACATTGTGGGAAAAGGAAAAAATGCTGGTAACCAGCATTTTCTCCTTTTCTCACAAAGTTTTTTATCCCTCACAAAACAAATTTCAAATTTTCCAGTCACTTTCATGTTGTCATCTGCAAACACTTTCAATTTGAAGCAGTCTAAAGATTTGGTCAATTGGTACAGATTTACAGTTAACAACAATCCACATCTGATATATATCCCTATCTAGTCTTCAAATACTTCCCTGAAGATCGCTAGTTAGCAAAGGGTTGAGCTATGATGAATTCATGAACTTACTTGCAATGTTTCTATTGTCTCATCACTCTTCTTTGTTATATCTGCAATCTTCAGTCGGAAGCTTTTCTCACTCTCATACTGCCCTGCCTTTATTTCAGTAATCTAAAAATAAGCATTTCATTCCACGTTTCAGAGCAACTGTGAAATAACTCTTTACTAAACGCCAAAATTGTAGAACGGTCTCAATTGAAAGCATTTGCAGACTAAAACACAAGTATGGCTCAAAAATTGAAATTTGTCTTGGGAAGGGTAGAAAACATTGTGGGAAAAGGAGAAAATGCTGGTTACCAGCATTTTCTCCTTTTCCTACAATGTTTTCGAAAGCTTTCCTTCTCAAGGTCGTTAAAAGTTGGGATTGAGTGGTAAAGAGTTAACTCTTTAACCCATTACCACACAATCCCTACTTTTGACGCCCCTGAGAAAGAAGCCTTTAGAAATCATTGTGGGAAAAGGAGAAAATGCTGGTAACCAGCATTTTCTCCTTTTCCCACAATGTTTTACTACCCTTCACAAAACAAATTTCAAATTTTTAGTCACTTTTATTTTGTCGTCTGCAAATGCTTTCAATTTGGGCAAGCCTAAAATATTGTCGTTTGATAATGGGTTAACAAAGTTTACCAATCCCCTGTTTTCACTAAAATCAACTGTGTCTAAAATACTTATAATAATTATATATTGTAAAATAAGATAACTATGACTGCAACAGTGCTACAATGTAAGGTAAAAACTGGATATCAGCATTTTCTCTTTTTCCCACAGTATTTTCTATTGCTTTCTATGTCGGGTTTGTTAAAACTCCAGATTGAATGGGAAAGTGTTAACCCTTTATGAAATTATCAAACAATCCCTGGTTTTTACGACCTTGAGATGGAAGCCTTTTGAAAACATTGTGGGAAAAGGGGTAATGCTGGTAACAGTAGTTTCTGTTTTTCCCAAAATGTTTCTACCTGTTGGAAACAAATTTTAATTTTTGTGTTATCTTTATTTTGTGGTCTGCAAGTGCTTTCGATTTTTACCAGTCTAAAATTTTTGTCTTTTGGGAAAGAGTTAATAAAGTACTGTATATGGGAATATATTTGTGCCCCAAAAAATTTGAAAATTACCGATTACAGATGTTTTGCAAAGGGAAATGTTTTCAAATTGAAAACACTAATTATTTGTTGGTATACTTAATGTAAAATATGTGAACAGAAAAAGCTTGGATACTTTTCAAATTTGCAAAATCACAAAAATTACAATTTATTCAACTTATACATTATTAAATGTAACCCGCAGCTCAGCCTACCTTTTTGTCCTTTTCGAGTAATTGTTGATCTTTGGACTGAAGTTGTCTCTTGAGGTTATCCAACTGTTCCTGTAACCGGTTGATTGCTATGATATGTTCCGAACTGTTTGGATCCACCGGAGACTTTTCTTGAGCCAGTACAGAGCTGAAAGTAGCAAAGGTGTAGTGGTAGAGCGAGCACAAGGTTTTCACAATCCTGGATGGATAATTGTGTTTGTGGGGGTCAAGATACATGAGATATGTTGGACTTTTGTTGGTGAAGTCTTGCATCAAAGATGTTTGAGCTCGAGCTCTCTCTCTCTCTCTCTCTCTCTCTCCCTCCCCCCCCCCCTCTCTCTCTCTCTGTTTCTTTCTTCAAATGAATGACCCGCAGGAAGCCAGCTTTTGAAAATACCTTGTGAAAAATGTGAAAATGCTGATAACCAGCATTTTCTCTTTAACCCGCAGTGTTTTTCCCTTTTCAAAAACCAAATGCCAGAGTTTGTGCCACATTTATTTCATTGTCTGTAAATTCTTATAGTTTGGGAAATTCGTAGGCTTTTAACGACTTAACCTTTCACCATACATAACCTAGAATTAGCAACCCTGTAAAATGAGCCTTTTGAAAACATTGTGGGAAAAAGAGAAACTGCTGGTAACCAGCATTTTCTCCTTTTCCTACCATATTTTCCATCTATTTGATGACAAGTTTCAATTTTTTTAAAGTCACATCTATTTTGTCATCTGCAAATGTTCTCAATCTTGACAAGACCAAAATTTTGTTGTTTGGTAAAAAGTTAAAGGTTGAATAATTGATTGTATGGGGTTTAACCCTTTACCCCATAAGGCATTTCTATGGTATCTCTAACTGACCCTAAATAACAGCAAGGATGAAGCCGTTTCTTATGTGTATATGACACCTTTTAATAGCACAGAAAACATAGTGACAAAAGGTGAAATTGCTCGTGACGAGCAATTTCACCTTTTGCCGCAACGTTTTCCAAATCTCATACAAGCAATGCATAGAAATGAGTATCTATGGAGTAAAGGGTTAAAGGTGGCCCTTCAGACTTTGGGACGGAAATTTTACAAAAATACAAAAATTATCCTTACACTCCCAAAGCCTTATAATTTTCATTCATTAAACCCCAGTAGTCAAAAACCATCCGACAACTAGATAAATTAGAGATTTACTACAGCCCAGGTCAACACTGAAGGGAAACAGTCTATTTTTACCTCAGCAAATTGCCCATTTACATACCGGAAATATACACACGAATCTTTAAACATAGCGTCTGTAGTTCTAGATATTATGGAAAATAATTACATGTTTGTTATGTTATGGAATTTAATAGTCATCAGTCATGTGCAAGTCACTTAACAGTCCCACAATGCTTTTTTGATTTTGGCGGGAAATCTAAAAATAGCTTAAGAGGCTACGTAGCCTTTTAAGGGATTACCAACCAAAAAAACTTTTTTTGAAATTTTATGATTCTCAATTACTGATTATTTGTATTGTTTTTTCATACAAATTTCAGTGACATATACATTTTTTAATTTGGTGTGATGTGAAAATTCTAAATACCCACCTTTAAGCCATTTTAAGCATTTTTTCAATTATATCACGGCGGCCAGCGCACCTATCCATGCTTTTACAAATGCTCCGCACAATATTCTTTCCAAGCCACTGACTGCTTTCTCACATAACTATGGTCGAAACAATGTTCAGCTGGTAGGAGAGGAATGAATCCTGTCGCAATGACTATCATCAATCCTCAGAAAGAAATAGGCTGAGCCAGGAATCGAACCCACGACCCCCTGTTCTTCAGTCCTGCATGCTACCAAATGAGCTACTGGGGCTCGGCCAGTAAAGAGCTAACTCATTACCAAGCGACAAAATTTTAGGCTTGTCCAAATCGAAAGCATTTGCAGACGACAAAACAAAAGTGACTGAAAATTTGAAATTTGTTTTGTGAAGGATAGGAAACATTGTGGGAAAAGGAGAAAATGCTGGTTACCAGCATTTTCTCCTTTTCCCACAATGTTTTCTAAAGACTTCTTTCTTAGGGTCGCGAAAAGGAGGGATTGTGTGGTAATGGATTAAAGACTCCAGGTTCCATTTCAATGATAAGTAGGGAAAACATCAGCATCATGACCATTGGGAGCTCATCAAGGCAGCACCACTGAAAGCCAGACAAAGCCAAAACAATATCTCTCCCCTTTCTGCAGCGAATAACAAAGGTTCAAGTTTGTTTAAGTTTAACCCTTTACCGCACGAGTCCCACCTTTAACGACCCTGAGAAAGAAAGTTTTAGAAAACATTGTGGGAAAGGGAGAAAATGCTGGTAACCAGCATTTTCTCCTTTTCCCACAATGTTTTCTCACCTTCCTTACTCAAATTTCTTTTGTTGACTCACATTTATTGTACTGTCTGCAAATACTTCAAACTTGGACTAGTTTAAAATTTTGTTGTTTTGTAAAGAGTTTAGCCAAAGAATGGATTAGTTCTGAAAAGTCCATTCAGGTGAGCATTTTGGGCCAATGGCAATCATGTCTAACCTTTCAGAAACAAATTCAATGATCTGAGCCATATTTATGTAGTTTTCTGCAAAAGCTTTCATTAAAGGTGGCCCTTCAGATTTTGGGACGAAAATTTAACAAGAATATAAAAAAATAATCCTTGTTCTCAAAAAGCCTTATGATTTTCATTCATAACACCCGAGCAGTCGAAAACCATCCAACAAAATGAGAAATTAGAGATTTACTACAGCCCAAGTCAATACCGACGGGAAACACAGTCTATTTTTAGATAAGTAACTCGCTCATTTACACACTGAAAATATACAGACGAAGCTTCAAACATAGCTTCAGAAGAAGACATTATGGAAAATAATTACATGTTTGTCATTTTATGGAATTTCAGAGTCATTAATCATGTGCCAGTCACATAACATTCCCACAATGCTTTTTTTAAAATTTTTGGCGGGAAATCTAAAAATAGCTTAAGAGGCTATGTAGCCTTTTAAGGGAATACCATCAAAAATTTTTTTTTGTAATTTTATGATTCTTAATTACTGATAATTTGTATTGTTTTTTCGTATAAATTTCTGAAAGATTCCAGTTTCTTTACTCCATAGTCGCATATCAACTCACCCACACACACACACATACTTACATCTATTTCATGTTTTTCTACCCTGATTTCTGATTCTCTCTCTCTCTCTCTCTCTCTCTCTCTCTCTCTCTCTTTCTTTCTTAATAAGGCCACATTCAAGTGATGGAACAACTTTACAAAAAATACAATTTTTGTTAGGCATATGAAACATCTTTTGTTTAAGAGTACTAACAAATTATTTAGAAACCTACTAACATTGAATTGTAAGGTATGGTGGGAGATGGCCACGACTCCAATCATACCAGTTGACGTGGCTAATGAAAGTCTAAAAAAAAAAAAAATTTCAGTGATATATATATTTTTTTATTTGGTGGGATGTGAAAATTCTAGATACCCACCTTTAAAGACAAGTCCAACATTTTGTTGTAGACTGGTGAAAGGTTAAACACCTTTCTGCAAGAGTGATCTTCTTACCTTTTGGTAGGAGTTAGTGTACCCGCAACACCGTTTGAATCACTGTTCTCCATTTTAACCCTTTTGCTAGGAGAGTGTGACCTGGAATGGGACCTTGTGGAAAAAGAATTTTAAAAAATATAATTTATAGAATTATCAATAATTTCCATATTTTTTGGACTTTTCAAAATAAACAGCATTTAAAGTTATTGAGAGTACGTGTTAGGGTTAGTGTTGTTGACGCAGAGTAAATTGGCAAGTTATCACATTCAAGAACTGTTTGCAAACAGATTTGCAACCCATACTTACAGTCCGTTTACAAGAAAAGCATGGTTTGCAATAGAAATAGAGAAAAATAAAAAAGGAAGCATAGTATAAAATTTTATGTTCTGTGTATCATATTTCTACAGTTACATCCCATTTTTCATGCACTGACTTCAAAGCAATATTACGCTTAAAAGAACTTACTTTGACCTCTTATTTAAACTTTCGATGACATTGGAAGGTAAGGCTTTTGAAACCATTGAGGGAAAAGGAGACAATACTGTAAGAAGTTTTTTCTCTTTTACTGACAATGTCTTCCACCCCATCAGAGGCAGAAATCATAATTTTACTAACATTCATTGTATACAAATACTTTCCAACTGGACCAGTGTAGAACTCTGGCATGTCATAAAGGGCAAATAAGGTTATATAAATGTACAGTTTTCTATTGATGCTATGGCTAGTTTTATATTCTATTAGACAACATAAAAAGTCAAATATCAAACATTACCACACAATCCCTACTTTTGACGCCCCTGAGAAAGAAGCCTTTAGAAAACATTGTGGGAAAAGGAGAAAATGCTGGTACCAGCATTTTCTCCTTTTCCCACAATGTTTTCTACCCTTCACAATACAAATTTCAAATTTTCAGTCACTTTTAATTTGTCGTCTGCAAATGCTTTCAATTTGGACAAGCCTGAAATATTGTCGTTTGGTCAAGACTTAAACATTAGAGATGAATCTTTACTCGTTTTCATCCACTTTTGCAACCAATTTTTATCTTTATTTTATGAAATTATAATCATTCTTATACCTTCCTGCCAAATGTTGCCTCTGACAGTTGCAAAGTTGCACAGATTACAACAGATAGAAAAAGTATTTTGTTCTACTGTGGCTAGCCATACACATAACAATCACAATTTTCTGTTTAACCCTTTCCCACAAATCCCTGGTTTTTACGACCCTGAGATAGAAGCCTTTTGAGGGCATTGTGAGAAAAGGAGAAAATGCTGGTAACCAGCATTTTCTCCTTTTCCCACCATGTTTTCTACCCTGCTGGAAACAAATTTCAGTTTTCGAGTTATGTTTATTTTGTTGTCTGCATATGCTCTCAATTTGGACAAGCCTGAAATATTGTCGTTTGGTCAAGAGTTAAACATTAAAGATGAGCTTTACTCATTTTCATCCACTTTTGCAACCAATTTTTATCTTTATTTTATGAAATTATAATCATTCTTGTACCTTTCTGCCAAATGTTGTCCCTGACAGTTGCAAAGTTGCACAGATTACAACAGATAGAAAAAGTATTTTGTTCTATTGTGGCTAGCCATAGACATAACAATCACAGTTTTCCGTTTAACCCTTTCCCACAGAATCCCTGGTTTTTATGACCCCGAGATAGAAGCCTTTTGAGATCATTGTGAGAAAAGGAGAAAATGCTGGTAACCAGCGTTTTCTCCTTTCCCCACAATGTTTTCTACCCTGCTGGAAATAAAATTTTAATTTCAGTTTTTGAGTTATGTTTATTTTGTTGTCTGCAAATGCTCTCAGTCTAAAATTTTGTCGTTTGGTAAAGGGTTAAATCGAAGGCAAATCCCTAAAAGTTCTTTACCCAATACACCTTATATTGATTTTTTTTATGTAATCTTACACTGCTATCTAATTTCTACACGCTGTAAAGTTTTAACTGCTTTTGTTTACTCTCTGGCTGTAGGGGTGCTTCTTTAAGCCTTTCCCAAACGATAAATTTTGGTTCCTTCAAAATCGAAAGAGTTTGCAGACGACTACTTTAGATTTGGAGAAGATGGCAGAAAGTTCTCAGAAAGGGTAGAAAACACTATGGGAAAAGGAGAAATTGCTCGTTACGAGCAATTTTTCCTTTTCCCACAGTGGGTTCACAAGACTTTTATTGCAGACACGTAAAAACCAGGGCTTGTTTGGGAAAGGGTTAAGAAACATATATAACCCTTTATTACGCAATCCGGAGCTTTAACCACCTTGGAAAAGAAAGTTTTTGAAAACATGGTAGCAAAAGGAGAAAATACATGTAAGTAGCATTTTCTCCTTTTCTCACAATGTTTTCTATCCTTCCCAAACTTATTTTGTCATCTGCATTTCTTTTATCCAATGTGGACAAAATATCTCAAGTATTACCTTTTATGATGTTTTGATTTGTGATGATGGTGATGATGATGATGACGGTGGTGAGATCGCTTCCCTTTGTCATCTTTTGGCTCTTCTTTCACCTGAACATCGGCGGAGTCATTACTCTTCTCCTCTTTATGTTCCCTTAAAAATGAAAATGACGATGCAAAAGAAGGAGGGGTTGATTTTTCCCCAACCCCCGCAATGTTTAACAAAGGCTTGTTAGAGTCCTTTTGAGGTGTCTTGGCTGACTGAGAATTATTATCAAAGGGAGAAATTTTATCCCCACCATTGCTTTGTCGACTGTTACTACCTGTACTTGTTAATTCACTTTTTTCAATCTTGTCAGATTTATCTAATTTTTCCAGTTTATCGTAGCTGCTTCTATTTGCAGCGAGACCCTGTTTCTTCTCCTCCCTGCGTTTCCTTGCCTTGTCAAGCACCCGTTTGTACGCTAATGAACACAACCAACACAGTGTTTTCCCATCCACCTGGAATGAAATTTAACTCTTTACCAGACAACAAAATTGCAGAGTGCTTCAAATTGAAAATACATGTAGTTACAGACAACAAATTGTATGTAAACCAAACAAAATTTGTCTTTGTTAGGATAGAAAACATTATGGGAAAAGGAGAAAATGCTGGTTACCAGCATTTTCTCCTTTTCCCACAATGTTTTCAGAAGGCTTCTATCTCAGGGTCATAAAAACCGGGACCGTTTAGTAAAGGATTACAATGCCAGTCATTTGATATACAGTGTATCTACTATATTCCTGCTCAACACTAGTTTACAATATCTATGGAAAGTCCTCAGCCTTTGAAATTCACATAGATAACTTTTCTTGCTATAGTGCATCCGCTAACTTTAATAATATTCTGCCTTTGTAAGTTTAGAAAAAACACTATTTACATTTTATAGGCAATATAGGTCGAGTTCAGACTGTGACATCTTCACTACCTGAAATTTTGTAAGAAATTAGAAATGTACCTGTTTTTATAAATTAGCCTTAACTTGAGAATGTCTAGGTCCTCTGACTAGCAATATATGCTAATTGTCCATATATAACAGCCTTGGGACTGACATTTTGTACCTTTTTCTTATTTCTATCCTTTGTTCCTAAAGAATTTGTCAAACAATTTCTATATTCTAATAAGCCTGAGGAAGAAGGCTTATGAAAACATAAGGGGGAAAAGGAGAAACTGCTGGTATCCAGCACTTTCTCCTTTTCCTCTTGTTTTCTCCTCTTATCCACCCATCTTCCATAGTAATTCTTATCTTTTCCA
This sequence comes from Tridacna crocea, assembly GCA_943736015.1. Lineage (NCBI taxonomy): Eukaryota > Metazoa > Mollusca > Bivalvia > Cardiida > Cardiidae > Tridacna > Tridacna crocea. The sequence continues at coordinate 9,724,397 of OX031060.1, read as the reverse complement.
AGACAAATTAAATACTTTGAGACAGATTTAACTTGTAGGCAACAAATGCTTTCACTCTATACTGGTCGTGAAAATTTGTAATAATTTTATGGTAAAGTATTATCTGTTCACCACATGACAAAATTATATAAAATGAGAAATTGTCCAAATACTAAACAACTGCTTATGACAATGCATGTATGAATGTAACTTTAAATGTGATATTTGTTTTTAAAAGGGTAAAAAAACTTGTAGGAAAAGGAGAAAATGCTGGTTGCCAGCATTTTCTCCTTTTCCCACAAGGTTTTCAAAAGGCTCTTTCCTCCAGGGTTGTTAAAAAACAGGACTGTTGGATAAAGTGTCACTTACCTTTCTTTTTGTATGCTCTGTTCTGTCAAACACACAGTTCATCTTACACTGTTCACATGGAATTGGAGCCCCGAAACGTCGCTCGTACTCTGTGCACCGTTTACATTTATTGTTGACAAATGCCGACATAAGATTACAAAACTTACACACAGTTGCCTGAAATCAACAATACAACATGACATTAAAATTCTATGTATGAAACACGAAACAATGCCATGTAATTTTTAATTTCTGGTGTAAAGTTTCAGCATTTCTGACTTAAGACAATTTTGCCCTGGAGCATGAAACAGAGTTTAATCCATTACCAGACAATCCTGACTTTTAACTACCCTGAGAAAGAAGCCTTTTTTGGAAACAATGTGGGAAAAGGAGAAAATGCTGGTTACCACCATTTTCTCCTTTTCCTAAAATGTTTTCTATCCTTCCCAAAACAAATTTCTATTTTTAAGCCACATTTATTTTGTTACCTGCGAATACTTCCAATTTTGACCAGTCTACAATTTTTTCGTTTGGTAGAGAGTTAAAACAGAAGGAAAGATTTACAACTACAATCAGCTTTGGGGCAGGGTTCTTTACTCTTAACCAAAGTAAAAAGTTTAAGGCTAGTTCAAAATGCAGGCTAGACAACATGTTAACTATACCCTAGATGGTGAGTTATGTATCGGATATAGTAGGAAAGAGAGAAGTTACTGGTTAACTGGATTTTCTCCTTTTCTTACAACATTTCAGAGGCCTTCTTTTTTAAGGCTTCTTAAAACTCAGGATTGTTTGGTGAAAGGTTAACACAGCAAAATTTTAGACCAACCCAAACTGAAAGCATTTGTAGACGACAATTCCAAAGTGGCTCAAATGGTGCAATTTTGCTTTGGTTAGGTAGAAAACATTGTGGGAAAAGGAGAAAATGCTGGTTACCAGCCAGCATTTTCTCCTTTTCCCACAATGTTTTGAAAAGGCTTTTTCCTCGGGGGCATTAAAAGTCTTCATTTTGTGATGAAGAGTTAAGGGGCATTAAGCTTAGTCATAATATGACTGTGTATGGCCTTCCAGTTTTGTCATGCCTGTGCTCTGTAAAAAGGGTGCTTAATGCCTCCACTAAAGGCATCAACCAGGTCAGCCTGCGAAGCCTGACCTGGGCCAAAACTTCTTACTTTTGGTCAATTTTCTGCATGTCAAGGGACTATTCTACCTCATGATTCAGTGGTTTGATAGTATGTATCGATAATCATGGCTTGCTTAGTATCATGCATAGTGGATATGCATTAACTCTTCACCAAACAATCCCTGGTTTGTACCACCCTGAGATAGAAGCCTTTTGAAAACATTGTGGGAAAAGGAGAAAATGCTGGTAACCAGCACTTTCTCCTTTTCCCACAATGTTTTCTTCCCTGCTGGAAATAAATTTCAATTCGTGATTTACATTTTATTTTGTCGTCTTCAGGTACTTTCAATTTGGACTAGTTTAAAAATTTTGTTGTTTGGTAAAGAGTTAACTCCCCTCCCCTCTTCCCAAGGCATGGCTCATATTCTGTAACTTTTCAGTGTTGTACCAGAACTTTTGATTCAAGGTAAAAGATCTAAATATGCCCCTGGTAGGACTGGTTTACCTGTCTTCTTGCAAACCCATACCAGAGCAATACAAAGATAATTAAAACATTATGGAAATGCAACTTTGTTAACCCTTTACACGATAAAACTTTAGTCTTGTCCTAATTTTAAGCTTCAGCAGATAACAATTTAATATTACTCAATAAACAAAGTTTATTTTGGTAGGGTAGAAAACACTGTCGGAAAAGGAGAAAATGCTGGTTACCAGCATTTTTTCCTTTTTCTGCAATGTTTTCAAACGGCTTCTTCCCCAGGGTCGTGAAAATGTGGGATTCTTTGGTAAAGGGTCAATGTTCTTTTTTTGGGTTCAAAGTATTAGAAGATCAGACACTAAACAGACCCTTTTAATGTGATGAATATGAAGACTGATAATCCAGGGAATATTTCTTACCTCTCCATAGATTTTTAGGCTGTGTGTACAATGCCTGCAGTTTGAGTTTGTGGCACCTTTGCTGATAAAAAATATATAAAAATAAAACTGTAGCTTTGCCACTTCCCAACGAAAAAAAAAAATCTGCCTTCATACTTTTGGCTATGACGAATGCTAAGTGAAAATAAGCTATTGTTTTATTGAACTCAAAGCATACTTCTTGTGTCAATGTCAAAAATACATGAATTGTCAACACTTTTCTATAATATTTATGACACTATTTAAGACATTTGTAGACAACAAATTAAATATCAAATTAAACAAATTAAATGTTGACTATGAGTCTTTGAAATGTTAGAAAGTGCTGTAAAAAAAGGAGAAAATAATGATTATCAGCATTCTCTAATTTTCCCACAATGTTTACAACAGCTTTTTTCATTAAAGCCATGAAAACTTGGGAATTTAGTAAAAGCTTAACTGGCATTTTATTATTGTAACTTACTTCACAAATAGTCTGTTTCATTAAAAACTAAAAACAAGTGAAAATATTTTCCAATTTAAATATAACTCGAATAAAAAAATTCTCTATGTTTGGTGAGAAAACATTGTGAGAAAAGGAGAAAATACTGGTTACCAGCATTTTCTTCTTTTCAAATGATGTTTTCAAAAGGCTTCTTCCTCTGGGTTGTTAAGGATCAGAACTGTGTGGTAAAGACTTAAAACAATATGAGTTGTCTATTTTCAGACAGTAGTAAACATACTAAACATGATGAAAACAATGTGAAAATACTGGTGGCTTGCTTTTTTTTCCCCCCTTTCCTAATATTCTTCTTAATACTTTCTTTTTCCAAGTTATATCAACCTGGGATTGTTTTGTAAAGGATTAAGCGAAAAAGAATTTTCTCTACTTACTCCCCTGGGGTGAACTCTGCTCTGCAGATAGTACATTTCACAACAGGCTGATAGTTTCTGCACTCCTAAAATAAAATCAAAACTTCCTTTTCATTCAAAATGCTAAAAACCCAGAGACAAGTATTGCAAACCCAAGTATCTACTTCATGTAGCTCAAAGATTATATATGCAGAAATATGTTTGTTCATTTCCCTAATAAATGTGAAACATTTATACAAATAATAAACACATGATTGACATAATTTTGTTATAGTGTGCTCTACCAAGCTTCTGATATTTTAGAATGTCTGCTCTAACTGGCAAATCTTATTTGGTTTCAGAGAAGTATTAGCTAAAAATATTATCCAAAATCCACCAAATAAGAATGTTCAAGCAATTTTTCTAGGAAATTAAGAAACTTTTTTCTTCATGGTAGGCAAATTAACTCGGCTGTGTATTTATTTACTTATTAACTCTTTACCACACAATCCCTACTTTTCACGACCTTTAAAAAGAAGCCTTTTGAAAACATTACAGGAAAAGGAGGTAACCAGCATTTTCTCCTGTTCCCCAAATGTTTTCCACGCTTCCAAATACAAATTTCAATTTTTCAGTCACATTTATTTTGTCGTCTACTGATGCTTTGGTTTTGGACCAGTTTCAAAATTTGTCGTTTGGTAAGGAGTTAAGTTATTTTATTGATTCATTTATTTATTTATTCTTAGGGATAGGTGGATAGGGTTGCGTGTTTAGGTTTGGGTCTTGCCACCATGAATACAGTAGAGTGATATCTCGTAATACTTTATTCTTTCGTTTAATTTTTTTGAATGCGCGGCTGGGCTTTTTGCACAGTCCTAGAATCCCTCTTGTAAAACTGCACACTTTCTGCACTTTGATTGTGCTCTATCGCGCTTTCAAATGATTGAAAATCTTCAAATTTCTGCCCGACATGAATACTATGAGTCATTTTGACCGTATGATACAAAGTTGGCTAAAAAGTGCTTTCAGAAAATGTTCAGTGATTGAGTAATAGATTAATTATGTTGTTTTCCATAATCGATTATAGAATAACAAAAGTTAAAATAATGTTAGATCTTTTGGCAGTGAGTGCGAGTAATTAGTAAATTAAACAATGCCATTCATTCCCCTTCTGTGTTATAGCTGCATAAACGTAGAACTTAATCGACCTCGTTAAAGCTGGAATTTGTTGTTCGGGCATCCATATACATCTTAAGCAATTAAGTTCACTTAACTAATCAACGCAATTATTATTTTCGCGCATCCATGCAAACTTGCACACTGCGATGAGTGTCCTTTGATGCCGAGATCGATACTGAATCAAATTTATAATTTCTTACATGTATCTATAAAATACCGTACCTCTAGCCTATATCATAAGAATGACTAGAGATATGGTACCGTATCTTTAGACTCCGGGGCTAGAGGTACGGTACCGTATCTCTAGCCATTTCCTTACTATAGGCTAGAGGTACGGTACCGTATCTCTAGCCACTGCCTTATTTTTTCATGTTTACTCGCCTAAAACAATGCCACATGTATGCATAGATGATAGAACTTTCTACCGCTTTGTTTGTTGACTCTATGCCCTTACATTTAAATAATACAATGACGACTTTTCATACAAAGACTACTAAATCTTATTTTTGGGGGGCTTTAAGACGAGAATGAAACTTCTTCGAAAACAAACTGTTTTTGTCACCTGTGTGTTAAAACTTACTTTACAAAGTTGCTCAGAAGACGAAAGATCTTCGAATGGATGTCTGCTGTGACACTTTGTACAGGCAAAGAGTGCAGCCATAATTTCTAGCTGTAGTCCTGTTCGATGTTTTGACAATTTTCTTTGAAGTCTTTTATTCTAAATGCCGAAATTAGTTTGACTTTGAGACCGGATGTTGAATTTTTAACCGGAAACGATTTTGCGCAAGTCCTAAACGGTGTCGATAAATCTTAATTATCGTGTAAAAGACTCGGACCTCCTCTACTATCTAACACATGTGTGCAATGGCATCTGACCGCAATCAAACTGACAGCGAGTTTACTTATGACGATTTTTTGTTGATTCACAAATATCAGCTGAAAACTTCATGTGTTCCAGAAATATATTGGGAAACACTTTTCACTAAACTCAAATATGAGGTATTGAAGAATTTTTCGGTTACCAATTTTTCGCCTGTACATTAGCAGACTTTAAATTAAGTTTAGGATTTAAATTCTTGGGCAGTGTTTCTGAATTAAGTTTGTAAAAAAACATGATAAAAGAAAAGAAGTATTTTGCTGTATGATTTGTTTTTATTCCTGAATACCTCGAGATCTTCTACAATACATCTGCAGACTTGAACAGAGGAAGCTCAGACAGCTTTGAGTTTGACTGAAGTACAATATTATATTGCTTGGCAAAAACATTGTCATGTAAATGTCTGTAGTGATACAATTACCATATTGTCAGTTTAAGACAATCCCCTTTGTTTAAACATATTTTTTACACCCCAGCAAAACAAATCTTTTCAGGGGGATACTGGAATTAACCTACCTTCAGTCTGAAGGTGTCTGCTCCGATGCTATTTTTGTGACTGGTCTTCGCAAACACCTTCATATCAGCCATTCATTAAACGCTTCTGGAAAAAATACGATTTTACCCGCATATTTTCGAACGGCTCAATACGCCAAAATTTCCAATGACAGCTAATAAAACAACACAGAATTTATCGAGAACAACAATATCATCCCTTCTTTGGGAAAATATAATGCCCCCATGTGTCAAAAAGGGACAACTTAGCAATGTAAAAAGAATCCGTGGAAATGCTAGAGTGGACCAGATCTGATCAGTGCGAAAATACTTTTATGGACCCATACTTTCAGGAATAGATCTTACATTAGAGCATGTAAAAACTGGAACAGGCCTTCATAAGCAAATTTTATAAAGCTTTTAACTGCATGATCTAGACTTAGTGACCCAGAGGAAAATGTTATATGAAAACATTGTGAAAAAAGGAAAAAATGCTGGTAACCAGTATTTTCTCCTTTTTCCCACAATGTTGTCAAACTTTCCAAAGACAAGTTTCTTTCTCAGAGCAGTTGACACTGCCAAATACAAAATGTTAATAGTTATGATTTATAATCATCCAAGGCAGGGATGTAACCCAACTGCAAATACCCTATCACATCACTATGAAAGCCAGCTCTATAGCAGGGCACTCGTACAAATCTATGGACATATATTTTTATCTATCTGTGGGATACACCAGTATACATACGCTACTTACAGACCCCCACCGAAGATTGCCTTTAGAAACACTGTTGGAGAAGGAGAAAATTTTGGTAACCAGCATTTTCTTTTTTCTCCTCAAGGTTTCCGAACCTACAAATGACATTATCCTATTATTTGAGTCACTGTTTAACTCTTTACCATACGACAAAATTTTAGACTGGTCCAAATTGAAAGCATTCGCAGACGACAAAGTAAATGTGATTCAGACATCGAAACATGTTTTGGAAAGGGTAGAAAACGTTTTGCGAATGGGAGAAAATGCTGGTTTTCAGCATTTTTTTCCTTTTCCCACAATGGTTTTAAAAGCCTTCTTTCTAAAGGTCGTAAAAGTCGTGATTGTGCAGTAAAGGGTTAATTGTGGTTTGCAAAAATATTCAATCTAGACCAGTTTAAAGTTGTATCATCTACACATATTAAGCCTATACCAAACAATCCCTGGTTTTCATAACACCGATAAAGAAGCCTTCCGAAAACACTGTGGGAAAAGGAGAAAATGCTGGTAACCAGCATTCTCTCCTTTTCCCACGATGTTTTATTCCTTTATACCTTGAAAAAAATTCAATTTTTGAGTCATTAATTTTCCCATCTGCAAATGCTTTCAATTTAGGACCAGTCTAAAATTTTGTCTCTTGGTAAAGAGTTAAAAGGTTAACCCTTTACCAAGCAATCCCTGGTTTTTATGACCCAGAGGAAAAAGCCCTCTGAAAACATTGTGGGAAAAAGGAGAAAATGCTAGTAACCAGCATTTTCTCCTTTTCCCACAATGTTTTCTACTCTTCTTAAGTCAAGTTTGAAATTTTCAATTACATTTTTTTTGTCTTCTGCATATGCTATCAATGTGGACAAGCCTAAAATTTTGTCATTTGGTAAAGAAATAAGAGTTTATTTCATCAGCTTGTGGCTAATACTGGAAAATATTTGCCGAAAAAGGGAAAGGTATGCGAAAATAATGAATGCCATAAGGCACGAGTTATTTTCCGGACCTTTCCCTTTGGAGGCAAATATTTCCCCATATTAACCACAAGCTGATGAAATAAATTACGTATTATATTTCCCCTGATTATTTTGTCAATGAATGCTACTTTTAAAACTAGTGATCTCGAGTCAATTTAACTGGATCACTGATAGGAGGAAAATATTCGCTGTGACAGGGAAATATAACCCCCCAGCTTAAATTATGTCATTTGTTTACCCATAACATTTCTGAAAATAGACACATGAAATATAACATATAATTATTTTGAATTATAGGTTTATGATGCAGGACTAGCATTTCAAGTTTGTCAAGTGCAAATAGTCGGGGAAGACACCGAGGAAAATGAATCCGACATAAAATTGAAATGGAAAGTTGTTGTAAAGAGTGATGAAGGAATCAAGTGTGATGATAAAAAACAGTGAGTTATTTTCAAAGTTGATGATCTTGTTTGAAAATATCTGACCTTCTTTCTTAACCCATTACCACACAATCCCTACTTTTGACGCCCCTGAAAAAGAAGCCTTTTGAAAACACTGTAGGGAAAAGGAGAAAATGCTGGTAACCAGCATTTTCTCCTTTTCCCACAGTGTTTTCTACCCTTCCCAGAACAAATTTCAATTTTTCAGTCACCTTTATTTTATTGTCTGCAAATGCTTTCAAGTTGAACCAGTTTAAGATTTTTACGTGTGGTAAAGAGTAAATCATTTTCTTTGTCATATGTTGTTTCAGAGGTCCACATAGAGGGGGTGATTTTGATTTCAAAATTTCAAATATAATATATTTTCCACTAAACCCTATGTTATGGGTTCTCATTAGAATCTTCTCACCGAGACGATTCTAATGAGTACCCACAACATAGGGTTTGGAAGAGAACTTGTGGATTTGGAATACCATCACTTCCTCTTATCTGGGGGCTATGTCGTTTGGCAATGTTTACCATAATCTGAAGTATAACAACCCTATAGGAGAAAGCTTTTGATAACATGATAAAAAAGCAGACAACAATGGTAACCAACGTTTTCTCCTCTTCCCACAATGCTTTTTGCTCTATCAAAAAACCCAAATCATGGTTTGAGCGACTTTTAATTTGACTTATGCAAGTGCTTTCAATACTAATACAAAATTTGCCTTTTTGTCAAGAGTGACTCAAACTGAAAAAAGCTATTTATAACAAAGAAAAGGTATCTGCAGATTTTTGTTAACTCTTTTAACCAGACTACAAAATTTTGGATAGGTCTAAATCAAAGCCACTTGCAGGCCACAAATCAAATTTAGCTTAGATATTGAAATTCGCTGAAGGGTGAAAAACAATGTGGGGAAAGGAGGAAATGCTTGTTACCACAATGTTTTGAAAAGCTTTTTTTCCTTAAAGTTGATGAAATCTTTACCAAATAATCCTTAGTTTTCATGACTGCAAAAAGAAGCCTTTTAAAAACATTGTGGGGAAAGGAGAAAATGCTAGTAAAAAGCATTTTCTCCTTTCCCCACAATTTTTTCTACCCTTCCTACCTTCAGTCTGAAGGTTTGTTCAGATGCTATTTTTGTTACTGGTCTCTGCAAATTTGCAGAGACCAGTAACAAAAATAGCATCGGTGCAAACCTTCAGAATGAAGGTATAGCCTTCCCAAAACAAATTTCAATTTTTGAGATCATTTTTATTTTGTCGTCTGCTAATGCTTTCAATTTGGAACAGTCTTAATTTTTAACCCATTACCACACAATCCCTACTTTTGACTACCCTGAGAAAAAAGCCTTCAGAAAACATTGTAGAAAAAGGAGAAAATGCTGGTAACCAGCATTTTCTCCTTTTCCCACAGTGTTTTCTATCCATCCCAGAACAAATTTCAATTTTTCAGTCACCTTTATTTTGTCGTCTGCAAATGCTTTTAATTTGAACCAGTCTAAATTTTTTCGTGTGGTAAAGAGATAAATTTTTAGTCTGGTAAAGAGTTAAGCTCAGGATTGTGTTGTAAAGGGTTTATATCATAGAAAGTGAATTTCTTTGGAATCTGTTTGGTAAATATTTTCATAATTATGTATTCATGGATTTTACTAATACTGTATTCCTTTACCAGATGATTCCTTCATTTTATGATCCTTTAGAAGAAGTCATTTAAAAGCACTATGGTAAAACAATATTTTTTTCTTCTCGGAGAATATAAAATATGTTTGTTAAATTTTTTATCAAATGACAAAATTTTAGACCGGTCCAAATGGGAAGCATTTGCAGACGACAAAAGTAATGTTACTCAAAAATTGAACATTTGTTTTGGGATGGTTAGAAAACATAGTGGGAAAAGGAGAAAATGCTGGTTACCAGCATTTTCTCCTTTTCCCACAATGTTTTCGAAAGGATTCTTATTCAGAGTCATAATCACCAGGGATTGTTTGGGAAACGATGAAAGAGTTAAGATTTTTAGGAAATAATCATAGAAAGAAATTGATATTTTTCAAAAGCATGCTTCACAATCATCGTCAATCATTTTAACATAAATGGATTTAGACAAACATTGGCACCACAATCCTGTTTTCGTTCCAGCATTTATTTGATTGATCATGCTTGGACCTACAGGGCCCATGAAGCCAAGATGTACCTGAAGGAGGTACCAGGATTGAAGGAACGAATGGCCGCCTTGATGGACATTGAAGCAGAAGAGAGAGACACAGATGAAGTTACTGAGGATATTGTTAAAGAAATGTGGAAGTATGTAAAATGAATCAACAATGTACAAGACAACAACTGTAAATTTTTCAAACCTGTCTGTACTGAAGGGATTGGTAGATGATTACGTAAATATCGTTGCCTGTGCATGTCATATTCTTCTAAGATTCAACTGTCTTATAATTATGACGCATCACTAGCCCCAATAGCGGGCAGACTGTAATATTACGCTCTATAAAGTAGTAATGTAGAAAATAGCTTATATCAATACTTTTGAGGAGAAATGAGACCTGCTTTAGCTCCAGATTTCTCTAAACTGCTGATCATAGCTAAGTGAATTGCATGATGTAGCGTTTTATTGAGTAAACGTTTATTTTAGTTTGAAATTCAATGTAATGGTTGTCGCGTAGGAAAGTGGTTTGGTTCTGCACCTAGGATGCCCAAATTAGATAGATGAGTATTTAAAGAATGCCATCTAGCAGGAGATAATGCGTAAATATGCCCAACCCTTTCCTAGTTTTAAGAACGGTGATTTACTCTTTACCAAATGATGATATTCAGACTTGTCCAAATTGAAAGCAGTTGCAGACGACAAAATACATGTGACTGAAAAATTGAAATTAGTTTTAGGGTGGGTAGAAAACATTTTCATTGGTTACCAGCATTTTCTCCTTTTCCTACAAAGTTTTCACATGGCTTGTTTCTTTAAAAAAATTTATCCTCTGTTTCTAACAACACTTTCAATTTTGCTGGTATCTGAAATAATTTGTTTGAGGCATGTTAAACAATGCTCTATTTTCCTGACACTGGGTAAGAGGCCTTTGAAAAGATTGTGCTGATAGCCAGCATTTTCTCCTTTCCCACAATGTTTTCTACCTTGTCAAAATGTGTGAGATCATTTGCACCACTTTCAAACTTGTCATCTGCAGATTCTTTGGATGTTTTGAAGGGTTTGTCATTTAGGTAAGGGTTAAATTGAGAGCACTTGGTAGAGGTATTTCTGTAGGTTTTATTTATTTCTAGTTTTATCTGGATGTAGTACTGAAAAGACCATATTACTATACTGCAAAGAAATTTCTTTCTTGGTCTGGTTGGATAGTATGCCCTGAACGTAATATATATATCATGTGCATGGGCAAAACCGAAGTAAACACAGTTTCCCCTCCGAGAGCCCCGTATATATGACCACACTATCAACACAACATCAAAAATGGCAGGGACGATCAAGAATAACATTAAGATTATGCTCCAAAAAGTATGTTTTAGAACATATATGGTTTCAATGACATAAGTTCCCAGTGACATCAGTTTTCATTGAATTGGGACACTTTGAAGTCAAATTCTACTTTGTCAGTATACTAAATTAAGAAAAAAAAAACAGGTAAAACTTGCTTAACAAACATTGGAATGGTAAAACTTTGCAGTATAATAAATTCTGTGTGCAGTTAGGTGGCAGGGGACTTGGAAACTTGTTTATGGCTGTGGCAAATCATGTGGCCACCTTGCCTTTGGCTCAGGGCTACATATTTCACCATAGCCATGAACAAGTTTCTACTGCAAAGAAATTTCTCGTGATCTGATTGGTGAACATGCCGGGAACATATATATATCATGTTCCTTGGCAAAAACCACTTAAAGCCAGACTCCCTTTTGAGTGCCCTGTAAACATTACTACTCATGCAGCACAACATCAAAAATTGCGGTGTCAAGCGATCATCGGACTGCACATTTATGCACCAAACTGCACATTAGTGATGTCAGTTTACAGTGATTGAATTGGGGCACTCAGAAGGGAATTTCTATTTCGCCAGCATACTCAATTCATGAGATTATAAAACAGGAAAATTTTGCCCAATACGCTTTGAAAGGGTAAAACTTTGCAGTATATTAAATTCGCTTTACGGTCAGGTGACAGGGGACTTGGAAACTTGTTCACAGCTGTGGTGAATCATGTCGCCACCTCGCCTTTGGCTCAGGCTGATATGATTTACCACAGCCGTGAACAAGTTTTCAAGTGCCCTGACCGTACAACTAATAAAGTCCCCTGCCACCTGACTGAACAACTAATTATGAACAGCTGTCTTCCTTTGTTTTATTTGCAGATATAATCAGACATACACAGTTGGAAATTTTGAAGCAGTATGTACAGATATAGTCATTTTACTTTTCACCAGCCAATCCCATTTTTAGCTAGGATGTTTTTGGGAGATCATCTTAGCCCTAAAGACGGGGGTCATCAAATATATATGAATTGTTTTTCTTGTCAAAATTTATCAGAACACAACAGACTATTGATTCAGCCCTCTCCCAAACAATCCCTGGTTTTTACCACCCTGAGATAAAAGCCTAAATTGAAAACATTGTGAGAAAAGGAGAAAATGCTGGTAACCAGCATTTTCTCCTTTGCCCTCAATGTTTTCTCCCCTGCTGGAAACAAATTTCATTTTTTTTCTGTTAATTTGTTTTGTCGTCTGCAAGTGCTTTCAATTTGGACCAGTCTAAAATTTTGTCGTTTGGTAAAGAGTTAAAGAACTTATTTATAGTAACAAAACAATGTCACATGAAAAAGGGGGGCTTAATGCAGCTAGGAAAAATGTTGACCAAGGTTAGCCTGCGCAGTCCATGAAAGCTGACCTGAACAGAAACTTTTCACTAGTGGTTACTTTTCTGTATATCCAAGGACCATTCTACCTGGTGATGAAATCAGTTCTTAAAAAAAAGTAAAAAGTTGAAATATCTATTATATGATTGGTCTGCATGGTACAGTGCATAACAGAAATGTTTTAAGTCAGGGTGTGGCTCTAATGATATATACAACTATGCATACTTATAGATCTGTATAATTTTCCTTGAAGGGTTCTGCAGAACGGCTCCCTGTTTGGTATATAATGGATGAGTTTGGTTCCCGTATCCAGCATTCAGACATGCCAAGTTTTAAAATGGCTCCCCTCCTGTATGGACCTTCACAGATCGCTTTCTCTATTCTTTGGCCTGTCATGGATTTAGAAAACGGAGGTAATTTAACATTTTGCTTTTTCAGCTTGGATTATCTTAGAAAATCTTGCAGTATTAAAATAGCCTACTTGTCTGTGTCTTCATCACTTTGCTAAAAAGTTTGATCTTTTCTGATTTCTTATAACTGGAGATATTCACTATCAAACATGTGCGGGTTTTTAATTGTAAAAATGTGGCATTTTCTCCCTTTCCCACTATTTTTTCTTCCCCTCCCATAACAAATTTCAATTTTAAAGCCCATTTATTTTATCATCAGCACATTCTGGAAAGTCTAAAATTTTGGTGTTTGCCAGCCACAAAGACCAACCACTAACTGCAAAGAATGTCTGATCTTTGTGTTTGGAAAACTCAAAAAAAAAAAAGATGTGTTTTACAACAATAAAATGACAGTTCAATCTGAAAGCTTGTCAGAGTGTTGCAAAAAAATACCCGACAAAATTGGAACAGTTTTGTCTGGTATTTTTTACAACATTCTGACTAGCTTTCACATTGGACTGTCATGTTATTGTTGTAAAACATATCTTCTTTTTTTTTTCCCCACATATGATCCATGCTCTATCAAAAGGGGCTTAATGCATCTGTGATCCAGGTCAACTTACACAGTTTGCAGTCTCCTTTTCCATGATGTTTTCAAAGCTTTATTACTTCGGTTTATCCTCGGGTTCATTAAAACACTGAATTGTTCAATTAACTCTTTGCTGAAATGGCTGAAAATTTTAGACCGGTCCAATATTGAAAGCATTTATAGATGACACAATAAATGTGACTGAAAATATGTAATTTTGTTTTGGAAGGGTAGAAAACATTGTTTGAAAAGGAGAAAATGCTTGGTACCAGCATTTTCTCCTTTTCACACAATGTTTTAAAAAGGCTTTTTAGTCAAGGTCGTTATAAGTTTGGATTGTGGGGTAAATAGTTGATTTAGTTTAAAAATTTATTTTACATCAATTGAGAAACAAGTTCTAACAATTTATACTAATCTCTCTCGCTTCTGCTTCCTGGGAACTACACCAGTACTCGTGCTGAATGCGTGGGCCAATGAAAAATCCCAAGTTGACACCAGCTCCAGGGCCCGTATTCACCAACCATTCTTGAGAATATTCTTAGTCTTATTCTCCAAGATTTTCTACGCTTGTAAGTAACACAACTTCTGATTGGCTAAACCGAATAGTTTAGCCAATCAGAAGTTGTGTTGCTTACAAATGTAGAAAATTCTGGAGAATTAGACAAAGAACATTCTTAAGAATGGTTGGTGAATACGGGCCCTGGATATCAACCACAAGACCTTATGGTTACCTCACAGCCATGGACATCACAAGAGTTATTGAATGTAGCCCTTTGTGGTGTTGTAAGCAAACCAGTAGAAAAGTAATTCTATTGGCCAGATGTCCCGAAAGTTGTCTGCTGCAGTAATTGAAAAGAAATTGTATCAGAATGAGTAAGATTTTTGAAGCTTTTCCAATTCCATTTAAAATTATTTTGAATACAGATGAAGTAACTAGGGACTATGTTATAAACTGCCACCATCCTGAGAGAAGAAAAGCCTTGTTGATACCATGGCAACCAGCTGATTTTACTGACCTTCCTTTTGAACAGTGTGAGCCTGAACCTTCCTTCTTTTCAGTAAGTGTTTAAAGCTTTACCACACAATCCCGAGTTTTAATGGCCCTGCGAGTAAAGGCTTTTTGAAAACACTGTGGGAAAAGGAGAAAATGTTGGTATCCAGCATTTTCTCCTTTTCCCACAGTGTTTTCTATCCTGTCCAATACAGAAATAACATTTAAGCTGCATTTAATTTGTCATCTGCAAAAGTTTTCAATTTGGTCCATTCCAAACTTTTGTCGTTCAGTAAAGTTTATTATGTACCAGACAACAAAATATAGACTCTTTTTGTCTCGAAAGCATTCAAGTCTTTACCAAATGGCAAAATTTTGGCCAGACCTAAATTGAAAACATTTGCAGATGACAGTAAACAAGACTTGAAAATTAAAACTTGTTTTGAGAAGGGTAGAAAACATTGTGGGAAAAGAAGAAAATGCTTTCTTTCTTAGGTTTGTTAAAAGTCGGGATTGAGTGGTGAAGAAATACCGGTAATGACAACAGATTAAACACGGCGGGGAATCACGTGACACAACAACAACAACAATGACCGTTATTTGAAAAAAATTCCCCGACTTCAGGTAAGAAAATCTTCAATAACTCCGTTAATACAAGACTGATTGGAATTTGGTTTGAAGCAGAGAAGGAGGAAGGATTCCAGGGATTTGCTTGGTGTGTTAGATTTTTTAAACAACACCTGATAAAAAAGTTATTGACGAGCAAACAATTTTTTTACCCTGGATAATTTGTTTGCTCGTCAATAACTTTTTTATCAGGTGTTGTTTAAAAAATCTAACACATCAAGCAAATCCCTGGAGTCCTTCCTCCTTCTCTGCTTCAAACCAAATTCCAATCGGTCATGTATTAACGGAATAATTGAAGATTTTCTTACCTGAAGTCGGGGAATTTTTTCAAATAACGGTCATTGTTGTTGTTGTTGTGTCACGTGATTCCCCGCCGTGTTAAATATGGCTTGAATGATGAAATTTGTCTTAGAAATGGTAGAAAGCATTGTTTGACAAAAGGAAAATTACAGTTGTCCAGTTTAAATATACTCAATGTCATTTTTTGTTCTCCAGAAATAAAATGTACATTTACCCTTTACCACACAATCTTGACTCTTAATGCCCCCCTCCCCTGACACACATACACATACAAAAAGGCACCTTTCAAAAACATTCTGGGAAAATGGGAAAAGGAGAAAATGCTTGTGACCCCCTTAGGGTTTCTGATACCAGTTCTTCGCAAAATACTAATATTCTTCCTCAAGCCATTGGCTACTTTCCCACATAACCATCGTCAAAAATAAATGATTGATTGTTAGGGAGAAAAGGATCTTATAGCAATGACTGTCATCATTTCTCTAGAAGAAACTGACAGGGCTAAGGATTTGAACCAGCTGCCCCCCAACCCCCTCCCCATGTCCTGTAGGAGACAAGAGAGGAGAAAAGAGGTGGACAGATAGAGAGAGAGTACGCCTTATTATCAAATAAAACATATGGCATATCTGTAATTAATTATTGGACTTTTAGCTTGGCTTTTATTGGGAAGAAAGTTATTGCCACAGGCATGGTGTTGTCATGGTAACGCAAAAACTTGGACAGTTGTCATTGTCATCCAAAAACTTGGACATTTCAAAAAAATGTTGACATTTCACATTATGTCTGTCATTACATTAAACATTTACCCTTCACCCCATAAGGTGTTTCTAAGGTATCTCTGATTGACCCTAAATAACAGCTAGGATGAAAACATTTCTTATGTGTATATGACACCTTTTGATAGTGTAGAAAACATTGTGGCAAATGGTGAAATTGCTCGTCACGAGCAATTTCACCTTTTGCCACAATGTTTTCCGAGTGCACCAACATGCAATGCGTAGAAACGAGTATCTATGGAGTAAAGGGTTAAACATGGACAATTTGTTCTCTATCAAAAGGGGAACCCATACAACAAGGGTAGGTAACTATCAATGTGTTTTGGACATGGTTATGCCCCTATTTCAACTTAACTCTTTGCCAAAGGAGAAAATTTTGGACTAGCCCAGATTGAAAGCATTTGCAGACAAAAAAAAAAATAAATGAGAGTTACAATTTGAAATGTGATTTTGTAAGGGTAGAAAATATTGTGGGAAAAGAAGAAAATGCTGGTTACAAGCATTTTCTCCTTTTCCCACAATGTTTTCAAAGGCTTTCTTTATCAGGGTCATTATAAGTGGAAATTGTGCGGAAAAGAGATAGAATTTTTCACTAAAACTTGAACTGCCACAGCCAGATGTTGGCGGACCTCGTTGGCACCCTTATTCAGTGCTTTTGTTTTATCAGGAACACATTATAGATGAATCAGCAATCACAGATTTGAAAGAAGCCCCGTCATTACCAACAGACAGGAAATTGAAAGTGTGTATAAATTACAAAGATTTCCCTCCCCTCACAGATGAAAGGTTTGAGATGGTGGATACCGGGGAGGAAGCTGATATTATTTGGATTCACACTCATTTTAAGGACTTCAAGTATGTGTCATTAAATTAACCCTTTACTAAAGAATCCGGGCCTGTATTCACCAACCATTCTTGAGAATATTCTAAGTCTTATTCTCCAAGGTTTTCTACATTTGTAAGTAACACAACTTCTGATTGGCTCAATCAAATGGTTTAGCCAATCAGAAGTTGTGTTACTTACAAATGTAGAAAATTATGGAGAATAAGACAAAGAACATTCTTAAGAATGGTTGGTGAATACAGGCCTGGGAGTTTTAATGGTACTGAGGTAAAGAGCTTCTGAAAAAATAGTAGGAAAAGAAGAAAATTCTAGTAACCAGCTATGTTTTATACTCCTGTGAAGAAAAGCTTGTTCATATCAGCTATGCTTTATTTATTGTCTGTAAATACTTTCTGGATGAATGTAAGATTTTGTTATACAGTTCAGTCCAAATTGAAAGAATTTGCGGAAGACTCATTAAAGTAACCAAAACGTGAACTTTGTCTGACATACAGTAGACATTGTTGTGGGAAGAGAAGAAAATGCTGGTCACCAGCATTTTCTCTTTTTCCCACTTTGTTTTCAAAAGCCTTCTTCCATAGGGTTCTCTAAAGTCAGGACTGTGTGGTAAAGAGTTAAAAGTGTCAACCGTTTTGGCGCATGTACTACTTACGTCTTAAATTTTGATTAACAACAATTTTTATTGTTTCCCTTTTTTTTGTATTTCAGCAGTTTATATTGTCCTTAGATATTCGCTTATTTTTTTTTTCCTTTGTAAGAGTATATTTAGTTTGATATGTTATAGTTAAGTAGTCAAGGACTCCATTCTGAAAGATGCTATAGAATCTATGTTAAGTTTGTCACATTGACTCTCTATCAATTGTTTTTGTGGTCCTTCTTGGGATTATTGGTCTACGGCCTAAATACTGAATAAAAAAAATGTCTATATCTATGTCAAAACATGGATTGAATGGTAGAAAGAACATAAAGAATTGAAATACCCATTCATCTTAAGTAGGGTACATTTGTTTTTACTTTCTTGACAGATCCCTGTACAGTGAAGGCAAAATACACTACATCAATCAGTTTCCTAGTGAACAATGTGTTACAGTGAAAGATTTGCTAGCTGTGGTCTGTAGACGAGCAGGGGACGGAAAATATGACCCAGAAACTCTGGAGGGTAGTCCAAAATGGCTGCCAGTCACCTACAACCTGAATACAGAATTGTCAAAATTTGTGTCGTATTTTCAACACAGAGAAGCTAAGTAAGTGATAAGCCTACTTTTATGTCATTTTTATACCTACTAACTACAAAGTATAGGGGGTATACTGGTTTCACTCTGTCCATCTGACTTTGTTTTTCCTGTACTCAAAAGTCATTTGAAAAAGGACCCTGAAACTTGATATAAGGGTTTCTCAGGTGCGCTATTGTTTTTGGGTCACATGGGTCACACATCAAGGTGATCTTTGTTTTGAAAATCATTTCTTTTCTCTGATTGTGCTGTTTATAACTCTTTATCAAACAATTCCTGGATTTTAGGACCTTGAGATAGAAGCCTTTTGAAAGAAATGTGGGAATTGAGAAAATGCTGGTAACCAACATTTTCTCCTTTTCTCACAATGTTTTCTACCTTACTGAAAACAAATTTCAGTTTTTGAGTTGAATTTTTCAAAGCCTTTTTTTTCAGGGTCTTTAAATTTGATATTGTGAAATAAATGATCAATGATTTAAAAATTACTGTCTGTCTTAGTGACTGATATTTCAATATCATTTTAGAGGACTTGATAATGTATGGATACTTAAACCCTGGAACCTGACGTGTGGTGCTGATATTTGTGTAACTGATAATCTAGATCAGATACTTCGACTCACGGAAACTGGGCCCAGGGTTAGTTCTCTTCTATCTTTTTTGAGTCTAAAAAACTCAGATATGTTATTAACCCTTTACCATACAATCCCTGGTTTTTACGACCCTGAAATAGAAGCCTTTCGAAAACATTGTGGGCAAAGGAGAAAATGCTGGTAACCAGCATTTTCTCCTTTTCCCACAATGTTTTCTACCCTGCTGGAAACAAATTTCAATTTTTGAGTTATGTTTATGCTGTTGACTGCAAGCATTTTCGACTTGGACCAGTCTAAATTATTGTTGTTTGGTAAAGGGTTAATCTTTAGAGTGCAGAACCATTGAAATGGACCTTTTCAGTACAAAGATTAACATCCTAAATACTGTCTTCTTAAGTTGTTATTGCCAGAACATGCAACAAGGTAGCAGACATTTTAGATCCAGGATCAGACTGCATCTTCTGTGCAATCTGATCTTGATCTACACTGTCCCTAAAATCAGTATAAGTACCACTTCACAGCTTTATCCTTTACCAAACTACTTTGGTCTTTAACAAGCCTGATAAAAAAAAGTAGCATTTTCTCCTTTTACCACAATGTAATCTAATCTTTGTAGCTACATTTAACTTTTCATCTTTAAGTGCATTTAGTATGTTGTAATCTGTTAAAGTAATTGAAGTCCAAAATTCAAATATGGTAAAGGATGGAAATACATATGTGTCGTTTTAACCCATTACATGAATACATGTATATTGTTTATTATTAGATACAAAACTTTATTGGCTTTCCCTTTGCCACAACTTTTATTCTATTTATCATCATAGAATTAGTTTTAACTGATCTGTTTCTACCACACAATCCTGAGTTTTAGCTACCCTGAGGAAAACACCTTTTTAAATCATTGTAGGAAAAGGAAAAAATGCTGGGAACCAGCATTTTCTCCTTTTCCCACAATTCTTTCTACAGTATCAAAAACCACACATAAAAAAAACAAGGATTTAAACCATATTTGATATGTTGTCTGCAAATGCTTTGAATTTGGAAAAGTCTAAAATTTTGTTGTTTGGTAAAGAAAAAAATAGGAAAAACAAGGAATTCTTGCCTACTTTATCCAATATAAAAGTGACCAAAAGCTTGAAATTTGTTTTATGAAGGGTAGAAGACGTTTTGGGAAAAGGAGAAAATGCTAGTTACCAGCATTTTCTCGTTTTCCCATAATGCCTTCTAAAGGTCTCTTTCTCAGGGTCGTCAAAAGTAGGGATTGTGTAGTAATAGATTAACTGTTAATTACCCATTGTTTTCAGGTAGCTTGTAAATATGTCAGTGACTGCGTTACAGTTTACTATGATAAAATTGGTGCCAATGCAAAGGTGGACTTAAGATATATGGTGTTTCTGGCCAGTGTTAACCCATTACGACTCTATGCTTATAAGCCTTGTAGTGTCCGAAGGGCACAAAAGTAAGTAGAAAGATCTTGACAGGTCAACCCTTTACCACATGAGCAGATAATGGACTTGTCCAAATTGAAAGCATTTGTAGACAACAGTGAAAACATAGGTCAAAAGATGGAATTTCTCTTTGATAGATTTGAAAACATTGTGAGAAAAGGAGGAAATGCTGGTTACCAGCATTTTCTCCATTTCTCACAATGTTTTCAAAAGATTTCTTTCATAGGGTTGTTAAAACTGGTCTTTGTGTGGTAAAGGGTTAATGAGTTTATCTTAATGTGTGTAATTCATTTTAATGTGGGCCATATTGTGGTGAACAAGACACAGTCCTCACCAATTTCGGTCTTTTAACTCATTACCAAACGACAATATTCTAAGCTTGTCGAAATCGAAAGCATTTGCAGACAACAAAATAAGAGTGACTGAAAATTTGAAATTTGTTTTGTGAAGGGTAGAAAACATTATGGGAAAGGAGAAAATGCTGAAAATGCTGGTTACGAGCATTTTTCTCGTTTTCCCACAATGTTTTCTAAAGGCTTCTTTCTCGGGGTCGTCAAAAGTAGGATTTGTGTGGTAATGGGTTAAATGTGCTTGTATCAGTGAGTGTTTGCATACAGGCATATGTTTTTAGCTCACCTGAGCACAACGTGCTCAAGGGGAGCTTTTAGGATCATCCGGTGTCCGTCGTCCGTCGTGCGTCGTCCGTCGTGCATCGTGCGTCGTCAACAATTCTTTAAACATCAACTCCTCCTAAACCGCTGGGCGGATTTTGACCAAACTTGGCAGGAATGTTCCTTGGGAGGTCCTCTTTAAAAATTGTTCACAGAATTTGATTCCATCAAAAACTCTGGTTGCCATGGCAACCAAATGGAATTTTTTAGCAATTTCTTTAAAAATCTTCTCCTCTGAAAGCGCTGGTTGGATTTTGAAATAATTTCACAGATATGTTCCTTGGGTGACCCTTTTCAAAAATTGTTCGTGAAATTTTGATTCGTCAAAAAATGTGGCTCTGGTGAATGGGGGCTTCTTGCACTATACAGAAATGAAGGAATTCTTTAAAAATCTTCTCCTCTGAAACCGCTGGTTGGATTTTGAAATAATTTCACAGATATGTTCCTTGGGTGACCCTTTTCAAAAATTGTTCGTGAAATTTTGATCCGTCAAAAAATGTGGCTCTGGTGAATGGGGGCTTCTTGCACTATACAGAAATGAAGGAATTCTTAAAAAATCTTCTGCTCTGAAACCGCTGGTCAGATTTTGAAATAATTTCACAGAGTTGTTCCTTGGGTGACCCTTTTCAAAAATTGTTCGCGAAATTTTGATTGGTCAAGAAACATGGCTCTGGTGAATGGGGGCTTCTTGCACTATACAGAAATGAAGAAATTCTTAAAAATTCTTCTTCTCTGAAACAGCTGGTTAGATTTTGAAATAATTTCACAGACTTGTTCCTTGGGTGACCCTTTTCAAAAATTGTTCGCGAAAGTTTGATTGGTCAAGAAATATGGCTCTGGTGAATGGGGGCTACTTGCACTGTACAGAAATGAAGAAATTCTTGAAAATTCTTCTCCTCTGAAATGGCTGGACAGATTTTGAAATAATTTCACAGAGATGTTCCTTGGGTGACCCTTTTCTAAAATTGTTCGCGAAATTTTGATTGGCCAAGAAACATGGCTCTAGTGAATGGGGGCTACTTGCACTATATGGAAATGAAGAAATTCTTGAAAATTCTTCTTCTCTGAAACTCGTGGTCAGATTTTAAAATAATCTGACAGAGATGTTCCTTGGGTGACCCTTTCCAAAAGCTGTACATATAATTTTGATCCGTCAAGAAACATGGCTCTTGTGAATGGGGGCTACTTGCACTATATGGACATGATGAAATTCTTTAAAATTCTCTTTCTCTGAAACCCCTGGTCAGATTTTAAAATAATTTCAGAGAGATGTTCCTTGGGTGACCCTTTTCAAAACTTGTTCGTAAATTTTGATCCATCAAGAGACATGGCTCTCGTGGATGGGGGCTACTTGCTCTTATACAGAAATGAAGAATTCTTAAATAATCTTTTTTTTGAAACTGATGGTCAGATTTCGAAATGACTTTTACAGGTGACCTTTTGAAAATTGCTTAGCAAAATTATTAATTTGGTTCCAATGTTTCAATACCTCAAAAAAAAAATAGACTATGGTCATCTCAAAAATTCAGGTGAGCGATTCAGGGCCATCTTGGCCCTCTTGTTGTTTATCTGTGTTATACCTTAGACATGTGCAGATGGATTTCAAAATCGTATTGAGACAGTCTTCATCTTGATATGTAAAATACAGTCATCTGAAATATTTTCTTAGATTGTTTTTAACCCATTACCACACAATCCCTACTTTTGACGCCCCTGAGAAAGAAGCCTTTGGAAAACATTGTGGAAAAAGGAGAAAATGCTGGTAACCAGCATTTTCTCCTTTTCCCACAATGTTTTCTACCCTTCACAAAACGAAATTCAAATTTTCAGTCACTTTTATTTTGTCGACTGCAAATGCTTTCGATTTGGACAAACCTAAAATTTTGTCGTTTGGTAATGGGTTAAGTCAGATCATGCTCAAAGGTCAAAAGATAAAATAGTAATGAAATGGGCTTGTTTTTGCCATAAATTACAAGGTTTTGGACATAATTTGAAGATATTTGGCACAGTTATTATACCCTGTGGATGGTGAAGGGATAATTATAGTGTTAGCGTTGTCTATTTGACCGTCCGTCCTTCCGTCTGTCCATCCATCCATCTGTGTGTCTGTCCGGGTGATTATCTCCAGTACCATGATACGTAATTTTGTGAAACTTTATACATTGTACAATAACCCATTCTGCAGTGACACTTTGTTTTTTTTGATTTGATGCAAAATGGCCAGTTGGGAGCGATTTTAAGTTACGCTTTTTTTCAGTGGGGGGATATCATTTCGACAAAATTGCTTGTTGTTCTGAGAAAGACATATCATATGCAACACTTGTACGTCCTAGATCAAGATGGTACTTTAGGGTCAAATAATGACAAAGTCGTAAATAAAACTTTGATGTTGCCTTTATGTTATTCACCCTAGAAATTTGCAACATCATGTGAAATACTGTTTCATGTAGGTTCATTATGAAATCCTAAAATGTGGTATGAGGATTGGCTTTATATCCATACTGTCACATAGAGAGCATTTTTAGGCAACTTATTAAATATGGCTCCAATGATGTCTTTCTAAGAGTAATTTTCATTGTGGGGAAAGGAGAAAATGCTAGTAACTAGCATTTTGTAACTAGTATAGTCTCTTTTATTAAAAGATTATTTTCCAAAGATTTTCCAAAGTCTTCCACATGATGTTAAAACACTGAGCCATTTTGCAAAGCGGCAACAACAAAGTTAAATGTCGAACAAGGCTGTATATCAAGTCATTCTGTTTTTTTAACCCATTACCACACAATCTCTACTTTTGACGACCCTTAGAAAGAAGGCTTTAGAAAATATTGTGGGAAAAGGAGAAAATGCTGGGAGCTAGCTTTTTGTTCCTTTCCCACGTTTTCTACTCTTAACAAAACAAATTTCAAATCCTCGGTCACTCTTACTTTGTCGTCTGCAAATGCTTTCATTTTGGACAAGCCAAAAATTTTGTCGTTTGGTTACAAGTTAATTATCTTTGTTTCAGTTCATTGAATTTTTTTTCTGTGCAGTTTAGATTCTGTGCTATTGTTGTTTCAGAGAATACACGGCCACAAACTTTGATGATTTACTTATACACCTGACTTATCCTGATTTTTATGAAATAAATGAGTTTACAAGCATACCTGTAAGTACTCACCTACCTTTAACCTGTTACCGATTAGTCCTATGGTCACATAATCCTGAACCAGAATTTTCCCCTCTTCCCAAAATATTTCATCCTTTTCATGTCATTTAACTCTCCTGACTTTTAACGAACCCGAGACAGAAAGCCTTTGAAAACATTATGGGAAAAGGATAAAATGCTGGTAACCAGTATTTTCTCCTTTTTCCACAATGTTTTCCACCCTTCCTAAGGCAAAGTTCAATTTTTCAATCATATTTATTTTATTGTCTGCAAATGCTTCAAATTTGGACTTATCCAAAATTTTTTCTTTCGGTAAAGAGTTAAGACACAAATGATATACCGGTAATGTGGTGCACAGTTGCTTTCACTTTGTACAATTCCTTTGTCTGGTAAAGGGTAACTGTTGCCGAGTCGTATTGACTCCGTTGTCAATGCATGAGACTTCCAGCCCTTAATCAAATGTTCTACTATTTGAAAAAATTACTTTCAGTGCTTTGGTGTGATCAAAGTACTGAAAGCACTTTCCTCATAGATTTGAATACAAAATCAAAGCACAGAATTTACTGTAAAAGTGAGACTGGGTTACATTTACTCGGTGATTGAAGAGTTGTTTCATTACCAGCATGACTTGACTACAAACCTTTGTGAAGATATGCTGGACTCAACCTGTCTGTCTGTAGACATTATGCATAGGTACATCTATATATTGCAATTTTCTTTTTTTTCACACACAAAGAAAGCTTTACTCTCAAAAACTGACAGAGAAAATGCATTTATACACAGGAAAATGCTCTATCGCTAAAGTTAAACCTTTACCAAACAATTATGACTTTAACGACCCTGAGGAAGAAGCCTTTTGAAAACATTGTGGGAAAAGGAGAAAATGCTGGTAACCAGCATTTTCTCCTTGTCCACAATGTTTTCTACCCTGTCAAAGAAAAATTGCATCATGTCAGCCACTATGACATTTTTATCTGCAAATGCTTCCAATTTGGACAGGTCTAAAATTCTGCAGGGTGGGTATGGGTTAATAAACAATGAGAGAAATTGGTGAAAACAGTTGTGAAAAGAAAACAAAATATTGGTGTATTTCAGTACTTTACTGATGATTTCGAGAAGAAATTTGAGGCTGCAAACCCCGATATGAAGTGGGCAGATGTTGAGGCAAGTACTCACTTTAATTCTTTACCAAATAACATTTTGGGCTTGTCGAAACCCAAAGTACTAGCAGACAACAAATTTCATGTGACTTAAGTAGTGGGCTTCGTTTCAGTTGTGAAAAAGGAGGAAATGGTGGTTACCAACATTTGGTTCTTTTCTCAAATTTTCAAAAGGCCTTCTCTCTCGGGGTTGTTAAAACTCGGATTTGTGTGATAAAGGGTTGATGAAATTGAAATTCTCTATACTTCAAAAGTTGATTTTTATCTTTGAAGAGGTTCAGAGCATTGTGGGATTGGGAGAAAATGTGGGTTACCATCATTTTGATGGTCTCTCTATGCTTTCTTAAACTTTTGTCTTTTAATTCTCCGAGTTGTGTGAAAGGGGGATTAACCCTGCACTGTGCAATAGTACGAGTAGACTGTAGAAGCCTTTTGAAAACATTGTTGGAAAAGGAGAAAATGCTGGTAACCAGCATTTTCTCCTTTTCCAAGAATGTTTTCTACCCTTGCCTGAAAAATTTACCTCTGACTCTCAGTATCTTCACATGCTTTTAATTTGGACTAGTCTAGAATTTTGAAGTATGGAAAAGGTTTAGACCTGTAAGACTGCAGGGAACATGCCTTTTTGGATTTATAATGTTCAATTACCAGCAATTACTAGCAGTTTCTCTTTGTACCACAATGTGACTAAGTGACACAAATAATCATCTGAAGGAGGTAAAGAATTAACTTTTAACCAGAAAATAGAATTTTAGACCTCTCCAAATTCAAAGCATTACCAGACGACAATTTCTATGTGACTCAGATAATATTTTTCTGCAACTCATTACCAAATGACAAAATTTTTGGCTTGTCCAAATCGAAAGTATTTGCAGACTACAACATGAAAGTGACTGAAAATTTGAAATATGTTTTATGAAGGGTAAAAAACATTGTGGGAAAAGGAGAAAATGCTGGTTACCAGCATTTTCTCCTTTTCCCTTATAGTTTTCTAACGGTTTCTTTCTCAGGGTCGCCAGAAGTATGGACTGTGTGGTAATGGGTTAATATTGTAGGAAACATTGTTGGAAAAGGAGAAAATTCTGGTAACCAGCATCTTCTCCTTTTGCCACAATGTTTTCTGAAGTCTTCTTCCTCAGCATTGTTAAAAGTCAGGATTGCGTAAAGGGTCAATATGTTTTTCTTTCACTATATCAGAAATCGATTTTCGAGATGTTTGTCGAGATATTTAAAGCAGCATCCAGTAAACCTTCTCCTGCTGGTATTGCCAATTTTCCTCTTTCCAGAGCCATTTATGGGATCGATCTTTTGTTAGAATGGAAGAAAAATGAAAAAGGTGAGATGTGATGATAAAATAATTTTATTAAACTGATATGAAGCTGAAATTTTTGTTTAGCAAGCAAGTTTATTTGCTGCAACGTTTAATGAGGGTAACCATGTTCCATTATGAACGTATAAAGCCAATGGAGCTCAGCTGGTGGTTTACGGGACTTGAAAACAGGGAGGGGTTGTTGGTTTGGTTCACAGCTTGGGCAATTTCTTTCAGAGGTTTGATGATAGTTATTGCAACAGGATTCTTCGTTCCTTTCTCACTGCTGACCATTGTTTGGATGATGGTTTTGTTTGAAAACAATTAGTGGCTTAGAAAGAATATTGTGCCAAGTACTGGTAAAAGAAGCTTTAGGAAAGCATGGATAGATGGTTGCCTCAATGAAACTGATTATGTTGAAAACGGGGTTTAACACTATACAATCAATCATTGTAAGCTTAAATCACTGGGTAGATATATGGGTCATCTCACATGCTGTAAGTTTTATCAGAATACAAAATAGTAGACTCCTCCACATGGAAAGTGTTTACATAATTATATGCTCAACGAAATTCTAGTATCGATAAATGTAGGGTTTGATCCTTTCATTGCAATAGTCAAAATGAAGAAATATAAATAGTCACAGAAGCTTTTGCTGATGAAGAAGATAAAGATCAGAATGCACAGACAGTTCATCTTAGATCAGTGTCGTACATCTTACTTTACCATTTTAAAGCAAAAAAAAAATCATGTTTATTTCAGGTATTTTTAGTACATTGTTTTCTTCAAAGATACTATAAATTTATTAGCTACTTGAAAGAGCTGAAAATCTTTCACATGGTTCTGTACTTTAGCAATAGCCAAAGTTAAATTTTGATAGTAATTCAGGCGTGTCATGTATTGTAAGAGACATCATTTATTTTATGTCAATTTGGATAATTTAATACTATAAATAATTTTCTCTCTACCTATGTTTTCCTTCATTTTTTTTTTTTCAGGGGAGCGTTATGTTCAGCCAAAGTTAGAGGAAGTCAACTTTGCGCCCGATTATGCTACAACTTGGGCTAAATTCTATCCAGAAATCTCTAATGATGGATTTAGTGCGCTCTTCTTTGACGACATTGATGGAAGAGAAAATATTGTAAGGCTTGCATAGAGCTGACTATCATAGAACTTGGTCTCCACCAACCATTCTTAATAATATTGTCTAATTCTCAGGAATTTTCTGTATTTGAAAGTAACACAGCTTCTGATTGGCTAAACCATACAGCTAATCAGAAGTTGAGTCATTTTCATATTTAGATTTTCTAGATTTAAACGTAACTCACTTTATGATTGACTAAACAATTGTTTAGCCAATCAAAAGTTTTGTTACTTTCATATTTAGAAACATCTAGAGAATGTCTTCGAGAATAGTGAATACAGATCCAGATTAGTTCTCAGCTTACTGCAGCAGGGAAGACTTGGTGCTTTTATAGGTCAAGAACATAGGGATCAGACTGCACAAAATGTGCAGCATGTTGGCTCTAAAACTCATTTTAATCCATGGCTCTAAATCTGATTTCAAAGAAAATGCCGATGTGAGAATATGCTGAGCATAATTTTGAGTAACCAATATATGAGCCACACTCTGTTAATAGGGGGTTTAATGCATCTGAGAGAGAGAGAAAAAAAATACCGCAATCTTCACAGGCAGATCGGAGCCATAACTTTTTTCTTTTGGTCAATTTCCTGCATGTCTAAGGATGAATTTACCTCAAAACTCAATTTGTTATACAAATTGGATTTCATGGATATTTAGTTATGTGATTGCTTGCCCTCTATGTATCAAGGAGATGAATTAACTCTTTACCACACAATGACGACTTTTAATGACCCTGGGAAAGAGGTAATTTAAAAAAAAACTTAAGGAAAAGGAGAAAATGCTGGTAACCAGCATTTTCTCCTTTTCCCAGATGTTTTTTTTACTCCATCAAAAAATTATCGTACTGTTTGAGCCACACTGAAATTGTCGTCTGCAAATGCTTTCAATCTAGACAAGGCTTAAATTTTGTTGTCTGGTAAAGGGTTAAGCCGTTTTTTTGCCAGAGCATTGCTCATGTAATTATTGACAAGTTTTATCTGTATTATTTTTAATAAAGACCATAATAAACCTGTGTATCTGATGATCTTTCAAAACAGTCCAATGACTTCACATTAATTCCTTACCAAACAACAAAATTTAAGCCTTGTGCAAATTGAAAGCATGCAGACAAAAATAAACATGACTGAAAAATTGAAATTTGGTTTGAGAAGGGTAGAAAACATTGTGGGAAAAGGAGAAAATGCTGGTTACCAGCATTTTCTCATTTTCCCACAATATTTTCAAAAGGCTTCTTCCTCCAGGGTGTTAAAAAGTCGTCTTTGTATAGAAAAGGGTTATATCTATGTTTTGCTCGTTTCTCACCCTGCTATGTCAAAAGTTAGATACAGAATCAATGATGTTAGCCCCTTTCGTACTTCGGCTATTTTGAAGCTCATCTTTAAGGTATATAGATAAAGAATAATAAAAAGAGAGAAAGGACCGTATTAAGACTACTGGGTATATCAACAAACTGGTAAGAAATGGAGCTATTGCACCTTTATTCACTATGTTTCAACAAGTCATTTGCTACAGAAATAAAATCTTTAATATAACAATCTGTGTTCTAATGAGCTTAGACTGTATCAAATGGCCCTTTGGAAGATGGCTTTTGAAGAAAACATGTGGGAAAAAGGAGTAAATGTTGGAAACTAGCAATTTTTCCCCTAAAACTTTTCTATCCATTAAAGGATATATCTCATAATTAATTTGAGAAATATCTGACCCTCATTTTAGTGACTCTAACAAAAAAAGCTTTTGGAAACAGTGGAAAAAGGAGAAAATGCTGGTAACCAGCATTTCCTCTTTTTTCTTCAATGTTTTCAACCTTATCCATCATTTTCCTCCAAAATTATGTCATGTGGTATTTCAAGTGATGCCGGCAAATTCTATCTTTTATGGATGTCTAAAATTCTGTGACCTGATACAGACTTGAGAAGATGGTGTTTTGCTTTCAGCTCATCCAAAGCAACAAGCCAAATTCATGGAAATACCACATATTTACAAACATACAAAACAAGAACACAAGATTATCAAGTCTCCATGCTTTCTTGGTTTGAACCTCTGCTTCTTGATGTTTTGGCATTTGAGTTACGTCCTCGCCTATCAGATTTAAGTCCTTTCATTTTACGAGTCTGTAAATTAGTCAAGTTTTGTTTCTGCATGTGAACTCTACCAAGTTTCGAGCCAAACTTGTCATGTGATATGTTCTTGGTCTTCTTTGGCTGAAACAAAAATGAAATATGTGAGTGTCATGGTTGATACAATTTCAAAGATTTGATTTTGTCACAATGTTTTCAAAAGCCTTTTGTGGTCAGAACATCAGGATGTTGAACTTTGGTAAAGGGTTAACCCTTTACCAAATAACATACCATATATAGAATTGTCTAATTTTAAAACATTTGCAAACAACAAATGTCCAATTTTGAAACATTTGCAAACAACAAATTTAAGACAGCTTCACCCTTTACCACACAATTCAGACCTTGAGAATGAAAGCTACTAAAAACATGACGCAATAAAGAGGAAATGCTTGTAACCAGCATTTCCTCCTTTTCCAATGATGCTCTTTAACCCTTTCAAATCAAACTTCAATTTTTGATTTTTTTTTTTTTTTTTTTTATTTATTTTGTGGTCTGCAAATGCTTTGAATTTCGACAAATCTAAATTTTTTCCTTTTGTATAGCATTAACAGAATTTTTATTTGATTGGGTAGAAAAGATTGTTAGAACAGGAGAAAGTACTGGTAACCAGCATTTTCTGGTTTTCCATCCTTTTAAAGACAAATCTACTAATTCTACTTGATTTTAATGTGTCATCCAAAAATGCTTTGATTATGGACTCCAGAGATCTTGATGTTTTTTGTCTATTACCTCGTAACCCATTACCAAACAACAAAATTTTAGAATGGTCTAAATTGGACGCAACTGCAGATGACAAAATAAACATAACTCAAAAATTGAAAAATTGTTTCCAGCAAGGCAGAAAACATTGTGAGAAAAGGAGAAAATGCTGGTTACCAGCATTTTCTCCTTTTCCCTCAATATTTTCAAAAGGCTTCCATCTCGGAACCGTAAAAAACACAGATTGTTTGGTAAAAGGTTAACCAAACAAGAAAAAAATTACCTGTCCAAGTTAAAAGCCTTTGCAAACTACAAGTTAAATTTCAAATGATGGCATTTGTCTAGGATGTGGTGGAAAACGTGGGAAAAGGAGAAAATGCTGTTTACCAGCATTTTCTCCTTTTCTTACAATGTTTTCAAAAATCATCTTCAAAAGAGTTGTTAAAACTCGGGATTGTGTTGTAAAGAGATAAACGGAAACTTACAGTGGCAGTTTTGGGTATTTTCAAAGCTCTTTTGAAGAAGTCATCTGACGCAAGCTGTGTTCTCCGAACAGTAAAATCTATGGATGGTCCCATATCCTCTAGCTCTATTCTCGGAGTTTTTGTGCCAGACTTTTTCATTAGTATCCTGAAAAATAAAATAAGATTTGGCATGAATTGGCATTACAGATAAAGTTTCTTAACTCCTTACCAAAAGATAAAAGTTTGGACTGGTCCAAATTGAAAGCATTTGCATCATACGACAAAATTAACGTAACTCAAAAATTGAGATTTGTTTCAAGCAGAGTACACAATATACTAGTAGCTGAAATGTTGAAAAAGGTGTTAAACGCCATACAATTCATCCGCTAATTTTTAGCTCACCTGAGCACGAAGTGCTCATGGTGAGCTATTGTGATCGTGCTGTGTCCGTCGTCCGTCGTGCGTCTTCCGTCGTCAACTTTTTACCTTGTGTACGCCCTACAGGCCACAGTTTTGGTCAGATACTCATGAAAGTTGGTCAGGATGTTTGTCTCAATGAAATCTCGGACGAGTTCGAAAATGGGTCATGTGGGGTCAAAAACTAGGTCACTAGGTCAAATCTTAGAAAAACCTTGTGTACGCTCTAGAGGCCGCATTTTGAGTCGGATACTCATGAAAGTTGGTCAGGATGTCTGTCTCGATGATATCTCGGACGAGTTCGAAAATGGGTCATGTGGGGTCAAAAACTAGGTCACTAGGTCAAATCTTAGAAAAACCTTGTGTACGCTCTAGAGGCCGCATTTTGAGTCGGATACTCATGAAAGTTGGTCAGGATGTTTGTCTCGATGATATCTCGGACGAGTTTGAAAATGGGTCATGTGGGGTCAAAAACTAGGTCACTAGGTCAAATCTTAGAAAAACCTTGTGTACGCTCTAGAGGCCGCATTTTGAGTCGGATACTCATGAAAGTCGGTCAGGATGTTTGTCTCGATGATATCTTGGACGAGTTCGAAAGTGGGTCACGTGGGATCAAAAACTAGGTCATCAGGTCAAATCTTAGAAAAACCTTGTGTACGCTCTAGAGGCCGCATTTTCAGTCGGATACTCATGAAAGTCGGTCAGGATGTTTGTCTCGATGATATCTCGGACGAGTTCGAAAGTGGGTCACGTGGGGTCAAAAACTAGGTCACCAGGTCAAATCTTAGAAAAACCTTGTGTACGCTCTAGAGGCCACATTTTCAGTCGGATACTCATGAAAAATGGTCAGAATGTTTGTCTGGATGATATCTCGGACGAGTTCGAAAGTGGGTCACGTGGGGTCAAAAACTAGGTCACCAGGTCAAATCTTAGAAAAACCTTTTGTACGCTCTAGAGGCCACATTTTCAGTCGGATACTCATGAATGTTGGTCAGGATGTTTGTCTGGATGATATCTCGGACGAGTTTGAAAATGGGTCACGTGGGGTCAAAAACTAGGTCACCAGGTCAAATCTTAGAAAAACCTTTTGTACGCTCTAGAGGCCACATTTTCAGTTGGATACTCATGAAAGTTGGTCAGAATGTTTGTCTGGATGATATCTCGGACGAGTTTGAAAATGGGTCACGTGGGGTCAAAAACTAGGTCACTAGGTCAAATCTTAGAAAAACCTTTTGTACGCTCTAGAGGCCATATTTTCAGTTGGATACTCATGAAAGTTGGTCAGGATGTTTGCCTGGATGATATCTCGGACAAGAACGAAAATGGGTCATGTGGGGTCAAAAACTAGGTCACTAGGTCAAATGTTAGAAAAACCTGTTGTAGGCTCTAGAGGCCACATTTTCAGTCAGAAACTCTTGTAAGTTGGTCAGAATGTTTGTCTTGATGATATCTCAGACAGGTTTGAAAATGGGTCATTGGGGGTTAAAAACTAGGTCACCAGGTCAAATCTTAGAAAAACCTTGTATATGCTCTGGATGCCACATTTTCAGTCCAACACTCTTGAAAATTAGTCAGAATGTTTGCCTTTATAATATCTTGGATGAGTTTGAATATGGGTCATGTTGGGTCAAAAACTGGGTCAATAGGTCAAATGTTATAAACACCTTTTGTATGCTCTGGATGACACATTTTCAGTCTGATACTCCTAAAACTTGTTCATAATATTTGTCCTGGTGATACCTTGAATGAGTTTGAAAATGGGTCATGTGGAGTCAAAAACTAGGTCAATGGGTCAAATATTAGAAAAACCTTGTGTACACTCCAGAGGCTACATTTTCTGCCTGATACTCTTCAGACTTGGTCAGAATGTTTGTTTTGGTGATGTCTCAAAAGAGTTTGATAATGGGTATTTGTCGGGTCCAAAACTAGGTCACTTGATGAAATCTTAGAAAAACCTTTTGTACACTGTAGAGGCCACATTTTCAGTCCAATACTCATGAAACTTGGCCAGAATGTTTGTCTTATTGATATCTCAAAAGTGTTTGATGATGGGTAATGTCTGATAAAAAACTAGGTCACTGGGAAACTAGATGGTGCATGTTTGGTCAATAAACTCAGGTGAGCGATTTCAGGGCCATCATGGCCCTCTTGTTGTAATATACTATTAGGAGAACCCGAGATTTTCACATTAAAGGATAGCAAATTGTGGGAAAGCATTCCAACATTTATTACTATAACAGAACATGGTAGAGCTATCCATCTGTGAGTCCTTTTTTGACAAACCAAGCACAGATCAGACGGAGTGATGGCATTCTAAATCCATTATTTCTCTTCCAAACCCTATGTTACTGGTACTCATTAGAATCGTCTCAATGAGACGATTCTAATGAGTACCCACAACATAGGGTTTAGTAGAGAATAATCAGTATTTTCAAATTTGAAATCAAAATCACTCCCTCTGTCTGGAGCTCTGGGTGTACAAACCTGTAATTTCTGTAATAGATCTTGCTATCAACAGCTGTGAACATCATAACATGTTCTAGTCCAGCAAGACTGATTTTGTCGATGACATGACCCCGGAAAAAATCTGAAAAAAAAATGCAGAATTACATTATGATTTCTACTTGTTCTCACACGGATCCCATCCTTTAAGCCAGGTTCATTAAATTTTGTTGATTATAACCAATTCCATCATGAACAAGTCTAAAATTTTGTTTCTAAGTAATGCAATGCTTTTATAGCTCTTTTGATGGGAGATAAAATCCATGCTCAAAGTAATCTCCACATGTCAAGCATTATTCCAGTGATGAAATTCATCATCTAAAGGGTAGAAATCATGGTGGGAAAAAGGAGAAAATGCTGGTTACCTGCATTTTCTTTGTGGACAATGCTCTAACTCGCTACCGAACGACAATATTTTAGGCTTATCCAAGTCGAAAGCATTTGCAGACGACAAAATAAAAGTGACTGAACATTTGAAATTTGTTTTGTGAAGGGTAGAAAACTTTGTGGGAAAAGGAAAAAATGCTGGTTACCAGCATTTTCTCCTTTTCCCACAATGTTTTCTGAAAGCTCCTTTCCCAGGGTCATCAAAAGTAGGGATTGTTTGGTAATGGGTTAACAAGCCTTTCACCTGAGGTTCTACAAACATTTCATAGGATCATTTATAAGGTTTGCGATGATAATCAGTTGTAAAGGATCTATCAGTTTTTGAGCTCCTCTTTTGGGTATAGTAAAGCGTTAACCCTTTACCAAATAATGACGACTGTTGACGACCCTGAGGTAGAAGTCTTTTGAAAACGTGGGAAAGGTTTTTACCCTTCCAAAATCAAATTTCAATTTTACAGTTACATTTATTTTGTCATCTGCAAATACTTTCAATTGGGACTCGTCTATAAATTTGTTGTTTAGTGAGTTAAATCCATGGATGAAATCTGTGCACCAACTACTTTCTTGGTCTTGATCCATATTTTATGCAACATGGGCCTTAGGTCCTAAATACAAGGCTATGGGTGAGATCTTTACCATATGATCCTAAGCTTTAACAAGCCTGAAGACGTTTTTAGAAAACAGTATAGAACTAGAGGCGCTTAAGCGCCTGTATCACTCCACAGGCCTCATTTTTCTGTAACGGTGAAGAGAAGTTTTTAACAATTACCATTCATTCCTGCATTTTAGGTAACTAAAGAAAAAAAGCTATGAAAAACATTGTGAGAAAAGAAGAAAATAATAGTAACCTACATTTTCTTAGTTTTACACAATAATATCTATCCTTTTTGATAAAAGTTTAACTAATTTGAGGATTTATTATGTTGTCTACAACATCTTTCAATTATGACCAGTTATAAAAATTTTGTCTTCTGGTTATAGTTAAAGAGGGTCTTGTTACAAACCATTTTGGGTGGGGAAACATGAAAATACAGAAAAAAATATGCATTGTGGCAATTGTTTTATTGAAGTTGCAGGATCAGTTTGATTGGATAACAAAATGCCTTATCACAACAGTAAAGCCCTGTCCCTCTTTGTACTAGGTCACCAGTAGGTCAATAAACCTTTACCAGAACTAATAAAAGTGCAGAGGTTCTATTGTTTTATATGAAAGGGATTATAGATTATGTAAAGCAACCATCTTTAACTCTTTACCAAATGACAAAATTTGGGATGTGACCAAACTGAAAGCATTTGCAGACAACAAATTAAACATTGATGAAATGATGATTTCTCTCTTTGATGAAAACACTGAGAGAAAAGGAGAAAATGCTGATTACCAGCATTTTCTCCTTTTCTAAGAGTGTTTGCCAAAGACTTCTTCCACGGCGGGGAATCACGTGACACAACAACAACAACAATGACCGTTATTTTAAAGAATTCCCCGACTTCAGGTAAGAAAATCTTCAATAATTCCGTTAATACATGACCGATTGGAATTTGGTTTGAAGCAGAGAAGGTAAAAGGACTCCAGGGATTTGCTTGATGTGTTAGATTTTTTAAACAACACCTGATAAAAAAGTTATTGACGAGCAAACAATTTTTTTACCCTGGATAATTTGTTTGCTCGTCAATAACTTTTTTATCAGGTGTTGTTTAAAAAATCTAACACATCAAGCAAATCCCCGGAGTCCTTCCGCCTTCTCTGCTTCAAACCAAATTCCAATCGGTCACGTATTAACGGAATTATTGTAGATTTTCTTACCTGAAGTTGGGGAATTTTTTCAAATAACGGTCATTGTTGTTGTTGTTGTGTCACGTGATTCCCCGCCGTGTCTTCTTTAGGGATGTTAAAAGTCAGGATTGTATGGTAAAGACTTACCACCATAGAAACTAACCTGCAATACAACAATGAAATGCAACGAATAGTTTGAGAGAAGAAATTTTTCAAAGATTGTACTTTATACCATAAAAGGAAAATGAGTCTCCCATAAAAGCCATGTTTTTTTACGGATCCTTTTTTTTTTTAAGGAATTCTGTAGACCTCTACCTAAGGAACATTCCTGCAAAATAATAATGCTATCCAATTAGCGGTTTCGTCGGAGAAGATTTTTGAAGTTTTTTACTTTGGTTGCCATGGCAACCAGAATTATTCATGGAACACAATTATTTGAAGGAATTTGAAAGAGGACCACCTAAGGAACATTCCTGTGAAATTTGGTAAAAATGCAGGCAATAGTTTCTGAGGAGAAGTTTTTTAAAGAAAAAGTTTACGGACATACGCACGAAAGGACGGATGGACACACGACAGACACAATGCCATGACAATAGCTCACTGGCCTTCGGCCAGTGGAGCTAAAAAGGAGAAAATGCTTGTAACAAACATTATCTCCTTCTCCTCCCACTTCTCCCATACTGTTGCAACGACAATTTTCACTTTTTGAGCCAATGCTTGGATCAAGACAAGTCTTACATTTTATAATAAACTGAGACAGGTGCTTGCCTAGTGCAAGTACATTTCAGCATTATATGCTTTTTACTGGACCAAAATTTAACCCTTGCTTTAGGTAGGTTGCTTGCGAGCCAGAGATGTTCACAAAGAGAGATTTTAGTGTACTTTTACTCACCAATAAATAAATTCTTCAATCTCATGTACTCTGGGTCTGTATCAAATTCCACTCCAGCAAACATCAAACATGGTTTCATACCGACTGAAGTCTTCGCTCCCTAAGGTATACAGGAATGAAAATTAAATCTTTGTTACCTCTTTGACCCTGTACAACACAATTACAATTTTGAATCCTTTACCGAACAATTCCTGGTTTTTACAACCCTAAGATAGAAGCCTTTTGAAAACATTGTCGGACTAAGCATTTACTCCTTTTCCCACAATGATTTCTACCCTGGTGGAAACAAATTTCAATATTTGAGTAATGCTTATTTTGTTGTCTGCAAGTGCTTTTAATTTGGGCCAGCATAAAATTTTGTCGTTTGGTAAAGAGTCAACTAACCTGAAGGAGAAACCTTTACAAAGCATTGTGGGAAAAAGGGAAAAAAAATGCTGGAAACCAGCATTTCCTCCTTTTCCCACAATGTTGTCTACCTTTTCAAAGATCTTCATTTTCATTATGTCTCAATTTGACATCTGCAAATGCATTAAGTTGGTAAAAGTCTGAAATTTGTAGTTTGGTATAGGGTTAACATGTCAAAACATTTTGGACTGTATGGTGATTAATGCTATTTTCAACATTATTTCTGTTGTATCATGGTTACCTGTGCAGGTATCCATGCTTTCTCAGAGGCCCTTTCACCCTATACCACACAAATCCCGACTTTTAACACCCCTGTGAAAGAAGCCTTTTGAAAGCATTGTGGAAAGAAGGAGAAAATGCTGTCAAAAGTAGGGATTGTGTGGTAATGGGTTAAAACAGATTAAGTTTACTCTATAATCTTTCACCTGACAAGCTCTTGTTTTTACAAACCAGAGAAAAAGGCTGGTAAAAACACTGTAAAAGGAGAAATTGTTGGGCAGCAGAATTTCTGGTTTTCATACAAAATGCTTTTATCCTATAGGCCCAAGAAAAAATGACATTTTAAACCTTTACCACACAATGACGACTCTTAACACCCGTGAAGGAGAAAGCTTTTAAAAACATTGTGGGAAAAGGAGAAAATGCTGGTAACCAGCATTTTCTCTTTTCCCACAATGTTTTCAACCCTGCTGGAAACACATTTCAATTTTCAGATGCGTTCATTTTGTCGTCTGCAAGTGCTTTCAATTTGGATAATTTTCAGGTCTGTATGCAAAATGGAGGAATGGTTAAAAGAAATCCTATGAAAGGTGCCATATTTCATCAGTTGTCGGTGAGTGCTTTAAATTTTAACATATTTATAGTTTTGTCTGTTAAAGAATGATATCCATCAGCCTCAACATCACTACAAAACTATATCTTTTTGCTGTTTTCAAACTGGTATTATGATGCATGTACTGT
This sequence comes from Tridacna crocea, assembly GCA_943736015.1. NCBI lineage: Eukaryota > Metazoa > Mollusca > Bivalvia > Cardiida > Cardiidae > Tridacna > Tridacna crocea. The sequence goes on along the minus strand of OX031060.1, from coordinate 9,685,822 downwards.
TGAATAGCTGAATAGAGAACTGCAATACCTACTTTTATGTCATACATTGACTTAAAGTTCTCTGCTCCCAGCTCTATCATATCTAAGATGTGATAATCATGGAGTCTGCCTGTCAAAAAAAGGTAATAAATGATGTATTATCAAACCAAATAATCAAGAAGCATTCGAATACTTTCTCCTATAAAATTATGCGATTCATTCAACTGTGTTTACAAAATCATTTCTGTCATATTTCTGCAAGTTCAATCAATCACACATGTGCTCTGTTTCACCAATACTAGGCTTGGGCTCAGACATGTTTTAGCAAAAGGGCACTGCAGAGTTGCATACAGCAACCTAACGGTTAACCCTTTACCACACAATGACGACTTTTAAGACCCCTGAAAGAGATGGCTTTTGGAAACATTGTGGGAAAAGGAGAAAATGCTGGATACCAGCATTTTCTCCATTTCCCACAATGCTTTCTACCCTATCAAAGAAAACTCATTTCATATGAGCCACATTGAAACTGTCATCAGCAAAATGCTTTCAATTCGGACAGGTCTAAAATTTTGTCGTATGGTAAAGGGTTAAACTCTCACCACTCCACCTCAAACTCTTTACCAAACGACAAAGTCTTAGACAGGTCCAAACTGAAAGCATTTGCAGATGACAAAATAAATAAAACTCAAAAATTGATATTTGTTTACCCATTACCACACAATCCCTACTTTTGACGCCCCTGAGAAAGAAGCCTTTAGAAAACATTGTGGGAAAAGGAGAAAATGCTGGTAACCAGCATTTTCTCCCTTTCCCACAATGTTTTCTATGCTTCACAAAACAAATTTAAAATTTTCAGTCACTTATATTTTTGTTGTCTGCAAATGCTTTCGATTTGGACAAGCCAAAAATTTTGTCATTTGGTAATGAGTTAAACATATTCATTTTACATTGATTGCGAAACAAGTTCTAACAACTTATAGTAATCTTTCTTGATTCTGCTTCCTGGGAACTACACCAGTACTCGCGCCGAATATGTGGGCCAGTGAAAAATCCCAGAGCTAAAACCCCATCCCGGGTATCGAACATGGGACCTTATGGTTACAAGGCCGATGCTCTACCTCACAACAACGGACACCACGATGTTTGTTAACTGCAAGATAGAAAACATTGTCCCACAATGTTTTCTATCCTTTCAAATACCAATTTCAATTTTTCAGACAGATCTTTTTTGTCATCTGCGAGTGCTTTCAATTTAGACAAGACTGTTTTCTTTTTTGTCATGTAGAAAAGAGTTAACTCTTTACAAAGCGATAAAATTTTGGACTACACAAAGCTGAAAGCAGTTGCAGACAAAAAATTAAATGTAGCTCAGATGACGATTCCTGTCATTAAAAGGGTAGGAAATAAAATGGCATAAGAAGGAAATGCTGGTTACTACATGTAGTATGTTCTCCTTTTCCCACAATTTTTTCAAGGCCCTTTCCCTCAAGGTTGTCTAATCTCCAAATTGTTTGGTAAAGTCTTAATAGATTCCAACAGTAGAAAACTTCAAAAGCAATCAAATCAGTCGAGACAGCGAGGTTAAAACAGAATACCTATCACAATGTTGTGTGGCCTTTTCTTCGTATGGCTTCCATACATAAACAAAGATGCATCACTCTTCTTGGAGAAAAATTCCTGTGACATAGAAACAAATATTAAACGGATTAACTCTTTAACACACGAGAAAATTTTAAACCAGTGGAAATTGAACACATTTGCAGACGACGAAATAAATGTGACTGAAGAATCAAAATTTGATTTGGGAAGGGTAGAAAACATTGTGGGAAAAGGAGAAAATGCTGGTTACCAGCATTTTCTCCCTTTCCCACAATGTTTTCTAAAGGCTTCTTTCTCAGGGTCGTCAAAAGTAGGAATTGTGAGGTAATGGGTTAAGTTATTTCATTGAAATGATATCCTTCCCTGAAAAAGACCTTTTTTGAAAGAAACAGGTATGAGGTGTCGTGTTTTGCATGTACATGTGGCCTCTTTGTTATTGGTCCATAATGAAATTATACAGTAAGCCCCTTTTTTCCATGACATGGCATTTCATTAAAGAAAAACAAACAATAATTGGCTGTGGCTTTGCTGCTATTCCAAAAATGTTTTAAAAAGTCTTCCTCCTCTGGATTGTTAAAATTCTGGATTGTTTTGTAAAGGTTTGAGGACAGACTTCAAGAAATACGCAGTCAGATTTTGGACAACAATGTCTTCTTTTAAGTAATTCTGGTCATACTGAAAGTAAATGCAAACAGTTCAAACAGCTAGAATAATACACTTTGTCTTTGAAAATGTATAGTGCCAAAATTTTTCATACTTTTCCATGTTTTGGAGAGGCTATTTCATCAAGGAAACCATTGAGTTGCTTGCCTCACTCTTTACCAAACTACAATTTTTTGGACTGGACAAATTCAAAGCATTTGCAGACAACAAATTAAATCTTGGTTATATGATGATTTCCGTCTTCAACAGGGTATAAAATATTGTGGGCAAAGGACAAAATGCTGATTACCAGCACTGTAGGCTTCTTTCTCAGGGTCGTTAAAGTCGTGATTGAATATCAATTACCAATGAGTGAGTAATATATGGGTAAAGTTCATAGTAACATTACTATATAATGAGCACATAATATGGAAATGCTATGGCAAAGAACAATTGCTCTAATCCTGGAAAAAAGATTTTTTCAACTCACCAGTGATGTCGCATCTTCAAATGGTCTTATGTCATTTTTCCTGAAATGAAATCACAGAGTGAATGCTCTTGGTAAATGCAATACAAATCAAGAAATTGTATGTATGAAAAAAAAAAATCATCCATCACGGAATTTTCAAATAAAAAAAATCTGTAAAAGCCAAAAAATTATTCAACTATCATAATTAACACTCTGACTATACAAATTTTTGGACTTAATTCCTTACCACACAATGACGATTTTTAACGCCCCTGGGAAGGAAGTCTTTTGAAAACATTGTGGAAAATGGAGAAAATGCTGGTAACCTGCATTTTCTCCCAATGTTTTTACCCTATCAAGGAAAAATTGCACCATTTGAGCAGCATTGTAATTGTTGTCTGCAAAATGCTTTCAAATTGGTCAAGTCTAAGATTTTGTCGTTTGGTAAAGGGTTAATGTGTTCAAAATGTATGTTCTTCTCTGATAGTGGTGATAGTTTAACCCTCTACTCCATAGATACTCATTTCTACGCATTGCTTGTAGGAGCCTTTGGAAAACATTGTGGCAAAAGGTGAAATTGCTCGTCACGAGCAATTTCACCTTTTGCCACAATGTTTTCTCCACTATCAAAAGGTGTCATTTACACATAAGACATTCTTGCTGTTATTTAGGGTCAGTTACAGATACCATAGAAATGCCTTATGGGGTAAAGGGTTTAACTGTAACATCCGATCCTGAGTTTTAACCTACCTTTGAAAATAGCCTTTTTATCTACTCCTTTTCCCCAAAAAGTTTCTACACTTCCACAATCATTTACCACTATTTCAGTTACATTCAATTTGTTGTCAGCAGCTTTCAATATAGACAAGTCTAAAACTGTATTGTTAGATAAAGAGTTAACTTTTCAGCAAATAGCAAAAGTTTTGGGCATGCCAAAATTGAAAGCTTTTGTAGACAACAAACTGTGCCTATACAACAAAATCCCAAATTTTCATGAACATGTGAGAGAAAGCTTTCAAAATCATTTTGTGAAAAGTAGACAAACAAATCCAATCATCTGAGCCAAGTCTAATTTATTGTCTGCCACATCCTTGAATTTGGACATGTCTTAACCCATTACCAAACGACAAAATTTTAGGCTTGTTCAAATCAAAACCATTTGCAGACAACAAAATAAAATAGACTGAAAACTTGATAATTTGTTTTGAGAAGGGTAAAAAAATTGTGGGAAAAGGAGAAAATGCTGGTTACCAGCATTTTCACCTTTTCTCACTATGTTTTCTAAAGGCTTCTTTCTCAGGGGCATCAAAAGTATGGATTCTGCGGTAATGGGTTAACTCTTTACCAAACAACAAAACTTTGGATTTGACTAAATTGAAAGCATTTGCTAATGACAACTCAAATGTTGCTAAAATGATGCACAATTTTCTTTCCATGCCACTGGCTGCTTTCCCAAATGATCATCATCAAAACAGTGGTCAGCTCAAAATTTGAAATTTGTTCTGGCTGGAAGGGCTGGAAAACATTGTGGGAAATGGAGAAAATGCTGGTAAACAACATTGTACCAATGTACCAACACTTCACCATGCTGGTAAAATGGTTACCAACATTTTCTCCTTTTCCAAGAATGTTCTCAGAAGGCTTCTTTCTCCGAGTCGTAAACTGCAGTTGTTTGGTAAGGGGTTTAGTATGAAAGAAATAAACAAGCTCTGTAAACAGCGCATTGGAACAGATTTCTGGTTTGGGTTACTTTTCACACACAGTAATTTTGAAGCTACCACATATAATGAGAAAAAGGTTCATTGTAGATCTAATAATGGATTTTTTAACACAATTCATGAAACTGTGTGTTTTACATACCTGCTGTATGAAACAGATTCTGCCTTCTTGAATAAACACTGCAACAAAATAGAAAAACATCAGTCATGAATTTGCAGAAAGCAAGTCTTAAAATATCTTTACTATCTCTTTACCAAAGAACAAAATATTAGACTGGTCCAAATTAAAAGCAATTGCAGTCGAAAATTTAAATGTGGTTTAAATGACTTAAATATGTTTTTTGATGGGTTATAGAACATAGTGGGAAAAGAAGAAAATGCTGGTTACCAGCATTCTCTCCTTTTCTCACTATGTTTATAAAAGCCTTTTTTGTTAATCTTCAATGCAACCTTGAACCCACTGATGTGGTCCTGAACTGGCATCATGTTGTCTCATAAAGGAGCACACACATATTAAACACTTTCAAAATCAGACCAGGGTTTAAAGTGTTGGTAAATTTCTTCAATATTGATAATTCCAAAATTTTGTCCTGTCTACATAATTGACATAAGAATCCTGCATGTCATGCTGCGCTGAGCTTTATTTCATTACTACACCATAACAAGAGCTTTGCAAAGTGATGCATATATGCCCAAAGTGGCTTTTCAGTGAAATGAGTAACAATCTAGAACCCTACAGATATCCAAATTCTAAAAGTCACATGCACAGGTACACAACATAAGAGATTTCTATCATTCATTGTGGTAAATTGAAGTTATTCCATTGAAAACTGTAGGAGGAGTTGCACATACTGGAAATTGCTAACAGACGGACAGACAGTCAGACAGACAAACAATCAGGGCCAAAACATAATATGACCCTTCGGGCATATAAAAATGTAGACTTATCCAAACTGAAAACGTGTGCCGACAACAATTCAAATATGGCTAAAATGATGGAATTTGGGAAAAGGAGAAAATTCTAGTTCCCAGCATTTTCTCCTTTTTCCCATTACATTGCCAAAGGGCTTATTTCTTGAGGGTCTTTAGCACTCTGCAATGTGTTGTAAAGCACTACAGAAATAGCTCTCAACATTACTTACTAGTTCTTTCAGTATATCCCTGACCACTGGACTCGTACTTGGACCTCTCATAAACATTGCTGTTTTCACATTTTCAAAGATTTTTGGTTCCCTTTTCTCCAGTGCCCTCTTAGCTCTTTTAGTCCTTGGTTTCCTGCAAAATTACAAAACAAAGTTCCTCTACAAAATACCATTTATCTTTCAAACTAATAGCCCACCAGTGGCCAAATGTAAACAAATTGGGGTCAAACTGCAATCAAATGTACATGTAAATCATATCATTTAGAAGTATGGGTATTTAATTGGTAAGGATCTGACAACGTGTTAACCTATTACCAGGCAATCTCTGATTTTTACAACTCAGAGAAGGAAGCATTCTGAAAACAGTGGAAAAAAGAGAAAATGCTAGTAACCAGCATTTTCTCTTTTTCCCACAATGTTTTATAGTCTTCTGAAGTTAAGTTTCAACTTTTGGATCACGTTTATTTTTCTGTCTGTAAATGATTTCAATTTTGACCAGTCTAAAATTTTATCGTTTGGTAAAGAGTAAACACCAGTTTTACATCAGCTTAATGATATTACCCTAAATCTTTCATAGCAAACAAAAATCTTATAATATGCTTCTAGTAGATCTAATAATATGAGCAACTTTGTAAATTGCTAAATGTTTAAATTAACAATATTAACATTAACCCTTTACCACACAATGACGACTTCTGACGACACTTGTATAGAAGCCTTTCGAAAACCTTGTGAGAAAATGCTGGTAACCGGCATTTTCTCTTTTTCCCACAAGGTTTGCTACCCTATCAAAGCAAGTTTGCACCATTTAAGCCACTTTGAAATAGTTCTCCGCAAATGCTTACAATTTCTATTGATCTAAAATTTTGCCATGTGGTAATGGGTTAATGCTTATACTTTTTGAAAACCAGTTTGAAAAACTGTGTTGTTTTGGCTTTATTTATTTCTGTAACTTGGCCAGATATTAACTGGTTAATTCAACTCGACCTGTTTATGTTCCCCGAAAAAGACACAAAATGGCAACTGAAAAGAACGATAAACATTGTTTTTCCTTCAAGATTTACATATTATAAATGACTTAAGCACATTAGGTAATTAAATATTTCATAACTTGTTCTTAGTCATTTGGGTTCCTGATATCAATTGCATATTGGAGAAATACAGAACAGACCAAAGAAACTGAAAGTCAGAACAGCAAAGTACCCTTTTGCTTGGAAATTTAGCCATGGAAATGAGACAGTACAGTGCTCAAATATATTGTCAGTAAGTAAAAAAGGAGTCTCATAAACCTCATAAACATTACTGCAAATATTTGAAATTCACAAAAATGGGAAACATTCAAATCGCTTTTAAAAGCCACAGAACACTGTTATATGGACACAAAAAACATGCATACTCAAATATAAAGAAAAACCTCTTTCTTTGTTTTTATGTATGTGTGTGTGTGTGTGTGTGTGTGTTTTAAAGGGCCTATTCTACGAATCATCTCGGGGCCGAGTAGCCCTTTCTTCACAGCCACGAAAACTAATGACATTCGAATTTCACATGGAAACTGTTTTGATTTCTCTCGAGCATTCACTCAAACGTTAAATATTAGAAATTAAAACAAACGGTAAATCATTTTGGATGATAATCAATTCTTACACCACACGCTGGAGGACCATTTTTGACTGACTAGAAACTGCACGTGTCAGAAGTAAACAGGGCCGTGGATTTGTATGAGGTGTTTAGTACTCTAACACCGGTGGAAGAAGAAAAGCCCTGTCTATTTTACGTGATTTAACTTCTAAATATCACCTGTAAGTCAAGGGTTCTCATCTTAGTTTGAGATATAAATAAGATATTTGGGCATAATACCGTAAAACGCCCCTCTGCTATACAGTCAATGCTTACATGTGGTATTGTTTTTTTGACCTAAAAGAAGAAATTTAATGAAAGTTTCAGCTTCATTCCGTTGAAAAATATTGTATTTGATGTTTACGAAATGAATCCATAAACCAATTGCAATTTTTTGACACATAATTTTGATTTTCATGGGTTTTCGCGATTTATAGAGGGGCGTTTTACGGTATTATGCCGATATTTGTTACATATGCGCCATACGCTCGGTACTTATCTTCACTTTGCTCCGTTAGGGTTAAAATCGTGGATACAACGTGCACGCACTATGAATTCGGCATCAATACTTTTCGTAACAAAGTGAACGACCCCCAAATAAAATTGAAAAACTTTAGAGCATTTCTCCTATACCGGTAAAACCTGTAGCCTTAAGGGACGAATTTGAAAAATTTGACTCTTACTCTTTAGTGCATAGTCCTGACTATTAATTTTAATGTCTTGTCCCACAAGTTAATCTCAACAACTTTGAAAAACAGAAAAGGAAGGCAAAGCAATTATTCAGTCATGGCAAGCAATTTTATCATTGACACTTTAAGCAAGTGTGTATGATTGTTTGATTGAATTAGCATTTATTTATCATTGCCACTGGTTTACCATATACACGACACCCCCTGAAGCTGTAAGTATTGTTATAGGGTATAGTGCAGATACAAGACAAACCCATCCTAAGTTTCGCCTTAACAGCTTGGTGCATAGCATCATCACACAGGACCTAGATTTAATGTCTCATCTGAAAGTAATTTTTTAGTAATTTTAGATGGCCAGCCGTGGCGCTTGAACCCACTCCCTCATGATCACAAGTCTAATGCTCTACCAACTGAGCTTTGCAGGCTGGCCACAAGTGTGTATATTTTACAGTAGGTGTTAAAAGAAAGCACCGTATTCATTAATTGAAGGATGGTCACCTGTATATCCAATTTAAACTTAAATCTGTGAAAGTCAACGAGTAATTTTTTACCAACCCCTTGTTTGACTTCTGAGAGATAAAATACATAGGAAAATGAAGGACAGGACTCACCCAGACTGTGATACGGGTTTAAATTTTTTAAATAAGGGTTGTGTGAGCTTTCAAAGGTTGAACAATATGAAGAATATTGAGATTTTTTTCCGGGACAGATTTTTCTTACAGCTTTTTCTGGTAGAGCGAAAGTACCCATATTCAAGCAACCGAAAAGCTTGACTGTATTTTATCCTATAATAAGGAAATTAATCTCAAATAAAAAGGGCTAGTGTAAAGGTCAAGAAAAATTCTTGCCTGTATTTGTTTTACAAAATGTGTGGTATTTTTGTTTTACAAGATCACATGGAAAAAAATTATTTGGTCTTAAATCAAGTTGATGGTATGAAACATTCCCGACTATTAACAGCACTGAGAAAGAAGCCTTTTGAAAAAATTGTTGGAAAAAGAGAAAATGCTGGTCACCAGCATTTTCCCCTTTTTACCACAATTTTTTCTACCATTCCTAAGACAAATCTCATCTTTGAGTCATATCTGTTTTGTTGTCTGCAATGCTTTCAGTTTGGACCACTCTAAAATTTTGTCATTTGGTTAAGGAAACTTTCACTCTTTACCATACGACAAAGTTTTAAACTAGTCCAAATTGAGAACATTTCACGTACAACAAAATAAGTGCAACTCAAAAATTGATATTTGTCTTAGGAAAGGTAGAAAACATAGTGGGAGAAGGAGAAAATGCTGTTTAGCATCATTTTCTCCTTTTCCCCAATTATTTTCAAAAGGCTTCTTTCTTAGGGTCATTAAAAGACAGAATTGTGTGGTAAAGAGTTAAGATGTTTTTAGAGTATACCAGTATGTATTAACCCTTTACCAAACAATCCCCGTTTTTTACGGCCCTGAGATAAAAGCCTTTTGAAAACATTGCGGGAAAAGGAGAAAATGCTGGTAACCAGCATTATCTCCTTTTCCCAAAATGTTTTCTACCATGCTGGAAAGAAATTTCAATTTTTGGGTTGCGTTTATTTTGTTGTCTGCAGGTGCCGTCAATTTGGACTTGTCCAAAATTTTGTCGTTTAGGAAAGGATTGATATACATGCTGGTATAATCAGCATTTAAAACCTTAATTTATCCTCCTGTCAAATAGGAGGAATAGACTGCTTGTGGAGCTTTTCAAATATTGTTTATAATTGAAAAATGTATATGTCAACAAAATTGCCTTTCCCTAACAATCACTTTTAGCATACTTGTTCTGCTCCTTTTGCCAACAGAAATATGTACAGAGCTCCAGATTGAGGAATTGATTTTGATTTCAAAATTGAAAATATCCAGTAAAGTCCACTAAACCGGATGTTATGGGTACTCATTAGAATTGTCTCATCCAGACGATTCTAATGAGTATCCACAACATACGGTTATGAAGAGAAATAATGGATTTAGAGTACCATCAATTCTTTCATCTTGAGCTCTGCATGTAATGTGTATTATCTTTTACCTAGAATTCCAACCTTACCAAGGAAGATAAGAGGTCTATTCAAATCATGCCAAGGTCAGACACAGACAGCGACGATGAGCGACATAGAAAGAAGAAAAAGAAGAAGTCAAAGTCTAAAGATCATGATAGAGATCGCAGCAGGGAAAGAAGCTATGACAAATACCATGACAGAGACAGAGAAAAAAGCAAAAAGCATAAAAAACACAAAGATAAAAGTGAAAAGAAGAGCAAATCGGAGAAATCTGGACTGCCAGATCTAACACCTGCAGAAAAATTTAGTATATTTAAGAAACAAAGAGAAGCAAGTAGAGCTGAGGATGGTGTAGTTGATGATATGTTCAAAGATTTTATTGCAGCAAAGCTGAAAGAAATTGAAAAGGATACATCAGACACCCCTGAGAAAGACAAACATTCAAAAGAAGCTGTGGCATCATCCGTTGAAGAAATGAAGAAATTTTTAGATACTGAACTTAACAGCATTTCTATGCCTGAGAGACAGGCATCTAAGGTGGAACATAATTCCAAAGAAATTCCTAGTAAAAATGCCAATAAAGGAAATCAACTTAGTGTCAACATTCAAGGAAACAGTGCTAAAGAAAAAGTGTGTCAGGAAGTGAAAGTCAAAAGTGAAATAGACACAGAACAGATTGATGCTAGCTTATCACAGATCAAACAGTGTACCATGAAAGATTTGCCAAAAGCCAGTATACAACAAAACATTCCAGAGAAAATGGTAATTAAAACAACAGTTATCAAAAAAGAACCTCAAGAGGTACCATCATCACAAACTGCAGTGGCACAGGCTGCCATCCCAAAGCCGCCACCAAGTAAAGCTGCCCCGTTGGTTGGACCTATGTTACCAAGATCCCTTGCTTTAAAAGAGGAAATTAAGGAGGAACCAGTTGTTAAAGTGGAACCTCAACTTCCAGTTAAATCGGACATTAAAAAGACAGATAGTGAAACTAAAAAACCACTTCTTGGTTTTAAGAACTTTGGTATAAAATTGAGTCTAACTAGTACAGAGCTGATTCAGTCAGGTGCAGTGCATAAGAATGGAAAGAGACTTGAGGATGGTAAGTACTTGCTTTTAGATCCAAAGACAGAAATGAGCAGCATTCAATCTATGAACTCCAAAACTTGCTCCATCAATTACCAAGAGGTAAAATTTCTCTATGACGAAGTATTTTTGGCTCAACCATGGATCTGGAATACATGTATCTACATGAGTTAGGGTGTTTTACAGCCTAGGAAATTCACCAAAATGTCATTTTATTTTGTTGGTCTTAACTCGCTACCAAACGACAAAATTTTAGGTTTGTCCAAATTGAAAGGAATTGCAGACGACAAAATAAAAGTGGCTGAAAATATGAAATTTGTTTTGTGGAGGGTAGAAAACATTGTGGAAAAAGGAGAAAATGGTGGTTACCAGCATTTTCTCCTTTTCCCACAATGTTTTCTAAAGGCTTCTTTCTCCGGGGCGTCAAAAGTAGGGATTGTGTGGTAATGGGTTAAACTATACTGCAATCAATGAAGATCTAAGATCAGGCTGATCTTGTTTAAATATCATCAGCAACGTGATTCTGAAAAGTGACCTTCACCCTTTACCAAACAATCCCTTGTTTTTACAACCCTTATACAGAAGCCTTTTGAAAACATTGTGGGAAAAGGAGAAAACGCTGGTATTAAAACAGCATTTTCTCCTTTTCCCACAATCTTTTCTATCCTTCCCAAACCAAATTTCAAGTTTTCAGTCACTTTTATTTTATTGTCTGCAAATGCTTTCATTTTGGACAAGTCTATAATTTTGTTGTTTGGTAAAGAGTTAAAGACTACTCCTTCACTTTAGAGTTGTTTTTTCTAAGCAGTTCCAGAGACAGATTTTTTTTTTGAAAACTTGTTGGATAAAAAAGAAAATGTTGGTTACAGCAGCATCGTCTCCTTTTATTAAAAATTTTTGTATCTCTTTAAAGACATATCACTTGATTTCAACCGTGTTAAATGTGTTGTCTGACTTGCAGAATCTAAAATTCTGTCTGTAGTTAAAGAACTAATACTGCAAAAAAGAGTAGAAGTGTATTAGTATTTATTAGGCTATTTAAGTCTTTGCCACACAATCCCAATTTTAACAACCCTATGGAGAAGCCTTTAGAAAACATTCTGGAAAAAAGAGAAAATGCTGATTACCAGAGTTTTCTCCTTTTCCCACAATATTTTCCACTTTATGAAAGACAACCTTCATTCTCTGAGTTAAGTTTATTATCTGCAAATGCTATAAAATTTTGACAAGGCTGAAATTTTGTCAGTAAAGATTTGAGATGAATTTTGCAGGGGAGGTTCTGTCATCATCGGATTCGGAAAACAGCAAATCATCCAACACGGAACCAGAGGTGGAGGATGATGATGATGACGAAGGTGATGACAATGAAATATCGGAAACTGGATCACTAAGTGACACAGATGATGAGTCGAAGTCAAAAAAGAAGAAAAAGAAGAAGAAGAAAGGAAAGCATAAGAAGAAGAAGAGCAAAGATAAAGAGAAGGTCAAAGAGGAAGATGTGCTTGTTGTAGGGTCAGATAAGCCTGGTGAAAAAAGGAAAGTGTCTTTGGGCTCAAGGTCAAGGTAAGACTTTCTGGCCCGCCAGGGTCGTTCAGTAGTTAGTATATGGTGAGTGTATGGGACTGGTTAATGGTGGTTCTGAGTTCAATACCAGATCAAGGCAATCTTTCTTACCGGCGATGTTTTGCCTTTGATGCATGCAAGAAAGTATTCAATTCCTTTGACAGAAAGTTGTCTTTGTACTGGTCAGTGGTGTGAGAAAGCCAGGAATCAAGTGCGTAGGTGCCCTGACGGCAGTGGTAGGACCTAATCTACTTAAACAGCAATGCATGAAATTCAAAATCAGTCAATTAATCAAGACTTTCTGGCGTCCTCTTGATGAATATGATCTAATGCCAGCAAAACACTAATGGTATGGTGTTACTTTGGTGCCAAAAAAACTGAGCCATACTCTGGAAAAGGTGGGAGGGGGGTTTAATTCATTACCACACAAGCCCTACTTTTGACAACCCTGAGAAAAAAGCTTTAAGAAAACATTTTGGGAAAAGGAGAAAATGCTGATAACCAGCATTTTCTCTTTTTCTAACAATGTTTTCTACCTTTCACAAAACAAAATTCAGATTTTCAGTCACTTTCATTTTGTCAACTGATTTTGTCCTTTTACCACCATGTTTTCACTTGCCTTCATCACCTTAACTCTTTCAGTTCAAAACAAAAAGCTATTGTGGACAGTATAGATCAGAGATCAGACTGCACCAGTGTTGCATCCAGGCCACGCGATTGCGGGATTCACGCTTTATTTTTTGCCGTCACGCAATTCCGTGAATGTGATGGGGGAGCGATTGCGCAATATTGTTGTAACTCCCGCAAAAAGTAGACCCAGCTGCGTGCATAAAGAGAAATTAAAAAAGTCGGGTCCGGTTTCAAGTCATTTCAATAATCGAAGTCCGAAAATGTTTCCTTACATGTAGACTGTTCCAGGTGGTTTCCGATTTCGTAGTGAAGTTTCTATTGAAGCAGGGAAACAATATATCTACGCATGCGCATTGAATGTTTACTTTCATAATGCTGACGAAGTGAAGAACCCGGCGATTTTAAACTTGCGATTTGTCATGTATTCCACCGAAACGAAACATGTCAAAGACTTTCATTGGTTATTTTGCCGACGGCGATGGTTCATAAGATGATATTATGCAAAGAATTGAGTGAAATCAGCGGGAATAAACTTAAATTTGTTCGGCCCCAGATTCTGACTTACTACCGAGGATGTATCGTAATCCGCTAATCGTGAACAAAAATTAATACACGTGTGTACATCTATAGATGCACATTATCAATCAAGAAAGAGAATCTATAATCTTTTGTGTTAGAAATAAGGTAAGATCAACCCAATAGGCATCAACCCTCCTCTGTTGGCCGTAAAAATGTAGATCTAGCAAATATCCTATCAGCCTTTGAAAGACAGTATTCATTTCCATTCAAAAAAGGAAATTGACCAGAAAAATACATATTTTGTGTATACTTGATTTTCTTTCACCCACCCACAAAAATTGTTACTCCCCCCATTTTGCAAATTCCATGGGGGATCTCCCCCTCTTGGCAGAATTCCTGGATGCAACACTGCTGCACAAAATGTGCAGTCTGATCTCTGATCTACACTGTCCACTGCTATATTCTAGATTATGACCGTACTGTCTCTGGATTGTGCAGAGGAAATGTATGTTTAGCCTTTTGAACAGATGCAGTTTATTAATTCAGTAATGAAAGAGTTAAACCTAAAAAAAAAAAAGAAAAGGAGAAAACTAGCATTTGCGCCTAGGGATAACAATGTGACTGGTCTAAACTATATGAATGCTGAAGCACTGGTTCAGTGTAGTGAGGTTTTCAAAGTTGTCAGCTTCGAATCACGACCCTGAGAAAGGAGCCTTTTGAAAACATTGTGGGAAAAGGAGGAAATGCTGGTAACCAGCATTTTCTCCTTTCCCCACAATGTTTTCTACCCTTCCCAAGACAAATTTCAATTTTTGAGCCATCCTTATTGTGTCATCTGCACATGCTTTCAATTTGGACTGATCTCCATTTTGTCGTTTGCTCAAGAGTTATGTCTTACATTCTAAATCTCGTGCAATGTTTTTATTCCTTATCTAGGTCAAGATCTCCAAAAAAATCTAAACAGTCTAGATCAGTCTCAAAAGACAGATCTAAAAGGTCACGTTCAAAGGAAAGGTCAAAGCGATCCAAGTCAAAAGATAAGTCAAAGAGGTCAGGGTCAAAAGACAGATCAAAGAGATCCAGGTCAAAAGAGCGATCAAAGAGATCAACATCAAGAGAAAAGTCAAAAAGGTCAGGGTCAAAAGACAGACCGAGGAGGTCAAGGTCAGGTTCAAAGTCAAGGAGACGGAGGTCTCTAAGCAGAGGTCGAAGGTCAAATTCAAGAAGTAGGAGAAAATCCAAGGATAGATCATCCAAAAGGGGAAGGTCAAGGTCAAAGTCAAGAGACAGGAAAAGGTCAAGGTCACGCAGTCCCATTAAACCATGGAGAAGTAGCAGATATGGAGACTTTGATGCTTACAGATTTTCATCAAGGTAAACTTTTTTGTTTATGAATTTAAGCCGAGCGTCTTTATAGCATGCAACATATTTGGAATTAACATTTTTCCACACAATACCATCTTTTAACAACCCTGCAAAAAAAGCTTTTAAAACATTATGAGGAAAAGTGACCAGCATTTTCTCCTTTTCCCAAAATTTTTTTTTGATACAAATTACAGGTTTTGTGTCACTTTGTTATAAGCAGATAAAAATTCTGTAACTGAAGAAATTTGACCATTTCTTGATCTTTGCTTCTTTTACCTATAAAGAGTCACAAAATACTGTTACAAAAGTGTTCAGTTCTATCAAAACAGCTACAGTTACCTGCTTTTCTTTCTTCCCACAGGAAACCAAGATCTCGCAGTAAAACACCAGATAAAGAGTCAGAGAAGTTCAAAGAGAAGGAGAGGAAGAAACTGGAAGATTTGAGGCTGAAGATTGACAAAGCAAAACTCAGGGAAATTGCTATGTAAGTTGTTGAATTTTTAGCTTGCATATTTTTAGAGAAACCTTAAAGGTATTTTTGTAGCCTTGGCATAATCTCTGTCATTGTGCAAAAACTTTGACATTTGTCTAATATTTATGTCAGTGCTGAAGATATTTGCATCAAACTTTGACAATTTCGTATATGTTCTTCAAGGGTAGATGTTTATGACAGAGTTAAGCCCCTTTTCAATGGGGGGCGAGGGAGGCGTGTCACTAGATAGTAAGGTTGGTCTTAGGTCAGCCTTTCTTGAGGTAACTGTCTTGCAACCAGTTCTGCAAATGGTCATCAAACATGGATTTCTCTATACAAGTCTATGTAGGGCTCTCAATGATTATCATATGTCCATGAAAAGGATAAGAAGTTGAATTTTCTGAGGACATTTCTTTTCATTCACAGAATTTTGTTTTGGTTTTGCAGCAAAAATGCCCTTACTGCAGCTAAGAGTGGTGGGGTTCAGTTGGATGTGACGATTAAAGCTGGAGGGAAGTCTGTGGAAGAACTTACAGGTTTGTTGTTGTATTCCTAGTTGATGATGAATTTGCATTTATTAATCAGAGCCACAGTTGCCTCAAGTGTGTATCACCCCTTAAGGCTGTTAGTATTTTCACAGGGGATAGGGCAGGTAAAGGACAAAACCCTTTGTTTAACATGTCATCTAAAAGATTATTAGTAATTTTAGGTGGCCATCCATGAAATTCAAACCCCTAGCTGGGTTTTGCCAATGATGCTTTCAATTTGGACCAGTCTAAAATTTTGTCGTGTGGTAAAGTGTTAAAGAAGGTGACAATTGTCCAATAAACCTGTAGAAGTATAGGGTCTGACATGAGTTGGTGTTTGATATAAAATTTTATCAAACAAGTCTGTAAAGAATGTTTATAAGCGAGCCTTTGGTTTGCTTAACTCTTTACCAAACAGCAAAATTTTAGACTGGTCCAAATTGAAAGTACTACAGACCACAAAATAAACGGAACTGAAAAAGTGAAATCTGTTTCCAGCAAGGTAGAAAACATTGTGGGAAAAGGAGAAAATGCTGGTGACCAGCATTTTCTCACAATGTTTTTCAAAGGCTCCTATGTCAGGGTCGTAAAAACCAGAGATCCTTTTGTAAAGGGTTACTAATATTTGTGGCAGACAAGTTTGGTAAATTTTTACCTCAAAGCAATTGAATGTCAGATTCTTTTTATCACATAAGTGCGTGACAAGATTATTGTCCATAGTGTAGTGAAGGCATGCCCCTATAATTGCCATGAAAGGAGGGGTGTCCATAAGGCCCTTTTCATGGCCACTACCGTTTTTTTTTTAAATTTTGTACACTGAAACCTATATATATTGGCTGTAATATTATGCAATATTGAATCAATTAGTAAAGGTTTGTAGGACGTATGCAGGTTCAAAGTGGGTGGGGTAATTGTGACCCAAAGAGGAGTCTGTTAGGAAATTGGTAATATTTTTATTGTTATTCAGAGCTCAAAGTTAACAATTTCATGCTTTCTTAAACAATATCAGATGTAACAGCTTATGCTAAAACTTTTGCAAAATTCTTTTAATAAATGTGTTTTTTGACAATTAACGGACATGCCTAAATTTTAGCTTTTTTCAATTCTCCAACTTTACGAAAAACCACAACATTGTTTTATATATGGAGGGATTCCAATTATATTTTGCATATGTACAGTATATCAAATGGTAATTGTAAAATTATGACGAAAGTTTTCTATAGCAAACAGTTTTTGAGTTATCTCCCCTTTACTTTACTCATTTTTTTTTAACATTATTTTATCAGAGTTACAGAGTTATTTTTTTTACTTCTACATTTTTTCCTCTCGAAACAAAGTCTGCAAAGTAGTTTGAGTTATCTCAGTACTTTACTACTTCAATTTAAATTTGCCTTTCATAAATTATTTACTGTTTTTAACCCCCAGCTCACATCACAATTTTTTTTTAAATTTCAAACAGATGAACTTCAAAAATCAATCAGATGATGCTTTTATATTACTTAGTCTCTAATGTCTAAATCATTGCATGCATTTCTTTCCCCAATTGTTTTCCTACTGAAATATTTTTGAAATTAAAGGCAGATATAACTCTGTTTTTTTACCTTTTTTGTTTTGTTTCAATAGCAATGAATTCAATATATATAACTCATTTCAGACATTTTCATGGAATTAATTTCTGACTTTAATTTTTGTCAATTTTCTTTTGGCATTACATTTGAAAAAAATGTTTTTTGGAATATGGTTGATTCTGCTGCTAGGGCTGAAAGCCCCAATAATGTCTAAAAGCATACAATGTGGGTGTTAAAGTACATCTGAATATAGACCATACCTTAAAGTATGAAATCATTCTGAAGATGATAATCTGTTATCATACAGTTTTCCAACTGTTCATTGCCGGCAGCAAAATGAATTTTAAAAACTGGTAAAAAGTAAACAAGAAATAAATTGACCTTGCATCTTTTGACCTACCCTAAAACTTACTTTTTCCGCCAGACTGACAGTACAAGAGCAGGCTGTTATCTTCACAATAGTTGCTATTCTTTTTAAATGGCATGAATTAAATATAAATGCATTCTAACAACCACACTTTTACTTTGAGTCACTTTTGGACTTTAAGCCTTTCAGATGCCTTTACTTTGCTCTTTGAATTCAATATTAATATCAAGAGGTCCTTTGTTGTTCATTAATTCTTATCATATGTACTGTGAGTGTCTTATCTTGCAACCTTTTTAAGGTTATACTTCCGCAATACACCCATTGTTATCTCAGAGCTTGTGACTTTTCGCAAAAATAATATTGTAAGTTAAGACAACTTCACGATAGCCTGTCACATATTTAAGGATTTCCTATGTTTTGTGCTTCCCTTTCCCCTTTCCCAAACAGCACAATTTGGACCAGACCAAAGCATTTTGCAGGTGACAAATTAACAGTTGCTAAAAAGATGATTTTTCAATATGATAGGGTAGAAAACATTGTGGGAAAAAGAGAAAATGCTGGTTACCAGCATTTTCTCCTTTTCCCACAATGTTTTCAACAGGCTTGTATTCCTGACCCGTAAAAACCAGGGATTGTTTGGGAAAGGGTTAATACTTCAAATTGTATTGCCTATATTAACTAAATCAGGAGGCCTTATGTTTGTGTGTAACTCGGATGCAAACTGCACAGCATGTTTCAAAAGTGTGCTTTATGTGCCAATGACTATCAAAGCGAGCTCATTCTATGTGGAAGCCCATTCTTTTTAATATACACATGTACATGTAATATGTTGCCATTCCCTATAACTGATATATACAAATATCTACTTATGACAAACTTGAAAAGTGTCAGACAAAGCATGCTTGTTCCACACTTCTCCTCTACAGGGTTTCACATTTACAACATGGGCACATTCAAAGCAAGTGACACAAAAATTAGGAATGGGGGTATATTACCCTAGAAAAGGTCAGTCTTAAATATGAAAACACTTTGATTAAAATATAGTCCATTGAATCATGGCTCACAAAAAAAGAAGTTGTCATTTTTAGAGCAGCACCCCCCCCCCAAACAAACACACACACAACTCCCAGTAAAGCACACACTTTATGGGTTGTACGTAATCAAGGCATAAATCCAATCACCCTGTGGTACTATAGATGTATAACCAGAGCAAGTAACTATAGTCGTTTGTTGTGCACATACAGCTTTTGTGTTTAGGTTGAAATCATCACCAGTCCGAAGATACGAAGATACTGACATCAAAAGTAAACATATCTCATATGAGTTTTAAAGCCTATGAGATGTCATTATCAACACCTACACCTCAAGTTTTTCAAAAGTAGAGGAATGATATCTTTTAAAATGATTAGTTGTTTGGCAAAGCAACTCTCCTTGGCTTAGAGATTAAACATAAATCCTATAAACTACAGATATGTCACTATCCACAGGCTCATGTATAACAAAAGTACTTCCTAATAGAGAAATAGATTGATATTTAGATTATTCCTAGCCTAATAGTTCAATGGACACTAGGGGATTGCTGTTTGAATCCCTGGATTGGTCATTTTTTCAGACGATTGGTGGGGAATAAATTTAGGACAGCATTAATAGATACACTGGTTGCCGTGACATATCTGAAATAATGTTGAACACTTTGTTAAACACCACAAAAACAACCATTCAAGATCTGCTATTAGAAAGAAAGGTTCTTGTTATCAATAGAAGGTTGAATTAGTTAAATAGCATTGTAAGGGATAAGTTCGAACTGAAAAGTTGAAATTAACCAAAAATTCACTGAAGCACAGAACCTTTTTGTCCAAATTAAATGGGGATAAATCTGTAATCAGAAATCTACATATAGGTAATAGAATAAGTTGCTCTGCATTAAATAACTTTATTTTAATGGTGGCCAACTGAAAAATGAAAACCTTAAATGTTTGTAAACAAATTAACAAAATTCAAGGGTAGATAACTCAAAAACTATGAGCTGTAAAAGGTTTTCGTCATAATTTTGCAATAACCATTTAATATACTGTACATATGCAAAATATCATTAGAATCCCTCCATATATAAAACAATGTTGTGGTTTTTCGTAAAGTTGGAGAATTGAAAAAAGCTAAAATTTAGGCATGTCCGTTAATTGTCAAAAAACACATTTATTAAAAGAATTTTACAAAAATTTTAGCATAAGCTGTGTTATCTGATATTGCTTAAGAAAGCATGAAATTGTTAACTTTGAGCTCTGAGTAACAATAAAAATATAATCGATTTTCTATCAGATCCCTCTTTGGGTCAGAATTACCCCACCCACTTTGAACAAGCACACATCCTACAAACCTTTATCAATTGATTCAATATTGCATAATATTACAGTCAATATGTATAGGTTTCAGTGTACAAAGTTTTAAAAAAATCGGTAGTGGCCATGAAAAGGGCCTTATGGACACCCCTCCTTTACATGAAGCCTAGTTGGTTCTTTGAGAGGTTTGTTACGAACTAAAAATAATTGCAAAGAAATTTGCATGTATTGATGATTCTTTAATCTAAAAGCGATTAAATAAACAACTTTATCATAATTACAAATTTTGACCATCGATTTCACTTTGGAACCTAAATCAGCAATGTTAGAGGAATAAGGTGTATAACTACAGTGTTGAATAAATTTGGCACTATATTTTTATCACGCCCCTGTGTGAGACAAAAAAATTGGTAATGACTGTTTTTACATTTAAAACAAGGGGATATATGTTATTGATACGAGATATGTTTAAAAGGAGCACCAAAATCTATCAAAGACTTCTTCTGAATTAACCCATTACCACACAATCCCTACTTTTGACGCCCCTGAGAAAGACACCTTTTGAAAACACTGTGGGAAAAGGAGAAAATGCTGGTAACCAGCATTTTCTCCTTTTCCCACAGTGTTTTCTACCCTTCCCAGACCAAATTTCTATTTTTCAGTCACCTTTATTTTGCCATCTGCACATGCTTTCAATTTGGACCAGTCCAAAATTTTTTCGCGTGGTTATGAGTTAAACTATGATTGGAAATTTTCCTGGTTCAATAGGACAATGTCCTAGAGGTCCAGCCTTGACATAACATAGCTCTAGTCTGTGGCATGACTAGACTTTTAATCACACAATGCCAGCTTTAAACGATCCTTGAGAAAAAAGGAGAAAATGCTGCTTCTTTTCCAACAACATTTTATACCCTTCCCAGAACTTCCGAGTAAGATTTATTTTGTCTTCTGCAAATGCTTTCAATTTGAACTGGTCTCAAGTTTTGTCGTTTATTAAAGAGTTGAACTGTTACTGTACCTGTGCCTGAAATATACAGCGGCCCCTTTCCAACAGTTTTATGTCTTTTAACCCTTAGGCTGTTAACTCCTTGTCAAGTGGCAAAATTGTAGACTGGTCAAAATTGAATGTACTTGCAGATGACAAAATAGAACTTAAAAATTGAAATTTGTTTACAGCAGGGTAGAAAACAATGTCAGAAAAGGAGAAATTGCTGATTACGAGCTTTTTCTCCTTTTCCGCAATGTTTTCAAAAGGTTTCTATCCCAGGGTCATAAAAACCAGGAATTGTATGGTAAAGGGTTAAGCATGACTCAGTGACCTTTTTGCAGACAGAGCAAATCAAGATCGTGAAACATGCAGTCTGATCTTGCATTTATGCTACGAGATAAGAAGATTTTTCCCCCAAAAAATAACTGAAATAGCAACATTTGGGTCTGTAGGCTTATAACTTTCTTTTCACTTATTTAGCAGATTAGGGGTGAAAACACAATTATGTACCAAATTTCTTATCCTCTCTCTCCATTCCAATATTTCCTTTATGTGAAAAATGATTGGGAAATAAAGAATAAGTACAAATAGGATTTTTGAGCTTGCACCAAGTGATGGATAATTTTCTCCACAATTCTGTCCATGCTTTTGAAATGATGGCTTCCTTTGCTCACTGTTTATTCCAGAATTGCAAAAGTCTGCAGGGGGGAATTTCCCCCATTGTTTTTTTGCCATGCAAACTGTAGCAGTTGGTAGCATACAGGATTTGGAACCAGGGGTCGCTGGATCAAATTCCTAAGTAGTGACTTAGCAATTTTCTTTCTTAGGATTGATTAACTCTTTACTCCATAGATACTCATTTCTACACATTGCTTTTAGGAGCCTTTGAATATCATTGTGGCAAAAGGTGAAATTGCTCGTGACGAGCGATTTCACCTTTTGTCCCAATGCTTTCTATGCTATCAAAAGGTGTCATTTACGCATAAGATACAGCTTCGTCCTTGCTGGTATTTAGGGCCAATTAGAGATGCCATAGGAATGTTTAATGGGGTAAAGGTTAAACTCCTTGCAACAGGATTTATCCTCTGGAACTGAGGATAATTATTTAGACAATGGTTGTGTCGGAAGCCAGCAAGTGGTACATATTGTACAAAGTTCTGGTAAGAGAAAATGTAGGAAAGCACAAGTAGGTGCACTGATTTGATTGTCATGCTTGGTATAATGTGTCACAGAGATACATCAAACCCCCCTATACTAGAGCATGGGTCAGATGTTTTATTTTTAAACTCCGTTTATAGAATACTGCAAAAAGATTCAAGATGCAGAGAAAGCTAGAAAGCTTGCCCGAGGAGAGAATGTTTCGTCGGAGGAAGAACTTGGGCCTGATCCAGACTCGGACGATGATCTTCAGATGCGTGAACCATTCAAAGTGAGAGAGCCTAGTGCCATTGTGATGGATATTAAGGTACAGACACTTTATTGCATTTTACCCATTTTAAGCCCTGTACCAAAAAATCCCTGATAGAGAAGACTCTGAAGAAGAAGACTTGAAAACAATGCTGGAAAAGAAGAAATGCTGCTTGGTGTAACATTCAATTTTTGTTTGAAAAGGCTTTCAATTTGGACAAGACTAAAATTGATTTCTGATAAGTAGGTGAAAGGTTTTATAATCAGCAGATCTTACCATACTCTCCCTCTCTCACCTTCCATGCTTTCTTTTCCAACTTGCCTAATAATAGTAATAATAATACTTGAGAACAATAAAGATAAATGAGGTAAAAGAGTTCACAACACGGCACTATTAAAGACATGCAGTCAACTAGCATTGCAGATCTACATTAAATATTCAATAAAATACCAATACTAGAAAGCATATACTTAACAGAACTGTAATATCATTTATAGCATATGTAACATGCGATATCTTTGAATAATAACAAATATACAAGAACACAAAAACAGGAAATCAATGTTCTTACTTCCATTGCGGCCTCTACTTTTGAAAAAAAAAAAATGAGTTGCAATTTCTTAAATTTGAAATTAATCCAATGGTGTAAGTTAAGCTCTTAACTGTAAAGCTTTCTTTAACTCTTTCACCCATTACCACACAATCCCAAGAATGAAGCCTTTTGAAAACATTGTAGGAAAAGGAGAGAATGCTGGAAACCAGCATTTTCTCCTTTTCCCACACATTTCTACACTGCTGGAGCTTAATTTTAATTTTTGAGTTAAGGTTTTTTAGTTGTATGCAAGTACTTTCAATTTGGACTGTCTAAAATTTTGTCGTTTGGTTAAGAGTTAAGATGTTGGAAGTTAACACAATGATCTAAGATAAGCTCCAAACCATTAAAGTTTTTTATACGCCCGAAGGGTCGTATTATGTTATACCCCCGGTCGTTCCAAAATTATCTGCCCTTGATTTCTGAAATAACCAACTTTTCACTTTGAAGTTTTGTTCAGGCCATAACTATCATACCATAAAAGGTATCAAACTGAAACTACATACACTGATAGAACACATTATGGAGAAGTGCAGTGCACATGAAACAGAAGTCTGCCACTTTTAGATTTTGATTTATTGCCCTTTGTTAATTTTCAGTTTGAGTTTTTGTCCAGGCCATAACTTCCATACCATAAAAGGTATCAAATTCAAACTACATACACTGATAGAACACATTATGGAGAAGTGTAGTGCACATGAACCATAACTCTACCACTTTTAGTTTTTGAGTTACAGCCCTTTGTTAATTTTCATTTTCAATTTTTGTCCAGGCCATAACTTCTAAGCTATAAAAGCTTTGAACTTGGAACTTCATACACTGATAGAACACATTGAGGAGAAGTGCATTGCACATGAACCATAACTCTGCCACTTTTATTTTTTGAGTTATTGCCCTTTGTTAGTTAATCAGTTTGAATTTTTGACCAGGCCATAACTTCCAAACTATATAAGTTAATAACTTGCAACTTCATACACTGATAGAACCCATTATGGAGAAGTGCAGTGCACATGAACCATAACTCTGTGACCTTTATTTGCTTAGTTATTGCCCTTTGTTAATTTTCAGTTTGAATTTTTGTCCAGGCCTAACTTTAAAACCTATCATCTTGAAACTTCAAAGGCTAATAGAACACATTATGAAGAAGTGCACTGCACAAGAACCATAACTCTGCCATCCTTCTTTTCTAGTTATTGCCCTTTGTTAGTTTTCTCTTTGAATTTTCGTCTGGGCCATAATTTCTAAAATATAAAAGCTATGATCTTGAACCTTTCAATTCTGATAGAACACCTTGTGGAGAACAGCAGTTCACAAAATTTGTAACTGTGCCACCCTTCTTTTTTTAGCTATTGCCCTTTAATATTTTTCACATGTCATGGATATTAACTACTCTTCATTCATTGCCCTTCCGTAATTTCAACTCATTTCACTGACAAGCCCCTTCGGGCGTATATGCGCCGCTTTGCGAAGCTCTTGTTTTAACCCTTTATCAAACAATCCCTGGTTTTTACGACCCATAGGAAGAATCTTTCTGAAAACATTGTAGGAAAAGGAGAAAATGCTGGTAACGAGCACTTTTCTATTTCCCACAATGTTTTCTTCTCTTCTAAATGAAAGTTTCAATCTTTGATTCACATTGATTGCAAATGCTTTCAATTCGGACCAGTCTAAGATTTTCTTGTTTGGTAAGGAGTTAAAACTTACCACAACCTAGGTCTAGTGCCACAAAGATGAAAACTTTCAAAAGGGGAACAAATACAACAAGGGGAGGTAACTATCAAAATATTTTGGACACAGTTATGCCTCATTTTCGAAGTGAAATTTGCACTGAAAATCAAGCAACTGCAACTGAACATTAGCACCAGCATGCACCTCTGTTGTTTCTATTTCCCATTTCCCACAAAACAGAAACCTCTTTCCATAGGCAGAGCTCCAGATAGAGGGAGTGATTTTGATTTCAAAATTAAAAATATTAATTTTTCTCCTCTAAACACTATGTTATGGGTACTCATTAGAATTGTTTCATCGAGGCAATTCTAATTAGTACCCACAACATAGGATTTGGAAGAGAAATAATGAATTTAGAATTCCATTACTCACCTTGATCTGGAGCTCTGCCAAGAGTCGTTAAAACTTTGGATTTTGTGGTGAAGGTTTTATTATCAAAATACTAACTGCAGGGATTTTAACATCATATTTACTGTAATACATTACTTTAATGCAGAATGCCAAACAGTTGCCAATAGTTACACCACAAGAGAGACTGGCACAGACAGGTCAGCTGAGACTCCAGTTCCCGGTATCCAGTGGTAGCCAGCACAGAGAAAAAGAATGGGTACCAGTGGAAAAACCAGAACCAGTCCCAAAATCTACAGCAGCACCTGGTACCAGTCAGGCACTAGTACCTGTTGATAAAGTGTTTGAGGAGCCGGTTCCATCGGTATGCTAGAATTTCATTAAAACCTTATTTTAAGAGATAAATATGATGAACCTTTTTCCTGAAATCTTGAATTTCATCGACTAATTCTGATGATAAGAGTGTTGGAAACTATTGTTGGAAAAGGAGAAAATGCTGGTAACATATCCTTCCATTGATGAATAGCTATGAGTCATTTTGTGGTCTTTTTAGGCAATGTATAGAATGGGGAATTATCACAGCTCTAGTTGTGCTGTATGTCAGATTTAAAAAACTAGTTGTGTTGTATGTCAGGTTTGGAAAATTGCAGTGGAAGCTTACCCTTGTCATGATTGTTTTTGTAAAGACAGTATTAGAACAAACCAAACACAGTAAATAAAAAATTTAAACTTTTGAAGTTTACCATTCAAGATAAAATTTCTTTCACATTTTTTTTACTTTTTCTTGTTTGGGGGGATGACGGTGGTTTGAATCAGCACTTGCCCAATTTCTTTCCAAGGATTAAAGATAGGCTTTTAGATAGGATACATTCCTCTCACTGCTGATAATTGTTTCAACAATAGTTATATGCAAAGTTTGATAGTGGCTAGAAAGACTATTGTGCAAAAAACTGGAAAGAGAACTACATGTAGTACTAAAGCATGAAAAGGTGCATAAGCCGTCACAGTTATATACTTGATGTAATCTTTACAATAGTGTTCTACGCCATACCATCAATCAATCAATTTCTATCTTTAACAGAATGTTGACATATCCTCTATTGTGTCAGAAAGATTGTCTGCTGTCAGGAAGTTACAGGAAAATCCTAATGATATCATTGCCAAAGAAATTCTGAGCCAAGCACAACACAAGGTAAACAATTTAAACCTTTACTAAAATGATCCCATGTTCTAACAGTCTTTGGAAGGAGACAAACGTAGGAAAATTGTGTGGGAAATGAAAAAAATGAAGTATTTTATTGCAAAAAATGTTTACCAGTTATCACTAATTATTATCCCCCATTGAAGGTGGAGGGGTAAAGTTTTAGCGTTGTCCTTCCTTCTGTCTGTCCTTTTGTCCGGATGAATATCTCCAAGACCATTTGACAGATTTTTGTGAAACTTTATACATGTGTACAATGACCCTTGCTGCCGAGACAATGTATTTGTTTTTTGATTCGATGCAAAATGGCTGACTGGGAGTGATTTTGTTTCAGCATGGGATATTATTTCAACAAAATTGCTTGTTTTTCAGGCAAGCCAATGGGCACAATCTAAATATTTACCTGGACAGTTCATGGGCAGTACAGGAGCTAATGTCATGTCACAGGAGGAACTGATGGGCAATAAAAAGAAACAGGCTTGGATCAAGAAGGTAAGACCCGTCTTTAAAGATGTAATGATGTTTCCCACTTCTGTAGATATTCATGTCTGCTCTTGTATTACATATTTACTTCTAAAAATTTTCGAAGACAGAATGACTATGAAATCCTTTTTTGTCTCAATGTAATCACATTGTAAGAACAAGTTGTTTGTCATTGGCGAAACTTATGGCTTGGCAATAGAAACCATAAGTTAACTTTTCCAACATAATGCAATGTCAAAGTTTTACTCAAAAGAAGTGTTACATTGTACACCCAAGATCAGATTACACATTCTGGAAATACAAAATTATTTTAACCCTTTACCACATAATGATGACTTTTGACGATCCTGAAAGAGAAAGCTTTAGAAAACATTGTGGGAAAAGGAGAAAATGCTGGTAACCGGCATTTTCTCCTTTTACCACAATGGTTTCTACCCTTCGCACAGCAAAGCAAATTTTTGTAACTTTTCAGTCACATTTATTTTGTTGTCTGCAAATGCTTTCAATTTGTATCAGTCCAAAAAATTGGTCGTTTGGTAAAGAATTAACTAATAGCAGACCATCTGTGTTGCTTGCATAAGTCATGTTCAGTGAGAAGGTATTTCAAAGCATCTGCAAAATGTAACGCCCCATGACAGTTTGCACAATCCATACAGGGAGACATGGATCAAAACTCTGTTGTTCATAAATTTTTGGCATGTTCAAGGACTATTTTGCCTCATTATCTAGTTGTTTGTTGGGCAAAATGAATCCTTTACCCTTTACCACACAATTCCTGGTTTTTATGATCCTGAGATAGAAGCCTTTTGAAAACATTGTGGGAAAAGGAGAAAATGCTGGTAACCAGCATTTTCTCCTTTTCCTACAATGTTTTCTACCCTTCATAAAACAAATTTCAAATTTTCAGTCACTTTCATTTGGTGATCTGCAAATGCTTTTGATTTTGACAAACCAAAAATTCTGTCGTTTGGTAATGAGTTAAGCATGTTGGTGACCTGGCTGGTATATGGTGTTCATTGGATGCATTAAATTGCGTTTTCTCAAATGGTCACAACATTTATAGTACAGTATAATCAAGTTTATTTATTGATATATATTTTGTAATAAACAGAAGGAAATGAGTTGAATAGGAATTTGTCATAAATTTCTTAACTTTTTTTTTTTTTTTTTTTTTTTTTTTTTTTTTTTTTTTTAAATGAAAGGGTCCATTAAATGCTGTAATCGATATGAGACTAGGTTGTAGTTCAGAGCAGACATGGATGTTTTTCCTACACAGTGTTTATTTGCAGGTTGACAGATTATGTGAAAGGAACATGCGAAAAGACAAGCTGATAGCCTGAGGCCACGACTGTCAAACCTTCCCTAAATTCTGACTTCCATTCCTCTACAAAATTGTTGAAAAATAACATTAGTGTATGGCAACTCCAAAGTTGTTGAAATATAATATCAGTGTATGGCAAACTACTCATCTTTGTTTTTTTCACCTTAATGCATTAAGTTGGTTGGTTGGTTGTATTAGTGTTTAATACCACTTTTACAGCTAAGGTCATATCATGGCAGTCAGTGACGCACATGTGTTTCCTGGCTTTCTCGTACCAGTACTAATACAACTTTCTTTCGAAAGCAATACAACTTTCTTTCGAAAGCAGCTGACTACTTTTCTCATGTGCCTCAGCAGAGGTGAGAGGCAAAAATACGCCAGAAAGAAAGTTCATCTCAAGCGGGTATCAAACTCACAACCCCCATGTCATGATTTAAGGTTGTAAGTGGTCATGATTTGAAAATGACTTTACCTACTTAATGTGCTAAGATGAAAAAAAAAAAGTAATCTATATGAGGCTTTTGGGATATGAATTAAGATATGTTCAATAGTATTTCTATCTTGGTTTTCTCTTATGTGCCTTTAAATTTCCCAGTAGTATTTAAGACGCAGCTTTGCATTCCTAGTTGTAAATGAAGGAAAGTCAGAATTCAGGGAGGTTGAAGTGGTCTAATTATGAAATATCTTGACTCACTTTATTCAGAACAGTGGTTGAAATTCTTGAGCATAAACCCTATTCTGATCAAGGTCTTTCTCCTCCAATAACAAGATATATGTCAACTTTTGCAGCCATGTTTGTATGCTTTTTAGATTAAATTAGGCTTTGCTTTTAACTTGGATAACTTAGTTAAATGCATTGCCTTGAAAACTATCTGTAACTCTCAAGTACTATTACTGAGACTTATATCAAATACTGACACTTATTTTGTTATAATAAGGAATATCAGATTCACTGTTTAAACCTGCTATTTGGTTTCATTTCTCCTTCAAAAACCATCTTAAATTTGTGATGCAATTATGATATTTCTAAAAAGATTGGGGGTCAACCTTTATATTACAAATTTGAAAAACAAGCATCTTGAAAAAACCTGATTACTCTTATCTAAAATTTAATCATGGTAATGTCCTCTGACAAATCTGCAGTATGAAGTAACCTTGGATTTTTAGTTTAGGGGAAAAAAGTAATTCTGCAAATTTCATAAATTTCTATATGTATTGCCAAAATAACAGAAGTTCAGACTGAATTTGTGCTTAGGGCTACAGCTAAAACTAACCAATGAAAATGAGCATTTACAAAACTTGACCCAAATAAAAAGACTAATAAAAAAAAAGGAGAATGCTGGTAAATCCATTCCCTTCAAAGCTGAAGGAAGAAATGGATTTACTTAGAAGGTGGAATGTGAAACCATTTTGCAGGTTTTAAGCTTTCTAACTTTGCCAAGTCGAGCATCTACGAAGGTTTAGAAAATGTACAGCGAAGTTCATTGTAGCTTTTGCCGGACAGGCACTGTCAATTTTTGTGATGAGGAGGATGGTAAGTGAGAGAGCAAAAGAGTATCATGGAGCCATTTCATTCATGTGATCTTGTTTTTGTATGTTTTAGTTTTATGTACATGTACACCATTTTATAAAAGAATTTAACTTTTATCTTTGTACAATGGGAAAAGAGGTGGAGTGAAGGGGGGAGGGGATGGGGGTATAGGCCTGCAAAAGCTTGGTCATACATCTTATGTGTAGATTAAACTTCAGATATATGCATCTGCAGTTGATCACTTTCAAAAGGAAATTGACTAGGAGAGAAGTAACTGATTTAGGAAGAGTCTAAAATGAGGTCACCAGAAGGCTATAAAACAATGTTTTAATTAATAAATTTTGATAGCAATAAATTTTTCTTTTTGTCAACTCTCAAGAACAATGTATCAAATGGTAATGTCAACTGTGACTACACTATTTTCTAAATTGTTTTGGTTGTTACCTTTGCTGTTTTTAGAAGAAAACATCTAGTGATTGTCGTAGCCCTGCTGTGGTCTGTGTCATTCTTGTGCAAAAAAATTGACCTTTTACAAAAACTTGGACAAGTTGTTAACTATTAAAACAGGGGCCCGGACAACAAGGGCAGGTAACCATCAAGGTATTTTTGACACATGTATACATACACCTGTTTGACTTGGAATTTTCGCTGAAAAAATCAAGCACTTCTAGCTGAGTGTTGGGACCTTTTAAGATTAAAAGTTAGCAATGAAAATGACAAAAATGGCAAACTGTAGAAATGGAGGATACTTTTTGTCAATATTGATAACAAAATTGCAATTAGAACTATCAGACTCGGATAAACTGGTCATTCTAAATTATATGTTAAGGGGATTTTAGATTCTATTCCAAATGTAAAAGAAAACAGAACATGCCTAAGAAGAGAAATGTGGACAAAGACAAACTGGTCATTCTAAATATATGTTAAGGAGGTTATAGATTCTATTCCTATCAAAAAGGAAAACAGAACAAGCAGAAGAAAAGAGGGCTTTTGAAAACATTTTAGGGAAAGGAGAAAATGCTGTTAACAAGTATTCTGTCCTTTCCCCACAATATTTTTTGCTTTCTGAAAGACAAATCTCATCATTGGAGCCATGTTTAGCATCTATAAATGATGTTAATTTTGGATGTCTCATTGAAAACTCTGTCATCTGGTAAAGGTTTGCCCAAGATATGATCAGATTTTTCATGTCATTATTAAGCCTTTATTGAATGACAAAATTGTGGTACTGAACAAATTGAATGCACTTGCAGATGACTGTTTCAGCATGGCTCATATGAAATGATATTTCTTTGATAGGATGGAAAACATTGTAGGAAAAGGAGAAAATGCTGGTAACCAGCATTTTCTCCTTTTCCCACAATGTTTTCAAAAGGCTTCTCTTTCAGGGATATTAAAGTCATGATTGCGTGGTAAAAGGTTAATTGAGCCCAGTTGTGACAAATGGAGTATAATGCGTATTTGTGATAAATTATACCGAGCAAGTCATCACATTGTGATAAGATATACCAAGCAAGTCATCACATAATTATTAACATCACATAATTGTTTAACAACCAACTGAGTCATGATGCTCACTAGGTCTTTCACATGTGAAAAATTCACAAACGGCAAAACAAATCTGGCTCAGGTCAGCCTGCATGGACTGCTTGGGCCGACCTGGGTCTATACTTTTTGTACACATGTTGGGATCATGGCACAGTCGTTTGTTATATTAAGTGATTGGTCATCTACCCAAGAAGTTTAAGAATATTTAAGCTCCTCACATGTAAAGATATTTTGCCAAACATACAACATTCCCTCCTTTTACTCAATGAATGAAGAAAAGAAATTTAGATTACCAAAAGATGTTAAGCTTTGAGCCTAAGCACTGAAAATTGGATCTGACATTCACAAGTGTTTGGAATCAGAAGTTATTAACTAGGTAATTCTAGAAAGCTGTTATATCCATCTACCCTGCCAAAAGCTTGCTAGTTTATAATATTTTACAAATTGCAAGATGATTTCAACACATAACTGTGTAGGGAAACATGAACATAAATTTATATTTCCTAGAGTGAGAGTGTGTTCTTTAACAGAAGTGAGAAGGTCACAATGAAACAATGGATCAAAAATAGTTTACACATACCCTCTTGATTTAAAATCTGTGAACAAAGCTAATCTAGACTCTGCTGGGTTTATTAGACGGTTTTATTGAAAGAGAAATGTGAAATTGCCATGCTGCAAAAGAAACAAAGATATATAATTCTTAGATGTCACATATTGTCTCTGTGTTCTCAAATAATTCTCATTTCAGGGCCCATATTCACCAACCATTCTTGAGAATATTCCTAGTCTTATTCTCCAAGGTTTTCTATATTTGTAAGTAACACAACTTCTGAATGGCTAAACCAAATGATTTAGCCAATCAGAAGTTATGTTACTTACAGATATAGAAAAGACTGGAGGATAAGACAAAGAAAGTCCTTAAGAATGGTTGTTGAATGCAGGCCCAGATGTTAAGTAATCTGAGAAAACAGACACCAACTAGTAGGATAGTTAGGTAATGAGTTCTTATTTTGCGCACATGTCATTGTTACTGAAATGTCTCACAAACAAAACAAAACATAGCTGTTGATGGATCTATCCATCTGTTTTAAAAACTACTACACATTGTATTTTACACATGGACATGGAAAGAAGGTAGAAATATATACAAAGATATATTCAAATGAAAAATAAAAAAGATGTTTCTTTCATGGAATGGGAGATCTATGTGGAAAAAGAAGCATTTGCTGCCCATAGGCAATTGGTCCTTTTGTCACATTTTCAAATGTTTCTGAAGGTATATGAAGCATTTTTTATGGTATTTGAAATAATTTACACAACATTGATTGTCCTTAGATATTTCTCTTGTGTGTACCTTATATTTTATTCTCTGTTCACAACAATTGACTCGTACTTTATTACCAGGATGTTTTTACCAGTGCTGCCCCTGTTACAAGTGGAATTGGAATGTTCTTGCTGCAGAAGATGGGCTGGAAGATGGGAGAAGGTCTTGGTAAAAATAATGAGGGAACAAAAGAGCCTCTTATGTTGGATTTCAAAGTCGATAGAAAGGGTAAGGTTATAACTCTATGGTCTCTTATAAATATTGCTTGTTTGCATGAAGCTTAACTCTTTACCACACAATCCTGAGTTTTAACGACCCTGGGGAAAAGTCTTTTGAAAACATTGTAGAAAAAAGGAGAAAATGCTGGTAACCAGCATTTTCTCCTTTTCCTACAATGTTTTCTACCCTATCACATACAGAAATCATCGTTTTAGCTACTTTCAATTTATCGTCTGGTAATGCTTTGATTTAGTCTAACCCAGAAATTTGTTGTTTGGTAAGGAGTTAACCCATTACCACTCAATCCCTACTTTTGACACCCTTGAGAAAGAAGCCTTTTGAAAACACTGAGGGAAAAGGAGAAAATGCTTATAACCAGCATTTTCTCCTTTTCCCACAGTGTTTTCTACCCTTCCGGGAACAAATTTCAATTTTTTAGTCATCTTTATTTTGTTGTCTGCAAATGCTTTCAATTTGAACCGGTCTAAAATTTTGTCGTTTGGTAACGAGTTAAACTGTTAAACTTTATTTTGTATGAATACAATTGTTGCATAGTAGTCATGGTATTCCAGCATTTATAATCAGGAAAGTCTTGATTCTCTCTCCCACTAATACACTGGTTGTGGTTGAGGGTCTATACACAAGGTTGTTCATAGACCCAGCCTTTTACTATTATAAGACACGATATATAGGATCTGACACGAGGTTGAATTTTATGAAACAAGTGTAGTAAAATTGCTATAACACTTTTTGTTAGCTAAACCCTCTACCAAACAACCCCTGGTTTTTATGACCTAGAGGAAGAAGACTTCTGAAAACATTGTGGGAAAAGGAGAAAATGCTCCTTTTTTTACAAAATTTTCAAAGGGCTTTTTCATCGTTTAAAGTTGGGATTGTGTGGTAATTGGTTAGCCTATCAACGCAGAAATGCAGAAGTTGATAGCTTTGCAACCAGTATCCTTCAAACAAATTGTCTTTTGTAATAGCTTCTTGCAGCATCAGTAGTGATAGATTACAGCTTTGCCTTAGTTAGGGTGGAAAAGGTTAAAAAAAAACACACATTATTTTATCTCCAACATTGTTTTCTGAATCTTTAGTTCTTAGGTTTATGAAACTATGAAAATGTTCATTAACTCTTTACCACACAATCCCGACTTTTAACAACCCTGAAAAAGAAAGCCTTTGAAAACAATGTGGGAAGAGGAGTAAATGCTGGTAACCAGCATTTTCTCCTTTTCCCACAATGTTTTCCAGCCTTTCCAAATAAAATTCAAATTTTTGATTCACACTCATTTTGTCATCAGCAAATGCTTTCAATTTGAACTAGTCCAAAATTTTATTGTTTGGTGAAGAGTTAAAGCTTTATTGTGTGTTCTTTTTAGGACTGGTCACAACTGGGGAAGGGAAAAAGGCACCAGCCATTCCAAAAGTTCCTAAAGCTCCTATTGCCAAAGATTTATCAGGTAAGATATGGAAAATCTGCATGTAATTCCAGTAAAACATCTTGAATCCTGAGGTTGGACGCCTATCCATACCATAAAAATAAAAATTGCCCATTAGTTAGTTTAACCATATTTATTTTACATCAACTGAAAAAGGAGCTCTAACATCTTATACTAATCTCTCTCCATTCTGCTTCCTGGGAAATGCACCAGTATTCGCACCAAATATGTGGGCCAATGAACAAATCTCCAGTGTTTATGCCAAGCCCCTGTAGCCCAGTCGATAGCGGGTAGGACTTGAGAACATGGGGTCCAGGGTTCAATCCCTGGCTATGATCCCTGGCTCGGCCAATTTCTTTCCGAGGATTGATGGTAGCCACTGCGACAGATTTCATTCCTCTCTTGCCACTAACCGCTGTTTCAACAATGATTAAGTCGGAAAGCAGCCAGTGGCTTTGAAAGAAAGTTGTGTTGAGTACTGGTGAAAGTGACCTAAGGAAAGCAAGGATAGGTGCACTGGCTGCCGCATTATAGCTGAAACAATGTTTTAAAAGGCGTTAAGCACCATACAATCAATCAATTACCAGACTATCCAATATTTTTACTACCTTTAGAAAGAAGCCTCTAGAAAACATTTTGGAAAAAGGAGAAAATGCTGGTTACCAGCATTTTCTCCCTTTTGCCATAATGTTTTCTATCCTATTGAAAACAAGTTCAATATTTTGGACCACATTTATCATCTGCAAATGCTTTCAATTTGGATCAGTTTAAAATTTGGTCATTTGGTAAAGAGTAAATGTTTGAAGAAATTTATACCGAACATTCAGAAATTTATATCTGTTCTAGGCAAGCATCCAGTGTCAGCTTTAGGAGAATTTTGTAACAGAAGGAAATGGGGAGCTCCCAGATACGAACTTATACACGAGAGTGGACCTTCACACAAGAAAGACTTTCTCTTTAAGGTGAGAGTTGTCAACAATTCTTTATTTATCATAATCTGTCAAATTTTCATGCAATTTTAGACAGAGAAGACAGACAATCAGACAGATGGAGCAGAACAATAGTTTCTTGCCGTTTAACTCTTTACCACACTTCAAAACCCTAGCCTGGTCCATTTTGAAAACAATTGTACTAGACAAAATGAATTGAGATTTGAGATTTATTTGTGGGACTTGTCTTTATACCCCCGCAAAATGAACATTTCCGGGGGTATACTGGAATCAGCCTGTCTGTCTTTGTGTCCGACTGTCCGTGTGTCCGTCTGTGTACAAAATGCTAGCAATTGCCTGTTTCTGTCAAAGTGCTGGTGGGGGATTAAGTCACATTCAGTGACAGCTCTAGTTGATTATCTTAAAATATGATTGAAAACGGAAAAAATTACTGGTTACAAATGCAGACAAGAATGTGAATGGAGCTTGAATGATGTTGTCTTTTTAAAGTATAAAATAGTATAAAATGAAGAAAATGCTGCTAATCAGCATTTATTCCTTTTGCAAGTGTGTTTCTTAAAACTGTCTTCCTCTGGGTCATTACAGTCACAAGATTGTGTTGTAAAGGGCTTATGACGTATGAAATACTGTTATTCTTTACACTGGAATGAATCATACCAAACGGAAATGAAATGTCATAAATATATCAGGGCCTTCAGGGCCTTTCATAGATTAACCCTTTACCACACAATGACAACTTTTAAGGACGCCGAGGCAGAAGCCTTTTGAAAACATTGTGGGAAAAGGAGAAAATGCTGGTAACCAGCATTTTCTCCTTCTTCCACAATGTTTTCTACCCTTCCTTAATCAAATTTCGATTTTTCAGTCACATTTATGTTGCCGTCTGCAAATGCTTTCAATTTGGACCAGTCTATAAATTTGTCGTTTGGTAAAGGGTTAATGGCATTAATTACCTAGAAGTTACCTTGCTGCAAATACAAATGAGTTTTGGTCTGTAAAAAAGGGGTTCAATACATCAGCAAAGTAAACAAAAGATGCATCAGTGCATCAGCAAAGTAAACAAAAGATGCATCAGTGCATCAGCAAAGTACCGTAAACAAAAGATGCATGAGTGCATCAGCAAAGTAAACAAAAGATGCATCGGTGTATCAGCAAAGTAAACAAAAGATAAATCAGTGCATCAGCAAAGTAAACAAAAGACACAGCTACCTGGCAGTTTTAATCTAGTTTTGAAATTAATTGCTCTGTAAGCGACAAACACTTTAATGGACAGTACTATGACAGGTTGTCGGCTTCACAATAATTTCCATACTTTCATTGGTATGATATAAATTCAAATGCATTTAAACGCCAGCTTTGTTTTCAATTGGCCTTTGTTGTTATTTAACCCTTTCCCAAATGACAAATTTTAGACTCTACCAAACTCGAAGAGTTTGCAGAGGACTATTTCAAATTTGATAAAAATAGCAGAAAGTTCTCTAAATGGGAAAAGGAGAAATCGCTCGTTACGAGCAATTTCTCCTTTTCCCACAATGTTTTCAAAAGACTTGTACTGCAGACACGTAAAAACAAGGGCTTGTTTGGGAAAGGGTTAAAGCCCTTTTTGCCAGAACATTGAACAAATTCAGACAAACTAAAGCACCAGCAGTCAATTTTTCTTTTTTATATTGCAGGTCCGAGTCAATGGGTTCGACTATCAACCATCCGTCGCTTCAAATAACAAGAAGCTTGCTAAAGCTGCTGCAGCTACAGTCTGCCTACAAGAGCTGGGTATGATCCCCAGAGAACTTGGCTAACATCATCCAGCGCCAAGTTTTGGACAATATACCATAGACATTTCTGACCTATGGACTTGTTGCCTAGTATTGCATTTTCAACAAAGCAGAAATTGATAAAAGAGTTACTTGTCAACTTTAGAAACAAATTTGTAGTTGACTTCTTGTAACTCTTTACGAAACAACAAAACTAGTCCAAATCGCCAGCTGTTGTAGACAAAAAAATTTTAAAATGATGCGATTTGCCTTTGCAAAGTTCACCTATAGCAACACAGTCACAAGTCTTAAATTGGCCCTTAATGAAAGCTTTTGAAAACATTGTAGAGCATAGGAGAAAATGCTGGTTACAAGCGTTCTCTCTTTTTACCACTGAAGTTTACAAAAGCACGCATTAGGGTCATTAAAACTTGGGATTGTGTGATGAAGGGTAAAGAGGGTATTTGTAAAATGTGCATAATCAACATTATCTTGATGTTTTGTATAACAGCACACGAGAAAACATCATGGCAAAAGAAGAAATTGCTCTTTTAGATCAATTTCTTTGTTCTGCAAAACTTTTTGAAACTGGCCAACCATAAAAGATTTTGAAATAAGATAAAAGATAACAAAGTATAATTATGTAAACTCTTCTCCTGCCAAATAAGTACAATGAAATTTTCTTAGTTATAATAAAAATCTGCATATCGTTACTTCAAAGTTATGTTTTGGGGAATAATATCTCCTCATCTGACATTGTAGATCTAAGATCAGACTGCACATTACTATCTGGTAAAGGTCAGTGAGTCTCACAGTCTTGTTTAGTGTTAGGAGACTGTTTTGCAGACTATAAAAGATTTTAACTCAATTACCACACTATCCCAATTTTTAAGAAAGCCCTGAAAAACATTGTAGGAAAAGAAGAAAATGCTGGTAACCAGCATTTTCTCCTTTTCCCACAATGTTTTCTATCCTACCAAAGACAAAGATCAACTTTTGAGTCACATTTCATTTGTCATCTGGAAATGTATTCAATCTGGACAAGTCTAAAAAAACTGTTGCATGATAAAGGGTTGATATATTTGGTACTGAAAGAGTTGTGTTGAAGAATTTTCTCCCCAAGGTAGGGTATTTTGAGTGTAAAGCCTTTCTGGTTCAAACATTTTTCTTCTCGTAATCTCATAGTACATGGAGAGGAGTAAATTCATTTTGGAGACAGGCTTAACTCTTTTACCAAACGACAAAATTTGAGACTGGCCAAACTGAATGTATTTAAAGACAACAAAATATGTGACTGAACAATTCAAATTTGTTTTGGGAAGGGCTGAAAACATTGAAGGAAAAGGAGAAAATACTGATTATTAGCATTTTCTTCTTTTCCCATAATGTTTTCAGATAGCTTCTTCCTCAGAGTCGTTAAAACCAGGGATTGTTTGGTAAAGGGTTAAGTTGTTATTGTGCATATGTTGCATATTCTGGAAAAAAAAAACTTTTTAAAAACATTTAGAGAAAGGGGTAAATGCAAGTTTGCAGCATTTTCTTCTTTTCTCAATATTTCTGCTCAGTCATTTGAACCACGAATCATTCATTTTCTGCATTTGCTTTTAAATAAGAGGATTCACAATTTTTGTTGTTTGATAACTCTTTACCAAATGACAAATTTTTGGACTGTACCAAATTCAAAGCATCTGCAGATGACAAATTTAATCTTGGTAATATGATGATTTTTGACTTCGATAGGGTAGAAAACATTGTGGGAAAAGGAGAAAATGCTTGTTACAAGCATTTTCTCCTTTTCCCATAATGTTTTCTGTAGGCTTCTTTCTCAGGGTCGTTTAAAGTCTGGATTTAGTGGCAAAGAGTTACAAACTTAAACTTTGGAATGTTTAAGTGCAAAAAGTCAAAATGAAATGAGTTTTAATACATAAGTATGTCTTGAAGAGTTAGAAAATGTTCTTGTGAAGACCAATATGAACAAGTAATTAATATGATGACCTGTGAAGATGGGGCTTAATGCATATACAAAAGTATCAACCCATGTCAGCCTTATCGACCCTTGTCAGCCTGCGCTGTCTGTTCTGGATCGAAACATGTCGTGAGTGGTGCGTCCTTTTTTTGGAGTTAAAGGACCAGTTCCTCATACTTCAGTCAGTTGTTATAGAAAACGGATTTTTATGGTTCCATAATTGCATGACGACTTTCTTGGTACCTGTTACAGGAGACCACTCCTCCATGCATTGCTTCATCCGAATTCAAATACAATACCAAACAACTGCCTTGGGGAGATATCTATTTGGCTCAGTGGTTATGGTGTTGGTCGTTTAAACTTCAAAAATGAGGATCTTGTCCCCTATGGATTTGAATCCTACCACATGCAGAGTGTATTTCAGCTATGCATTTGTTCACTTGTTTCTTTGTAATGGACTTTGTTCGTAAGAGAACCATGCGTGGCTGAGATGTATTAAGCCCCGTTTTGAAATAGCATGGGTTGAATACATAATTTCTTATCTGCAAATGCTTTCAAATTGGATGAAAGGTTTTGGAGAGATTTAATTACTTTTCCCAGTGCTTGCAGTTGACAGCAGTTGAGACCATTGCATGGAAAACTAAAACATTCATTAAGAGTATCTGCTGGTTACAATCAAGTTTTTTCCCTCACCTTGTTTTTCATTTCATACTAATAGAACATACTATATCCCTACCATTCCAAAATTAGTGTAAGTTTGTGCTAAGTTTGGTAAAAATGAGGATCAACGAAGTAAGTTATCTTGCTATACCCTCCAAAACGAGGCGTATACTGGAATCAGCCTGTCTGTCCATCGGAGTGTCAGTCTGTGTACAAAATACTAGTAATTTTGGGTCACGAACTCCTACAGTTTTGCTGCTTTCGTTTTGAAAGTTTGTTGATACATTGATAGTATACTGAAGTTATGCAAGATGCAGTTTTCAATCATCTACTTTCTATGATTCAAGGGTAATCTCCCCTTGAATTTGAAATTTGTTAAATTGAAAACATTGTGGGAAAAGGAGAAAATGCTGGTTACCAGCATTTTCTCCTTTTCTATCAATATTTTCTGCCCTTTTCAGAACAACCTTCAAAAATTGATTCATGTTAAATTTGTCATCTGCAAATGCTTTCATTTTGGACCAGTCTTAAATTTTGTTTGGTAAAGATTTTAAAGAGTGGGTTATCAAAATGACAAGCCATGTAATAAAATATTTTGAAATGATTAATTAGATTGTTTTTTGAAAAATAAATTGCTTATTGTCAACCTGTCAGGTTTATTTCTTTTCAACCTTAGATCTTTCTCACTTTTCCCATGTGTGACCTTTCTATGAAAATACTTCCTTTCATTTTCCTACTAGGGACTAATACTTGAACAGTCCATAGATAGATTGTCATTTTCATTAATTCCTCCATCATCACTCAACATTACTTTGACTTATATTGCAATACAGCCAGTGGCTTCCAAAGAATGCTGTTTTCGGTGTTGGAACATGAGCCGTCATAGACAGATTATGCTCCCCGAACAGGTCTCTCTTTAAGAAAGTGAAGGTTGTAGGTAAATGGTTGGAAGTTTCATCCAATTTGGTCCAGTGGTTTTGGAGACATTACTTTGAAAGGAGACAGATGGATGGACGGAGAGACGATTATATGCTTGCTCTTTTGGGGTGCATAATAAAGACACAGACAGGTGGGCCAGCTGCCAAGATAAGGAATACTGACTAGTATGTTGGTATTTAACACCACGCAAATATAAAGCACAATCACCAAAGGTTTATGACTATCCAACATCTTTTGCAATCAATTGAGGTAGACACAGATTATAAAAGGAAGTTTCTCTGAAGTCCTGTATTGGAACCCATTTAATCCAGCCTTCTGTCTCTAGAGTTTTGACTGACTCCACCAACTTTCCATAGTAATGGGGATCCTGTACAACATAGGAACAGAAAAGGTTGTTTTAGACAAACTAGATCAAGATAACCCTTTACCCCACATTTTGCTGTTTTACTGCACAAAAATTTAGACCTATCCGAATTGCAAGCATTTGCAGAAGACAGTTTTAATGTGGCTCATATGAAATATTCTTTTTTTGATAGATTGGAAACATTGTGGGAAAAGGTGAAAATGCTGGTAACCAGCATTTTCTCCTTTTCCCACAATGTTTTCTACCCTGTCAAAGAAAAATGACACCATTTGAACCATGATGAAATTGTCGTCTGCAAATGTTCTCAATTTGGACAAGGCTAAAATTTTGTTGTATGTTAAAAGGTTAAATCCCCTTTCACAGACAATGTCTTTATTTCTCTCGATAAAAAAAAACAAATTTCAGAAATAGCTTCCATTCGACATTTGCCAAAACATTAATGAAATGAGAAGTGTCCTGCTGGTAAATTCCATAAGGCATGCATGTCAAATACATAGACCTGTATCCAAAGCAAAGAACACTGATTTTCATTTTACATGCATTGTAGAAAAAATATTTACCATCACAAGTAAAGCGGCTGGTTCCATGCAAACACCCAGTATACCTTTAGATGAATTGTCTGTATCCCCTCCTGAATGTAAGAAGCAAAGAATTCAGTATAGACTTTGATCGAACAATCACCTAGTTCTGAAAATCAAACTTAAGTTGAATGACATTTGAAAATAATGCTAGAAAAGGAGGAATACTGGTAAACAGAATTATCTCCCGTCCCAAATGTCTTTTAACCCTTTATCAAATGACAAAAATTTTGATTGGTCCAAATTGAAAGCATATCAGAATACAAAAATGTGTATGTATGACTAAATAATTGAAATTTGTTTTAGGAAGGGAAGAAAACATTGTGGGAATTGGAGAAAATGCTGGTGACCAGCATTTTCTCCTTTTCCCACCATGTTTTCAAAAGGCTTCTTTCCCAGAAGTGTCAAAAGTCTGGAATGTGTGGTGAAGGATTAAAAGAAATCACTTTACATTATTTTTCAGCAAACTTTTGTTTTTCATTCCCCAAATGCTTTAATTATGGACAAGTCAAACCTTTTTTGGACTAGTAAACAGTTAAAAATCAAAACTGCCATTTAACTCTTTACCAAATGACAAAACTTTAGACTGGTCCAAACTAAAAGCACTTGTAGACGAAAAAATAAAAGTAAGACAAAAATTTAAGTTTATTTCCAGTAGGGTAGAAAACTACATTTTCTCCTTTTCTCACAATGATTTCAAAAGGCATCTCTTTCAGGGTCCTAAAAACCTGGGATTGTTTGTTAAAGGGTTAAACATTTCAGCTGAAGAGTGAAGCTATGCAACATAAAAAATCTTATGTAAAAAATATTTCTTTACCGGACAACAAAATTTTAGACTGGACAAAGTTGAGAGCATTTTGCAGATGACATATGTAGCTCAGTGGATGACTTCTATCTTTGACTGGGTAGAAACATTGTGTGAAAAGGTGAAAGTGCTGGTTACCAGCATTTTCTCTTCTTCCCACAATGTTTCCAAAAGCCTTCCTTTTCATTGTTATTACAATTCTGGGTTCTGTGGTAAAGAGTTAAAGAGATTTTATGAGAAAATGAAAGAATAACTTCACTGACCTATAGTGATACAACTCTCTCTCTCTCTCTCTCTCTCTCTCTCTCTCTCTCTCTTACTGTCTCTGTCTCTGTCTCTCTCTCTATGACATACACATAATTATACGTCTGTATAATACAGTAATACATATTGTATGAGCAATATTGCAATATATATTCATTGTAAAACCTTTTTCCAGCAGAAAATTATCAAAGGTTTGTACAAAAATATAAGTGAGCCATGTTCTAGCAAAAAGGGG
This sequence comes from Tridacna crocea, assembly GCA_943736015.1. Lineage (NCBI taxonomy): Eukaryota > Metazoa > Mollusca > Bivalvia > Cardiida > Cardiidae > Tridacna > Tridacna crocea. Next base: position 9,642,869 of record OX031060.1, on the reverse strand, counting down.
TTTAATGCATATCCATGACTTATGGAACCAAGTAAGATCATGTGGCTTGCAACATGCCAAAAGGGCATTCAGACATTTCCACATTTCCGTAATGTATCATCTCGGACTAGCCTGCGTGGTCTGCGCAGGCTGATCCAAGACTGCACTTAACAACTACATGTACGGTAGATTTTGTGCTACAATAGATTTGCACAAACCAGAAACTTAAATATGGATAAGCCTGCTTGGACTGCGAAGGCTTTATTTACGCAAATGTCTGAATGACCCTTTTCGTGTGTTGCAGGCCATAAAATTATGGATCAATAAATTCTACTTAACAGTTAACTAAAGCATAAAGTAGACTGGTCCTTTGACAAACAGAAATTGATCAATGGAAAAAAGTTTCAGCCCTGGTTTGCCTTCAAAGGCTGACGTGGGTAGATACTATTTGCAAATGCATTAAACTCCCCTTTCACAGAGTGTGTCTCAGGTTCCTTTTTTACCCATCATAATTGGAGCACCGAATTTCACAAAGTGAGACTTAATCTCCTCTAGATGTGTCCTTAAGTCGGTTCCTTGCCCAATGTGAAGAATTTTACATGGAACCTGTAAGAAAAAGATCAGTAGAAATCTGAAGTTACTTTTCGAAGCGATCCTGTGTTCTAACCACCCTGAGAGAGAAAACCTTTGAAATAGATCTATATAGGACCAATTCATATCTCACAATAGCCTGGATTCTAGTCCGTTCATTTTCAGCCAGGCCAATTTCAAAGAAAACAAGTTATTATCATAGCCCTGTTGTCCTCTCTGTTGTCATTGTGCAAAAAACTTTGACATTTTTGTAGTATCTTTATCACTAACGAAGACAATTATTTCAAATTTGGACAAGTTGTTTAACCCTTTGCCACACAATGACAACTTTAGACAACCCTGAGAGTGAGAAACAAGCCTATAGAAAACATAGGAAAAGAACAAAATGCTGGTAACCAACATTTTCTCCTTTTCCCACTTAACCAACATTTTCTCCTTTTCCCACTATGTTTTCTTCAATGCTGGTAACCAACATTTTTCCTTTTCCCACTTAACCAACATTTTCTCCTTTTCCCACTATGTTTTCTTCAATGCTGGTAACCAACATTTTCTCCTTTTCCCACTTAACCAACATTTTCTCCTTTTCCCACTATGTTTTCTTCCCTTCCCAAAACAAATTTCAAATTTTCTGACACTTTTGGTAAGTCATCTGCAATTATGCTTTCAATTTGGACCAGTCTAAAAGTTTGTCGTTTGGTAAAAAGTTAACATTAAAAGGCGAACTTGTACAACAGGGGCAGGAAACAACTAACTCTTTACCACATAATCCCGACTATCACCGACCCTGAGAAAGAAGCCTTCTGAAAACATTGTGGGAAAAGGAGAAAATGCTGGTAACCAGCATTTTCTCCTTTTCCCACAATATTTTCTTCCCTTCCCAAAGGAAATTTCAAAATTGAGTCACTTTTATTTTGTCGTCTGCAAATGCTTTCAATTTGGATCAGTCTAAAAGTTTGTCATTTGGTGAAGAGTTAATTAATATTTGAATTTTAACACAGTTATGCTCCTTTTTTTACTGAAAAATTGCGCTGAAAATCTAACAATTACAGCAAAGCATTGGCATCCATGTGCAGAACTCTGGTTTCCTATTACCGGTACATGCATATCACTTTGTCAAAAATGAAGGAAGCAATAATTAGATTGATGACTGTCAAAGATCATTAGCAGAAAGAAATCAGGGCAGCATGATCTGGTGTAATCACATGGTAAATGAAAATGTTGGTTTTTCTTCTTTAACCCTTTAACGCACAGTGCCGCCTTTTGATGACCCTGTGAAAGAAGCCTTTTGAAAACATGGGAAAAGGAGAAAATGCTGGAAATCATTGTTTTAACCCTTTACCACACTGTAAAATTTTACACAAGTCCATATTAACCCTTTACTACACGACTTTTAACACCCATGAAAGAGAAAGCTTTTGAAAACATTCAGGAAAAAGGAGAAAATGCTGGTTACCAACAATTGCTCTTTTTCCCAGAATGTTTTCAAAAGCCTCTCTCAGAGTCATCAAAGCTCATGCTAGTTTGGTAAAAGTTCAAGTAACTGTTATATGGTTGAAACAAATATCAACATTATCTATAAATCTCTTACATCGTAAAAATAATCTAAGCACAGGCACACTTCAAATGATCCAATCCACTCCCTTGAGTCTATAAAACTTTCACCTTTGTCTCCCATTTTGACCAGGGCCTTTTGAACTTCCTGTAGACTGGGAACTTTGGGAGAGTTAGACAGTCCTTGCTGATATCTCACCCAGGAACACAAACTTTGTAATGTTCTGTATCCACAACCCCATCCCTGAAATATAACTGGAGCTATCACTAAACGTAATTATACCCCTCCCACCAGCTCCTTGTCACAAAAACAGGTCTTTGTTACAGAATGCAGAATGGTAAAGTACAAAAGTAAGAGTTGAAAAAGGTTAAAGGGGAGATAATTCCATAACAAATCACAGCAGGGTCATGAAAATAGCAAATGCACAACTTCATATTATGTATAGGAATCCTGTAAATTCAAGTTCAGTACGTGAAAATCTGTAGGAGTATTGCTATGGACAAATTTGTGTCTACAGACAGACAGACGGACGGACAGACAGCCATGACAATTCCAGTAAACCCTACTCCACTACGTTGTGGGGGGTATAACAAGAAATATCTTTAACCCTTTACCAGACGACAAACTTTTAGTCCTTTTCAAATTGAAAGCATTTGAAGATGACAATTTTAATATGGCTCAAATTAATGGTGCAACTGTTTCTTGATAGGACAGAAAACATTGTAGGAAAAGGAGAAAATGCTGGTTACCAGCCTTTTTTCCTTTCCCCACTTTGTTTACAAAAGGCTTATTTCCAAGGGTCTTCAAGTCTTCATTGTGTGGTAAAGGTTTAAACAAGAACGGCAAATTGTCGCAAGATATGCCCATCTTACCCCAAGTTGTAAAGCTGGGGCATGCACCGGACAAAATTCAAGTATGAAAAATGACAAAGGGCACTAACTCAAAAATTAAACGAGCAAGAGTTATGATTCCTGTGCACTGCACTCCCCCTTGATGAGATCTATCCACCCATGAAATTTCATAACCCTAGCTAGTATAGTTCTGGAGATGTGTTACGGACAAAATTCAAGTATGAAAAATGACAAAGGGCAATAACTCAAAATTTAAGCAAGCAAGAGTTATGATTTCCATGCACTGCACTCCCCCTTGAAGAGATCTATCCACCCATGAAATTTCATAACCCTAGCTAGAATACTTTTGGAGATATGCTCCGGACAAAGAACTGGATGCCGCCCGCCCGCCCGCCACAGGTGATCCCATAATACGTCCCGTCTTCGACGGGCATATAAAAAGACTGACATTGAAAATTTGTTTGCAAATAGACAGAGGTCCATGACCCTTTACAAAGCAATCCCGGATTTTCACGACCCTGGGGAAAGAGACCATTTACAAACATTGTGGGCCTAGAAGGAAATGTTGTTAACCAGCATTTTCTTCTTTTCCCCACAATGTTTTTCTCCCTTCCGAAGGTAAATTCCAGTTTTTGAGCCATGTTTTATTTGTCATCTGCATATCCTTGTATTTGGTCAAGTCTAAAACTCTGCTGTTTGGTAAACAGTTGAAATAAACCATATCTACTTGTAGTTTCAACTGGTTTTGTCTTGATTATCTCTGTACCCAGAGGTGACCAGTCAAAAAGTAGCCTTTGGGGACAGATATCTGTACTAATCTACATGTACATTTTGAACAATCACAAATTTCTGTTTATTCATCTCTAACCCTTTTCCAAACAACGCCCGATTTTCACAACCCTGAGATAGAAGCCTTTTGAAAACATTGTGTGAAAGGCCTCTTTAAAGGTGGATATTTAGATTTTTCAAATCTCACCAAATTAACAAATATATACTGAAATTTATGTGAAAAAACAATACAAATCATCAATAATTAAGACTCATAAAATTACAAAAAAAAAAAATCTATGGTGTTCCCTTAAAAGGCTATGGCACCTCTTAAGATATTTTTAGATTTCACGCCAAAAATTAAAAAGTGCATTGTAAGAATGTCAAGTGACTTGCATGTGAATAACGATGCTTAAAATTCCAAGCATAACAAACATGTAATTATTTTCCATAATGTCTTCTTCGGATGCTATGTTTGAAGCTTTGTCCGTGTATTTCTGTAGGTAAATGAGCGAGTTGCTCATGTAAAAATTAGACCGTGTTTCCTGTAAGTGTCGACCTGGGCAGTAGTAAATCTCTTATTTCTTTTCTTGTCCAATGCTTTTTGATTCCTAGGCTTTTATGTGTGATAACTAAAAGGCTTTGAGAGTAAATGGATGATACTTTTTGTATTTCTGTAAAATTTTGGTCTCAAAATCTAAAGGGCCACTTTAAAGGTGGCCCTTTAGATTTCGGGAAGAGAATTTTACAAAAATACAAAAAAATCATCCTTATACTCCCAAGGCCTTATAATTTTCATTCATAAAACCCCAGTAGTCGAAAACCATCCAACAACAAGAGAAATTAGAGATTTACTGTAGCCCAGGTCGACACCCACCGGAAACATGGCCTATTTTTACATGAGCAACTCGCTCATATACATACCGGAAATATACAGACGAAGCTATAAACATAGCATCCGATATACACATCATAGAAAATAATTACATGTTTGTTATGTTATGAATTTAAGCCACATTAGTCACGTACCAGTCACCTTACATTCCCACAGTGCTATTTTTTTATTTTTGCCGGGAAATCTAAAAATAGCTTAAGAGGCTATGTAGCCATTTAGGGAATACCATATTAAAAAAAAAATTGTAATTTTATGATTCATAATTATTTATGATTTGTATTGTATTTTTATATAAATTTCAGTGATATATATATATTTTTAAATTTGGTGTGATGTGAAAAATCTAAATATCCACCTTTAAAGGTTTCCGGCTAGAGTACGAAACAACTCTGTACGAAATCAGCTTGTAGCGAAACTTGATTGAGAAAGATTTATCTACCCTGTCATCTTTTCCATCGCATCCATAATGGTAATAATCGTATTCACCTCTGACATTATATATTTCTTTTCCACCAGGATCCTTTTTCATTTCTTTATGAATGTTTTGTATTATTTTCAAGTCCATCACGGAATCAAAGTACTAACAATATTCCTTTTACTGTTCAAGGGAAGCAACTTCATATCACGTGATTAGCTGATTCTTCAAAATGGCGTCCAACGTAAGTTTCGTTTACTTATCTTAGATATTTTTGTTTAGATACAATTTTTCTTGTAGTTTTAGAAACTCAAAAATGTGTCTTAGACTTTTGATGATATTTTACTCAATGTTTATTGTGTCATCTACCAGGTTCCTTGGTATGACGAGCACTTACTGAAAATTTTGTAGACGGCCCAAGTCCAAGAAGAATTTTGCGCGAATGGTTTTGATCCGAAGGGATGCTTCATTTGATGTTCATGGTGCTTTCTCCGCTTTCAACATTATTTCAGGCGTATCTCGGCCACAACTGACATATTGATGTCTATTCAGAATTTCACCACTACAAGGCTTTGGCTTTGAAGCGAGACAGTAGCTCCCTCGGTTACTTTCAGTCTGAAGGCTTGCTCCGATGTTATTTTTGTTACTTGTCTCCGCAAACATTCACATCAGCCCTCTTTAAACACATCTGGAATTAATACGATTTTACCATCATCTTCAAATGGCTCTTTGCAACAAAATATCCAATGATAATAAAATGGGCATGGATCATTAGATAAATGATAAATCTTAAATGTCACATAAAATATTTTCCAAAATCTCAATTAGATCAATGGAAATTTATCTTTTCGCCCAACATAAATAAATCCAGTGTAATTTGTAAACAACTTACATGGTGACCTCCATTGAGCAGACATGTGCACTCGATGGAATTTGAATTTTGTATTGTCTGGTTATTTATAACTAACGTTTTTGTACAAGGTGCCTTTGTCAACAGCGGGATTCCCAAATGAACCATCCTGTTGGGTGTCAGAGATACTGTGATTTCTGCTTAGATATGCATACTGATGATTGATGATATCACCATGTTTTGATTTCTGGTGAAGTAGGTCAATGGTTATTTATGTTGAAAAGTACAATTTTGTACGAAGGTAAGATTTAGATATTAACTAACATCAGTCTTTTTGTGAAAATTAATCATTTATCTAATGATTCATGCCCATTTTAGTAGCTTTCATCGGAAATTTTGTTACATAGAGCCGTTTGAAAAGATGATGGTAAAATCGTATTAATTCCAGATACTTTTGATAAACGTTGCTTTGAAGGCATGTGGAGACAAGTAACAAAAATGGCATTGGAGCAAGCCTTTGGACTGAAGGTATCCCTCGGTCAAACTGAAATAAGGCCTTCCAGCATGTGAACTCAGTTGGATAAATATGGAATATTGTGCTGTAGTGACTTCCCTGATTTATGTATTTGACTCAAGTCGTGTGAGAAAATTCGATATCGTTCAAGACAGGTAGTTATTCTTCATAATTATACAGATATGATCTCAAGTCAAAATGGTTCTGACATGCTGTTTGTGATCAGAGGTGTTCACAGAATGTAAAGCAAGACCAGCCTGCATACAATGTACAATCTGATCTTTCTCTGCACTGTAAGCTGGTCTCCATGTATCTTTAGTCTTATTAATAGCCTTCAGTTAAAATAAACTTTAGGATATCTATCTGTGTTATCATCAGTAAATTTGACCTTGGTAGGCTAAGAGTTAAAAAGCAGATCTTACCTACTAATCTGCAGTGATCACCTGTGGGCCCCCCCCACCCCATTAGTATTTGTAATCATTCTCTGCCTAATCCTATACACGATTCCAACCAAAGAATTTTTGCTACAGTGGCCTCAACTTTTTATTGTATTATCAATTTTCAGGCAGAAGCAGGACCATCGAATAAGGACAATAAAAAGACAGATAGATTGAACAGACTGAAGGACCTTCAACTTCGAATGGTACTGTGTTATTGTCAAGTTATTGAGCCTTTTAACTCTTTACCAAACGACAACATTTAGACTTGTCCAAATTGAAAACACTTGCAGATGACAAAATAAAAGGAACTCAAAAATTCAAATTTGTTTCAAGCAGGGTAGAAAACATGGGAAAAGGAGAAAATGCTGGTTACCAGCATTTTCTCCTTTTCCCACAATGATTTCCAAAGGCTTATTTCTCAGGATCGTAGAAAGTCGGGATTGTGTGGTAAAGAGTTTAACAATGTATTAACCTGTAACATACAATCCAGACTTTTCATGTCCTTGTGGAAGATGGCCTTTTGAAATCAAAATGTTAATAGTATGAAATAGTGATATCCATTATTTTCTCTTTTTCTTACGTTTTCTTTGTTATGAAAAAAAGCTTTCTTGTTTTGAGTATGGTTTACATTTAAATATTGTCTGTAATTGCTTTCTCTTGGACATGTCTAAAATTTTCTGTGTTGTTAAAAGTTAAGAACTTTACCTTTAAGGATCATTCTTTCTATGACACTGAACAAATGCTTATATCTAGTAAAGTCGTAACTCTATACATTCTGACACAAATATGACAAATTACAGTGAACAACAAGAACAAGAATGAATTTTGTGATCTCATAAAGAGTTGACTTTTTCTTTCATAGATTTTCACTTTTGCTGCTGAGTGAACAAAATTTTGATATTTTAATACTAATTGTTTTAAGAAAGACTCTCTAGTGGTTCTTGTTTTTAATGTTTACCATATCTTCAAAGGAATGAACACAAGATCATTTCAGTTGTTGATACATGTCGGAATAAGTATACCAGATATGTTGAAATTGAATGGTCCAAGATTTGTTTGTTTAGATAAGACATGCAACCAAAAAAAAATTAAAAACAACTGGCAAGATGAATAATTGATTAATATAATAATTTGATATATAATTTCAACATCGGGAATATAACATTAAAACAGACTACCAAATCAGACAGCTAGCATTCATCAGTAGTAAACCTCATTACCAGGTGTTATATGTATATCGGTAACTTCCTTAAATTTAAATTTAACACCACTGCTCATGGCAAATCAAATACTTAAATTTGGTTAGAGTTGGCTACACTGGCAACCAAAATTTTGTCCTTTTCTCACAATGTTTTCTATTCTTGCAATTTAAGCAGATACCTCAGTTAAATCACATTCACCATGTCATCTGCAAATGCTTTGAATTTGGTCGAGGCCCAGTGTAGTTTGGTATTGAGGTGAGTTGTGGCATTGCTATTGCAACTAGCACAGAGCTGAAAAAAATATCTTTGTTTGTTATTAAGGAGTAGAACAAGAGGAATTATATTTTTGCTAATTCTCTGTCAATAATTTTTTTTTTATCCCCAGCCAAAGGCGAACTAATATAGTTTTAGCTCTGTATGTTTGTTTGTGTGTTCGTCCGGAAAAATATGTCATGGCCTTTTGTCAATCATATACCCATCTATCACTGTGTGTGTGCTTGCCATGGCCCTCTTCAGAATTTCTTCAAAGAAGTTGATTCATGAAAAAAATGTGAATGCCATTGCAACAAAACGAAAAAAAAAAAAAATGGAAATCTGTATCAATCTTCCTGTTTGATCTGATAAAGGGTTCAATTGTAATAACTAGCATTAATTTTTTCAGAATGAGGCAAGAAAAATGAATCATCAAGAGGTGGTGGAAGAAGACAGAAGGAAGAAACTCCCTGCAAATTTTGAACAGAAACGTAAATTTGTGGAATGGGAGGAGCAGGAAGAAAAAAAGAGAAAAGTGAGTATTGATATACATGTACCTAAAAAAAGTAAACTACTTGCAAGAAATTTCCCCACCAGCCGCAATATTTTATTGTTTTCCCTCATCAAGATGCGATTGAAGCAAGTGGTTATCAGTTTTGAGCAGTTTAATCTAACTCCATTTCATGAATGAATTTGGGTGCAAGTCAAAAGCCTGATAGGACAGAAGCCTAGCACAACATGAGCTCCTTTGACAAGACCCCCATAGGACAACAAAATAAATGTGATTTAAAAATTGAAATTTGATGTTAGAAGGGTAGAAAACATTGTGGGAAAAGGAGAAAATGCTGGTTTCCAGCATTTTCTCCTTTTCCCACAATGTTTTCAGAAGGCTTATTTCTCAGGGTCGTGAAAACTAGGGACTATTTGGGAAAGGGTTAAATGATATTGAAAGGATTTTAAACACCTTTTAATCAATCACTAATTATCTCCGCTGTTTTGAAAGAAAAGGACGAGTTATTATCATAGCCCTGGGGTCATCATCTTCATCGTCTGTGGTATTGTCATGCAAAAACTTTGGCATTTTGTTATCTCTGTTATTACTAAAGATTTTTACTTCATGCTTTGACAAGTTGTTAACTATCAAAATGGAAACTCATACTACAGGGCAGGTAACTATCAAAATGTTTTTGATCCAGTTTTGCCCCCTTTTCGGTATAATAAACCATTCACCAAACAGTGATGACTTTTAACACTGAAAGAGAAGGCTTTTGATTACATTGTGGGAAAAGGAGAAAATGCTGGTTACCAGCATTTTCTACTTTTCCCACAATGTTTTCTTCCCTTTCAAAGAAAATTCATTACATTTGAGCCACATTGAAACTTTCATCAGCAAATGCTTTCAATATGGGTCTAAGATCTTGGTAGTAATGGGTTAAACATTTGCAGCTGAGTGATGGCACTGGCATGTGGTGCTCTTGCTTTATGAAATATTCAATATCTTTAAGGAGTGTGAAGCACAAGGGGAAGATTATGATCGTGTCAAGTTGTTAGAGTATGGAGCAGATGAAGTGGAAAGATGGGAAAAAAAGAAAAAAAAGAAGAATCCAGATCCTGGATTTTCAGGTGATTTTTCATCCCAAGTTATATAACCCTTTACCACAGGGTCCCAAGTTTCTACAGCCACAAGGAAGAGGTCTATTGAAAACATAGTGGGAAAAGGAGAAAAATGCTGATAACTAGCATTTTGTCCTTTTCCCACTATGTTTTCAACCCTGTCATAGATAAACAGAAGTTCATTTATCCCACTTTCAAATTTGTCATTTGAAGATGCTTTTGATTTTAAATGTTTTTGAAATTGGTTGTTTGTGAAAGAGTTAACTATTTACAATGTACAACACAGTGTTGAGTTTAACAACCATGAGGAAGAAGGCCTTTGAAACCAGTGTTGGGGGAAAAGGAGAAAATTACGGTAACTAGGGTTTCTCCTTTTCCCCCAACGTTTTATTTCATGAAATAATCCAACCATTTAATCCACATTTATTTCAATTACTGTGAAAGCTCTCAACTCTTTACCAAACGACAAAATTTGAGACTGGTCCAAATTGGAAGCATTTGCAGACAACAAAAGTAATGTCACAAATGAAAATTTGTTTTGGGATTGGTAGAAAACATTGTGGGAAAAGGAGAAAATGCTGGTTACCAGCATAGAAAATGCTGGTTACCAGCATAGAAAATGCTGGTTATCAGCATTTTCTCCTTTTCCCATCATGTGTACAAAAGCTTTCTTTCTCAAGGTCGTTAAAAGTTGGGATTGTGTGGAAAAGGGTTGATTTGGAAAGGTCTTGAATTTGACTTTTAGCAAAGGGTTAACTTATGATCTTGTGGTCTTATTTTTTGCTCTACTGTATACAAATGTTACTATCATGAGAAACTTTTTAGAAGGAAGGGAAATCGCCTGTCTTGAATGGTATGGAATGCATGAAAGAAAACTGAGTAATTATATTTGTCAGCTTTATTGAATATGAATCTTAGATGTATACACTTAACTCATTACCAAACGACAGAATTTTAGACTTGTACAAATCGAAAACATTTGCAGATGACAAAAAAAAAGTGACTGAAAAATTGAAGATTGTTTCATGAAGGGTAGAAAACATTGTGGGAAAAGGAGAAAATGCTGGTTGCCAGCATTTTCTCCTTTCCCCATAATGTTTTCTAAAGTCTTCTTTCTCAGGGGCGTCAAAAGTAGGGATTGTGTGTGGAAATGGGTTAAAGGAATGATCCTGAAAAATTCATTAACCTATTACCACACAATCCCTACTTTTGACGACCACGAGAAAGAAGCCTTTAGAAATCATTGTGGGAAAAGGAGAAGGTACTGGTAACCAGCTTTTCCTCTTATTCCCACAATGTTTTCTAACCTTCCCAAACCAAATTTCAGTTTTTTAGTCACATTTATTTTTTCATCTGCAAATGCTTTCAATTTGGACGGGTCTAATATATTGTTGTTTGGTAAACAGATAAAGTATGTTTCATTCCTTTTCTTTTTTCAACAGATTATGAGGCAGCAACCTACAGACAGTACCAGAGAAATACAAAAAATTTAAAGCCAGATTTACAAGAGTATGGCAGACAAAAAGACAAGATGTAAGGAAAATAACTTAATGGATATTTTCATACTCCCCACAACGCAGTGGAGGAGGGTAGACTGGAATCGCCATGGCTGTCTGTCCGTCAGGCTGTCCATCTATCCGTAGACACAAACTTGTTGGGAGCAATACTGCAACATTTTTTCACATACTGAACTCAAATTTACACACAGTGTTCCTATATATATGAAGTTGTGCATGTGCAATTTTCATGAACCTTCTGCTATTTGTTAAGCAGTTATCTCCCCTAGAACTTTTTTCAACTCTTACTTTTTAGCTCCACTGGCCGAAGGCCAGCGGGCTATTGTCATGGCGTTGTGTCCGTCGTGCGTCCGTCCGTCCGTCCGTCCGTCCGTCCGTTCGTCCGTTCGTCCGTGCGTGCGTCCGTAAACTTTTTCTTCAAAAAACTTCTCCTCAGAAACTATTGACTGGATTTTTACCAAATTTCACAGGAATGTTCCTTAGGTGGTCCTCTTTCAAATTCCTTCAAATAATTGTGTTCCATGAATAATTCTGGTTGCCATGGCAACCAAAGTAAAAAACCTTTAAAAATCTTCTCCTCCCAAACCGCTAATTGGATAGCATTATTTTTTTGCAGGAATGTTCCTTAGATATAGGTCTACAGAATTCCTTAAAAAAAGAAAGATCCGTCAAAAAACATGGCTTTTATGGGAGACTCATTTTCCTTTTATGGTATAAAGTAAAATCTTTGAAAAATTTCTTCTCTCAAACTACTTGTTTTGATTTCATTGTTGTATTGAAGGTTAGTTCCAATGGTGGTAAATCTTTACCATACAATCCTGACTTTTAAGGACCCTAAAGAAGAAGTCTTTGGAAAACACTCTTGGAAAAGGAGAAAATGCTGGTAATCAGCATTTTCTCCTTTTACCTCAGTGTTTTCTACTCTATGAAAGAGAGAAATCATCATTTCATCAATGTTTAATTTGTTGTCTGCAAATGCTCTCAGTTTGGTCACATCCCAAGTTTTGTCGTTTGGTAAAGAGTTAAAGATGGTTGCTTTACATAATCTGTAATCCTTTTCATATAAAGCAAGGGAAACTCTGCACTTTGATTAGTTCTGGTAAAGGTTTGTTGACCTCCTGGTGACCTGGTAGAAAGAGGGACAGGGCTTTACTGTTGTGATAAGGTATTTTGTTCTCCAATCAAACTGATCACTGACAAAGAAGAGTTTAGAAAACATTGTGGGAAAAAGAGAAAATGCTGGTAACCTTTTCCCACAATGTTATCTACCCTTCACAAAACAACTGTCAAATTTTCAGTCACTTTTATTTTTTCATCTACAAATGCTTTCCATTTGGACAACCATAGAATGTTGTGATTTGGTAATGAGTTAACTAAACTAGAAGACAAAATTTTTATAACTGGCCATAATTGAAAGATGTTGCAGACAACATAATAAATCTTCAAATTAGTAAAACTTGTATCAAAAAGGGTAGAAATTATTGTGTCAAACTAAGAAAATGCAGGTAACTTTTATTTTCTTCTTTTCTCACAATGATTTTCATAGCCTTTTTTCTTTAGTGACCTAAAATGCAGGAATGAATGGTAATTGTAAAAAGACTTCTCTTCACCGGTACAGAAAAATCAGGCCTGTGGAGCGATACAGGCGCTCAAGCGCCTCTAGTTTACTAAACCATTCTGCATTCTATGACAAAGACCTGTTTTTGTGACAAGGAGCTGGTGGTGGGTATAATCATATTTAGTGTTAGTATATTTTGACTAAAATTGTATGACACAAACCTTGGCAAGCGTCAAATACATTTTAGTCACTAGTTTGATAAAAATGATAATATATAAACACAAATGTGAGATTCTATTTATTACATAAAATGAATGACAGACAGAAAATATTCTGCATCATCACCTTTAGCCTCTATACCGTTCACAAGTCCATGTTCACAGTAAGTTGTAGTTTGGTTTCAAATGTGTATATACACTAGTAGATAGTTCTTTGACATTTACACGGAAAGAAGAACAGAATAATTTAAAGAGGGGTTAAGTCCACATTTTTCTATTGACTTTTGCCGCATTTCTTGGTTTTTATCGAAAACTTTAAAATTTTTCTAACTATTGGCAGGTTAATTTCATGATCACACCTCTCATTCTCTCTGATCTTCTTTTTTCTTTGATACCCAGCATTTTGATTCTTACAACAGACTTTTTAGCTCAACTGAGCACGAAGTGCTCATGGTGAGCTTTTGTGATCGCCCAATGTCCGTCGTGTGTCGTCCGTTGTCCACAATTTCTTTAATCATCTTCTCCTCCTAAACCACTGGGCCAATCTTGATGAAATTTGGCAGGGATGTTCCTTGGGTGAAGCTCTACGAAAGTTGTTCAAGAGATTAAATTCCAGCCATAATTCTGGTTGCCATGGCAACCGAAAGGAAAAAAATAGCAAAATCTTTGAAAATCTTCTTCTCTGAAACTAGAAGGCGTAGAGCTTTCATATTTGGTATGTAGCATCTCCTAGTGGACCTCTACCAAGATTGTTCATATGATGCCCCTGGGGTCAAAACTGGCCCCGCCCCGGGGGTCACAAGTTTGAAACTTATTAACAAAGAAGGAAAACTTTAAAAATCTTCTCCTCTGAAACTAGAAGGCGTAGAGCTTTGATATTTGGTATGTAGCATCTTCTAGTGGACCTCTACCAAGATTGTTCATATGATGCCCCTGGGGTCAAAACTGGCCCCGCCCCGGGGGTCACAAGTTTGAAACTTAGGAACAAAGAAGGAAAACTTTAAAAATCGTCTTCTCTGAAACTAGAAGGTGCAGAGCTTTGATATTTAGTATGTAGCATCTCCTAGTGGACCCCTACCAAGATTGTTCATATGATGTCCCTGGGGTCAAAACTGGCCCCGCCCCGGGGGTCACAAGTTTGAAACATAGAAACAAAGAGCAAAACTTTAAAATTCTTCTTCTCTGAAACTAGAAGGTGTAGAGCTTTGATATTTAGTATGTAGCATCTCCTAGTGGACCTCTACTAAGAATGTGGATATGATGCCCCTGGGGTCAAAACTGGCCCTGCTCCGGGGGTCACAAGTTTGAAACTTCGGAACAAAGAAGGAAAACTTTAAAAATCTTCTTCTCTGGAACTAGAAGGTGCAGAGCTTTGATATTTGGTATGTAGCATCTCCTAGTGGACCTCTACCAAGACTGTTCATATGTTGCCCCTTGGGTCAAAACTGGCCCTGCCCCGGGGGTCACAAGTTTGAAACATGGGAACAAAGAGGGAAAACTTCAAAATTCTTCTTCTCTGAACCTAGAAGGCGTAGAGCTTTGATATTTGGTATTTAGCATCTCCTAGTAGACCTCTACCAAGATTGTTCATATGATGCCCCTGGGGTCAAAATTGGGCCCGCCCTGGGGGTCACAAGTTTGAAACATAGGAACAAAGGAGGAAAACTTTAAAATTCTTCTTCTCTGAAACTAGAAAGTGCAGAGCTTTGATATTTGGTATGTAGCATCTCCTAGTGGACCTCTACCAAGATTGTTCATATGATGTCCTTGGGGTCAAAACTGGCCCAGTCCCTGGGGTCACAAGTTTGAAACTTCGGAACAAAGAAGGAAAATTTTAAAATTCTACTTCTCTGAAACTAGAAGGCATAGAGCTTTGATATTTGGTATGTTGCATCTCCTAGTGGACCTCTACCAAGATTGTTCATATGATGCCCCTTCACAAGTTTGTATTACATGTATAGGAACAAAAAAGGAAAATTTTAAAATTCTACTTCTCTGAAACTAGAAGGCGCAGAGCTTTGATATTTAGTATGTAGCATCTCCTAGTGGACCTTTACTAAGAATGTTCATATGATGTCCTTTGGGTCAAAATTGGCCCCGCCCCGGTGGTCACAAGTTTGAAACATAGAAAGAAAGAAGGAAAACTTTAAAATTCTTCTTGTCTGAAACTAGGTGGTGCAGAGCTTTGATATTTGGTTCATAGCATCTCCTAGTGAACCTCTACCAAGATTGTTCACATGATGCCCCTTGGGTCAAAACTGATCCCACCCGGGGTTACAAGTTTGAAACATAGGAACAAAGAAGGAAAACTTTAAATTTCTTATTCGCTGAAACTAGAAGGCGTAGATCTTTGATATTTGGTATGTAGTATCTCTTAGTGAAATTCTGCAAAGTCTTTACATACTATGCCCCTGGGGTCCCAAGTTCGAAACATAGGAACAAAGAAGGAAAACTTTAAAATTCTACTTCTCTGAAACTAGAAGGCGTAGAGCTTTGATATTTTGTAAGATGTATCTCTTAGTGGACCTCTATCAAGTTTTTTTCTTAGGATGCCCTTGGGGTCAAAACTGGCGCTGCTTAGGGGTCACAAGTTTGATTTTACAGCTTGGTACTCGGGTGAGCAATTTAGGACCATCATGGTCCTCTTGTTTTTAAAACAGCACTGCTTTTCATCAAACATACATTCAAAGGAGAAATAATAATCAATTCTTTAATACACAATCCTGAATTTTAATGATCCTGAAGAAGATGGCTTTTCAAAACATGATAGGAAAAGGGGAGAAAGCTGGTAATGAATATGAGTTATGCGAACAGGAGATTGCTCATGATAAACACCTCCCTTTTTCTTGTTTTCTGAAAGTGATCTGTGGTTGGATGCAAAGTATGATCTGTTTGTATACTAAATGTTTTCTGATAATGTGTACATTCACCTTTTTTTCCCAGGGGTGAGGATTTCTATGCAAGTAAAGACACTCTCGGTTTATGTCAGAGAAAAGATTCTGAAGAGGCCATTGACAGAATGGTGAACGATCTTGAAAAACAGTAAGTCTCGCTGAAAGCCTACAAAAAATCAGATTTGCAGCCCCTGGAGCCAAATTTTAACACAAGTTAAAATCAAATTTTTGAGGCAGAATCATGAGTTATTTTATTCATTTAACCCTGTACCAAGTATATAATAAAAAAGTAATTGCACTTTCAGGGATTGTGTTGTATTTAACATGTTCTTTTTGTGTAGTTGCCCTCGCAAGCTTGTGCAACTCTACCAAAAGAACTCGTTCAACACAATATGTTCCCTGTACACGTGCAGTAATGTATAGGATTCTAAGTCATTTTAATACAGGTTTGTTTGGGAAATGGTTTAAATCTTTACCTCACAATCCCTACGTTTAACAACCCTGAGAAAGAAGCCTTCTGTAAATATTGTTCGAAAAGGAGAAAATGGTGGTAACCAGCATTTTCTCCCTTTTCCCACAATGTTTTCTACCCTTCACAATTAAATTTCAAATTTTCAGTCACTTTTATTTTGTCGTCTGCAAACGCTTTCGATTTGGATAGACCTAAAATATTGTCATTTGGTAAAGTGTTAACTCATTACCAAACAGAAATATTTTAGACTAGTCCAAATCGAAAGCATTTGCACTACGCAAAATAAAAGTGACTGAAAATTTGAAGTTTGTTTTGTGAAAGGTAGAACACATTGTGGGAAAAGGAAAAAATGCTGGTTACCAGCATTTTCTCCTTTTTCCACAATGTTTTCTGAAGGTTTCTTTCTCAGGGTAATCAAAACTAGGGATTGTGTGGTAATGGGTTAAGAAAAGGTCATTTTAAGGTTAAGGTACCATTAATCCTTTACCAAGCAGTTCCAGGTTTTTACGACCATCAGGAAGAAGGCTTTTGAAATCACTGTGAGAAAAGGGAGAAAATGCTGGTAACTAAGAATGTTTTGAGAAATAGTAATCAAGAGAAATGAAGTAGTGTCCAAAAGATGAATGATCAACTGAACCATTTTTTGGCTTAGCTGAATGTGTTGGCTTTGTACTTACTCGTCGGTACTGATTAGGAATGAAAAAATAGAAATTAGTGATTGGTAAAAAATATAGGCATGTTTATCTAACCTTTTACCAGACGACAAAAATTTAGCCCAATCCAAATTGAAAGCATTTCCAATGTGGCTCAAATATTGCAACTGTTTGTTGATAGGGTCAGAAACATTGTGGGAAAAGGAGAAAATGCTGGTTACCAGCATTTTCTCCTTTTCCCACAATGTATTCAAAAGGCTTCTTTCCAACGGTCGTCAAAATTTAGCCCAATCCAAATTGAAAGCATTTGCAGACGACATTTTCAGTGTGGCTCAAATATTGCAACTGTTTGTTGATAGGGTCGGAAACATTGTGGGAAAAGGAGAAAATGCTGGTTACCAGACTTTTGTCCTTTTCCCACAATGTATTCAAAAGGCTTCTTTCCAATGGTCATCAAAAGTCGCCATTGTGTGGTAAAGGGTTAAGGTCCCCTGCCTATTTGCTAGAGTTTTCAGATATATTTCTCGTTACTTTCAGGATTGAAAAGAGAGCCAAATACAGTAGAAGAAGAACCCATGATGAAGATGCAGATATTGACTATATTAATGAAAGAAATGCCAAGTTTAATAAGAAACTGGAAAGATTTTATGGCACATACACAGCAGAAATTAAACAGAATTTGGAAAGAGGAACTGCCGTATAGGGAGAAATCATTGATTGGATATGTGTGATAGTTGTAATGTTATGCTGAAAATACTGATTTTTATAAGTTTGATGGAGGGAGAAATCATTCATTTGATTTGTGTAATACATATGCATGTGAATCATGCTGAAAAAATGGATTTGATGCAGTATGTGCGGGACAGAGAATGGGTATTAGCAGACCAATATCAGTGATAGGTTAAACATAATTTTATTAGCTCAACTGCTTTCGAAAAAAACATTTAACATTCAGGTATGGTCATAGCACTATTGTTATCTGTGTCATGGGCACAAAAGTTTTGAAATTTAATATCTGTCATATTACAGATGATATTTACATCAGACTTGGACAAATTGTTACCTTTCAAGTATACAACAAGGACAGGTGACCAGTTATAAAGTATTTTAGATAAATTGTGCCCCTTTCTTGGCTGTAAATTTTCATTGAAAATCAAGCAACTGTAGCCGAGTGTTGGTACCCACATACAGGTCTCCTGTTGAAACAGAAAACAATGTCATTTTGTTGTATCAGTATAGAGAGAAGAGGTCGATGAAGAAGAAAGTGGTAACTCTTAGCAGGAAGACAAAATTTTAGAATGATCTCTGATTTAATCCATTACCACACAATCCCTACTATTAACAACCTTGAGAAAGAAGCCTTTAGAAAACATTGTGGGGAAAAAAGGAGAAAATGCTGGTAACCAGCATTTTCTCCTTTTCCCACAATGTTTTCTACTCTTCACAAAACAAATTTCAAATTTTTAGTCACTTTTGTCGTCTGCAAATGCTTTCAATTTGGACAAGCCTAAAATTTTGTCGTTTGGTAAAGAGTGAAAGCTTTTACATATGACTGATGTGGTACTAATGACTCACTCTTTTCTAAACAACAAAATTTAAGACTATTCTGAATTGAAAGCATTTATAAATGACAAATGTGGCAGAAATTAAGAGATTTATATCAAAAAGAGTAGAAAAACATTGTGGGAAAAGAAGAAAATGCTGGTTACTAGCATTTTCTTCTTTTTCCACAATGTTTTCAAAAGCCTTTTTCTTCGGGTCATTGAAAGTTAAAACTGCATGGAAAGCTAGAACTACGGACTCGTAATAAATTACGTTGTCTTTCTGTATAGGTCTTTAAAGTAACAGATAAAATTGAGTACTGTCCTATGTGTGCTGTTCCCCTCTGACCACTTTTTAAGATCGGACCATTACATGGTTTTTAATGTGTCTAGCAGACCTTCTGTGTTTACCTTCATCGTTTGAAAATGGTTGAAAATGCACTAAAATTTAACTCCTTACCAGATGACAAAATGCTATTTGTATGTGATAAATCACATTTGACTCAAATGATTGAATTTGTTTTCAGAAAGGGTAGTACATTTTGGAAAAGGAGAAAATGCTGGTGATGAGAATTTTCTGCTTTCAACTATGTTTTCTAAAATCTTTTCTTTGTGAGAATAAATGTCTTTGAAAACATTGTAGGCAAAGGAGAAAATGTTGTTAAGCAGCATTTTCCTTTATCACACTATGTTTTCTTCCCTCCACCCACCCACCCCCCCACCCCCGCCAGGAATTTTTTCATACGTCATCTGCATATGTTCTCAATTTGAACTTCCCTATAATTTTGTCATTTGGTAGAGTATCAACCGGGCATTTTTTGGGGAAGGTTTTTTCAGCCTTTGTTCTGCTCAGATTTAATAAATCTAAAGAAGTCATAGAGTTTTACAGATTTTTATTCAAAAAAACATAATTTCATAAAGGAGCATGAAGAAAAACTAGGATTCTATAGGAATTAAAAATATATAGAGAGTCATCACTCTGGTGCGAATCGAAGAATGTGCATGATATGTGATATTTGATCATACAAACATGTATACATCAGAGCTCCTGATAGACAGTGTGATTTTGATTTCAAAATTGAACATACAAATGATTCTCCACTAAAACCCCATGTTATGGGTACTCATTAGAATCGTCTCGTTGAGACGATTCTAATGAATACCCACAACATAGGGTTTGGAAGAGAAATAATGGATTTAGATTACCATCACTCCCTCTTTTCTGGAGCTCTGATAGATTTATAAATAAGATGAAATTAACTGAAACATGTAGCTACATGTCCACGAGCCATGCTCTGTCAAAAAGGGGCCTTATGCATCTGCAAAAAATATTGACCCATGTGTCAAAAAGTTTTGCCTGCTGTAAATTTTTTGCATGTCCAAGGACCATTCTACATCATAATTTAAGTAGTTGTTGGACAAATAAATTTAACTCATTACCTAACAACATAATTTTAGACTTGACTAAATTGAAAGGTTTTTTTCAGAAAAACAAAATAAATGTGACTCAAAAATTGAACCTCACCTTTAGAAGAGTAGAGAACATTGTGCGAAAAGGAGATAATGCTGGTTATCAGCATTTTCTCCTTTTCCCACATTTTTTTCAGAAGGCTTGTTCCCCTGGGCCATAAAAATCAGGGACTGTTTGCTGAAGGGGTTAACTCTTTACCACACAATCCTGACTTTTAACGACCCTGGAAAAAAAGCCTTTTGAAAACATTGTAGGAAAAGGAGAAAATGCTGGTAACCAGCATTTTCTCCCTTTCCTACAATGTTTTCTACCCTTCCCAAACCAAATTTTAATTTTTCAGTCACTTTTAATTTGTCGTCTGCAAATGCTTTCAATTTGGACCAGTCTATAATTTTGCTGTTTGGTAAAGAGTTAATGGATCCATTATTATGTGAAGACTTGCCTGTTTATAATGTGTCCGGAAATCCATGAAATCAACCCACTTTTGCCAGGGTATGGGTTATCTGCATAGGACAGGGAGTTTTCTATTTTATTTATAATAAATTGGTTATAAAGTATCTAATATTTTGTGTTTGTGGTGTCCGTGGTAGTGAGGTAGAGTGTCGGCCTCGTAACCAAAAGGTCCCGAGTTCGATTCTCAGGAGGGGGTGTCAACTTTGGGATTTTTCATTGGCCCACACATTCGGCGCGAGTACTGGTGTAGTTCCCAGGAAGCAGAATTTAGAGAGATTAGCATAAGTTGTCAGAACTTGTTTCTCAATCGATGTAAAATAAATATGATTAAACTTATATTTTGTGTTTGTTTTTTACAAAAAAAATATATAACATGTAATTCAAACATACAAATTCAGAGCTCCAGATAAGAGGGAGTGATGGTATTTTAAATTCATTGTTTCTTTTCCAAACCCTATGTTGTGGGTACTTATTAGAATCCTCTCAATGAGACAATTCTAATGAGTACCCACAACATAGGGTTTAGTGGAGAAATATTAAATTTTGTATTTTCAATTTTGAAATCAAAATCACTCTCTCTATCTTGAGCTCTGAATACATGTAAACTTACTTTTTTTTTTTCCTTTTTCAAGTGTGAGGAAAAGTATGTGACTTTTGGCACATAATATGTCCATTAGTGTAAACAAGTGAAGTTATTGGATAATAAACTGTGATGTCGTTAGGATCATATTCATAGTCAATTCTGAATACAATACATGTACATGTACAAATACCTATTTGTATGTATATAAAATACTTAATTATAGGCTAGACAAACATTATAAGAAAAGAGTTTATGGTAAAAAATCTCTCAATAATATAAAAGTCTAAATACATCAACAACAAAATTATCAAATATAATGCTTGTATAACAGAAACATGTACAAATATCCTGCTTCAGTACTGAAAGAAGAGTATTTTGTCTCTTCCAAATAAGTTCTGAAAAGATCTACCCGAGATCTATGCAAAGGCCTTGGTTTTTTCGCCTACATTTGAGAGCGCAGCCAGTAAAATGCATTTCCTTTCTACTGGACAAAATGGTATTAAAATATAGCCCACTTCCATACAAACTGTTAATTACTCGTAACAATCTAATGATTACAGTTCTTGAAAACATAGTGGAAAAGGAGCAGTTGTTTGTAACAAGCAGTTATCCCTGTTCCAACAGTAATCTACATCTTTTAGAAAAAGAAGATTTTCCTTTCCAGGATAATTTTCTCCTTTTTGTCACTTGAACCACTTGTGGCTCTAGTCATTGAATACATGTATCTAAAAATAGCCTGCATGATGGTTGGTTAACCCTTTACCCCACAAGGCATTTCTGTGGTATCTCTAACAGTTTTACTGACCCTAGATAACAGCCTGGATGAAGCAGTTTTTTATGTGTATATGACAACTTTTGATAGCATAGAAAACATTGTGACAAAAGGTGAAATTGCTCGTCACGAGCAATTTCACCTTTTGTCACAATGTTTTCCAAAGGCTCTTACAAGGAATGTGTAGAAATGAGTATCTATGGAGTAAAGGGTTAAAACGAAATCTGTAGAATGAATCTGGCTGACTCTTGACTTTTTTTATTGCATTGTTTAACCCCTTACCATCCCACTTTTAGACTGTAAATGTCTGTCTTGTCTAATTTTAGCTCTTATGGCCGATTGAAAATACAAAATATCAAATGCAGTATGTGGCTAAAGAAAAAATTGTGGAAAAAGAAAAAATATAGGTAACCAGCATTTTCCCTTTTTCCCACAATGTTTTCTACCCTATCACAAATTATGAATGTAATCATTTGAGCCACCTCAAGTCATTACCAAGCGACGGAATTTTTGTCTTCCCCAAATCGAATGCATTTGCAGACGACAAAATAAAATTGACCGAAAACTTGAAATTTGTTTTGTGAAGGGTAGAAAACATTGTGGAAAAAGGAGAAAATGCAGATAACCAGCATTTTCTCCTTTTCCCACAATGTTTTCTAAAGGCTTCTTTCTCGGGGTCGACAAAAGTAGGGATTGTGTGTTAATGAGTTAAATGTATAGCTCATATGAATTTTTTTTTTTTATGCAGACCAGTCAAACAAAACTTTTCTCTAGCAAAGATTTGATTTGGTAGGGTTAACTCATTACCAAACAACAATATTTTGGACTTGTCCGAATTAATAGTTTTTGCTGACAACAAATTAACTATCTCAAAAATTGTAATTTGTTTTGGTATGCATTGAAAACATTGTGGAAAAAGAAAGTAATGCAGGTTACCAGCATTTTCTTCTTTTCTCACTATGTATTCAAAAGCTTTTTTTTTTTCAGGTTCGTGAAAAGTCGGGATGGTGGGGTAAAGGTCCGAAGGTAGGGTTCAATGAAGAATAGAGAAAATGAATGTATAATTCATCTAATACTTAAGGCAATTAATACTTTAAAATATTACTTAAAAAAATAAGTCATGGAAATTTTAGATTTAAGAAAAGCACTTCTGTCTGTAGGAATGATAAAAAAGTTCATGTTATAAATACATGTACAGGTATATATTTTCTAATTTATTATGCGAATATGGTTGTATATCAGAGATGATATAGAGATGATCATTTTAGAACAAATGCAAACAAGAAAAATAAAGTCAAATTCACTCTATATTAACCCTTTCCCAAACAAGCCCTTGTTTTTACATGTCTGCAGTACAAATCTTTTGAAAATACTGTGGGAAAAGGAGAAATTGCTCATAACGAGCAATTTCTCCTTTTCTCACAGTGTTTTCTACCAATTTGGAGAACTTTTTGCCATTTTTGTCGTCTGCAAACTCTTGGAGTTTGGAAGAGTCTAAAATTTGTTGTTTGGGAAAGGGTTAAATATGCTACAGTTTCTGTCTCGCAGTTTGTTTGTAGTGAAGTTTTACACCATTTTAAACATCTTAGGTCGTATCACAGTAAATAGGCCACCAAACGCCATATGTTTCCTGGGCCCGTATTCACCAACCATTCTTGAGAATATTCTTAGTCTTATTCTCCAAGATTTTCTACGTTTGTAAGTAACACAACTTCTGATTGGCTAAACTGAATCAGAAGTTGTGTTGCTTACAAATGTAGAAAATTCTGGAGAATTAGACAAAGAACGTTCTTAAGAATGGTTGGTGAATACCGGCCCTGGCTTTCTCTCACCGGAACTGACACAACTTTCTTTCAAAGTCATTCACTACTTTTCTCACTTGTATCAGAGGGGAGAAGCAAAATATTGCCCTAAAGAAAGTTTACCTTGACACGGTATTGACCTTGCAACAACCAGGTCACAAGTCAAGATATGCTAGCCACACATCCAGCTAGATAGGCCTTGTAATTCAGCATGGAATGTGTTCATCAACTAAAAGGTCAATCCACTTTACTTGCATGATCACTCACCAAATTCATAAAAGAAAAAAAAGAATTAAAAAAAAAATTAGTCAAAAAGAAACTTGAGCACATAAGTAACAATCATTTACAAAATTACTGACATTAACTCAAAAAACTTTTTACTAAATACTAGTAAACAACATTTTTAACTCTTTACAACACGACAAAATTTTGGACTCGTTGAATTTTAGAGTATTTTGCAGACAACAAAATTATTGTGACTCAAAACTTGAAGTTTGTTTTGGGAATGATAGAAGACATTGTGGAAAAAGGAGAAAATGCTGGTTACCAGCATTTTCTCCTTTTCCCATAATGTTTTCAAAAGGTTTCTCCTTCAGGGTCAAGAAAACCAGGCATTGTTTGGTAAAGGGTTTATTAAAGCTACGTTTTACAAAAGTATTGCAGGTATATTCCTATTCAATAACAGGCTTGTAATACTGCAAAGTACATTTTTGAATCAAACCTTCCTAAAAGTTTCAGTATATCACTTCAACTTTTTACCATACGATCCGGCTTTTAAACAACCCTGAGCAAGAAGCCTTCTGAAAACATTGTGGGAAAAGGATAACATACTCGTAACCAGCATTTTCTCCTTTTCCCACCAAGTTTTTTACCCTTCCCAAAACAAATTCCAATTTTTTAGTCACATTTTGTCATCTGCAAATACTTCCTATTTGTACAAGTCCATAAAGTATTGTCAAGTGAAAAAGAGTTCAACTATGCTATCTGATTTATTTGAATACAAGCACATCTTGCAAAGAAGCGTTTGAAACAATATTTGGAATTTCACCTGCTCTCAACTCATTTTCATGTATCTTGAACCAATTTGCAGCAAATTTTTTTTTTTTAAAATTGTGAATTAACTCTTTACCACACAACAAAATTTTGGACTTGTCCAAATTGAAAGCATTTGCTGATGACAAAATAAATGTGAATCAAAAATTGAAAATTGATTTGGAAAGGGTAGAAAACATTGTGGGAAAAGGAGAAAATGCTGGTTACCAGCATTTTCTCCTTTTCCCACAATGTTTTCAAAGGCTTTCCTTCTCAGGGTTGTTAAAAGTCGGGATTGTGTGGTAAAGAGTTAAGGATAACCAACCTTAATTTGTTATATGCACATATATAAACTTTAGAAAACAATGTGGCAAATAGAAAAAAAAAAATTGCTCAATATGAGTTAATTTTTCTATGGCCATAGTGTCTCCAAATATGGTCAGCTGAGAGATGCAAAATATCACCTAAAGAAGATAATGAGTCAAATCATTACCTAACGACAAAATTTTAGGCTTGTCCAAATCAAAAGCATTTGCAGACGACAAAATAACAGTGACTGAAAAATTTGAAATTTGTTTTGTACAGGGTAGAAAACATTGTGGGAAAAGGAGAAAATGCTGGTTACCAGCATTTTTAGCTCACCTGAGCACGAAGTGCTCATGGTGAGCTTTTGTGATCGCCCAATATCCGTCGTCCGTCGTCCACAATTTCTTTAAACATCTTCTCCTCCTGAACCACTGGGCCAATCTTGATGAAACTAGGCAGGGATGTTCCTTGGGTGAAGCTCTACCAAAGTTGTTCAAGAGATTGAATTCCACCCATAATTCTGGTTGCCATGGCAACCGAAAGGAAAAAAAAAATAGCAAAATCTTTGAAAATCTTCTTCTCTGAAACTCTGAAGGCGTAGAGCTATGATATTTGGTATGTAGCATCTCCTAGTGGACCTCTACCAAGATTGTTCATTTGATGTCCCTAGGGTAAAAACTGGCCCCGCCCCGGGGGTCACAATTTTGAAACATAGGAACAAAGAAGGAAAACTTTGAAATTCTTCTTCTCTGAAAGTAGATAGTACAGAGCTTTGATTTTTGGTATGTAGCATCTCCTAGTGGACCTCTACCAAGATTGTTCATATGATGTCCCTGGGGTCAAAACTGGCCCTGCCCCGGGGGTCACAAGTTTGAAACATAGGAACAAAGAAGGAAAACTTTAAAATTATACTTCTCTGAAACTAGAAGGTGCAGGGCTTTGATATTTAGTATGTAGCATCTCCTAGTGGACCTCTACCAAGATTGTTCATATGATGTCCCTGGGGTCAAAACTGGCCCCACCCTGGGGGTCACAAGTTTAATACATAGAAATAAAGAAGGAAAAATTGAAAATTTTTCTTCTCTGAAACTAGAATATGTAGAGCTTTTATATTTGGTAAGTAGGATCTCCTAGTGGACTTCTACAATGTTTGTTCATATGATGCCCCTGGGGTCAAAACTTGCCCAGCCCCATGGGTCACAAGTTCAAAACATAGGAACAAAGAAGGGAAATGTCAATATTATTCTTCTCTGAAACTAGAAGGCGTAGAGCTTTGATATTTGGTATGTAGCATCTTTTAGTGGACTTCTACAAAGTTTCTTCATATGATGCCCCTGGGGTCTAAACTTGCCCTGCCCAGGGGTCACAAGTTCAAAACAGATGAACAAAGAAGGAAAACTTTAAAATTCTACTAGAAGGTATAGAGCTTTGATATGTTGTGAGTAGCATCTCCTAGTGTACCTCTAGCAAGTTTTTTTCTTAGGATGCCCCTGGGGTCAAAATTGGCCCTGCCCAGGGGTCACAAGTTTGATTTTACAGCTTAGTACTCAGGTGAGCGATATAGGACCATCATGGTCCTCTTGTCTTCTTTTCCCACATTGTTTTCAAAAGGCTTTTTTAACACAGTCGATAAAAGTCTGGATTGTGTCGTAATGGGTTAAACAAGGTCATGACCTTCAAACTGTCATGATTTAAATCAGCAAACTGAAAATGTAATGCTGATTCAAATGGTCAACAATAAAAAGTAGTCATAGAAATGAAATGTGTGGAAAGCATAGAATTCTGACATAATAAAGTCTTTGGCAGGTAGTATTCAATGGTCAATCAGTGTTAATGCATTTCATGAAAATAGATTTTTAAAGGTTATATTTTCATACTGACACTAGATTTTTTTACTTTAACTACGTCGCCATGGTAACTTAACAATTTTATTCCCATCAGGCCATTCGTATCTGGTCTGGTACTCTGTAAAGCTAGGTGTGTATGTGGTAAGACCGAGGGGCCTACCATGCAACAAAAAGTTGGGGGTGGGGTTAACAATAAAATCGCTAGTTTTGACATTTGTTATCGGTGACTTGTATCGTGTCATGTACTCAGTTTTTCCGGGGAATGTCGTGTTGATACCAGCCTGCTCCTGAATCGAAAGATTTTTGTGTCCCCGTGGCATCGGGACAAACCCTGGTTGATTTGAAGTGCTTACTCCAATTGCATTAGCAGCGTTAGCCGTTTTCAAAGCTGTCAGTTGTGGATTTAGGGTTGCGTTGCCATCAAGGAACATGGTCTGACTTCTTGGGAAAATACTATCAATAGTTTGATAGCCTGAAATATACATTTAAGAAAACTAGTGTTTTCATTAAGTTGTTCTTATCAGACTATAGAATATAACAAACATTGTAATATTATGAAATTATTGATCATAAGCTAATCACCTAGTTACTATAACACCAAGTAACTCTTTACCAAACTACAAAATTTTAAAATGGTCCAAATTGAATGCATTTGCAGACGACAAGATAAATGTTGCTGAAAATTTGACATTTGTTTTGGGAAGGGTAGAAAACATGGTTGGAAAAGGAGAAAATGCTGGTTACCAGTATTTTCTCCTTTTCCAACAATGTTTTCAAAAGGCTTCTTTCTAAGGGCCGTTAAAAGTTGGGGTTGTCTGGTATGGTTAAGGGTTAATCTTTGCAGCTCCAGCAACTTCAGGTTTCCTTTTACAGTATCATAACTCTTGAACCCATTACCACACAATCCCTACTTCTGACGCCCCTGAGAAAAAGGCCTATAAAAAGCATTGTGGCAAAAGGAGAAAATGCTGGTAACCAGCATTTTCTTCTTTTCCCACAATGTTTTCTACCCTTCACAAAACAAATTTCAAATTTTCAGTCACTTTTATTTTGTTGTCTGCAAATGCTTTCAGTTTGAACTATGCAGTCTAAAATATTGTCATTTGGTAATGAGTTAAAAACACAACCAGACCACACTCATGTCCAAGTTAAAAGCATTTGAATACAACAATTTTAATGAGGCCCGAATCTTGATAAGGTAAAAAAACCTCGTGGGAAAAAGGAGAAAAGGTAGATGACCAGCATTTTTTCCTTTTCCCACTTTGTTTTCAAAGGGGCTCTTTTCCAGGTTGCTAAATTTCAGACTTGTGCAGTAAAGAGCTAAAGGGTTCATTACCCACCTTTTGTGTCCACCCTAGTGGGCTGTGTTGTTCCAAACCTTACAGCAGAAGTTGGTGCTGCAGTCTGTGACCTTGACATTGGAATATCTGCCATTGCTAAAAAGAGAAATCAAAGGACTGAAAGTCCTGAAAAGTGGATTGTTGAACAGTTTCAAGCTAGGATTTGATTCTATACCACATAATGAAATTTAATACTGGTTCAAATATTAATATTCAAGTATTTAATTCTACAGTCAACATAAAATGAGGCACAGATGGTAGTATTTTTCTTTGATAGAGCAGGAAAGTTGTTGGAAAAGGAGAAATTGCTAGTTATGAGCATTTTCTCCTTTTCCCACACTGTTTTCAAAATGGTACTTCCTTACGGTTAGAATTACTGATTGTGTGGTATAGGGTTAAAATCCCAATAAGGCAACATAAAACAGCACTGGTTTATCTAAACTTAATTGTTAAATGTGTGAAATTGTATCAGAGGATCAAATTATAGATATTAATTCCATGAGAGCGTACAATGTCCCCTCTAACATCAATTGGAAAGCTCCGACCCAGAATTCACAATCCCGAAAATGATGTACTCCATGAACAAAAAGTGTCAAATGCATGAATAAGCATGGATTAAAAAGATGCAGACAGTCCAATTACTGGGTTGCGGGAACATTGACACTGCTCAACGAAGCTGATGCCCCCTCTTATGTAAAACAGTACAGTTGATTGATTGATTAATTGATTGATAGCATGGTGTTTAAGGCCATTTTCAACCTTATTTCAGTTATATTATGGCAACCAGTGCACCTATCCATGCTTTCCTGGAGTTTATTTTATCAGTACTCTGCACAATTTTCTTTCCAAGCCAACGGCTGCTTTCCCAAAAACCCATTGTAGAAATATATGTCAGCAGTGCGAGAGGAATGAATCCTGTTGCAATGACTATCATCAGTCCTTGAAAAGAAATAGGCCAAGCTGGGGATCAATACAATTAACCCTTTACCAAACAATCCCTGGTTTTTACGACCCCGAGACAGAAGCCTTTTGAAAACATTGTGAGAAAAGGAGAAAATGCTGGTAACCAGCATTTTCTCCTTTTCCCACAATGCTTTCTACCCTGCTGGAAACAAATTTCAATTTGTGAGTTACGTTTATTTTGCTGTATGCAAGTGCTTTCAATTTAAACCAGTCTAAAATTTTGCCATTTGGGAAAGGATTAAAGTGATGCAAATTATTGATAGAGGCAGTAGCAGAAATACGGAATAAAAGAGTGTTGCTTTCATAGTATTTCTTCCACAAGGATGTAAAACTCCAGGTTGAGCTTTAAAGGATCAACATTGTTATCATGTTTGGCTTGCAACATGCAAAAAAGGGGCATTTAGACATAAGCATAAAGTGTCATCTCGGATCAGCCTGTGTAGTCCACGCACACTAATCCAAGACGGTACATTACAACTACATTAAGATTTTGTGCAACAAAAGACTTGCGCAAAACAGAAAATTACATAAAAACAGAAATTGCCATCTTATGGGTATCAAACTCAAGACCTTTTGTTTACAAGGCTGACACTATACCTCACTACCACAGACAGCATACACAGTGCAGTGTTCCTAACTGCCTGACTATTAACCCTTTCCCAAACAAACCCTGGTTTTTACGTGTCTGCAGTACAAATCTTTTGAAAACGCTGTGGGAAAAGGAGAAATTGCTCGTAACGAGCAATTTCTCCTTTTCCCACAGTGTTTTCCTCCCATTTGGAGAACTTTCTACCATTTTCATTGAGTTTGAAATTGTCGTCTGCAAACCCTTTCAGTTTGGAAGAGTCTAAAACTCGTTGTTTGGGAAAGGGTTAATTCATTTTTGCTTGATTTACACATTGATAGTATGTTGCAATCTATACAAAGGAGATGAAAAGTATGAAATACATACAAGTGGAACTACTTGCACTTGTACAAAACTTTGTTAAGCCATAAATAGCCTGCAATGCGCAAAAAGTGGCATTCAGGCATTTGTGTGAAATGTTGTATGGGGTCAGCTTGCGCATTGACACTTTGCTTTGATCATACAGATGAACAACAAGATGGCTAAGAAATGCAGCACTTACTGTGTGATCTACCAAACCCATTCATAAGATACCCTCCTCTTACGTCTTTGTCCATCCAGCTAGTTGCCAGCTTGAAAGGTTCTCTTGATCCTCTGGTCAAATTGTTTCGGTACCCTGTATATCTGTCTGTAACCCCTATGTGATCACCAAACTGTTTTATTCTGTCTGCTGCACCATGTGTAAATGAAGATAATTCCTGGAAATATTTGGTTTAATCCTTTACCATACCAATCCTGAGTTAAAACAACCCTGAGGAAGAAGCCTTTTAAAATATTTGGAAAAGAGAAAATGCTGGACACCTTCACAGATTTTTTTATCTTTTGAAGTGTCATATCTTCACATTTCAATCACTGTTTTTATGTCTGCAAATGCCTTGAATATGGACTTCAGAGTGTATTTAACACTATACTTTTACTTGCATTTCTGGCTATGTAGATTATGATAAGACTGCACAAAGCTTGCAGTCTGGTACTAGATCTAAACTTTCCACTTTGGTAAAAAGCAGCCTTCACTTGCTATTTTTGGGATTTTTTTTTTCACTCTACATGTATCTAGTATGTTAACATTGAGTTTGCAAAAAAGATCCTTTTCAAAATGTCCTACAATATAGATCTGTGATCTAAGCTCTCTGCAAAATCCACTAAACTATCTTTTAACCCTTTATCACAAAATTCCCACCCATAATGACCCTGAAGACAGAGGCATTTGAAAATTAATATGGAACATGGAGAAAATGCCTGCAACCAGCATTTTCTCCTTTTTTGCATTTTTTTTTTCTATCCTGGGTAAGGCATGCTCTGTTTTTTTTTAATGTCTGCAAATGCTTTTAATTTGGATTTGGCTAAAATTTTGTCGTCTGGTATGGGTCAAACAACAATAGTTCTTTAGAAAGCACCCGCAAGTGCAAAGACTAAAAAAGTAATGAAACCTTATAGATCAATTTCTTGCTGTCCCAGGAAAATGTTTTACAAACAACAAAGGGTTACACCGGTCCAAATTTAAATTATTTGCAGACAGCTTTGTAGAGGAGTTCAAGTGATGGGATTTTTCTTTGATTGAGTAGAAAACATTGAGAAAAGCAGGAGAAAATGTTTAAAAAGTTTTACTATGCACTGATGCTTTCGTATAGGGTTAAAATCAATATTTCCACTATTAGAATGTTCAGCTCCGCTTTAGTTACTTTTGTACAGATGAAGATGAGGTTACACCGAACATGTGTTTCTACTCTGTCTTAACAATCCCTGGTTTTCACAACCCTGACCATGAAGCCTTCTGAAAACATTGTGGGAGAAGGAGAAATTGCTGGTAACCATCATTTTCTCCTTTTCCCGCAATGTTTTCTTCTCTTTCCAAATCAATTATCATTTTTTTAGTCACATTAGATTTGTTGTCTGCAAATGCTTCTATTTTGGACTATTCTAAAATGATGTTGTTTGGTAAAGAGTTAACTGATTACCACACACACCATCCCAACTTTTCATGACCCCTGGACAGAAGCCTTTTGAAAACATGATGGGAAAAAGAGAAAATGCTGGTAACCAGGGTCGTAAAAACCAGAGATTGTTTGGTAACGGGTTAAAGAGAAAAAATAAGTTACCACAATGCTTGTAACACTTAAAGCACCTTTCACTATATAGGTGCCTTCGCAACCATTGTCGACCAAGATCAGACCACACAAAATGTCCAGTGTGATCTTTGATCTATAGTGTCTGCTTTGCTAAAACCATAGAATTACAATTATGGGTTTTTTTCCTATACTGAAAAAGTCTGAGACGTTTATTTGGCACTGTAACGGTTAAAAATGGTCTGCTATAAGACAAGTTGTGCACAGATCGTAATATTTTATGCTATCATTTAGTATCTCTACCTGTCCTGCTTTATTCAGATTTGTCATGGCCCAGTTATGTCTCTCACGGATCTCGTTTTCCTGACACTGAGATATAGCTGTGTTTCCCATCTTAGACTTGTAGTCAAATAGTGTGGCTCCCAAAGTCTCAATGGCAGACATTGCATCTAGAATTATACAGAGTTAAGAGAATTAGCTGCTCTTAAAGCCTCATTTATTACTATAGTTGCCTCTGCAGCCAAAGTGTGCAGTCTGATCTTTGATCTACACTGTCTGCTGTATTGAATTCTCATAGGCAAAAGCACCTAAGAACTTGAGATTATTTGTTGATCAAAAATGCCTGTTGGGTTTATTTGGCGTTTTAAGGATTTATAGTAGAGTTTGTACTAAACTTACCATAAAATCTGATAATTTCTGCTTCTGTATTCTACTAGTAACCTCTGACGAACAGTCCCTTGTTTTCACAACCCCCGAGAAGAAGGCTTTTGAAAACTTTGTGAGAAATGGAGAAAAGCCTGAAATGCCTGTAACAATTTTATCATATATGAAAGCATTTCGAAAGCAATGTCCTAAATGGTTTGCAACATACAGTTTGTGCAAGCTAACCCGAGAGGGCACTTAACAACTACATTACATTTTGTTCTTCATTACACTTGTGCAAAACAGAAAATTACCTAAAAAGGGAAATTGTCTTTTCAGATTTCACAATGTGAACAGTTTTAAAAAATTTTTTAAATAAAGTATGGTAAAACCACCCGGTTGAATTTTCTCCTTCCTGCTATGGACCAGAACCAGAAAATATATAGTCAAAAGTAATAAAAAAGGATCATTTAAGGTAGAAGCCTAAACAAGATCTCAAGGTTCAGTAAACAAGATAAGTTTGCACAAACTGTGCAGGCTTATCCAAGACAACACTTAACTCTTTACCAAACGAGAAAATTTTTTACTCATCCAAATTGATAGTGTTTGCAGGCTATAAAATGAATGCAACTCAAACACTGAAACTTTTTTTTGGAAGGGTAGAAAACATTGTGAGAAAGGGAGAAAATGCTGGTTACCAGCATTTTTTCCTTTTCCCACAATATTTTCAAAAGGCTTCTTTCTTTGAGTCATAAAAACCAGGGATTGTTTGGGAAAGGGTTAAAGTGAATGTTGGAATGCCCCTTTTGGCATTTTGCAAGCCAAATGGTTAAATAGCTGTCATTTGCATTTTTTCTATACATCAAACCTGAATTTCTTCCCTCTCCTGCAAATGTTTGAAAAAACAGAGTATGATATTCCAGCCATATTCAATACATTTTTTGTAGTTGTTTACAAAATACTGAGGAGTCTTATTTTGTTCTCTGATAAAATATTTACTAAACGTATAAAATATAAAAGGCCGAAATTACATTATAAATACATACTTGCATTACTAGCCCTGATCTGTTGCGGATCATATCCCTTTTTCCAGTCACCCGAGGTGGAGATAAGATAATTATCGAGCTTTAAATGGTCGAGACCATTTGTCAGTTTGTTCAGTGTACTTCCTATCTCCTCTGTCACGTAATAATTACCACTTTGACAAATTTCTTCGATATCTCGCTTTATCGAGCTGATTGTCGATGCAAGTGCACTTCTACCGTTCGCATACATATTTGGCTTTCTTTTGTCTGCTTGTAATCAATTTAGCAAAGATGTCAATTTAAAAACAGTATCAAGATTACAGTTTAATTGGCAATTAATCGCGCCGTTAGTAACGAATATAGCAACGATATGATTTCCGGTTCCGGTTTAGGGAATGCTTGTCGGGTTCGCTGAGATTAGTGTTTTATACATATGGTAGACTGGTTGCATCTTAAACTTATTTCCCGCCAAACCTCAGAAATATGAAATTCAAACCAAAGAGATGGAGATTTGTCATTATTCCTAATTACAGATTTCCAGTCTAAGTGCTGCCATTGCGTGATGTTCAACCATAAATAAAGGTTTAGACTAGATCTTGCTTTCAAGGTCTCTTACCATTTATAACTCAGCCCCGAGTTTTAACGACCCTTAGGAAAAGGCTTTTGAAAAACATGAGAAAAGAGAAATCAGATCCTCCCTACCTTCAGTCTGAAGGCTTGCTCCGAAATTGCTGTAATAGACTAACGGAGAAACAATCCCAAAAATATCATCGGAGCTAGTCCCAAAATTGGGGGAGGGGTGGGGGAGGGGGAGTAGATCTAGGTCCTCCATTGATCTATCAAAGACAAAGACCATCAAGTTTAATTGTCGTCTGCAAGAGTAGATCTAGATATATCTTGATCATAATGATGTTTAGCTGTAAAAAAACAGGCCTAGATCATGGATCTTATAATTAGATCTATATAGATCTAGATCTACACATAGATCTATCTGTATTACAAGATCCCTGGCTAGGTGTAGATCTAGATCCAGATCTAGATCTATCAAAAGACAATTTTTTTAACCCATCCTGATCTTATATTGAAAAGATTTGTAGACAATAATTCGGGTGCGTCTGTCTCTAAAATAGATCTAATAGGATTTGACTGTGGAAGGGTCGAAAACATTGTGAGTAGAGGAGAAAATGTCGGTGACTAGCCTTTTCCTACAATGTTATCTGGGAAGTTTTCAGTTCTCTTTCAGGGTCATTAAAGGTGGCCCTTCAGGTTTTGGGACAAAAATTTTACAACAATGCAAAAAAATCATCCTTTTACTCCCATAGCCTTTAAATTTGCGTTCATAAAACCCCAGTAGTCGAAAACCATCCGATAACACGAGAAATTAGAGATTTATTACGAACCAGGTTGACATCAACGGGAGACACATTTTATTTTTAGATTATCAATTCTCTCATTTAAATACAGGAAAACACAGACGAAGTTTCAAACATCTGTCCGAAGAAGACATTATGGAAAATAATTACATGATAGTTATGTAATGGAATTTAAGGGTTATTAGTCACGTGCCAGTCACTTGACATTCCCACATGCATTATTGATTTTTGGCGCGAAATCTAAACAAAGCTTAAGAGGCTATGTAGCCTTTTAAGGGAATACCATCAAAAAGACTTTTTTTTGTAATTTTATGATTCTTAATTATTGATGATTTGTATTGTTTTTTCTTACTTCTTTACCAAAAACAACATTTTGTAATTGACCAATCCGAGAACATTTGAAGATTGCTACTAAATGTAGCTCAAATGATGATTTCTGTCTATGGTAAGGAAGAAAACATCGTGGGAAAAGGAGAAAATAATGGTTACTCCATTTCTCTCGGTGTGTTGAGATAACTTCTCCATCAAGGTGGTAAATGAGTTAAAAGCGTAATCCATATGATCCTGCAGATAACTTTTTTTTGTTTTTCAGGCGGCCACTCATGAAAACTTACAGAAAAAGAAGTTGTGTGTACACTACAGATATTTAAAAAGCCGCTGCTGCAAAATGTTGTTATCATTGCAGGTTTGATTGATTGATTATATGATGTTTAACACCTTTTCAACATTATTTCAGTTATATCACGGAGACCAGTGCACCTATCCATGCTTTCCTGGAGTCTCTTTTTACCAGTACTCCACACAATTTTTTTTTCTAAGCCACTGGCTGCTTTCCCACATAACCATCATCTAAACAATGGTCAGTCGTAAGAGAGGAATGAAACCTGTTGCAATGACTATGATTAACATAATTACCTCCGTTTAAAACATGCAAATATGATAAGCCAGGCAATGTATTTTTGTGACATTATAGATATATTAAGTGAGACTCGTTTCACTCACTATTTTACACAATAATTAGAGCGTAGGACTTGTGAATTTGATGTGATGAAAGCCAAGAATCAAACTCACAACCCCCCCTGTTCTCAAGTCCTGTATGCTACTGACTGAGCTACCAGGGCTTGGTCATCATTACAGATGGTTTATGTTAATCCTTACGCTGCTAACCGTGACTCACTGATATTTTGCACGGAACATGCAGTCTGAATCTTGGATCTATACTGTCCAATAAGGAGATATTACATTCGTAAACATAACTTTGAAATGGCAATATTTGGGGTTTTACTATCGACTAAAATTTTCATTTATTTGGCAGGACAAGGGTTTAAGGGTTAATTAACGCTGTACCAAACAATCAATTTTGAACTAGATCAAGGTGAAAGCATTTGCAGACAACAAATCAAATATAGCTCAAATGATGACTTCTGTCTTTGACAGGGTAGAAAACATTTTTTGGAGAAGGAGAAAATGCTGGTTAGCTTCACTGGCCAAAGGCCGGCGGGCTTATGTCATGGCCCGTTGTCCACCATGCCTCCGTCAGTCCTTCCGTCAGTCTGTCCGTGCGTGGTGGGGCTTTGCCCTGGGATCATAACTTTCTCGAAGGATTTTATATAAGAAAATTCTGTTTAAAACCAACTGGCCAAGTATTGTAATGTTTGACTTGTACTGTTTTGACTTAGTAGCCAGTGGAGCGATACAGGGCCATCATGGCCCTCTTGTTTTTCTTTTCCAATTATGTTTTCCAAAGCTGTCTTCCTCAAGATTATTAAAAGTCTGAGTTGTAGGGTAAGGTGTTAACTCTTTACCAGTTGTGAAAATTTTAGACTTGTTGCAGTTTTCTTGCTTTCAAAAGTGTTTTTTCACAGGGCTCTCAGAATTCAGAACTATTTGGTATTGTGCTAACTCTGTAACACTGGACAGGGATAACCCATTACCACACAATCCCTACTTTTGACAACCCTGGGAAAGAAGCCTTTAGAAACATTTTGGGAAAAGGAGAAAATGCAGGTAACCCGCATTTTCTCCATTTCCCACAATGTTTTCTATCCTTCTATCCTTCACAATACAAATTTCAAATTTTTAGTCAATTTCATTTTGTCGTCTGCAAATGCTTTCAATTTGGACCAGTCTAAAATTTTGTTGTATGGTAAAGAGTTAAAGACTTGTTACAGATGAAAGCAATAAAGTTGCAGTCCACAGATAAACTCTTTTGCAAACGACTAAATATTAGATTTGTCCGAATTGAAAGCACTTGCAGACGACAAAACAAAGGTTACTCAAAAATTGAAATTTGTTTCCAGCAGGGAAGAAAACATTAGGGGGAAAAGAGAAAAGCTGGTTACCAGCATTTTCTCCTTGTCCCACAATGTTTTCTAAAGGCTTCCATCTGAAGGTCTTAAATACCAGGGATTGTTTGCTAAAGGAGTAAATACTGCACAAATGATGGAATTGATATTAGAAAAATAGAAAATATTGAGGGAAAAGGAGAAATTTCTGGTAGAATTTCTAAAAAACAAACCCTAACAAATCCTTGGAGTCACATTTTTGATATCTGCAAATGCTTTGAATTTCGTCAAGTTAAAATTTTGTCGTCTGGTGTAGAGCTACAATTTGACTCAATACAAAAGAAGGGTATACTTGAAAAATATTTATATATTGCAGATAAAGATGTTGGTGGGAGAGTCCATTTTACGTCACATGAGTGAGAAAGAGCTAGACTTATCCACTAAATAAACAATAGCCAATCAGGTACGTGACAAGTTTGACTATGAACCAATGAAAGGCTGGATAATAAATAAGGTCTGGGTTTTATTGATAAACAGAAGTTAGAACCAGAAATATCTGGTTTTCTAACTCTCCTCTCCCCCCTCCTTCCCCCTTCTCTCCGGTTTGGACTCATTCGATATCTTCCTGGTGTTGTATTTGCCTCCCAGGCTTTATGGTTTGTTCTCCTGATAGAAGGTGAAAATTCAATTCAGAAGAAGAGAAAGTATTGTCACAGATAGACATTGTAACTGGGACCTTCACAACTCTAGTCGTGTGATTTGACTTATTTGATGTGGGAATTTATTCCAGACATTAACATTTAAAGGTGAGGTTCTTTTTTTGCTGGATGAATAATTCTTTTTGGCTAGAATTTTGTTGATATGAATTATTTTTAATTTTTATAATATTCCAACAGAAAAAAATAAGAAGTACAGATGGAAAAAGCATCTCTTAACTCTTTACCAAAGGCAAATTTTTGGACTAGTCCAAATTGAGAGCATTAAAAATTTTGTAGACGACAAAAAAATGTGACTGAAAAGTTAAAATTTGCTGTAGGAAGGGTAGAAAACATTGTGGGAAAAGGAGAAAATGTTGGTTACCAGCATTTTCTCCTTTTCCCACAATGTTTTCTGAAGCCGTCTCTTTCAGGGTCGTCAAAAGTCGTCATTGCATGGTATAGGGTTAAACCTTAAGCTGCATAGGGTGACTTATGGACTTTTTGCGGACAGTGTAGAGCAAGATCAGACTGCACAGATTGTGCATAGGGTGAGTCATTTGGTGATTTGACCAAAAAAAATATATTACACTGGTCGAAATTCAAACCAGTTTGCAGACCACAGATCAAATGTGGCTCAAATATGGAAACTTGTGTTGGAAAGGGTAGCAAACATTGTGGGAAAAGGAGAAAATGCTGGTTACCAGCATTTTAAGCTTTTCCCACAGTGTTTTCTACTCTTCCTTTGAGAGATTGCAATTTTTGAGTCGCAGTTCTGTTGTCATCTGCAACTGCTTTGATATTTAGACAAGTTTTAAATCTTGTCTCTTAATGAGGAGTTGAGCCATTCAGAATTGTTTTCTATGCCATTGAATGATAGCAAACATTGCAGACAGAGATTAGATATCACAAAGTATGTGGATTGATCTGAATCCACATTATTTGTCCGGGTATAGATTTATTTATCTCTTTTTCAAACAATCCTGTGTTTTCACCTTGAGTCATTAAGCTTTTGAAACATTTTGGGAAATGGAGAAAATGCTTGAAAGAAGCATTTTCTCCTTTTTCAAAAAGGTTTTTGATCTGACATTTTTATGAACAAGCCTCATCACTGAATGTTATTTTTATTTTACTTGCTGCCTGCAGGTGTTTTTAATTTTGGCAGTGCATAATATTTTCTAGCTGCTTTTGCTATAAACAGAGATGAAGATCAGACCACACAAAAATGCAGCATGATCTTTG
The DNA here is from genome assembly GCA_943736015.1 of Tridacna crocea. Taxonomy (NCBI): domain Eukaryota; kingdom Metazoa; phylum Mollusca; class Bivalvia; order Cardiida; family Cardiidae; genus Tridacna; species Tridacna crocea. The sequence continues at coordinate 9,603,571 of OX031060.1, read as the reverse complement.
ATCTGCACTGTCTGCTTTGCTTTACGAGAAGAACAATGAAACTACAATTTATTTGGTTCAATTATCATCTGAACTCAAAATTAAAAGTCACAAATCATGACTCTGTTAACCCGTTACCACACAATGACGCGTTTTAACAACCCTATGGAAGAGGCCTTTTGAAAACATTGTGGGAAAAGGAGAAAATGCTGGCAACCAGCGTTTTCTCCTTTTCTTACAAAGTTTTCTACCCTATTGAAGAAAAATTGCATAATTTCAGCCACTATGAAATTGTCATCTGCAAAAGCTTTCAATTTGGATAGGTCTAAAATTTTGCCATGTGGTAAAGGGTTAAACTGATGCATAGAAAATGATAATTTACTCTAAGTGTTAAATGATTAAAATATCCCAGTGAAAAATTAATATTTATCTGTTCATGTGGTTCCCTTTGCAAGAAAGGGTAGATCAAGATCAGATAGCACAAAATCTTCTAGATTTATTCTAGATTATGAACAAGTTGTCTCTTGTTGTGGTACAGCATTTTCAGCCTTTGAGAAAATGCAGTTTATTCAGTAATGGAAGAGTTGATTTATTGATTGATTGTATGCTGTTTAATCCTTTACCAAACGACAAATTTTTGGACTGGTCTAAATTGAGAGCATTTGCAGACGACAAAATAGGTGTGACTGAAAGGTTAAAATTTGCTATGGGAAGGGTAGAAAACATTGTGGGAAATCCCTTCTCTTTCAGGGTCATCAAAAGTCGTCATTGTGTGGTAAAGGTTTAATACCGTTTTCAACAGATTTCAGTTGTATCGAAGCAGCCAGTGCACCTAGCCATGCTTTCCTGGAGTTCCTTTTACCAGTAATCCACACAATATTTTTTCCAAGCAACTGCCTGCTTTCCCACATAAGTATTGTGGAAACAATGATCAGCAGTGGGAGAGGAACGATACCTGTCGGAATGACTATCATCAATCCTTGGAAAGAAATTGGCTGCACCAGGGATCAAACCTGCGACCCCCTGTTCTCAAGTCCTGCAGGCTATCGACTGAGCTACAGGGGCTTGGCAACGAAAGAGTTAACCCTTTACTCCATAGATACTCATTTCTACGCATTGCTTGTAGGAGCCTTTGGAAAACATTGTGGCTAAAGGTGAAATTGCTCGTGACGAGCAATTTCACCTTGTGCCACAATGTTTCCTATGGTATCAAAAGGTGTCATACACACATAAGAAACAGCTTCATCCTTGCTGCTATTTAGGGTCAATTAGAGATACCATAGAAATGCCTTATGGGGTAAAGGGTTAACTCAAAGTCTAAAACTTTGGATTGTTTGGAAAAGGATGAAGTACCAATACTGGATAAAAGTGCTGTAACATGGAATATCTAAGCACCTATTAGCAAATTTCATCTCATTACAGAGCTGATGGATTTTCATCGATTACCATCGAGATATAATTATCTGTCTCTATGCAACAATCTAGAACTAGTATTATGTATCGTAAATTTTAACCCCTTTTCCTGCTACATTTTCAAAAATTTTCATCCTCAAAGTCATTTGACTCTTTACCAAATGACAAAATTTTAGACTTGTCCAAATTGAAAGCATTTGCAGACGACATAATAAAAGTGACTGAAAATTTGAAATTTGTTTTGTGAAGGATAGAAAACATTGTGGGAAAAGGAGAAAATGCTGGTTAGCAGCATTATTTCCTTTTCCCACAATGTTTTCTAATGGCTTCTTTCCCAGGGTTGTCAAAAGTAGGGATGGTGTGGTAATGGATTAATCTTTTTTCACACAATATTGAGTTTCAACCACCCTGATGAAGCCTTTAGAAAACATTATGGGAAAAGGGGAAATTTCATTATTTGAGTCAAATTTAACCATTTACCGCACAATCTAGACTTTAAACGACCCTGAGAAAGAGCCAGTATTTTCATCTTTCCACAATATTTTCTTCCCATCCCAAAACAAGTTTCAAAATTTTAGTCACTTTTATATTGCTGTCTGAACCTGCTTTCAAATTGGGCCAGTCTTAAATTTTGTTGTTTGATAAAGAGTTAAATTTTCTTCTGAAAACGCTTTCCATTTGAGCAAGTCTTCTTTAACTGTTCTTTCATAAAAAGTTAAAGTTGGAATATTAGGTGGAACATGAACTCTTAACCAAACAACAAAATTTTCGACTCGTCCAAGTTGAAAGCATTTTCAGGCGATAACATAAATGTGAATCAAAAATTGATTTTCGATTTGGCAAGGTTAGAAAACATTTTGGGAAAAGTAGAAAATGCTGGTTATCAGGATTGTTAAAACTCAGGATTGGGTGGGGAGGTAAATGGTCAAAATAAAGACAGTATAAAATTTTGCTAGGGGGAAATTAACCTAACTGTTTATTTTAATGAACTGGTGAACTTTGAATGATATCTGTAATTACTGATCTTTCCCTCTGGGAATCATTAAATATTAACCAAAATGACAAGATTTTAGACTTATCCAAACTGAAGGCATTCACAGACGAGAAAATAAATGTTACTCATACAATGAAACTTGACTCTCCTTTTCCTACAATGTTTTCAGAAGGCATCTTCCTCTAAATATTGTCTATCTGAATCCTATACCAGACAACAGAATTTCAGTCTGGTCGAACTTGAAAGGATATACAGACGTCAAAATTATTGCAACTCTTACAGTTGGATTTGTTCATGAAAGAGAAGGAAATCAGTAAATGTTATATATTTCAATCTCTACGGGGACAATAGAATTTTAGCCTGGTCCAACTTGAAAGCACTAGCAGACAATAAACTATTGCAGCTAATTTAATCAGATTTGTTCATTAAAGGGTTGGAAAAATTATGGATGTCTCCCTTTTTCCATAAAACTTGAAAATTTCTATACTTGAACTGTATATTACACATTTCAGAGTTTTAATGACCCAAATGGAGAAGCCATTTATAAACATCGTGGAAAAAGGAGAAAATGCTGATAATCAGCATTTTGTCCTTTACCCACAAAGTTTTCTACCCTGCTGGAAATGCTTACAATTTGGACAAGTCTAAAATTTTGTCATTTGGTAAAGTGTTAAACTTATGTGATCTGTCAAAGAAACCAATTTTTGGGAGAGATTATTATCAGCACTATGAAGTAACATTGTAATTTAACATTAGTCTCAGTAGTCCCTCAAGTGATCATTAACAAAATGGTCATCTTTCACCACTTGGATAGTCCAAAAGACACACACAAGGGTAACAACCTACGTCACAGGAAGTGGTATCGGACCTGCGTATTTTCGTAACTTATATTGAAAAGTAAGTACGATATGAAGATAGAATGAGGCTAGCTTGGGTGGATACGAACGGACTACAAAGACACTCATGTATTTATCAAAGACATTAGATGAATACATTTAATACTCTGATGTTTTAGACAGGAAGCAGATGTCTATATGCACAAACACTTTGACCAAATATCAAAAAGTGATTGGGTTTAATAGTTGGTCGAAGTCTATTCTTTTATTATAAGACGTTAACAAAAGCTTTGACAAAAAACAAAGTCCCTAGGCATTGTATGCTTTGATGGTCTAAAGACTTTTTTCTGATCATTCAAAGGAATGATTACAAAAAATGAAACAGTCTTACCAAACACGCACATTGACTTTATAACAAGGGTCCGATATCACTACCCGTGACGTCACACTGACGTAGGTTGTCAGGGGTGACACAAGAAAGTCCGTAGAAAGTCCACTTCTGTTTGATTTTGTGATCCCAAAGAGAAATCAATATGGGAGAGATCATTATCATCAGTATGAGGTAACAGTTATAAATTAACAATGACATATCCATTAGACCCACATTACCACACAATCCCTACTTTTGACGCCTCTGAGAAAGAAGCCTTTAGAAAACATTGTGGGAAAAGGAGAAAATGCTGGTAACCAGCATTTTCTCCTTTTCCCACAATGTTTTCTACACCTTCACAAAACAAATTTCAAATTTTCAGTCACTTTTACATGTATTTTGTTGTCTGCAAATGCTTTCAATTTGGACCAGTCTAAAATATTGTCGTTTGGTAATGGCTTAAATCTGTACCAAACAGGAAAAAGCTTTTGACTTGTCCAAATTGAAAGCATTTGCAGATGACAAAATAAACGTGACTCAAAATTTAAAACTTAACTTTTGAAAAGTAGAAAACAAGATGCTGGTTATCAGCATTTTCTCTTTTTCCCACAATGTTTTCAGAAAATCTCTACCTCTGGGTTGTAAAAACCCAGGATTGCTTGGTAGAGTTATGTGAAACAAAGCTTTCAAGCAGATAGTAAAAACCCAAACCTTCATTATTTCAAAATCAGTTTTTAGCTGAAAGTATGCCCTTATCGGACAGTGTAGATCACAGATCAGACTGCACATTCTGTGCAGTCTAATCTTGATCTACACTGTCTGCAATAGGTCAACGAGTCTAACTCAGCAGCCAAAGAGTAAATTAACTCTTTACCAAACGACAAAGTTTTAGGTTTGTCCAGATCAAAAGCATTTGCAGATGACAAAATAAAAGTGAAAATTTGAAATTTGTTTTGTGAACAGTAGAAAACATTGTGAGAAAAGGAGAAAAATGCTGGTTACCAGCATTTTCTCCTTTTCCCACAATGTTTTCTAAAGGCTTCTTTCTCAGAGGCGTCAAAAGTAGGGATTGTGTGGTAATGGGTTAATGAAATAGGCATCTTTCACTGCACATGAAATTCTCTAGAAAGTCATCAAATTTGCTGTCTGATCTTTGATCTGCAAATACCCACATCGCTAAGCATTACATACAAAACAACCATGATTATTGTGGTTATTTGGGTCTGATTTCTAAAGTGTAACGGTCTCTTGGGCTTATTTGGAACTCTTAGGGTTAAAATTATCACAAGCATTTGAGCCATGTTCTGTCATAAGGGGGCTTAATGCATCTAAAAAAGGATTGACACAGCTCAACGTGCGCATTCCCAGCATCTGGGAGATGCATTAACCCTTTACCACACAATCCCGACTTTTGACAACCCTGAGAAAGAAAGCCTTTGAAAACATTGTGGGAAACGGAGAAAATGCTGGTAACCAGCATTTTCTCCTTTTCCCACAATGTTTTTTACCCTTTCCAAATCAAATTTCAATTTTTGATTCACATTTATTTTGTTGTCTGTAAATGCTTTCAATTTGGACTGGTCTAAAATTTCTTTGTGTGGTAAAGAGTTACGCCCCTTTTGCCAGAACATGGGTCATATATTAATTTTGAATAGTTTAGAATTTTCAAGAAAAGACTCAAAGAATGAGCAGTTAGATTTTCAATCCACACCATCCGCTCGTGTTGTGAAGCCTATGCAATCAAAACCTTTGTTAGTTTGAATGAATTGTATTAGACCCTTCGAAAGAGGTCCAGTTTATTTAGTTTGCGGTGAAAGAGTTAACCCTTTACCCCATAAGGAATTTCTATGGTATCTCTAATTGACCTTAAATAACAGCAAGGATGAAGCTGTTTCTTATGTGTATATGACACATTTTGATAGCCTAGGAAACATTGTGACAAAAGGTGAAATTGCTCGTCACGAGAAATTTCACCTTTTGCCACAATGTTTTCCAAAGGCTCCTACAAGCAATGCGTAGAAATGAGTATCTATGGAGTAAAGGGTTAAAAATTTTACTTGGCCTAAGGCAAAGATAGGAAGTGTAGATAATTTGTCTTGTGTTTGCATTGAATGATGCTAATCACTGGTGTGACAACAGCAAATTGATTTTCTGATAGATTTTATGTTGAAGAATTTGAGGAATCTTGCAGAGGCACAACTATTTGCTCTTTTAATTTTTCAGTCATTTCCACCAAACCCCCCCACCCCACCCCCCATATTTTGGGAATTAATTATTTAACTTTTTACCAATCAAACAAAACTTTAGAGCCCAATTTGAAAGTACTTTGCAGACTACAAGTTAAATGTGGCTCAAATTATTGAATTTGATTCTGAAAGAATGAAAATATTGTGGGGGAAAAAAAGAAACTGCTCGTTACCTCTATTTTCTGTTTTTGCTACAATGTTTCAAAAGGCTCCTTCCTCTGGGTTTGCTAATAAAAAAAAGGGCATGTGTGGTAAAGGGTTAACTCTTTACCATTTTACAGCAAAAAATGAGGCATTTGCAAATTTGACAGCATTTACAGGTGAAAAAAAATGAAATTGAAAAAATTGAAATTTCTGTTTGAAAGGGTAGTAAATGTTATGGGATAAAGAAAAAATGCTGATTACCAGGGATACAGTTTTAGTTTTCCATCCGTACATCTGTCCGTGTGAATATCTCATCTCCAATACCATAGGACAGAATTTCCTGAAGCTATACCTGTGTACATTTAACCATTGTAGGAAAAGGAAAAATGCGGGTAACCAGCATTTCCTCCTTTTCCCACAATGTTTTGTACCCTTCTAAAGTAAAGTGTCAATTTTTGAGTCACATTAATTTTGTTGTCTGCAAATGCTTTTAATTTTGACCAGTTGTTGTTTGGTAAAGAATTAAAGGTTAAATATTAACCCTTAAACTTCTAAAAAGGTTAAATAAAACCTTCAAACTGATAATATAAAACCAACTATTTCAACTTTACTTGGGGGGGGGGGGATATATCCTTATAGGACAGTGCAGATCCAAGATCAGTCTACACTATCCACAAAAGGCCAGTCAGTTGACATCACAGCCTAAGAGTTGATTCAGATTGAGATGAAAACCACATGCATCAAAATCTGGCAGACTTTTCCAGGTAACATAACACACCCCTAAAAACTTCCTGGAAACTGCATTATGTCTGCTGTTACTTAATGAATGGAAAATTTTCAGACTGAAAATCTGCACTCATTACCAAACAACACAATTTGTTTGACATATCAAAATTGAAATAAGTTGCAGACAGTTATTTTTTATGGTTTACATGTTTGGAATTGTCTGTGAAATGGTTGAAAATATTGTAGGAAAAGGAGAAAATGCTGGTTACTTGTATGTGTTTTTAAATGACCTTTTCAAACTCATGATTGTGTGATGGTTTAAGGCCTTTCAAGAATTTGATGTATATTTTGCAGACAACTTTTGAAATAATTTTTGCTCACTTATTTAAAATTTAAACACAATCCTGACTTTTAAACAACCCAAAAAAGGAAGCCTTTGAAAACAGGTAGGTTACACCATTACCACACAGAAAAATTTTAGACCTATCCAAATTGAAAGCATTTGTAGACGCCAGTTTCAACATGGCTCAAATGGTGCAGTTTTGCTTTGATAGGGTAGAAAACTTTGTTGCAAAAGGAGAAAATGCTGGTCACCGCCATTTTCTCCTTTTACCGCAATGTTTTCAAAAGGCTTCTTCCTCAGAGTTGTTAAAAGTCATCATTGTGTGGTAAAGGGATTTAAACGCCAGCACACTCAGTTACACACAAAAAAAATAGCTTTTTACCAACATCTCTTTTTACCTCAATGTTTCCAAAATCCTACTGTCTTAAGTTCATCATGCACTTAATATTCCCTTTGGAAATATTCATGATGTGAAAGTAAGATACAGGTTGGTATGTAAAAGTTATCATTCGCACAAAAATTTCTTGGTTATTTCCCAGTTTTATTTATGAGGATTTTCTTGGCAGATTATTTCGTTTTTGCAGGCATCAATAAAGTGCTTATATCAAGATTAATGGTTTCATTAATGGAACATGGATGGGGAAAACATGGAGATTATAGATAATGAAATATAATCTTCATTCCAATTTTTTATTGCACAAAATTTTTTGTTCAGCTTTTCTTAGCATGTAGTACTTCTCATACTTTTCCCTTCACTTCTTATTCCTGAGTTTTAACGACTCACAGAAAAAAAGCCTTCTGAAAACATTGTGGGAAAAGGAGCCAATGCTGGCTACCAGCATTTTCTCTTTTTTCCACAATGTTTTCTACCCTTCAAAGAAATTTCTTTTTTTGAGTCACGTTTATTTTGTCGTCTGCAAACGTTTTCAGTTTGGAAAGAGTTGATGGGCAGGGAAAACATGGAGATTACAGATAGTGAAAAAGGATCTTCATTCTAAATTTTATTGCACATAAATCCTTTGTTAAGCCCTTCTGAGCACCAAGTGCTTAACTCTTTCCTAAAAGATAAAATTGTAGACTTGTCCAAATTCAAAGCATTTGCAGACGACAAAATAAATGTGGCTCAGAAATTGAAATTTGTTGTGGGAAGGGTAGAAAACATTGTGGGAAAAGGAGAAAATGCTGGTTACCAGCATTTTCTCCTTTTCCTGCAATGTTTTCAAAAGGCTTCTTTCTCAGGGTCGTGTGATGATGGAGTGTGTTGCATGTCATCCATTGTAGACTTCTTACCACACAACAACGAGGCTGATATGTACAAGTTGAAAGCTTTTGCAAACAGCAAATGAAATGTAGAATGATGGAATAGATCGTTGACAGGGCAAAAGATATTGGTAAAAGAGGAAAATGCTGTTAACAACATTTTCTCCTTTACCAACAAATTTTTCAAAAACTTCTTTTCCAGTCTCGTTAAAAAGTGTTATTGTTCGATAAAGAATTAACAATGTGTATTCTAAAGGGCACAATTTCTACGTCCATGAAATTTAATCAAAATATTGTTCTTTACGTAAAATGGGTTTTTTCAAATTTTCAGTCACTTTTATCTTGCTGTGTGCAAATGCTTTTGATTTGGACAAACCTCAAATTTATTGAGTTAAGGGGTTTTTTTAACACTGATGGTTCATCCATTACTAACAATACTTTCGAAAGGCCTCTAGCATAGGGTAACTAAACGTCGTGATTTGTGTGGTAAAGGGTTAACTTTGGAACTAATTTGCAACATTTCAGTGAGTCAAGTGTTATAAATACTCGGACATGGGCACTTGTTCAGAACTAGGACATGGGCACTCATTCAGACCTCGTGACCTTTAAGTTGCTCTTGTTGAGAACTCAATGACCTTTAACCCTTTGCAACCAAATCTTGACTTTTGACACTGGGAAGGAAAGCAGGCCTTTCTTACCTTTTCAGTGCAGTTTCTCTATATTGAGCCACTTTCTTCCTTAAAGATGGCCCTTCAGAATTTGGGACGAAAATCTTACAAAAAATACAAAAATATCATCCTTATGCTCCCAAAACCTTATAATCGTCATTCATAAAACCCCAGTAGTCGAAAACCATCCGACAACACAAGAAATTAGAGATTTACTACGGCCAAGGTCGGCATCAACGGGAAACACATTCTGTTTTTACATGAACACCTCGCTCATTTACATACCGGAAATACACAGACGAAGCTTCAAACATAGCGTCCGAAGATATTATGAAAAATAATTACATGTTTGTTACGTAATGGAATTTAAGCGTCATTAGTCACGTGCCAGTCACTTAACATTCCCACAATGCATTTTTTTATTTTTGGCGCGAAATCTGAAAATAGCTTAAGAGGCTACATAACCTTTTAAGGGAATACCATCAAAAAAAAAATTGGGGGGTAATTTTATGATTCTTAATTATTGATGATTTGTATTGTTTTTTTTCATATAAATTTGAGTTATATATATTTTTTTTGATTTGGTGTGATGTGAAAATTCTAAGTCCCACCTTTAACTCTTTACCACACAATCCTGACTTTAAACACCCCTGTGAAAGAAGCCTTTTGAGAACACTGTAGGAAAAGGAGAAAATGCTGGTAACCATTGACTTTATAAGACCCTGAGAAAAAAACTTTTGAAAACATTGTAGGAAAATGAGAAAATGCTGGAAACCAGCATCCTTTTCCCATAATGTTTTCTACCTCATCAAAGAAAAATTACACCATTTGAGCTACACTGAAATTGTCATCTGCAAATGCTTTTAATTTGGACAACACTAAAAGTTTTTTTTTTTTCATTTGGTAAAGAGTTAAGGACAGAATACTTGTCTGTAACCTTTTTGACAAGTATGGACTCTTGATCTTTGAACTGTACTCACCATGACTTCATGACTGTCTGTGACACAGGGTTAACCCATTACCAAACGACAATATTTTAGACTGGTCCAAATTGAAAGCATTTGCAGACGACAAACTAAAAGTTACTGAAAATTTTGAATTTGTTTTCTGAGGGGTAGAAAACATTGTGGGAAAAGGAGAAAATGTTGGTTACCAGCATTTCCTCCTTTTCCCACAATGTTTTCTAAAGGCTTCCTTCTCAGAGGTGTCAAAAGTAGGGATTGTGTGGTAATAGGTTTTTAACCCTTTCCTAAACAATCCCTGGTTTTTACTGGTCTAGAATGGTAGCCTTTTAAAAACATTGTGGGAAAAGAAGAAAATGCTGGTAACCAGCATTAATTTTTCTCATTTTCCCACAACATTGTCTACCCTGTCATAGACAGAAATAATCTTTTCAGCAAGAGTTGAATTGTCGTCTGCAAATGCTTTGAATTTGGTCTAGTCCAAAAGTTTTTTGTTTGGGAAAGGGTTAAGTAAAACATAACCCTCTCTCAAGTACTGAATCTTAATGGGGCCATCCAAAACCCCACATCTTTGGACATACCACAATTCGAGTTTTTGTTACATTCGCTTATGCCACTTACTCTCTTAACCCATAACCACACAATCCCGAGTTTTATCGACCCCGTTGGAGAAGGCTTTTGAAAACATTGTGGGAAAAGGAGAAAATGCTGGTAACCAGCATTTTCTCCTTTGCCCACAATGTTTTCTTTCCCCCCATCCAAAACAAAATCATTGTTTCAGTTACATTTAATTTGAGTGTACATGTGAGATTTTTAAAGTTTTGAGTGAAAAGCTTGCATGTTTGCAAGTTAGATACATGAGGGTTATAAGAAATAGGCGAGGATTAGCAAATAAAATCTCTCCTCTATTATTTTGCGAGGATTGTAAAGGCTCACATGTGTATAATGATATGCAACACTGAGAGAAAAAAACTCTAAACTTAGCATGTCCAGGTTGTTTTTAATGGCCCCGTTAGGATTCCGTACTCTAGGAAATAAATTTACTGTTCAGAAGTGAAAGTATCTTCAGATGATATTCAAAACTAAGTTATTAAACACATTTTCTTGTTTTCCCTCAATGTTTTCAAAACTTTTCAGGTTACAGATGCTTTGTTCATTGAAATACAGTCACTCCTTTTTAAGGAAAAAAGTAGCTAACAAAATCCATAGAATTGTCTATATTTTATTTACAGAACTAAGGAACCAGTTTGTTTTGTTGGTATGGTACTTATTAAATGTCATTTACAACATTACATGACTTACATCAAATCACCCATTTTTTTATGCTCTGATAGCCAGCATTTTCTCCTTTTTTCATGTTTTTTTATCCTGGCAAATACAACTAACTTGATTTGAATTACATTGAATGAGTTGTCTGCAAATGCTTTTAATTTGGACAAGTCTTCATCGTCTCAATCCTTTGGCATAGGAATAAGACTTGTGTCAGAAATGGTCTGGAAATTCATTTAGAATTTATGCCTCTTTAGGGAATACAGGCCCATTCCATTTGTCCAAGAAGGATGCCAAATTGATTTTGCTGTCAGCTCCCCTATTCACTCACTGACTGCATCCCTGGATTTATTTTTTCTATTCATGCCAGTTTTTGTGAAATGATTGTGATGAAAACATCATTAATTTTAGTCTGTTTTTCATATGGTTTTTAAAAATGTGGTTTTAACTCTTTACCGCACAATCCCGACTTTTAACAACCCTGAGAAAGAAGCCTTTTGAAAACATTGTGGAAAAAGGAGAAAATGCTGGTAACCAGCATTTTCTCCTTTTCCCACAATGTTTTCTACCCTTCACAAAACAAATTTCAAATTTTCAGTCACTTTTATTTTGTCCTCTGCAAATACTTTCAATTTGGACCAGTCTTAAATACTGTCGTTTAGTAATAGGTTAAGACAAAGTCCATTATTTTAGAAACATTTATCTGTGAGTGGTTTCAACTTGCACAAGTCACAATTTTGCAACTTGGTAAAGAGTTAAATATAAAAATCATAAAATTTTCCATGCATGTACGGAACATGGACATCTTTTTCCCACAAAATGGCAAAGTAGTACAAATTCTTAGAAGTGCTGTGGTATGTTTTTAACCAGCTTCACTCGCTCATAACTATAAAATGAGGTCTTATGCAATGAAAATGAATTTATCGTCAGTGTACTTCCAAAACCTCGTAACTACAGCTTGTTACAAGCTGTAGTTACCCTCGTAACTACAGCTTGTTACAAGCTGTAGTTACGAGATTTTGGAAGTACACCGACATTATGTCTTAGGACTTCCAAATAGTGACAATCACAAAATCACATCTAAAAGAACAAAGAACAAACCAGACAAAAACAAAATGTATAACATCTGCTTTTGTCAAAGTTGTCCAATATGAGCTTTCAATAAGAATAAACATAAGCATCTGTCATGATGCGGTGGATTAATTAGATTTACTCTTATTTATCGTCACCACCAGTTTCTCATGCCCTCTGAAGGCTGTTAGCATTGTTATAGGAGATGGTGTAGATACAGAACTAAACCTATGTTACATTATGTCAGGTTCCTTGAACATGCTCGATGTATAGCACTGTCACACTCGACCTCAGTGTAACATCTCATCCGGTAGACTATTAGTAATTTTAGACGGCCAGCCGTGGGGTCCAAACCCACCTCAGATGATTGGAAACGTCAAGTTCACAAGACCTACACTCTAATTCTTGAGTAAAGTTTTGATTGATTATTTTCATTTATTTATCGTCGCTACTGGTTGCCCATCTGAGCGACGCCTCCAGAAGACGGTTAGTTGTTACGGGGGATAGTGCAAGGATACAGGACGAAACTACTAAGAATTCCGCCTGGTTCTTTAAAGTGCTCGATGTGTAGCACCGTCACACGGGACCTCGGTTTAACATCTCATCCGAAAGACTATTAGTAATTTTTAGTTGGCCAGCCGGGGATTCGAACCCACAACCTGTAGGACATTGTGTTCACAAGTCCTACGCTCTAACTACTGAGCTATATTGGCTGATTGAGTAAAGTAGTGAAAATACAAATTTATATATCTATATTGTCACAAAACATATTGCCTGGCTTATCGTATTTGCATTTATTAAAGGGGAGGTAATTATGCTAACCATGACAACAGGATGAGGCAACAGTTAGTATTGAAGTGGAAATGAATTAGAAGTTGTCCATGGAGAAACAAAGGTAATTGTCTATTTGGGCAAATGGCGTCGGTAATCTTTGTCTGCAACTCTCTTTGGGATTTGCATATATCAGAATGTTTGAGTTGAAATATGCCTATAATATATAGATGACCGATTACACTTGTCTATTTATCCTTTACCAACAATTTAGTGTTCAACAACCTATAGCAAGAACGATGACAGAATTTTATAATAATCCAAATCGAAATCATTTGCATATCATTTTAAACATGGCTTAGATTATACCATAATGTTCATAGAAATGTAAAGGAAAGGCTAGAAAACCTTTTTTGGTACAGACAAAATGCTGACTCAGCATTTTTTGCTTTTTTCCACAAGGTTTTCAAAAGCCTTCTTCTGGTTTGGTCAAATACAGGAGTGTTTGATGAAGCTTTAATATGTCATAGATCTGCAAATGCCTTCTTTAAAAAGTCCAAACTTTTTATTGTTTGGTATACAGTTAACTGTGAACCAAATAAGAAAATTTTAGACTTGTAAAACTCTGAAGAATTTGCAGACAAAAAAAATAAATGTAGCACATAAGATAATTTCTTTCTTTGATAGGATAGAAAATATTGTGGGAAAAGGAGGAAATGCTGGTTACCAGCATTTCTTCTTTTCCCACTATGTTTTCAGAAGGCCTCTTCCTTAGCCCTAGTCTTTAAAAGTTGGGATTATATGGTAAAGACTAAACCACTGGACAGATTCTGAGCTTGTCATACACAGGATTGGCATTCATTTAACTCTTGAATAGTGTTGTGAATTAACCAAGACCTTGGGATCAACAGCCATATCCAGTTCAAGAACTGTTCTAGAAAAATTCTTTAGCTTTCTTGATTATTTCTCAGGGACAGTTCCTTACAAAATAGTCATTAAAATTTAACGCTCGATCGTTTTGAGACGACTTTGTAATTGATGTTCATCGCAGTTATGAACTTTTAATGCACAACTTAGCGAAGTGGTAGCGGCCTGAAGTAAGAAGGCTTTGGAAAATATTGAGGGAAAAGGATATAATGCTGGTATCCAGCATTTTATTCTTTTCCCACGATGTTATCTACTCTTACAGAGTGAAATTTTATCAGATAAACTACCTTTAATTTGCTATCTGCTGGTCTAAAGTTGAGTCATATGGTACAGAATTAAACTATGGAATTTGTGTTTGAAACGAATCATTATGGATTACAGAGAAAATGGTGGCAAGACTCTTTTCCAAACCTCATGTTTTCAAAACAGGCTTCTTTCTCCAATGCGTAAAAAGTATGAGACCTGTCAAAAATAAAGAGTGAAGGATTCCAAGCATTTGGTTAACACTTTCGTAAATGATAAAGCTGTAGACTTATTGAAATTGAAAGCAATGCGGAAGACAGTGCATTAATTGTAAAAACAATAATTATGCCCCCCTTCAAAGAAGCGGGGGTATATTGCTTTGCACTTGTCGGTCGGTCCGTTGGTCGGTCGGTCCATAGACCACATTTTGTCCGGAGCATAACTCAAAAAGTATTTCAGGTATCATCTTGAAACTACATAGGTGGATAGATCTCATTAAGGAGAAGTGCAGTGCACAAGAATCATAAGTCTGCCCATCATACTTATGGAGTTATTGCCCTTTATTGATTTTCATACTTAATTTTTGTCCGCAGCATAACTCTAAAAGTATTTAAGGTATCATCTTGAAACCTCATAGGTGGATAGATCTCATTAAGGAGAAGTGCGGTGCTTAAGTACCATAACTCTGCCCAACATACTTTTAGAGTTATTGCCCTTTGTTGATTTTCATACTTAATTTTTGTCTGGAGCATAACTCAAAAGGTTTTTTCAGGTATCATCTTGAAACTTCATATGTAGATAGATCTTATTCAGGAGAAGTGCATTGCACAAGCACCATAACTCTGCCCATTATATTTTTGCAGTTATTTGCCTTTTGTTGACTTTCGTACTTAATTTTTTTCCGGAGCATAACTCAAAAAGTATGTGAGGTAAAATTATGAAACTTTAAAAGTTGATAGTTCACATAAATGGGAAGTGCAGTGCCCAAGAGTTTTTAATTTATCATTAATAATTTTTGATTAATTACCCTTTGTTTGTTTTTATACTTTGAATTTAACAGTTTATAAACACATGTTATATTTAGAATTGGAGGCCATTAGGGGGGCATACATGTTTTACAAACATCTCTTGTTAAAGATTTGTCTTCAATAGCAAAACAATTGTGATGTGGTTACCAGCATTTTCTCCTTTATCAACAATGGTTTCAAGAGCTTTCTTTTCCAGGGTCGTTAAAACTGAGGATAGCATGTTAAAAACTTAAGGATGTATGAAATGAGCTTCGGAGAATTCCAGACAGCAAACATCTGTGAGATATCAATAGGGATGTTTGGTAATTGATCCGGGCTGCTCTATGCTTATCTGTTCTTCACCCTTTACCAAACAATACCTGGGCCCATATTCACCAACCATTCTTAAGAACATTCTTTGTCTTTATTCTCCAGAATTTTCTACATTTGTAAGTAACACAAGTTCTGATTGGCTAAACCATTCAGTTTAGCCAATCAGAAGTTATGTTTCTTACAAATATAGAAAACCTTAGAGAATAAGACTAAGAATATTCTCAAGAATCGTTGGTGAATACAGGCCCTGGTTTTCAATGACCCTCAGCGAGAAGCCTTCTGAAAACATTGTGGGACAAGGAGAAAATGCTGGTAACCAGCATTTTCTCCTTGTCCCACAATGTTTTCTATCCTTTCCAAAACAAATTTCAATTTTGGAGTCAAATAAATTTTGTCATCTGCAAATGCCTTCAGTTTGGACCAATTTAAAATTTGTCTTTTGGTAAAGAGTTAAACCTTTAGCGACTAAGCCTGACTCATTGACCTTTTGGATGCAGTGTAGATCAATA